>JAANER010000001.1:4112999-5434249 GCA_019702505.1 Alternaria panax | reverse complement strand
GATCTAGTAATCTATATAGAAATACTCTATCTTATATTCTAAATAGTTGATATCTATATATAAAGTATATATTACAAGAGTATAGAGTAGAGTAAAGATGTAATGTCTATAGTAGTTTTAGAATATAATTAACTAGAATATTCGTAATTAAATAATAATAGAGGTTTTGGTAAATTTATATTTTATTTTATATTTCTTTTTCTTAATTATTACTTACTTTTAGTATAATAAAGTTATAGTTTATTTTATATATACTAATATCTAGGTTAAGTATAGACTTAATAACTTATACTTAGTTTATACCTTATATACTTATATAAACCTTCTTTACGTTAAAAGCTTAGCTTTATTAAGCTTTTAAAATATAGAAAATAGTAATAAAAATATAAATATAAGACTAGGTAATTATATAAGAACCTTAAACTCTAAATATCTAATAATATATAAATACTAAGTAGCTAGTTAGTACCTAGGTTCTACGTAAAACTACCCATTAAACTAATTTTTAATATATACTTAAGACTATTAGTCTTAGAGCGCCTTACCTATATATATACTTCTTTATACTATAGATTCTAATTCTTAAATAGCTAGTAGTTTTTCTTTTACCTTCTTAGATAAGCTATATATAGCTATATATATAGATAGAGATAAAGTTCTAGTAGGACTAGTAGTAGAACTTAAAGAAGAATTAGAACTAACTATAGACTAAATCTATCTTAATGGAGTCCCTTAAAATAGTTAGTAGTATTTTTAATTATATAATAGTTTAACCTTTTCTAGAGATTAAGGCCTACTTATAAAGAGTTAAAATTATAATAAAGTAGACTTATTATTAATAGTTAGTTCATTACTATCTTTTTATTTACTAAGTATTAAAACTTTATTTTACTTTAGCTTTAGTTCTCTAAGTAAGTAAACGATAGTATTATTTAGAGAATAAGTACTAGTATATTAGATCTAGTTATTATCTCTTAGTATAGTCTCTCCTTTACTATAGCTAAAGTAAGTATAAAATAGGATCTTCTTACCTTTATCTTCTTTATAGGCTTTTAGTTTAAGTTTTAGAATAACGTTATCCTAGAGGTCTAATATCTACTTTACTAAGTCTTAATAGGTATCTTATATAAATTCTATAATCTCTTACTCTATACTATCTTAGAAAACTCTATTTAGTTCTAGGATAACCTATAGTTCTATCTACGGTACTTAATACATAATAGCTTTCTAGATCTAGGACTAGAATTCTAAATAAATATTAGTAGAGAATAATTACCTAACTCCTCTATATATATTAGAATATCTAGAAGGAGTCTAAGGTCTAAGGAGTAGGTTACGATAAGCACTAGCAATTTCCTTATACGTACCTATTACTAGAACTTTTATAATCCTTTTTAAGTTTACTAGAATATACTATAAGAGAATAGTCTAATAGTATTTTATAGTAGGGCTAGTAGAGCTATAAGGGAGGATTAAGTTAGAGATACGTACTTACTTAGGACTGTATAACGCCTTTATTATATAGATATCTAAGTAGTTCTTTACTAGTTCCTCCGTCTAGTATAAGAGGTACTATAACTAAATTTTTCTTTTTTCCTTTTAATTAATTATAGTCTTCCTATCTAGAGTACGGGACTAGTTAAGCTATTCCTAGGCTACGTAGTAGAATCTACTTATTACTAGCGTATAGTTCTTCTTATTATCTTTAGTGTACGCTATACTTTTCTATACTATATTTAAGCCTAGATCTATCTCTAATATAATTATAATATTTAGGTCTATATATTAAAAAGTAGTAGGGTCTTCTAGCTCTATACACTTTATATAGTATAGATAGGCTACTAGTATATATCTATAGTTAGGTTATAGTATTAGGTACTAAGACTAGTATTCTAGGTCTATACGTACTACCTACTAGATTATAGCGTAATACATTATACGGTTCTATCCTTTATTAGTCTTACCGTCTTTCTCTTATAAGTACTAAAGATATATTATAAATTATTTATTAATATAGTTCTTAGTGTTATTATCTTTAAAGAGCTCCCTAAAGGTATTAAGTATAATTATACTATTTTCTTTATACTTATCTACTATAGGTCTTTAACCTAGCTTATTAATAATAGTCTCTTAGTTTATAATATAGCTCTTATAAATAGAGTCGTTTAGGTAGTAAATATAACTAACTAAGTTATCTAGTTTAATAAGATTCTAGAATAGCTTTTAAAATAATAATAACATAACTAGGTTAGATTAGAACTAATCCTAGTTCCCTTTTCCCCGCTAAAGATATATAAATACTATTTATATTATTATATTAGTTATAAAGTTCTTATAAATATCTATAGCTTTAGTATATATAAGGAGGTGCTTACGGTATACTTGCTCGTGCTGCACTACACTATTATCCTTTTAGCTAATATTAACTTCCTAGTACTATATAATAATAACTTAAACTCTCTTATAGTTAGGTAGTTTATTATAGTTTAGAGTTTTATTTACTAGTAAGGTAAAGATACTCTTTAGGTCCGTATACTAGTAGGTTTTACTAGTAATATTAGTAACTTCTATATTAGTATATATATCTTCGTCCTCTATTAGTAAGTCTATAAAGTCTAATATAGAATTATATAGCCTTCTAACATCTTCTTATATAGTTATTAGGTTAATAAAAGTAAGATCTTTACTAGATCTAGTAACGTTTATAAGTAGTAGAAGGCCTAAAGTACCTAGGGTAGTAGAGGTACTACGTAGGCGATTAATAGCAGCAGTTCTAGTAGTATTAAACTTCTTCCCTTTTTTAATTTATTCTTATTTATACTTCTCTATATCTATTAGTAATAGTAACTTTAGTAGAAGGGCTTTTATAGTCTTTTAGATAGTAGCTAGTAAGGTAGTACCTAGCGCTTATAGTTCTTAGTCTAATACCTTATTATTATTCTTAATAGGTATAAGAAGCTTCTAAGTAGTATAAGGTTTAACTTAGTATTACGTAGACTTAGTAGTAGTTATAATTATACCTTAGGATTTACTATAATTAGGGTCTACTAACTTACCCTAGATTCTTAGTATTAGGGTCTAGAATCCTTATAAACTATTTAAAATCCTATTCTTATAGAGTAAGTTAGTATTTAGGATTATCTTTCTAGCGTTATACTCTAGATCCTTAGGTACTATACTAAGCTTCTTTACTTCCTTATAGACTTCTTTAATTTCTATATCTATAGTTATACTAGATTTAAGTATAGCGTTAATATTTCTAAAGACTATAGTATTTATATAGAAGTAGATATTCTTAAAGTATACGATAACTAGACCCTAGTTAGTTCTATTAACGTAGTAGTCCTTATTCTTCTCTAGGGTATTAAGCCTAGTAATCGTAATATAATTTAGGATCCTTATAGTATTAGAAATATATAGCTTCTTAAGGATAGTCTATATACTAGCTATACTAGTCTAACTTATTAGAATTTTCTTATAGTAGGGACTAAGGCATTCCTCTATTAGGCTAGGATAATATTTCCTAATATACGTTATTACTACTAATAGTTCCTTTTACTTACGTTCTCTAGCTATCGTAGTTTTATTTACTATAAGATATAAGTTTAGAAAAGCTTCCTTTCTATTATACTACTTTATAAGTACTACGTTCTATAAGAAGAAATTTCTAATTTAGATAATAAAGTTACCTAAACTATTATAGTAAGTACTAATTATATATATAAAGTTATCTATAAGCTAGCGTTACTTTATAGGTTAGGCTAGTACGTATAACTACTTCTACTATCCTAATATTATATTTATACCTAGGAAGGTAAGTATATAGTTATCTATAATGTTCGAGAACTATATATCTACTAGTACACTATAGTTAGCTTTAATAATCTAGTTTAGTAATTAGAGTACTAAAGATACTACTCTATTACGTAGAGTTACTTAAAGTTATTAGAATTTTATAAAGAGTCCTAGAGTTAGGAGAACTACTAATATTAGACTAGACTACTTAGTGGTTAACGACGTTTATTACTAAGTAGATATTAATTAGTTAGAGTAGTTTATAGATTTATAACTAGATATAGTTAGTAGAAGGGTAAGTATAAAAGTAGATTCTTCTATAGCTTTTACTAATACGTAGGTTATCTATCTTAAGGAGCTTAATTCTATAGCTATACCTACTTTTACTTACTTATCCTTATCTCCTTCCTTCTCTATTTTATTAAACGTTTACCTTATCTTAATATCTTTTCTTACTAGTTATATATAGTAACTTAGGTTACTATTAGAGTAAAGTAAGGTAGAAGGAAGAAAGAGAGGAAGGTAGAAATATTAGTTCTTATATACGTTATGCGCGTAGTATAAGTATAGTAAAGGTTTTTTTTTTTTAGGTAGTAGGTAGTAAGTAGTAGAGTAGTAGGTGTTGTAAT
Organism: Alternaria panax; assembly: GCA_019702505.1. Classification (NCBI taxonomy): domain Eukaryota; kingdom Fungi; phylum Ascomycota; class Dothideomycetes; order Pleosporales; family Pleosporaceae; genus Alternaria; species Alternaria panax. The sequence continues at coordinate 5,429,825 of JAANER010000001.1, read as the reverse complement.
TTCTAGTATTAGTATATTTTACTCGTCGTATATAGATAGAATATTAATAGTATAATTTAATTATTAAGTATAGGGCCGCGTTTACTTAATTATTATAATATATTTAGTAGTATAGATAAATACTAGGTAGCTACTTACTACCCGGGGTTTGTAGTAGTATAATTCTAGTAGCATTTATAGTTATACCTAACTCTTATAGTATTCTAAACTTTTTTTTTCTTTTATCTTAGTTAATTATATAATAGTAATTTAGAATTATAAGTACTAGAGTAGAATTTAATATAAAGTCTTATAATACTTCTCTCCTCTTTATTATAAAAGAAAGGCTATCTTATAGGCCTTAATTACTCTTAGAGTTAGAGCTACTAAAGTTCTACCTATATGTACGCCTCTCTTCCTCCGTAAGTTAATAGGTAATTACTACTTATAGTTTAATAATAGTTAGTCTAGTTAGTAGTAGTAGCTATATAGATAACTACTACTTATTATTTTTCTTTCTAAGTAGCGCTAAAGTAGGCTCTCCTTTAGGTACGTTCTATAAGTTTAGGTCTTAAAGTTTTATTATACTATAGTATTCTAACTTAATATCTTCTATTATATACTAGTAAAATAGTTTTAATCTCTATCCTAGGCTAGTATATAGTAAGAGTATACTATCTAGGTCTTTAAGGTAATAGGTACCTCTTTTAGGGCGTACTATATATATTTAGTATAGACTAAGCTATCTAGTATCTAGCTTCTTATCCTAGGATATATTAATTTCGTAAAAACTATTCTAGAGTAGTACTAAGTCTCCTTCCCTTATATCTTCCTTATAGATTTCTTTATTATTATCTTAGTATTCTTTTCTACTAGAGCGTATCCTTATAGTTTTAGCTACTACTTCCTTTATTAAGTAGTCTTATAGGTTTAATTATATTACCTTAATAGTAAGTAACTATACTTTATCTTTTACTTCCTTAAATAAAAGTATCTACTAAGTTAGTATTACTAAGTTAATAGAGAGTACTAGATTCTAGCCTATTACTAGCTAGTAGAGGGAGTAGCCTATCTATTCTTAAGTAGAAATTTAATCTACTAGTAAAATAGTTAGTAAGTTCTTAATCTATAAGCTAGGAAGTTTTACTAATGCGTTTATAATTAGTTTATACTCTCCTTTAATCTTTCTTATAGCTTATAAGTTATAGCTAGAAGACTATACCTAATTAATATAATATATCTTAGATAGATAATATACGACTTTAGTAAAGTCTAGCCTACTATCTACTATAAGTTTCTTTATATAAAAATTCTACTATAGTAGCTAATTTATTATTAGAGAGTACACGCGCTTCTAGCTACCTACTTAGGTAGTCCTACGTAATAACTAAGAACTTCTTTCCTTAGTAGTTTAGTATATAAACTATATTAACTACTACTATTTCCTATAGTATAAAACTATAAGTATTTATAAGTATATCTACTATTTTCTTTAAAGAGCGTATCTAATAGTCTAGGTATATTATTAGACTACTACGTATATACTTATATATATTTCTCTACTAGTATGTTACACGGGGTTAGGCTATACTTCTCTAGGCTCGGTCCGTACTAAGGCGAGGTAGACTAAAGCGGTAGTCCGTGAGGTAGCGTATGGAATGATCAGGTGGAAAAGAGTTATCGTTGTAACCAAAAGAATAACGATACCAATTCTATAAACGATAGAATAACTAGTTGACAATCTGTGTAAGAGATGAACTATTTGAGTTGACCACAACGAGTGTAATAATGAAATCCGTCCATCTTTTATACCCATTGCAATCTGAACCCGTCCTCCCTGTCCTCCCTTCAAAGAGGGAGACCTGGGAGGGCCGTGGCTTCCCGATCGTCACTGGCCTCCCAGAGGCCCGGTCTTGGCGGGATGCCCTTCCTATCACGTGATCTGGACCCCGTCCTGGATCCACATCCGCTCATCGTGTTCGCCCGATGGTCTTCCTTCATGCGACCTGCATCAAAAGGAAGCAACTCCTTGTTACCTTGTAACATAGTACTATTATAAGAGGATTAAGTATACTCTACTTACTCTACGGTACCCTATCTACCTATAAACGTTCTAGATTATAGCTATCCTTAGATCCTAGTCGTTTACTACCTTTCTAATTATAATATTATAAGAAGTTTTCTAGAATAGGTACCTATCTCTAATAAAGAAGTTTATTACTCTTTTCTTCTAAACTTATAGGTCTTTTAGCTAGAAGTCTTAGGGAATTTTAAAGTTAACTAGGAACTAAGTAGTTACCTCTAAGTTCTCTCTATATTCTAGTCGTAGTATATATCTAGTTATCTTTAGGCTAGATATATAGATATTACTAATTATATATTCTATAAATTCTTCTAGATTATCTTTAGGTTCCTTAGGAGGTATAAATCTATCTAGTTATAGGTAACGCGATAAGGCGTTAGTAATAGCGTTTTTCTTTCCTAGAACGTATTTAATATTAAAATCCTATAGAAGTATAGTTAATATCTACCTATTTATTACTAAGCTTATTATAATAGGCCGAAGCCTAATTAGTTAGTTCCTTAATAATATCTCGGTCTTATACGCGAGGCGTATAGCCTGTAAACCCTAGGTACTTATAGAGTACCTAGCATTTATACTAGCGCTACTAGTATAAGGTTATCCTAAGCTACTACCCTCTAAACAACCTTTAGAACCCTAGCTACTTATAGTTCTCTTCTCTATTAAATACAACTCCTATATATTAGTGTAATAGCTCCCTAAGTATAGCCTCTTATATTTTATATTTAATCCTAATTAGTAGAGCTTTATTTTAAGACTCTATTAACGCGACGCACGTTAAGCTCCTTAACTATCTCTTTACTACGTATAAGTAGGTTAATCTACTATATAGGATTAGTGTTACTCTATTACTAAAAAGCTTTTAGATAATAACTAAGTATAAGCTATTATAAGATTACTAGCCTAGGACTGTAGCTTCGTAGGAAGCTTAGCTATATGTATAACTAGCCTTACGTTATACTAGCGTCGAATAAGTATTAAGTAGCTAGTAGACTTTAGTCTATATGTAAGATACTATTTAATAAAAGCCCTACGTATTACCTTAATAGTATAGAGGTATAAGTCCTACTATTTATAAAAGACCTTTATAAAGAGGTAAGTAATTATAGTTAAAGCCTTATTAGCCCTCTAAGGATTAAGGAATAGGTAATAACTCTATATAATAGCTAATTATAGCTAAGAAGTAAACTATTATTTAAAGTCCTATTAGTCTTCTATTAAATAAGGTATAGGCTATAATACTACGTTAAAGTACTAACTAGTGTAAGAATCGTAAGCGTAAGGTAATAGGGTTACTAAAAGTCGTAACCTATAATAACTACTAAACGTTATTAGAAAAGCCTTACTATTAAGAGTAAGCTATAGAAGCTCTATAAAGAGCTATTGATTAGAAGACCTAAGATAGATAATAACCTACTAAACCTTAACGCTAATAAACTATCTACCTACGCGTTAGTAAAATATCTAGCTAGAGTACCTAATAAGGAGATATACTAGACTATCGTTTAGATACTTAAGAGTAATAGGTAGAAGGACGCTATAATAATACTAATAATTAATAAGATTACTAGGTAAATAAAGGGAGTTATAGTAATAAAAGGGTTACCTAGGAGCTTACCGAAAGCTCCTTAGGATACTTTAGTAGTATTATTAGCTAAGTTAGTCTAACTACTAACTCCTATTACTATAAGACTAGACGTAATAGAATAGTAAGGATAACCTTCTACTTTATAAACGTTAATACCTAAAAGCTATCTAGACCTAGAAATAATTAGGTCTCTCTTAATAACGTACTTTAAAATAAAGTACTTATACCTAGAACTATTTAATAGAAATAGAGTAAAGTACTCTTCCTTTAGATATAAGACGAAAGTAAAACTATATAATAACTACTAGAACGCCCCTGATAGGATAAAAATCGCCTACGTAGTTAGCTGTTACTCTAAACGAGCTTTAGACGTTATTCTCTCTTAGGTAGAGTAATACTAAGAGTATAGTTTAATAGAAGACTTATAGTACTTCCTTAACTAGTAATATAACGACCTATACCTAAAAACGAAGGCCTTAGACTAGCTTATAAACCTATAATAGGGGAAACGTTAGATACAGGACTACTATATAGAGTTTAATTAGCTAGAACTCTAGTTAGGTATATAAATTAGTAATACTTAGAAAAAGAGTATATTCTCTAAAGGGCTAAACGTTAAGATCTAATAATTCTTAATCTTAATAAATAAAGACTTCTTATTTAACTAGTTTATATAAGAAGTTATATAAGCCTTAGATAGCCTCTATAAAGTAAATATAACTACTTGTAACTAAAGGGAGTTTAGCCTATAATAAAGCTATAATACTTATTAGTATAATAACTAAGACTATAATTAGATGCCTTTACTACTAGAGAATATAGACTAAGAACTAACGAAGGTTAGTAAGGTAAGCGTAAAGGATAGGGGGCTAAACCTTAATTAGATAGAGTGTTACTCCTATAGTAAGAAGAGGTATATAGCTAGGTACTATAATAAGAGTATAAAGGTAAAGAGTATAAAGGTAAGTAGAGTAGCTTAGTAAGAGTCTTCTCCTACTTATAAGTATTACGTAAAAGTATTAGATAGTAGTAACTTAGAGAACTTAGGAAAAGAGTAGCTCTAAGCTAAAGTCTTAGTTTAGAGCTTCTAAAGATAGATTAGTAGATAAATATAGAGTAGAACTAGTTCTAACACTAATACATAAATACCCTACCTCTTATAGTATACTTAATTATAAATTCTATATATAATGCTACTACGCTAATAGATAGTAGGTATTTATACTATATACTAGTTAGTAGGAAGTTTATATACTAAAGCTACCTAAAGCTCTTTATAATTACCCCTTAGATAATTAAAAGAATTAATAGAAAGTTATTAAAGATTAAGGAAGTCTCTTAATTTAAGTTTAATATATATAGCTACTAAGAGGTTACCTATATATACGTAGTTAATAATATAGATAAGGACGTTATCCTAAGAAAAGAGTAAATAGATTACTAAGACGTTATAATAGCTCTAGTAAAGAAGAGCTTATTTATCTACTTAGAAGGTATTTAGGTAAGGTATAATAAGAGCGTTATAAATAAGAACGTAGTTTACTAAGTAAGCGTAGCTACGTTTATAGGATTCCTAAAAAGATCTAAAGACCTAGAGAGTAAGATATAAGTATTTACTACTTCTATTATAGATATTAATAAAGCGCTAGTACTAAAGAAAGTAGTAGATATTAATTTAAGGCTTCTAAAGTACTATTAGAACTACTATAAGCTCTTTAACCTTAAGGAAGTAGTAAAGCTTCTCTTATATAGAGGACCTAGAGTAGACTATTAGATTAAGTTTAAATTAAAGAAAGGTTAGTAGCTATAGCTACTATAAGGTCTACTATATAGTATATTAAGAGGTAAGCTTCTAGTATTATGTAAGAAGCTTACGTTATTACTTAAGAAGGGATTTATACGTATAAGTAGCTTACTAGCCTTAGTACTAGTACTATTCGCGAAGAAACTAGGAGGAGGACTATAGCTTTATATAGACTACTAGGTACTAAACGCGATTACTAAGAAGGATAGATACCTACTACTACTTATCTAAGAGATACTTAATAACCTAAGTAAGACTAAGTAGTTTACTAAGCTAGACGTAATCGTAGCCTTCTATAAGATCTATATTACTAAAGGTAATAAATAGAAAATAGCCTTCTAAACGCGCTTCGGTCTCTTTAAATAGTTAGTAACTTTATTTAATATAGCTAACTCTCTAAGTATCTTCTAATAATATATTAACTAGACTCTAAGAGAGTACCTTAATAAGTTCTACTTAGCCTATCTTAATAACGTATTAATCTATACTAATAGTAGTCTAAAATAATACTAAGACTATATCTAAAAGGTTCTTAGTAAGCTTTAAAAAGTAAGCCTATACGTAGATATTAAGAAGTATAAGTTTAAGGTAAAAACTACGAAGTACCTTAGCTTTATTATTAAGGTAGAAAAAGGTATCTAAATAGACTTAGATAAGGTTAAGGTAATTAAGGATTAGGAAGCGCTAAAGATAGTAAAAGGAGTATAATTATTCCTTAGTTTTATAAACTTTTACTAAAAGTTTATTAAATACTTTACTAAGGTAGCTACCTCTCTTACTTACTTAATAAGTAATATAATCTTTACCTAGAGGATAGAAGAGTAAGAGGCCTTTAATAAGCTAAAGGAGGTCTTTACTACTAAGCTAACTCTAGTAACCTTTAACTTAGAACGTAATATAGTCCTAGAGTACGATTCTTCTAGATACGTAGTAGGAAGAGTACTATCCTAGTATAATAATAAAAGGATACTATACCTTTACGTATACTTCTCTAAGAAGAATAATACCTATAAGTATAACTATAAAATCTATAATAAGGAGCTACTAGCTATAGTCTACTACCTTAAAGAGTAGGACGCTAAACTATACTTAGTTAAGAGCTTTAAAGTAATTACTAACTATAAGAACTTTAAATACTTTATAAAGGTAAAAATACTAAGCGAACGCTAAATACGCTAGGCTACACTATTAAGCTAATTTAATATAGAGATTTTATACTAGCTAAGGAAATAGAATATAAGAGCTAATACCCTTTTATAAAGAGAATAAGACTTACCTAAAGGTATAGAGGACGAATAACTTTAGAAGCGTATAGTATAGGTCTTAAAACTAATAACCTAGTACTATAAAGAAGTTAGTAAGGAATAAGATAACCTACTTAGTAACTAGGTAATATTAGCTAATATACGCGTAGGATAGATAGGAACTTATTCTAGCTTATCTAAAGAATAGTTAGAAGAGTAAGACTTTACTACTAATAAGAATAGTATAAAGTAAATAGAATAGAGTAATAGAGTACTTAAAGACCTAGCTAAAGTAGAGAAACTAGCTAGCTAAGGAGAGAGCTTAGCCTAAGCTAGTAAACTTAAAAAGCTTTAGCTAGAGGCTCTAAAGGACGATTAGTAGTATAAAGATGCTATATAAGTAGTACTAGACTAGGAACGAAGGTTCCCTCCTAGCTTAGGCGTAAAATACTTAATCTTAGAGTACTTAATTAATAAATAAGGAGAGTTATTATATTAAGGTAAGAAATAAGTACCTAATAAAGAAAAGTTACGTACCTAAATAATTAGTAAAGTCTATAACTCTCTCTTAGCTAGCTACCTAGGTAGAAAGATTACCTATAAAATAGTAGCCTAAGACTTCTTCTAGCTAGGTATATTAGATAATATTAGATACTATATAAGGAACTATAATATATATAGGAGAATAAAACTATAGAGAGAAGGCACTTAAGGATTTCTAAAGCTATTACTAATACCTAATTAAATATAGAAAGAAATCTTAATAGACTTTATTAAAGGCTTACTAGATAGTAAGAGTATAACGTACCTACTAGTAGTTACTAATCGATTAAGTAAAGGGTCTATCTTTATTCTATTACCTAATATTAAGATAGAAATAGTAGTCTAAGCGTTTATTCGATACGTAGTAGTATACTACTAGTTACTTAATACTATTACGTCTAATAGAGGAAGCTAGTTTATTAGTATACTATAGGAGCGCATCTACGAGATCCTAAAGATTAATAGATAACTACTAATAGCCTTCTACCTATAAACTAATAGTATAATAGAGCGAATAAATAGCGTATAGGAATCGTATATTAGAGCTTTTATTAGCTAGTTATAGAACGAGTAGATAATATACTACTCTATAGCTTAGATCGTAATTAATAGAAGAGATATAATATTAATAGGAGTAGCTCTATTCTTCTTATAATATAGTTATAACGTAGACCTACTATAGCTAGAGACGCTACTAGGAGCTAATAAGAAGAGGTATACTACTAAAGAACGTTTAGACCGCAAGAAAGTAGAGGCTATTATAGCTAAATTCTAAGACGTATTTAACCTAGTATAAGCTAGTATAGCTAAGGCCTAAGCTAAATAAGAGAAGTAAATAAATAGGCACTAGAAGGAGGTAAGAAGCTATAGGGTTAGCGATAAGGTATAGCTAAAACTTAATAAGTAGTATTAAATAGGTTAATAGTTATAGAAGCTTAATTAGAAGAATGCTAAGTATATAGTAATTAAGATAGTTAATAGTCACTTAGTTAAGCTAGATACCCCTCCTAGCTACTACCTAGTTTTCTATATTAATAGACTACGCCTTACTAACTTAGACCCCCTACTAAGCTAAGTACTAGATAATTACTAGCTACTACTACTCTAAGTAGATAGTAACGACGAGTAAATAGTAGAAGAAATCGTAGGTAAGCATTTATAATAGTAAGGGCGTAGTTAAAGACTATATTTTAACGTTAAGTAGAAAGAATACTACTAAACAATACTTAAACTAGTAGAAGCTCTAGAAGATATAGAAGCCTTAGACTAATAAAAAGCTTATATAAAGGAATTTTAAGATAAGGAGAGACGCCTACTAGAAGAATTCTAGTAGAATACTACTTAAGAAATAAGGAGAGGAGAGAGGTATTATAATAGGCTAAAGCCTAATTAGTTAGTTCCTTAATAATATCTTAGTCTTATATATAAGGCGTACGGCCTATAAACTCTAGGTACTCTATAAGTACCTAGCGTTTATACTAGTACTATTAGTATAAGGTTATCCTAAGCTACTACCCTCTAAACAACCTTTAGAACCCTAGCTACTTATAGTTCTCTTCTCTATTAAATATAACTCCTATATACTAGCGCAATAGCTCCCTAAGCGTAGCCCCTTACATACAGACTTAACAACTTGTACCCGGGTTACACCCTATGCACCGGCACACTATAAGAGATATATATAACGTTTTCTAATTACGTAGGTATCTATAGAGATATTCTAGAAAAAGCTACCCGATGTAGAGACCTAACTCGCTAGCCTACACTAAACTAATAGAGAGCGCGAAAGGTATTCTAGCCGGATTTGAATATAATGCCTCTAGATTGTAACTATAGGCTATATAGATGATAATAACACCTTACTCCCCTCGAACGTCTACCTCGGCCGTGAAATCTTTCCGTATGCTTAGGTTCTCGAAGCCATCCTGATTCTCGATCACTAAACCCTGTTCATTTGCTAAATGCAGCAAGCAGATGAAGCAGTAACTGGTTGAGATGTCCGCCATTGTTTGTTTCGGATACACAGCCTGCAAGCTATTGACAACGTCGGTGAAGGTCATTGAACCATCAACAGTCTTGTTCGCTGGATCGTCGGCAACATCGGGTTGAGGTGGCGCAGAAATCTAATATTCGTTAGCTTGCGGTCTAGTCAAAATGATGAAGAATAACGTTTGACTTACGCCTTCAAATCCGATACCTCTCCAAAGCTCGTCTTTTAATCTCTTCACGTCCACTTTCTTTGCAACCCTTGCATACTGGACGTATTCAGGCCGGAACCGTCGGCTTTGTGTTACCAGCTGTGCGCCATATGCGTCGGTCTGCGAGCTAGGTAGCATGCCGTCGAGTGGTAGTGTAGCTTCTAGTACGTCAGGTGGCGGCGAAAAGTGGTCGCGAGCATCCGCAAAATCGTCTTCGTCGTCAATAGGTCCACCAGGCATTGGGAGACCATCGTCTTGGAAGAAGTCGGCATCGTAGTTGCCCTGTACATCGTCACCCTCGCCCTTGCCTTGCTCAGCCCAGTATGCCTCGTCGACACGTGTTGGATCTCCGGATTGTGCCTGTGCACCGCGTGCACCCTTCCGTGAGCCCATCCGCGCTTTGGGTTTTAGGAAGAGTCGCAGTAACTGTTTTGAGTTGAAGTGCTTGTCGTCTGGGAGGAGGTTGCGCGACTTGGACTTCCATTGCGCTTTTGGTAGGGAGATAGTTGAGTTGGATGTCGCTGGCGTGTAGAGCATGTCTGCTAGTGTCTGCGACATGGGAGCGGCGAAGTCGACCTCGAAGGCCTCGCGTTCCTTCCGTTTTGTCGCTGGTGCTGTCTTTGCGGAATTTTTGACTCGTGAGATGCGCCAATGCTCAGGTCCTGCCCAGCTCTTCTTGAGAGCTTGGTCGAAGTAGCTTAAGATATTTTCTTGTTCTTGATCATGACCATGCATCATAGAGACACCATACTGCGCATCAGCAGCGTTGTCTGTTTCTTCATCTCCTTCGAGACCCATAGTGTGGACGCGAGCCTGTGGAATCTGTATTGCTTCACGAGCCCAAACCTCTCCGCCTTCACCAAAGCCTGTTTCTGGAGGCAGATCAAACCCGCCCATGTTCATATCGTCGTCGTGGAAGCCCATATGGTTGTCGTCATCAAGGAAGAGACCCGATCGGTTGCCGGCCTCCTCTTCTTCGCCTTTGCCACCGTCTTCGTTCGTAGCGTCGTCGGGGGCTTTGAGGAAAGGAAGATCCATAGTGCCATTGACATCGCCAACGTCGAACGTCTTCATCGAGGGACACAGGTCTTGTCGGTCAAGCTGTGGTAGATCGGGAAAGTACTTGGCAGCTAGGCCGAATATGTCGACATCGATATCATCGGGTGTGGGAGACTGGTTTTCGGGCGCTGGCGTAGCACGTGTCTCTTCGGCGGTAGCGTCGTTGGTGTCGTCGCTACTGTCGAAGACAATCCTGCCCCTCCCATCAATAGCCAAGTGGTTGAGAAGCAGTCCTTTTGCTCCGCCTTCATCGAAGTCGGCCGATGCTTTCTTGAACAGCGGATCTACCGAGAATTCGAGCTCCATCTTCTTGTTCTGTAGTTGTGCGAAGGAGGATGCGAGCGTAGATTCAGCAGACCGGGCGGCCCTCTTCTTGCGCTTCTTCTGACCACCCTCTCCCTCCTCGCCATCTTCGCCCTCCTCATCGTCGCCTCCGTCAGCATCATCGCTGTCTCCTCGGCGCTTCTTATTCGTGTTCTCCGCGAGTCCGCTGAGGAGCTTGCCCGTGTCGGTCGCTACGCTGTCAACTCTGCTGGTCCAGATCTTGACGCAGCCGTCAAGTGTGCAGCTCGCCCTTTGGAAGTTGACGCCGTCGCCCTCCTTAAGCAGGGACATCTCGTGGAAGTAATCGATAAGGGCGAAGTTCCATGAGTTGTTTGGGTTGATTTTCTACCCTTCACGTCAGCCTCGACCTACCGCGTGCAGCCATGTGTGCGTACATTGTCCGTCGCCATCTTCATCCACTCCTCGAAGTTGGCCAGCAACGGCATGACGCGGTGTCCTGGCGTTACAGCGGTGCCGGTGATGTCGGGCATGTCGTCATCTTGGTCTTGCGACGGGGTGTGGGGGCTGTCGTGGCCGACGGCGTACGATACGCGCCGTCGTCCAGGCGTCGCAGTGGAAGTCGAGGCGCGCATGGAGTTGCGCTGGGCTTCTTGTAGCGCATGGCGACGGATGACCTTCTCCTGGCGGTCGTCGTTGAGCGGCACCCTGCGCCGCATTGGTTAGCATGCAATGCGCGTCAACTGACAGGTTCGACTCACTTGACGGGTGTCTTCTGCGGCGAGACGGCGGTATTGTACTTGGTTGTGCGCACCATGGTGAGAGAGTCGCGCTTGTATGCCGTTGGTGGGTGGTAAGGCGGCGGCGGAGTTGATTGTTTGTTTGCGGGGACACTAGCGCCATGCACCGCCACATCTGCGCCACACATCTGTTATCTGGTCAGCGCAGTACCTAGTGGTCGCCCAAGGCAGTCCCTCTGCCCTCGTTGCCAACTTCCAGTATCGCTACCATGCTCCGATGACGTTCGTTATTTCACAGTATCGCAAACACAGCCACACACGCACGCATTGCCGTCGCCCACCAGCCGATCCAGTCCAAACGCTTCGCGCGCCGTCTTCCGCCATCGTGTTACGCCATCTCCGTCGCCGCCGCACCGCCGCACCGCCGCCTTCACGTATAATCCGCCTTCATCCCCATCGCGCGGTCCCTCCGACTCCCCCTAAGAACATGTCGTGACAATGCATGACTCCACCATACTCAAACACGCCCAGCGACTGCGCCGCTCACGGTACTCGGCACGCCCCTTCGCCCTCACCATCCTCGCCATCTCCCTCATATCGCTGCTAGCATGGGCCAGGTCGCAAGTGAGCGATGCCAGCGCCGTTGGTGGCGCCTTGCAAAAGAGGAACTTGGTCATCAAGGACGAGGAGTGCCGCCTAGTTCATCATGCCAAAGACCAATGCGCCTTTGTGCGCGCAAACTGCCCCGATGAAGAAGCCGGCGTCATATCCTACCTGACGCTCTACTACTGCCGCCTTCCGCACGCGAAACCCGTCGCCTTCGTCCTGATGACGCTTTGGCTCGCCCTCCTCTTCAGCACCATTGGCATCGCCGCGAGCGACTTCTTCTGTGTCAACCTCAATACTATTGCGCGCATGCTGGGCATGAGCGAAAGCTTGGCTGGCGTGACACTGCTCGCCTTTGGCAATGGCAGTCCGGACGTCTTCTCTACCTTCGCCGCCTTTCGCACCCACGCTGCAAGTCTGGCTGTAGGCGAGCTCATCGGTGCGGCATGTTTCATCACGGCCGTTGTCTCAGGCTCCATGGCTCTTATTCGCCCCTTCCAGGTCGCGCGCAAGAGCTTTGTTCGCGACGTCGGCTTCTTCCTCGTTGCGGCTGCCTTCAGCATGGGCTTCATCGTTGACGGGAAATTGCATTTGTGGGAATCGGTCACTATGGTGGCCTTTTATCTCTTCTACGTCGCCTTCGTTGTGGCCTGGCACTGGTGGCTCAATTTGAGAAAGGCGCGACGTGCGAGGGCAGCCGCCATCAGGAGCCACTATGTTACGCCCGGCGGCGATGAGGAGGATTTTCCAGAGTACCACGACGATGAAATCAGTGCTGGTAGCAGGACCCCAGGCCATGGTGTATCCATTGACGACTTTTCTATGCTTGAACGCGCAGGCGGCGACAATCTCATAAATGACGACGACAACGAGGAAGAGCGCGAACGCTGGATGGGCGAGTTGACTAATAACATGCGCGTCAATCGCCCAAGCATGTCACGACGCAACACTCATACACCCATCAGACCGAGTTTAGTGGGAGCCCTAGAGTTCAGAGCGGTTCTCTCCTCACTGCAAAAGTCGCGTAATATCCAGTCAATGCCAATCAACCTACGACGATATTCTGACGACCCCACCTATACGACTGCCCAACAACAAAGCTACATTTCCCAAACATCAGGCCCAGCGGATCGACCTCCATTCGACGTGAATCCTACTGCCTCCAACTCATCACTGCATGTGACTCGACCAAATCTTGAGATTCAGCAGAGTCTAGGCAATCGAGCGCGAGCCGTTTCCACGAATGACATTGACAATGTCCGACTACAGCCGAGTACGCTGCAGGGACAAGGCGGTACCGTACCTGACATTACCTTTGTATCTGCCACCCCAAACGAACGGAACAGACTACTAGAAGCACCTCCGTCGCCGACCTTCTCATTGTCTCCACCAGCCTCCCGGTCTTCCAGGGCACCAAGCCTCGCTGCGCCGACCGACAGACTTCCCTCGCCTAACAGGCTGGCACCCCCGGGTCCTGATGACCAATTGGGCGCTGTCACATCAACTCTGAGCCCTTGTTCGAGTCCAGTGATAGAAATTGATCCTCGTTCTCAGCCCCCTAGTCTGAAGCTAACCGTACCGGATGCCACTTCCCCACCAATACCATTCCCACCCTATACCGATTATCCTTGGTCAGCGCAATCAGCCTCTAGACCTCAGAGTCTACGTCTGCCTTCGCCAAGCGCATCACCTGAGTCCACCTACTTCCCACGAGATCCTTTTGGCCACATTGAAGCGGCCAAGGTGCCAAGATGGTGGCCCTCTAGTATTCTACCGACCCCTTCCGTTTTGATCTCCACTCTGTTCCCGACGTTGATCAATTGGTCGGACAAGAACATTTTTGATAAACTTCTAGGACTTGTTGCAAGTCTCCCTGTCTTCTTGCTTACTATCACACTCCCTGTTGTCGAGCCGGAAAAGGATGAGAACGATGGAGGCCACGCGGAACTTTCTTTGGATCTCGGTCTACCACCTCCAGCTACACCGCATAGTGGAAGCGTGGACTCCCACACTCGCAGCATATCACTCGTTCTACCACCAGAAACATCTGCCAACATGGGATTGTCCAAGAGTCGTCCTTCTCAACGACCGAACAGTGGATCATCCAGCACAACCATGAGCCAGCCACCACCGCAGGTATACATTACAGACTCTGACACTGTGGCGCGATCACCCGAGCAGCTCCCCACGATTCCTACTCCTATCGAGCTCAGACAATGGAACCGCTGGCTGGTCATTGTGCAGGTGTTTACAGCCCCCTTCTTCCTCGTCCTCGTCCTCTGGGCCAATATCGAACCCGACAACCCGCATGTTTTGTTTCGTCACACACTCTACGCTCTCGTTGTTTCGCTAGGCGTTCTAGGCTTTATCCTCTTCACCACGACGCCAAACCGCGCGCCAAAATGGCGTTCAGCGCTCTGCTTTCTCGGGTTCGCCGTCGCTATTGCTTGGATCAGCACTATTGCCAACGAAGTCGTTGGTGTTCTGCGCACCTTGGGTGTTATCCTTAACATGTCCGACGCCATCCTCGGTTTGACCATCTTCGCAGTTGGCAATTCACTTGGTGATCTCGTCGCCGACATTACTGTTGCACGACTGGGATTTCCCATCATGGCTCTCTCGGCTTGCTTTGGTGGCCCAATGCTGAACATCCTACTCGGTGTAGGGTTAAGCGGGTGCTACATGATTGTTACCAAGGGCGAGCACCACCATGAAAAACACCCAGACCAGTCTATACATTTTAGGCCCTACCACATAGCGGTGAGCACAACCTTGGTAATATCCGGAGCAACTTTGCTCCTAACACTCGCTGGACTTCTCATTGCTGTACCAATGCGCAAGTGGAGAATGGACAAGATTATTGGATGGGGTCTGGTCGCGTTATGGTCTCTAAGTACTACTGTAAATGTAATTGTAGAAGTACTAGGCTATAGTAGTAACGTTAGTTAGACTGAATGCACGGCGTTTGTTATTACCATTACAATATACTGATATTCGTACAAAGAGAAATAGGTGTTCAGCCTAAGCGTGTGATAGAAGTAAACACGGGCAAAGTCCAATACAAGAGGATGGTGTTGAAGCCAATAGCCTTGTCTTAGGGCGCTGAATCTAGTGTTGTAAGAGTGTACACATACAAAGACGATCGTCAGCCGGAGAACTCCATACATTTGTCTTAAGCATCGAACATGCACGTTTGACTAGACTATACAACCCGAAAGACCCGCCCCGCCTTCTTTTGCTAGGTATCTTGGTGCGTGGTTATACCTCGTGGTCAGTATCGTGCCACTCCTCTGTCAATTGCGTGAAAATATCCGCTTCGTCTTGCATCGTATCCTCTAACACACGTTCTTCGAGTTGCATATTTAAAGGTTGCTGAAATAGTTGAGTGGCTATCTCCGCATCGTCTACCAGGAACGCACTGGTATCGCAATCTGACATGTGAGCCGGCTTTGGTATTGGAGAAGAAGCTTCGCACTTGACGTAGGAAAAGGCCATTCCTGAGTCAGGGTTTGAGAGTGGTGTTGGAGAAGCTGAGACGGGGGACGCTGCCCGAAATGGTGAAGCATCTCGGTAGGGAAATGAGGAAGAACTGCATTCCGATTGTGGGCTTAGGGGAGGGAGATCGAGATAGGATTGGCGACTGGCGACTAGAGGAATCATGTATGAGCTGCCGGGCGTTTCTGATTTGATTGGCTTCTTGGTAGGACGATGTAAGCGTAGCAATGATTAGGGGCGATGTTTCTGCCTTTGAAGCTCTAGTCGCGAAATATTGCCCTGACAACTCTGGCGAAATGTTTTCGATGGTCGTCCCAGATTCTGCAGAAAAGCGCTTGAAAATGTGCTCTCTTTCGCATATCCTAGACGGATTGGGTTTTCTCTTGTATATTCGAAGAACTCGCGCAGGTCGGAGAAGGTTCTAAGGGTGTCTCCCGTACAGAACACATCAACAAAATCTAAGATGTTGACGTAGGGTGGACGTTTCAGTTCCGCTATACACTCCTCGATGTTGCCGTGGGGCCTATTTCCTAGTTATTGACGCACCGCTTGGTAGATGCGTAACTCTTAGTCAGGAGTAAGGGTGAAGTGGCTGGTTTGCTTATCCAATTGCCAAAGCATGAGGCCTTTGGGAGGGTAAAAGCATATAATTCCCTCGCGAATCGCATTGACGCGCGCTTTCCTCTTTCTTCCCGGGCGAGGTCTTGGGAGCTTGTAAATAGGCTAAATTCTTGCTTGAAAGAATCTGACTGCTACGGATTGAACCTGCCCTGTTTTGTGAAGGCGCGCTTGTATACTCGCAAGTCGGGTTTTGGTACACGGCCGGCTTTGCACATATGCTCTGCGGCAGACTCGATGTTATGGCAAGTCTCAAACTGGGAGCCTGGCAAGTCGTTAACTTGCTGTTGTGCATCCTCGAGGTGTTGTATACTGGTGATTGCTCAGCAATGTTGCAGGAAAACTTCAAAGTTCTCATGTCCATCATGGGCCGGTAGTTAGGTAGTCAGCCTCGGCTGCACTAGTTCACTCTTGGACGACCAACCTAACGCAACAACATAGGGACTTTCTCTACATCCGCACATGAACATGGCCTCTTCAACGCGTTACGCCTATCCCTTCGCCGCTTCCCCAGACATTATCCGGTCACACCAGAAAGACGCCTATTTCTCTGGCGTGCTTCTGGATCAGCTCTCGACTCTCTTGCGCAAGCTCTACGGCGCGCGCATCGCGCATACCTATGCATCCGAAACGCGGGTCCTTGGGGAGCTACTCTATCTTGGTCTGACCACGCTGATAGGGAATCGGACACTGGGCGAGGAATACACAGACATAGTCCAGGTGGAGAGCGAGAGCGGACGACTGCCGGCGCTGGGACGGAGAGCTGGATACATACTAAGCTGCATATTAGGACCCTATGTGCTCGGGAGAGCATTGCCAGCCTTTAGGCGCAGAGTGCGCGCGAAACTCGAGGCGAATCTGCGATGGTATGCGCGACAGCAAGCGCGAGCACAACAAGAGGCACAGGAGAATGGGAGCACGGCACGGATAGGACGACCTATAGGCATGCGCCTGCAAAACTACATACTCGATAACCTCGACACCATCACGTCGCCATCGCCTGTCTACGCCCTCTCTTTGGCGACATTCTACTTCTCGGGGAGCTACTACCACGTCTCGAAACGCATATGGGGACTCAAATACATCTTCACGCGAACGGTGCCCGAGGGCGATAATCGCGCTGGCTACGAGGTCCTGGGTGTGCTGCTAGTTTTACAAATGGCTGTGCAGGGATATTTGCATTTACACAATACTGTCACATCGTCGACTGCAGCGGTGGGTGGCGGCCATCCACAAGGCACATCAGCCATTGTAGGTGGCGGCGCAGAAGTCTCCCTAGACCCCAACGCCTACAGCACCAACAACGCGTTGCTGTTCGACGCTGCATCTACCCTCTCCACAGCCGCGCCATCGGACGTGCAAAAGTGGACACACACAGCTGCGTTGGGCAAGGCAAGATATGAGCTGGAGGACGAAGAGACTATGGGATGGATTGGTGGTGGCAATCGGAAATGTACGCTTTGCCTGGAAGACATGTCGGATCCAAGCGTGACGACGTGTGGACATGTCTTCTGTTGGACATGCATCGGAGACTGGGCGCGGGAGAAGCCCGAGTGTCCGCTTTGTAGGCAGACGTGTCTAGTGCAGCATGTGCTCCCACTCAGGGGGTGAGGGGCGGCATGTAGAATTACAATATCTTCTCGGCCTCGTCTATGAGTCGCTCTACCTGGAATGCGCTGTCTCCGCGAGTGAACATGTCGAGCAGTTGGCTGCGGCCCTTGCCCTCTTCCGTCTGCACGTAAAACTTCTGCATGCACATGACGAGCCATCTGGCCTCGTCGACGCTCACGCCTCTGTTCTCGATGACCAAGCCCTGGCCCAGGACCAAGTCGTGGCTCTCGGCGAGCTCCTGGTGGAAGGTGACGGTCGTGTGCGGACTGGCGAACTCGCCCCTCAACTTGAACTCTGCCAGCGTCGTGAACATGAGCGTCGTGGTATCGACGTGCGGGTGGGAGAACTGCAGGTAGTGCAGCTCGGCGGCTTGCTGCGTCTGAGGGTGCTGGGGTGGCGCTGACGGGGCGTCGGCGGGTATCTCGCGGGGCACGGGGAGGACGAAGGAGGGGTGTTGCTTCGCGCTGCGCAGGAGGTGGGCGAAGGTCGTGGCTGGGACGGCGAAATGGATGCTCTGTGGATTGGCAGCGTGCCGGAGGCGCCACAGGGCCTGGACTTCCTTACCGGGCAGGGTCTGGACTTTGTCGAGGTCGAGGAAGGAAGTGAGCGTCTTGACGCCTGGCGGCGGCGCCGAGAGGGAGCCCGAGGCAGCGGGCGGTGGAGGGGGAGGGGGCGACGGCCACGGGCTCTTGGGTGGCGCCTGTGGTGTCGTGGGCGCCGTCAACGGCCCTGTGGCGCCGGGCACAATGGCCTGCTTCCTCAGCTCCTCAATCTTGTCCTTGTACTGCTCCTTGAGCTCGTCGAGGTCCTTGAGGCCCTGCTGGCGCGCCTTGTGCTCGAGCTTCTGCTTGTACTTGGCGAGGATGCGCTCCTGGGAGTCGTGGGTGACGAGGAAGCGGCGAACGTCTTGCACCTGGGCCCAGCGGCGTTGCGTGGCGCGGGGGCTGACGAGGGGCTGGTGCAGAGCATGGCGCAGCGTGGGGATGCGCAGAGGCATGTTGGATGGATTCCGCTCGACTCGACGAAGTTTGTCGACAAGCTTGGAAGCGGCGGCACATGCGGCGTTTGCAACGGGCCCGCATTTGCGCGCGGCGAATGCAGGGACAGGGCCGGGGGACGTCGAGCTACAGTAGGCGCTTGGTCTACCGCGCTGCGCTTCTGTAAAGTTGTATCCCACCCGGCATATCTACCCCGTATCGACTCGATACCGCCGCATATCCTATCCCCATAGCCTCCGCTGCCCGCGCGTCATCCATGCAGAACCCGCCCTCGCGGCACACGACCCGTCGGCCCCTCTCCTCGTCGTCGCCCTCGACCGTGTCCTCGACGGGCTGCTGCTAGCGGCATGGGTGCAGTCCACAGCAAGTCGAGCGATGCAGGCGACCTCTATCTGCGCGACCAGACTCGATGTAAGCCGTGGCCGACATGTTGTTTGTGTAGCCCGGCCTGCTAACCCTCGCCCCCAGTCTCCGTCGCCGCCCTCAGCATCACCAACGCCCGCAACCGCACGCTGCTCAACATCGCGCCCAATGCCTTCCCCGCCACCCGCTATGCCGCCAGGCGCGAGCTCGGCGACGACAGCGTCATCGAGTACATTCAGGACCCCGAGCCCGCGCCCCACGCCGACGGCCGCCCGGCCTTCCTCCTGCGCCTGCCCAACGACGAGGAGCTGACCTTCCACTTCACCTTTATCCTGCGCCAGCACCTCGCAGTCCCCACCATCTACACCGCCAACACGGCGACGACAGGCGCCCCCACCGGCCTGGTCGACACCCACATCAACGGCCTGACGTTTGTCTTTGCCCAGAGCTCAAAGGACCTGGACAACCTCGTCACGCGCGAGTTCCATGCCAACCCCAACCTCCACAAGAACCCCCAGGTCGAGCTGGTCGGCGACTACTCCACCGCCGGCCACGCGTCGGTCCAGTTCCAGTGGTCGTGGAAATGGACGCCGCCCCGCACCCCCGAGTCGCGCGGCGGGGGCTGGCGCACAAGCTGCAGTGTGTGTATACCATTCGGCCCCCATGGCCGCCACTGCTGACACCCTCCAGTTTGTTGAGTATGACCAGCGCGCACACCGGCTCGAGACGCTGGCAAGCTTCGCCTTCTGGGTTCAGAGTTCGTGCCCTTCCCCCGTCCCGCCCCATGCCCGCTGACCAGTCCAGACACGGCGCGCCAGCTGCAGAGCCCAAAGTCGCCCTCACCACGCCTGGAACTTGGCGTCCCGCCCCGACTGCGCGTGCCCTCGACACAGTCGATAGAGTCACGAGTGAGCGACTCGGCGGGCGAAGATCGCGAGTGGGACAGTATACCGCCGAGATCGCCAATCTGCGAACCCATCCCTGAGCACAGCCTGGGCCTCATACCAAGCCAGACAACCACTCTGGCGAGCGCGAGTGCCCCGGTGAAGCTCGACGTGTCGCGCCCGGGCGAGGATCTCAGTCAGACCGACGACGGGCCGCTGTTCCGCGCCACGATGAAGTCGCTTGAACAGAAGACGGGCAACATGCGCACGAGATGGAAGAAGGTCCTCAAGCGCGCCGAGTCTGCCATGGAAGCCCAGGTGGCATGCAACAATGCCATGGCCGACCTCATGGACGCGCTCAGAGAGGCCTCGTCCTCCAACGCAAACGCTGTGCAGCCGGCTATCGATCACTACTTTGACAAGATTGCCAAGGAGATTCTTGGATACGAAAAGTCAAATACCACCAACATCCAAAAACTCATCATTGATCCCATTTACAAGCTTTACAACATCGACATCAAGCAGGCCGAGACAAAGCGCAAAGACTTTGAGGAGGAGAGCAAAGACTACTACCAGTACCTGGGAAGATATCTTGGCCAACGACAAGATTCGCTAAAAGAGAAAAAGCGCGCCGAGACCGATTCCAAGTACCAAGCAAAGAGGCGGAATTTTGAGCTGAAGCGCTTCGACTACTCATCCTTTATGCAGGACTTGCATGGAGGCCGCAAAGATCAAGAGGTCCTCTCCCATCTCACGCGGTATGCCGACGCCCAGGCCAAGCGCTACCTAGAGACCGCAAAAAAGATCGAGACCATGTTGCCACATCTAGAAGCTCTGAGTTGCGAAGTGAAGGAGGCAGACAAGGAGTTCCAGATTCAGAGGACCGAAAGAGAGGAGAAGAGGCGAGCGCTAGAAACGATCAAGAAGACCTTCGACGAGGCGTTCCCGCCTTCGCTCACATCTCCCGCAGCAGCAACGGGTAGCGTGCCCCGGACAATGTCGAGGTCAGACCCCGAGCCACCCCCAGGCCGCAAGGGTAGCCTTGTGCCCATGTTTCAGAGTACCATAATGCCTCCCCAGTCCATTTCATCTACGAGCATACCATCCTCAATAGCATTACCCCAAAGTCCCGAGGCCACCAAAGCCAGTCTGGCAATGGTGACGACGCAGCAAGACAAGTTCAAAGGAATCAGAGACCTCGAAGAAAAGGACCCTGCTGCAATGGCTGAAGCTGGTTCAGGTGCGCATCGCAAAGAAGGTCTATTGTGGGCACTGAGCAGGCCTGGAAGCCATGTGGACCCCAAGGGCTTGAATAAGCAGGCCTGGCACAAGTAAGTACAATCTCTACTGGCTAGAATGATGCTGATAATCTCCAGATTCTGGATCGTCCTTGATCAGGGCAGGCTTTCAGAGTACACCAACTGGAAGCAAAGTCTGGAGCTCCACATGGAGCCAATCGATCTTCGCATGGCTTCGGTGAGGGAAGCGCGTAATGCGGATCGCCGGTTTTGCTTCGAAGTCATCACCCCACAATACACTCGAGTATATCAGGCGACCAACGAAGAAGACATGAAATCATGGATCAGCGCAGTCAACAATGCTTTGCAAACAGCCGTCGAGACGGCAGGAAAGTCCGACCGGCCATCAACCGATTCACTGCCCGGGCAAACGCATCGCGACATTGCGTCGGTGCTCACCGGAAAGAGTCCATCAATGTCCAGTCATCGCAACACATACGGCTCCAAGGCGCCGGCGCGACATGCTACAGTAGGCGATCGGCCCGGCGGCTACCGACGAGAGGAGACGTTTGGCGACGAAGGCAAGCTGCTCAAGCAAGTAAGAGATGCAGATGCCAACAACAGGATGTGCGCGGATTGCGGTACTGAGATAAAAGTCGATTGGGTTTCCATCAATCTCGGCATCATCATCTGTATTGAGTGCAGTGGTATCCATCGGTCACTAGGTACGCACATCACAAAGGTGCGCTCTTTGACTTTGGATGTCACATCCTTTACTCCCGATATCATCGAGATACTGCTCAAGATCGGCAACCGCGTCAGCAATGCTATCTGGGAAGCAAGGCTAGACCCAGGGCTGAAGCCAGGGCCAATGTCGACGAGAGAGCAAAGGCTGCACTTCATCACGTCAAAGTACGCCGATCGGGCATTCGTGGCACCCATAACACCAAACATGTCGCACTACGCAAACCCAGAGGAGACGCTGTTGGCGTCGGTTAAGAAGAACGACATTCAGAATGTACTCTACGCGCTAGCATTGAGAGCGAATGCCAATGCGCGCGATCGATCACGAGGCACGCACGCAGTATTTCTAGCGCTTGCAGCTGCCGATCCAGCATCCCCCTCGGCGACAGCATCACCCGCAAGCTCTCCGGGCTCAGCCGCCCGCCCAGGCACAGCGCAGTCTACCCGCAAAGCTTTTCCCGTCGCAGAGCTACTGTTGCAGAACGGCGCAGAGTTGCCGATGCTGCCTGCGCCCATTCCACTCGGACACTCGGCACGAAGCTATCTTGACTTCAAGACAGAGCAGCGTGCTGGCAAGCGTCCAGCACCCATGGTGGGAAGTCAGCCCGCAGCCTACGTCGAGAAACTGCCGTCGTTGCCGCCTATCATGGCAGGAAATGGCAGCTCTCCGTCAGAACGAGCGCGTGAACGAGACGCACGACTACAAAAACGAGTTTCGGCGAGTGGAAGGTTGGTCAAGACCCCAAATATGGACTTGGGTGAAGGTAAGCGCGGCTCGTAGGGCTAGCCAATGCTTATTTGTTTTCTGTACTTCTAGCGTATATCTTCCCTGGGCGGCGTGCGGACTCGTGCGATGGGCGTCAACGGGCTGAAGACGTGACTGCCGACGCGACGAGGAGATGAGCGCAATCTAATCCACGTTGGATGGGGCGCATTGCGGTTGGGTGAGTGCGTGTGTGGCCTTTGACGCATTGCACCGTACCATGTTTCCAGTGGGCAGCGATTGGCTGGTTCTTCTGGCAGTCACAGTCGACTCAGGGGACTTGCAGTCATGTTTTGTGGCGTGTTGTGTGTATAGTGTAATGAGTAATGGCAGAGCACAAGTGTCATGACGTTGCGAGATGCAGAGGATGTGAGTCGAAATGGCGGTCTTTTAACGACGCCCACTAGCGCGCGCACCCAAAATTACCCTGGGTCATCGCAAAGTTCTAACCGCACCCCGCCGCCGCCGCAACTGCAACTGCAACTGAAACTGCAACTGCACTCACCGACCGCAACCATGGCTTCGGCATACTCGAACCTGCCCATGGACGGCGATGACGAGTTTGACGAGAGCCAGATCGACTTTGCCGACATTGAAGACCAGTTCCAGGTGCGGCTCGATGAGGGGCTCGATGCCTTCGTCGTGATCGACGGACTGCCCGTAGTGCCCGAGGACAGCAAGGCCAAGCTCGTCAAGTTTGTGCTGAGGAAGCTGAACAGCGTGGGCAAGGTCAAGGACGACGGCGTGCACATGCCTGTCGGCGAGGCGGGCAAGACCGAGGGGTATGTTGCGTCTGGCGCCGCTGGCGACGGCAGACTGGACCTGGGCTGACCGGCGTTGCAGATATGCCTTTGTCGAATACAGCGCACCCGCCGAGGCCGTCGCGGCCGTCAAGCAGCTGAACGGAACTGCGCTCGACAAGAAACACACCATGGCCGTCAACAAGCTCACCGACATCGACCGCTACGGCAAGGAGGGCCGCATCGACGAGGAATACCACGCGCCCGAGATCCCGCCCTTTGAGCAGAAGGAGCACCTGAGGTGGTGGCTGGGCGACGCCGACAGCCGCGATCAGATGGCCATGTACCGCCAGGAGAAGGTCGGCGTCTTCTGGAACGAGAAGGAAGACCAGCCCGAGCAGGTTGTCGACCGCGAGAACTGGACCGAGTCCTTCATCCAGTGGTCGCCCCAGGGCACCTACCTCACCTCTATGCACGCCCAAGGTGTCCAGCTGTGGGGTGGCAAGGCTTGGAGCAGGCAGAAGCGATTCGCCCATCCCGGCGTCAACCTCGTCGACTTCTCGCCCAGCGAGAAGTACCTCACCACCTGGTCCCACCGCCCGCTGCAGGTCGACGAGAACCACCCCGTCCCGTCGCTGTCACTCGAGGAGGACGGCAAGAACTACATCATCTGGGACATCGCCACCGGCAAGCCTCTGCGCTCCTTTGCTACCATCGACGTACCCGGTGGCACCGACGAGGAGGGTAATCCCGTCAAGAAGAAGCTGCAGTGGCCGACGTTCAAGTGGTCCTCCGACGACAAGTATGTCGCACGCATGACCCAGGGCCAGTCCATCTCCATCTACGAGCTGCCGCGCATGAACCTCCTCGACAAGACTTCGATCAAGATTGAGGGCGTCATGGACTTTGAATGGGCTCCTGCAACCCCGCGGAGGGAAGGTATCAAGACTTACGAACAGCTCTTCTGCTACTGGACACCCGAACTCGGCAGCAATCCCGCCAAGGTCGGTCTCATGTCCGTTCCTTCAAAAGAGATTGTGCGCACACGAAATCTGTTTAACGTCTCCGATGCGAAGCTGCACTGGCAATCCGAAGCTGCCTACGTCTGTGTCAAGGTCGACCGTCACTCCAAATCCAAAAAGTCCCTCGCCACCAACCTGGAAATCTTCCGAGTCCGCGAAAAGGGTGTGCCGGTTGAGGTCGTTGATTCAATCAAGGATACGGTCATCAACTTCGCCTGGGAACCCAAGGGCAACCGCTTCGTGCTCATCACAACTGGCGAGGTTATTCAGGGCGCTGCCGTCGGTCCCAAGACTGCCGTGTCTTTCTTCGCTCCGGAGAAGCTCAAGGGCGGCGCACCAGGCAACTTCCGTCACATCCGAACCATCGATAAAAAGAACAGTAACGCCATCTACTGGTCACCCAAGGGACGATTCGTCGTTGTGGCTGCTCTACAGTCTCAGCAGTCTTTTGAACTCGAGTTCTGGGACATGAGCTTCGACAGGCCAAAGGAGGAGTCTGAAAAGGGTGACAAGGAAGTCAACGCCAACCTGCAGCTCATGGATACAGCCGAGCATTACGGTGTCACCGACATTGAATGGGACCCTACTGGCCGCTATGTCGCCACCGTCGCCAGTGCTTTCCGTCACCGCGTACGTATCATTACTATCATGTCCTCCTTGCTTCTGCTAACACCCACTAGATGGAGAACGGCTACCACCTCTACGACTTCAAGGGTACACTCCTCCGCGAAGAAGCCATCGAAGGCTTTAAGCAGCTCCTCTGGCGCCCACGCCCCCCGACGCTCCTCTCTAAGGAAGAGCAGGCTGAGATCCGCAAGAACCTACGCAACTACTCCAAGGTCTTTGACGAGCAAGACGTTGCCAAGAAGAGTTCCGCCAACAAGGCAGTGGTGGAAGCTCGCCGCGAGATGCTGGATGAGTGGCGCAGGTGGCGCGAAGAGGTTACTCAGAGGCTGCGTGACGAAGGAGCCGACCTCGAGCTGGCAACCCTCAAGGGACAAACGCCGGGACAGGCGGATGATGGACACCAGGAAGAGATTGAGGAAATTGTTGAGGAGATTATTGACGAGACCGAAGAGGTTGTGAACTAGGTGATTAGATGAGTAGAATCGAGTGAGTAGCGGCAGCTCGAATCATCGTGCTGGGAAACTATTTCCTGCAACACGCAATGCATAACGAACAATGGCATTCGATGGTATCACATGCGATACAACAATATCTATCAAAGCCCAGGGCGTCGTAGGTCAAGTCTTCTTCTTCCTTCCTTCCAATTTTGCTCTGTAGTGCTAGATCAAGTTAGTGTTTCTTTCTTCACACCTCCACGCCCCACGCAGTCTTCGCTTCAACTTACCTGACAGCTAATTCTCAGACCCTCTTCCAAGCCAACCCTAGGTTGGTAACCCAGCAACAACCTCGCTTTTTCTATGCTAACATAGCGATCGCGACACCCATCACTTACAATACCCCGACTAAGCACACCGTCTGTCCCCGTCATCCAGCCAACCCATTCAGCACAACAACCCAAACACCACGTCAATACTTCGGGAACCCTAACGTGGAATCTTGGAACATGACCGAATTCCTTCCAGACAGCTAGACACAGGGCCCTCGCTGTAACCGGCTCGCCATTAGTAATAAACATGGCTTCACCGGCAGCAGTTTGCGTAGTCAACAAATTTCCGACGGCGAGGACGTGTGCGTCTGCTACGTTGTCTATGTAGACAAAGTCCTGCAGATTAGTTCCTGTGCCGATGATGAAGGGTGTTTGGTAGGCTGAGATGCAGGAGTGTATTGTGGGGATGCAAACAGTGTCATTGCGGCCAAAGATGGGGGCTGAACGCAGAGCACAGGTGGCGAAGTCGTGCGTGTTTGCGGAGAGAACAATCGTTTCTGCGAGTGCCTGGCATGCGTGAGTTTTTTTTTCAGTTTTTTTTTAAGGTGTAGGTTGATAGTTTAGGATAGGACATGTAGTATAGTGGCTAGAAAGCAGTATTTGGTGAATTTGAAATGGACCTTGGGGCAATTGGAAACTTCGTGCGTAGAAACTCCGTACAGGATAGATAGACTGAAGATACGAAAGGCGTATTCCAACGACTAGGCAAAGCAGGAAAACACAACAAAAGAGAGATTAGTTACCTTGCTCTGTCCATAGCTCGTGTGCACACCACCTATAGGCCAGCATTCATCCACATTCCTGAAATCGCGATCCAACTCGTCTAGTACAACAGTCACACTACTGGTGTACACAAAAGCCCTTGTACCACACACCCTACTTGCCTCAATAACGTTCCTTGTTCCCTCAACGTTGATTCGGAAGATGGCGCTTTTGCCCTGCATGGAGTAGCGCTTCGCACCTAGAGGGAAGACACCCACTGTGTGAATGACGACAGCGGGTCGAGCTTCGGCAAAGACGTTAAATAGGGACGATGAGTCCATAATGTCGCAGCGGACATAACGTACGCTGTTCGTAAAGGTAGTGCTGCCGAGCGAAGGCGGGTTAACGTCTATGACTGTAATGTCGTATCCTTTCGTGTGTAGGAGTGCGGAGACGATGGCGGAGCCTACGAATCCACAACCGCCTGTTACTAGAACGCGGGTTGAGTCCATTTATGGCAGTCAGAAAATCTCCTCTGACGCTATAGGTAGTGCAAGCAGCGCGGTGTTGTTAACTTCGGATAATCTCAACGACGTAGAAGTATAGAGCTTCATGTATGCAGTACCTGTGGTGAATCTAACCGTGAGATTGCGCACGATTATTGTTGGTAGGATGTCATGTGGATTGTATGGAAGAGTGAGGTACAATAGAGCGGAGGCGACCGGGTCGTGTTTTTAAGCATTGCCCGATGCTTTCCCACTCTACGCCTCACGAAAAAAAGTTCTTTCACGGACTGGTAACGAAACGGAGCTATGCGTCTTCTAAACTGAAAATCGACTACATCTTATACTGGCTTGTGATTATTGGGCTATGAAAAAGTCTGCAGATTGTCGCTTGAATCGCGTCACATCGTCGGCGTCCGGGTAAATAACTTGACCGTGGCGTAGATCAATGCTGTTGATAAGTATTCTTCAACTACATGCAACAGAACAACAACAGATCACAGTAGTCGTCTGAAAAAATCAGTTTCTAAGTAAGCAAAACGTATAAGTACATTTTAGTCAAGTGTAAGCATACCAAATGCATCGCTCATACTGCCAATGCTGCATATTTACGTTTTCCCAGCACTTGAATGTTGAAGAACAAGCCCAGAAACCAGCAAAAACCACCCTGCCACCACCTTGAACATGAAGATCAACGAAAACCAAGGTAATTCACCGCGAAAGCGTCACTTCATCCTAAGAAACTAAGTTTTTCCAGCTATCCTTACAAACCGCCTTCTTCTCGTGCCGTACAGTCCTCACCATGTCCCCACATACCACGAATGGATGCAAGATGAGGTATGCAAGAGGCCCTACCAACTTGTAACCATTCGAATATCTCACATGGCTGACTGGTACATAGGAGCTGCAGAAGCTCACCGCATCGGAGCCGCTCACGCTCCAGGAAGAGTATGCCATGCAAGCGTCGTGGCGTCAAGATGCAGATAAATTGACCTTTATCATCTGCACCTCACCAAACACACCGATAGCATCGTCAGATATTCCCACGCTGGTCAAAGTCACTCCCGGAATAGAAGACGCACCCGACCGCATGGTTGGGGATGTCAACTTGTTCTTGTGTCCGTGTGAGCAAAGTGATGATGACGTAGGACAGCAAGACAGTTGGGAGACGGGAAAAGCGGACGTAGTTGGCGAGTTGGAGATTATGATTGCCCGACCTGGCGCACGGGGAAAGGGACTGGCAAAAGAAGCCCTGCAGGCTTTCATCTGGTACATATCTAAATCATTGCCGGCCATTCTAGACGAGTACACAGAAGGAGCAATACGGGCGGACAAGTTCAAGTCTCTAAGCTACCTGAGAGTCAAGATTGACAAAGACAACACCCGGAGCCTCAGATTATTCAAAACGTTGTGCTTTCGTCAGGTCAGCGAGCCTAATTATTTCGGGGAAGTGGAGCTACGGTCAAAAGCTGTACATGGTGGGATAGCAAATGCTACTGAGTTGACGAGAAAACTACCTTACGGAGGCTGAAAGACAAACATGTTCAAAACAAAGCGATATGAGGAGCATGGGACTGTATATCACAAGCAAAGAAATCTGATTGTTGGAAGTACCTGGCAATGTACACGATATAGAACATACGCTTCCGCAACCCGCTCTCCTGAAGCGCGCAAAAGCAAAAGCACTCGATGTTTATTGATTCGTCTTGCCGGAGTTGTTTGGCTTGGGAACGTGCTCGAGAATGCTCTTGTTTGGCGGTGGCTGGTAGACAATCTTGCGCGTCTTTAGCGGTGCCCACTTGTACCTGTCATGGTTGTTAGTTATGTGTAAGATGAGGTTATTGCCGAGACTTGCCTCTTGACCCAAACGCTAAGCGCAAACAGAACACTGGTGACGGCGAGAACCTTCCAGCCCATCTTCTTGCGGTCGTCCATCTCAGGCTCAGCGGTCCAGTTGAGGAACTCGACCACATCTTTGGCCATCTGCGAGGTCGAAGCCTTGGTACCGTCATCGTATTCAACCAAGTCGTCATACAGAACACGGGCCATGGCGATTCCGGTGCCTGGGAAGTAGGGGTTGAAGTTGAGGCCTTCTGGGACAACGGCACCAGCAGGTGGTTCTTCGGGGTAGCCGGTCAGCAGGCTGAAGATGTAGTTGCAGCCGCCGTGGCGGGCCTTGACCATGAGCGATAGATCGGGCGGCAGAGCGCCGTTGTTGGCAGCGCGGGCGGCCTCGTCATTCTTGTAGGGCGCAGGCATGTAGTCAGACAGCTTTCCGGGGCGCTTCTCAATCTCGCCCTGGTCGTTGGGCTCTGTGTCGTACTCGTTCTCCTCGGCAAGCGCCTTGGCCTCATCTACCGTCATGAACTTGCCGACGACGGCACGGTAGGGCACACGGGAGATGGAGTGGCAGGAGGCGCAGACCTCGCGATAGACCTGGAAGCCACGGCGGAGACTGCGACAGGTTAGGGGACGCGCATGTGCGGTGGGGAGGGAAGACGTACGCTCCGTGGTCGAACGTCTTGGTCCACTTCTCGTGCTCCCATGGGTATTGAGTTGGGTGAAGGCTGTACAAGCATAGCGTCAGTTCATGGCGGCAGGATGGACCATGTCAGGCGCACTCACCCTTCTTCCGCTGGAGTCATGGCATCGACGTGGCGTCCGTAGAGATGCCAGTACCAGGCAGTCGAACCGACGGCGAAGATGGTGGCGCCTGCGGGGAGGGCGTTGTTCTTCCATGCCGAGGCGACGCCGTCGGCAGAGGTCGATGTCGAGGCAAAGCGCTATATCACCCGTTCCGTCAGCCAGATTGTTCAATTGGGGCGGGGCAGGCTCGAGCATGGCAGCCCAGCCAGAGATGGCGTCGATGAAGCTCGCGCGAGCTGTCGGGATATGCTGGGCCATGCGGGAGGCGTACCGGTTTGCTCGAGGCATTGCGGGCCGAGGCAGCGGCCGAGCGTGCCGTACGCAGTGCTGAGCGGGCCAACATGGTCGTGTGAAGCTGGCTCGGAGCTGGAGGGAGACTGGAGCAATGGGTTGCCGGCGGTGGTGATGCTGTGAGCAGGTGCGGGAGAGACTGGATCAATTTCCAAATCCCCTAGCGCGGCTAGTCGCTCACATAATAGGCGCGCGTGATTGGCTGCTCTCGCCTCTACATCTCCCACCTCCAACACAGCACACAGCACCAAGTACGAACGGTCACTTGACCAGAAACACGTGTTACGACTGCGCCACTTGCTCTGTCCACTGCCGGGAGCAACATGCAATAGCCACAGCACTGTTATGTAACCCTACTTCTATACCCTTTCACTCATGCAGGAATTGCGAAAGGGCTCAAACGAGGGCTGGCTCTTCTCTAGCAAGAACTGGCTGTAATGCCAGAACACACAGCGCCTCTGCGGAGAGGGTGACGCTGGGAGGACTTTCTTGCGTGTTGAATGGAAAAACGTCGTTGACCAAGACT
This sequence comes from Alternaria panax, assembly GCA_019702505.1. Lineage (NCBI taxonomy): Eukaryota > Fungi > Ascomycota > Dothideomycetes > Pleosporales > Pleosporaceae > Alternaria > Alternaria panax. The sequence goes on along the minus strand of JAANER010000001.1, from coordinate 5,399,162 downwards.
GTGCAGGCCTTTTATGCCAGCTAGCGGAGCACTAGGCCACATGTGGCACGCAACCACAACATCGGCAAGAGCGCTACGAAGAAGCCCTTGACTGCCCGTCTCACTATATGCGCTTCTAGAGTAGCGTGCGGATGGAAGCAAAAGGCTGCGAATACCGTTAGGAACTGCTGTTGTGTTCGTGGGCTTGCGCATCTTCTGTGCTTCTTGGTGGTATTGTGCGCACGCCACCGTACTGGGTGCACGAGAAGCTAGATGCACCGCTTCACCCATGGCCGTCTCCTGGTGTCAAGACCCATCACCGCTCCCTGCTGCAGTCCCAGCCGACTGAAGTCACATCGGACGCTCTTGCACACGCTCACGCCAAACACGCGCCTCTCTCGTTACCCCGCCACCTCGCCGACACCATCCCTCCGCCCCCCTCCACCCTCCCGGCACCCTGCCTCTGTCACCGTCAGGCACTGTTCCCACCGACGAAACATGTGCAAGCATTTTGGCGCCGAGGGCCACTCGTCCATAGACATCACCAAGGGCCGCCAAGTGCTGCCCGCCAATGTCAAGCCCATACACTACGACTTGACGTTGGAGCCAGACTTTGCCAGCTTCACCTACCAAGGCACCGTCACCATCGAGTATGCGCATGCACATGTTGTACGGGAAGACGCCCGCTGACACCTCGCCAGTTTAGACGTCGTCGACGACACCACCTCAATCTCCCTCAACACCAACGAGCTCAAGATCCACTCGACCAAGGTCACGGCCGGCCAGCAAGTCATCACCGAATCGCCCAGCGTCACCACCGACGACGATGCGCAGACAACACAGGTCAGCTTCGACCACACCATCCCCGGCGGCAGCCAGGCGAAGCTCACCATGACCTTCTCGGGCGTCCTCAACGACAACATGGCTGGCTTCTACCGCTCGTCCTTCAAGGCCGCCGACGGCTCGACCACATACATGGCCACGACCCAGATGGAGCCCACGGATGCCAGGCGGGCGTTCCCTTGCTTCGACGAGCCGGCCCTCAAGGCCAAGTTCACCGTCACCCTCATTGCTGACAACAAGATGACCTGCCTCAGCAACATGGACGTGGCGTCGGAGAAGCAAGTCGACAGCGCCATCTCGGGCGGGAAGCGCAAGGCCGTCACCTTCAGTCCAACGCCCCTCATGTCGACATACCTCCTGTGCTTCATTGTTGGCGAGCTCAACTACATCGAGACGAACAACTTCCGCGTCCCTGTGCGAGTCTATGCTCCAAAGGACCGGGACATTGAACACGGCCGCTTTTCTCTCGAGCTGGCGGCAAAGACGCTAGAGTTTTACGAGAAAACATTTGACAGTCCCTTCCCGCTACCCAAGATGGACATGGTTGCTATCCCTGACTTCAGTGCAGGCGCCATGGAAAACTGGGGCCTAGTTACCTATCGTGTTGTAGATGTGCTAATTGATGAAAAGGTCAGCGGTGCGGCTACCAAGCAGCGCGTTGCCGAGACGGTGCAGCACGAGCTTGCACATCAGTGGTTCGGCAATCTTGTGACCATGGACTTCTGGGACGGCTTGTGGCTCAACGAAGGATTCGCAACCTGGATGTCGTGGTATTCCTGCAACGTCTTCTACCCCGACTGGAAGGTCTGGGAAGGCTATGTCACGGACAACCTCGCTAGCGCACTTTCGCTCGACTCTTTACGCAGCAGTCATCCTATCGAGGTGCCTGTGAAGCGTGCAGACGAGATCAACCAGATTTTCGACGCCATCTCCTACTCTAAGGGCTCTAGTGTCATTCGCATGATTTCCAAGTATGTCGGAGAGGACACTTTCATGGAGGGTATTCGCCGCTATCTCAAAAAGCACGCCTATGGCAACACAGAGACGGGGGACCTTTGGGCTGCCTTGGCTGATGCCAGCGGCAAAGATGTTGGCAAGGTCATGGATATCTGGACCAAGAAGGTCGGCTTCCCAGTCGTCACCGTGACCGAGGGCACCGACTCTATCCATCTCAAGCAAAACCGCTTTCTCCGTACAGCCGACGTCAAGCCAGAAGAAGACCAGACCCTGTACCCTGTCTTCCTTGCGCTGCGGACCAAAGAAGGGGTTGACGAGGATCTGACGCTTTTTGATCGCGAAGCCGACTTCAAGCTCAAGGATCTCGACTTCTTCAAGCTCAACGCAGACCACTCTGGTCTTTACCGAACCTCGTACACGCCAGAGCGATTGAGGAAGCTTGGAATCTCGGCCAAGGAGGGTCTCTTGACTGTTGAGGACAGAGCAGGCATGATTGCTGATGCTGGCTCGCTGGCTGCGTCTGGCTACCAAAAGACATCTGGCATACTATCGCTCCTGGACAGCTTCAAACACGAGGCAGAGTTCGTCGTCTGGGGCGAAATCACCGGTCGTATCGGCTCCCTCAGGGGTGCATGGATGTTCGAGGACCAGAAAATCAGAGATGCTCTAAAGAAGTTCCAGCTGGATCTCAGCGCAGAGAAGGCACACGAGCTGGGATGGACATTTAATGAAAAAGACGGCCATATCGAGCAACAGTTCAAGGGTCTCATGTTCGGTGCCGCCGGTATCGCTGGAGACGAGAAGATTACCAAGGCAGCCTTCGAGATGTTTGAGAAGTTTAAGGCAGGTGACAAGTCTGCCATTCACCCCAACATTCGCGGCAGCGTATATGCCATTGTGTTGGCAAATGGTGGGCTAGAAGAAGTGAGTCCTTTTGCCATCATGTGCAAAATTCAAACTGATCATTCTACAGTACGACGTCATTGTCAACGAGACCCGCAATGCCGCCACAAGTGACGAGCGCAACTCGGCTCTTCGCGCGCTTGGTCGTGCCAAGTCGCCAGAGCTCATCCAGCGCACGCTTGCCATGGCTCTCAGCGACGAGGTCAAAGGCCAGGACATCTACCTGCCCATTGCCGCATTGAGGTCTCACGCGGAGGGCTGTCACGCGCTTTGGAAATGGGTCAAGGACAACTGGGAGGAGCTAGAGAGGAGGCTACCTCCTAGCTTGAGCATGCTCAGTTCGGTTGTTGCAATTACTACATCGGGCTTCACCCATCGTGAACACGTGGAAGATATCCAGGCCTTCTTCAAGAACAAGAGCACCAAGGGCTTTGACATGGCACTGTCTCAGAGCATCGACGCCATCAGCGCCAAAGCCGCATGGCTTGAGAGAGATGCGGAGGATGTCAAGACGTGGCTGCAGGAACACAACTACCTGTAATAGAAGCAGAATGTTTCGTGGGTTGTCATGGATTATGCATGTAAAAATAAATGGACGTGATAGAAGATGCTCTCTGCGCCATGAATCCATAGCGTGCCAAACGAACACAACAAGCTTTGTTCGTCGATGCGATAATTCACACCGATGTTGCTGATGAGGACTACCTACAAAGAATCTTCAGCAAAAGATGCTCCAGGCCAGGATACACTTGACAACTAATGTCGTGGAATATAGAAACATGACCCAGTTCAGAATGCATTAAAAGAGTCCGTGTATTCATTTGAGTGTCTCGTTCCTATGATGCTATCGTACATGATGCTCATGGCTCCGTCTTGAAATCATCATCACCCAAGTCGAGGCAATAGCTCTACAGCTTCTGGTAGTCGAGCTTGCCCTCGAGCTTCTTCGACTCGGCCATCTTACGCACTGCCTTGTTGAAGTCGTCTTGGTTGATCGAGTCTCGGTAGTCCTTGATGGCGAAAAGACCACTGTGGTGCAAGTTAGCCATGTATGCTGTAGTCACACAGGGGGGGGGGGGGGCAGAAGACAACTTACGCTTCCGTGACAACGTTGCGTAGATCGGCACCGTTCATGCCGTCGCTCATCTTGACAATGCTCTCAAAGTCAATCTCGCCATCCGTCACTACGCTAGCAGAGTGGATCTTGAGAATCTCGAGACGACCCACTTCATTGGGCAGGGGAATTTCGAGCTTGCGATCGAGACGTCCGGCGCGGAGAAGAGCAGGGTCGAGTGTGTCTGGTCGATTTGTCGCCATGATGATCTTGGTCTGTCCTAGGTAGTCGAAGCCGTCAAGCTGGTTTAGCAGCTCCATGAGAGTTCGCTGAATCTCGCGGTCTGCCGAAGTACCCTCGGAGAAGCGTCGTCCCCCAATGGCGTCGATCTCGTCCATGAAGATGATGCAGGGCTCATGCTCCTTTGCATAACCAAACATCTCGCGGATTAGACGCGCCGACTCTCCAATATACTTGTCGACAATGGCCGAACTGACGACCTTGAGGAAGTTGGTCTCGAGACTGCTCGCGACGGCACGTGCCAAGAGTGTCTTTCCAGTGCCGGGCGGTCCGTAGAGCAGCACTCCCTTTGGTGGTTTGATGCCCACTCGTAGGAAGAGCTCTGGGTTCTTCAACGGCAGTTCAATCACCTCACGTAGCTCTCTGATCTGCTCGTTGAGACCACCGATACCACCAAAGCTGACCTGGCCCGGGTCTTCGAGCGACATGTTGTAGACGAGCGGGTCGACTTCGCGGGGGAGCATGCGCATTATAGTAAGCGTCGTCATATCCAGAGCCACACGTGTGCCTTGCTTGAGCTTGGCCTTGTCGACCTTTGACCGGCATCCGACGACGTAACGGGGCCCCGACGAGGCCTTGACAATGACTGCGGCGAGGTTAGTGTGGCATCTCTTGGGGGTATGCAACCGCGCACGTACATCGCTCCTCGTCCAGCTGCTTGAGCACCTCTCCTATTATCTGGCCGACGCTCTGCAACGCCTTGATGTTGTCTTCCGACACGTCGAAGTCGTGCTGGAGGCCCTTGATGTCCAGCCGCAGCGCCTTTAGCTTGGCCTCCCATTCTCTCGACTCAAGCAGCTTGGACTTGTAAGCTTCGAGGGCATGGTCGCGCTCTTGGTCGCCGCTTCCGCTCATGGTGAGGTTGTGCGGTGGTTGTGAAGATAGCGTGGTTGTGAGGGTGCAGGTGCGGGCGCGGGAGGCGGTGATGGCAAGGCGGCCAGGTTTGCTACGGAATCGGAATGACGATGTAGCAGTAATACGCAGTCAGTGAAGGCAACTATCAGCCGTGGTTGGGGTGCATGGGCCAAGTGCGAGTGCGAGATGTAAGTAGTGATGGCGATGGTCGTCGTGGTTCGCTGCTGTTGTTGCGGAATGCGGGAGACTGGCCGAGAAAGTGAGAGCGCGTCGTGGGAAGCTCCGACCCGGCGTGCCTGCATCATCGAGCCTGTACCAGCCGATCCGCCCACGACAAGCTCACTGCCTCTTCGTCATGGCAGCCAACGCATCCCAGTCGCCGACCAAGGCGAAGCGCTCGCGTGCCGACATGGAGGCTGACGGCGCCGTTGCCGCAAGAGAAGCCGCTGCGCAAGCCCACGACGGTATGGCCATTCTCCACCTCACGCGCACCAAGCCCCTAACACTCACTCCAGACGATACATCGTCCGACGAGGATGACTTCGGCCCGGCCCTCCCCTCCTCGGCGCCCAAGAAGAAGAAGCGCAAGCTGCCGTACGAGAAGCTCTACGTCGCTGCCCTGCCCGGCGCAACCCGCTACTCTAAATCACTCATGCACCGCGAGCAGCTTTGCTTTACCACGTTTACGCCCCACACCGACTTCCTCATAACGAGCTCCGTCGACGGCGTGGTCAAGTTTTGGAACAAGGACTTTGGCGGCATAGAGTTTGTCAAGGAGTTCAGGGCGCACAATGGCGACATCAAGTCTGTCAGCGTGAGCGCCGACGGCCGTAGTTTTGCCACTGCAGGTGCCGACAAGACGATCAAAATCTTCGACGTCGTCACCTTCGATCTCTTGGCCATGCTGACCGTCGAGTATACGCCCAGGGCCGTTTGCTGGCTGCATGGCCGAGGCGCAAGCTTTCCTCAACTCGCCGTCAGCTCCGAAGAGAATAGTTGGATCCGCATATACGATGGCAGGGGGGAGAATCCGGAGCCGCTACGCACATTGAAGAGCGTGCACAGGGCGTCTGTCAGCATAATGGCGTACAACAACGAATTCGACTGTGTTGTGAGCGTCGATCAAGGGGGCATGGTGGAATACTGGAGACCCAATGGAAATTATGAAAAGCCAGACAACGTATGGGCGCTGAAGAGCTCCACGAACCTGTTCGAGTTCAAAAAGTCAAAATGTGTGCCCTCGTCGCTTACCATATCCCCTGGTGGGAAGCAGTTTGCCACCTTTTCCTTTCCGGATCGCAAGGTCCGCGTCTTTGACTTTGCAACAGGCAAACTCTATCGGACGTATGATGAATCAGTTGAGACCATCACCAGCATGCAACAGGCCGGTACTGCTGTCCAGCACCTAGACGACATGGAGTTTGGTCGGCGGATAGCCGTCGAGAGAGAGCTCGACCAGCCCACAACAAGGGGGCGCATAAATGTCATATTTGACGAGACGAGTAACTTTATCCTATACGGCACTATGTACGGCGTCAAAGTCATCAACACGCTGACCAACAAGCTCGTAAAGCTGTACGGCCAAGAAGAGTCCATCCGACCGCTATGGCTGTGTCTCTACCAAGGTCAACCAGAGAAGAAGGGCGTTGTTACAGTCGAAATGGCAGCGAGCGAGAACCCACTGCTCCAAGAAGCCGAGGCGAGGGACGCCATGCTAGTGTCTACAGGTTCTGGCAAGGTCCGCTTTTACATGTACACCAACGACGCCAGCGCCACCAAGTCGACGCGCGATGTGCAAAACGAAAAGCCCCGAGCCCCCGCCTCCAATAAACAAAAAGATGCCAAAGCGCTCGCAGCCACGGGCACGACAGCCACTCTTCACACTACCTACGGCGACATTACCCTTCGTCTCTTCCCAGACGCGGCGCCCAAGGCCGTGGAGAATTTCGTCACGCACGCACGCAATAACTACTACAACAACGTCATTTTCCACCGCGTAATCCGCAAATTCATGATACAAACCGGTGACCCACTCGGCGACGGCACTGGCGGAGAGAGCATCTGGGGCAACGAGTTCGCAGACGAGTTCTCAAACTTGAAACACGACAAACCTTATACAGTGAGCATGGCGAATGCTGGGCCAAACTCAAACGCAAGTCAATTCTTCATTACAACTGAAAAGACTGTAAGTTTTCCTCCTTCTTCCTTCTCTCCACGTCAACATACCTGATGGTGAGATGCGTCAAACGACTGACTGTGATATTATATTATAGCCCTGGCTCGATAACAAACATACCATCTTTGGACGGGCGATTGCTGGCATGGACGTTGTTCACAAAATCGAGAATACAAAAGTATACAAGGAAAAGCCAGAGGATGACATCAAGATTATCAGCATCTCTATTTCTTGAAGAACAAACACAGAGAGAGAAAAAATCGCTAGCAGACAAAGACGATAATAGGCCTGATCATAGTCGGGTACAAAGGAAGCAGCTACCATGTCTTCGTTCTTCATCAGCAATGAGTGGGGGGGGGGGGGGGGGGGGATTTGCGTAAGACTCTCAAAATCAATTGGGGCAGTCGTGATAGTTTGATATGCAACATGGAAGACATGTAAATAACAGTAGGAACTAAATCTAATGAGTGACTTGGCAAACATCACGACTAAACGTGATGCTTGCAAATTTCAACATATTACCAACCCCTGTCCAATGTTTCTCCCGTCGAATATACTGTGCAAGATTCGATGACGTCTTCGTTTGCCTCACAGGGGCTGGTCTAGGATAAAAACGCAACACAACTGCTTCTGGGAAAAGAACAAAACGACCCAAGACCCCAAATCCCGTTGACACAACTAAACACTACTAGAGTTTATACGCCCATGCAAATTCCAAACAAACGCCTGACCATACAACGAAAAATGCACGTCGCCGCTGCCCAAGATCCTGGTATCATATGCAAATGCATGCGAGATGCGCCGAAAAGCCTTCCATGAGGCGCCATTATCCCCAACTAGGCATAAAAAGTAACTCAAACGCAAACCTGTACAAGCAAAACCAAAGTGGCATATACAAACCATCTCACTCCCATGCTCCAATCAATGTTAAGAGTTGTTTTGCCAACGTGTGAGCAAACCTGGGCTCTGCGCGACTATTTCCCGGCACCTTGACAAGGCGAGTTGCGACCGACAGAGTGTGGTGTGGGCGCACCAGTGATGGAAGTGCGCTTCTGGGCCCTGAGCACATCAAGCTTCTTCTTGAGCGCTCGCTGACGACTTCTCATCTGCTCGAGAACTATCAACGGTTAGCTGTATACTCCTCAGCAGACACTGTAGCGGCACTTACGCTTCTGAATCGAACGTCGATCTTCACCATCAAGACCATTGATTTCCTCAGCATCGGCCTTGTCGTTGGGCGAGTCTTCCTCTTCTTCCAAGACAGCTTGGAGCATTGTGATGGCAGTCCGGTAATTGATATCGCAGTCGGCCAGATTGTGTCCCGTGAGTTCGTCAATGGCTGCCTGGCGGCTCATCTCTAGGGAGCGGTCGTACAGTAGCTTTTCAGCCGTAACGCCAGTTGTAAGCAGAATGTTCTCGGCAGAACCAACCGCAGTCGCAGAGCCAGATGCCGCCGACTGGTTCTGAGGATGACTGGGATGATCCGCTGGTAGCTGCTGTTGTGCCTGTTTGAGCTTGCGTGCAACAATTTCAGATTTGACGCAGCACTCGTTGAATCGGTCACGCATCCACGAGACAACTTGGCCAAGCTTTGCATGGGTTCGGCTTGCGCCGTCAGGGCCGCTACCACGGCGAGTCCGGTTCCAGTAACTTCCGGTCAAGTCCATGGCCTTGTTCAGCATTGCCAACGTTTTGACAAAAAGTACCAACGCTTCCTCAGAGATGATAAGAACAGTATCGGGCGTCAGATCGTCGTCGTCTTCGTCGTCGTCGTCGTCATCGTCTTCGTCGATTACATTGCTACTAGGCTTGCGAGCAACGCCGGTGGAGCCGATACCTAGAGCCGGGTCGCTTGGTGCGACTGGGACGAGCTGGCTGTACTTGACTTCGGCGAAGCCGTAAACAACGTGGCTGAGCTGCGCCAAATCCTCAATCCTCTTGACCGTATTCGTGTCTTCGTCCTTGCCCACTACTTTGCCTCCATCGCCGACCAGCAGCATGCTGCTTTGCGCAGTTGGATATGCTGGAAATGCGGAGTAGCCCTGGGGGGGAGACACACCCTTCATGACAGGTGGCGACAGACCAAGCCCTCGAATGTTGACCATGTTCATAGCCTTGGACAGGGCGGAAGTAGCGGTTTCGAAACTTGGGCGATACTGTCTCCGACTGTAAGAAGCTGTACGTTGGTGCGTAATGGTTGGCTTTTGTTGGATTTGGATGGCTTTGGAAGGGACTGCACCAGTGGTCGATGTTGGGGACCCTTGTGTTGTCGAACGCCGTTTCATTGCGGCCTCTCGGTGAATAGGACGATCTCGCTGTGTTTGCGGGCTATTGGCAATCTCGTCTGCCAGTGCATCAATCTCCACACGGCGCTTTTCTACAAATACAAAGCCCTCGTCAAGCGCGTTGTCTTGTGCGGCTCGTTCTGCCGCTTCTTTCAATACGTTGGCTTCCGCTCTCTGTGGAATTCGCTCACGATCAAAGTGCTCTTTGAGACCGGTAGGTGTCGATGCTTGCTCATCGCGAGAGTACTTGCGCCTGTGGCTCATGGTAGCGGCTGTGGTGGCCTGATCTTGCAGTGTCGCAGTACGTCCTGGTGCAGTTGCAGCGTTGGTAAGAGTGGGTCGGCGGTGTTCGCGAGTTGGAGTGCGTTCCTCACCAGGATCAATTGGAGCGTTGCTGGCTCTTCGTGCAGAAGGATATTGCGGCAGAGTGCTGGAGAAGTTACCGGAAACGGGTCTGGAGCTGGGCCGTGAAGGCGGCGTTGTGCCATGGGCTGTCGCCCTGTCTTTGGGCAAGTGCGAGTACGGGTTATCAGCAGGTCTTGAATCCATCTCAAGAGGCGCTCTCTGTGGTCGCTTAGGTGCCTCGACTGGTGGTTCTAGTACAGAGGTTTGCATACGTTCAGAAGCTTGCAAGGAGCTGGGAAGGTCTTCGTCCACCATACCGGGGATTTCATCGCGGATGACGGGGTCTGAGAAGAAATGCTCGTAAGACATGCGCTCAGTTGGCTTTCGCTTCAAGAGTGCGCGGATGAGCGTCTTCATGGCTCTGCTGCTGACGAGACCTTCTGGAAATCGGACCTGATCCTTGCGCTCTTCGATTTTGCGCAGCAACTCTACATGGTTGTTCGCCCTGAATGGTGGCCGAGCACACATCATCTCGAAGAGAACGGTTCCTACGGACCAGAGATCAGCCTTTGCATCGTACTTTTCATATCGCAGAATCTCTGGTGCCATGTAGAGAGGAGAACCGCAGAGGGTTTCGGCTAGTGAGGTAGTCGGCAGAATCCTAGCGAAGCCGAAATCAGCAATCTTGAGCATGGGCAATGAGGCGATGCCAGTGGCGGGTATCAAGGAGTTTGCGCTGACGGCCAGAGGCATGCGTTCCAGAGTGCCACTCTGCGAGTAGAACATGGACGAGGGATTGAGGAGCAGGTTCTGGGGCTTCAGGTCTCGATGGATGTAGTTCTTGGAGCGCAGGAACTCAAGGGCGCTCGCCATTTGCTTGGCAAAGTGGCGTACGACGACCTCGTGTAGGCCGCCAACGGGTGGGTTGGGGTACTTTTCTATCATGCGCTGCGTCTGCGGGTGGTTGACGAGATCAGAGCGCTTCTTGATAAAGGCTGACAGGTCGCCGAGTTCACAAAACTCCATGATGATGTGCATGCGAGACGGCGTTTCGTGGCAGTCGATGAGCGAGACGATGTGCGGGTGGTGCAGACTGCGCAAGATGGTGATTTCCGAGACGAGGTTGTCTTTGAGCTTCTTGTTGAGCTTGTTCATGTTGACCGACTTGATGGCAACCGACTGCCGTTTCTCCTGTGCAGGGACGCAGTCAGCATTCGATGCACGCGCAAGAGCGTGAGGGCAGCAACGTACAATGTGGATGCCACGATAGACTTCGGCGAAGCTGCCTTTGCCAATGTGGTGCAAGCGCTTGAACTTGCCGATGATCTGCTCCGAGCCCGTCGCAGCGGGCGACGACGTCGACGGCGAGACACCCGACCGCCGTGGGGCGTGCGGGTTTGGAGGTGTGGCCATGGTGGAGGTGCTGGCTGAGCCGCCGGGCCCGAATGTGGCTGCTGGTGTCTATGTAGCCAGTCGTCAGCTACCAGTGAAGATGCGGATAGAGCGTGGCCGTGAGGGCGTTGGACATGGGCTGTTGTCTTGGGGCTATGGAGAGTGCCGAGGACGGTCGTGGTGGTGAGGCGGGCACTGTCTTGGGGCTGGACAGAGCAAAGCAGAGTGTCAGGGGGAGACTGGGGGAAGCAGAGCGTCAGGGGAGACTGAGAGAGAGTAGGGGAGCGAAAGAATGCAGCAGGATAGCAGGTCGTGGTCAGTAGGCGGGACTAGGTAGTCTGAGGCGCGCGCGGGACGTCTACAGGTTGCACGTGCTGATAACGCGTGCTTGCCGCTGGCTTGGAACCTACTGTTACGAATCTACTGTTACGAGCCTACCTTGCAACTATCCCACGACAACGACAACTACAAGACATGGACCAGAATCTCTTCACTCGACTCTCAGCATGCTCCTGCACATGTCTCGCGGCTTGCACAGGTCCGCGACTCGTATTTCCGTGGTTGAGTTGCAACGCGCTGGCCCATGGCCCCTCACTTGGCCGCCGGCATGACCTGCACCAGCATTATTCGTCTGCCTTGGCCATGTGAACGGCATTTCAGTATTACCAGGCTATCTACTGCGTACCTGCGTCCCGCCTGATGCGGCCGAGTCCGTTGCCTACAGCCTGACACCCCTCACAAGAGCCCATAGTATGACTGGCACTATCACATTGTCGTTCCCGCCTGTGAGCACCGCCTCGTTGAGGCTTGCCCCAGTCGCACATAGACCCGCCTTGCCAACCGTGAGCAATGCGTCTTGGACCCACTCGCCCGTCGTCTTCTGCCCTGCCTGACCGCTATCCCATCCAACCCGAAGCCAGACTCTACTTACCACGAGCCCCACCGACACTGCAACTGCAAACGCCAAGGAACCCTCAAGCGACTTTCCGCCTGCCCATGGCCATTTCCGCCGTCCGTAGCGACGGCCGATGAGAGATGCCGCCGCATCACCCATGCCGACACAAACCACCCCTGCCACCATGCTCACGTCCCTGCCTTGGACCTCCCAGCCTTGCCAGGGCTCGTCGCCAGCCCGTTCCACGCCTGCAAGCGATAGCCAGAGTGGTATTGCGCAGCCTATCAGGAGGAAGATGTGCGATACTACCACTGGGCCCCGCAAATCGCGGCCATCCACGTACGGCGTAAGGAACCTAGCAATGGGCTTGGACAGCGGCGGCAGCTGTGAGGCACGAACCAGATCCAGAAGGAGAAATATCGCAAGTACCAACCCAAGAGCCAGTGCGACAAAACAAGGGTCGATGAAGATGGTCGGAAGGAGCATCGCAACCATGGTGCCATGGAACACCTTTCTGCGTGTGTCGACCTCTACAACCGCCGAAAGCGAAAAAACTGCAACGAGGCCAGCAACAATGGTGCCGACACAGTACAGGCATAGCAAGAGACGTGTGTTTGCTTGGCCCATGACTGCGCAACGGACATGTTCCACAAGTGACAGAGGCTGCGCGGATTCGAGCATGTCGTCAGGGTCCAGTCTCGCAGGGAGCGGGACCCACCATTCCAGATTCCACTGGAACACTCGCCATCGCACACGTGGTACATTGCCGAAAAGGTAGCCGATGGCCCATCCGAACGGCTCGTGGTGATGAAGAGCATGCTCGCCGATGCTGTACCGAATTGGTCCAAGTATCAGAGCAACTACAATGGCATAGAAGTATCCTGCGTACAGCCATTTCCTCAGAGTGGCTTCGGCAGGCGTGAGTGATAGATAGGACTGCACAATCGATCTCGACCGTCTCCGATTCGAATACTGATGTTTTGACGTATGGTCTTCGGCGGCGAGGACTGGCAAGGTGTTCCTACGCCTACGCCCGCTGCTATGACTGGCCTCTTCGCCAGCATTCGACTGCTGAAAGCCCGTGTTTGTCTTCAAGCTCTTGGTCTTGTGGAGAGGGTTTTGGAACGTAGCTTCTTCTTCGTCCGCGTCACTGTCACTCACGTGCCCCACAACACCACTCCCGCCGCGCTTGGACCCCGGGCTGTGGCTCAGGACCTGCAAGAAATTCTGTCGAGCTCGGATCACTTGGCCAGCATGTCGAAGCCTCCATCGCGGAATGCGTGCAAGCGCAACACCCCACTTCAGCGTCTTGCCGCAAAGCAAGAAAACCCCCAGCCCGCCTAGCCAGAGCAAGACGGTGACTATGATTGCTTGAGGCGTCTCCGAGAACAACAGAAGGTTGATCAGGCCAACGGAAAGCAAGTGCAACTCTGCTGGTAAAAGGCTCGTCGTGGTGAGATAGTACAGCGGCGGTAGTAGGGCCTGATGCAGGGGAAATAGCATGACCAGAAGTTCTGGGTGTAAACCTTGGTTAGGCGGGGGTGATTTGAGCTTGTATGGTGTCTGTGCAAATAGCCGAGAGGGTATATCGGTGTTCTCGGCAGCGATCAAGGGCATGATGGACAGCAGCCAGTGCAGAGGAGAGTAGCCCAAGGTAGCGCTTCTGAATGGAACAAGTCTGGCTGGTAAAGCGGCGAGTCCAAGCAACATGTTGGGGAGAAGGGGCTTTGACGATGAGGCAAGCAGGGAGATGGCAATCAGGACGGGCAGTATTGGGGGGTAGAGTATAGTGGCTGGATCGAAGGCGGCTGGCAGATGTATTTGGCGGCCAAGCCGGAGTTGAGAGTGATGTCTCCATGAGTAGTACAGAAGCCGAAGCGGATATAGCCCCAAAACGCCAGCCATGACTGCAAAGTGTGTCAAGAGCTCTGCTAGGCACAGGTCAGCATACTTCAGCACATGCGAGCAAGGCGGACTGACCTCTATGCCATGCCAGCAGCTTGCCCCAGCAGTCGCAACCGCCGACGGCGAGGACGGCAATGCCCGCGAGCAATGCCGTCTCGGTCGTCCTCCTGACCAGCTCGTGGTGCCGCCGCTGGAGGTATCTCTGCCTGGCCGCCCTCGCTGCGTCGTCGCCATGGGCAGTGTCTCCGTTGCGCCTCGTCGTGTGGGTGCGCGCAAAGTAGGCCTCGTCGAGTTTGCGTCCCTCGTCGTCGATTTGGGTGGGGGTGAGAAGGGGACTCGGCGACTGCTCTGTTCCCAATGCCCGCGAGTCGCGCAGGCCCTTGCGCGGTCGTAGGGGGGGAGCAGGCAGTGCCTTGACAAGGCTGCAGCCCTCATCATCGGCCTCGGTGCCGCTTTCGCTGGGGGAGTGTGAGGTGTGCAAGTACGGGTAGGGCGAGCGGCCGAGGTGCTGGAGCTCTTGCATGTCGTCGAGCGCACGCGCGTCTACGGGCGAGTCTGGTGGTGCTGTCTCCAAGTCATGAGTGCTGTTTGCCAGCGAAGCGCCCTGCCAATTGCACATGCGACGCGATGCGATGGGGAGGATGCGGCGGGATGAGAAGACGGCGGGTCATGTCAGCTAGCATGTGAAGACAGCTGATGACGCGAATCCGGTGCATGACGGTGTTCTTGGCGTCGGTCAAAAGTTCGGGAAAAAGTTAGCTAGGCCCAATAATTTCAGCCAGCCCACCGGCCATCGCGAAGAACAGTTCGCGTTTCTGGCCCAGGCAGCGACAACGCAATGTCGTCGTCCTTCTTCACCACACCCGCCTCGCAACGCAAGCGCAAGCCCAGCCAGATCGCAGCGAGCGCCCCCAAGCGGCGCAATACCGACGCGCATGCTCGCCGCTCCCAGCGAGAAGAGTCGATCAGCGGCAGCGACGTATCCGACGGCGACGGCACACCCACTTTGCACGACGGCCAAGACGACGCAGACGACGGCTCTACCGCCTCTGAAGACGAGAACGAGACTGCGGCAGAAAAGCGCCTCAGGTTGGCCGAGCGCTATCTCGAGAATATCCGCAACGAGGTCGACGAGGACGTGGGCTTCGACGCCGAGCAGATTGACAAGGACCTCATTGCCGAGCGGCTGAAGGAAGATGTCGCCGAAGGCAAGGGCAAGATATACAGAGCAATTGCCACCGAGCTCGACTTTGAGCATGCATCGCATGCGACCGGCTACTCGGGGCTGCCAAAGGCCACGACAGGATGCGCCGTCAGGCTGCCGTATGCCTGGACCATCAGCAAGGACCTGATCGTCGAGAAGTGGGAAATCGCTGATCCAAAGTCGTATGCGCCCGACCCCAGCCGGCTGTCCAACCTCACACCGCGCACCACCCCAAAGAGGCTCCTCTGGCGCAAGGGAAACAAGAACAAGAAGGGCGACCGCGCTTTCCTGGGTCACACGGGCGAAATCGTGTCCATAGCCATCTCCGACTCGGGCAAGTACCTGGCCACTGGCGACAAGCACGCTCGCCTGGTCATCTGGAACGCCGACTCCCTTACGCCCCGTCACCTATTCACTCGCCATCGAGATGCCGTCCTTTCGCTATCCTTCCGAAGGGGCACCGACCAACTCTTCTCTGGCGGCGCAGATCGAGCCGTCATTGTCTGGAGTGCGCCAGAATCCGCATATATCGAGACGCTTGTCGGCCATCAGGACGCTGTCGTCGGCGTAGCAGGCGGGCTGGAGCTCAACCAGGAGACTTGCGTTAGTGTAGGTGCACGAGATCGCACCGCTCGCTTGTGGAGAGTCGTCGAGGAAAACCAGCTTGTGTTCCACGGAGGCGGTACAGCCAGACAAAAGGGTCTGGACAGATTGCGCAAAAGTCGATTCGGAAA
The DNA here is from genome assembly GCA_019702505.1 of Alternaria panax. Taxonomy (NCBI): domain Eukaryota; kingdom Fungi; phylum Ascomycota; class Dothideomycetes; order Pleosporales; family Pleosporaceae; genus Alternaria; species Alternaria panax. The sequence continues at coordinate 5,383,335 of JAANER010000001.1, read as the reverse complement.
GAATGTCGATGGAGACGAAAAGCTCGACCAACAAATCAACCGTGTAGATTCCGACAACGACGACGACAACCCGCCTATTGCATATGCTGAGGGTTCCATCGATTGCGTAGGTCTTCTCGACGCCGGCTTGTTCGTTACCGCATCTGACAATGGCGCACTGTCGCTGTGGTCTGTCAACCGGAAAAAGCCTCTCTTCACATACCCACTCACCCACGGCCGTGATCCACCGCTCTCGCCAGACCAAATGTCCGCCAATGACGACGCTGCAACATCAGTAAAGCCTGGTCCCCGGCTACCACGATACGTGACTGCGCTTGCTACTATTCCATTTGCCGACCTCGTCCTTACAGCAAGCTGGGACGGCTGGATACGCGCGTGGAAGATCACAGGGGACAAGAAGAGCATTGAGCCAGTGGGTAAGGTAGGGCGCGTGCCAGTTATGCAAGATGAGCTTATGGTCAACGGCGATACCAAGGACGATGTCATGCTCATACGAGGTATCGTCAATGGCCTTGCAGTGCAAGAGAGGGGAGATAGAGGCAAAGATGGGCTGTGCATCGTAGCTGCCGTTGGCAAAGAGCCCAGGTTAGCCCGATGGATGTCTGGAAAGGTCAAGAACGGCATTTACGTCTTCGAAGTTCCCAGAAAAAGCCCGGCAAATGGTACTGCAGACGAAGAGGAGGAAAGTTGAGCAAGCATGGGCGAAAAAGCATCTTGCATTTCAGGCGTTTGTGCATGCCATACTAGATACCAATCTGATCACGCATTTGGTGCTGGGCCTTGCTGTCGGCCTATCATCCCAGTTCGAGATGATTTTCTTTCCCGAATGTCTAGCTTACATGTGGTTTGCACTTGTCGTGTCATCTAGTGAAGCAAGGACATGACATGACTAACGAATCCAAGTTCTTGTCAAATTCGCACAGGTACGAGTTTTCAAGTGGTACTCCGAGGATCGAGGGACTGTCCCATGTCAGCTTCGAAAGCAGACGCTGCCAGTACGTTGTGGGCAGACTGAATGTAGCTGCAAAAGTTTCATGGTTGTGAGACTAAACGTGTTGATTCCAAGCTTCTGCTTTGGACATTTGCCCGACTTGCAGAAACGACCCAGAGCCCTGCTAATCCACTCATCATCATCATCATCATCATCAATAACCTTCCTTCTAATCTCGCAAGAGGCGAGTGTGAATTCGAATCCATCGTCGGCATGTGTGGTGCGGTGGAACTTCAACTTGCCGCTTGCGAGAGTGAAGGACCACGATGGGTTGCCAAGGTTGAGAGAGGTAGTCGCACCAGTGATTCTTTTCGACACATTCGGCGATAGCACACTGCAGTCTACTTTCGAAAGGCTGTTACCAAAGCTGCTCTTTGCACAATAGTTTTTTTTTGTTTTGTTTTTCTTTCTTCCAGTACACTGAAAGAAGCTGTTTACTTGCCTTGACCTCCGCATCAGGAATGTGTAATTCAAATTTGAGGGTTCTGCAAAGACAGCTGCCGTGCAACATGTTCAACTGAGCATCTAGCCATGGCTACCTCATGGAGTCATAAAACTCAGCAACGCTTGCAGAGAATCTAGTAGACCCCAAGCATCCAGCTTATCCAAACTTTGAAGATGTAACAATGGACGGATTCACCAAGAAGACGTTTACAACCTCACGGTCACTTAGCTGCACCTACTACGATACAACGCCTGGAAAGCCGTCCTCGGCAGACAAACTAACGCTGTTGTTTCTCCATGGCTTCCCAGACAGTGGGCTTGTCTGGAAGGCCGTGTTCCCACACGTGCGAACGCTCCCGCATCATCGCGCCAGACATGCTAGGCTATAGAGAGAGTTCCACGCCCACCGATCCGGCGGTCTTGAAATCGAATGCCATGGCGGCAGATTACGCCGAGCTTCTGGCATTTGATGGAGTGGACAAGATTGTTGTCATCGGGCACGATGCCGGCTCATTCATAACTCGAAGGATGTGGCTGTGGCAGCCATAACTGATTGTTGGTGTCGTTTTGGTCAACGCCGCCATGATGCCGCTCTGCTCGACGCCCTTTGACCTCGTAGCTGTCAAGTCGCACTTTGAACGCGTCTCTGGCCTTCGGCGCTACGCCTATTGAGTTTTTTTTTTACGGCTGAAGACGGCGGGACGGTGCTCGATGAGCACCTAGAGAGTTTCTGGGCGGCACAGCACGGCGCCCAAGCCGGCTGAATGCGCCACATTTACTGTGTGTGGGATGTTATGCGGAGCTTTGTGGAGCAGGATGGGCAGACGGAGCTGCCAGAGTATGCGAAGCCAGGCCGGGGGTGGAGAGAAGAGTGGATCGGGATGGTGGCGGAATGAAACTCATGTTGGGTACACTGTGATGACTCAGAACCACCACTACGACGTCGAGAGGACCGTGCCACCGGAACGCGTCCCAATCACGGTACCCACCCTTTTCGTCGGCTGCACCAACGACGAAGTGTGCTTGCCTGCGATGATCGAGGACGATAGGAAAGCTGGTCTGGTGCCAAATGCCACGGTCAAGCTAATCAACTGCTCGCGCATTGGCCCACGATGGAAAAGCGCGGTAAGCTTGCACAGGCACTACTAGACTTTGTTCCCCAAGTGTAAAAGCTGGCATTGTAGGAACACCCGTAGTTGATACAGACACGCTGCCAAAGTCGTTGTTCAGGACGTTGCTGGGCAGTCAGCCCATGTCGAGAAGCGGCTGTATACGTTGTCGCCGTTGGTTGACTCGATGGATGGGTGGGGGAACACTCGACTTCACCACGTTGGAGCCGTGACGTTGTTGTCGAATAAGCAAACAGTCGTCGCTACTCATGCCTACACGTGTCAGACACTGCCCGACTGTGCTCTCGTTGGGCTGCATGGAGCTGCTTCGTTTGGGCTCTGCTAGGCGGTCAGTCAGGCCGCCGAGCTGCAACCACGTAGCCGACTAGACAGAGGCAGGATGAGGAGGTGGATTTAATAGTAATGGCAATGGGCATGGCAGAAGCAGCAGAGTTGCCTCGACATGACATGGCAGGCATCCCATCGCCGTCGTCGTTGCCAACCATATTCACCATCACTCTAGCCAGACTAATGTCGGCACCAGCACAATCGTTCACTGCGCATTGTTGTCTGGTTTGCAGACGACACAGCCGCCTGACGTCGGCCGGCTGTCTGTTGTCGTTGTCGAGACTGGTGGCCAAGGCAACCCTAACGCTCTTCTGCCCCGCCTTCCCCTAACATCTTCTCGCGCCCGCACCGGTGCTCCACGGTCAACCATCCCATCGCCCACACGGCATCGCTGCTTGCCCGCGCCCCTCGGAACCTTGGACTCGGCCATTCTCTCGCAGAAGGGGGCTCGAGTGCGGTTCCGTCAGCACCACCAGCCTCATGCCGTTAGTCATAGCCCATGTCCCCCACGGTCGCGCCAGGTCCCATGCTGCCTCGCGCACCGTACATGTCCAGGGCGACACTAACGTGGCCATCAGACTCCGCAAGGGAATCACAGTCAACAACCACACGGGCGCCTTTGAAGACGACGACGACTTTACCGACGAGGACTCGGCCGGCATCCAGGTAGTCTCGGCCAGCGAGGACGAGTACAGCACCTCGGAGGCGACCGACGAGGAAGACGACGACGACGACGGACAAGGCGAAGAAGAAGAAGAAGAAGACGAGGACGACGAGGAAGACGAGGACGAAGGTTCTTGGGACTATATTGAAGACGAAATCAACCCCTCCGACTCGGCCTCGCGTCCACGAGTTGTCACGCACCACTCTGCGCCACAGCACCCGGTCTCGCATCACGCTGTTGCCCGCCACGCCATCCCCCCGCCTGTTGGAGCCCCTCGACGAGGACCACGCCCCAAAGCCTCGCACCGGGATCGAGCCTCTTCGCGCCACGCAGCCCCCGTGCCGGATCCTCCCTCGCGCCACGAGAGCCACAGCCACAGCCACAGCCACAGCCACAGCCGCAGCCGCAGCCGCAGCAAACTGGAGCGCGCACGCAGGCCGAGGCGGCCAAGGCCCCAATCCGTCCACCACCAGGACGTTCTCGACGTCGACGTCGACGACGACGACGACGACGACTACCCATACGCAGCCTCGGCTCGCCCTGGGCCCCCTCCCGGCCATCCCAGCGCTGGCTGGGGCCACATACCCCAACATGCTCCGAATGGCTACGCGCCCAGCTTGATGTCGGACCCGCGCTTCCCCTACGCCGCCTATCCGGGCGGCGCACAATCGCCCCCAGGCCAGCTGGTGCCGTTTGGTCACGAAGCACACTCAGCCTACGCTCAGAACCCCTTTGCTCCCAACGGCCAGAATCCTTTTACCCAAGGGCCCCCTTCCGCTACTGACCCGCGCGCCGGCTACTTTCCCGATTACCAGGACCCGCGCCATCAGGACCCACGCCATCAGGATCCGCGTCAAGCACGCAGAGGTCATCGCAACTCTTTACCACCGGCGCCCCCGGGAGACATGATGCCCTATTCGCCAATGAGCTACTATCCACCATACGCTGCTTCGCCCTATGGCGGCATGCCACCGCACATGTATCCGCCTTACGGACATCCAGAGCATCACTCCCCACCCCCACAGCACCCACCTTCGCACCCACCTTCGCACCCACCCTCGAAGCGTCCTACCCCGAAGCCTCAGCCTCAGCCTGACGAAGATCATCATGTACCCGCTACACCAGCTCCACCCCCACCTCAGCCTCAGCCGGCCCAAACCCCAGCTGATCAGATGCAACTGCAGCCGCTGCAGCCGCTGCAGCAGCCAATGCAGCAGCCAATGCAACAACAGCAGATGCAACAGCAACTCATGCAACAGCAACTTATGCAACAGCAACTTATGCAACAGCCAATGCAACAGCAACTCATGCAACAAATGCATCCCATGTCGATGATGCCGTCCCCTCCGCCTCCCGCTCCCCCACAACCCGATCCAAAGGAAGAGGGCATGCTCGAGAAGCTCGAGAAGCTGTTGCTCGGCAAGGAGGAGGAAGAGAGAAAGGCGGCTGAGAAGGCGATACGGGACGCTGAACTAGCCAAGTTCGATCGCCTCGAGAGTCTGCTCATTTCCCAGCAGGAGGCTAAAATAGAAAAGATGAAGGCTAAGAAGGAGGCTGCCGAGAAAGCTGCTCAAGAAGCTGCCGAGGCCAAGAAAAGGGGCGACGAAGACAAGCTCGCCAAGCTCGAGAGCCTCATTCTTGCCCAGAAAGACGAACAACTTAAGCGTGAGGCCGCCGCAGACGCAGCTCGAGCAGCCGACAAGGCCGCCGCAGACGCGGCTCGAGCAGCCGAAAAGGCAGCTGCAGATGCAGAGGCCACCAAGATCGCAGAAGAAAAGAAGGCCGCTGCCGAGAAAGCCAAGCTGCTACTCGAAGCAGCGCAACAGGCACGCGAAGAGGCCGAGAAGAAAGCGGCTGCAGAAGCTGAAGAGACCAAGAAGGCTCATGAGAAGGCTTTGGCAGAAGCCAAGGCTGCTGCAGAGGAGCTGGAAAAGGGAAAGAAGGCCGCTGAAGAAGAGGCCGAAAAATTGAAACCACCGGACGCTCCCCCAGCCCCAATCAAGTTCAAGGACGCTGTTGGCCGCAAGTTCAGCTTCCCATGGGCTTTGTGCAAAACGTGGAAGGTAAGTCCTCTGGGCAGGGAATCCCACTTCTATGCTAACATTTGGTCAGGGCATGGAAGAACTAATCAAGCAAGCTTTTCTGCACGTTGACGTGATTGGCCCTCACGTGCATGAGGGCCACTATGACCTTGTTGGACCAGACGGCGAGATTATCCTTCCCCAGGTTTGGGAAACCATGATCCAACCAGACTGGGCCATTACTATGCACATGTGGCCAATGCCCGAGCCTCCACCACCACCACCACCACCACCACCACCAGAACCGCCCAAAGAGTTATTCCCCCCACCCCCCCCTCCACCGGATGCGCAAATGTTCATGTCAAGCCACCTTCCGCTGAAAGGAAAGGGCAAGAGGGACAAAAGCAGGAAGCGTGAATCCCTCACTCATGCACATATCGTGCAAGTACCTCCTCCTCCAGCTGGCATACCTGCGGCAGCAATGACTCTTCCTCCACCACCGCCGCCGCCTCCTGAACATCTTGCTGGTGGTGCCCCACCTGCAGTCGTCGTCATGCCCAGCGGCAGTGGCAGCTCCGGAAGTTCTCGTAAGAAGCCTGCGCCATCACCGTTCTTTAGATGGGCTGCTGGTACCGCTACTCGCAAAGACTTCGCCAAAAAGAAGAAATAGGCTTAATCGTAGAGTAACCGGAAGAGGCCGACGGTATCCTCCGTGTCTGTCGCTGAGTCAAACGCCAGTGCTACTAGTAGATTCCTTTTCGTTTTCGTATAGCCATGCCGGCCCCGATGCAACTGTCTTCGACTGGCTGCTTGAGTGCTGTATCTGTGCTTTCCCCTTGGCAACATATACCTGGCGCTGGTGCTGGCTCGCGATGCGCGCCTTGATGCCCTGTCATTTGTCGACTGTCGATTTGGGACTTGTTGTTTTGGATTACGAGGAAAAGTTCAGATACCATGGTTGTTTTAGCGTCGTACGTTTTGTATTGCGTGTCGCTTTGGCCTCTGGACTACCCTCCCCCTCATTCTGCTTTGGCGTTGGCGTTGTGCTTAATTTTGTTTTGATCTGTATGGCTGGAATGGTCAGTGAACGCACTGATGACAGACTTGTCATGCGACTGTGTGCTTGGATTGATGAGAGCTGACGATGATACGAGTAACGACGCTGGACAATGAAAAGAAAATTTGTTGAAGTTATGTTTTACGTTGATTGAAGAACAAGCTTCATGTCCCAAAGGGCTAATCAGCTTTTATCGATTTCTCGGACGTGCATTAGGATCTGGACAGGGGGGTTGCCGCCGAATTCCCCAGTCCACATACGTTGTAATCTTTGCACCTCTTTCAAGGAACAACACGGTGATCGTTGTCTTAGGTTGCAGTTCGTCCAGTCGTCTAGAAACCAGATTCCAGCTTTCGATTGCCATGAATATACCGTCGGTACGTCATCGTACTTGTGCTTTTCTCCAAGTTAAGAGAGTGTCTCGGTACACTCCAGGCCCCAACTTTGTATCTTCTATCAGGAACTACACGCTCCTTCGTATGTGATTCGTCCATTATGCGCGGCTCAAACACTGTTCTTTTGCACGGTCGTCGCCCTCAGGGAGCGTTGGAAGCGCGGCGAGTCTGCCAGGAGCCAGGATCTCTACGATCACAATCCGAAAACGATATCTGTCTCGTAGTATGAAAGCGTTTTTTTTTTTCTTCCCTTTTTGGCTCGCCGGGCCTTCTCCGCTGCCACTCTCGGCTGCAATACTACGCCGGACGAAGCAAATGCCATTCGTTGAAAACACCCCATCTTCCTTGGGCCAGAAATAGAGATATATTACATCAAACGCTAAGGCTATATAATGGACGACACTGGAACAAAGTTGCGTCTAGTTAGCAAGCACTAATGTGATTCCGCATGATCAGGTATAAAACATAAATATACTGACTCTCGCTGCCTCGGCTCCCAGGCCTAACATATCGCACCGATGCTGCGACATTCGAAGATCATGGCCTCAGAGATCCTCTCCTGACACTTCTTCTAGGCATCCTTGTGCAATCCTCTCCTTCAACTACGACTTTCGTGGTAACGAGAATGTTCTGCTCCTCTTCGCTCTTACCAAGATTTCTCATTGGATATAGTTCGTTCTGACTTCCTGTTCCTATGTCTTCTTCCTGGATGTGTGTGCTCGCCTTGCTTCTCTTCGTTACACGACTAGCATTGCCCAGGGAGCGGCCCTTTGAGCTCGAACCTGGGCTTGCAACGCCAACGCCAAAGTGGTACACCCTCCGTGGTGCTCTGATCTCTCTTTGACATCCTCGCTCGATAGACGCCGTACTTGCCAGGCATGTTTGCGGTAATGATCGCTACTGCGAACTCGATGGTCACAATGATGGCGACAGAGCCAAAGACACAAGACCTGTCTGTTGTGTTCACAAGTTGCCAAAGTACTATGAAGCGAAGAAGGGAAACCATAATCGCGCATCCTCCAAATGTAAAGACGCAGATCAACCCGATTCGGCGGAGGTCTGAGATCTGTACGCTCCAAAGAGGGTATGTAGGGAGGAGGTAAATGACGACGTCCATTAAGACGTTCTAACAAGGGTAAGTGAAGAGTAGTTAGACATGATACAAGGCACTTACGGCAACGGAGGGTAGATAGTGGGATATACTAGTAGAAACGCAACTAGCCTTTAGATATAGTTCCTAGGTAGAAAAAGGCCTAAATAGGGATGCATTGCAAGCTATAGAAGATCTAAGTACCGCATGTCCGTAAGCACACCAAGACTATAGTACTAGTAGCGCTACTAATCATACGTACGTACTTCGTGCTACAGGCTAAATCTTCAAGTATATATAGCTAAGAAGATAAAGAAGCTATATATATAATAGAAGAAGCTAGACTAAGTACATACGGCTTATATATGTCGTATAGCTATACTATAGGCTTCCGAAGTACTTACAGTTAGCAGAGCTGCATAGTAGTGATTACTGTAAGTCTAAAACCTAGGGTAACCTCTAGTGTCCCGCAATAGAAGAAGAGAAATAAAATCTTGATAAAGAACTGTAAGAGTAGGTAGTAGAACTGTTCCGCGAAGATATACTGCGTTGCTAGTTAGTGTGGACAATCAAGTACTAAGGTGCGAATAACTTTCAAATCGCATCTTGAATGCATCTTAAAGGTATTCGCTAAGTTTGTGAAATTACAAGCATGATACAAAACTCCACAAATACCTTTAAGATAGACTGTGGGTATGCTCTAGGAGGTAAAGGCTTCTTAGGATTGCACCTAGGCTGATTATAACGTACAGTGTTGGTCGTCTTTAAATTCTCAATATTGGCGTGAGGGTCGGTAATGTACCTTGTACTAGTTGGAAATGATGTCCCTCTTAGGTGGCGTTGAACTTACAGTCTGCCGCATAGGATGGTCCACATCCAGACGATGCATTGTTGACCGATGAGCAATATCTATTGCTGGGTAAGTCATAGCTCGAGTTCTGATCACAGCAGGTTTGAAACTCGCAGTTCCGACGACTATGAACCAGTCATCGATGCCGAAAGGCTTCAAAATGAAAGCTCGTGTGTAGAGTCGAATGACAGATGATGCGAGACTCATCACGAAGAACGGCACTGTAACTATCCAAACGATCGGCTGAACGTTCTCATGCACCATCAAATTAACATCATCTCCAGCTCTTTTAGCAAGATCCATGATTGACTGTTAGGTGACTGTAAGAGCAATGAAAGAACAAAAGATAATCTTCTCCGCGGATCACCGGAAAGGGTAAGAACTGATCCCAACTGCGACAGTTTGGGAGACCAAAGATAGGGACGCGGTGCCTCACGCGGAACGGCGCACATTATCGAGGCGTGTAACGCCATACGCAACATAGGCACTATCTCAGTTTTACATGCGGACCGTTACGGGCGCAGGTCAAAGGCGCGTTTCGACTCTAGCTGCGATTTCGGTCCTATACCACTAATGTTCGCGATGATTTACTAGTGAAAGGATGAAGCATGCAACTGCCAACACCCAAACTGTTAGTAGCGAGATTCAATCCTGTTGCGAAGACTCGCATTGGGCACGAATGTGCAGCGGAGTGCGCGGTCACAACCGGCGGGATTCTCATGATGTTGCCACGAGTCGCATCGTCTCTGACTCGTGACTTGTCCTATCGATGAATAACTAAGAGCTGATGGCACTGAGGTTGACAGATGGAGCAACAAGATAGCCAACATGACGTGGGGTTGGACATTAAGGAAGTATGCATGCGACAAGGCTTGCAGGTATACAAGCGTCTTGCAGCCGTTGCCGCTTGCCGCGCCTAAATTCCGCACGCGTTTCCTGTTGATCGTAACAGCTTTATCATATGCTTTACACGAAGAAGGTCGTTTCTTCTAGATTGTGCCCAGCACGAATGAGAACTCTGAAGGTACACAAGACCTTATATCCTATGGGTTTCTTCAAACAATCCTAGAACCGACTTTCAGAGTACTTTGTGGTTTCAGGTACGACTCGGAGAAAACGAATTTCTGCGTAAGGTCAGCGAGTCGGTTGCGGGACTCTTTCGGACACAGACCCTCATTTGTACCTTCTTCCCGAAGTACTGCCAAAAAAAGTACGCTGCGCAATTCGTGGTCAGATTTAAATATACCTTGCTATTTCCCCAAGCAGGGCATGCAACGTCGTCGTTCTAGTGTGGTTACTGTAGTTATCCGCTACATAAGGTCAAGCTTTCGAGAAAAATTCCCCTGTCTCTTGCTTGTTACATTATCTGCAGTGTAAGGGTGCGATGGGTTGACCATAAGTGCAAGGTATAACAGTAATGAATTCGATAGAGAAGCTACACTACGCTTGCGCTGAGTCTATGTATCACGTAGTGCTAGGTTCGAGAAACTTCTAAGGGTCCGTGGAGCGCCGATGAAGCCCCGACAACGCTCCGAGGGTTGCAGCCTATCCCAACCAGCTATAACGAAGGCCACAGGCCAAGTACTACTAACCAAGGCTTCAGCCTCTTACAGTACCCCCCTTCTTAGGCTTAGATCCCTCCTGTGTGGCGTGTTTCCAATCTTTGAGAGCATCAGTCTCTTTCAGATTTACGGCTGGTTCCCAAGTTGGATCGGGATAGCCTTCCCATTTTACCAGGTACTGCTTTCTGTGCCCCTGGCCTCTCTCCTCCAGGATCTCCTCTACCAGATACATCTCTTCTCCATCCACCTCAATAGGCTCTGGCTCGTTATCATCTTGTGGCTGACTAGGTAACGGGTCCGATGAAGCGAGCCTCAGCATGTTGACGTTGAATACTGGATGAACTCGTCCAGGAGTGTTTAGCTTGACTGCGCTTGGTCCTACAATCTCAAGTACCGTATACTTCAAGTTCTTCCAGTCAAGTTTTCTGCTTGGCCTCTTAGTCTTAAAGTGGTCGCCTAGCTTTAACCATACTTTGTCACCAACTCGCAATTGAGGAGCTTGTTTCCGTCTCTTGTTAGCCTGCAGTTCTTGGTCTTGTTGGGCCTCTCCCATGATCGCTTGAGCTAGCTGAATGCTCTGCCTCAATCTTTCTACGATGTTCTCAGCCTTTTCATGCTCGTCTTGCACTCTCTTTCCCTTGGGCTTGTTTTCCGGGCCGTACTTAATAGCAATCTGAACAGGGTCCACTTCGTATCCGTGCTGCATAAAGAATGGTGACATCCTTGTAGACCGCGCTTCCCTTGCTGTAATTGCGATTTTAGCCATTCCTAGGTTGGATTTCCAATTGCTCTGATTCCAGTCGCAGAAAGCGCGGAGGTAGGCTTGTACTGTCGCGTTCATTCTCTCCGTAGATCCATCGGTCTCTGGGTGGTATCCTGACGATAGTCTTCGCTCAATACTCATTAGTTCACAAAGCCTAGCCCACATGTGGCTTACAAACTGTGAGCCTCGGTCTGAAGTAATGTAGTCCGGTAGCCAGTGGTATGCAACGACGTGATTCATGTACGCCTTAGCTACACTCTCTGTCGTAATGTCTGCTAAGCCCATAAGTACTACGTCCTTACTAAGGCGGTCTGTTACCACCATTAGGTTGGTACAGCCCTCACTTTCAGGCAAGCCTGTTATAAAGTCCATAGAGACTTCCTTCCAGATGCGTTCAGGAATTGGTAAAGGCCGTAGTAACCCTTGGAGGCCATCTCTCCAAGGCTTCACTCGTCCGCAAACAGAACAGTTCCGTACATACTGGCGAACTGAGTTGCTTAATAAAGGCCAGAAATACTCCCGTGCAACAGCTTGGTATGTGAGGTTTCTTCCTGGGTGTCCTAAGGCCCTTGAAGAGTGCATTTTGTGTATGATGCCAGTCCTTAGAGGTTCACTGTCTGGTACCCATTTTCGATCTCGATATAATAGGTTACCAGAGTCGTCTAAGCGACACTCTGAGATTGATAGCTTGAGGTCTAAGGCTGTTGGAAACTTGCGTTCACCGTCCCTAACCGCTTTCCAGGCCGATTGGTACACCTGATCTTTTTCCCTAGCTTCCTCCCATAGTTGCTCTAACCTGTGTTGAGCTGGTGGGGTTGGGGGTGCAGACACTGGGTAGGAGAAAACTGTCGGTCTCTCAACACTACACCGAAAGATCTTCAGTGCTTCGTCGTCAGCTGGGTCTTTGTCTATCGTAGCAGTAGCGGGTTTAAAGACCTGCAGGAAACGTCGAGAGATCCGTGCATCTGAACCATTAGCTGGCATATCCTGATGTCTTCTTGAAAGAGCATCGGCTCTGACATTGTCAGCTCCAGGCCGGTAGGCGATCTCCATGTTTGGGAACTTTCCGAGAAACTGGGCCCATCTCATTTGGCGTTCGCTGAGCTGCCGAGGCTTCCCAAAGTACTCTAGGTTCTTGTGGTCGGTAATTACCGTGAACTTCTTTAAAGACCTCAGCATTCCGTCCCATTCAGCTATGCAGCAGATTACTGCAAGCAATTCTTTATCGTGGATTTCGTAATTGCTCTGAGCGCTAGTCATCTTTTTTGAGTAGTAGGCGACTGGTCGTAGCAGCCCTTGGTCATCGTACTGAGATAGTACTCCAGCAACTACGTAACCAGACGAGTCAGTCTCTAAGATAGTCTCTCGATCCGGGTCCCATTGAGCGAGTACTGGTTCGGTAATAAAGATCTCTTTTAGCTTGTCGAACGCCTGTTGCTCTACTTCTCCCCATCGGAAGGTAACATCTCCAGTTAACCTTGTAAGTGGAGCTGCTATCTCTGAGTAGTTCTTGATAAAACGTCGGTAGAAGTTCGCAAATCCTAGAAAGCTGCGCACTCCCTTTACGTTCACTGGGGGTTCCCATTCCTTAATAGCCTTAACCTTGTCAGGGTCCATTTTCAGTCCTTTGCCAGCTTCAATCACAAACCCAAGGTACTTTGTACATTTAACGTCGAACTCGCATTTCTTGATATCCAAAGGTAAACCAGCTTTGCCCATGGCCTCAAGGACCTTGTTTGTGTTTTGCTGGTGCTCCTTCAGGGTACCGTTGGTGTAGATCAAGACATCATCCAGGTAGGCTGAGCAGAAGTCGTCCATGTACTCACGAAGCGTCCAGTTGATATACCGCTGAAAGGTGCTAGGTGCGTTTGCCATACCAAAAGGGGTGACTAGCCACTCGTACAATCCAAATCGGGTGCGGAAGGCTGTCTTCCATTCGTCTCCCGCGTTGATCCTTATCCTGTGAAAAGCAGCTGATACATCAATCTTTGTAAACCATTTTGCTTTAGCGATGTTGTTAAAGGTCTCCTGGATTAGGGGTAACGGGTATCGGTCCTTCTTGGTGATTGCGTTAAGAGCTCTATAGTCTACGCAGAAGCGTAGCCCTCCTCCTGGCTTCTTTGCGAATAACACTGGAGAGGCAGCTGGGGAGCTGCTTGCTCTAATCCATCCCTTGTCGAGGAGAGATATCAATTCCTTGCGTAAGACTAGGAGCTCTCCTCTGCTCATGTTGTACAAGGGGCCCCAGGGTGGCTCCTTCTCCTTGCCATTCTCATCCTTCTCTAGTTCAATCCGATGATCAATCTCCGGTCCGCGCAGAGGAGGCATCTTTGCAGCTGTTTTGGGGTCAAAGATCCAGGCCATGTGCTGGTGTGCTTTAGGAAGATAAGACATAACATCAACCTTCTTCTTTGGGGCTAACGCTTTCTCAATGTCTTGAAGAGAGGCTGCGAATATCTGTACTGTCTTGTCGTTCTTCGAGCGCCGGATGTACGTGTAATAAGCTGTTGCACCAATGCGCTTCAGCTGTAGGTCCTTCGGGATAGGGCGGTCCTCTGTGCTAATAAGGCGGATCCTCTGGTGTGATGAATGGATATAGATAGACTTCTTCGATGGAGCAATAGTAACTTGTCTCTTGTTCATCCACGGGCGTCCAAGTATAAGATCATACCCTGGGTGTGAAGGCGCAACGTATCCCCATATAGTGTCCTTGTAGCCTTGAATGTCGATAGTAAGCCTAGCGACTCTTCTAATAGTCCCAGGCTCTTCGGTAACTCCTTCCAACACGCGGGGGGAGATAGGTAGGCACTGTAAACCAGCACGTTTAACAAGGCGGGGGCTTATAAGAGAGTATGAGAGATTTCCAGTGTCAATTAAGGTTGAAGCAAAGGTATGCTGGTCAACTAGTGTCTCGACAGTAATCCCATTGCCGCTCATGTCCTTCTTAAAGGACGCCCACTCTTTTGCCAAATTGTGCTGACTTACATGCAGCTCTTGCCGGTGACTTTGGGCAAGAGCTAGTCTTTTCCCGAGTCGCTGTCTTCTTCTAGGGTATCCACACTACTTAATTCCTCGTCACTACTTGGTTCCTCCTTCTGGGCTTTCCTGCTCTTCCTTTGCTCTGTAGTCTTAGAGCTAGAGGCCTTTAGCACAGCTGTCTTTTTGTTCTTTCCCTTCTTCTCAGATAAACCTTTATCCTCTGCACAAGTAGCAGACACATGTCCTCTACGTTTACAGTTAAAGCAGCGTCCTTCACGGCGTAATCGGTCATACTCAGAGCTGCTGAGTCGGCGGGGCCTCCCGGATCTCCCTGTGTATTCTACACCTTCCATTCTATCCTCTAGTATTGGGGAAGGAGAACGGTGCTTGTTCCCGTGTTCTTTGTTTAGGGATCTGTCTTCCCGACGGCGGTTCTTGGTTCCCTTGGTATGCAAGTCCATCCGATACAGCTGGTCGGCGATCTCGATTGCCCTGCTCTGTAGCTCCTCTAGATTCTTGCTCTTTAGGCCTACAAGCTTGTCCTGGAGCTTGTAAGCGAGGCCTTTTCTGAAGATCATCATCTTCGTATTCTCGTCCAAGCTGCTGTTGGAAAGCAGTAACTGCTCCTGGAAGTCCATCACGTAGCTACGGATGTTCTTGTTCCCTTGCGACATAGACCAAAGCTTGTCACGAGCTCTCTCCTCCTTGTGTGGATCTCCAAACATCTGGTTAAAGAACTCAAGAAGTTGGTTGAAATCCCATTTGCCAGATATTCTCATCTGGCTTATGTATGGCAGGGTCAGAGTAGCAGCTGTTCCCTTAAGTCTCGCGAAGGCGTAATCACATGCCATCTTATCGTTCTCGAAATCATTCTTGTCATTTTCCACCTTAGCTGTCAGCTGCTGGTGGAAGACCTGGTATTGCTTCCTTGTACCATCGAACATGTCCGGGTCAGGCTGTCGGCGGCGCTTTGCGGCGGTATTAACGGTGTTTACGGGTTGTATTGCAGCTAGAAGGGTAGCTAGCCATGTCGGCGGCTGATCGTTTGGGTTTACGGTTGTAGTTGTAGCTGTAGTGGCTGGAAGATGTAGGTCTCCTGTCTCCATGGGCGCTGAATCCTCATTGCTCTGGGGAGTAGAGACATTGCTTGAACCAGCCCTCTGCAGCGCAGTTCTCATCGTACTCCAGATATGGAAAGCTTCCTGTACTCTTTCCTGGACTGCAGGCTCATCCATCCCCTGGGCCCTACATAGGTTCTGGAGAGATCCTCGTATCTCCTCATTGCTTACACCGTCGTGGTACAGTTGCGTTATCTGTACTGCCAGCCCTACTGCAGAGGCATCCGCTGCTGCCATTGTGCCAGTGTAGGTAGGTCGATTTCTTGGGCCACGCCTTGAGTAGTGGACTTATCTAACGGTCTTCGGTAGACCTTTCTCGGTTTCTGGTGCTGCCTAATGTCCGCGGCGATGGCAGGCTTATCCAACGATCCTCGGTGGACCGTTCTATATTTCCGGGTGCTTGTACGTGTACCAAGCTGTGTAGCACTGCAGCCAGTTGCAAGTGCTCTTCGTTAACCCTCGGTGGGTTCGAAACGGCTTAACTGAGATCGGTTCTTTGATCACTCAGTATCTTCAATATATCGCTCTAAAAGGCGTCCGTCTAGATGTAGCTCTAGGGGGCTTCGGTCGTCACTGCTATGGAGGTTACTCCAAAGAGGCTAGTTCGACGTAGCGGATGCTACAGAAGGATCGAATTCAATTGTAAGGGTGCGATGGGTTGACCATAAGTGCAAGGTATAACAGTAATGAATTCGATAGAGAAGCTACACTACGCTTGCGCTGAGTCTATGTATCACGTAGTGCTAGGTTCGAGAAACTTCTAAGGGTCCGTGGAGCGCCGATGAAGCCCCGACAACGCTCCGAGGGTTGCAGCCTATCCCAACCAGCTATAACGAAGGCCACAGGCCAAGTACTACTAACCAAGGCTTCAGCCTCTTACATGCAGTTGCTTGCCTTCAGTTCCGTTTCATCTCAACAAGCTGCCATACTCACGAGAGAAATTCGAATTCGGACAGCGGGCTGGGAGAAAGCTCCTGCTGAAGAGCAATTCGCACTCTCTAACATGGACCACACGATGCCGAAGATCTATGTCCAGATAGCAGAAGTTTTTAAGCTCGCGCCACCCGTTGACAAGGCCAAGGTCGTGGATAGCATGACCAAGGGTCTGGAATTCACATTGAGTCAGTTCTCTATCCTCGCTGGTGGCTTGAGGATGGATGCGGAAAATGGTCAGTTGTGGGTGAAGAAGAAGAAGAAGAAGAAGAAGAAGAAGAAGAAGAAGAAGAAGAAGAAGAAGAAGAAGAAGAAGAAGAAGAAGAAGAAGAAGAAGAAGAAGAAGAAGAAGAAGAAGAAGAAGAAGAAGAAGAAGAAGAAGAAGAAGAAGAAAAAAAGTGGAATCAGTCTGTTCGTGCAAGACTCGAAGGACACTTTCCCACCGCATTTTTCAAAGGGCACATGCTCTTGCCCAAGGTAGTGAAAGAGAAACAGCTGTTCTCGCCTCTTGGGCACAACCAGGAAGACGATCTTATCATATCGAAGTTTCAGGTTAATTTCATCAAAGGCGGTCTTATCCTCAGTGTTGCTATCCCCCATAACTGTTACAACGGCCCATGATGCGACGGAGTTCTCACGACTTGGGCGCAGAACTCTGCAGCCGTGGTCAATGGGATTTCCTTCATAGCAGTACCTCAGGGAACAATGGTCCGATCGTGTCTCAGTGCGAAGAAGCCGGAAGCCGCACGATGGAAAGAACTTGATCACAAGTTTCCTGTGCTCAAGGATGGTGGTGGACCGCCTCCATCACCACCAGCTGATTTCAAGATGCCCGACTTGGCAATCCAAATGTAGCATTTCCCTAAGAGTAAGACGAAGGAACTCAAGTCTCGGGCGATGACAAAGACTGGAGAGAGCTGGATTTCGACTTACGATGCAATAATGTCCATCCTCTGGAAGACTATCACACGATCCAAGCTCGACCTTTTACATCCTGACCTGACCAAAGAGGTCGTACTAGTACACGCAGTTGATGCGCGAAAGTTGTTGAACCCGCCCTTACCAGACACAATGACGGGAAATGCCGTCGCGCTCCCCCACACAGAGCCGATCAAGATCTCTGAACTCCTTGCCGAAGATAATCGTCCGGAGATTGCGCAAAGAGTGCGAAACTCGATCAAAACCATCACGCCACAGTACGTTGCTGAGCTGCCTAAGTAGATCGCAGGATTGGACGATAGGCGATGCAAAAACATCAATACGAACTCGTTCCTGGGTATGGACTTGGCGGGTACGAGCTGGCAAGGCATGAATGTATACCAGAAACA
Source organism: Alternaria panax (assembly GCA_019702505.1). NCBI lineage: Eukaryota > Fungi > Ascomycota > Dothideomycetes > Pleosporales > Pleosporaceae > Alternaria > Alternaria panax. Next base: position 5,365,683 of record JAANER010000001.1, on the reverse strand, counting down.
TGAATTCGGTTTCGGTGCTGCAAAAGCCATTCGTTTTCCGGGTCCCCGATTTGAAGGCCATGTTCTTTTTTATCCGAGCAGGGTGGATGTCAGGGACAATGTCATTGACGAAGGTGTTGAGGTATGTGTGTGCTTGGAAAAAAGGATGCCATGATCGGTTGATGATGTAGCCTCGTGGTAAATAGGCGAGACTTGCTTCAGATAGTGCTGCATAACTCCTGCTACGATTGTGCGTAAGAATAGAGTGTGCTTCATTCTTTGCTTCGAGTCGGAGTGCTTCGCAGAGAACAGCGCTTCCGTGGCCACCTGTCTCCATATCTGTGTCACCTGCTCTTTCATCCTTGGGCCTTCATGACGTCACATCATGCGACTTGGTATCGCCCTTGATCGAATATCTGCCGGTCTATATACTTCCCAGCATCTTATCGATGCGCTTGGAAGCATACGTGAAGCAACAATCGAAAGTGATGCCGATCGCAGCCCGGTTGCTCCCACGTCGTGGAGTATGCGTTGCACCTTCTACCTCACCGTAGAAATTGTGTAAGTTTGGATTGTAAAATTGAAAATATTGTCAGCGCCTCCTGTGGCGCAGTCCACTCTCGACGCTAATTGTTGTCTCGTGCCCAGGTGGTAAAGGTCGGTCATGCGAAGATCGTGTTCCTCATCGGTACTACCCACCATCTAGACTCGTTTGGGCATAGACGCGATTGGAGGACGTGCTCTCGAGCGCCCTCCCAGGTCTACGAGCCCACGCAAAGCGGCAGGCCTACATGTGTTCACGGGCCTCTTTGGTATTCTTAATTCCTTTGAAATATCAGGAATACCCCGGCGGTCGTAATGTTGAGTCTTCTTCCAGATACACGAGTCAACCACGTCGGGCAATACATTATGCGCGACAGCCGCTTCATCGTTCGGCTTATCTGACCTTCCACCAGGGTGCGCTGGCATTCGGCAGGCCATCTTACACAGAACGCTCACATCCCATCGATGCGCGCATCCGGATGGAAACAGTGGTACGACATATTGCCGGAGTAAAACAATTGGACTGAGTTCCCGTACATATGTCACCCCCCGCAGCGTGAGCTGGCAGCTTGTCAACCGGTGACCACCGCAGAGCCGCACTAGGTCGTAATTTGCAGTTGCTCAACCAGCCATCACTGTCAGTACGACCTTCATTCTTTCCACCAAGGCTGAATTTGATAAGGTATGGCTTAGCGAACAAGGCGCAGACCATGCATTGCATAAGCCTCTGCCTGAGGCATGTCAAGGCGGCTGGGGACAAATCCATGCGTTTCAGAATTTGGCTCACAGAATGGGCGAAAATTGCGACTCAAAAGCGCAAAATTGGACATGACCAGCCACTTTCGCGATCACATTTCAACCTCAAACAATCGGTGATTTGCAGCGCAGCGCGGAGGAAGCGCGAACGTTGGTTGCGGTTTGGTGCGATCTAAAAGCTGTGCGGATGCATGCAGCTAAGCCAATAGCTTGCATTTGCCGGTTGTCCTTCACCGGTCCTCGCGGGGCAGCGTAAGATGGGCTCGAATGCCACCAGACTAATCGCCATCTGAACTTCTGACAATCAGCCGCTCTGAGACAGATTCTTCTTGCGCGTCCTCCTCGAGTCGCGGTGGACGTCCCTCATTCTGGTCGGACCTTTCCCGTGCGTCGTTCCCTACCGCGCATCGCTGTTCTGCGCGGGTACGAGCCGTTTGCCTTCCCGTCTTCACGATCTTCAGTCCGTGGGTCGAGCGCTGGGGCATTATCCCATACAGGATTCTCACAGCCGTCTGATGCGCAAGGTCTAGGTAGACCCTAACTTCTGTTCGGCCCCAGCGGCCACTTGCGCACCATGTCGACATACTCACAGCACTACCACCCATACCAGGAACAACCGGTTTTCATCGATCCGCATGCATTTGTATATGGCCAATATGATAACCGACGGTCAAAAACGCCAACGGACTCCCTGGTCAATCATACTGGACACTCCCCTGGCCCGCTTGCGACCCCGCCACTTGCGAGCCGCAATCTATCGCAACAACTGGAACTACCTCAAGATCAGCCGCCCGAGTACATACCATGGGAAAACGATAGTTCTTCGACTTCTCCTACGTCCGTGAGGACCCCTGATGGCTCATCCTTTGAGGGAGAAATGAGTGATTTCCCGCCCAATTACCACCACAACGGCAACATCATGTCAACCCAAAGCTCATATCACTCTATACCCACGGTGGACTCCAGCATGCTACTAAGTGACCAAGGTTTGTTGTCTCGAGTCAGCTCATCCATCTCTGCTGACACCCTCGCAGCAGTACAGGCGGCCTTCAACGCTACAATGGCTGAGGCTCAACAGTATCAGCAACAGTATGCTATGCAAACTCAGCAATTGCACCACACTTCGCCAGTACATCCTCAGGCCAATATGTTCAATCAGAATTACACTACTCAGCCACCTCGCCATGACCCTTGGAACGGACAAGCGCCTTCGCGGTCTTCGATGGTCCCTCGATCTGGCCATGTCGTTTTCGACCCTGCGAGCGACCACATCAACTACTCGGATTATATGATCGACGTGGACTCGTGGGCAGCTCAATATACAGACCCTTCCTCCTTGATCTCGCCCAGCGAGCCTACTACATCATTCCAAGGGGAACTATACTTCACGCAAGGGCAGAATCTCCCTCATCGCTCGTACGACCATGTACCACGAACGCAGCCACCGAATCATCAGTCGATAGAGATGCACCTAACGCGGGCATCACCACCACCTGACCAGCAAAACTTCGTCAACTACAACGCATCGTCTAGTCTTTTTACGGATAGTTACATCACCAGCAACCAATTCCCTGCCCCACCGTCGACAGCATCATCGACCGGTTACCACCCAAGGTCTCCGTATCAGCCAGAGATTAGCCCTTCTGTACCAAGTCCAGGAAGCTCCGACGGCATGTACTCCTCGTATCAACATTCCGACCCTGGAATGATGTTCGACCAGTATCAGACTCAGCAATACACTCATATGCAACAACTGCCGCAGATACAACAAATCCAACAGCCTCCTATTAAGTTAGACTACTCTATAATGAGCGATGTTCCAGAAATGACCTTTGGTGCATCTCCTGAGCCAGAATCGTCCCAGACTGCAGCACAAAAGGCATTAGCGGCGAAGTCCGGGGGCAGAGCGTTGGGCACCCACCTCGAACCAACTGTTGCCAAAGCAGCGCATGACATGCGAAAGATTGTTGCATGCTGGCACTGCGTGTTGCAGAGAGACAAATGTGGGCCAGGCGATATATGCGAGCGCTGCTTCAAGCGGTCACAGCGACCAAATGCCGATTGCGGCCTCGGATGTAACAGGCTGAAGCTGATTGACTTGTCGCCGTACTTTCTTCCATCTCTTGTTACGCAGATGCATGAGGACGCAAACCTCACGCACTTTGTGACCCAGTACATCCAGCGGTGGGGGAGCGTCGAAATAACCGTGATGATGACCTGCGGTCAGGACAACATGCCTCGGATACCAGTGAAGGTATACGAGTTCGTACCTCGCGGAGACGCTTTGTTGGTACAGATACAGTACAAGACCGATCCCGTCACACACACGAGAATTGCGATTCAGAAGCAAAGTCCAGCATTAGGCATGGTACAAATTAACCACAACGAAGAAAAGAAATACGACAGATACATTACCGAAATCGTCGATCACCACCTCGATGCCTTTGGCGAACTCTGCTGGATGGAAGACGACAACGACTTTCAACAGAAACTGTTCAAGCTGATGACGCGCATGAAGCCCAAATCAGACGACGAAGCAAAACTGCTCCGCGAGATCTTCCGCCTCATCGTAGTAACCTTCATCATGTCACACACGCTCACTATCGCCGAGGAAACGAAAGTCAATACATTATCCCGTATGCACTCGTACAGCGGCCACAACTCCTACGTCGAGAACTACACATCGCCTCGCATGACCAACCGGCAACTCAAGTACTTCTTCTCACGCCTTCAGCGCTCAATCCAAACCACCGTCCTCAACAAGCTTCAGCAGATCTTCAAGTCTTCCAAAGGCTGTGACAAATGGCTTGCGGCCTTTGTTGCAGTGCTGGGAATGTGCATGGCGCTTGAAGACCAGCAAAAGACCATACACCTCGTCATGTCTACAAAGGCTACAACAGAGGGATTGGATCAGAGAGATGCGCAGAACCAGGCGGATATCGCGTGTCGTGAGATCGACAAACGGATGCATTTCGTGCAGCAAATTTTCCGATGGAAATACAACCGCAAGCACAACCCCATGCGTGACGCCGATCACGACTGGGAAAAGGAGGTGGGCTTCGGGGATGCAAGCAGCGTGAACTTTGTGAGGCAGGTTGCACAGTTGGTCAAGGAGAACAGTGAGTACATCGAATACCACTTCGATATGCGTGCGATGAATGAATGTATTGCTAATGAAGATTCAGTTGATTTCTTGCAACAACGCCAGCAGATTAGCATCTCGAGTGACAACCAGACAAAGTATACGTCGCGTCTTGTGGGACAGTTTCTGCTTTCCTTCTGGCTTCCTAGCGTGTAGGACGCTTTGGCCAATCGAGAAAGTCACAACGCCCATCTGGAGTCCGCCACCGAGCACTGCGCCATTTGCAGTACCCGTTTGACTTTGTCCCCTCAACACCGTTTTCACAATCTTTGTGTAACGGTCCTTTGCAACTATTCTTTTTTCGCGTTCGAGCCTTTGCACTTAGGCTCACGCTTACCCTTCACTTCACGCACTAAAAGATACGTTGAATGACCTTGTTTTGGTCTACGACTTCACGAACTTCACTGCATCCACGCTGTTACGGGAAACCGATTTATTCTTATACCCTTCGGTTTTGTTACGCAATGCCACGTTCTTTTCTTGGTGACCTGGAGGCCCCGGGTCCTTGTTTGAAGCAGCATGTATCATGAATAGCTTAATGATATCGCATGTATGCATAACATGTTCTGTTAGTGTTCTGAGTTTGTGATGTAAAATGAAGCCTGATCGCTCTTTCTCTTGTTCGAGACTGCCTTCGCGCGAGTACACTGATTACAAAAGTTGTCACTTGCTCGTCTGGTAATGTGAAAGAAAGTTTTGGCAAGGCAAGCCTCGAAACGAGAACCCCCCATTTATCTGTTGAGCAAGGGCCATCTCCGGAACATGGACGATATCGAGTGATCTACTCCCCTGCCCAATTCCAAGACGGTGGAGATCCGAGTAGCCTCTGCGCATCAACCGTACCTACCGTATGTCCTCCAGGCACACCATGAATTTTCCCCTAGCGACCTGCAGCGGATGTGGCACAATTGCCATCGCCGATTAAGTTCTGCCTATATGTCTAGACCTACACTAAGACAACCCATTCTAAGCGTGTGCGTAGCCACGAGCGCGGAAGCGAGTAGTCTGGAGCCTCCAATTCCAGTATTTGGTGCTAGAGGTAAGCTTAGCTGTATCCCGGAAGTTTGGAAAGTGGAGGTGGATATGGAGGGTGTGTGTACGGCGGATGGAGGTGTGGCGGATTAGGGTATACTTGCTTGATGCAGGGTAATAGGTTTGAGCTAGCGGCGCCTGGATGGACGCCTGTATTGAGGGGGTATTCGGACCGAATGATGTTTGGTTATCATGACGTTGTGTGGAAGAGGGGTATGTGTTGAGTGGATGCAGTGGTTTGTGAAATTGTTGTAAAGATTGGAGAAGATGCAGATCAAGTTTGAGTGTATGTGTATGAATTTGTGAGTTGATGTATTGATGTACAGAAATAAAATCTGTGTCTAACAAATGAAAAAGACGCTACCGATTGAGTAATTGAAAGCACGCTCCCAAGTCCTTCCAGTGTCGTGAGTAACGAAAGAGGGGAAATACTAAACGACAGGTGGTATATCGAAAACTCCGTTGCGAAAATGCACGTGCAGCCCACACGTCCTAGCCGACATTACTTCCGTGAACGACAAACGAAACCCGATCAGATGGATTGAACTTCCAAACTTCCAATTACGCATGTAGTAGCTCACTGGAAGCTTGACTACAGTCATCTGGAATTCCATCTTCATCGTCACTACTCTTCATTTCTCCCTTCTCCAGTTCAACGCTCATCCAGCGCCAGTCTGAGATGGAGAAACTCTTCTTGTTACTATTGCGGCTAGTCAGCACTCTGCTTGCCGCAAGGTAACAAGACGAGAAAGCAGTGGTGGATTACCTACTACCTGGCCTTTGAAACATTGGCCTTGGGAGCGCTAGCCGCGTTGGGGAACAGAAGAGCAAGGCCCTCTTCCCAACCCCTCTCAGTGACAATATCGATGACAGCTCGACCGGTTTCGTCTTGCAGTTGGAGATCAGGCTGGCCGCCCATATCGATTAGGAGCTTGAGGATCTCAGCATCACCGTTCTCGACGGCTTGAAGAATCGCGTTCCAGCCGCGATGCATTTTGTTGATGTCAGCGCCGCGTGTGAGTAGCATCTGTATGATTTCGGTGTCGCCAGAGTAGCGGCGAAGGGCCTTGACGATGGGCAAATGCTCTCCAGGAGCGTTAGGGTCGGCGTTCGCGACGTCGAGGAGGTAGCGGACGATGACCTTGCGCTCTTCACGGATGGCTGTTGTAAGCGGGGAGAAAACACCGCAATTCTTGTCTTCGACGCTTACGCCTGCTGCGAGGAGAAGCTTGATGCTTTCGAGTTGGTTGGCTACGACAGCCATCTCTACAACACCGCGGAAGGCACGTGGGTTGGGTGTTGCGGCAAGGAGCCTTTTGAGGATGGCGGGGCGCTTGACGGCCATGCACAGGGGCCAGTCCTTTCCACGGATGGCTGGATCTGCGCCACGAGCGAGAAGGATATCAACAAGTTCGCCGTGATCGTCGGTGATAGCGGTGGTCAGCGGTGTGCATCCGTCAGGTGTCCGGTCGTTGGGGCTGACGCCCTGGTCAAGTAGATAGATCATCGCATCCTTGTCGTTGAACTTGACAGCCGTCTCGATGATACCCTTGGGCTTGTGAAGGTCTGCACCCGCGGCAACCAGTTGTGGGAGAAAATGTGTGCGCTTGTGTGTGATACACTTGAAGGCCGGGTACTCCGCCGCATTGAAGTTGGGGTCTGCGCCGTGCTCCAGCAGATACGTGACAATCTCGGGACTGTTGTCACGAATGGCCGAGCAGAGAGGTGTGTAAACGCCATCTTTTCGGAGGTTAGGCGATACGCCAGCTTCTATGAGAATCTTGATCGATTCCAGTTTCTTCAAACTGGAAGCCAATTCCATGACACCGGGTGTCTTCTTGGTGTCAGCACCGCGGGAAAGTAGCAGCTGGAGGGCTTTAGGCTTATATGTGGATGGCCAGAGCGGGTGCTTAGGACCAGGAAGGTTAGGATTCGCTCCGTGGTCGAGCAATACCGTCATGAGATCTACACGGTTCGCCTGGATAGCCTGAAACAAGGCTGTCGTGCCTTCTCCGTTCTTCGCGTTGGCATCGCCGTCGTTGCTGAGGAGCATTTCGACGCACTTGGGCGAAGATGTCTTGTTCATGGCTGAGACGAGTGCTGTAGAGCCGTTCTCCATGACAAATCCAGCGTCACCGCCGTGAGCGAGGTACAACTGAACAAAGTCGATGTAGTTTTGAGAAGCAGCCAAAGCTAACGGTGACTCGGAATCAGGGCCAGCGGACAGATTAGGATCAGCACCGTGCTTGAGTAGTATCTTTGCGCTTTCAAGACACTGGGCACGAGTGGTAGCAAACAAGGGAGTAACACCCTCGCGGTCGAAACCATTAGCATCTGCGCCATATCGCAGGAGTAACGTAATGCTGTCCACATCCTGATTTTGCGCAGCAACACGAAGCATTGCAGACTCCATGTGAGGTTCAGCTCGGGCTCCTCCATCAAGAAGCTGCTCTAGCATCCGGTGTCTCCTCTGCTCGACAGCGTTGAATAGTGCTGCCTTGCCACCAACGTTCTTGGAACCTCCACTCTGCCGCGGCGCCCAATGCGGCGATGTGATAGCAGAATCTACCTTGGATGAGGAGTGATGGTCATCCATGTAACGCTCGCTAACGCTGAGACCGTGCAGCTTCTCTTCCATCGTGGGCGACCGGATGCTGGAGTATGACCCGAACTCCTCGTACACGGGGTCCTCGTGATGCCGGGTGTTCTGGTGGTACATTGTATCCCTAGTGGATTCACTGGAGCGAGCACTGGCTGGTGCACGCCAGTTCTTGTGCAGGTCTACGATGCCAGGTGAGAGACCCGTATCTTCGTGCCTAAAATGTGAACTGTGGCTGTCATATGAGTGACCCTCTTCGTGCCGAAGTTCGTTCAAAGATGGCCGGTCCATACGGTTTGAAGAGTATGAAGGGTGTGAATGTTGCAGGAGTGGATGGTCCCCATGGTGACTCGAGGCCTTTGTAGGTGGCGTTGGTGGAAGATCAGATGTCGGCGCTGGGTGTAGTGGTGGGAGGCTGGAAGATTTGCTTGGATTCAATCGCTCCAAAGCCGCAATCAGTCCGGCGTAGCCAATTCCCATGGAAGCATCAGCTCGTGCGTCGCCAAGTGTCCATCTGAACATAGCGGAGCTGACTTTGAGGGAGTCACGACTCCGTGAAAGTGTATGGCGCATCTTCTCGACATCTGTATCGGCGAACATCATTCGAAACTTCATGCCGAAACCGCCTTTGTGGTTCTCCTTATCGACAACTAATGCAAATAACACAGTCAGCAAAGTCCACCACACAGTTTAGTTGTCCTTTCGAGAGTCGATCAAACAAGGCGATGGAAGAACTTACATTTGTTGACCATCTGTGCTAGAACGGAGAACTCCTCGTTGACCTGACGAACTCTCCTGTCAAGCTCTTGAGATACCTCAACTGGAAATCCACTTCGTGTTTTCGATGCCTCCGTGACACCAGACTCGATGGACCATAATACTTGGCAGAGCTCAATGAACTCTCTAGCCAATGGCTCGAAGCCATGAATGGGTGTCTTTGCTGTGCTCAGATATTCAAGCATACGAATGGCAATGGTGTTTCCTTGTGCATTGACCCGCTTGCACAGGTCAACTGACGTCTCTTTTGCTGGAGCCATAACAAAGATGGTAAGAACGAACGAATGTTGGGGAAATCGAAGAGACGGACAAGCGGGTCAACGAGACTTCTTTACAGTGCACTCGAAGGCCCTGACCAAAGACTACCTCTGGCCCACTGCAAATACCGTGGTAAGCCAGGCCGTCCGTCTGCTCTGGCCCGCACAAGCGTCGAGTCAAGGAGCCGCGGCCAGGCGAATCGCGTCGCGTCATGGCTCTGAGTTTGTAGTGGAGGCCTCTAAGGCCTGGAATAAGGTTTAGTATATCGCCTTCGCCGGAGTTAGTGCCAGGACCTGTATGGCAGCGCCCTAGGTTGTCCTAGGGTTATCCTAGATGACACCTGCCATGCCACGTGAAAATGCGCGTGCATAAGGGGAAAACATACGGTCGGTGCTGTGGGCCGCGACCCATATTCGGGAACATGTCGAGTGCTACACAATTTAGCAAGACGTAGCACCAGTGAATATCATTTTCCGTTGCTGGCAGCTTCCTTCTAGCTCATAGGTGTGACTCCAGCCTGCAGAATTGTGCCTGCTGGCACAGCTGCATGCCACACTACTACTAGCTGAGCATCGTGCAGGCTGATCTTCCTCAGGATTCTAGTCCACACTGAGATGGCTGCCTCGTGCTGCTTGCATGCATGCATGAACTGGGCGTCGGTTATGTGAGGAGCTGAAACCCTTCCAAGTGGCTCCAAAGCTGGCATGACAAGATAGCATCTCGAGGATTTATGATGGTATTCGATACAGAACTTGGCAACCTGCACAGCTGCTCGATGCAAGTCATTTGGGATCAGCTTCAACCCAGCGGATGAGCCGCGCACGGGTACGGGGGATGCATGAACAAGGCGCCGAACGTAACGGGAAAAGCAAATGAGCATTCGCCCACCAGCCACACATTGGAAATCCCCGGCCGGGATTCATCGGTCTTGTCATTCCGCGTTGTGTCGCTCCACTCGTGATATTCCTGCGTGCAGCGTACGCACGCAAGCTGTCCTCGCGCCGCACGGCCCGAAGTGCAACACTCGTTAGAGCGTGATAACGTTCCAGCCATTCAGAGCTCGTCGCCCCGTGAAGAAGCGCTGGAGTGCTCTAGGAAGTGCCAGAGGGGTTGTCAAAGCTTCGTTGAAACCTCGTCTACCCCTGGCTTCGAATTCGTATCGCGAGCTGTGCCGCACAGAATCGATCTATGGTCGGCGCCACTAACAGCTGCAGCGAGGCCTCATCTCATCGGGCACACCTCCACCATGCTGGAAAATATGGTTGGACAAATGACAAGGTCTTAAAATTTGAACAATCCGAGGGTGGGTCTGAAATTCATCGTCCACGAGGGAAGTGGAAGGCCTAGCCAGCCCATGAGCATGTCGAAGCCATCAAAATGTCTTTCGTGGATGTCCACTATAATTGGTCCCGAACTAAGTTTTGCAATGATGCAAGATGGAAAAGGGCAAAGATTGGCCCACTAGTCCCTGGTGTTCAGCCAAGTACGTTGCCGAGGAAGAAGGCCTCCGATAGCCTGCAGATAAAGACGCTCCTAGTGAGTCGTGTGTACCCCAGCAGGATGTATCTCGACGTTTCAGGCCGTTCGAAATGAGACGTTGGCGGTGGCTCAAAGTCTGAACGTTGCAATGATCTTCATGGAAATGCCAACTTTGGGTGTCTGCGGTCATGCAAATCCTCCGCGATTTCCCCTTTCGGGCTCAGATCCTACCGTAGGCTGCCTCACAGCACGCTAAGGCTTGCCGTAACCGCACTATTGATAGCGCGTGCCCAGAACATGCGAAGACACGAATTCTGGGCCGTTCTTGAGCACTTCGCCGTTCTTGCTAGCTGGATGGGACTTTGTCGGAGCTATACCGAGCCCGCACGTCGGCGGACTCGGGTCTGTTTCTAGAAGACAAGAACCTGGGTGGCAAGTTATTTGTGATGAATATCGCCGTTCATGGGAGCCTCTACCATCTACAAAGAAGAGAAGCACGTCATTGAGCGGCATGATTGTCAAAGATCGGAGATAATGTTCTTCGGAAGGTTTGCGCATGACGATAGAAGGCGAGTCAGGGTGCGTGCGTTGAAAGGTAGCGACAGCATCGGCACCGGAACCCGAGATGTGAGGCCTGTCGCTCTCCACCACAAACGGCCGCCTTGCAGTCGTGCCCAGCCTTGAAATCTTGTACATATCCCTGTAGTCCGGCCCACAGCTTGGACAAGCACAACATGCAAGACGTGGTGGTCGCAGATCCCGATACCAGGTCGTTAGAGCTGAGGAAGGGCGACCCTCGAACCACGCAGCCACGGTCTGTGTGTAGGTGTGAACTGCTCGATGCTGGCGCTTGCACGGATTGAACGGATGACCAGTGCTTTGAGCACGATCGATCTCATGCGCGGTGTGCTCAATGTGGATGGACATGCCTTCGCGATGCGTCGTGGCGATAGGCGAGGACATATGTGGCGCGCTATGAGAGCAAAAAGGCCAGGATCTGGTACGCATCTCATCTCGTCTCACTGCCACTGCGCGTTGCTTGCCCAGATCGATCAGATGTGGCGCACTCAGGATCTCAAGCAATTATTGGGTGCGCTGGGACGTCTACCGACAGTTCAGCCTGATTGCGAAGTGTGAAGGAAGGCAGGGCTGGTGCTGGGTGACGCCAAAGAAACACGAGATCATGTGATCTAAATGCCAAGATGCGACTAAGCGCCTGGGCAGTGGAGCTCATCGCGAATCAATATGAACAGAGGCACAACAACTACCACAGTCACAACCCCGAGAGGCCTTCAACATGAGCAAACAGCAGACTTCCATCGCGCTATCCGAAGACGCGATGCCCGTGGATCTATCTGCCTTTAACGTCGCTGATGTTATCAAGACACCGCACAATGCACGCCTCTACAAAGAAGTGCAGAACCTCAAGAAGCTCATCAACGAGCTTGTAAACTACCAGCTTGCTCACCCAAAAAACTCAAAGCCAGGTTCGCGCGAAAACATCGATCAGGAGAAGAAAGCGACACAAGAGATCCAGAAGAGGGAGAAGTACATTCGTGCGCAACTGTCAATTGTTAAGACCTTGTACCGCCAGAGCGTACTCAAAGTGCGCGAGGAGAAGGCGAAGACTTCCGACGACAGGGCTGTGAATGACGCGCTGATCTTGGGCCTCCACAACCTAAAGTACGAGGAGCAGTCGCTGCGGTCCGAGATTTCTGCTGCCGAGAACTACGAGTATGTCCCCACGCGAAAGGCTGCGCTGAAATCTAACATCTGTTTAGTCACAAATACATGAAACTGCCGCTCGTCTCGCGCGAAGAGTTCCTCGAACAGTTCCCCGAGCACAATGATTCGACCGAACACGACCTCATGACGGCGCGCATCGAGCACGAACACCAAGTCCGTCTTAAGCTCGAAGAGGCGCGACAGGAGAAGCTCAAGCAGAAACAGAAGCTAATCGCAGAGGTTAAGAAGGGCAAGGACGATCTCACCAAGCTCGACACCATGGTTGAGAAGTTCATCGAGGCTGCAGAGCCGATCAAGAAAGTGCTGGCTACGGAGTAAATATCTGCTACTGGGTTTCATGGACTTGATAACGTGCAATACTGGAGCCATGCTTATACTTGTACCTAGGGACATGAGCGTCGTTGAGAAGGACAAGTTTGGAGCGAAGGCTCGAACACGGCAACTTTCGGCCATGCAGACGGGACTTCCATTGCCGGCTACTAGCGAATACGCCGCACCGAAGAGTGCTCCCTCATGAGCCACTAAGACGCAATCTCCCGACCACGGACAGAGCCCATGGCATTATGCATACATGGTCCATGTGCTGAGGATGCGCTCAGTTGTGGCTTAGGATTATACAAATCCGCTTGGTAGACTTCCGTGCCTGTCTTGGAGGAGTGAGGCAGTCGCTGCCAATGTGCATATAGAACAGTCTGCTCTAGGAGTGGTCGGCCTCAACGCCAGCTGCGCAGGAACAATAGCAGCTCGAAGAGTGCTTCACACATGTAGCAGAGAAGGGACAACTGGCTGGCCACTACCAATACCCACTTTGGCACGAAGCTCAACTTTTAAAACTCTTCTTTGCAAAATCGTTGTCTGCACGTGTGAGGGTAAAGGTGAAGGCGGTGAGGGGTCATGGCGAAGACAGCCCGGCTCGAGCTTGAACTGATGCCTGGCTGTGGGGCTGACCCTGGTCTATCACTTATCTTAGCGTGACGATGGCGGACATTCGCTCACACCCGCGTTCGCCTTGTCCCTCATTACACCACAACTTTGTCCAAATACACCCCTCGAGTCTACAGCCGTTATGGCTTCTTTAGAGGGCAGTGCCGAACTCGTCAGTGCAACTGTCTTCCCTACGGCCAAGGTATGGAGTTCTGGTGGGCCGCCCTCGCTTCCGGCGCAAGATGCCTCGAGCTGCATCCGTAGTATACACGACTTGTTCGCGGCGCCCACTGCGCGTAGAGAAGAAGGACCTTCGCCCAAGCGACGCAAATCCAGGAACGGCAATGCTATTCCCGTACCACCGCACGCAGACTTTGACAGGAAGGGTAGTGTTGTCCTGGCCAAAGTGTCTATTGATTTGGTCAGCGGGCTTGTCGACTCTTATGATGCCCCAGCTAACATGTACGCAGAACGTGCCCACCCCTTCGCAAGACTCCATGGATAACATGTATATCTCGATCGTATCGCAAGAGCCCATACAATTACAGCTTGAATCCTGTCGGCGAGACCACGCCGGACAGGCTCTGCAAATGAAACTATGGAATGCTATCAATGAAACGGGTGTCGATCTGGTCGCCACAACCTCTGCGCCTTTCGTCGATTCGGTCATATCCCACCTACGGAGTGCTGCTGCGCTCGCAGCTTCCCTTAAAGGAAGGAACCACAACCCTGTTTCTCGGGCTGCTTTCTGTCGATGTCAGCTGCACCCGCCCGCGCATGGGTGCACTCTATACAAGTTGGTAGTGGAAATACGGTGGACACTGGGCATATCCGTGGTTGAGGATCCAGAGGTTCGGGCCCATTATATGAACGCGGACCTGAAGCTCCTCTCGACATACATGAGCGATGGAGCTGCGAGAGGCGACAAGTCATGGAACCCGTCTGATTTCTACGATTCAGTACACGTACCACCGGCCGACACAGATGTGTCTCCACGCATCAAACAAAGCTTGATCGACACCAAGCTTCTGCCCTTTCAACAGAGGACAGTTGATTGGCTCTTGCGTCGAGAGGGTGTTGCATTCTCCTCTTCTGGCTTGCTGGAGTCTTCCGCCAACACTTCGTCACCAGCATCATTTAGGCTGACACAAGACGCGACGGGAGTCCCGTGCTACGTCAGTCAGCTGCGCGGCACTGTAGTCACAAATTTAGATGCAGCAAAGGGCGATACCCTGCAGTTGTTGCGCGGCGGTATACTCGCTGAGGAGATGGGCTTAGGTAAAACGGTTGAGCTGATCGCGCTCATATCCCATCACAAGCGGGATATCCCTGAGGGAAACATCTATGATACGTATACTGGAGCTCAGGTTAGGCCTTCAGGCGCTACATTAATCATTACCCCTCCTTCGATTCTGGAACAGTGGGTGAGCGAAATACATGCCCACGCCCCCGATCTCAAGGTTTGCCACTACAAGGGTCTCCCGCCTCAATCTGCTCCAAAGAGAGACCATGCCACAGCCACGGTTGACTTTCTCATTCAACACGATGTAGTAGTAACGACATATCAAGTCCTTTCGAAAGAGATTCATCACGCTATGCCTCCTCCTGATCGCAGCTCTCGGCGTCCAAAACGCCAGGAGCGCCGACATAGCCCCCTCGTCGGCATCTCATGGTGGAGAGTCTGCTTAGACGAAGCGCAAATGATTGAAAGCGGGGTCAGCCAGGCCGCCCATGTAGCTCGAATCATTCCCAGGTGTAACGCATGGGCGGTTTCCGGAACACCTCTTCGCAAAGACGTCCAGGATCTGCGTGGCCTATTGATCTTCCTCAGGTGCGATGCATTTGCGAATAACAAGGCAGTCTGGAGTCGTCTGGACAAGGCGTCGTTCAAGGGCATCTTTAACGAGATCTCTATACGAAATACGAAAGTAAGGGTTCGTGACGACCTTCAAATACCGCCCCAGAAACGCGTTGTCATCACTGTTCCGTTTACAACCATCGAGGAACAGCACTACAACGAGATGATGCGGCAAATGTGTGATTCATGCTGGCTCACTCCTGAAGGACAACCCATAGAAGAAGGGCGCAATGAGACCCATCCGGAAGTCATCGAGCGCATGCGGGAGTGGCTAATAAGACTGCGCCAGACCTGTCTTCATGCAAACGTAGGTCGAAAGAATCGGAAAGCGTTGGGTGGAAAGAACGGTGCTTTGCGTACCGTGCACGAAGTGTTGGAGGTCATGATAGAGCAGAATGACACAAAATGGAAGGCAGAGGCTCGCGAAATGATTCTCTGCTTGATCAAGATGGGTCACATTCAAGCATATGCAGGAAATTCTGCAGCTCGTGCAAAATCGTCGCTTCAACACTATGACAAGGCGCGAATCGAGGCACAGTCATATATTGCGACATGCAGAGCAGAGTTACTAGCGGAGCAGCAGAGGTTAGGCCGCACATTTACAGCTGACGAAGACGAAAACATCGACGGAGATAACATGGGCCGTATTCCGGTTCTGCGCAAATCGCTACGATCGTTTCTGGAACTTGAGCATGCCGCTCAATTCTTCACTGCCACCGCCTGGCATCAGATCAAAGAAAATCCACAACTAACGGAGCCAGAATCGGATGACTGGCGCGAGAAGGACAAGTCTGAAACGGATTACTACGAAGCAGCCAGGGTAATACGCCGTGAGCTGCTGAAAGAATCGAAAGGTAGAGCGCAGCAGCAAATGGCTAAAGTCGATTTCAGAAAGCCTTTTTACCAAATACCTACGATATCCGACCCTCCGGATCTGGGAGGTATTGAAGCCCGGAAGATCCTGGATACAATGGATAATCTCAGCGATTATCTGAATGAGCAAGCGCAGCTGATACAAACTTGGCGCACAAAAATTGTCGACATTCTCCTGACGCGCTTGGTGGACGACGAGGACGACAAAGAGACGACAGGTGAAGAGTACGAGGACTCGCTCAAGGCTCAGGATGAGCTATACGTTTACATCATGGCTCTTCGAACCCTAGTTGCGGACCGTAATGCTGCTGTGAACGGTCTACAGGACAACCTTGTCGAAATTGAGCTCAAGGCCGCCGAAAGGCAAGCTCTCAAGGGAAACGAGGAGGGTGATCGAGGCCACGCGCCTCAGCTCTTGCTCAATGTTGTCAATACACGACGCGGACTACAGGCGAAACTACAAGCAGGATCTTTGAAGGGCGTTGTATCCGGCATTCGCTCACTGATCACTGCTTTGCAATGGAGAGCAGACAGTGGTGATGCTCGTGCTTCTTCAGAAGTAGGCGTTCTCCAGAGGCAAATCGTCAAGGTTCAGACCATCGTCACAGAACAGGCAAAGGCTATTACTGAGCTTGAGAGAGAGCAGGAAATGTACAGAGGCACCATGAATCAGCGTTTGGAATACTACCGGCAGTTCCAACACATCTCCGACACCGTCACAACATACAAAGAGAAATTGGACGAGATGTTCGACGCGCGAGAGTTCCACAAGACTGATGAATTGCGAGAGAGGAAACTGGATCTCGCCAACGGTTTCAGGACAAAGTGCACTTATCTAAAGCATCTCCGAAACGAAAACCAGAATGAAGCCACAGCTGAGTGCATCATTTGCAGGGAAGATATTGAGATTGGCGTCTTGACTGCTTGCGGTCACAAGTACTGCAAAGAATGTATCAATCAATGGTGGCAGGTGCATCGATCGTGCCCAACCTGTAAGCAAAAGCTATCAGGGTCCGACTTCAAGGACATCACTTTCAAACCGACCGAGATCAGAGCGAAAGAAGAGACAACCGCACCTGCCAGTCCGACGCAAGCTTCCACACCAGGCTCTTCATCAACCGCGTCTATCTACTCTGAAATTTCCGACTCAACGATGAAAGAGATCAAGATGATTGATCTAGAGGGATCATACGGCACAAAAGTCGACATGATCGCGCGCCACCTGATATGGATCCGCAACAACGACCCTGGCGCCAAATCAATCATCTTCTCCCAATTCGGCGACTTCCTCGAAGTGCTCCACGAAGCGCTCAAGAAGTGGAAGATCGGCACTAGCAGCGTCACCGAGAAGGACGGCATCCGCAAGTTCAAGGCAGACGCCAGTACCGAGTGTTTACTCCTAGATGCCAAGACGGATTCTTCAGGCCTCACTCTAGTAAACGCTACGTACGTCTTCCTCTGCGAACCCCTCATCAACCCCGCCATCGAACTCCAAGCCATCAACCGCGTCCACCGCATCGGACAGCAACGGCCCACGACCGTCTTCATGTACCTCATTAGCGACACGGTCGAAGAAGCCATTTACGACCTTTCCGTCGCCCGCCGCCTCGAACACATTTCCATCAACAACAACTCGGCATCGTCCAAAGTACCCACCACCACAACCCCCGCTCTCAAAGAACAAACGCTCGATGCCGCAAACTCCGCTAAACTCCTCAACCCGCCGTTCAAACAACTCATGCGCAGAAAGGGCGAGGGCGAGATTGTCAAAGAAGACGACCTATGGCATTGTCTCTTTGGCAAGCATAAGAGAACACTGAAACCCGTCTTGGAGACCGAGGTTGGTCGCGAATTCAGGGCGCGAGCTGCAGAGGCGAGGAGGGCGGGGCAGGGGGAGGCGGAGGGGACTACTACAGAGCCTAGTGCTACGACGGCGGGGAGCCATGGTGATGTAGATATGGTTGGTAGTGATTTTGCGGAGACTTTGCCGATTGTAGCAGGGGGCTCGCGGGGTGGTGGTGGTGGTGGTGGTACTAGGTTCTGAAAGTCGTCTTTTTTTTTTTTTGGGGGGGGGGGGGGGGCTACGAGATTGCATGTGTTGGCGTTGTAGCTGAATGGCTTGGATTAGATACCCGGGATGATATGATATTTAGGGAGAGACATATACACGTAAAACCATGTACGAATATGCCTGTTACGATGACGATGACGAAACATGTTGTTGCGGTTGCAACAATAGGATGATGTGACATTATCATGAATTCATAACTCATTCCACACGTTACGTTGCGTGAGACAACAGAAACAGACACACGACACAACACCCAAGCTAGAGCCCCTCCATCCGCCCTTTATTTTATATCTTTTTTCTTAAAAAAGACAACCCTCACATCCCCCACACATTCCTACAACCCACTCAGCCCATCCAACAACGCCGTCAACCCCCCAACACCCAACAACGCACCCGCCGCAGCTTTCCTCCCCGTATGACTCTTCTTCCCATTCCTATCCTTCTCCCTCTCTCTTTCCCTCTCCCGTTCCTTGTCATACACCCTACTCCTCTCCTTTGACCTACGCCGTCTCGGCCGTTCAAGTTCAGACTCCGACGTCGTATAGTCATCGTCATAGCGGCGGCGGCGGCTGCTGCTGCTGTAGTTCATATGGGAGTGGCGGAGGGACGAGGCTTGTATGGGGTGATTTTGGTTTTGGAGTTGGGGGTGTGGGGGTAGGGGTGCGTTTGCGAAAGGGGTGTTGGATAGCAGCGGTGGGGGTGGGTAGTATGGTAGTGCTGTTGCTGTTGTGTTCACCGGTTGGGATGGGTAGCTGTTGGCCTGTGGCGGGTGTTGAGGTAGTCGTGGGGACTGAGGACGTGGTGGTTGCTGGGGGGCGTAATGATTGGGCGTTGGTAGTTGGAGGTTTGGAGCGCGGGATTTGATGTTGGGCTGGGGTGCTGGTGATGGGATGAGTCCGGATCCGGGCATTGAGAGTGATCGATCTAGCGGTGGTGGGTCGGGTGGCGGGGGGAGGTGCATTGAGCTGTTCGAGCGGTCGAGCGGTGGGTGTGTGTTGCGCGGCATGGGTGTTCGGTCGCGATCGAATGCGCCTCCTTGCAGAATGCCATGTGGCGGTGGAGGACGGTTGAAAGATGATCTCCTAACCTGTGGCTGTTGAGGTGGAGTCGGTGCTGCTGCCTTTCGGTACATGCCAACTGTCCGTTCGACAAGACGCTTGACTTGTTCGAATTGTAATGGCCGTTCGATACAGAAACATATTTCGCCCCTGGTCCTCCTACTATCCTTCCGCTCTTTTTGGTACGACGTATATCTGAAACCCGCCTCTCTGATTGCTTCCTTGCATACCCAGCTTGCCATGATCTCGGTCCAGCTGCTACGCTCCAAATAGGCCAGAGAGTATGCCTGATCAGTGTTCGAGCTGACCTGTTTGGCATCAACAAATCGCCAGTAGTATTTGCGCGTACATAACTCCCATGGGATCTCTAGGTCGGCCTCACTGTCTTCTTCTTTCGCTTCTACCGCAGCGGCTGCATTGACAGGCAGGCTTCCCAAACTCGGTCGCGGCGATTCAGTTGTGTACCGTTCGCTGAAAGCTGGGGGCATGCTGGTCTGTGATGTGCGAGGTGTAGCGACAGGTGTTGGCGGCGCGGTTGGGCCATACTGCTTCTCCTGCGGTGGGCTGGGCATGCCGTTGAGGTCAGTAAATAGCGGCTGCATACTTCCTGACCTATGCGTTCGGCGAGTCCCATCGCCTGATAGCTTAGATGTGCAACTTTCCTCTTCGCTATCAGACTCCACAGTTGCTTGTTGGTTTTCCCATCTTTGCCTCTGCACCTCGCGCTCTTGGTCTTGTAAGCGGCGTTCAAATAGAGGCAGACACGTCCATTGTTGCAACAAGCGCTCAGCACGTGAAGCTGATATACCTAGAACTGCTGGTAATCCGTTCGCTTCCGTATATATTGATGTGTCGAGGCTTGTCAAATCCTCATCCTGATACGAACTTAGGCTAGATGGCCTAGGAGTTTCGCCACGCTCAGTGAGCACCAAACTCTGCGAGCTGTCTGCTTCCATCAGCAATAAGCGCACATCAGATCGTGGCGATTGTTCATAGAGGTTTGATGCTGATAGAATCGACAGTTGTTGTTGAATAACCAGTGTCTCCAGTTGAACTTTTTCGTTGTCAACAAGCTTGGCGGCTTGCTGTGGAGATACTGTAGGACGTAGTCTATAGACGCGTCAGCGTGCTCAAGAAGAAGAAGAAGAAGAAGAAGAAGTTGAGCCATGCGCATGCAGTCTGGTTGGGACTATGTGTCTTGTGAGGAGATGGCACTGACTTTGACCACATTATAGTCTGCGCTGCGTAAAGCGTTTGCAGCAGGACAGAAAGCGTCATACTCAATGCTTGCAGGTGAGCTGTTAGATAATCCAGGCTTGCCTGGGTCGAAGGCTGTAACCAAGACCGGCTGTTCTGAGTAGAGCGGAGAATATGTCTTGGATCATCATATTTGTCATTTCCAGTTGATGTCGTCGATTCGAAGCTGGCAAGTAATGTTTGAGCCTGATGGATGACGTTATCCAGAGTATCAATGGCCTATATTCATGGTCAGCGAGATGCGGAACTTTATCAAGAAATGCATTGACATGTGTTCCAACTCTTGGCTCGCATCTCCAAGTGCCTCAGCCGCGCATAACGAATGCGCAGTGTCCTCAAGATCTTGCTCATGTGGACCTAGTCCACTACTCCAATGTTCGCGTGGCTCTACCACTCATGTTGGTATTATGGTTCGAACATGTTGACGTACCTCAGGTGATGGTAAGCGATCATCCTCTTTGATGATGGTCCCCAGCTGCTTCAGTATTGCAGCAAATCCGTTTATTCCATTCGCAACGCCAACCAAGTCTTTCGCTGACGCCGGCGACTCAGCAGCAATACCGTAGAGCTTCAATGCGAGAGCTGAACTCCTCGAAACCACGGGTAGAATATCTGCAAGCACCGCCATGTGCTTCTCCTAGAGAAATCGATTTCTCAATGAGAAAAAAAGTGGCGAGACGAGCGGTGTGGAGAAACAGAGTCTAGGAGGAAGAAGCACGCGAACCGAAGAAAGTCGAAATCCTTCGATATGTGTTTCCGACTAACTAGCCCTAGAGCCGGGTGAGGTCATAGTGTAGGAGTTAATGCAGGGCGCTCGTTGACCGACGACTAAATGCGGCGAAGATGACGGCTTGGTGATTGGCCAAGACTCACGGCTGTAGGCAGGCGAGCACGCGAACTATTCAACTCATGCAGAAGTAGCCAAAGGGGTCCGCGAAAACCCGTGCAGTGCAAGCTGCAAGGCGGGGACTGTGCGCCGTCTTGAGTGTTTTTTTCTTCTTTCGGACAGATGGTTATGTCTGCGCAGGAAGCTTTGAAGCATGTCTCCTGCATCTGAAACTCGACGGCCTGCTGGAGCGTTTTATTTCGAGATTTCCGTCTATATCTCTAGTCTTAAAAGTCGACGGACGGAATGTTCAAGTGTTGCGCGTCAACAGTTGACTAGAGGGGCGCCAATGGTGTGGCACAGGATGACACCGGCTGTACGGGATCGAGATGGCCACCTGACGACATTTTGAGGCTCAAGCTGAGAAGAGAAGACAAGCGCATCGCGGGACTGAGTTTTGCATCTAGCTCGAGAGGCTAGGACGTTGTGGTGTGAGATGGAGAATGCGGTGAGTATTTGGAGACATGCGGATGATCAGACCCGGCTTGGGTTTCTGATGGTGGTGATGAGTTGAGTTGAGGTGAGTTGGGACGAGTGCAAGTGTTGGAATGCGTTCGCCAAGCAAAGTTCACGGCCCATGCAAAGACGTCATCATGTGGTTTCAGCATGTCTTATACGCACACACACACACTTCTACATGCAATATACAAGCCCCCCCTTAATATCCTAGTAGAAACTTTGGTTTTGGTTCTGGCTGGGCGCCACGGTTGCGTTCTGGGCTACAAAGTCCCAGTCAATGCTGTCCCACCACTTTTCGAGGAATGCCCTCTTCCCGCGGACACCGTAGTCGTGCAGCCAGACATGCTCCCACGTGTTGACGCACAGCAGCGGTACGACGTCGGTGCCGCCCAGCGGCTTCTTGGGCCTCTGGTCCGGCTGCTGCGAGTTGGGGCCGAAGGCGCCGACCTTGTTTGCTGCGTGCCACGAGTCGGCATTGTGTGTGTTGAGATCGTGCGACTGGCGCCTGTAGTGGGCGCCCGACAGCGGCGAGCCGGCGAGATATGTGGGCAGGATGCGCAGGCTGCCGAAGCGGGTGTCGTTGGTCTGCACGAGCCAGACAAAGCCGGGGCCGAACATGGACTCGGCCGTGGCGAGCAAGGTGTCGCGCAGCGTGTCCATGGAGGAAAAGTCGCGGGTGATGTGCTTGTGCAGGTCCGTCGAGGGGCGCGACTGCACGTCGGGGTTGGCGTTGAGGCCGCGGAAGAAGAAGTGGTTGTTGAAGGCCATGCTGGCGATGTTGAAGGCGTAGGCCTTGATGGGGTCGCGGGCAAAGTCGACGACGAGGTCCTTGGCCTCTTGGTTCTCGAAGGGTGTGCCTGCACGAGCGACGTTAGCCTCTGCGACGGCAGTGTTGCGCCGCGTCTGCGCCTCGTCGTACCGGCCGTCGAGGCATTGAGCTCGTCGACAATGTGCCTCTGGTATTCCGTGTACGCCGTGTTGAAGCCCTCGGGCGACAGCAGGCCGGGCACGCCGCGCTGCTGCAGCCGGGCGTGGTCGTCCAGCGGCGGGACGGTGTAGAGGCTGCGGGCGGCGGGCGACGGCATTCTCTATCCCACGTCAGTTGGCCCACGGCGTCGCTTCCCAGCCCAACGTACCCTCCAGGCCCCGCAGGCAGACGGCCAGACACGCGGCCGGCGGGCCAGACAGCGTGCAATCATCGTAGGTGTCGTTGGCGGGCGCGCGAGCAGACAAAGTGTCGTCGCCAAGTCGTGTCTGCCACCTCGTCTTTTTCCCGCGCCTCGCACCATGGCGCTACCACGCCCGCCCAATCACGACGCGTCCTCGCCACGCCCGCCCCTCCCCGTCTCGAAGCGCCCGCCTCGCCCGTTTCATCCGCCCGTCTGCTCGTCGCCGCATAGCCACACAACCACGCCGGCCGTCTGCCACTGCGACGGTGCGAGCTGCCCCCCCGGCCCGCCATGCAACAACGCCTGCTGTCCACTCGGCGCCGCCCAGAGCTCTCTTCTCAGAACGCTGCCGACAGCATGCGTGCACACCATGGAGCCCGACTCTTCCCTGGCCGCGCCCACCAACGTCACTCGCCTCGACGTGTCTGCAGTAGATATCCCCCCCAGGTGCCGCCTGACCTGGCCTGCCACTTCCCTCCATCCCAGCCCACCTGGAGCCTCGCAGGTCCGACCTCTCCAGCATAGCACGGCCGCAACCCTCCCACGCTCAAAATCGCCCCGACCATGCCGTCCCGCATACTGTCGAGCATATCCCTCGTGTGCCTCTTCGCCTCGCTCGCCACAGCCACACACGCATCGAGTCTCTTCCTCCGTCAAGCAGACACATGTCGAGGCAACACAGACCTCCAGCAGTGCGGAGCAGACTTCCCCTCGTCCTTCTGCTGTCCCAGGGACTCGACATGCATGTCGCTCAACGGCGGCAGCATACAGTCTGTCATCTGCTGTCCGTCCGGCTCCGATTGCGCCTACATCCAGCCGACCACTTGCGACACCACCCAGCTGAACGCTACCCTGCATCCGGACAACCAGATGCATCTCTCCGAGACGGACGGCGTTGATCTCCCAAAATGCGGCGACAAATGCTGCTCGTTGGGCTACACATGCCAGGGCACCATGTGCGCCAAAGACACGTCCCCATCGCCATCACCATCTCCAACGTCATCTGCAGACGCAACGCCGTCCCCCACCAGCCCGGCCTCCGCATTCCAGACTTCCAGTTGCCCAGCAACCACGCCCGTTCAAACAAAGCAAGCCTTCGACAGCAAATCCTTCGCCGCCGGCTTCTTCCCTGGCATAGTCATCGGTGCCCTCAGCACCCTGGCCCTGATCTGGATCATCAAGAAACGACGCGAATCCCAGTCCAAAGAACGCTACTCCGGCGACTTTGGCCACGTAGCCCGTCAAATCAGCGACCCCATCTACGACCCCCAACACGCCGCACGCACAGATTTC
The DNA here is from genome assembly GCA_019702505.1 of Alternaria panax. Classification (NCBI taxonomy): domain Eukaryota; kingdom Fungi; phylum Ascomycota; class Dothideomycetes; order Pleosporales; family Pleosporaceae; genus Alternaria; species Alternaria panax. The sequence continues at coordinate 5,341,524 of JAANER010000001.1, read as the reverse complement.
ATGCGCCGGGGCAGCCACTCCGCCCACTCAAGCCCCAACTCAACAGACCGCATCGTCCAAGGCATCAAGGAAGCAAACGCCAACCCTCCCATCCACGGCTTCACACCCAGAATCAAAAGCATGTGGGACCGCACTCCCAAACTAAACTTTGGCTTCACGGGCGGTCTCCCATCGAACCCTGCCCCTCCCGTCCGTGCAGGAAACCCTTACACGGATCCCTACCAAACCCCGCCTCCGAAACCGAAACGCATCCACTCTGCCAGTCGGCGCACAAGTTCTCTGCGCACGAGTACACAGACGTTCAACACACTACAGCCAGGACAACATCGTCCCAACGTAGCACGGAGCGGCAGTTCAGAGACGATTGATGTCTTGATGCCAGCACCGGGTTTCTTGGCGCCTCCACAGGCACCGGGCATGCGCCGCGATAATCGCTACACGACAGATTCGGCCAACACGACGTTTACCAAGCTGATGGAGAGGGCGGGGTTTGACGAGGATGCACAGCAGGAGGTCAAGGCGTGGAGGACGCCTAGAGCGTAGTTTCTAACGCTTCATTTTGGCTTAGTCTTGGTTTGATGCTTTCTTTTCTCTTCTCTTCGTACATGTACTCTTTACGCTTTGGTTTTTGGTTTGGTTTTTTTTCTTCTTCTTGTTAGCGCTGGCGTTTGGGCATTCAGTACAACAGGTAGGCTGGCACACTCACTGCACTTGCGCTTGCATTTGCATTTGCATTTGGCTTCGGCGTTGGTCCTTCTTTACATGATACCACATAGGCAGGCCTTTAGTCGCTCTCTACGAGCTCTTTCCGTTATCCATCAACCCTCAATATCAACATGACTTTGAATTTCTTACATGACTTTGCATTCTTACATGACTTTGCATTCTTAGATAACTTTATATTCTTGTATAACTTTGCATTCTTACATGACTTCGCTCGAGGGGCGAAGACGTGAAGAAACGGCACAAGGTAGCATATACATCAAACTCGTACCGCAGGCTCACCCCTACAATCGTAGGAAAACAGTCCACTACATGACCCACTCGAGAGCCTATATAGCCCCGGGTCCAAGACGCCCAGGTGACATGCGCGGAGTAGAATGAAAGCAACGTTCAGATATCATCTAGGTAGTCGCAGCGCAAAGGACCAGTGTCTTGATCTACACGGCAGTCGACCTCTTGCGGCCAGCGAAGTAATTCCCCTAATCAGACGTTAAAAAGTGCATTCCGAGTATGACCATCAAGGAAGACGTACCTGCATCCCCTCCACACACGCCGGCTGCTCCATTTCATCCGTCTTGGTCCTCTCGGGCGGACTTTTGCGCTTGAAGCACTCGCCTACGTGGTGGCCTTCATCACAAGCCACGACCCACTGGCCCATGCCCATGTCCTTTGGTGCATGCCTGACTCCCCTTCCGCCACCGCCGACAATCAAATTGCCAGGCCGGTACGTGGGATCGGCGCGCATACGCTTAATCACGCTGCTGTGGATGACGGCATTGGCGGGTATGTCGCGCGTCTCGCCCTTGGGCAAAGGCCACCTAATGGCTTTCCACGTCCCGTCCTCTTGTAGATCCATACGGCGAAAGGGCAGGTACTCCATGATATTCCACGAGACGACGCCCATGCGGTTGGCACCGTTGTTGAACTGCAGGACGTCGTGGATGCGGCCTTTGGTTGCGGCGCTGTGAAAGTGTTTGTGGAAGTGCGTGTTGGGGTGTTCGCGGTGGTGGGAGAGCATGTTGTCGTCGTCGGTGTAGGCAGCTGTCTCCGTGGACGGCGCGTCAGAGTTTGTGTGCGGGATGACGGGTGAGGGCGACGCAGGATCGATTGCAATCATCGGTATGTCGTTCTGGGCTCGCGGAGCCGTCGTGGTCGTGGGTAGCTCGTGGCAGCAGCTCAGCGCCTTCAGCTTGTCTTCGTCAAACTCGAGACCGGCTTTTTGCGCTTCGCGCACCATCCATACCAGTGCTACATGGCTCAGGGCTGCGTCGTCGTCGCCGAGAGGCCATCCGCCGCCAATGTCCTACGTACCCGTCAGTGTTGAAAGATACCGTCGCAAGTTCAAAAGTACACTCACTGCATGGCATCCCGGAAACCAGACTTCCTGAATATCTTGCTCCCCGTCTTCGTCTCGTGAGTTGAAGGTGCCGGTGGCGTCGTACGATCGCATCGAGGGAGTAGCAGAGCCGTGATGACCATCGAGTTGCGAGCAGTCTGCGCTACGGCTGCGCACGCCTGAAGTCTCATGTGGGTCTCTGAAGCGCTCAGGCGGTGCCAGTGTATCCCGCCGACCTCGATCTTCTTGTTCTTCGTCGTCTTTCTCGTCATAGTCGTGGTCGCCGTCATCTCCGTGCATCATGTCCTTCGTGTGCTGTCGATGTTTGTGGTGGCGGTGCTTGTACATCATCGACCTATCCGGCTTCTCCTGCGATATGAGATCTTGTCTGAACTTTGCGCGGCGCTCGTCAATGGATACCGCGTGGCGTATCACGTTTGCGCTGCTTCTAGCGGTATATGGGAACCGGCTGCGTTGCATCCATGCGTTTTCAAAGGCAGGCACACTGTTGACAGTGTCGAAAAGTCCAAGGAAGCGTATGGGTTTGACAGGGCGGCTGAACGTCTCTCTGAAGGCGCACATAAATTCAAGGAGTTTTAGCTTTTCAGATTTCTCGCCGGGCTTGCGGTCTTTGCTACCGCTCTCTTCGGGCAGTCGGCATTGCCACTTTTGAAATGTTCTGGAGAGTCGTTGTTGGTTGATGTTTCATAATGGTTGCTTGCAGTACTTACTTCCATGCGAACTGGCACATCTCCTCATTTCCAGCCTGTTGGGTATTAGAAACCTTCTCGTACATGGTAGCTGGTGGCTCACTGAGAGAAGGCCAACGTGATCAAGCATCTCCGCGAGGAAGCGAGCAGTGTATGCACCACGAGAGAATCCAAAGAAGAATATGTTGTCACCAGGCGTGTAGTATCGCATCAAAAACTGTACAAAACGTTGTCAGTCAACTGCGCCGTGCTTCCAGCTCCCATCGCTGCTCCATCGCTTGGAGCGCCTATGGCTTACCTTGTATCCTGCCATGACGTGCTGGTCAAAGGAAGTTCCTATACAAGGTCAGCTCTCATACGTGACATCCAAGGCCGATTCGACTGACCTATTGCACTGTCTTTCGCTTTCGCATACCATGACTGGAACTTCTCCCATCGGCCAGTCCGAGTCATGGATCCATTTGCCTTTGTAACATAGGTGCCGATTCCAGGCTGGTAGTAATGAAACTGATCATCCCCATTGCGATCGAGCATGCGGTATATCTTGAGGATGTTGCTATCCGAATCCGTGCCGGAGAACTTGTTGCCTGTACCATCGAAGCACAGGACAAATTTCTTAGTCACATGATTCGGACGTCGCGATACGGCTCCGTAGTCCATAGGGTCGTTGTTAGGTGTTTGTGCAAATATCTGCGGTGAAACGCTCGGTAGGCGTGACTGCTCTTGGTTCGTTCGCGCCATGTTGACAACGTGGACTTGAAGCGGGAAGGATAACTCCAAGGGAAAGCAGCTCCGTAGTCAGAACGAAGCAGTTGCGAAGCATAAGGTAGCCAAGTAATTTCTATCAACGCGGGGATCGGATGCAGACGCCTAACACAACTAACACATGCTCCCCCTCCGGCCTGTCCCCAAAGCTTCCGAACGTATCAAGTCACGTTAAGATATTGATCGCCATTGCTAATGCAACTCGCAAAGACGCTCGCCTATTGACATGCTGACGTTGCTTGTGATGGGTTCGGAGTAGTCCCGCCGCTAATCAGGAGCCGCTGATCGTTCTGAAGTGCCGTCTGCCCTACACAGACTATTGATCTTGAGAGGGCCGATCCGGGCTAGCTGCCTTGCATTGTTCCACGCCCCCACTTGATGTATCAATTGTGAATGATACGGAAGCAATATATGCATGCATCGCAGCGTTGTCTAACAGGAGGCACGGCAGATACACCGCATGCTACCCCATCTCTTGCCGTAGCTGGTCGTTGGAAAAGAAACTTACATGGCACTGCCAACGGAATTTAACCAATGCCATCGTTCGGCCACCATCCTGGCTGTGGTAACAGGTGCACGCAATGATACGCGATCCAGCAGACAAGCTCCAAGAGCTAATGTCGAGTGCGCTGCTCGTAATCGCTGTGGTGTCAGTTTCCATTGGGCTCATAACCGGAGGCATTCAACACAACGATGCCGATCAGAGAGTGGCTGCTGGTGTAGGTCTGCTCGCCGACATGTGAGCAGCAAAAGCACGTCGCGTTGTTTAGAGGTGATTGGCGCTACCCTATGAGCGATCACTTGTGGGGTTCTGGCACGTGCACAGCCGCCTCGATTCCCGTCGTCTTGACTATCGATCGCACTTCGCACTCATCGCAACCACCACCAGCGTCTTGGATGAACCAGACAGTAAACCTTACGGCTTCGGGACAGGCCGTAGGCCACAGACGGCGGATGCTAGCACCTAGCCCGATATTGCGCCCTGCTCGGAGATTTGCAAGCTCGCGCTCAGTTGTTGACCGCCACTGCATCAGCTGAAACTCCTCTTGGTTTGTTCATTCGCTAGCAGAGGAACGCGCAACCATTCGCCGGGAAATAGGGTCGGTCAATTCCGGGCCCGCAAGCGCTAGAGCTTTCTTCTACTACTCAGCCGAAGACTGCTGAATCGGGTTGCCGATCGCTTCAAAGTTCGTCTATGGCTTTTGTCTACGTCTCTGTTTGGAATGGTCGCAAGATCAGGTCGCCGTTTCCGTCCATCACGTCGAAGGCCGTGACATGCGCAAAATTGTACACTCGGTCTGGCATCGAACTGGCAAGATCATATCACGACGGATCCCCAGGCAGTCACGGGGTGCTGAAACCTGAAACATGGCAAGCGTACCCGTGCGATCTACACATTTCTTTTGGACACACTTGAAGAAGTTACAAAAAACCATGCATGGATCATCACAAGTGGGCCTCTCTAGTCTCATCCCCAATGGAGCCAATGGTGCTGCTACGTGGTGGGTCCCATCGACGCTGCTCACAGATCGTCTCTTGAACTTGGCATGCAGTACTCAACACCCCTCTGTCAGTTCACAGTGAAGGTAGCGTAATATCAGTCTAGCGCTACCCACCATGAAGTAGCTCAAAGCCAATCAACACTCACATGATTGTAGCTATCAAAGCCTTGACGATATCAAGATCCGGACGCTACTCACACCATCCCGGTGCATGCATGGGTTCATCCGCCCTCACTGGAAGCCGCAGGACACTGTTCGCCGAGTGCATATGCTGATCAACACACCGTAGCTGTTAGCGATCGTCGTCATGCCACTGGCATGTCGCTGCCTGCCATGGCCAAGCTCGCGTGGAGAGCATTGCGCCTTCCAAGATCAACAGGAAGCTACTTTGAACTTACTTTCTCAACTTCCTGCAGTCCCGAGATTCATATTCTGCTCTCCCCCACCCTTTTTTCACATGGTTACACGCACAATTATTCATCATGCCTGGTCAACTGCAAACATTGATCGGAAAGATCAGGCGGAAGCCTACGCAAGCAAGCGATGGCAGGACGGCAGAAGCCTCGAGTGGGCTGAAGTCCAGCCAGAAAACTGGCATCGTCAGCGACATTAGAGGTCTCGGTGTTAAGGATGCCAAGTTTGCTCTCGACGCTATCACGACACTGGCGTCCGGCGAGCCTTTGGATGACAAAGAACTTCTTCTCGAGAAGGGAGTCCAGATGCTACAAGGACTGCCTCTGAATAGCGGTCTCAGCGCAAAAGTCTCCGATGGTTTTATCAGCATGCTCTGGAATGACTTGCCCCACCCAACGCCCACACATGCTGGCCCTTCAGCAAGATACCGGAAGCACGACGGCTCAGGAAACAATCCTCACAACCCTGAGATGGGCAAGGCAGGATCTCCGTATGCGCGCAACGTGCCTCCCACCAAACCAAAAGGTGAGTAATTCCTTTGTGCGACATATTGGCAGACTGGGACTGACAATTTCTTACAGGACCGAACCTACCCGATGTTGAAGACGTATACGAGGCACTTCTGAAGCGCAAGGGTACTTTTCGCGAGCATCCTTCGGGTCTCAATCGCCTGTTCTTCTCTTTCGCAACTATAGTCATTCACGAATGTTTCCAAACCTCTAGGACGGACCCTTGGATCAACGAGACTTCAAGTTATGTCGACCTCAGCACCCTATATGGCAACACAGAGAAAGAGCAGAAGCGCGTGCGAACGTACAAGAATGGTCTGATTCATCCAGACTCAATCGCGTCGGAGCGCATCATGATGATGCCTCCTGGTGTAGTTGCTGTACTTTTGATGTTCTCGAGAAACCACAACCACGTCGCCGAGTCATTGTTGTCAGTGAACGAGGACGGAAAATACAAACCCTGGGATAGTTTGGACGAGGCGGGCCAAAAGTGGTAAGTTGTCTAAAACTATCACACCATAACATGAGTCTAACGCGATGTTTAGGCAAGACGAGGACATCTTTCAGATCACTCGCAACATCAACGTTGGCTTCTTTGCATCAGTTGTATTGAAAGACTACGTCGCTGCCATTTTGAACACACCACGAGCCAACTCCGAATGGTCGCTCGATCTCGGTAAAGAGATCAAGCAAGGCGGTACACGTGTTGAGCGTGGAACCGGAAGTCATGTATCCGTCGAGTTCGCTGTTCTCTACCACTGGCACGCTGCTCTTAGCGCCGCAGACGAGAATTGGATGGAAGAAATCATCCGTTCTGTCTTCCCTGACATACGTCACATCGACGATGTAACAATTGAGATGTTCCACAAAGTCATGAAAGTCTACGGCCATGACTTGATGAACAAGAAACCTTGGGAGTGGACTTTCGGAGGCCTTAAACGAGGGCCCGATGGCAGGTTCGACAACGCCCAGCTTTCCGAGCTGATCAAGGACTGTATCGAAGAGCCGGCTCACGCTTTTGGTGCTCACGGTACACCCGCCAGTCTCAAAGTTGTTGATCTTATGGGTCAGCTACAAGCCCGTGAGATGTTCAATGTCTGCACGCTCAACGAATTCCGCCGGTATCTTAATCTGAAGCCGTACGATACATTCGAGGACTGGTGCTCTGACAAGGAGACGGCGCGGGCAGCCGAGCTCTTGTATGGCCACATGGAGAACATGGAACTCTACCCAGGGCTGATGGCCGAGTGCACGAAGCCTGCCATGCCCGGAAGTGGTGTGTGTCCTGGCCAAACGACTGGCCGAGGTATCTTGGACGATGCCGTCGCGTTAGTTCGCGGTGACCGTTTCTTGAGCTACGACTTCAACAGCAACACTCTTACACAGTGGGGCGCCGCTTTGCTGGCGGAGAGTACACCAGGAGCATACGGCGGCGTATTTCCCAAGCTGCTTTTCCAGGGCCTCCCAGGCGGGTTCAAAGGAACTTCCAGCTACGCGCTACTACCATTCTATACGCCCAAAGCAGCGAAAGAGATTCTCACCGGCAACAAGGTGGTTGAACAGTACGACCTCAGGCGCCCTCCGAGCGACTACGACATCATCAGTGTCCAAACACAGGAAGGTTGCAAGAAGGTGTTTGAGGACCGCGAGAACTTTGTTGTCATGTATCAGGCAGCCATTCGCAACTGTACTGCTGGACACGACTTCATGATCGGCTGGGACGAGCAGAAGAAGCATGATGAGAGGTCCAAGATCCTGCACAAGGTCTTCTTCGAGGATGGTTTTGAGAAGAACATCAACGAGTTCTTCACGACCAACGTACGGAAGCTCATCAAGCAGAACTCGCTCAAAGGCGCCAAGGGCAGGATGAGCATCGATATTGTTCGTGATGTTACCAACATTACGCCAATTCTCTGGCTCGCAGAGCGTTTTGCACTTCCACTGAAGACAAAGGAGCAACCTAGAGGTTTGCTCTCCATCCACGAAGCGTTCCTGGCCTATCTTGTTCTATGTAAGTCACCACACCGGCAATTTCCAACTACAAACAGCCTGCTAACCCAGTCGCAGTCATGTACCAATCCTTCAACATCATGCCACAAAACGAGTGGAAACTGCGAGCCGGTGCCCTAGAAGCCGCAGCGCCCCTCCGCTCAATCTTCGAAACCCACCTCAAGACACAAACAGGGCGCCTGGAAGGCTTCGTAGACTGGATGGCCAAGGGCTCCGCCTTTGAAGTAGGCAAACACGCTGACCGCATCTACCACGCACTAGCCGACACCAAGTTGCCCATTGGCGACATGGTAGGCGACTGCATTGGCATGGGAGCACCCGTAGCAGGCAACCTAACCCAGCAAGCCAGTCTACTAATCGACCTCTTCCTCTCCCCCGGCTACGAAAAGTACAAGGCACGAATCGTCGAGCTATCGCACATGGACCCCACAACCTCTGACCGCGAACTCCAAGGCTTCGTCTACGAAGGCATGCGCCACGTCGGCGTCGTCCCGGGCCTCCCACGCGTCGCAACCTGCGACATCACCATCAACGACGGCGTCCGGGGCCCCGTGTCGATAAAGAAGGGCCACACGATCCTCGTTGCCACGTCCAAAGCCGCCATGGACCCCCTTGCGTTTCCTAACCCAGAGATCCTGGATCCGCACCGCTCCTTCAAGGAGTACACGCTGCTGGGCCACGGTCTGCACTTTTGCTTTGGCGCGCGCCTCGTCGGGCCCTCACTCGCCGCCACGCTGCGCGAAGTGTTCAAGCTGCCGAATGTGCGGCGTGCGCCAGGCAAGCAAGGGCGTTTTATCGTCACCGAGCACAAACTCGCGGGTATTACGATGCGGCATTATCTTGATTCGAGCTCCAAGGAAAGCCCTATTCCTACGAGTTTGCGGCTGCATTATGATAGCGAGGATGTTGTTGTTGTTGCTGCTGCGAATGGAATTAATGGCCATGTTGTTAATGGCAATGGTGGGGCCGGACTAACGAATGGGCATGCGAATGGGTTGGCTAATGGACACACGAATTATGCTTCGAATGGTCATGCCAATGCTGGTGGGGATAATGAGCATGGGAATGCCTATACGATCGCGCCTTAGGGAGGCCCTAGTCCGGATCCGGGACCAGGCCCTGGTCCTGGTCGCCCGTCAGTGTTGTCGTGGTCCGCGTCGTCGAGTTGGAGTGATTTACGGAAGCAGCCTGGGATTTTCTGTTGTAGGAGTGCGAGGGAGTAATAGATTGCAGTGCTGGATGAGGATTTGAGGGTCTGTTCGTTTAGGTTGATTCGTTATTGTTCATCGTGATGATACCACTGAACGTTTAGTTTAGCCTCTAAGTCCTTGCGTAGTTTGAAGAAAAAAAAGGACTTGTTTTACATGTCTGTCTGACTTTGAGCGATGTACTCTCCCCGTTCGGTTTTGAACTATTTTGAGGGATGCGAGTGTTTGTTTGCATTGCGTCAGGCATAGAGACGAGACTCGGTACCTCAACTAGAGGCATACCCTGTCCCTGGAACAATATGCCTGTATTTTGACTTTTTGGCTTGTCGATTTCTCTATCATGGTGATGGACATTAATTCCAACAACACAGCAGTCTCTGTAGCGGCGCAAAGTCACATTCCATACATCAAGGTACTCTAACCCCGTGCTTTCCGTCACTAAAGAACTTCAGAAGATAAAACCATGACAAACAAACAAAAAAAAAGGGTAAAGGTAAAAAAGCCAACTAAAACAATCTGCATCACTGATGGAAAATCCTCAGACAGCCCATGCATCTCAAGCAAAGAAAAAGAAAAGAAAAGAACACGCCATGCTTTCTCCAACCACAACATATCAATACACACAAGAACCCTTTCCCCTCGTCTTAATAAGAGGGCTAAAAGAGAAAAACCTCATTCTCCCCCGCCCCCTGCAAAGAACAACCCAACCATCTACGCCATCCTAGGCAAAGGCGGAAGGGTACTAGAATCCCACCTCCTCTCCCCCTCCATATCATCATCGCTCTCCTCAGCGCTCTCATCCTCCAATGCCTCCCTTCTCTCCAACTCATCCACATCCATCAAATCCCCCTCGTCATCCTCATCATCTTCATCTTCACTCCCCATAACAGGCCGCCCCTCATTCAAAACATCGCGTAATCCACTGCCCCTCTCGCCCTTGGCCCGTCCCCTCGCCGCAGCACTCTTCCCGCCGCCCTCCCAGCGGTCGAGACGACGCAGAGCTCTACTAAGCATCTTGGCGCGGTAGTAAGATTCCTCGCCGTGGTCGTTGACTTCGCCGCCAAAGTCAAGGGGCACGAGGCCAGAGGGCATGGGCGGCGGCGTCTTGGTGCCAACTTCGTAGTCGGCGAGTTGGGCGAACTGGGCGTGCGATTCTTCGTCCGTGTCGTAGCCGTCTGCCATTCCTTTGCAGCGGATCCAGCTGCGCATAAAGGGGTTGGCTTTGCGGCGGCGTTTGGCGGCCGCCGCGTACTCGATACGGATCCCGCGGTCGAGGATGACGTCTACGCGACGCCGCCGGTATTGCTCCACGGCGAGTTGGTGTTGTGTAAGGGGGCGGGTTCGTTTGTGCGAGGGATCGGAGCCGTTGAGGGGGAGATAGAAGCCGTGTGGGCCGTTGAAAGTGGGTGCGGATGTAGAGGGCGACTGGCCGTCTTGCGAGGTTGGTGCGTCGAGTTTGGTCTTGAAACTGCGTGCTGCTGGTGTTCCTCCAGCACCTATCCCTGATGTGCGGTTGCGGGACCAGTTCCCGCGGCCGGGGCCCTTGGGTGCGGGAGACGAGGCGGGCCCGTCTTCGTTGAGGAGGGTGTTGATGCGCATGTTAGGCGTGGCCACCTTCTTGGCGGTGTTATAGACGCTGTTCGGAGGAGAGGCTGAGCGGGTACGGTCGGTGTCTGAGGGGTAGTCGCGTTCAATGATGGATTTGGCAAGCTTGCCGCGTCCTCGTGCAGAGCCTGTTGCTGTTAGACGAGTACTGTCTCAGAGGTGCAGTCTAAGAGCTTACCATGGGATGGCGACTGTCTGTCACGCCCAGGTGTCGAAGCACCGTCATCGGCGGCTATTGAGAAGACGGGGTTTTGGTTGAAGCCTAGAGAAGTGTGAGGACCTGTCCGAGGTGGTGCAAAATGCGTGCCGGTTGGAGTACTCACCCTTCTTGTTCGTCCGCTTGGGGCCTGTGACGACTGGCGCCATGTCGCTTGCCAAGATAGCAGTCCTCTCCTTGCGCTTAATCTCGCCAAACGTCTTTTCCTCGACCGAATCGACATTCTCCAGCGCCTCCTGCTCGGGCGAGAGAATCTCGAAAGGCGGGCACTTGATGGGGAATTCAGCCGTAGTCGGGTCGTCGGCGGGACCCAGCTGGCCAGGACCAAAGGGGTTCTTCTCGGCAGCTTCCTTGGTAAAGTCGCTCTCGAGATACCACCACATGAGCCATAGAAAGGCCGTGGCTCTGCTCTTGCTGCTTAGGTTGGAGCGCATGACGAGGTCGAAGAAGTCGCGGGGAGGGAAGAAGTGCAGTTCGGATATCTTGGGCGCGTACTGCGACAGGACGAAGATGAGGTTGACGGGGTTGGTGCGCGGGACGGGAGCTGCCATGATCTCCTCGATGGTGCTGGGCTGCTCCGTGTCTTCGGTGGCGCCCTTGAGGATGGACTTGAGGCGCGGCGCATCCTGCAGCTGCTTGTAGGCATTCGGGTCTTGGTGGGCCTGGAGGGATGGGATGGAGTGGTAGGTGCGTAGCTGGGCGCGCATCTCGGGGAAGACTGTGGGGTGTTAGAGACGGAGTGCAGACGAGCGTGTGTGGCCTACAGTTCAGCGTCGTGTTCATGCGCCCGACGTTGACGAGCAGACACACCATGGCCATGTTGATGGCGGCCGGGCGCTCCGTCAGCAGCTTGTCCTTGAGGATCTTGCTGCACTTGCTGCTCTTGGCCATGGCGTCGAGGTAGATGTCGGCAAACGTGTGGCCACTGGTGCCGTCCGACGGCTTGGTGAAGACGCGCTTGTCGTCCTCGAAGACGAGCTTGAGGAAGTCGAACTGGATGTCCTTGCGCCACAGCGGAATGCCGTCGTCCTTCTTGAGGTGCTTGATCTTGTTGCCGCTGTAGACGGACGACACGCTCCCGTTGGCATTGCGGCGCGTCGTCGTCGTGGCCGTGTAGCATGGCCGCGCCGGGTCGTTGTCGTTGGCCGGGCGCAAGGCATCGGGCCCATCGCCGCCCGCCTCGCTCCCATCCGGCACAGGCGTGTTTGCCTGCGAGGCGTCGGGCTTGGAGTCGTCCATCTGAGGGTCTGCGGCCAGGATGTGTCGCAGGCTGTTTCTCGAGTCGGGCTCGTCGGCGCGCGGCGGCAGAGGTGCGGGCGTCGTAGCAGCAGCGGCAGCAGCAGCAGCAGTGGCCGGCCTGTCGTCCATGGCTGTGACGCGGTTCAGGGATTAGCTCTGGGTGCTCTGTGTCTGGTTCCACTAGTCCGGTGCTGGTTGCGCTGTGGGACTGGCCCTCTGACACCTGAGCTCGCGACCTGGCTTGCGATCCCTGTGGCACCCCGACGTTTGCGACTGCGATGGCGTGTCTCAAGCTGGGAGCGTCTCGAACAAGCAACACGTCAATTGCGAGCGAGGAAGATGCTTTGGCGTCCGGGAAGCGCGTGTCCAGGCCCGAGCTCACACGCTAGCCCGCCGAACCAACGGATGCCACTCGACGCGATTCCAATGAGGCTCTAGAAGCTAACAACACAACTTCAACCATACATGCAAGATTCAATTCGTCTTCTACCTGTAGCTAGCGCCTTGCTTGCTCGAACAACCACCCACATGGCAATACAAGAACCCTCCCCAGAAAACACTGCACGCCAAAGATATAACAAACAAACTAGTGACCAGAATATCTCGGCAAAAGGTACAAGACCAAACCAGACACGTAAGAAAGCGCCATGCCAAAGCCAAAGCCAAAGCCAAGCTGTCGCAGACGTGACAGGAAAAGGGGCCGTGGGGTATGCAGAAGAGAAGAAAAGCATATACACAACTCCGCAGCGAGTCCATTGCCTGCTTGCTTGCTTCCCCATCCATATCCATTAAAAACTCCTGGTATCGCTGGGGAAAAGATCCATGCAAGACGCGCGCAGGAGAAAAAAAACAAGGAAGAACCAAAGTCCAAAGTAAACCAAAGATCCAGTCCGTGGTCATGAATGAAGAATCCAAAAATTAAACGCAAATCTTAGCCACACTTCGTTCATGTATCGTCGGTCGTCGTTCGCTGGCTGATTGCAGTCTGCCCGACTTGCTCTCAGTCGAATGCCGTTTCTTCTTGTACCATTAGGGGGTTTGGCGCGTTGTTCTGCGAGTACATTCGTGCATCGTATCGTCCGTCGCCCCGTTGTTGCGCGTTGAGTCCGCCTGAGCCCTTGCGTTGGCCGCCCATGCCCATGTTCATGAGCAGCATACCACTTTCTCGTTTCCGCTGCCGCTGTTCGCGGGCTCTACCGGATTGTACAGCACCGTTCAGGCTACCGTATCCCTCTCCAGAGTTGTATGGCTGATCGTAGGCTGGAGTGTCGTAGCTGGGTCGCATTGGGATGAAGCCTGCATCATAGCCACTATATTGACCTTGCTGTTGTTGTAGGTGTTGCTGTTGCTGATATTGCTGTGGAGGTTGCGGGGGTGCATAGTTGGGAGCGTTGTTTCCTTGGTAACTTTGAGGCGGTCGATCCATACGCTGCTGAAAGGTCGTCTCATTATATGCAGGCGTTGGGAGATCGGAGAACATCTGCCTTCGTGGAGATCGGATGGCATCGTCGCCTAGGTGAGACGTGTTGTTCCGGATCTCGTGGATCGGAGAACTTGCTTCATCGAGAGCAGTACCAAAGATGTCGGTGTAGTCGGTTAAAAAGAAAGATATCAACGGAGCTGGGATGTTCAGGGTGGGTGCGAACACGATGCCGACATTTCGCACAGTCATCTTATTCACCCCGGAATTGTCCACAATCTCAATCAGAAACGATGCAAGGTGTCGTAACAGCTCGAAGTTGGGCCTTGGAAGTTTGTGCACGAGAACGTTGAAGCTCTGTATCTTTTTGCTACGCTCGTCCATGTCTAAGGTGTGTTAGCAAATGTTCTGTCAAATTAACTTCTTCCACCGAGCACGTACCGAGAACTTTGAGGAAGTCGAGATGCAATTCTCGAGTTAGAACAGAAGCCGGTAGTTCTCGCAAATACAGCTTCAGTAGCGACGCGACAGCGTGGACATCGTAGTACTGCCCATCCAGCAGCTTAATATCACCTTCGTTGTTGAATCGATCGCGCAGGCCCTTGATGACAATGTTCGACCCACTAAGCCTGAAGATACCTTCTTCGCTAATCGCCTTCTTTGCCCTTAGGTACTCCAAGCACCTGTAGACGACAGCTGGCAGCACCACATTGACACCGTCAGGCTGTGTGAACTCTACAGCTTCCATAAGGGGTATGCCAAACACGCTGCGACCCGGGGGCAGACGATGTTCCATGGTTGGTTGTAGTGGGGTGCTGACTTGTACTGGTGCAAGATCGGAGGAACCACCGCGACCTCTGAAGCCGAATATACTGCGTTTCTTGTCCTTGACTGCCGTGGGTCCCGCCATTAATTTGCTACCCCAGCTCTCAGAGTCCTTGATGGGAGTTCCATTGCTAGGCCCAGAGATGGCAGGATAGTGACCTGAGTTATCCTGTAGGAAGGACAATTCCTTGGGTGACCCTCGTGAAGGCTTTTCCACCATCATGTCTCGGTGGGTAGGTCCGCGAACAGGAGCTTGGGCTTGGACGGCGTCGTCATAGCTGAGACCTTGTAAGCGATCTTGCTCTGCCACATCGGGGCTGTCCCTCCGTTGAGAACGCGTCGAGTCTTGGCTGGCCTGTTGCTTCTGGAGACGTGTAGCAGAGGGGACACGAACTTCAATTGGCGAGGTTTCGTCTGGTATGTCGACATGCTGCAACAGCGCCTCAACCCAGGCATCTCGTTCTTCGTCGTTTTCCGCACACAACACGTGGCGGACTAAGCTCGTCGAATCCTTTCGCTTTGGCTCCAAGATAAGGAACGCGTGTCGATATTGATTGTCCTCGGAGTCATCCTTTCGTTGGGGCGATTGGTTTGACTGCTGCTGTGACTGCTTTCCGATTTGTGCGTTCTGCAACTTGATCGTCCCCAAATGCGCACCACCTTCACCCTCAAAGTACCTGAACTCTGAGCCGTCTAGAACGAAGAAACGTGCTTTCCAGCCCCCGAAGTTCTTGCCACGTTTGGTAAGGTACCCTACCTTGCGCTGCGTTCTCTGAACAGACACTGTCGGACCCGGTGTGGGCTCGGGGGCCAATATGTCACCGGCTTGTGCGCCGATGACATCAGTGGATAGGTATTCGCACACAATCAAGGCTGTCCTTTCGTTCATGGGGGTTTCCAGAACAGTATCGAAGTATTGATTAAGCGCGACCCTGCGAGCATCAATCTTGGCAGGTGCATGACCCCCGAAAAGACCACGATCTGGAAGTTGCCCCTGGAAGTCGCATTGGGATCTTAGTTGAGAGTCTAGAGAAGGTAGTGTGGCGATTGTCTTCTCCACACGCCATAGCTGTTTGTTGTCAGAGCGAGCGTAGACGGCGAGGATGAAGACAGGATCCTCCTCCTGTGGTCTTGGAGCTAGCATGCTCATACGGGACGGCCGAAGGCGGGATGAGAAGACCTTCACTTGAATAGAGGGGAGCGCATTAGGAGGAAGCAAGAGCCCAGGGTACTGATCTGAGACTAATCCTCGATAAACGTGTTCCGTGTCAGGAACGTCGTTCAGCGTAGGGCTACTTGATGGTGATTCCGGACTAGGTTGCGCGCCTGGTACTGTCAAAAGGCCCGTAGACGGTTCTTTGCGGAGCTGATTATACTGTTGACTCTGGTTGACCGGAGGCGACTCATGGGACTGAGGTGTGTTTGGCGGGAGGGGAACTTGCTGCTGTACTGTCCGTCCAGCTGATTGATTGGTGGTCGTTGGAGACATGGGCGGTGATGCTATCGAGTGCTTAGGGTTCCTTGGTAATGGTGAGCCAAGAGGCCTGTCGGTAGGTCTAGGGCTGGAAGGAAGTCCTGGACTCATGAGTGGTGATGCAACACTCCGGTTGGCCATCATAGAACTATCCGAGTTTGCAGGACTGAGAAGGGCATTTAGAGAGTTGGCCGGTGGGTGACGGGGAGAGAGTGGAAGGCCCGATTGCAGCGCATTGAACTGACGCGGCGAAAGGGGAACCGGGACCGCCTGAGGTTGATCGCCTGCTGGCGTTTCAGATGGTGTTGCTTGTTTGCTATTGCTTTCGCTTTTCTTCTTCTTCGACTTGCTTCTAGCTTCCTCATCTTTCGAATACATAGCCTCGCGAACCCGATCATCTTCCTCACGAGTCTTTCTCCTTCCCCGCAGCTCCACAATCGGTATTTCGTCCACTTCCAGCGTATCGTCATAGTCTGAATCGACATCGTCGCCGTGCACCGCTTGGTGGAGATGTGCGCTGGTCGTTATGGGTTTTGATAGGTTGAGCGGAGCTGGCGGAGCCTTGCGCAGAGGTTGCGGAGTCTTTCTTGGGGGTGACTCGAAGCCGTCGCCGCCAATGACAGGCGTGGCCTGGATCAGAGATATCTGGGGAGGCTGGAGTTGCGAACTACTTGGGACGATCGTCGCATCTGAGGTATTCTGGGGAGGCGAAGTTGGCTTCGAGACCTGTTCTGGGGGTTGAACGGCATCGCTGGGCTGCAGCAATGTGGCGTCGAGGCCAAGACCTTTGCTACCTAGGCTGAGGGGTTGTACGCAATAGTCGGTGGGCGAATTCAGAGCTGATGACAGATTCGATGCCGTGGAATGAGACGGCGACGTCGCTAGTTGTGAGTCTGGTATGAGATGTGGTGCGGGGTGCTCTTGTGTCAAGGGCGATGTCTTGTGCTCTGCGGCTTTCGAGTCGCTGGGCCTAGCGGGCTCGCCAGCCTGCTCGCTGAAGGCTGGCGACTGGCTAGTCTCGCGTTCCACGACCGAGTCGAAGGTGTCGGACTTCTGCAGTGAACCAGGGCCTGGTGGCACCTGTTCAGCGTACTCCTTGAACTTCCTGCGGTAGCGGTCCTTGTCCTTTAGTGCGCGCTCCAGGTCTTTCTGCAGCCCGATGATCATGGACCGTTGCTTCTCAACCAGCCGCCAGAGCTGCGCATTGTGACTGGATGTGTTCTGCTTCTCCTTCCACAGTGCCAGCATCGCAGCCTCGGGTGAGCCTGCTGCGGCCATCAAAGCGGCCATATCTGGAGGGTTCGCGGTGCTCGTATCTTGCGACAGCCGGGGCGCATGGTTGGCAGGAGGGCGGTTCTGAGAGGCAGTCGAGGACAGCGACGATGCTGCCGAGTCTATCGAGGGGTTGCGGACAGGCACCGTCGGTCTCGTCTCAGGTCGGTTCGGCCGCGATGGTGGAGGCATGGCGACGGGTGACGCTGGCGGGGAAATTCCAGCCGAGGACAGCGTGGGCGACGACACCTGCCGGAGTTTGGCATACGCAGACGGCCTCGAAGGCTGCGTGCAGTTTGGGGTGGGGATGTTGGGTGGTGTAGGCGGATGCGCTGGCTTGGTTGGGCGAATGGGCGAGGTATGGTGCTGCTCCTCCGCAAGCAATGCGTCGAGCTTCTCGCGCGGGCTGCGCGGTTCGTCAAAGCGTGGCGAGTCTTGGTAGGCCGGCTGCCGGTATGAGAGCCCGCCACTGCCAGTTGGATACAGCGGACTCGGAACAGGCTTGCGACGTCCGCGGGTTTGGTGTTGCTCGTCTGCAGTGGCCGGCACGTCGTGCGAGCGCGTCGAGTCGTCGCGAAGGCTGCGAATGCTCTCCACGAGGGACGGCGAGGATAGAGAGTGCAGAAGCGACGGCGGCTGGTGCTGAGCGATGTGATGTGCCGCTGGTCTTTCCTGAAGCATATGCATGTCTGTATTCGTCGCCGCCATGTTCAAGACTCAAACGGGCTAGCCGACGACCGGGATATCTGGTCGACAGTATAGCAGATGGCTAGTGGGAATTAGTGTTCCGGTGACGCTCTGAGTGTCAGTAAATCCAAAGCTGCCACGCTCAGCAGTCTCGTCAGCATCTGGGCGTCCCGCGCAGCTTGAGACAAGTCTCCGTCAGAAGGAGCAGCCGGGACAGAAGAGATTTGGGCTTGTAGACTGGTGGCTTCTCATTCGGCGCCATAACCGCCCTTGTAGGAGTCGGGCCAAATTCGAGCCTGGTTCCTGCAGCAGAAGCGAGCCCTGGAGGCCTTTGTCTCCATGATCGCCTCAGCAGGCCTTGATGGCTGCGTCCCCTCACGTTTGAGATGTGCCCAAAGCCATTTGCATCCTAGTCGGTTACATGCCGGTGTAGGCGCCAAAAGTATGCTTTGGGCCTCTCATTGGTCTGGCTCCGTGGCTTGCTAGCCGTCATCAACTGCGAGCTATCATCCACTGATGGGCTTATGCACAAACGAAGTGTCCGCGTGGTCTGCTGTCGCTGGTGCCCGCAGTCAAGCTGACAGCAGCCTGACGAGCCAAATTCTGCGCAGTACCCATCCATTGGCTGGAGAGGAGATGATTTGGCGTGCGAATTATGAGGGTGTATTGGTTCGACGGCTCAGTGATTCGCGATTCATGGTAGACTCGACGGTGCATTTCCGCCAGACATCTGGCCGTCGATTGGGTCCACGGGTTGAAATCATGTCTCTGGCGCACGGATAGCGTTCGAGTTGAAGGGCTGGGTCGCTGCAGCGAGAAGGATTCTCCAGGCTGAATCGAGGCTAGACCCGTTGATCAGCTGTCATTGGCCCAATTTCTCACGGCTGAATCAGCCTCAAGCCATAAACTTTCAGACGAACGCTGTCCGTGTGCCATCGTCAGCAAAAAGCGCCCAGATCATCCGCTTTGCACCGCTGCTGAATACCCGGCTATCCTGACGGCAAATACTCCTGCTTGAGACGCTCACTAGAATCGTACGATTCCTACCGACCTGCGATTACATCTGAAACCCATCCACCGTCAAGCGAAGTGTGCTGCAGGGAGCCGCTGATAGCTTCACGACTAGCCTTTAATAGACGACGCATGGTAATCACGAGCTGCACCTATGCTGCACGACAAAGCTAAGGGCTAGACTACTAGTCCCTTGTCGCGACGCTGTATCAGGGGCAACTCGAGTTGAGGAAGCCGAGAAACGTCTTTTGTTTTTCTGTTTCTGCATTAGTACCCGCAGCATGCCGTGGAGATGAAGTGTGGCCGAAATCTGGAACGAACATCATCATTTGGACAGGTAAAGATGCGCAGCATAAGCAGCTCTCCTTTGCACTCGAAAACCACCAGTCCCTCGACGGCATTCATACCACCAACGTATGCAGGGGCAACCCGAGGCAGACGCGACCCCGAAGAGGTGGCGAGCATGATCCGGGACAGATGTTTCCACGCGAGTTGCGTCAATCTGCAAGCCGTCTACGTCTAATTATACTTCGCATATCAAGGTCCCGAGAGGCAATGCCGAAGTATTGTGATCTTCATCACTGAACTTTCGTAGTGTGCTTTGTTGTGGAAAACAAATCATTCAAGTTTGAATTGACACCGATTCTGGGTAGACGCGAACATTGGCTGTTCCACCATGCTCATACATTATTGTAGCGAATGAATCCTGTGCTCGCTTTCGAAAGTAGTTGCTTCGGCGGATTAATGCATACGCATGCATGTGAGAGCTTCCATCCGGGATGTAAGCTCCCGTCCGACCGCTTGTTACCGCCCAGGCCTATAGTTCCCGCCATCAAACATGGAGAAGGATAAACTGGATGGTATGAGAGTGCCAAACAGGTTGTCAATAACGCCTATCGGAATTCAGAGATTGTCTGCGCCATCAAGTTGCTATGCTTGGATATCCTAGCATAGCTAGCTCTTGCCTGGCGGAAGCCGAAACGTTTTGAGGGAGTTTTCGTGGACGATTACCCACCCACCGCGGAAGGAAGTCCGCCCGCATGTAAATGCTACTTCCAGGGTCGTCAGTGTAAGAAACCGGAGCTCATCTCGGAAGAAACATAAGCCTTGTTGGGGCCTTTTCGTATGTTGGTAGGAGATGAAGAGTCCTACCTAGTGGATGCCAAGTCAGTAATTGCACTGAGCAGGGCAAAGTGTGGATATGCGGGGATAGAGTTGTTAGGTGCCATCCAGCAAGGTATCATTCTGTAGAGATTGGTTTGGGTAACGCACCCACCTCTTGAATATTTCATCTGGATAGTCATACAGCACAGTCCCTTTGGTGCCTCGGTAGCACGACAAGAAAGTGCATCAAGTGGCCACATCGGCTTGTCGTAGCAACATGAAGCTTGGAGTCTATAATCCTTCCACATACGGGGATGATTATGATTATTACAACCGTTAAAGAATATGTTTGCTATTTGAATGACGACGAGCCAATCTGAATCAGGCATCTGCTTTTGGAGTCATGTCACTAGCATCCATACTCCCAACACAACTGCCGGGTGGTTGCTATCAAGTAATCGCCGCTCTTGGCCCCAAAATCTTTGGATTGAATCAGACCCCCAAAATCGTGACCTGTCAAACTAGTGTCGACGGCTTCGTAACCGTCCTTATTGTTCGCCATCAAGCTCGTTGTTTCCAGTCCCATTTGGCTGGAAGACCTTTTGAACCGATGACCGGGTCTGCGAAGATGCAGTTTTCGGACAATAGATCGCGGATTCAGCATAAACAAGATCGGGCGAGTGCTGCAGCTACAATACTGTTGAAGCATGGAACCGCGCTCTACGGAAGGATCAAGATACACCCACTGTTGTCTGAAGTCAGGTGAAGTCGTTAACGTGCCATGTATTCCTTCGAAATGCGTATCGTTGACCCAATTCATGCCCACGTACTTTACAATGTTATACAATTGTATGTATGCCTTCTTCCACCTTACAAACCCACCCTGCCGGTACCGCCTCGTTCCATTTTGTTCAACCGTCGCGCAGTCGCGATCTATTACCATTAGCGCATGTGCCCACCACAATCACAGCCCAAGTCCCAGAATCAAACATACCTGTGTCCTTGTTCTTTGACCCCTCACAGGCAAACCCATGGCATGTCTCCTTCCGCGGTATGTGCCCATATCCCTCAGTCGCCGAATATCATCCTGCACTTGTCGCCGCAAGTCGTTTTCAATCTTCATGGTTGCCAGCTCGGCCGTCAGATCCATGACCGTGGAATTCTTCAGACTGCCGACTTTCGCCCACGGGTGGATGTAGAACTTCGCCATGATGCGCTGCGAGACCGAGGGTCCGATGCCGAAGAAAGATTCGAGGGATCGCTTGACGAGCGTCGCCTCCGTGAAGCTGAAGCCATTGATGAACACCTGAAACCATCAGTCAATTGTGGGCAAGGAGATTTGGGCGACTCAGTAGCGTACCATGGCGGATCAGCGTTCCGACGGCGAATTCGCGTGTTGAAGTGTCAATTGTCTTGTCTGATCTCGAATCTCCAGACTTCGGTTTCTCACTAGCCCCAATGGGCGCTAGTGCGACGGTGCGGGCAATCCAGCTCTCTACCTAGGTAAAACGCAACGTTTCAACACCTCCTCCACCATTGTACTCGAGCAGGGGGCTTTCCAACCTATTTAACCTTGCGACTTCCCCCGATTGCTTCCCGACACAACCAGGCATCATGGCTACTATCCAACGAGCCGTCATTTCGCTCCTCTTGATCCTTTCGATCACCTTTGTCTTCTTTGCTCAGAGCACTGAGGCTGCCAAGGGACCCAAGATCACCCACAAGGTGTGTATAGCGAGCAATTGGGGATACCTAAGCGGCAATACTAACTAGATGCAGGTGTACTTCGACATCACCCATGGCGATGAAGAGCTAGGTCGCATCACCATCGGCCTTTACGGCAAGACCGTCCCCAAGACCGCCGAGAACTTCCGGTACGACCACGCATTATCTTGTGTATAGCTTCTGTGATTAACAATCATGATAGCGCTCTGGCTACTGGCGAGAAGGGTTTCGGATACGAGGGCTCTACTTTCCACCGCGTTATCAGCAACTTCATGATCCAGGGTGGTGGTAAGTACAACCCATAGTACCCCCCTCGAGAGATTCGCCGGACTGACACAAAGGTAGATTTCACAAAGGGTAGGTCCATGATAGCATGAGTGACACGCGATCTACATGCTAACGACGTTAATCTGAAAAGGTGATGGCACAGGCGGCAAGGTGAGTTTTGAATGCACGAAATGCAAGCAAGGCAGGTACTGACTTCATCCCTCTCTGAAAATAGTCAATCTACGGCGCCAAGTTCCCAGATGAGAACTTCAAGCTCAAGCACACTCGCAAGGGTCTCCTCAGCATGGCCAACAGCGGAAAGGTAAGAACTCCGATGCACGAGTTATGTGTGAAACATGCACTGACTGTCCATGGACAATTTAGGACACCAACGGCTCCCAGTTCTTCATCACCACCGTGGTCACCAACTGGCTTGATGGCCGCCACGTCGTTTTCGGAGAGGTCCTCGAGGGCTACGAAGTCGTGGAGAAAATCGAGAACGTGAAGAAGGGAGCTGGAGACAAGCCGGTCCAGACCGTCAAGATCGCCAAGAGCGGAGAGCTCGAGGTGCCAGAGGAAGGTATTCACGCGGAACTCTAGACTTCAGTATGCAATCTTTGCTATTGAGTCGACCCCTCAGGTTGGAGAGCTGCTGATAGTTGAACCCTTTCTTCAAGATTTATACGGAGCTGCTGAGCCTGCCATTCCTGGCGACGAACTCGATATCACGGCGACTCCGTCTAAGGAGGACGTCGTCAACATTGCTGAAGTATCCCAGGCCTCTTCCACCAAGCCCAAGCTGCCTGGCTTGGCTGCTGCTACTGGTTCCGCTGATGGCCTGTCGATGGGCCAGAAGCTTTTCTTTGTCGGAGCCGTCGTTGCGGTCTGCGTGCTATTCTTGAAGTCGCGAAATGGCGGGCAAAGCAACATCGTGGGCGGACTCAAGGAAAAAAGCATGGCCTAGGTTATGATGAAGTGTAGAAACGTTCGTTTGGTAGACTGTGACTACAATGCGTGATGAATATCAACCGTCAAGTGACACATACAAGGAAGGACTCCACACTTCTGTGGTTCTCAAACCCTCCCTTGCCTGCTACATCAACATGCAGCGCGGAGATCATGTTCACCAACAATCAACTCCCAGGTTACATTACTGCTGTATTCTCAGGTTTCTTATGCCTGGTGCTATTGCAGGCCGTAGTGTTACGAGGCTATCCGTCTCGGTACGTGTTCAGTCTCTTCCTTGTATCGGGTGCAAGCATGTCAACGCGCTAGCTAGGGTGAAGAGAACGGCACGTGAGCCGAGACGTAGTCCTTGTAGTCCCTGCATTACCCACAGACAATGATGTGTAACGGTCCAGATACACTGTCACTAGCAAGAACAAGAAGGTATTCTGTTGGGGGTTCTTCGCATGGCACAATCGCACGAGCTGGCTTGGAACCTGCACAAGAGCCAGGCAAAGACGCCACTCTATTCACCTAGGACATGTCACAGTGCATGTCGCATGAAAAGCAAGCCTGCTGCAGCACACGACAGGATCCATTTGTGACGTTCACCGCTCCCCACTCGCCACAGCCTGAGAACTCTGAGAGGGAGCACTAGCGCCAAACACGGGCTAGCGCGGGAAGGGTTCTCCGACACGCTTTTTTAACTTACCTGCCGCGCTCTCCCTCTTCCCTAACCACCCACCCTCCAAAACTACTCTGTGTGCACTACACAACCTTATACGCACATTTCCTGTGAAGTCCTTTCTTTTGGTCTTCACTTCTTTACTTCTCGTTTTCCAGGACAGAGGCGTTCCCTTCTTTCCTGACAGAACGAGTCTCAGGCACCCGCCTGCGAGTTACGAGTTTCGTCACTTAGACCTGCTGCCTTTCGTCTGTCGCTCACCGCCGAGCCAGCCGAAGTCAGTATATCTGTAGTTTGCAAATTGCACATTACACCCGCAAACACACCTTCAACCTACTCGACTCAACCACGCCCATCATGGCTGACCAACTCGACATGGGTCGTCTCAACATCAACGAATCCCAACACAACAACCAGAACGGCTTCAACGGCGAGCGTTCTGCCTACATCCCCCCTCACCTTCGCGGTCGTCCCCAGGGCGGTCCTGCTGGGCCTGCTCCCATGGACGGCCCGCCGCCGATGATGAACGGCGGTGGTATCGGTGGCAGCGCCTGGGGCCCAGGAGGGTCAGTCAATACCCAAGACACAAAACAGGAAGGTATGCTAACGGGCGACAGTCAGGGTCCTCCCCCCCAGATGAACGGTGGCGGTGGTGCTGGTGGCTGGGCCAACGCACCCAACTTCACTCCCCGTGGTCGCGACGGTCCCCAGGGTGGTGGGGGATGGGGCGGTGCCCCTCGCGGCAACTTCGACCCCAACGCCTACGGCAAGCCCGGCGGCGGTGGCTCCGGAGGTGCTCGCGGGTCTGGTGACGGTGCCTGGAAGGACGGCAAGCACGTCCCTGGCCCGCCCAACCAGCGTCTCGAGCGTGACCTCTTTGGCGTGCCCAACGACCCCTCCAAGCAGCACACCGGTATCAACTTCGAGAAGTATGACGACATCCCCGTCGAGGCCTCTGGTCAGGGTGTTCCCGAGCCCGTCACACGTTTCACAAACCCGCCTCTCGATGACCACCTGCTGAGCAACATCGAGCTGTCTGGATACAAGGTCCCTACACCCGTACAGAAGTACTCCATTCCCATCGTCATGGGTGGCCGTGATCTCATGGCTTGTGCCCAGACCGGTTCCGGAAAGACTGGCGGTTTCCTCTTCCCCATTCTTGCCCAGGCCTTCAAGAACGGCCCCTCTCCTCCTCCCGCACAGGCACAAGGTGGCTATGGACGTCAGCGCAAGGCTTACCCCACTTCGCTTGTCCTTGCCCCCACCCGTGAGTTGGTCTCCCAAATTTTCGACGAGGCCCGCAAGTTCGCCTACCGCTCGTGGGTCCGCCCTTGTGTTGTCTACGGTGGTGCCGACATTGGTTCCCAGCTTCGCCAGATCGAGCGCGGCTGCGATCTTCTTGTTGCCACTCCTGGTCGTCTGGTCGATTTGATCGAGCGTGGCCGTATCTCCCTCGCTAGCATCAAGTACCTGGTTCTTGACGAGGCTGACCGCATGTTGGACATGGGTTTCGAGCCTCAGATTCGCCGTATTGTCGAGGGTGAGGACATGCCTCCTACTGCTGCCCGCCAGACACTCATGTTCTCGGCCACTTTCCCCCGCGACATCCAGATGCTTGCCCGCGACTTTTTGAAGGACTACATCTTCCTTTCGGTCGGTCGTGTCGGTTCCACTTCTGAGAACATTACTCAGAAGATTGAGTACGTCGAGGATGTTGACAAGCGCTCTGTTCTCCTGGATATCCTCCACACCCATGGTGCTGGTCTTACCTTGATCTTCGTTGAGACCAAGCGCATGGCCGACTCCCTATCAGACTTCCTCATCAACCAAGGCTTCCCCGCCACCTCCATTCACGGTGACCGCACTCAGCGCGAGCGTGAGAAGGCTTTGGAGATGTTCCGTAACGGACGTTGCCCCATCCTTGTCGCTACTGCTGTAGCTGCCCGAGGTACGTATTCCATATTTTCCACGCCTTTGCGCAACCCCAGTATTCTCCAAACTTTTGAACAACCCACTGACTCGCTGCATAGGTCTCGATATCCCGAATGGCTAGTAATCCCCTTCCGAAATGCTTGCTAGATATATACTGACTACTTTACAGTTACTCACGTCGTCAACTACGATCTTCCCACTGACATTGACGATTATGTTCACCGAATCGGTCGTACTGGACGAGCTGGAAACACTGGTATTGCCACTGCTTTCTTCAACCGCGGCAACCGCGGAGTCGTACGCGATCTCCTTGACCTATTGAAGGAGGCCAACCAGGAAGTCCCTGGATTCCTCGAGTCGATTGCTCGCGAAGGCTCCGGCTTCGGTGGAGGTCGCGGTGGACGCGGAGGTGGCCGTGGCCGTGGTAACGCTGCTACCCGTGACGTTCGTCGCATGGGCGGCGGTGGTGGTGGTGGCTTCGGTGGTGGCGGCCAATGGGGAGGTGCTCCTCAAGGTAGCTACGGTGGTGGCTACGGCGGCGCTCCCGGTGGTGGCTACGCTGCTCCAGCTCCCGGCGGTTTCTCTGGCGGTGGTGGTGGTGGCGGCGGCGGCGGCTTCGGTGGCGGTTACGGCAACCCATCCGGCCCTGGCGGCAACTCTTGGTGGTAAACGTGCATTGCACCGCTTCACGATTTAGCCAGCCCGGGACATGTTTTCTTCTCTACGATACCCTGGGCCTTCGTGCAGCTGCTACCGACGGCTTGCTTTCGATTTCCTTCACTCTCAAACGTTTTCTGCGAATCTTTCCCGGTTACCGCGGATCGATGCGGAAATCTGGAATCTCATACCCCAACCAGCATATAGATAGCGACTGTTTTTTTTGCGGATCTGCCTGTTTTCGAGCTCTTCTCGCATACGATACCCCTCGACGCACACTTGTCGAGCTCGAACATGGAGGCAGGACCCTCGTCTTTCCCGGAAAGGCATGCATTACGAACATTTCACGACTTCGCTCTTTTGCAAGCATGCTGCTTGGGGAGCTATAGATTCTCGCTTTCCGAGTCGTCCACACGCGGATGACCTCTGAGCATTTCCTTATTTTACGACAAAAGCGATTCCTTTTCCCGGTCATACCCCTCGGCGACAGCGTCTTTCTCGTCGTCCTTGCGTCGCTCGGTCTCTCCACACGCGGAGAGTAGCAGCAGACCCTGTTTTGGACGACGGAAAAGTGTCCTGCATAGATGGCGTTCATGAAGGTCTATCCACGACCCAACCTTTATACGAAGGAAGATACCCCGGTTCTTTGTGGTAACCATCATGGTGGATGTCTTTCCAAGGCCAGCTCGGCGGTGGGATTTAAAAGCTCTTTTTGGTTTGCATGCACATGTGCGGACCTGACCCAATGACTTGGGTGGAAGGAATCTGATAAAAGTATAGTTTCGAGCAGATGATTAGTTACATAGAGTAGCATGGGCTGTCAACATGTGCAGCCTGTGCAATGCATGCGATTTCACACTTGCGACCTTCTTCCACCAAATACAGTGATATCGAAAACGACAGCTCTAGCCTACGGTGTCGTGCACTTTGGGTGATATGGCCTGTTCTTCTCTAGCTGTCATACCAGCTCATATTCTAAACACCAAATACTGCGGATCCACTCAGGCGACGTTCTGGCAACGTAAGACCCGGAGATGATTGTGGCTTACTAGGTGACGGCTCTTTCCCGGTTGCTGGCATCTTTACCTGCCATCTGGCTCCGGTATTCTCACTTTGCGGGTCAGGCGCAGTCAACATCATCTGCTTGTGTATCTGCTTCTCTTCTTTGCCAACATGATCATCCCGACCGAACCACTCACCGCCCACTCTATTCTTCGTCCACGTGTCTACCCGTCATCTGCATACCCAGCATCGTATCCATACCTCTCCACCAACCGGACCAGCGTAGCTCATACGAGCTCCTCCTCAGAAAGCCGCCTCGTCCTACCACAATGCCAGACTGCCTCCAAGGCCACCCTTCACTCCAAAAGACCCGCGACTATCTCACGAAATGGGGCACTTATTGTCGCTCGCAGTTTATGGACCTGACTGCGGAAGCGAGAGAAGAATTCGAGGCGGATATAAATCGTACCAAGCCGTGGAATACGAGTCTATAGGACTGCCTCAACCCACTGCCACTGTGTAAGTTTTTCTCATTTGTTCATGAGAGGGAGGGACTCACAAGTACGGTAGGTCTCATCACATTCTTCTGTCCTTGTGTAACTTGCGGAAAGACATGGCACCGACTGCATTACGATGGCGACATGAGTGGTCACGAAATTATCAACGCACCGGTACATATTATCTCTCGACACGCCTACCACCTGTATTCAACTACAGCTCAGCCCATCTCCTCACTTTCGATTCCTCGACTAACAGACAAAACAGTGCATAGCCTACGGTTACTCGATCTTCTGTTGCACCCCACTCGCTCACCAATTTCTCGTCTGTATCCCAAACGCGTGGCAAACATACCGCATTCGTAGGATAGGTGATCTTGGCGGGACTTGGGCCGCAGACTGTACCAAGACCTGGTTGTGCCCTTGCTGCTCGTTGATTCAGAACGAGAAGGAGTCTAAACTGCTGATCGAAGGGCGTACAACGGGGTTTTGGGGTGGTGACGGCGCTGGTGCTGGGGCCGGGGCCATGCCTGAGGGGGTGGTTGTACAGCAACTAAGTGGTTGTTTGGGCGAGGAGATGGTCATGCCCACAACCGTGCAGGCGGAAGGTATAACGCTTCCAGTGGATAGAATTCCAGCGATCATGGAAAGTGTTGACGAGCGACCGGCCGGATCTGAGGTGGAGGCTGAGTTGGAGGATGCGGACAACGCAACTGAAACACATCCCCATACCGACGGAACCTCCGACACAAGCACTGCTCCTGGACCAATTGTGCCAGAAGAGGCTTTTAGCAACCGGACGTTCACTCCGCCTACAACGGTCTGCTCGGTAGCAACGACAACCATATTCGAAAACCCTCTTTCAGAACAAGCTCTCAACGAACCGATTACGACTCCCCAACGTTTCGAAATAGCTCCTGCGCAGAAAATCCTTTCCTACACCCCCAGTCAGCCGAGCAGAACAAAGATTTACTCGAATTCAAAAACTACTAGCCAGCGTACCGGCCGTAGTAGTGACGAAACAATTTCAAATTATTTGGATTGCTTTTTGCCATACATGAGATTTCTGGAGTAAGTCTACCTTGAATGAGCCTGCGACAAAAATTAGAGGCATAGACCACTAAATGATTGGGTGCTTGAAAGACGTGGATGGTAGAGCTCATTCTTTTTCCTTCTTCTCGTCCTAAGATCTCTTCTTGTTTGGCTATCCGGATTGACGCGTTTTTCGATTGTGGTATCGTCAATCTTCCTATAGCTCTGTGAATCAAATACTCAGAATCGAGGTACCGATTGTGCTGTGGTGTTTGCATGTGACAAGAAAGGTTTGACTATGAGGATACTTTGCCATCTTCGCCCATACCTATGCTCAAGCTTTCCGCGCATCGTGGCCCCAGGTTTTCGAATTCCTACAACTATGATCGACGTCTTCCAGTCCATATTTACTAGCATTCTTCTTTGGGTTGTTCTACAAGATGACAAAAGTCTTTACGGCCTGCATCATGACCAATCGTTTCGCCGCAGCCATTGTCCTTGGACCTGGAGAAGTCTTGGAGGCTACGTATGCCATGGAACTCGCAAGTCAGCATTATCGAAGGCGGAGGTGACCAGCCGGCTCCCTCGGACTCTTCGCCACCAAGCCAGTCTTGTAAATCGTCTGCTGACATGTTGAAAAGCTCCTTGAACTTCTTTGGGACGCCATAAGCACTTGGCCTTGCTGCGGTGGGGTCCTCACTCACAGTCTCATCGTCTTTGACCATTCTGTGATGTGGGTAGGAATCGACCTTGAGTATTCAACGTTGAACTGCTCCAAGACGTCTGTTCAGAAACTCTCGGCGAGATTCTTGAGTCCGGCATGTTTAGTACCTAGGTATGTTTAGTCCGCTCCAAGCGTCGCGGCATGATGACGTCACGACGAAGGGAACACTGCACGTGATTTGGCGAGACACGTCGCGTCTCGCAGTCCACGCAGACATCGATGCATCGAAGGATACAATGAGTACGCTAAGCTGAGACGTATCGCTGTGTTCTTTGACGCAGCATCGGCTTCCAAGGTCTCTTCCGAGTAGAATTTTGCATCCTCCCTGGTCCCCTAAACTGCATAGAGCGAAAAGCCGCGAGAGTCATTTGCGAAGCAATCTTGACGTTTGACGTGTCAGGTATAAATCTAATCGGAGAGTCGCCGTCGTGCCAACAGTTTCGTGTTCTGCTGCTTTCGTTGTTCCATCTCCAGCTTTCGTCCCCAGTGCTTACTACTTTAGAGGAGAAATTTTCTCCAGTCTCCGCAGCCTCCGCAACCCCTTCTTCTCCTCACACCACGCAAGCTCCCCTCAAGGTTTTCACACCCACACCGCGACGTGGGAACTGCCGAGATTACGGCCTCACTTCCTCCTCCGATGCGGGTCGGATGTGCCAAGTGGATAGAATGTTCTTAGCGGATTCCTTGAGCCTCATGTGGGCCTCCTGCACCAATCCGAACCAATCCGTTGCTGCAAACTGGGCTATGTTGCATCCAAAACGGGTCCTTCGCTATACCTGACCGGAGGAGGACTGCAAGCGATCGGAGATTGCGACTCAAATCCAGTGCTGCGACAAAGTTTATGCCGGTTCACGCGGCATTTGTTTAAAGAATCGGAGGGATGGTCGGAGCAGGACAGGTGTTGAGGGTTGCACAGACCTGGATGGGGTCGTATACATCTCCATCATCCCCACTGCCGAGAGAGTCTGTCGCATCGTGAAGTGAAGTGTCTTCACCGACATGGGCCCGGCCGAGGAATACGCGTCGTCGAATCGACATCCACAAGTCACGCGACTATCACTAAGTTTCTGGGGACGGCTGTGCAGCACAACGGTTTCTGACGCTCGTCGCTGCTATGCGCCTGAATGCGGGGTGTGCATCAGAGGCGTTCACTTCGCACGTTAAAGATCTAGCAGAACGCCTTGTACAACGCCTACGGTCAGACGAACATGCAAGAACACGATCCGATCCATGTGTACTCGAGGCTGTCTATCTCTTCCCGGAACATCGGACGCATTTGGCTTGGCTATCGAATCGCGACCAGCTTCCCCACATACATGCCCCTTGTCCCCCAGCGGCTGCGTCGCATTGACAAGCCCACTACTGCAGTCCCAGACTCCCAGATGACTTCTGTTTGGCCGTGGAGGAGGTCAAGCCAAGCTTGTAAGGCCACTCGCGCGCAATTTCTCGTGATGGCGTGGCGCGTATGACGTAGGGCCCCGGAGTCGAAAGCTCGGCGCACCGCTGGGCATTACCGCATTACGGGACACGGGATTGGAACTGGAATCGATACTTAAGAATGGTTTTGTACCGGACGAGTAACACCATCTTGCCTTGAACATCAATCTTCCCGTGGTCAAGTCATTCTCGCAATCATGGGTCTGGGCAAAGTGTAGGTTGCGATCCGTTTGGAGTGTGCATACAATTATGCTAATTTGCACAGTGCTATCAAGATACGCGGTGCCGAGTGTGGCATCGAAGCCATCATTCTTGGAGTGATCACCTCGATTGGTGGTTTCCTGTTCGGTTACGACACTGTATGTATCAGACACTCTCTGTTTTCAAGCGTCCAAAGGCTCATCTAAGACAGGGTCAAATTTCTGGAATGCTCATTTTCGAGGACTTCATCCAGCGATTCGGACAGGACCAGGGCAATGGCGAGAAGGCATTTGACCCCACGATTCAGTCCTTGCTCGTATCTCTCATGTCTATCGGTACTCTCATCGGCGCCCTCGCTGGTGCCTACACTGCTGATTGGTTTGGTCGTCGACGCAATCTGTCCGTTGGTGTGCTCATATTCATCATTGGCAACATCATTCAGGTCACTGCGATGAACACCTGGGTACATATGACAATGGGTCGTATTGTCGCTGGTCTTGGTGTCGGTATTCTGTCTATTGGTGTTCCAATGTACCAATCTGAAGTCTGCCCCCGAGAAATTCGTGGTGCCGTCGTCGCATCGTACCAGCTCATGATCACTGTTGGAATTCTCATCTCCAACATTATCAACTACGGAGTCCGCGACAACCCAGGCGAGGAGAGCGACGCTGCCTGGAGGATCGTAATCGGCTTGGGAATCGGCTTTTCCATTCCCCTTGATGTCGGTGTACTCTTCACACCAGAGTCTCCAAGATGGTTGGCGGGTAAAGGACGTTGGGAAGAGGCACGCATGGCGATGGCTCGTCTCCGAGGCCTTGTGCATGACCCCAACCACGAGCTAGTCAACTCGGATTTCAAGGAAATGGAGGATTCCATCAACGAACAACAGAGCGCTGGACAAGGTACCTGGATGGAATGCTTCACTGGCCAGCCATCCGGCATTCCGCTTCTTGCGTACCGCACCCTTCTCGGATGTGCTCTCCAATTCTTCCAGCAGTGGACCGGTGTCAACTACTTCTTCTACTATGGAGCCACCATCTTCCAATCCGCCGGTATCGATGATCCTCTCCAGGTTCAGCTTATCCTTGGCGCTGTCAACGTGGTCATGACCATTCCTGGATTATGGCTCATTGAGCGAGTTGGTCGTCGTGTGCCTCTTGTCGTTGGCGGTCTCTGGCAAGCTGTCTGGCTGCTTATCTTCGCTATCGTTGGTGTTGTGCTTCCGCCACAGGACAACTCGGCCGCCGGCATTGTTATGATCGTCTCTGCTTGCATGTTTATCGCGAGTTTCGCCTCCACCTGGGGACCCTTCATTTGGGTTATCATCGGAGAGACGTTCCCACTCCGCACCCGTGCGAAGCAGGCCTCTTTGGCTACAGCATTCAACTGGCTCGGTAAGCTGCACTCTTCTGGCTGGCAACTCTATTTACTAACGTTCTTTGTTAGGTAACTTCTTGATCGGTTTCCTTACACCATACGCTGATGACGGTATCGGCTACGCCTTCGGTTTCGTCTTCTTTGCATGTAACTTCGTTGCGGCGGGTATCGTTTACTTCTTCGTATTCGAGACCAGATCGTTGTCGCTCGAGAACGTCGATATCATGTACTCAGACCCAAGCCTGTCGGCTAGGACCAGTAAGAAGTGGGTCCCAGCTGGATACATCAGCCGTAACGAGCGCGATGACTCTTACTGGGAGCGTCGTCATAGTGCCGTTGGTGCTACCGGGGCCGCTGCATCTGAGAAGGTCGGCGACAAGGATGTTGACACCTCGCCCGAAAGAGGCATGTCAACGCACCACGAGAGGGTTTAAACATACCCTCATGGTTCAAGTGCGAAGTACCTATATCTATGGAGTCTAGGTCCAAGGTGCTTTCGCACTGCTGCTGTCTCCTAGCAGCTCCTCATTCCAGCACTGCGCTACATACTGCCAAGAGGCGTACATAATTTATACATTATACAATTTCAACAAGTTAATAACTCACTGCCTCTAATGCCAAAAGCTCTATTATGTTCTCATTTTCTCGGTCGTGAACGACAAGAGCTGGGCTGTTTCCGCTCGTGCCTTCCCGAAAGATGCCGACACAGCCACGCTAAATTCAGCGTGGCGCATGTCACAAACACAAGTGGCAACGCGTCAGCTCCACGTCCTCCCTCCAGCCACTCTCCGCTTCCAAACACCACCCAACAAGATACTGTACCCCCATTCATTTTTTCACTTTTGCCGCTCATTACCTAGGTTTCCTCTCTGCCTAAGCTCAGATATTTAACCACCGTAAGATACGAATACACAGCCATGCCGCCAGCAGTACAACTTCACAACACCAGCAACCTCGCCAAATTAGCGCGTCGGGCCCTGGTCACAGCGGGGCCGGCTGTCGCTTCGCACGCCTCGCATCACTTTGAGCGCCGCGGGTTGAGTGTAAATCACACGCAAGGGGTTACGCTGGGTGTCATTGCTGCATATGTTGTTATAATCGCGCTGTTGTGGAATCTGCCGTATGTGCGGTGGGTGTTGTGGCCGTTCAAGGTATGTACACTGTAGTCCCTTTAGATGAAGATGGTACGAATTTGGAGTCAGGAATAAGATCAACGATCAGGTTGCTTTAGCATGGAGGTTCAGTATAATAAGAGAGTTTGATGGCTGACCAAAACCACAGATGCTAGTCATAGCCTTCCATGAATTCTCCCATGCAATAACATCTTGTTGTACTGGCGGGCGAGTTGAGTCCATCTCTCTTGATCCTCATGAGGGAGGTGTGACGCACATGCGTGGCGGCAAGCAGTTCATCACCCTGCCCGCTGGCTACTTGGGGTCCTCGTTGATTGGCGCGTTACTTACTTTCTGTGGCTTCAACATCGTGGCCTCCAAGGTAGCGAGCATAGTACTAGGCGTGTGTTTCTTACTGACACTGTGGTGGGCGAGAAAAGACTGGCTGACGATTGTGACCATTCTACTCAGCGTGGGGTTACTTGTGGCATTCTGGTTC
Source organism: Alternaria panax (assembly GCA_019702505.1). Taxonomy (NCBI): domain Eukaryota; kingdom Fungi; phylum Ascomycota; class Dothideomycetes; order Pleosporales; family Pleosporaceae; genus Alternaria; species Alternaria panax. Next base: position 5,307,401 of record JAANER010000001.1, on the reverse strand, counting down.
ATCAAGCATGGCGAAGCCTTGAGGTTCATGGTCGTAAGTATCTCCCCCTGTCCCTTTGTAAACGGTCGAGCTAATATTCGTCAAGCTCTTCATTGGCGTCATGTCTTCTCTGTACAGTGTATGGGATATCTGTGACGATCTCATCCTTCGCAAGGTCAATTCGTCCGATGCTAGTGTCTTCGCCAAGCGGTACGGCGGTTCATCGCAATGCTGGGGTGTTATTTGGTCACTTGTCTCGTTGGTCTTTATGGTTTGCGGAATTCTCGCGGGGCTGGCAGCCTTCAAGCAGAGTTTCGAACAGCAAGAGAAGGACAGCCAAGACTTCATACCTACCGTGCGGATGATGATGATGCGCGCGTGAAGTTCAATTTGAGTACAAGACCTGGTATGGATGGTGGTGGTTGAGACACGCACTTGGATGGCGTTTGGAAATCTAGAATACGTGGTCGACGATGATATACCCTTATACGCACACGCATGTTTGAGCTTTGTATTGCTCAGATCATTTTATGCCATCTAATTGACATATCATTTACATATCGCTGGTAAAAGGAACAAATTCCTATGCAGACACAGTTGAGCTAACGACTCATCATCGCAGACATGATACTTACTAGTATTATACCGAATCAAAAGAGCTGTAGGATGCAACTCTAACGGGCTCCACATGTCGAATTATCAAATCATCATCCCACTTCTATCAGCAGGCCGAATTCGCCCTCAATACCCAACTCAGCTCGTCCCAGGCATACCTCCCATCAGCTCACTCACTCTCAAAAGAGTCCGCCAAACGCCTCCTTCAAAGCCTCCTTCACCCTCTCCAACACAACCTTGTCCTCGCCATACTGGCCCTCGACTTGCAGAAAAAGCATGTCGTAGACCATGCGACCCATCTCATGGCTCTTGCCGAGCGACCGCAACCGACTCGTCAACATCCTCCAATGCACAACCTCGTCTTCCTTCACTTCCTCTAATTGCTCCTTCACAAGCTTGTCATCTTTGTCTCGCTTCAACATCGCCTCGCGGTAGGTGTCAATGTCCTTGCGAGACTCCTCTAGCTCTTCATTGACAATGTCGAGAGCGCCTTTGTGGGCACGGAGCTCGGAGGCTTGGTCGCGGTATGCGGCTTGAAGGGGGGGGGGGGGGGGGGGGGGGGGGCGTGGGAGGCGATGACAGCGTAGTAGCGGTCGGTCCATCTACAGCATTGAATACAGAGCTGCTCAATCTGGTTGCTGCTGTAGAGTGACTTGGCTTTCTCGGCTGCCAGCTCCTGTTTCGTGTTTTTGGAGTTCGGTCCTCTGGCGGAGGAACTCGCGCTGGAGGGTATAGCGGGCATGGAGGAGATGAGGTTTCTAGGGGAGGTTAACGACCACTCTAAAGTTGGGTGCACACTTCGCTTTCACTTTGGAGTATAGATACTTACGAGCACAGTCTCAGTGGTGTGTTTCGTCTTTTTTCGATGAGGGCTCTGGGGATGGTTCCTCTGCGGGGCGCTTGCTCTTTGTTGGATCTGTGGTCGGTACCATGAGGCTGCGGGACTTTAGCATCGCGATTTGTCGTTCGAGTTCCGTCATGTTGATTTTGGTCAAGGCTTGGACTCGTTGGGGCAATGCTGCCAGTAGTTCGTAGAGCAAGGTTGGGGTCGGTGGGAAGGAAACCAGGGTGCGGAGATGCAAGATATATGGAAGCCAGCTCTTTATCTCTAGGTGACCGACAGTTGATAGTGAGCCACGCATTAAGTGGGTGTTTGTGCGACGAGAAGTGAAGTGCGATGGTGGGTTGCTAGGGAACGAGTTAGGCCAAGGTGCTAATTGCTGTTGGTCGTGGTGAGGGTAGTCTTCGCAGTTGATAGATCTACACAACAAGTACGAAGGCATCGAGAAAGAAGGGAAGCAGTTTGAGACAATGGAATGGAAACTCAACGCACAAATCACTACGCTTACGGATTAGTACAAGAAGTTGACGTCGGATAACCGTATTTATCTGGAGGAGAGGCCAAGATAAGTCGAAGAAGGGGCCACAACAAAGGAGGAAGCTGAGGAGAATGGCGACGACTTTTGTATGTTGTACCATTATGCGACTGATCTTCGTTCTCAAGTCGAAGAGTTGGAGGGGAAGCCAGAAACAACAGAACCTGAGTGTGTATCCGCAAGGTCAACGAAGCGGAAGGAACCCCTGGAAGAGCTTCAACGCTCCAAGTGAGGGGAGCAGACAGTCCAGTGATGTCACGCGCTGTCATGGCAAACCATGCCCAAGCAGAGAGACGCGAACGAGCGTGTAGAATGGAATGGAGTGGTCGAGGACAAATGTCCGTCAGGTGAAGCATTTCTATCCGTCTAATAATGTGCCTGTATACCTCCAGTCCATGATCAATACCGTGTGCAAAGCATGCAGCCTCTGCTTCCGAAGAAAAGCGGGCGTCCCAAACTCCATCAATGCAAATGTCGATCATCGCAGTGCAATAAGCAAGGCCAAAGCTAACGTCTAAACGGCGACACAGCCGCCGTCAATCTTCAAATGTCCACCAGTCATGAACTTGCTGTCTTCGCTCACAAGGAAGGCAACTACGCTGGCCACGTCGTCTGGGCTGCTGAAGCGGTCGAGCGCGGTCTCCTCCTTCAGCTCAGCCAGCTTCTCCGTGCTCCAGCCGTCCTTGTACCCTTGTGTCTGGATAATGCTCGTGTGGATGGTGTTGACGCGGATGTTGAGCGGGCCGAGCTCTTCAGCGGCAGTGAGGGCGATTCCGCGGAGGGCGAACTTGCTGGCGCTGTACGAGATGAGGTTGGGGAAACCGCGAAGACCGGCGATGGAGGATCGGATGATGATGGAGCCGCCAGTCGACGTGGTTTGCATGGCCGTGGCAGCGTACTTGACGCCTAGGAATGCTGGGGGGGGGGGGAGAATCAGTGGGCGACGTCTGAGCAGCAGGGAGATGACATACCGGACTTGGCGTTGATGGTCATGATCCTGTCAAAGTCGTCTTCGGTGACGTCGAAGATGCTCTTGGACTCGCCGCGGTGGCAGCAGTTGAGCAGCGCGGCGTCGAGGCGCTCGAAGCGCTGCACGACCTTCTTGGCGCAGGCCTCGACGTCTGGCTCCTTGGTCGCATCGGCCACAATGGTGAGGAGGCGGGATTCTATGGGCATGCCCGTGGGTATCGCAGCCTTGAGAACGGGCACGGCGGCCTCGAGGGCACCCTGGTCGATGTCGATAAGGGCGACGTTGCAGCCCTCGATAAGCAGGCGGCCGGCAGACTCGACGCCGACTTTGCCGCCTCCGCCGGTGATCATGACCACCTTGCCTTCAAGGCGCTGGATGGGGAGCGGCCGTGTGAGGTTGGTGGACGTGGGCGCGCGCCCCATGCCCGGCCGCGGGGGCTTGTTCAGGTTGAGCGTCGAGATGCTGGCGCCAGGCGTGCGCAGGCTCTCGGTCGTGTTGGCTCGCTGCATGGTGAAGTCGTGGGACGGGGGGCGATGTGCGTCGAGCCGTGTGTTCGTGAGGTTGTTCCGAGGGCAGTGCTCGCGCGCACACGGCCATTTTGCTATTTCAACCTGGCCATCATCCCCTCCTGACCGGACCCTTCTTTTCCCTCAACATGACGTATCGCCGGGGTTCCCTAGGCGAAATCTTTTCTGCGTTGATCAAACACCGGATGCGCATCCGTTGAGCCTCTTGCTGGCCGCCGTACCCACTGCCCCGAAATTCTCAGCCAATGCCGCTGCGCGCCGCCAGTTGGCCGCACCACCTTCTCCAACTCTCGCGCAATGAGCGGTGGGACGTGTCCACTCCATGTTATCACTTATCGTGCCCCATGTGGACGATTGTGGGTGATGTGGGCAGGAGACATGCCGCCGTGTGGTTTTTGAACAGTCTAGGGCGGCCTTGTCATCTAATCGTTTCCACCAGTCGCGCGAGTCCAGCCGGGCCAGCGTGACGTCGCCTCAGAGCAGTGTCTCCAGGTGTTCGACCAAGGCGGTCAGGCACAGCGCTATCACTGCCAAACGGGCAGGTAGTCCGGCAAGCTATCCATTTGCAACTTTACAGCGCAGACGAACCGACACCCCATCTCCAGCTGCGTCGTCGTGTCCGGGTAACGCGGAAGACGAGGGGCAGACGGGCTAGTCTTTTGCATCGACGAGACCAAGAGAACAACGAGTCGTCACGCTGTCTCGACCATGTGCGAACCAAAGCGACCGAGAGGACACACGAGGCACCAGACGTGCCTGCCAGCGCAGGGAAGCGACCACCACGCTAACTGCGACACAATCGGCAACAACCCCAGGACGAGCAGCAAGAGCGACCCTCGGGCACGGAGCTTTGCGCTCGTACCAAGTACAATGCGTCCTGCTGAACCATGGCCGCCGGCTGTGCAAAAACTGGCGCCGGCGTAGTGGAGCAAAAGCCGATGCTACAGATATGCAGAGTCATGGAGAGCCGGCCTGAGAAATAACAGGAAAAGATATCACCGCGGCCGTAATCAAGCATTACCAACCTTGGGGAGGAGAAAGTCAAGTGAGCATTGGCGTGGCCTCGGGATTGATCATCAGGGTTTCATTCAATCTTCAATACTATGAGGTGTCGTCCTCGTCCACCTCCGTCCTCCACAGCAGTTCGCTATCACCAGTCCAAGAAGTAGTCGATACCATCCGCGAGCGCTGCCGCACCTACAGCAGCGTGGTCGCTGAAAGGATACTCGTGTATGCTGATATCTCTCAACGCCGGGCTATCCTCCAGCGTGCTGTACAGTTTTTGACTCAGATCCGTCATCCGCTGCGGAACAAGGATGCTCTGCCTAAAGGCAAACTCCTCATCCGTTTCCGTCCGCCTCTGCACCAGGTTCTGTTCGAGTGCGCCATAGCTTATCTGGAAAGCAGGTTTCGTGGCATTAGAAGTATCGTTGGCCGCGGGCGAAATCAACGGTGCGAGGAAATCCGTGTTGTTGAAGACGTAATCGTTGTTGAAAAAGAGTGCCGGAGAGGCACTGAGGAACGTATCGAAGAGGTCGGGGCGTACGGTGAGAGCATATAGGACGAAGAGGCCGCCGAAGGAGTGACCATAGAGCGCATCGCGGTCAAATTCAGCCTTAGGGAAGGCTGTTTCCTGGACCCAGGGGCGGAGAGCAGTATCGATGAATTCGATAAACTCATTAGCATTGGACTGCACACCAGGGACTGTTGGCAATGGGCACTCGTCGCAGACAGGAGGCTGGAAATCGTAGCTTCGCTGGGTGCTGTAGGGCGAATCTGCAATGGTTTCCGGATAGCCTATGCTGACGATAATGCAATCGGGCATGTTGAACTCAACGGGACGACGGCGACGGAAAGCTTCTGTAGCAGTCATGCCAAGAGCGTTGCCATCGAGGACGTACCTGGTAGTCGTGTTAGTTATTCTTCTCTCATCATGCTACTGTAGTTCATGATGGGCTCGTACATCGTCTCCACCCTCGAGCTCTCCTCCTGCGATGTCCAGTTCAAAGGCCATGCGACTTGAATTTGATATTCCCAAGAACCGTTGGTCGCACTCCAGAAGCCTAGGTTGGGCAAAACAGTGCTAGGGAACTCGGTGACAAGGGGCGCAAACTGCCAGGCTCCGACTAAACTCATGATGGCGGCAATGAAGACGTTCCGTCTTGCGTACTATTCAGATCGAGGTACCGCGGGATCAGGCTACCTTTTGACTGCAAAGCTTTTGGCTTTTGTACCTGACGAACACCAGATCACTTGTCCCAGAAATACAGACCCGAGGGGCGGGGTGCACGCTCGTATCCTGCGCAGATATCACGCCGCAATCGCAGGGGCCCCGCAGCAACTTTGCCATGATGGGTTAGTATGGACGCGGCATGGGATTCTAGTCCCGGTACTTACAGTTGGACACCCCGGCCTTATTGAGGGATGTATACATTGCCAAGACGGGGGATCATCCTTGATGATGCCGGTCTCTGTTCACCTCCGCTATGTTATGGAGGGACTCACATATCCCCCAAAACGATTTCAACGGAAGAACTCTCTGTTGTGCTAAAGAGTCAAGGCCGCAGAGTCGCGATTTAGTGCGATGAGACTGCGAGTCAAGCAGCTTTCCAAGCGGAGGAGGGCGGGCCAGAAGGATTCGCTACATGTGTTCTGGCTCTTGAAATCGACGTTTGTACATGTGCTTGCATCCGATGAGCCTCAATCCTCCTCGACAGAACTATCGAACTCATGCAAGCCTTCGTGCAGGTCTGTGCGCCATTGAAATCTCGATAGTCGTGGCGCCTGATGCGAACGGCATATCCGGCATCAGTTGATCAGGGCCGGTTGTGGAGATATATGACGCTAATTCATACGTCTGGTCACATCGTAGTTGTGGAAAGCCATGATCAAGTTCACGATGCGCAATGTTATAGCTCGGAAGGATGGCTCCGGGTGAACTAGGATTGTTATAGCCACGTGCTCTTCTCCACCATCTCACACCTAGCCACCTTCGCAATTACCTCGGCAGTCCAATCACAGATGACTGCGATATCATTTCCAGGGAATAGCAGCTGCGATAGGATATCGTCCGTGTTATTTCTTACGGAGAGGAGTCGGCTGGCGCCTCGCTGTGGGCTTACTGCAAAGTTTGTTAGTTGGCGTCAGCGCATCGGGCCGTAACCATAAACGTTAACTCAGCCCGAGCGAAACCAGACCCTGGAAACCCAAGTGCCGGGAAAACAACCTCTTCGGATGCGAACTCAGTGCTGGGTTCAACGGCGAGTCGTCCGAGATTTGATCTGTGATCTTAGGCGAACACCAAGATGCAGCCATTCGAATCAATGTACAGACGTAGACAATGATGATCCAACCGAAGCGATGGTGAGCAAGATGAAGGTATCAATGGATATGTTTTAGGGAATGAGTTATTTAACTATATGCGTAGCTTCGTCTTTCTAGAAGGCGCCTTGCCCAGGGAGCGGGTCGTTCTTCGCAGGACACGACGCGTCATAGACCTTTGGGTTGACAAACTTGGGCATAAGATCGTTGTTGTAGGCCAGCTCGACGAGCGTAGCATTTTCTATGCATATGTCAGTGAAGGAGCAGTCGTATCTCGAAGGAAGATGATTCTCACCTGAGTTATACAGGGGCCATCCGTACTCGGTCAATCCCTTCTGAGAGTCACGGGCAAATGCACCCCAAGCACCCTGGACATACTTTGTGTACTCGTTCTCAGCAGGAGAATTGGGTAGACCAGAGATGTCCTGAGCAGTGCCAAAGACCAACCCAAGGTCAGAGCCATGGTAGGCCGCGCTTCCTTGAGAACCAAGACCTGCACTGTCGTTGTAAAGGCGAAGGTTGTCCCAATCACCATGGTATCTGTATCGCCACGTCGGCACATCGTACTGAGCCCTGTATGCAGCGGAAAAGGCAGTTGGACATGTGAAACCACGCTGAGTAAATAGGTCCCACTGGGCATTGCTAAAGTTCAGCTTGGCCGCCCACCCGGAAATGCGATACCAGCCATCTTCATGGTCAGCGTTGCCAACCAAGAGCGGAATCTTAGCGAAAGAGCCATCGGAGGAGAGTTGTTGATAATCCTCAAAGACTGTCATGTTATCGACAGTTGGGTGAAAGGTCGCTTGAGTCAAAGCCATGCTTGGTAGTCCAGGAACCTTCGCGGAGGCAGCCAGGAGAGCAGACATGTTTGCGGAGCGTACGCAAGACACAACTTCAGCAGCATCATCGGAAGCACCGCCGCAACCAATGGTCTGGGATACATTGTACCAGATGGACTGAGAATACTCGACAGTGTTGGGGATGAAGCTCAGTGAGGTTCCCGACATGGGGATGAGGCCAGAAACAATTGGGTCATTCTTCCAGGCGTAAGCCCAGTAGTCGACAGCGGCACCGCCTGCGCTCTGTCCAAAGATGACAATACGCGAAGGGTCGCCTCCGAAACCAGCGATGTTATCGCGCAACCATTCAACAGCGGCGCGGTGGTCGCGTAGGGCGGCGTTTTTCTCAACACCAGGAGCACCGGCGAAGCCGAAGATACCCAACCGGTAACTAAAATGGTCAGTAAAGACATGGATGAACACCGAGTAGACCCTACTTGAATGTCACAACCACCACATCCTCAGCATCAGCCAGGTATTGGCCGTTGTAGAAGGGAGAGTGAGGACCAGGAATCTGGAAACCTAGAATGGCCATTAGAGATATTCTGGCGAACCGAAGGGATAACGTACGCCCTCCGTGAAGAAACACTAGCACTGGCTTCTTCGCGTCCGCATCTCCAGCACTTATCGTCCAGACATTGAGCTTTAGACAATCTTCGGATACAGAGTTGTCGTTCTGAGCTGCAAAGTTCTTCCACACACGCAGGCCAGATGGCTGTGTGAAATTGGGGAAGGCTGATACTGGTGGCTTAACAGCAGGACAGTCGCTAGAAAGTCGTTAGAGGTGTCCTCCATTTCTTGCATTTCTTACGTACGGAGACTATGTTTCGTTAGCGATAGTAATCTATATTACGACATGGCGACTACTAACCCATTCTGACGCCTCGAAGACGGTTCCCACTGGCGCATTATACTTCTTCGGTGCAGCGAATCTCAACTCGCCGACTGGTGCCTCTGCATATCGGATGCCCAGGAACTCGGTCACATGTGTCTTGTTGGACGACGGGTGACCAATCAAGGTACCACTTGAGGTCTCAACGTTGAAGCCATTCTTCGGCGCTGCAAGAGCCGAACCGAATAGCGAAGCTACAGCTGCAGCAGTAAGGAGCAAGTGCTGCATAATTTCAACTCGAAACAACAACAACCTTGCGCTTGACGGAATAATTTTCAGTACCTGGCGGGCAACCAGCTGACTTTAATGGAGCGAGATGCAAATCGCGGCTTGGGCTGGCAAGCAATTGGCTCCACGTTCCTGCGTTGCCGTCGACGCCAACCGTTTTCTACGGGGGCAAAAGAAGCTGCAACCAGACAAAGCTCCGAGGCAACTGGAAGTGTTGCAAACAGCTCCATATTGAGTGCGCGCGGCCTTACGCCGGCGCCAAAAGCTAAGACGACGTTTAAGACAGGACGGGTGGCTTCATCTCGCACGGCTGCACCTGGGCATCCTTTGACATCTGTAGGGCGACGCTAGTCCTGATACGCTGCCGCTCCTTCCCGGTCGTATGGAACCTTTCCATCTGGCGAACGCCAACATCATCATGACATGGAGCAGCTAGAAAGTCTAGGACTACGACATCTTTCAAACTGCCATGGCCTTTGCTTGTTCCTATCGAACTCAAATACAGCGGACAGAGACGACACATGCCGGTCCGCCGACATCCGGCAGATATCCGGCTGGCGCTGATCTCCATTTGATGTCATCCATTCCATACCTGTTCAGTGCATTGCACCGAGGCGATTGGAAGTCTGCCCTGCGTTCACGGTAAACGCCTGGACTCTAGCAAGGAAAAGCCTGCACGCGCACAGAGACCAGGAGATCGGCAGATGCAGTTCCCGAAGATTGGTATACCAGATCCAATCGTATCAGACTAGAATGATGACAAGTTCACCGTCACTGCATTCTCGCAATACCCCCACGAAGGAGCTACCAGCCGCTCCATGGCCCTCACCCTGCACTACCGTATCTCCAGGGACGGGTACCTGAAAGGCCAAATGCTAGACGAGTCCCATTATACTATCCGCTCCCGCTGTTCGTGAATCTTCCATAGGACTTACCCTCCAAAAAATCGAGCACCCTCATGCGACATGACTCCTAACGTTGGCCTTGGAAGTGAAGGCTCAGTCGAGCGAGGATGGGGTCTCTGGCTCACTAGTGTCCTATCCATCATCATTGCCGGGCTATTTGTCGGCGCACGTCTGGCGCAACGATTCATCAAGAGCAGTGGCCTGGGGATGGACGACTATATGATTGTCGCCGCCTTGTTTTCATCAGTTCTACTCTCCGTAACGGAGTGTCAAGGTCAGGAGATTGGTGCGATATAGGGGGATGGTTGTTAACTTTGAACAGCTGTGGTTAACGGCTATGGGAGACATTGGAAAGACTTGCCTGCCGATTCCCGCATCATTGCCCGCAAATGGTTCTATGGAGCGAATAGTAAGTTGGCATCCATAAAACACACCCATCCTTCCAAAAGCATGCGGTTCCCTTGCATTTTCTGCTTTCCGAAATGCTACGGACAGGCACTCATCGGAGGTGGTATGAAGTTTGGCTATGGACTTCACTGACTGTCGCAGTTGTCTACAAAGTAGTCCTCATGTTCAACAAGATCTCCGTAGTTTGCCTGTACTACCGAATGTTCGCCATCACTACCAAGTCTTTCCGAGTTGCTTGTCATATCATGAGTGAGTGGCTTGTTTTGGACTACAGACCATTCACTGACTCTATCGTAGACGCTTGGGTCATCACCACAGGTTTTGCATTTACTATCGCGACGGTTTTCCAATGTACGCCAATCGCTGCGTTCTGGGATAAAACTATACCTGGAGCGAGATGTTTCAGGAACGAACCATGGTGGATTTCTTATGCCACTGTTCAAATCACAACCGACTTTATGCTCCTTGCAATGCCTTTTCGGCGAATCCTAGGACTCTCCATGGGACGGGCCGAGAAGTTGGGCGTAGCACTCGTGTTCGGTACGGGTGGCTTGTAAGTATTCGAAACCTCCATTCAAAGCTCCTTGTTAACCCCTTAGCGTCACTTTCGCGTCTATATATCGTGCAACTACAATCGCTCGATCCGCAAATGACCCCGATCCGACCTGGGGACCTGTTCCTGCTACGATATGGTCAGTGATAGAAGCGAATGCTGGTATCGTATGTGCCTGCCTACCTATGCTCCGCGCTCCATTCGTCCGCCTCTTTGGACCACTTTTCGGTTCAGGCATAGGCACCAAGGCCACGTCAAAGCGTCGATCGTACCCCATGGACTGGAAGAGCAATCACGGGCCTGCTGGAACCGGTAACAAGAGCAATGTGTTTGGCCAGAGTGCATCTGAGCGCGAAAGCGAAGATGATGCACTGCCGCCGAGTAGACCGAATGAGCTCGGCCGCCGGGGCAGCGGCATCTTTGTTACAAATGAGTTCAGTATTGAGCGCAATGAGTTACAAAAGCAAGAGACAGACACACGATCATGCGAACAAGATGGCGACAACAACACTGCGGCAAGCGTAAACGAGGATAAACCGGGTGGCAAGAGCCCCTTCTACCACGTTTGAGATGGAGAACCATATTGCTTCTTCTCATCCAGTGCCACAATATTCCAGCACTAGCCCTGCACCAGAGGATACAGATTACCCGTCCAGCAAACAAGCTACACCCTCTCGGCGACATGCGCATCACGATCTTCGGTGTCTCCCTTGGAAGGCGCTTCTCTAGTGTTCTTTCGGCCCTATACCGCACGGCCGCTAGCGAACGAGATGCGCAAATTTGCAGAGCTCAAATCGCGAGCCGCTTGTGCCCCATCTACACATCGATAGTTCGTTCACGCGCAGCACCGTCTTGAACAACAACTCACAGATGCTGCATAGAGCTCTTTTCTTTCATGCCGATGCTGCGCAGTCGTGAGAAACGCATCAGCTTATGCGACACTACGCACGCATACGATGGTGCGGACGGCAGCTGAGCGACGCTATCATCGATGCTACCGTCCGGGCCGCTTAGTTCACATTTCATGCCTGATGGACGATGCGTCGCGCTTCGGAACCCACAACGGTCAGCCGTCTGTGTTGAACTGCCGCACGAGGGCGTGAGGTCAAGATACGATGAGAGCAGCGTGCACCATGTTACGCGGTATGGCGCACAATACGTGCGAGCAGCCAACGATTTCAGTAGCGTTGTGATCTCTTGTTCATGTCCTTCCCATGAAAAGCCCGACGCCTAGATGCTAGATGCGACACGTTGCGACGTATACTGAGGCCCAAATAATTCCTACATCATCGAGTCGTCTTTGTGGCGTCTTTTCTCTTGAGAAGAGTCCAGATAGGTAACCGAGACGACTATACAATCTAGATTGCGAGCCATGCAGCGAAAGACGGTGAAAATTTTGGCAGCCAAAGTTGCGGTGTCGCACGTTCATTCCCAACAAAGTGAGAGGCCGAGCAGTGAGGCATTTGTTCGACCTGGCGTTGGACACGTGTGGCGTCGAAAACACACGGAATCTGCAGGGAAAGGCGTGGCATACATCGTTGCATTGCTTGGTAGCGGATACTGGCCCTTTTTCACGAATGAAGAGAGGGTGCGAGCAAAGCCAACCAGCCTGCCGATCCTTGCCCCGCTTCCTCTGTGCACGCGGCTGCGCCACAGCTGGATATTGGTCTCTCCCCTCAGACGTCATGCGCACATGCAGTGAATATCGACTTGACCTGATCCGTGATGCCTCCTGATTTTCCTCCAGCTGGCGCACAAGCCTCTGCAGCGCGACGTCCTCATCTGCTCTACCATCGACACCTTGTGAGCTGGACATTGAAACCTACCCCGCCAACATGACGACGAAAAGTACGACCGACTTCGTCGAATCAACAGATCCAGCCGGAGCGAAGTCCAAGGCCCAGATCCTCACCGACGTCTTTTCTCTTGCGACCCAATTCAGCACCTGCGTTGAAGCTTTCAACCTCATCCATCCTTCCAAAGATCAAGACCATGCGCAAAAGGTCGTGCTTGCGAAGCTTGGCCTCCAGCAGGGCAGGTTGCTGATCTTTGGCGATGCGGTGGGTATTACTGCGCCACCTGCGACTATTGCACGACACATGATACCCAGCCACCCTGGCATCACAAATCCAGATCCACATGTACCTGTACACTTTGGCGTCAGAGATGCGAGGCTTGATGAGGAGGTAATCAATGCGAAGGTTCGCAGGGCGCTCCATGAGATCGCGGGACGTCCAAGCAGCATGTCGCGAGACGAACTCATGAATGTATACGGCTTGAAGAGCCCGAAGACGTTCTCACGCCTCGAATATCCAGCGCTAGACACAAATCGACTAGAAGGCTTCCGCGAGAAGTTTACACTGCTAAAGGATCTTCTCAATCAGACGGGCGCGCGGGCGAGTCTGAAGCGCAACCTCAGCATGACGACCTCGCATTGGACCGTCAAGGACACCACGCGCTTCAGTGAGTACGTCAAAGTTGTACGCACCGAAGTTGATGCGCTCATCGATCTCATGGGCGTGAAGGAGCAGGTCGACCGTGGAATTCGTTCCGATCTCAAGAGCATGGGCTGGCACCCAGACCTAACAGGTCCAGCAGTACGACAGGACTGGGAGAAGCTGCGTCTGATCCGTGAAGCCTGCGTAGTCGATTATCCAGAGTACATTGAAGTCATCGACAAAGCTATGCAGTACATTAGCGAAGAAGTCAAAGAATCTAATCTCGCCCGGAACCGCGCCGTTCTTGGCCTTTCAGAATCCAACATGGACGCAGCAGGCGCGCGCCGGAAGTCAGACTACGACATTCGCTCCGCCCCTGCTCCCGCTCCAGCCCCGGCCCACACCACCGGACTCAAGTCACCAAAACCAGAAGCGAAATCTCACATCCAACTCGCCGCCGAACGCGCCCTGAATCCAAATGCGGGCAAGGAAAAGCGCCCAGGCTGGCTCTCGGCCTTCAAATTCAAATCTTGGTCCAAGAACAGCAAGACTGCACATGAGAAGCAGCGCTCAAACAGCGTCCCACACACACCGACCATAGACCCCCAGCGCTCCCTCTCCGCAAGCGAAGCACCAGATCAGACCTCAGAAGACTCAAACACCCTCCAAGCCGTGCGCTCCAAATCTCTTAGCGCGATCCCCAGCGACAACACACTACAGCCCCCACTATCAAATCTCGACTCTCGTATCCGCAAGCTCAGCCTCGACCACGGAGACATGGCAGGTATCCCGCCCATCCAGGAAAACGGCGGCGAAGTAACAAGCTTCCCTGAAAGAAATGGACTGCCTGATTTCGATGCTGATATGGATAAGAATGTGCTAGTGCAGATTGACACAGCGAAGAGTGAGGGAAGCAAACATGGTTTGGAGAATATCAAGACGGCGAATAGTTATATCGATCGGCATGATATGTATCCCGCTGTGGGCCGGATTGAGACCAAGGATATTAGGAATGTGGCGCATACGCCGGGGCTATAGGGCTGTGTTTTGGTGGCCGTGTTGAGGTAGTGCACCGATTGGAAAGGGCGGTTGTGCAGTTAGGTAGCAGAGCTACGTCTGCCGGGGAGGATATGGCCATGGTTTTGTGATGATCTTTTCTTTGAGCAATTTTGAGTTCAAGCTGGATGTGTTCATTGCGTATTCAGAGCATGGAGCTTGGTGTATTTAGTTGGCTTGGTGGTTACAAAGGCTTCACGGTGGTTTGCTTGATATATCAAAATTCACACAGTATCTTCAGGATGTCTAACAAATTACAAGGTCAGCAGCCTGTTCGTCATACCCTTTCCACGACAATACATCCCCTCGATAGTCGCGTATGGAACTACCACCTTGCCCTTTCCTCCAGTGGTATCAGACCTGGATCCTAATACTCTTTAGACATGTAGACTATATTCGGATATCCGTTCTCAGGATGCGCATGACAACAATAGCGGTCGTGGCAACGATGGCGTCTGGCTCGATATGTAAGGCACTGTTTACGAAAGCACCGCTTGACACGCTCAGTGCAAGTCTCACAAGGAGTTCCATGGTCACGTACGAGATGAGAGATGGTGTCAATGCTCGGAAGCAGATCTCACCACGCAGTAAATTGATAACGCGGCATAATACACAATAAAGCGGCTATACCCTACCCCTTTCGACGCAGTAGGCACACAGTGAATGTTCGCAACGCGAACGCAATGGTGTACTTGTTCGAAAGAGTTCCATGTTCACATTCGCGACCGTATACATAGCACTAAGTGCATACGACAGGGCATAAAGGGAATGTGGCAGCGTACTGTGTATGCGGCGACGATGGGTAACTGAAATCTGTTAGTATGTTTCCCCCATGTGATTTGGGAGCATCCAGCAGGTGAGCAGTATTTACCGCGTAAGTTCTCCCAGCATTGTCCTGTGTTCAACGGTCCATATATGTGCTTAATATTGTTACATGTCCTTCAGTTCCCAAACTATACCATCCATCTCTTTAGTGACCTGAGAGAGAGAGGCCTCTATA
Organism: Alternaria panax; assembly: GCA_019702505.1. NCBI lineage: Eukaryota > Fungi > Ascomycota > Dothideomycetes > Pleosporales > Pleosporaceae > Alternaria > Alternaria panax. Next base: position 5,292,294 of record JAANER010000001.1, on the reverse strand, counting down.
TTCTTTGCACGTGCTCGCCATTGTGCGCCTTCTGAGTAAGCCTCATGAAGCTGTTTCTCGAGATTACATCGCTCGCCAGACTTGCGTCGTCGACATTGGGTACCCCCCAGTTGTAGGTGAATGACATTCTGATCTTGAACTGTGCCTATGTAGGTCGATCAGTTGTGAAGTACTACTTTGGATATGTAGTACGAAGTCGGGAAAGTAGGGACATTCTTTGGCCGACTATGCAAGCCTGTCTAGGTGAGGTAGTGCACGCATTGACCTTCTATAATCTTGCGCGCCCTGCCTTCTGCCCTCTTACTCACCAACTCGCTTCCACCCCTTCGCTCAACCGTTCGTTCAGGCACACACTCATTTCCATATCTTTTCTTTTCTTTCTTTACTTCGCTTAACCCGAACTCGTCTTACTTCTTCCACAGTTCACATGCCCAATATCCACATCTTGTACTACGATTCTCTCTTCCGAGGTGTTCCTGCAGCTTCACGCTGTGCCCGCTACACTCACTAGTATTCCCACCACGTAAGCGCTATCGGTGAGTGTAGCGAGTTTGGCCCCTTGCTTGCTAAATGCATTACCGCCAGTAGATTGTTGTCATGACCTTACACAAGGAATAAGGGACGTCGGCGCATACTCTTGCAGGCTGCTCCTTGGGCACCTGGGCGAGGGTCTACGATGGCATCAATGGCAAGCCTTGCGTCAGGCCGAGTATTCAGCCACACGTTTTCATTGGAGCGATGCCCTGGCGTCATCCTTTGAAAAAGATACTTGTGTATACTTTGTCCCAGAATCGTGATTGCTTCCATGATTTACACGCTAATCGGGAGCACATATCAGCCTACTATTCGCAATGTCATCGTGATGACATGTACCACAATACTAGTGAGGACGAAGTTGACATATTATAACCCCTACAAAGAACAATGAGTTGTCTAGTCCAGCTGCTTGTCAGTTCGAACTTTCAGCACCCGAAAGCGGAGACGACAAACCTGTCACGCTTGATAGTTCGGGAATATCCTGCGCATACGCGCTGTTTGAGAGGTAAAATACGCATGCTACCCCATAAGCATCGTGAATAGCCTTGTTCTAACCTCAGTCTTCTTCCAATCCAATTTTGACACTCTCCACCAACTCCTCTGCTTCTTCCTTCTCAATTTCCATCATAGTAAGGCGATACTCGTACTCCGCGCCCTTGGGGTGATATAGATTACAGCGGCCGTGACGCCAATTGTCGTGAGACATGTAATCGGGACATGTAGGCCAAGTGTAGATATCTGGAGCGGATGTGTTGCGCTTCCGCTTCTTCGGGGTTTTGGAGGTTCAGGTTACACGACCGCGAGGTAGGCTTGCTGCTGCCATATATAAACCTTAGATGAAAAAGCCCCAGAAATAAACTGTGGGAACTTACTCAGACATGCGTTTCCGCTCGAGTGTAACTCTTGAACGCATGCGGGACCCTACACTATCTTCCCGAGGGATGATAGAGGTCGGATCTTGATTGTCTCTCTCTTTTTCAGCGCTCTTGGACGTGGTTCTCCTTCCTCTAACTCGTATACGCCAGTGTTGCTGATTTTTTCATCATCTCTGTCGATCGATGGAGATCGCGTCCGCTCGAGCTGAGAGCTGATTTCCTGCAAACATTCCCCTTCAAATGCGTCTTCTGGACGAAGGGCTTGGACGAAGATCTCACTAAGCTTCAATATGCGTCGAGGACCTAACCTACAGATTGTCACAGAGAAGCCTATGGGCGACGCTGTTGGTTGAGGCGGCAGAGAAGGAAGGGTTTGTCACTTCGACCTGACATAGGACGAGTGGTAGCTATTGGTGGGGGATGATCTGATAGTTGTAAAAAGGACATATTGGGTGATTACGGGTGAAGAAGCAGTAGTGGTGGCAAGTTGGGAAGAGGTTCTAGCTTGAACTGTGTGGAGAGTCGTTTTCGAACGCAAAGTTTCGTTTGACTGCCATCAGCTGACCACCCTCAAGGACGATGTGGCTTCATCGGAGACCCGGAGGATTTCTTGAAACAGTACGATCTAGTAGATGCTCGCCTTTCTGTGCGCTCGCAATCGAGCCTTTCGCCATTGTCCGATGTTCTTTGTACTCACGGTGAAGGTGACTTCGCCCGTACCTGCGTCTTCACCTTCACCTCCAGATTGGGCTTGCTGTCTTCTGACCCGCAATTTCCTCTTGTCCACATCTTCTTTACCTCTTTCTCACATAGCTCCAACTCTTTTACCACAACCCAAGGTAATCACTTTCAAGATATCTTACAGTGATTTTACCCTAACCCTGTCCAGATCAACTCAATTTCGGCACGCGCCATCGCAGTTGTGATTGTTTGCTTTCTACGCTCAATCGGCTTGCGACAGCAACAACAACAGCTAACCGCGTCAACAAACAACCTTCTTTTTCGCAACCGGAGCCGCGCGTCGTATAACACTAGTAATTGCGAAAATGCCGCCCCGGGGACTGTACCATATCCCACGACACAATCTTACTGGCCAAGACGTCTCGATGAAGCGTGAATCTTTCAACAGCATGGATTTCAAGGAAGCGGAGAAGCTGGTACCCGTTACGACCAACGACGGCACGGCAGACGATGTGGTCAACAACGAGAGGGCTCAGAGGAAGCAGGAGAAGCGCGAGAGGAAAGAAGAGAGGCGACTGAATAGGGAGGCCAAGGTAGCTAAGGCTACCGCAGAAGAAAAGCAGAACACCCCGCCAGTCAACGCGACATCTACTGCCACGTTTGCTGCCACGCCCGTCAAAAATCGCAGGTACGGTCCACGTGGTCCGTACAAGAAGAGAGAGAAGGGCCCAGACGGCACACTGGTGTCTGCTGCGAAGAAACGCAAGAGAGAGTTCGAGGCGCCTGTCGATAGTCCAACTGTCACTGATAAAGGTCTCGCTGACGCTGACAATTGGCTCGGCCCTAGCTTCAAGAAGAACATGGAGGACAACAAGAACTCATTGACTCGCCTCGCCTCCATCTTCGACCAGCAGGTCAACAAGACTGCTACACTCACCGAATTGCCGTCGGAGAAGCCGTGGAGACCAGTGGGTTTGGATAAAAAGACTGTCGTCAAGTCCATTGAGACTGCGATACCGAAAGCCAGCGAGATTAAGAAGAAGGTCCCCAAGCCCAGCGAGACCCAGCCCAAAACCAAGAAGCAGAAGCTGAAAAAGGCACCTATGGCTCCCAACATGGAGAATGTACCCAGGGTCATCAAAGCCCCAGTACCAGTCCCTTTCGTCACATCAGCCCTGGCTGCCGAGCCGAAGAGCACACCAGTTCCACTTCCTCAGAAGTCTCCTGGTGTTTTGAAACGCAGCGTAAGTGAGTCACCGACAAAAAAGACCAAGGCAGACCTCCGAGAGTCTGAAGTCCTTGTCAGCGAGACCCCTCTCTCGCAAATGAGCTGTACACTTGCAACCACCCCTCGCGTACGAGCAATCCCGTTTAGTTTGCCACCCGTAGTCACCATGGCTAAGGAGACTAAAACTACTCCCAGCACCCTCGAATCGTCTCCCGACATTCCCCTCATAGTTGCGACCAAATCCCCAATGGCTCAAAAGCGCATCATTGGTAGCCAAGGTTCTGTGAACCCGCTCACCAGCAGCCAAGCCGACAGCCTCACCACCGCAAACCTCATGCGCTTCAAGCAGCCCCTCAATGATGTCCCCAAGCCGCGTCCCGGAGGCCGTCGTTCCATGAGCGAGGTACCTAGTACCTCTTCGAGCAGCTCGACTACCACAAGAAGAAGCATCCGCGACATGTTGATGCGCCCAAACAAGCCATACACGCGTCCCGACGACAAGCTCTCCCTCTCGAACAGCAAGAAGAAGCATATTGAAAAGCATGACGAGGCCAACCTCGCCACCTTCACCAGCACCTTCACCGCATCCCGCCGCACCGTCAACTTCACCGACGAGGCCGAATACCTCGACGAGTACAGCGAATGGCTCTCCGACAGCGAAGCAGCCGGCGCCCTCCCCTGCCTGAAACAAGCCTCAGGATGCACAAACAAGTCCGAGAAACTACTCCAGCTACAACATTCAGACGCCACATCCGCCTTCCAAGTCATCGTGACCAACGAATCTGAAGCCGCAACCACAGCAGCAGACATTGAGCGCGCCCATACCGCCACTACCTACCTGCGCTACAGCATTCAGACGCGCGTGCCCATGCCGCTGGGCACCATCGAAGGAACCTTCAAGCTCTACTGCCCAAGGTACAGCACAACACACGTGGACAAGTACGGATTCGGTCTGCGCACGCTGACCATTACGTCCATCGCCGGTCTGAACCCCATGTCAGGAGCCTACACAGCGCGTCTGTCCGTCCCACCCCGCTCCATGCCATACCCCATTCAAGCCTTTGAAGCCCCGCCCCACGCCTCGTTCCGCACCGTCACACTCAAGACGGTGGCTGAGGGGTACAAGATGGATGTTGTGTTTTTGGGTAATGGGTACTTGATACTACGCGTGGATTTACATCTTATTCTCAATGGCAAGTCGGCTGGAGAGGCGAAGGCAAAGGCGGGGAAGGGTAAGGGTAAGGGCAAGGGTATAGGTATGGAGGGGAAGACCAAAGCTGGGGTTGACATCTGGGAGTTTCTGGGTGTGAATGAGAAGGCGGTTGTCTGGGAACCGCAGGTTGATGAGTTGGAGAAGGAGGGGAGGAAGTTGGTTGCCAGGTATGATGGTCGTTGAAGTGGGAGTGTGAAGTGGTGAGATGTAGGATACGAGTGGTCTTGTGGAGTATGGAATCTGGGTCGGCGGAGGGAGAATTGACGAGATGTTCGCGTTGGTGGAAGCTCGGGTGCGGCTGAGACTTGCGTTGCCTATCCAAAGTTTTTCATGCTTGGCTGGAGCTTCGCAGACCTCGTCCAAGGTTGTTACGCTGTCATCGCGTCCATTTGGATACTGAGCGTCGTCTCGATGGCCTCAGATAGTGGTATCCAACATTAGTCTACGACTAGGATGCTGGATATAGAGTGGGATGACTTGCCAACACGACGGCACGGACATCGGGTAGTCTCAGCCGTTATCCGAAGACCGGCCGATGATTGCCAGCTTACCCCCAACTCTTCGATATATAAAAATTCTAAAACACGTGCAAAACATACACATACTCCATTGACTGTGGCGCGACTGTTGCCCCATTCCTACTGCTTACGTTTACATCTACCACTTATCTTCAAATAAGGGGGAAACTCTAATCTCATGCAAAAAGTATCAAAACATGCCTTCCCTCGCTGTCTCTTGTGGACTCCGTGCTGCCCTATCTCTTGCTTCTATATGCAAAGTAATCACGATACGCGTTCTTTGACAAGATCAGATCGGAGATGCGAGCGTCCGCCAACCCGTCTAAGCGAGCGAGAGCAAGAAGAACAAGAAAACACCTAGTCCTTCTTCGCCCGGCCGTTCTGCTGTTCAGCAAGCTCCAACTTCTCGTTACCCTTCTGGATGAAGAATCTGCGTTCGAGGAATTTGAGACCTTCATCGATGATACTGAAGACACGTTAGTGATTACTCCTGCTGTAATTTTTGGCACACGGCGTAAAGGGTGACTTACATGATAGGCGCACTGATCGCCATGACCGCTTTCCACTCATTGCCATCTAGCGGAATAACACTGAATAGGCCTTGCAAGAACGGGACGTAGAGAAGTGCAAAGTGCAAGGCCATGCTCAAACAGATGGCATACACAAGCATCATATTCTCCCAAAGTGGCAATGTGAGCAGACTCTCTGAGCTGCTCAAGGCGTTCATAGCATTGAGCATCTCGATCACGACCAAGATGCTCAGACTAACAGTAGACGCAGCTTGTGCAGACGAATTGGTGAACATCTCGCAGCCGATTTCAGGGAACTGTGTTGAGCAGCGGTGGAAGTGGCGGAGCTGATAGAAAGAGATTTGGGGGCCTTGGCTGTTGAACATAAACCACCATGCGTAGCCACCAACGGTTGCGGCGCCAACGTAGGTACCAATAACCATGTAGCGGAAGAACAACCAGCCGCTGATGAGAGGCTCGTCGCGCTTGCGGGGTTGGCGTTTCATTACATCGTGGTCTGGGGGATTGAAAGAGAGCGCGGTGGCGGGCAGACCGTCGGTAACGAGATTGACCCAGAGGAGTTGGACAGGAATCAGAGCCTCAGGCATACCCATAGCGGCAGTGAGGAAGATAGATACGACTTCTCCAATGTTGGAGGAGATGAGATAGCGGATAAACTGTTGAGTGTTGTTGTAGATGGAACGTCCTTCCTCGACGGCACCTTCGATGGTGGCAAAGTTATCGTCTACAAGCACCATATCGGCAGCGAGCTTGGCTACGTCGGTTCCGGAACCCATGGCGACACCAATGTCGGCTTTCTTGAGAGCAGGCGCATCATTGACACCGTCACCAGTCATAGCGACAACCTCACCGGCTTGTTGCAGAAGGTCGACAAGTTTGGACTTATGTGTTGGCTCAGTGCGGGAGAAGAGGCTGGCGTGCTTGGCGGCTTCCATCTTTTCCGACTCAGAAAGATCATCGAACTGGCGACCCGTGAAAGACTTGCCAGTGAGATCCTCGTTGGGGCCAAAGACACCGATTTGACGACATATGGACTCTGCAGTGTTCTGGTTGTCTCCGGTGATGACTACAACGCGGATACCAGCAGAGCGGCACTTGGCGATCGAGGCGCGGACTTCAGGGCGGGGAGGGTCCAACATGCCAACGAGACCGATGAGAGTCATATTCTGCTCAAGCTGGGTGTATTCCTGGGTAGTCTTGGCCTTTGCGAGAAGCGGGTTCGATTCGATGTCTTCAACAGATGCTACAGCAATAACACGAAGGCCGCGGTTGCCGTACTCGACGATTTCCTTATTGATGAGGGCGGACAATTGCTTGCTCATGGGCATTTTCTTTCCGTTCTTGCCAACGATGACATTGGTGCAACGGTCAAGAATCGACTCAGGAGCGCCCTTGACGAGTAGTTTTTGCGAGTTACCGTTCTTGACCAGAACAGACATGCTCTTACGGTCGCGAGAGAATTCATACGTGGCTAGGCGGGGGTACTGGCTTTCGTAATGCTTGGTAGAGAAATCAAGACGTCCTTCGGGCAAGGTGCTGGCGCGGGTCGCGTTGTGGGCGATATCGGGAGTGCCGACCTTCTCAACTAGGACGCGGAGAGCGCCCTCAGTAGGCTCACCGACAAGGTTGTAGGTACCGTTTTTGGAGTCATAGGCCAGGGCTGCATCGTTGCAAAGCGCGGTGACCTCACAAATCTGGCGTACAGTGTCGGATTGCGCAGCAAGGTTTTCGAGGGGTTTGCCACGAAGCGAGATCTGACCCTCAGGCGCAAAGCTAGTGCCTTCAATGTCAAACTCTTCAAGACCGCTGCCTTGTTCGTTGAGGAAGACCATCTTATTGACGCTCATCTGGTTCGTGGTGAGAGTACCTGTCTTGTCGGAGCAAATAACGCTGCAGCTACCGAGCGTCTCGACAGAAGGCAGGCTTCGCACAACGGCGTTCCTTGCAGCCATCTTGCGCGTTCCCAGAGCCAGGCAGGTTGTAATGACGACGGCCAGACCTTCGGGAATAGCAGCGACACCGAGAGAAACGGCAATCTTGAGATAGTAGATAGCACCTTTGGTGAAGCTGCCGTGCGAGGGATCGTTGAAGTTGCCAACGTTGATGAGCCAGACCAGGATGCAGATGGCCGTGATGACCTTTGCGAGCTGGTCGCCGAAGTCGTTGAGCTTCTCTTTCAGAGGGGTAGGCTGTGAGATCTGTGCCGTGATGCTCTCATGGATGTCTCCAATCGCCGTGTTACCACCCGTCAGAACTACCAGCGCAGTCGCATGACCCGTAACAACCGTGGTACCCGAGAAGAGCATATTGACCTGATCCTGCTTGACAGCATTCTCATCCTTGACAGGCCTGGTGTCCTTGGATACACTCTCGCTCTCCCCGGTCAAGATAGACTGGTCGATGTTGAAGCTGTTGCTTGAGATGGACAGGATCCTGCAATCAGCGGGTATCCTGTCGCCGATTGTAACCGAGATGACATCTCCGGGAACCAGCTCGTCGGCCTTGATGCGTTTGACATGTCCGTCGCGTACGACTTTCGCTTCGTTGGCTGAGTATTCCTGAAGGGCCGCGATGGCCTTTTCGGCGCTAGTTTCTTGCGATACTCCGACGACGGCGTTTAGGATAAGAATGGTGAGAATCTATAGACATACAAGTTAGCGCAGATAGATATATCCACCACATCTGGTACATACAACTGCCGGGTCCACGAACGCGGTCCAGCCTTCTTCTTCGTCTTCGAAGAGGGCTAGTACAAACGACACTGCTGCCGAGCCTAGCAAGATGATGACCAGCTGATCCTTGAACTGTTCGAGGATGAGTTCCCAGATAGGAGTCGGGGGGTCTTCTGGCAGTGCTATTGTCTGTGTCAGCAGTCGTCGTCCCAGTCCACGGAGATAGTAACGCACCATTCTTGCCGTGCTTTTCCCTCGCGCTCTGCACCTGCTGTGCGCTAAGACCCTTCTGCTCTTCGACCTGGAAATACCTCAGCGCCTCAGCAGGCGTCTTGGTGTACGCATTCTCCATGCCCACTACTCTTATCACTGGGTGTGCTTCGCTCAATACACCACTTGATCAATGGTCTGTTGTATGTTGGCTCAATCGTTGCGCGGTGGTGTTGTTCGCAGGGGTATCTCGGTTCTAGAAATGTGTGGCCTCCCAAGTTGCAGATATCTTCGCCTGTGACGTTTAGATGAACCCTAGCACCGTTCGCCTTGTTCCTTCGAGTATAAAGAGAGGAACTGTGCTTTCCTTGCGCAAGTAAAGTCGCAGGAGAAGACGATGGAAGATTCTGCGATTGTCCACGGCAGAAACGGCTGTACTGGCGGCGCAACAACACTTGTCTCGACTTCGGCGCGTCCCAAGAAATCTGTCCTCTAAATCGACCCGCATGCGCCACAGCACTAGCCCCCTTCCAGCCTCACCAGCCACTTCTCGCCGATAGCCACGTTTCTTGCAACTCGTTTCCAACTCGTCCACATGTCTTACTTGCCCTGGATTTGCAACACTCCACGTGTAGTATATTATAGGTGATCAGAGTCTGAGGGTTTGCGCCGTTCGCGGCGACTCTGAAATGCCTGTGGGTGCGGCCAAATTCCGGAAACAACTCGCTGGTCCGGCCATGCCCCGCGATTCACGCTCCCCCACCTTAGCACCGGGTCCGGATAAATGGTCAAACTCAGCACTAGCCACCCTACATAGAATGTTTTAGTCTTAACTCCTATGTTTATTTAACCTATAAGTTATTTTAGAAAGGCTCTATAAAATAAGTAAATAGTAGGTTCTCTTTACTTATTAGTTATAAAAGTTAATAAAAAAGATAAGATATCTAATATAATTTAGATAGTATACTAATAAGAGCTTTATAATAAAAGTTAAAATAACTATATGTTATAATTAAAAATTATTATAATTTTCTCTAAGGTAACTAAAAAATAATACCTTTTAGACTATAAGAAGTCTAGTAGTAAATCCTAGTAGACTCTAAACCTAGATACTACTCTAAGCTAGGACTATATATCTACTTAGCTATAGACCTAATAGTAACTAAATCTAGATAAACGTAAAGTAGTTTCTTATCTATATAGACTAATAGAGAGGTAATAAAAAGAAAGAGACCTTTTAAAAGTTACTATTTTTTAAGCTATATATAATTATACCTAGAAGAGCTAGAACTAAGACTTTTAGTATTTTAGAAAGAAAAAAGCTTTTTCTTTAAGTAGGTATCTCTATAATCTTACTTAGTAAGCTAAGGTTACTATAAGTCTAGTAGTATTAAAAGGTAAAGAAAACTAAGTAGAAGATCTTAGTATAACTTTTAAGTAAGTATATAGAAAGCTCTAGAAAATATTATATAATATAAGTTTAGGTATAACTTTAAAATTTAGAGAATTAATTAAAAGAAAAGAAAAAAGAGTATACTAAAAAAGTATACTAAAATTATATTAGTTAACTTTTTATCTTCTTCTATATAAAATTTTCTTTCTATATTTAAGCTTTCTCTTCTTTATTATCTTTCTAATTTTTATATACTTTTAAATTTTAAAAAGAAGTTTATAAAGCTCTAGACCTAGTATATAAGGGGTAGTTATAGGTAATAGTATTTACTTTACATGTTACGGTAACTACCGTAGTTCTCTTAATACCTAAACGTATAGATTTTAGGTAGCTTACTAGTCTACTTAAAATCTATTAATTAGCTAGCTAAGGCCTAAGCGCCGCGCACGGCCCTAGCTATATCTTTTACCGTTTTATATTCTACTCTATTTCTTACGTAACGTCTTATATTATACTAGATATTATACGTAGCTATAATTAACGCTTCTTATAAGCTCTTAAATACGTACTTATAGTGTCTTATAATATTATATTACGTTATACTACTATAACTACTTAAGGGTAACCTAACGCGTTGTAATTAATCCTAAATTAGCTAAATACTATCTAAGCTAATTCTACTATATTAAAAGCTAGTAATAAAGTACTACTTACTAATCTAGCTAAATAAGAAAACTAATACTCTTAATAGATTCTAGAGCTTTACTAAGAGCTTAAGTCTATTAAGACTAGGTCTACTCTTACTACTACTCTAGCTATTACTTAAACTAGCGCTAAAGGAGATTAAGTTTATCTAGAAGAGCTATCTAGAATTAGCTTAAATCTTATAATACTACCTAACGTAAACCTAAAGGACCTTTCCTAAACTAACTATCTACCTAACTTATCTCTATTTAATAGCTATTAAAAGGACCTTCTTACCTTTATCTATAACGTGGTTCACAAGCGAGTCGCCAACACAAGCGAGTCGCCACCCCAACAGCAGCGCGACGACTACGCAGCGACCTAGCGCAACACCACAATACAAATTTTGTACTATTGCAATAGTATAGCATTATTCAGAAGCGTTACTATCATCTATGTCCTCAAGCTCTACCTTACAGGTACGGGAGTTATGCCCAACCTCACTACAGCGGCCGCAGCGCCTCTCTGCGCGCACCCTCTTCGCAGGCGTCTTACCGTCCTCACGCCTACTACCCTCTCTTTTAGCAATTAAGTCTAACACCTCACCAACTATTAGAGTCTCCTCTGCGCGTACATAACGCCTTTTGCGAGTCTTGCGCTTTGTGAGCGTGTCAACAGCGTCTCGAAGGCGGCCCATTTCCTCCTGCATCAACACCATATTATGAGCTATCTGCTGAGCGCCTTTACTTAGCTGCTTGACCTGCTCATCTAATGAGCTTGCTGGAGACCCTCGGTGGTTTTGTATGCGATTTCGAATCAGCGTAGATTGCGCCTCCATCTCGCTGGCGTTGCGCGGTGTTTGCGCCTCCCAGGCGACAGTGCCTGGTGCAGGTGGTGTTGGCGTACGTAGCTGCACATCCAGCTTTGATAACACCGCCTCTGGATTGTATGGGACTAGCCCAGCACCTCGAAACCCTGCGCGAACGTTCTCTGATGTGAACGTCTTCTCATATGCTGCTTTGAAGGCGGGTAGGAAGGTTTCCTTGTTGATATGGTGGATGCGGCTGCGTGCCAAGAGCGAGATTCCATCGCCATAATGGCGCTTCAACAGCGAGTAGGGGACGACGTCAAGAGGCTGCAGGAGGTGCGATGAGTGAGGTGGCATGCAGAGAGCGATAATCTTGTTCTCCTTGCAGTAGTCCTGGAAATCTATCGAGCAGTGGCTCTCATGGCCGTCAATAATAAGCAGCCTGTACGCCCCAGTAGAAGACGCCTTTGTATGGGCGTCAAAGTGCTTAAGCCACGCCAGCGCGAGGTCGTTGTTGATCCAGCCAGTAGGAGAGACAGTGATAATCCAATTGCGAGGTAGATCAGCGAACCAGGAGGTGATAAGGACCTTGCCTGCAAAGATGAGGAAGGGCGGGATAACGCGCCCTGTTGCAGAGACGCCTTGGACTAGAGTTACCCACTCGCGATCGCCAGGCTGTAGTTTTTTCTGTTTCCCAGGTTTCTCTGAGCCTGTAACAACAAGCTGAGAAGTTATCTTGCCCATCATAAAGCCAGACTCATCAAAGTTCCAGGTATCCTCATCTGCGATACCATGCTTCGCCTTCATGTTCTGAACAAGCGTGAACCAGGGCCTGATAGTCGCTGGGTCCTCGCAGACAGCTCGCTGGTGATCGTATGGACGGCTCCATCGCGTTCGCAGCTCAGGTGTACGCTTGATGAAGTTATCAACCCAGTTCTTGCCTGTAGGCTTTCCACCACGCTCTCTCAGCAGTCTATCAGCCATATCTCGTACGTGCGCCTTCGAGGGCGGTATTCCACGTAGGCCCTCTTCAAGTACACGCTGTACAATCGCCTCCTCTTCTAGCTTTATAAGGCGTTTTGAGTTTGGCTCGCAATCGCTTCGAGAGCGTCGTCCGGCACGTCGGTCAACAAGCGTTCTTCGTGGGACATTAAAGATTGCAGCAGCGCGTGCGTTGCTTTGAAACTGATGAGAATTAATATCTAAGATAGCAAGCTGTAGATTGCCTTCAGTATAGGTCCTTTGGAGATTGCGTGGTTGCGGCATTACATGAAGTTGCTGTGCACGCGTCGCGCTGCTGTTGGGGTGGCGACTCGCTTGTGTTGGCGACTCGCTTGTGAACCACGTTAAGCTTAGGTATAAGCTTAAAGGAAACGTAGACTAATACCTAAACGAAAGATCCTACCTACTATATACTTACTCTAGACTTAAGAAGGACGTAGTAGCTTTTATTAACTTACTTATAGATAAGGATATCTATAATATAGACTAGCTTATTACCTTTCTTAAAGCTACCTATAGAGACCTAAATAAGAAGCTAATAGCTCTTAGTTAATTAAGCGGACTCTATTAAGGAAAGTATAGCTTTACCTCTTACTTTACTAAATTCTAATAACTAGCTACTAATACTAGGTTAAATAAGATTAGCCTAATTACGTCCCTCTAGAACTCTCTATCTTATAAACTTTAATATATAATAGTTAGAGAAGCCTTACCTAGCAACCTTAACGATTATACTAACCTAATATCTACGTATAATAATAACTTCTATTTCCTACTAGACTACCTATAACGCTACCTTATAACCTATTCTAATGTAATAGAGATAGACGCGTTAGTATGCGCCTCTACTAGTTCCTCTAAATAATAGAAGAGGATTAAAGAAGGCTACTACTTTAAGTATAACTAGAAAGGTTATATCTCTAAAGATTATAGCGCTCTTCTACCTACTTAGTATATCTAATCCTATAGCGTACGTAACTATAACTATATCTAGTCTACTAGTTCTATCTTATTAGGATCCTTATAACCTTTATAATCCTAAGGATAATATTCTTATAACTAATCCTAGAAGGGAAAAGCCTCGTCCTAAGGATAAGTCGCTCCCTAGGACTACGTACCTACTAAATCTTTACTAAACTCTAGTCTAAATCCTAGACTAATACCTAGAAACGTTATATTATAATACTTTATATAGTTTAATAAGGCGCTATTAAGAGTAACCTTAAAGCCTTAGTTAACACTAGAGCTACTAGTATTAGATATATTTACTAAGATCTTATACGTAACCTAAAACTACGTTAAGACTTACTACCCTACGTTATTTACCTAACTAGATTTACTAGAACTATACTTAATAGTAGAGAGGTGTCTTATACTATTACCTTAAAGCTATAATATAATAATTATAATAAATCTATACAACTCTACGTTACGAACACTAGCCGTTATAATTTAATACTTAGCTAACCCTAGATAAATAAGTACTAAGTAAACCTAGACTATAATAAGGAAAGACTAATCTTTACTACTTAATAATGTAAAGAATACTATCTTAGAACTACTAGAACTCCTATTCTCTCTCTTAAGGTATAGTAGAGTAATAATAGGTATAATAAAGCCTACTCTTAAAACCTAAAACTTAAGTATATACTATAATAATAGTATAACTACTAGCTACCTAAGATGAAGCGCTAGTTAAACGAACCTATACCTAAACCTATACCTAACTCTAATAGTACCTAGTTAATAGATAAGTAGAATAACTCGTCGAAGTTATAGCTAGAACTTAATATCTACTATATAGGTACTACTCTATTTATAAGCCTAGCACGTAAAAGAGGCTATAAAATCTATACTATTAGTATTACTAATATTAATAAGGCACTAACTAAGAAGAAGTATACTAATCTACTTATAAAAGTCTCTTAGAAGTATTATAACTTAATAGACGTCTTTTTATAAGAAGAGTCTAATAAGCTACCTATATAATAGCCTTATAACTATAAGATTAAACTAATACCTAGTAAATAGTATAGGTTTAGCCTACTATATAGTATATCTTAGAACGAACTTAAAGTATTACGTAAGTACTTTAAAGATTACCTATTAAAGAGATTTATTTACGTAAGCTTCTCTCTAGTTACCTCCTCTATTATCTTTATTAAGAAACCTAGTAGTAGACTATACTTCTACGTTAATTACTATACCTTAAATGCTACTACTATTAAGAACTATTACCTAATCCCGTTAATCTAAGAGACCTTAAGCTAACTAAGTAAGGCTAAGTATTACACGAAGCTTAATATTATTACTACCTTTAACTAATTAAGAATTATAAAAGGAGACGAATAGCTAATAGCTTTCTACACTTAATATAGGTTGTTTAAATACCTAGTAATGCCCTTTAGACTAGCTAATATACTAAGTACGTTCTAATACTTTATAAACGATATACTATACCTATTTCTAGACGTCTTCTATATAGCTTACCTTAACGATATTCTAATTTATAGTAAGAATCTCTATAAATATAAGGAGTATATACGATCTGTTCTAAATGCCCTTTAAGAAGCTAGACTCTAACTAGACGTAGATAAATATAAGTTTTACTAGACTAAGGTAACTTACCTTAGCTACGTAGTTAGAGTAGATAGAATATAAATAGATCTAAAGAAGGTATAAGCTATTATAAATTAGGAGTACTTAAATAACGTTAAGGACGTTAGAGCGTTTCTAGGCTTTATAAACTTCTACTAACGGTTTATAGATAGTTTCTCCTACCTAGCTACTCTACTAGTAGTACTAACTAAGAAGAATACTAAGTTCCTCTTTAATAATAACTACTAGAAGGCTTTTAATACTTTAAAGTATGCCTTTACTACTATACTAATATTACGATACTCTAACCTAGACCTACTAATTATTATTAAAGCTAATGCTTCTAACTATATTATAGTAGGAGTACTATCCTAATCTAGACCTAATAGCGTTCTCTATCTAGTTACGTACTACTTAAAAAGAATAAACCTTACTAAGAATAACTACGAGATCTATAATAAGAAGCTACTTACTATTATTTACTATTTTAAATAGTAGAGACTAGAATTAGAAGGTACTACCTTTCTTATTAACGTGCTTAGTAACTATAAGAACTTATAGTACTTTACTACTACGAAGTAACTAAGTGTTACAAGTAACACGAAGGATTCTCTCCTTGACGCGGAAGGTGGGTTGGAGGTCAACCACATCTACGTCAGAAGGTAACGATCACCGCGGGGCGGCGGTCACGTGATTGACATCCCGCCAAGGCCAGCCATCCGAGGGATGGCAGAACGCCTAGGATGTTAGTGATGTTCGTAATGGCTGCCATCCTTAGGCGTTCTGCCATCCCTCGGATGGCTGGCCTTGGCGGGATGTCAATCACGTGACCGCCGCCCCGCGGTGATCGTTACCTTCTGACGTAGATGTGGTTGACCTCCAACCCACCTTCCGCGTCAAGGAGAGAATCCTTCGTGTTACTTGTAACAAGTACCTAAGAAGTAAAATAGAAGTCGTAAGGAATTACGAACATTCCTTATAAAAATTAACTTATACTATAAATTTAATAAAGTACCTAATAACTAAAATAAGATTCTTATAGTAAGTATATACATAAAGGGTAAGGCTATAAACTAGATATAACTATATATAGATAACTACCTACTAGACGTAGAACATAGAGAAACTAAGGACGAAACCTAAACTATATTTATAAGCTAAACTAAATTTAAGTAAGAAATAGGACGTATCTTTAGAGAAGTAGACGCTAAGAATTAGGTAGAGAAACGAATTACTTAACTAAGGTAAACTAAGTCTATATTAGCCTATATAGTAGAGTTTAAGTAACTATAGGCTAGGATTAATTAGGACGACGTAGTACTTTAAATAGTATTTAAAGTAGGCCTAAAAGAAAATATTAAGAATAGCCTTATATACTATAATAAGCCTAGAACGCTATAAGCTCTAATTAAGCTAGCTATATATATTAATAATTACTTATAGGAACGCTCCTAGTAAAAGGGATAGTTTTAGCCTATAGTAGCTAATATAAGGAAATAGTATAGTAGATATAATAAAGATAGTAATACTATTATAACTAGTAAGGTATAAGAGAAGGCTAAAGATAGAAAGACCTAAAGAAAGAAATATAACGGACTTTCTAAGGAAGAACGCTAGAAGCGTTATAATAATAAAGTATATCTCTATTATAGTAAAGTAGGATACTTTACTAGAGACTATAATAAAGAATAAGTTAAATAAGTAGCTATTAAGATTAGGATAATTAGATAAGGAATATCTTACCTAACCTAGGTAGAGTTAGATAATAACCTAAGCGACTTAGACCTCTATAAGGAGGCGCGCTTAGCAACTAAGGAAAGATTCGTAATAGTATTATAACCTAAGGTTTTAGTTATAGAAGAACTAAAGGCTATAGACTAGAAAGTTAAAGGAAAGATCGTAAGAATACAACTAGCTAATAATTAGTATTAGATATATAGAGATAAGACGCACTACGCTAATAACTATATAATTTAGACTTAAATTATAATTACTAGTAAGAACGCTAAGGAAATTAGGTACGAAGCTATATACTAACAACCCTACTTTAATAAACTTATAGCTAAGGTTTTAGACTAAGAAGCTCTTAAAGTAGAAGATACTAAAGAATATAAGAAAGTATACTAGTATAACTATAAGATAGATTATAAGTTCTATAAGGAAGATAAGGAGAAGTGTAGAGTAGACTAGGATTAGTACTATTACTTAAGTCTATAGGTAGATAAGTACCTAGTAGATAACTACTATATCTATAAACTAGAAAAGGTAGAGATCTACTATAGACTCCTATAGACGTAATATAATAATAAATATAAGTTCAACTAAGAATAGCTTAATAAGGCACGATAAGTAGATAACTACTACTATACTACCCTATTATTAAACATCTATAAGGTTATAGATTACCTAATTTATAAAGCTAAGAAAGTAAAACCTAGAAAAAAGATTACTAAGGAGAAGATACCTTACTAGAACTTACACTAGAGTTTCTACTATAATAATAGATACTTAACGTATTATAGCTTAAAGAATAATATAGGCTACTTTCTCTAATAGAGGAAGAGTAAGAAGTTAAAAAACTAGGATACTACTAGGGATAGGGTTACGCTAGCAAAGGTACTCCTTAAACGACTCTTAAGAAGATATAAGATACTAATAGTTAAGTAAAGTAGCTACTTATAACTATATCTATATAAGGTTAGGATATTAAGGCGCTTATAGATAGTAGGGCTATATAAATAATAATCTCCCTATAAGTAGTAGAGAAATATAAAATACTATATTAGGTTAAGAGTAAACTAATCCTAATAATACTTGCTAACGAGAAACCTATAGAATATAGAAATAGTATAATATAGTTAGAGACCGAATTAACAAAGCTTTAAAGAGTAGGTATAGATTACTAAATAAATATTAACATTATAGATCTAGGAGGACTAGATATATTAATAGGTGTGATAGGCTAGAGCCCTTTACTCTCTTATCCTCGATAATATCTCGGTTCTTTATTTAGCCTAACCTAATAGTTACTTAGATAATAAGCGAGCCCTTCTTACCGCTCTTTACCTAAGAATATATAGATAGCTACGTAGCTAAGAAGCTTAGCTCTCTATTAAATACAACTCCTATATACTAGTATAATAGCTTTCTAAGCGTAGCTCTTTATATTTTATATTTAATTACCTACCTACCTAAGAGGAGATTAGATAAGCGTCTAGCCCTTACTAGAACTATGTCTAGCCCTAGCTAGAACCTAAGTACCTTAATATTACTTATATAGCAGCTCTAATAGGAGCTCTAAAACTAGTAATTAGAGATTATCTCTCTACGCGAAAGCGTAGCCTATCTATAGAACTAGATCTATTAGTCTCTAATCGCTGCCTAGACGTAAGTCTAAGTACGCTTACTAGACCTACCTAAGTTTAATAGTAAGCCGTATACGCTACGCACTTAGCTACTATCTATTAAAGCTAAGCTTTAATTAGATTAGCTTAATAGAGTAGACGCCTTTAATTACGTTTAGGACTACCTTAAATAGCTTTAATAGGCTTCTATCCTATATCTCTAAAAGTAATCTAAAGAAGATTTAGATTAGGACCTAGAATAGATATTTTCTTTCTTCTAGCGCCTTTACTATAACCTACGTAAGTATTAAGAGGTAATCTAGTATTTCTTATAGATCTAACAAAGAGATAATAAGTCTATAATTACTTATCTTATATAATTTAAGAGACTATTATTTAAAGTAAGAGTATAATATAAGAGAGCAAAGCTAAGTAAGGAGGACGTGTACTTTTCAACATGTTTACTTCTCTCGCTCGCGCCTTAGCTTTAGAACTTGTTCTTAACCTACGCCCTACGCGCGAAGGGGAAGATAAGAATTATTACTACTACTTCCCCGAACCTAGTGTAGCAACAATAGAGCTATCCTCTACTATCCTATTATAGTGTAAAGTAAATACTATTACCTATAACTGTTACAAGCAACAAAAGGAACTCCACCCTTGATGAAGGAGTCGGCACAGAACGCCAGCCGACGACCACGTCAGAAGGTAATGATCAACGCGGGGCGCTGATCACGTGATGTGGCCTCCCGCCAAGCACTGGCCTCCCGCCAAGCAAGGGAAGCCAAAGGCAAGGGGGAGACCATGTCCTCCCTGACCTCCCTTTGTAGACAGGTTAAGCAAGGAGGATAGGGAGGGCAGGTACAGATTGCAATGAGTATATAGGATGGACGGATTTCATTATTACACTCGTTGTGGTCAACTCAAATAGTTCATCTCTTACACAGATTGTCAACTAGTTATTCTATCGTTTATAGAATTGGTATCGTTATTCTTTTGGTTACAACGATAACTCTTTTCCACCTGATCATTCCATACGCTACCTCACGGACTACCGCTTTAGTCTACCTCGCCTTAGTACGGACCGAGCCTAGAGAAGTATAGCCTAACCCCGTGTAACAATAACCACCCCTTACAAAGAGCTTCGTCTTAGCTAGAGATCTTATACATTACTACGCTTTATTAAGGTCTCTAATAGCTACTTAGATAGAAGCTTAAAGAATCTAATAACTTCTTCTTTAGCCTATTATATAACTAGTATATTAAAACTATCTAGAGCGTTAACTAGCGTTCGAAACGTTTTTAACCTAGCTAGCTAAACTAAACTAATTAGCCTAGCTAGCCTAGTTAACCTCGCCGAAACTGCTTTAGCTAGTAGATAGATATTAACCTAATATCGGTCGGCGTTACTAGACCTATTCTTACGCTAGGATCTAAATCTAGGTTCTCTTTAACCTCTTCTACAGCCTTAGTAGAATACTATTTATACTACTTAAAAAATAACCTCTACCTCTACTATAGTTCTAATAATTATTAGATTAAAGAGTACTTAGAATCCTACTCTACCTTACTAAAAGCGCCTCGTATAAAGACTACTATACGTAGTACTACTATAAGTGCCCTATTTAGTTCTAAGAAGGAAAGTAATATAATAGGCTAGAGCTCTTTACTCTCTTATCCTTAATAATATCTTAGTTCTTTATTTAGCCTAACCTAATTATAATATAAGAGAGCGAAGCTAAGTAAGGAGGACGTGTACTTCTTAATATGTTTACTTCTCTTACTTACGCCTTAGTGTTACACGGGGTTAGGCTATACTTCTCTAGGCTCGGTCCGTACTAAGGCGAGGTAGACTAAAGCGGTAGTCCGTGAGGTAGCGTATGGAATGATTAGGTGGAAAAGAGTTATCGTTGTAACTAAAAGAATAACGATACCAATTCTATAAACGATAGAATAACTAGTTGATAATCTGTGTAAGAGATGAACTATTTGAGTTGACCACAACGAGAGTAATAATGAAACCTTTCTATCCTTATATCCTCGTTGCCTTGTCCGTTGCCATTACTGCTATCCCATCGGGTGTAACCTTCCGAGGGATGGTTGTGATGGCTGACATCCTGTATTGACCTGCCATCCCATCCTTGGCGGGATGGCTCCTCTTGGCGGGATGTCCATCACGTGATTAGCGCCCCGCACTGATTATTACCTTCTGACGTGGTCGCCCGTTGGTCTCTTACTATGCGACCTGCATCAAGGAGAGATCCTTCTTGTTACCTTGTAACATTATCCCCCCCCTTAGGGTTATCGTCCCAATACCCTGGATTTTCATTTTCCCGTGCCTAGCGTAGTAGTAGAGGTGCAGGATTAGGTATTCCCGTAGTGTCGTATCCTCTCTTCTTTCCTTTCCTTACTTCTCCTGACCATGCCTAAGGTTCAATTATCCCGTCGCAACCGTCCGCAGAGTTCGACAGCTGAGCGCCGTGCCCGCGCGACTCGAGTGCAAGAGTAGGGTCTTGAGATGACGTTTCGTTGTAAGCGCTGTGAGGAGAAGAACCTTCGCTGCTTTGTGGACACTGCAACTGGTCGCTGTGCTGGTTGTATTTCTGTGAAGGCGGAGTGTAGTCTTTTTGTTTCTGAGGAAGAGTGGGAGAAGGTTTAGGCTGAGAAGCGCAAGAAGAAACTCGAGATCGCGCGTGCGGAAGAGCGTTAGGCCCTCGCGGTAATGGAGACTGCCCGTCTCCGCCGTGAGCTCCTAGAGGTTGAGGCGCAAGAGCATTCATACGCCGATCGAGATCTTGCTATTCTGAATCTGCAGGATCGGGCGAAAGAGCAAGCCGAGGGGAACCCCGCCCCTGGTACGGACTTTCTGCCAACTGAACCATCGCTACCCGGACTGTCGACTGACTTGGGCTGGTTACAGGCTGACGCTTCTTTCGATCCTTCTTTTGATTACTTCCTTTCCCTTGAGGACCTGGTCCTCGCTTCTCTGGGTGTTTCCGATGGTACTTAAGTACCTGTGACTTGCAGTTCGTTAAATTTTCTTTTGGTTCCCAAGTGTTCTGGCTTTCTGGCTATCCTAGCCACTTGACTAAGTATTTCCACTGACGACCGATTTTCTGTAGGTCCCTGATTTCCTCGACCTCGTACTCGTCGTCTTCGAGCTCTATATTAGTAGCGAGCTCGGCGTCTGGAGGTGCTCTTTCTAGGAGTTTCTTGTGAAAGACAGGGTGGATGCGCATGCCTGGTGGGAGTTGGAGTTTGTAATTTACTTTGCCTATTTCTTCTAGAACCTCAAATGGTCCTACTCGGAGGTTATCTAGTTTCTTGCTTGGTCGCTTAGTTTTCAAGTTCTGTCGTGACAGGAAAACTTTGTCCCCCTTCTTAAAGGTTGGTCTCTTAATCCTTTGCTTATTGGCTGCCTTGGCCGTCGTGAGGTTCCTGTGAGCTATGTTCTTGCTCAATTCTTTGTGTAGTTTTTGCATCAAGCGGGCTTTGTCGTCTGCACTTACTGCGATACTTTCTATGTCTTTCGGATCTCGATGAGCAACCGGCTTATATCCGTAGTTCGCGTAGTGTGGCGAGTACTTGGTCGTCGCAGACCTAGTACTGTTGTAGGCCAATTGGGCTGTCGGCAAGAGTTCAACCCAGTTGTCTTGCAGCTTGTTGGCGTACATCCTTAGATACTGTTCCAGTGTCTGGTTTGTTCTTTCCGTCTGGCCATCGGTTTCGGGGTGAAAGCTAGTTGATAGCTTCTTTTTCACTCCCAGTTTTGCCAGGAATGTGTTCCAATACTTGGAAGTAAACAGTTTATCACGATCGGTGATGAACTCTTCAGGTATCCCATGCTCTGACATTAGTGCCTTGCTGACCTCATACGCGCATTCATCTGCCGTAATAGTCTCTTCCGTGGGCACAAACTTTGCTCCTTTCGTGTGTCGGCACACGATGACTAGGATTGTGTCGCATAGTCTTCCGGATCCTGGTTCTAACGATTTCGGGAGCTTCACTATGAAGTCCATCGTCACGCTACTCCATGGTCTCGTTGGTGGCGGTAAGGGCTGCAACAGGCCATAGGGCTTATGTCTCTTGGGCTTGTTCTGGTGACAAGCCAAACAGTTGCCTAGAACGTCCTGCACCTTCGCTCGTAAGCGTGGTATGGCAAACACCTTAGCTAAACGTCTAACCATCTCTTCTAGCGATGCATGTCCGTATTCTAGGGACTCATACAGTTCCTTAATGAGATTCGTTCTCAGGTGTGGAGGTACATATGTTCGATTACCTCGAATCATATCTCGGTACTCTCGCTCGTCTTGTAACAGTTCATCAGAGCCGTTTTCGTCTGGCTCGAACTGCCAGCTAGCGGCTCTTTGCTACCATTGCTGCTGAAGCGTTTCTACCTTCTCGGCCACCTTAGCTATCCTAGCTAGTTCCGGCTGGTTGTAACGTAGTGTGCCGTCAGGCATCTTCCTAAACATGGCCTTGTGTGGTTCTCCATAACTTTCTTCGCGTAAATCGGATCTCCTACTTAGAGCATCCGCTGCTCCGTTAAGCGTTCCAGCGCGGTAGGTTATCTTAAAGTCGAACTGAGCTAGCATCTCGGCCCATCGGACTTGTCGTCGGTTAAGTTTCTTGGTTGTCATGAAACCTGCCAAGTTCTGGTAATCAGTAAAAACCTCGATCTGGTGTAGTAGTCCCAGCAAATAGACTTCCCACTGTTCAAAGGAATCGACTACTCCTAGTAGCTCCTTGTCGTAAACGTCGTAGTTAAGTTCTACTCCGGAGAACTTCCTTAAGTGGTAGAACACCGGTCTCCACTTCTTGTCTAGGCACTACTGTAACAATACAGCTCCAAGTGCGTAATCTGACGCGTCGGTCTCGACTCGCGTCCCTCGTTTCGGGTCGTACATCTCTAGTACGGGTGCCTCAAGAAAGATCTGCTTAATTCGATCAAAAGCCTCCTGATGTTCCTCATTCCATTTGAAACCAATTTCCTTCTTCGTAATCTCAGAGAGAGGTATTATAATCTTTAAGTAATCCTTAATAAACTTTCGGTAATAGTTAGCAAATCCCAGAAAGGATTGCACGTCCTTGACTGTTTTAGGCGTTAGCCACTCCTGTACAGCCGCTGTCTTCTTCAGGTTCATCTTTACTCCCTCTATAGATATTATGAAGCCTAGGTATTCCGTTTCCTTCGTATAGAATTCGCACTTCCCTGGCTACAGGTACAGCTTGTATTCTTTAAGCTTCCTGAGCACTTTCTTAACATATTCCACATATTCTTCTAGCGTCCCGCTAGAGTATACCAGCACATCATCGATGTACGCTGTGACGAAGATCCCAAGGTATTCGTAGAGCGCGTTGTTGATAACTGACTGAAACGTTACCGGGGCATTCGTTAATCCGAACGGCATTACTGTATACTCGAACAGTCTATATTTCGTCTTGAATGCTGTCATCTATTCGTGTCCTTCCTTGATCCTGATTCGGTGAAATCCTTCCCGAACGTCGAACTTCGTAAACCACTTGGCTCCCTGGAGTCGATCCATGAGCTCGGTTATTAGTGGTAAGGGATATCGGTTCTTCCGAGTGACGCTGTTCAACCTGCGGAAGTCGACACATAGTCGCCACTTCCCGTTAGGCTTCTTTACGAACAAGATGGGTGAGGCCATCGGGCCTGATCCTGGTCGGATGAATCCCTTCTTCAGATTCTTCTGGAGGTACTCCCTTAGCTCGGCATCGTGCTCGGGCGATATGGGGTACATTGGTCCTGGGCTTAGCTTAGCTCCTTCCTCTAGGATGATCTCGTGATCCCAATCCTGATGGTCTGCTAGATCGGTAGCCTCGTTTTCCTCGAAGAGTTCCCTGAACTCATCGGTTTGATACTCTCGTGGTATTTCTAGTGGTAAGGGTCCTTCCTTCGTGGTCGCGACTCGTCTTATCCATATGACTCCTACTTGCTGAGGGTCCTTCTCATAGATTCTCCTGATCTTATGAGGCGAGATCTTGCCGAACCTCCCGTCCTGGGTTGCGCTTTGGTCCTTCGGGCTCACTCTTCTACGTACTCCAGCAACCTTGTGCACAGGTTCTCTTCTGAGTATCGTTTTCTTTTGCCAGTCGATGGCAGGGTTATGGGCATTCAGCCAGTCATAACCAATCAACATATCCAGTCCTCCTAGATCCATGATGTCGATGTTCATTTGGCACTCTATGCCAGCTATCCTTAGCTTTGTTGATTCGGTTTCCATCCGTATCATGCCGTTTCCATACTCCATGGGTTTCTCGTCGGCTAGCACTACCGGTACTGGATTCTTCTTGATCTGGTAGGGTACTCCGTGCTTCTCCACCATTCTCGGTGAGATTATTGTTCGTGCGGCCCCGCTGTCTACGAGTGCCTTGATCTTCTGACCTTGTATAGATACGGTCGTAAGCAACTGCTTTTCCTGACCATCGGTATCCTGTACCTTCCTTAGGGTCGTTTTAGGACTGCCTTCACCAGCGTGACCCTGTCCCTGGCGGCGTCCTAGTTTTTTGGCTGCCCCTTTCCCTTGTACTTGGGGAAAAAGCCTGTGTCGTTCTTTGAGCTATAGTGTATCAAACACCTGTCGTCGTAACAGAAGCTCCAGTGAATGTTCTCGTGAGGTATCTCCTCCTCGTGGATCACCTTCCTAGTCTTCGCCTTCTTGGCTTGGTGAATTTGGCAATCTGCAACCTTGCAGATGTTCGATGATAGGGTGCGGTGGTAGTCGTCGTCCACCTTGTGTGCTTCCTTGAGCTGTGTGCGGTGGAAGTCACATCCGATCTTGCATTGCGTCCAAAGGAGACATTCATGGAGTTTTACTTTCTCCGGTTCGTGGATGTGGCAATTGTCCGCCAGGCATTCGTCTGCCCAGAGACTCAGGTGACAGCACCGGTCTTGGTCTGTCCTGCACTTCTCCTTGTCCTCCTTGTGGAACTGGCAATCGATCTTGCAGTCATACCAACACATCTTCTCGTGTTCCTCTGTATCTTCCTCTTCTTCCTCGGTCGTTTCTTGAGCCTTGCCCTCAACTTCCGGGTCCTCGAAGTAGGGTTGTTGGATCACCGCCTGGCGTCCAATAGCCTCGGCATCTTTGCCGGTAATCATGATTCGGCTTCGAATCCTGCAATCGTCGGCATAGTGTGCGGCGCCTCCGCATACCCAACATTGCTGGTTGGCTAGACGTTTCAGAACGTCCTTGCCCTTGACTTTCCAGTCCGTGGTCCTTGGCCTGTCCATAGCCAAGACCTTGTCGTCCTTCTTTACTCGTGGAACTATCACGAATGCTTCCTTGTCCGCTGAGCGGGCTTCTTCGTATAAGTCCTGGTCGCTCAGGCTATCCTCCGACTCTATCTGGGTCGGGTATGGCGTGCCCTGTCTGATCATTCTGATCTTGACAGCCGCCTGTTTGACTTGTTCTTCTTTGCAGTCTCGGGCAAAGTGTCCTGTCTTGCCACATCTGAGACATGCCTTGTTGTCATAACGCTTCTGGCGTTCCTCCTTGGAGAGACCATCTTGTCTCCATCCTCGGGTTTTCTTGTCCTTGGGTTTGTCTTGTACCTTGCCGGTCATGATGGCATCGCCATCCCTGTCGAACCTTCCTCGTTGCCTTTTCATATTGGGCAGGTTGGGTCGGAAGTATTTCTTCTGGTCGTTCCGTTCCCAAAGTCGATTATCGATGCGTGTTGCTAGCTCAATCAGAGCGTGCAGTGACTCGGGCTTATCATGGTGTACAAGTCCATCCTTGACATTTTCTTTTAGGCCTGTTTCGAACACTGTTCGAAGTGCCGCATCGTCCCAGTCGATCCGTGCCTGTAGTTGCTTGAACTCTGCCGTATATGCTGATACTGACGTGGTTTGCTTCAGGCGAGTGATCCTTTTTTCAGCCTGGTTCTTTGCGTCTACTTCCCCGAAGATACGTCCCATTTCTTCTTTGAACTCTGTCCAACCGGCGAACAAGGCTCGTGTTTCTGCCTTCGTTCCCCTGTGTTCTGCATCTAGCAGATAATCGTCCACATAGGGTTGCATCCAGTTGGAGGCCTTGTCCTTCATGTATGTACTAGCCATGAGGATCTTTTCCTGGTCGGTGGGGACCTCGTTGTACTCGCAGTACAGGTCGGTATGGGTGAGAAACGTTCGTAGCTTCTCCCGATCTCCTCCGAACTTTTCGGGTGCCGCTATCTTGGGCTTCCTAGTAGTGACGGGTCGTTCGTTGGGAGTAGCCATCAGCTGACTCGAGAGCTGATTGATCATGTCCATCATCGAGGCCAATTGCTGCGCCTGGACATGAGTCTGTCGCCTAAGATTCCTGACTTCTCGAGCACTGGGGTCCTCCTCAGTGTCGGAGTCTGATGCTTCAAGCATTTCGTCATTTTCTGGCATTGGTTGCGCTGGCATGGCGGGTCCCTGACCCTGGGCCATGTTGTTCTGAGCGTTTCCCTGAAAAGCCATTGCTGAATCTTAATCGGGCGGTTCTGTTGGTTAAACGTCCACTGATATCCAAGGTGGTCAAAGTGTTACACGGGGTTAGGCTATACTTCTCTAGGCTCGGTCCGTACTAAGGCGAGGTAGACTAAAGCGGTAGTTCGTGAGGTAGCGTATGGAATGATCAGGTGGAAAAGAGTTATCGTTGTAACCAAAAGAATAACGATACCAATTCTATAAACGATAGAATAACTAGTTGACAATCTGTGTGAGAGATGAACTATTTGAGTTGACCACAACGAGAGTAATAAATGAAACCCTTCCATCCTTATATCCTCGTTGCCGTGTCCTTTGCCATCCTTGCCATTACTGCCATCCCTAGGATGTTAGTGATGTTCGTAATGGCTGCCATCCTTAGGCGTTCTGCCATCCCTCGGATGGCTGGCCTTGGCGGGATGTCAATCACGTGACCGCCGCCCCGCGGTGATCGTTACCTTCTGACGTAGATGTGGTTGACCTCCAACCCACCTTCCGCGTCAAGGAGAGAATCCTTCGTGTTACTTGTAACAGTACTACTATCTTAGGTTTTTTAGTAGTAGAGGGTCGTTTATTTAGGGTAGCTATTAGCTAACTTATAAGTTAATTAATTATATTCTATAGCTTAACTATCTATTATACCTAAATATAGGCCTATTACCTAAGGTTCCTAAGCTCTATAGCGCTAGAGTTCTCCTCTAAGTCTAAGTTAGATACGTTAAGTATAATATTATTCTTTAGCGCCTAAGAAGGTCCTAGACCCTAGGCTATATTATTCTAAGTAGCTCTTAGAGATAATATCCTATTAACCTTAATTAGGTAATTAGTTAGTTAATTTATCTACTTAAATCTATAAGTAGTTAAAGTATTATATAGGGTTAGGCTATACTTCTCTAAGCTTAGTCTATACTAAGGTAAGGTAGACTAAAGTAGTAAGCTATATAGTTTATCTAGTAATTTAGGTAGAAAAGAGTTATTAAAGTTAACTAAGGGTAAAGATAATCTAATTCTATATGTAATAGAATAACTAGTTAATAATCTATATAAGAGATAAACTATTTAAGTTAACTATAATAAGTGTAATAATAAAACCTTTCTATCCTTATATCCCGTTGCTAAGTCCTATATCCTCTAGCCTAGCTCTAGATATCTCTAATATCGTTAGCATCTAGAGAGGACCTAGTATCTTAAGATATAAGGTCTTAGCGAGATGCTAGTTACGTAATCCTAGCGCGCCCTATGCTAATCGTTACCTTCTAACGTAGACTCTAGTTAGCCTTTAACCCTTAGTCCCCCGTTAAGAAGAGAATCCTTCTTATTACTTATAATACTAGTAATAAAGTACTACTTACTAACCTAGCTAAATAAGAGAATTATTATATATAGTAGATACTAGAACTCTACTAAGAGCTTAAGGCTATTAAGACTAGGTCTACTTCTATCTCTACCCTAGTAATTATCTATACTAATACTAAAGAAGAATAAGCCTATCTAGTAAAGCTATCTAGAAATAGCTTAAGGCCTATAATACTACCTACTATCAACCTTAAGGACCTATCCTAAACTAATTGTCTACCTAAATCTTTTCTTTTTAATAGCTAATAAAAAGATCTTTCTACCTTTATCTATTATAAGAGTATAAAGTAGAGTAAAGATATAATATTTACGAAGGTTTAGAATATAATAAACTAGAATGTTTATAAATAGATAAGAATAGGGGTTTTAGTAAAAGAATGTCTT
This sequence comes from Alternaria panax, assembly GCA_019702505.1. Lineage (NCBI taxonomy): Eukaryota > Fungi > Ascomycota > Dothideomycetes > Pleosporales > Pleosporaceae > Alternaria > Alternaria panax. The sequence continues at coordinate 5,263,785 of JAANER010000001.1, read as the reverse complement.
ATTCTCTATTCTATCTTTTCTTAAATAATACCTACCCTTAGTATTATAAGGTTATAGTCTATTTTATATACGCCGCTATCTAGGTTACGTACAGACTTAATAACTTGCACCCGGGTTACACCCTATGCACCGGTACACTATAAGTTAAGATATAAACTTAAAGATAATACTAACTAATATCTAAATAAGAGATCTTACTTATTATATACTTACTCTTAACTAGAGAAGAACGTAATAGCTCTTTTAAACCTACTTATAGATAAGAATATCTATAATATAGACTAACTTATTACCTTCCTTAAAGCTACCTATAGAGACCCTAATAAGTAGGCTAGTTAATAGATCTCTATATTAGGATCTTATTTTCCTTAATATCTCTACTAGTCCTAATCTAATTGTAATGATTAATAGCTTATTTTGTAGCTAGAATCTGGGTCTATATTTTATATACAGAACGTTTCTAGCTAGCTACTTTCGCTAGCTAGATATCTTAGATCGGAGCTAAATGTAGAGACCTAACTCTTAGCAACGTAGGTTATTAAATAACCTTTAAATTATAAGATATATATAAGATCTTTATATATATAATATATAGATAAAACCTAGACCTACAAGATATATATAAAAAGTTTTCTGATTACGTAGGTATCTATAGAGATATTCTAGAAAAAGCTACCCGATGTAGAGATCCAACTCGCTAGCCTAAGTAGGTAGTCTTAACTTAGAGTAGCGTCTAGGTCTAGAGCCCTTTACGACTTTACTCTTATAACTATAATTTTATAACTATAATTATTACTATCTTAATACTCTTTAGCTCTTCTAATTTAGAACTTATACTACGCCTTAGTTATATAATATACTTACTACTTACACTTACGTATATTATTTAGATTCTAGCTACTACAAAGCCCTCCTACTCTTTTCATGTCCTTACAAATCTATCAGTTCCCTGCACTAAGTTCGGCCATTTATCCGGACCGGGTGCTTGGATATCACCACTGCAGCTCACCGGGCAAAATTGCCGTGCCGGGGGGTCTAGCTCGGCAGTTCGGGTCTAGGCAGAGCCTCAGTAAGTAATGCGTCGTCATCCCCTCAAAGGCTTGCGTGCAACCACTTCAGTGTTACATTCCCTTCTTTCGGCTTAGCGGAAAGGCTTAGCTGGGGCCTACTATTGGTGAGGGGTCGACCTCCCAAGAGCGGCGTCCCGACTCTTAGCTTCTGGGGTTGTTGTGATCGGTGTCGCTACTATAGCGAGAGCCAAGGGGGGGGGTTACTTGGGAAGAGCGAGGTCAGAGCTAGGATGACTCTCTGCTGTAGCTCCTCAGTGATATTAGCTTCTCGAGAGTTAGTGTAGCTCTCTGCGTGTTAGTCTACCGCTACTGCAATAGTCGTGGCGATTATGTTCTAAAGCTAGGCAATCTGCTAAGTCTCGGTGAATATAGCATTAGACAGCATTAGAGACGCCCGGTTTAGGAGCGCCCCCACCAGGGTTCTGGCTGCTCAGAAGGGTGCACGATGATGCATGTTCTCCTGGGGCCGTCTTGGGGCGCGTGTGTGAAGCTACGGAGGGATCTTACGGTCTAGGGAATCTGTATACTAGGAGGGAGACTGACAAGCACCTTTACGGGACTGCGCGGAGGGCTAGGTGGACGTTAGACATACTCCCAGAATCAGGGCAGTGAGCTTATTCACTTACTGTGATACTTAGGGCCTCTAAGAGGACGGCCCGAAGATCAAAAGATTGGTATTTGGTGTATGCGTTAGGTGGATGAATCCCAGTTCCTTCAAAGAAGTTTTCGATCGTCTCTTTCTTGAAAGTAGTACACTAAGCTCTCCAAAAAAAAAAGCTCAAAGAAGTCTGCTTTCCTTACTAGCTGGATCCCGCACCAAACCGTGCGACCAACGTCCCCCATACTACACCATACTTTTTCACAAACTCAGAATTCAAGAGAGACGTGCCTAACTCACACTATTCAATATCTTCACTTGCATTATAGATCGGATCTATGTCGGCAAAGTTGTGACTCGTTTCCAATACGAGTTCAAATCAAACTAGTCAGAACCGACAAGCCCTTGTTGATAAGCGGACGAAATCCTCACATCGCGATTCATACAGTCGTGGCATGATTTTACCACTTGATTAATAATCTTGGTATCGTCAGCTTGATCAATAATCTCAGTTCAGTCTTTTAGTTATAAGTCGAGACTTGTCAGTTTTTCAACTATACAACACAAACAACCACTTCATCTTGTCGTACTGTGCCAATTACATCAAAATCAACATTATGAAACAAATATACTTCACTTTCCTTTCGTTGCTCACATCGGCTATTGCCCAAACTTACAACTTCAACTTCCCACCCAACACCGCTCAACCTGTCGCATGGAATATCTCCGTGAATCCTCAATTTATTGAGGAGACAGTGCTCAAGACCACTCTGTACCACTCGTCAACATACTTCAAGGATGCCGATGCTGAGAACAAAGCCGAAGGTCTTCCTCTTGAGGAGATGCGTGGTCTGGCGGATCATTGGTCAAAGAAGTACGATTGGTACAAGTACCAAGACGAGATCAACGCGAACTTCTCGCACTACGCACTCACCGTTCCTGGTGGAAACGGATACAACCACTCAGTCCCACTGCATTTTGTGCATGAACGCTCCATCAGGGAAGATGCTGTACCTATTCTTCTCATCCACGGTTGGCCTTCTTCTTTTCTGGAGTGGTCTCATGTCATCAAACCGCTCGCATCACCTGAGAATCCGGACGATCAACATTTCCACGTTGTCGCTGTGGATATACCTGGGTATGGGTTTAGCCCAGCACCTGTTGCGCCTGGCATGGGGCCAAAACAACTGGCTATCATCTTCGATAACCTGATGCAAGCACTCGGTTATTCTAAGTATGGCCTTGCTACTACAGACCTCGGATGGTGGGTTGGAATGTGGATGGCCGACTTAGTACCCAACAGCCTGATTGGACATTTGATGGACTCCGCTAACCCACCGACTCTCACCACGGATCTCGAACGTTACGCACGGAACGAAACGACTGAAGAAGAGAATTTATATATACCGGCAATCCAAGCTTTCTCGACCTTACACTCTTCCTACAACCAAATCGCCGCACAATCGCCGCTCGCATTTGGACAGGCTATGGGCGACACTCCTGTTGGCTGGACTTCTTTTATATTATACTTGCTGAACAAGGCTAACGGGGGATACGCGTACACATATGATCAGATCATCACGCGCGCATTGCTTTTGCTACTATCTGAGCCATGGAGTAGCTTGAGGCTATACAGAGAAACCTTTGCCGTAAGTGTTCCCATTTGTCATCTACCGTTAGAAGTATAGAACCGTCTGACTAACGAGTTTTGATTCTATCTAGGCTGATGTAAATGACTTCCCCTTGACTACTGTCCCGGCTGGGTTTACGAGATGGAGTTGGGGCGGTGGCTCTGTTCCAGAACTTGCAAATGTTCACCTAGTTGTAAGTCGACTATTAAGGTGTTAAACAGCTACTTAGCTAATTCCTTTTACAGCCAAGCTCTTGGATGAAACGCTATGTCAATCTAGTCTATATGTCTACATTTGATAACGGTGGTCATTTCCCTGCAGAGACTAGACCACAGGATTGGATCAACGAGACCCAAACATTCTATACTAGACTCGAGAAATAGAGTAGGGTAGACTGGTAAATGGGTCTCTACATCGGGATCTTATTTTCCTTAATATCTCTACTAGTCCTAATCCAATTGTAATGATTAATAGCTTATTTTGTAGCTAGAATCTAGATCTATATTTTATATACAGAACGTTTCTAGCTAGCTACTTTCGCTAGCTAGATATCTTAGATCGGAGCTAAATGTAGAGACCTAACTCTTAGCACGATAGGTGATTAAATAACGTTCGAAGTATAAGAGATATATAAGATTTTTATATAATATACAGATAAAACCTAGACCTACAAGAGATATATGTAAAGTTTTCTAATTACGTAGGTATCTATAGAGATATTCTAGAAAAAGCTACCCGATGTAGAGACCTAACTCGCCAGCCTAGCTTAGAGTAGCGTCTAGGTCTAGGGCCTAATACTACCTATTACCTATCTTGTCTAGTCTTTAGAGCTACTTAGTACCTTTCTTATAAAATTTATAAAATTTACCTTAATTTAGTAAACTCGTAGTTATAAAATAATATACTTTTTCTTACTTTACATAATAAGACTATACGAGGAACGTTGTATTTTAATAGCTTAGTGTACTAATATAATAAGATTAGCCTACTACTAAACACTCATTTTGTAGAGCTACCTCTAGGCTACTATATACTATATCTAAAGTCGTTCCAACGTGCAAAGTTCATCAAAGGGTATTATAGCCCACCATAGGTATCCTACTTACTGAACGCCGCAAAACAAAGGCCCTCCAAAGGGCAGGTCAAATACTGTCGTAATCGTCATGTACCCAGTCCGATTCAATCATGCCCGCTGTCTAACATGATCACTGTATGGTGTACAACTATAATGTGTATATCGTGAATAGAATCAGGCAGACAAAGTGCCATGGAAGAAGTAGAAGTCGCAAGGTTATTGGCTTGCGCAGTATGTCCGAATCAATCGGGCGATGTCTCGGGTGATGAAGGGCTTGGTGACAAAGCCCTTCATGCCACTCTTGACTGCTTTGTCAAGAGCGGCGTCGGTGATGTCTGCGCTCACCGCTAGAATGGTCGGCTTTCTCTCGAGTTCTGGCATCTTTAGAATCACCTCGGTAGCTTGGAAACCATCCAACAATGGCATCCAAAGGTCCATGAGGATCACATCAAAGGCTTCAGCAGCTGGGCCAAGAGCATTGCGACGAACAGTTTCGACGGCGTCGTTGCCGTTGAATGCCGTGGCGGTGTTCTTATAACCCAGTCTGCCCAGCATGCTTACCAGCACACGTCGGTTGATGGCGTTGTCGTCTACAACTAGAATATTCAGAGGCAGTTGTACGCCAAGGTCAGATGGCACAACGTCGCGCTCCGAGGAAAGAGCGCGAGTGGCGTGTTGTCGCGGAGGGGATGAAGTGCGGCGGGGGGTGGCGAGGCCGATATCGCGTGGCGATGTTGCAGAGTGGACGGTGATGACAGGGGTAATCGGTGGATGCCGCTCACGGTCACTTTTGAAGGATTCAGAACTCAAGGGAGGAGTAACAGGGCCACGGCTGAGGTCCAGTCGGGGAAACTCAGGATCGATAGACATGCGAGACTTGATGGAGAGTGTAGGAGATCCAAACGGCGTTGCAGGACGACTGCAAATCTCGCCTGGGGTAAGCGGGACCCGCATCTCAAATTCTGATCCTCTCCCTGGCCCAGAGACATGCGAACGCAGGCAGAAAAGATCACCACCCAGTTTCCTCGCTATACCCTTGGCAACCATCAGACCGAGGCCTAGGCCCTCGCTCTGTCGTGTCATCGAATCGTCTTCTCTTGAGAATGGTTTGAACAGATTAGGTAGAAAAGCTGCTGGGATGCCAGAGCCAGTATCTTTGATATTGATGACGATGTAGCGGCCTTTGGCGCTGAGCGTCGCTTGAAGTGTAATGGATCCATGTTGCGTAAACTTGATGGCATTGAGAGCGAGGCAAGAGACCATCTTGGCGAGATCCCGTTCATCAATGACAATCGTCTCTGGGACATCGGCAGAGACAGTCCACTCGATCCATTTGGTGTGCGCCTCCCCATTTGAGCTACGTGTTCGGACTTCAATGCGCTCTCCCGTATCCGTAGCCTCGGCGATGGCAGAATCCGGCCTTCCTCCCACTTTGAGCGCATCGTTGATGACATACTGTAGAACTTCTCTCAGGTTGGTATGTCGGAGACCGGGAACTTTGGAATGTTCAGACGCAAAGATGGGCGAGGTGGTTGAGTCGCACTTGCCTAGAGAAGTCCCGTGGGAGCAAGTGTGGTCTAGTCGATCTAATTCTAGAGGGCTTGCATTAGGAGGGCAAGACTTGGTGCCACGCATAGGAGGCTCCTCTGAAAAGGTGTCTCGAACCCGTTGGCGAGCGTTCTTAGCCACGCGTGTCTTGTTGGCATGGTCTGCCCAGGAAACCTGGTGTCGTCTTCTCTTGACACCGCGTAATGGAGCACGCATGTCGTTGCCAGTTATCATCAGGTCCGGACGCATCTCACGCCAGAAGGTGTTCCACTGGTCGGGGGTCTTGTCAAGTGGCGAAAGCGGTGTCTCTGGCACACCCATGTTCATGTCATAGGCATGGACAACATTGTCAGCTGCCTCGACGGCGCGTCTTGAGCTGTCTGAAGTATAGTTAGTATGGAGGTATCATTACATAGCCTTGGAAAGAGCTTTTACGCACCTTGGACGGCTTCAATGTTCTCCCTGAGGGTATCGAGTATCTCACGGGTCCGCGATTCGAGCTGCAATGATTCTGATGCTTCTTTCACGTTTGCCATCATAACATCCAGCATGCCAACAACACCCTGCATTGGTGTCCTTAATTCGTGAGATAAACTCCGGGCGTAGGGCTTCAATGACTGGGCAACTGAAACGGCTCTGTGCGGTACGATCCTGGGTATCTCGGCTTGCATTGATTGTGCCGACTTTGCAAATTCGTTGCCTTCCAAGACGCGTTCTAGAATCATGTCTTCCAGACTATGAAACAGCATTTCGAGGAACCCCCAGCTCAATACACGACGAGCTGCCCCCTCTTTGCCCCACATGACACCAAAATGCGCGAAGCATTTTCCCTCGGCAAACAAGGGGATTCCGAGGTAGGCCTCTCCGGGAACGATGAGGTCGTTTGGGTTGTCGAGGATGAAATCGTTTAATCTTTCAGGGATAATGAAGACCTTGTCATGCTTCATGTAGGCACACGGACACTGGTAGGCATGGTATTTGAAGTTTCGCAGATGGCCAGGTCCGTTGCCGTGGTCGTCGTTGATGTAGAAGGCTTCGCCCATGAGGCATGCTCCAGGCTCTCCAATGGGTGGCAGTTCAACAGCAACATTCTTGTCGTCAACCAGGATTCTCTTGGATACAAAAGCGTACTGGGCATCGGCGATCTTAGCCAGGCCTTGGGTGAGCTGGATCCAGAAGCTGTCGGTGTCGGCTTTGCGGAGGGTGTCCTTTAGTTTGACGAGTTGTTCGGCGGCGTTGCTCTCAGCAGGAACATATAGCTGGGACAGTTCCTCTCTGAAGCCGTTCTCGCCTTGCTGCACGACCATGCCTGGCATTGGGCGGGAGAAGCAGAGCGACTGGCGCTCGATTATATCAGGTGGGATGGTAGTAAGTCCCTCCATCTTTCAGAATCCCATGCGGGCAATCGGCACGGGCGTCCAGGATGGGCACAGGGGTGTTGGTCGGACAAAGTGGGAAGCTGGACAGCGATATGCAGAGGGCTGCGAAGGCAGTCGGCAATGCATGCGGATGCGGATTAGTAACGGGGTGTGGAAGGGCGAGGAAGGCGTATTGTGCAGGTCAGAGAGAAGGAAGGCGAGCAGTGGCAGGCACGGCGGGCAATCAGCGATATGGTTGGTCTTTTGCTAGAGTCGCACATAATCAAGCTGGTGGACGATCTAGAACGTGTCCCGGAGCCATGGCTTTGCGCGTCCTTGCACCCTCTAGGCCGGCCCCCGCTGGGTGGTGGTGACAGTCGGCGGCGCTGCTGGTTGCCAGCACGCGGTCCAGGAGACGGTGGGCTCGGCCTCGCGTCGACGTTTCGCATCGAAGCTCGTCGAGCTGTATGTCGGCTGCCTCGTCACCCCCCTCGCCCAACGTGGTGCTGGAGTTGGACGGGGCAGATGGTGAGCGTCGAGGGCGGACGGCGGACCCTGGGCGGCTTCGGTCAGCACACGCAGTGGGTCGCGCCTGCTGGAACAGTCTAGACGCGCTCGGCTGCCGGTCACTCCTGCACGATTTCCAGCGCTACCCCAGTAGCCCCTTCCGCTTCGGCCCCTATGCAAACCTCGCCCGCACACGCACACGGTCATGACGATGCTCGTGGCCCGCCCAGCGCTCCAATCCGGGCACTGCGAACATGCCAATTGCGCTTTTTGCCCTCGTCTTGCTTTTTTGCCCATCCAGAAGCTCCCGCCAGCCCACGGCGATATGCTTTATTGTGGCGCCCAAAAGCGACGTCTGACGGCTCAACAACTGCCTGGCATTGTATCTGTCTCCGTACACGACTTGCACCAGCACCTCGACACGGCCGCCCACGCTGCTCGCGGGGCTCCCTCCTGCTTGACGTCAGCGGCTCCAGCTGTGCCCACGCTGCCTGCCGCGCCGTTTGCTGCCTTCTGCACCGATGCTCCCCATGAAGCCGCACTGCCGTCGTGCAGTGCTGGTACACATGGACAACCATACACCGGGCCTAGCGCCTCGTCTTACATGGCACCAGATCGACGATGGGCCGAAACAGAACCCGGCGCCCTCTGTTCTGCTGTCTGCTCGTGCCTCCGTCTTTGATGAGTGCCCTCGCCTGCCCTGACATTGCCCTCTTTTTCGACACGCTTGATGCAGCTGCCGCTTCACTCTGCGACGCCGCCGCCTGTCCTTCCTTTGCAGCCCGCCCACGCAGTCGGCCCTCGAGCAAACATCAACGTGTCATCCTTACAAGTCCAGGCCTCAGGCTGCATGCTCGGTCGTTTGCTACCCTTATTCCCCGCGCTAGCAACAAACCAGCCTGATCTGACGAATCAGCCGCAGTCCTTCCGCTGTCCCGTATTCAATTCACAGCCACAGTCTGCTGGCTCAACTTCCGCCAACCTTCAAAGGCCCTCGAGAGGCCAGAGGGCAGAGTAACGTTACATGGTGTCTTCTTGCACCAAGTTCTGTAACTTTTCCCCACCCCTCGGTGTGCTCCTGTTTGGGAATCCGTCGCACCAAGCATCGACCAACTAATCAGAACATGATCGACAAGGCATCGTGAACGGCGTGCTCCCATGCGAGTAATGATGTGCACCGTGTGCTGATCGACCTCTCCAGCTGTCTCGCTGCAGGGGCCCTGGCCATGTCAGCTTGATGCGCTCATTCTTCCTTTTGTTTTCACTTTTGTCTTGACCGACATCACCTGTGCGTGCCTATGAATACTCATCGCTACCGAGCTGGCATTTGAGAAGAGCTGTCGACATGTTCGACCGGCGCGCGGTTGCCCAATTTTCCGGTGCTAGCTGCACCGGACCACTGCAGAAGGAGCAGCCACACAACATGAAAGCTGCCAGTACCCGCTCCGTCACAGTACTAGCACCCTTCCAGCACATGTCGGCGTCTTGGTTTTCACCGCAACTGCTTTGAGAGTGGACAGGTACTCTTCGAGCTCACGGCTAGGCAGCCGAGCATTTAGATCGTGAGGCGAACACCATCGAATTTTTACAGTCACTCCTCAAGATCTTGCATATATCCACGACCCACTCACTGGGTCAAAGTAATGCGCCTACTAATCACCCCTCCGATAACGCGCGTTAACACCGAATGGGCGACACAATCATATCCTGGTTTGTCACATCTCGCGACTTCAGAAGCACATGAACCATGGTACGCATCTGACATGCCGCGCTAGAAGCTCTACCCGTGGAGCCGTCAACATGTCTAGACCATTGCCCCAAGGTTTGTCCGCCGTACGCCTTTACTGCAAGCCTACTTCCACCGTCGGGCTCTCGATGTTGAGCAACTACGCAGGAGGCTTCACAGAACATACCATATTGAATCTACGAAGCCTCTCAATCTCTCGGAGATCGACTCCGCAATCATGACGACATGGACACCCATGTTCGATGTTAACTCATCAGGCCCATTACTCAAACCCTTGGCAACGGTCTGGACCTACCCAAATCGTACGCCTGGTCTGCCTTGTTGATACCAAAGGCTACACGACCGTGCTCTACATGAGACGCTTGCATCGACAGCTGACATCAGTTGACTGGAAATGCGCAGTCGGACAGCATTGGAGTCTTCATGCGCCCGCGAACAAAGAATCGCTTTACTGTCAACGACGCTGCATCAGCCGCATCATCTTGAAACGGCTGCGGTCCGCTCCAGAGCAAGATGTCCCCTGCTACTCCGCTCAAGACATGAAGCAAGCACGGTAAGCTCAGGGCGGCAGTGTACCTTGTTCGGCCGACCAAAGCTGATGAGAGGCCTAGGCTTTGACAGACCCTGGATAGCTCCTGCCTACCCCTTGCGCTTCTCAATGCTGCACCGCATCTTGAACATTGAACGTGGCTGTCGTGAAGCCAGAGAGAGTCCATCCTGCACATCGATAGCTTGCACAGTCCGGGCCGTCAGCGTGCCGAGTTCCGGACTGTCTCAAGGTTAGGGCACGAGGTCGTTCGCGGCACGATTGACTACTATAACCACCGAGATTTCGCCGAATACCTGCTTCGCTGACTTCGTGAGAGCGCTGCTGACACCGTGCACAGAGCAACGACAAGTCATCGTGTCGCAAGGTTCAACATCGATAGACTTGACGAGCTTGCCTGTGCCTGCTGCCACTCTCGATATCAAAGTATTCACCAAAGCAGGTTCTGTAGAATTGTTGGTAGTCGGGATAATAATCGCGTTATCACGAAGGGTCATCTGTTTTACAGACGATGTGATTGAATGTAAAGGTATGTTTCTTCATGACACCCATTGTTTGTCATTCACTCAAGGGACTGGAAATTCGATGATATACGGCGGACTTGACGGCACCTTCCAATTACCCAACATATGAGCATCACGATGCTTGGCGGGCCTGTATCCTTTCGATACATGGGACAAGGTAACACAGGTATGCCGCTCCATTGTACACATTTGTCGAAACCTCGCTCAAAAGAACGTGATGTCAATCCGTCACCACCTGAGTACCGCCTCTAACACAACAGCTATTAAATACCATGAAATCAAACAAGTAAGTAGCTAAAGTAGTTTCTGAATGCATCCAACCCTTCCATCGGATTACTCGATACCCAACTTCAACTCTCCACCCGTTTCCAATCTCAATATTTCGACTTGCATGTTTACGCAAGAAAGGTTGTCTTCCGGTCCCTTTCTCTCCTCCTAGTAGATGGCAATGGTATGCTAGGTAGCTGCATGTCAGGTACGGCTTCTTGATCTTTTCGAAGAAATGGAGAATGGAGACTGGAGGCGGAAGGTGGGACGGAAAGGCAGCGACTACTTTGTTGGGGAGGGGGGTTGTTATGGATGTGGATCTTGATGTTGATGGTGACACCAACGTCAACGATGACAATAACGATAGTACAGATGGCAGACGCAAAGGCAGGCCTATATGCCTCTCAATGCAGGGAAATACTCCAGATGGGGCACCTTCGTCATTCAAGTAGCCAGCTGCACATGTAGGAATACGGGGCCAGAACTCCACTAGCGCTACAAGCCACGACAGACTCTCATATGCTGCTTGAACAACGAAAAACTACAAGTCCGGAAGTAAACACTGACACGGACCATCGGTAGAAACTCATCTACCAAGTTTCCTATTCAAGTTTTGGAAAGCGTATAGGTTTTGACATTTGTGTCCCTGGTAGCGCTTGCTAAGAATGGCTTGGATTGGTTCCAACATGTGAGGCTGACCCGGAGAGACGACCATTTTGGAGAATTGATACGACTATAGTTATTGACCTAGTCCACTGGTATCCGAATCTCTTGGTAGTCTCACTTTGCGAGCGCGCTTACCTCGTGCGAAAACATTCCAGCGGTTGTTGTAGCGATATGATGACAAAGGGTATACTATAGCTAAACTCGACGTCAAGCGGACCAACAGTCGCCTCCAATGCTCGATGGGAAGCAAAGAAAATAAATCATGGAGTAGGATATATCGTTGCATTTCGTATACATATTTCCCTTGCTCTTAACTTCATTATTCGTCACATTTCCTTGCAACGCCAACACTACCGCACTCTGCAAACGAACCGCTTACAAGTTGACAGCGGTCCTGAAGTTGTTGCCAGCATAGATGGCGTTGTCACCAAGCTCCTCCTCGATACGGAGGATCTGGTTGAGCTTGGCGAGACGCTCAGATCGGGCTGGCGCACCAGTCTTGATCTGTCCGGATCGCAGACCGACGACGATGTCGGCGATGGTGACATCCTCAGTCTCACCAGAGCGGTGAGAAACCATGACGCCCCAGCCAGCACCGAAAGCGTCCTTGGCGGCCTGAATGGCCTCAGTGATGGTACCGATCTGGTTGACCTTGAGAAGGAGGGCGTTGCAAGACTTGAGCTCAATGGCCTTCTTGATGAACTCGGGGTTGGTGACGGTCAAGTCATCACCGACAATCTGGCCGTCGTAGGTTTTGAAGAAGTAAGACCAAGCCTCCCAGTCATCCTCAGCGAAGGGGTCCTCAATGCTGATAATGGGGTACTTCTCAGCCAGGGACTTGTACAGCTCCGCGAGTTGTTCGTATGTGAGCCACTTGCTCTTGTCGCTGTCGGGGTTCTTGAAGTCGAGGTCGTACTTCTTCTCGTCGACCTTGTAGAACTCGCTAGATGCGACATCCATGGCGATCTTGATCTTGCCAGTGTAGCCAGCCTCCTCGATGGCCTTGGTGATGAGGTCAAGGGCCTCCTCGGGGGTCTGAATGTCTGGGGCAACACCACCCTCATCACCGACGTTTCCAGCGGACTGGCCGTAGGTCTTCTTGGCGAGAGACTTGAGCTTCTGGTAGACTTCGGCTCCCTGGCGCATGGCCTCGGAGAAGGTAGGAGCCTCACTGGATGTCGTTAGTATGGGTTGCTGCTATACATGTAAACATGACCTACCAAGGAACGATCATGAACTCTTGGAAAGCAAGACGGCCACCGGCGTGCGAGCCACCGTTGAGGACATTTTGGACTATATAGTCAGTACAAGCCATTGGTTCCTGGATAAGAGTCTACCTACAGGGTACAGGGAGGACGTAGGGCTTCTTGGTGCCAGCCAAGTCGGAGATGTGTGCGTAGAGAGGGACACCCTTCTCAGCGGCGGCAGCCTTTGCGATGGCCATTGAGACACCGAGGATGGCATTAGCGCCCAGGTTGGTCTTGTTTGTGGTGCCATCGAGCTTGTTGAGGAATGCGTCTACAGCGGACTGGTCCTTGACGTCGAGCTTCTCCTTGATGAGAGCAGGGGCGATGGTGTCGTTGACGTTAGCGACAGCCTTGGTGACACCCTTACCGCCCCACTTGGACTTGTCTCCATCGCGGAGCTCGCAAGCCTCGTGGGAGCCAGTGGAGGCACCGGAGGGGACGATGGCGCGGTGCAGGCCGGTCTCGGTGACAATGTCGACCTCGACGGTCGGGTTGCCCTGAAGATGTTAGCAGTGAAGCCTAGCAAGCGTCGATGGCTGGACACGTACGCGAGAGTCGTAGACGGAGCGGGCGTGGATCTTGGTGATGGTCATGGTGAATGATTGCTGTTGAGAGAGTCAATTGGGGAGTTGGGGGGCCGCAAAGTGCAAGGCAGGAGATATAGAAGCAGGTCGGATGCGCGGGTAGCAAAGTCCGGCCGCGGATAGGATGCCGAGCAGAAAATTCGACTTACTAGCTGTCTGTGTAAGATCAAGTGTCGGTGTTGTTTTGTTTGGGTGGGGTGTTCCAGAGCTTAAGAGCGCAGCAAGGTTTTGGAGGGGTCGCTCAGCAGAATTCAGCCCCGCTATGACGCCGTCGCCTCATTGGTAGCCACCCACGGCCTCTTTGTAAAAGTGTGCATTAACATTATCGCAAAAGCATCGAGTGGGACGACGCGCGAGCTGATTTGGGGGCTCAGTGGGATAGCTGACTATCTGTTGTGCACGGGAGATGGGCGTCCAAGGTAGCTTCTGCTAGGGACTCGAAACTTCAGAGCGCTCATTGAGGAAATACCAAGGAATGTCAGACAAGTGCGATACAAAGTCTTCTCAGCCAAGCAAGATGAAACAGTAGCTCTCGTGGCGCCGGTGAAGAAGCTGAGTAGAGATGGGCCCGACCCAACACGAACATTGACCTGCGCAGTCTATTGCACGTAGCTATGCCACTGTCGCGGGTTGCCAGGTTGCCGTGAGAGCACCGTGGGCATTAGCACGGCTGTTCATCCATCTCTTGTAAGACGCGAAGACGGCATGTCTGCCGTGGACTTCCGAGGACCGTGGCAGGTCGTCGGAGTGAATCAAAGAAGGCAACTCTTCAGGTCGGTAGAAAGCACGGCAGCGTTGTGAAGTACGTGTACATGTTGGTGCGATTCAACAATAGAGGCGACGCATGCGTCGATGACGAACAGCTGGTTGAACATGATTCACAGACTGAATGGATCCGAAGCTGCGAGATGTCCCACAGGTCTGGAAGGACGCAGCTCTCCTTGTGCAAGACTCCAGAAGTGCATGTTCGCATCCAAGTCCAGTTCTGCCAAGCCCGGCATGGCCCAAGCTTCATCTGTACGGCAGCCGCGACGCTGGGAGCTGCCTTCGCGTGTGGCCTCGACATCGCTGTACAACCACACCTACCGTCCTCGCCGCTACATCAACTCGCCCGTAGGACACGACTCCTGTCTCCTGCCTGAGCCCACGCCCTCCGACCCGACTTTCCAAGCCCGACCACCGTCGCCCTCCAACACACGTCCCGTCACCACTTCAAGCTCGTCACAATGTAAGTCGTGTTGATGATACGCCACCGCATTACTGACCACTACACAGGGAGGTTCTGCTAGGAATCACCGGCAAGGACTTCACCCTCATCGCCGCCTCCAAAGCCGCCATGCGTGGTGCCACCATCCTCAAGGCTTCCGACGACAAGACGCGAGTACTCAACACACATACCTTGATGGCTTTCTCTGGGGAGGCTGGTGACACGGGTATGATTGACGAGGCGGCCACGACAAGCGAGGGGTAGCTGACAGCAGTGCAGTCCAATTCGCCGAGTACATCCAGGCAAACGTGCAATTATACTCGATGCGCAACAACATGGAGCTCTCCCCTGCCGCAACAGCCAACTTCGTCCGAGGAGAATTGGCGTCAGCGCTACGGTCAAGAAAACCCTACACGGTTAACCTGCTGTTGGGCGGATACGACACCATTGCCGACAAGCCGACTCTGTACTGGATCGACTACTTGGCGAGTCAAGCACCACTGCCATATGCTGCACATGGATACGCACAGTACGTTTCTCCAGTTGCCGTCTTTAGTGCACCACGCCCTGCCCTTCTGCCAGGACCCCCTCCCCAGCATGTTGTGCTGACACACTACCTCCAGATACTACTGCCTCTCCCTGCTCGACAAGCACCACCATCCCGACATCGACTACGAACAAGGCATGAAGATCTTGCGCATGTGCACCGAGGAGCTGAAGCGACGTCTTCCAATCGATTTCAAGGGTGTGCTGGTCAAGGTCATAACGAAGGATGGCATCAAGGACGTCGAGTACGAGGACGACATCAAGGTTGCGATTCCATAGAAGGCTGCGAATTGACCGAGGCTAGAGTATTCTGCCGGACCACCATTCATGTACCACATGGGTGCCATTACGATTATGACACCTGAGCATGGTAAATAACGAGAACATATAGTCAAATGACATTAATGACTACACCATGTTTCTTGATGCGTTATAGTGGCCGGCCATGTGTGTGCTTGTTTCTTTCTTCTGAGCATGGCTGGATTCTCACCGCGAGTCTGCGTTGTCAACAGGGTCTGGATCGAGGCTCGTAGCAATATCCAGCCCTACTCGGACACGAATGCACCCGGTAGTGAGTCTTAGGCACTTCCAAGGCTGGCACAGCGACATACCAAGAGCAACACGGCTCACTGTTGACCGGCTTGCACGCACCTCACTCACGTCAAAGCATGCACAAGACAAAGGTATGTCCTCCCAATAAATCGACACCGCAGACTCATCGCCATCACTGAAGACGACCCAACGAGAAAGCAGCTTCCTACAGGAGTATCGCTCTCCGATCCCACGCCACCGTAGTGACTGGCAACTAAAAGACACAGATGTTCTGATAGTCGTGGCTGGGTTCGTTTGTATTTTTTGATCAAAGAACGTAAAAGGAGGACGAGGGGCGCAGAGTTTTTATACTGGCGTGTGGGGGCCGCCAAGCCGGTGCACGGGCAGAAGGGTTTTTGGGCTGCGGGCACGGGCACATTCAAGCGGCGAACGGGGACGGAAGAACGACACCAACACTCCCATGATGTTGTAGCGATGCTACAGAAGACGATATTGCGCAACGGTGGACACGAACCAAGATACTTGGTGACAGGCCCACCTTGTCTACTAGATGCAACTCGAGTGCATTCATCCCGGTTCCTCCGCACAAGCAATCCGTCATTACATGGTTCATCATGCACAGAGCCATAGAATACAACGTGCTGAGTAAATTTCTTTCTTCATTTCGGCAAGCTGATGAGCATAAGGCAATTCACAATCCAGCATTACAGGACGAGGACGGCACCGCCATTCGAAAGAAGGACTCTTACGTCCAAATCATCGCTACCATCTGACATGCGCTTGCCTAGTCGGACTTATTCGCAGCTATGTCACTTTCTAGTTCTTGTACCCGTTCTCGTACCCATTGGCCATCACTTCCTGAAGGCCCTGAGGAGGACCGTTGGCCTGACCCTTGGCGGTACCGTTGACGGCGCCGTTTGTCATGCCGTTCATGGTCTTCTTTGACTTATGCATAGCTTCCTCGATAGGTTTCTCGTTCATGGTGTATCCAGTGTCGGACGCATCTACGAACGCGTCAAGACCGGCGCCCTCACGAGGGTACTCTTTCATCAGCTCCTTGTGTCGTCGCAGAGCCTTGTTCATCTCCTCGGCGGAAACGTCGTTCAGGAACACGCAGGTACCGATGGGGTTGGGCACGGCAGCACGGAGCAAACCGTCACGGGTCTTCAGGATAGCTTTCGTAGCCTTGTCAAGCATGTCCTCGTCGAACAACTCATGGTCCATGGACAGGCCAGCCCTGGAGAACAGGTTCAACAGCCTCCTATGTTCCTCATCGCTGAGGAGACCGCGCTGGTTTGCCAATGTTGCCGAGTACGCCATGTCGATGGAGATGGCATGGCCGTGACGAAGTGGGACCTTGGGCGAGAGCTATGAACAAGTCAGCAAAGTCAATGAATGGAAGGTGTAGCAGCCTTACCTCGTGGAGCGGGCTCCAGGTGTGGCCATAGGCAATGACACGGTCGAGACCGATTTCATGGAGGTTGGGTGTCTCGAGCTTCAACATCTCGTGGATACCAGCGCGGTTTATCTCATCCGCTGCCTGGAGGACCTCCTTGTCGTCACCCTCACGACCGAATCGAGAAGTAATCAACCTCTCGCAGTACTTGTCCAGCAAGTCGAATGTGGGCTTGTGAGCACACGTTGAGATCTTGATCAACTCTGCGAAGCCGTTTCGTACTTGACCCTCTGGTAGGGTCTTCAAGAAGGAGAAGTCGAGGAATGTGTGCATCGGGGCGTGGTACGCTCCGAGACGGTTCTTGTAGTTGCCGTAGTTGACGGCTACCTTGATACTGACACTAGCATCGATTAGGCCAATGACGGTTGTTGGAATACGGATAAAGTTGGTGTTCCTTCGGTAAGCGGCGCAGGCAAATCTAAAGTCACGAGTTAACTCCATTCTAACAACGCATTCAGGCCAGAGTGCCTTAGAGCTATATTTTACCCAGCAACATCAGTCACCAAACCGCCACCCTATTTCGTGTCAGCAACTCTCAACAAATTCATCGAATTGTACAACATACAACGACAAGTACAGGCTCCTTTCGGATGATACCAAAGTCGGTCATCGAGTCAACGATGCTGAGAAGAGTCTCCATAGACTTGGCCTTCTCGCCGATCATGGTCTTGTGAATCGTCAAGGGTAGGTTGTAGTGGTCGAAGTACTTTTGCATCTCATCGCCGTAGACGTTGTAGATGTTCAAGTCCATGACAGCCAAGCAACGGCCCCAACTCTCATAGCACTTGGCTAGATTGTTATTGGCAGGGTTGAAGACGCCATCAAGGAAAGTGAAGTCATATTCGATCTTCTCATATCCCTCGACGTGGAAGCCATTCTTGGTCTCGACAACGGAAGCTTTGAGGTCTGACATGGTGAAAAGAGTTTGAAAAGGTGTATGTGAGATACGTTGAGTTCTGCTGGGTCAAGTACGGGCATGACTGTCCTATATAAATGGCGACAGACCGATGTCGTTTGGGACTACCCACATAGCTCGCGGTACACGCTTCGCCTCCATTGGCTCTCATACGCCGACAACGCTCCAGACAACGTCAACCATACGCATTATTCACGTTCATGATGCGGCCATTCTTGGATCCCTTGTTGTTTGGACTTGGTACCACTTCACTTCGAGCCAAACTAGGCTCCTACTGGCCAGCCATGATGAAATGACTTGAACAACAGCGCCCTCGCAGCGGTAAACCCCGGCTCCGTCACATGGGATATGCACTTCACTCGTGCAACATGGGTTTTTGCGGGCTTGGACAAGGCAGAACCATCCTACTTTTCCTTCAGCCAAGAACAGAATCGGCGTAGCACAAGCCGCGAACTCGTTTAGTGCCAACAACGGAGTCTCTCCCGTTGTGGAGAGGAAGATATACACTACACGAAACTGCGGGGCAATCATTGAAATCACCTCATCTCCACTTGAGAAATTCTATCGTTCGATTGCTGACGTTCTGTGGCACATGTTGGGGTGAGTTTTCATTTGCCAGCTAGTCGAAGGATGTGCTGTATGCGCGCAGGGCTGATAGTGCAGTGCCGGTAGCCATACAACGGCACTTTTGTACCCCTCAGTTCAGGGACAGGCTGAAAAAATGTGACGTTCGAGGGAATCTTTTCGATCCTAGTTCCCGCTTCGGGTAGATAAAGTTTGGCGGATCCAGGATTGTTGAGGTATATTGCCTTGTAGGGGTAAGCGTACGTTGTCATTGCAGGTCTTCGTGGCTCCATAGTTGGGTAGCAGGTGCAGCAAGCTCTAGATCGTTGACGACAGCCACATCTAACTCAACGTCAACACTATTCAGAACCGTATATGCACTAATGACCCGACCCACATGAGCGGCGCGTATCCACATGGTATAGTAGTGTGAATTCGCCTCAACCGGTGCCAAGGGCACCTTGACGCGTACACGGGAGTGTGGCATGGAAGAGGCAGGATATGGTGTCTTCTCTACATTGGCATCCCACCCTCACTAACGGGGTTTTGTAGAAAAAGCAATTTGCACAAAGTCAATTGCTAATGTGCTAACATAAGGAGTAACATCTAGACTACTTCACGGAAAAGGGATCCGTGCTAAAACAGTCGACCGAATCAAGCGCCACTCGTCGGACATGTTCCTGCATGTATTTCGTCATTACTGACCACAGCCCCGCACTAGACCATACGCGTTGAGGGGCACCCTCTGGTAGCTTGGACGCGTCGAGCTCACGGCTGCCCGCACAATTTCATATTTCCATTGAACAACAGCAACAATGGGTAGCTTCGATCAAAGCAAAGCATATGCAGCGCAAGAGAAAGAGGGTGCGTTCTTCGACGATGGGCGGGAAATTGAACTCTTGCACTTTGTCTACTCGCACCCCAACATTGAGAAGATACGAGGATCGCCAGAAAATGTTCTGGCAGCCATTGACGAATATGGCCGCACGAAAAAGTATCTCATGAACGTCGGACAGGACAAGGGCCGCATCGTAACAGATTTGATTGCGGAAGTAAAGCCGAAAACTATGGTATGAGACTTCTTGAACTCGATCCAATGTTTCTAACAGCGCGCAGGTAGAGCTCGGCGGCTATGTAGGCTACTCCTGCATCCTCTTCGCAGATGCAGTACGCAAGGCAGGTGGTGAGCGATATTTCAGCTTCGAGCGCGATCCCGCTTTCGCGGCTGTCATCATGTCCTTGGTCGATCTTGCAGGCCTCACCGACCTTGTCAAAGTAATCGTGGGCTCAAGCGACGAGGGCATCGCCCGACTGGCCGCATCAGGCCAACTCAAACACGTCGATCTCATGTTTCTGGACCACTACAAGCCTGCCTACACCACAGACCTGAAGCTTTGCGAGGAGCTTGGCCTGATCACCAAGGGCTCCGTTCTGGCAGCGGACAACGTCATCAAGCCAGGAAACCCGCCATACTTGAAGTATGTCAGGTCGAGCGTTGAAGAGAAGGTCAAGGAGGCAGGAGAGGGTGGGCAGACAAATCTGAGCGGTATTGCTGAGACAAACGTCAAGATGTACGAGAAGAAATATGGCAAGGCCAAGTTCAGCGAGAGCAAGGGCAACCCAAATCTCAAGTACGAGAGCAAGTTGGTAAACAGCTATGAGCCAACTGGCGTACCTGTGAGTTGAAGCACCGACGACGTTTTGCAAGCATTTACTGACTAGCACAGGATGGTATCGAGATTACACGATGCGTTGATTAGATAGAAGCATCATCAGTAGCAAAACACGCGTAATAATCTCTATGAATCGCGAGCTTCAGCGCTGGCGGGTCTTGAGCGACTCAGACACGGTGGTGGTACCCGGCGCCGCAGAACAATAGGATAGCCACCATCAATGCCTCGATGGCTGAGCAAACCGATGCAATGAACAAGTTAAATTACATTGCTTTGTATTCACCGGCCCATATTCACGAAGTCACATTCCAAAAATTGTATGAAATAGGTATCAAGACAATAGCATGACGCGTTGCGTTAAGAGAAACAAACATGAACCCCACGCACCCTGCATCCGCCGTACAAGCCCCTCAACACCCATCTGCCGATCGCGGCCAGATCACAATTTCATACCAGGATCTACTAAATCCAGATCGCAAACAGGATCGTGGAGTTCCTAGTGTTCCGCAGTGTCGTACATAAGTGAAGTAACGATGACGTCGAGACTAGTCGTGCAAAGCCAGCATTCCAAGGCCAACAACTCTTTCTGGGCGAACGCAGCCGCACGCACATCAATCACCTCGCCTATGCAAGAACAGATTGCATCATTACAAGCCGTCTGTCTACTGCCGCTAAAATCCTACTTACCTGCAGTTTGCATTGCAGTGCAGCTTGCAGTCTTTCGCAGGGGCAGTTGAGACGTCTCTCGGTCCTATTTTTCACAGGGTAACGCCGCTGGTGGTGTGTTGGGAAACATCTGAACGGTGAAGACTGTGCGAGAACAAGTGCCGACGTCACGAGCTGCTCATTCTCCTCAAACAGCAACAAGGCAAAGACAATGGCAGAGGGAAAAAAGGATGCCGTGGTGTTGCCAATTTACTATGGCCATGCGTGGAAGAATGTGCTTCTATTGGCTCTGAGTGTTGTTTCCGCGCCTCTTTCGGCAGCGCTGGTGTTGGCTGGCCTTGCAATGTCGAAACTCCATGGACAGCGCAACGCGACGTTTTCCAAGGAGGACAAGCAGCATGTTGCGGCAGCGCGAAGACGCAGAACTATTCTTGTCACGGGAGTGTCGATGACCAAGGGCCTTGCTATTGCGCGCAGTTTGTCTCAGCATACACCACATCGCATCATTGGCGCCGACATCTCTGCTCTATCGCCAGGTCGCTTCTCCAGCGCTATTGCGAAATACTACCGTCTGGATACACCGAGTGGCGACGATGCGGAGCCATATATTGACTCTATTCTCTCCATCATCCAGCGCGAGAAAGTCGACCTATGGATCAGCTGCTCCAGCGTCGTCGCAGCCGTAGAAGACGGTCAAGTCGTCCGTTTAGCAGAGAAGCAGGCGAAAGAACAAGGCCGCCAGTTTGAAGCTGTCCAATTCCGGGAAGACGTAGTGGAAAAGTTCCACGAAAAGGACAGATTCATCGATTACATCGAATCGCTCGGCCTGCCAATCCCGGAATCGCACCGCTGCACTTGCCCAGGTGAAGCCCTCGATGTGCTCATGGGAGAGCTTCACAGAACTCCGACCAAATCTGGAAGGACTGCACGCAGGCGACAATTCATCATGAAACCCATCGGAGTGGACGACAAAGCGCGGAACAACATGATGACGCTCCTCCCCTTCAAGACGCCAGATGCAACAGCCCAATACATCCACTCTCTCAACATCAGCAAAGAAAACCCCTTCCAACTCCAACAATTCATCAAAGGAAACGAATACTGTACACACGCCCTCGTCGTCCGCGGCAAAGTAAAAGCCTTCACCAGCTGCCCCAGCCTAGAACTCCTCATGCACTACGAACCGCTGCCAGCCTCGTCCCCCCTCAGCAAAAAGATGCTCGAGTTCACCGAGCGCGTGTGCAAAGACGGCGGCGACACCTTTACAGGTCATTTGAGTTTCGACTTCCTCGTCGAAAACGACAACGGTCCAGCAGCAGCAGCAAAACTCTACCCTATCGAATCCAACCCCCGCGCCCACACGGCCGTTGTACTCTTTGAGCAAACGCCCGAAATGGCTGAAGCTTATCTCTCCGTCTTCAACAGTCCCAATCCTTTGACTTCCAAGAACAAGCCTGGTCCGGTGTTCCCTCGTACCCCGACGTATAGTTACTACTGGATTGGACACGACCTCGTGTCCTTTGTCGTCCTGCCACTTCTCGATTTGTTGTTTGGTGCGACCACGCTGCAGAGTGCATTTAACGGCGTGGCGACGTTTTGGAGTCATGTTGTGGGGTGGAAGGATGGAACGTATTCGCTTGAAGACCCGGTGCCGTTTTTCGTCCTGTATCACGTTTATTGGCCGGCGAAGTTTCTGGAGGCGTTGAGGAGGGGGGAGTCGTGGAGTCGGATTAATGTTAGTACTACAAAGATGTTTGAGGGTTGAGTGTGGGGTGGGAACTGTGGATTGGACAATAGGGGGGTTAGAAAGGCAGGAGGTGGGGCTGGGAGTCGGTGTGATGCACGCTGGTGTGCATCACTCTAGATTGTTCATCACGAGATGTTGTATCATTACCAGAGCGCCGTAGCTAGATCTAATCGCACTGCCATGGTACGGGTGTCATACCGAACCCAAACTTTGTCCTGTTCCACCCCTACCTTCAGTCCAAACTAACATCACTCTCCGTCTCCCAAGTTCTATCCACCTCTTCATGCCCAACGCCCAACCACACCCTCTGCAACTCTGCCGAATCCCGTCTAGCCTTCATCTTCAGCTCCGCAACAGAAATCGCCATCTGTCTCTGTACACGACTCTGCCGACCATACATCGCCCTCGCCATACTGCATCGATCATAGCAGCGAAAAGCGACGTGGCGTCTCCCAGCAACGCTAGCGAGACGGTGGAAGAAGCCTCTGTGCGGGCGGGACAGAGCCAGGATCCTCGCCTCCTTGGATATACAGGGAGAACTGAATGTGGTCATGTGGAACTTCCGGGATGTGGTGCTGGAGTAGGTTATGCGGTGGTACATGCCTTTTGGCCTGGTTCCACTCTTGATGGCAGGCGGTGAGCGCATTGTGGGTTCTGCGTCGTCGTTGAGTTGGTCGTTGGGTGTGGTTTCTGCGAGGGAGGTTGGGGCTGCGGTGTTCATGATGTGTTTGGTTGAGTGGTTTAGGGAATGAGGCTGCTTTGTTTTGAGAGTGGTGGAAGCGAGAACGTGTTGAGAGGCGGGGTCATCCACGGGATCGTTGATCTGATCGCGTAGGCTGGGGGTATGGAGTGAGCCGTTTCCAGTGTTTTCGTCTGCTTCGTGCCTGCGCTTCATGTCGCCCTTTTGATTTTCCTGGAGTAGTGTGACCCCGTCGTTTGGAGTGTCGACCATGGTATCGGTAATCTCTGGGGTGGTAGCCTCGCTCAAGATATCTCCCAGATTGTTATCTGAATCTTTTGGTCCCAGGAGTTGGTTGCCAGGCGCGTAGAATGGACCATCCTCCGAATCTATGGCTGCCTCAAACTTGCGCTTGGTTCGGTTGTTACCATCGTCAATCTGCAGCGAAGTCGCAAATCCAACCTTGTCGTCGGCAACTTCAAGCACCATCTCCTTTTCTACTTGCGTGGGGGGCGTTTCGGCGGTAGATGTCTCCCTCCCCGCCTCTTCAGCAGCATACGAAGCCTTGAGACCCCCCCAATCCCCCTTGACCCTCAACTTCGCCCGCTCCAACTCCACGTCACCTCTACTACGAGTCAAGTCCTGAATCATCTCCGCAACACGTCGAATCTGTCTCAACGGCACGACCTTGGTCGAAAGCTGCTGACCAGCACCCTCTTCAGCTTCCGCTTCTCCTTCTTCTTTCTTGATCTTTGGTCCGATCTGTAGAGCGCGGAAAAGATCAGTTATCAGCTGAAAGTTGGGGGGATTTGGATTCGCATTCATGTCTTCGGCTCGGAAGCGCTGGACTTGGTCGCCCATGAGGACTTCCTCACGGATACGCAGGAATAGGTCGTAGGCGCGGCGGTAGAAGGAGAGGAAGTCAAAGTGGCTGTGTACTTCGTTCTCCTGTAGTTCTGACTTCATAGTGCCAAAGAGATTGGCGTGCGTCTCACCTTGCTTATCGAAGTCGGGTATGTACATCCTGGACTTGTTCTTGCCTTTCCGCCTTGGTTTTGATGGCGTGATATTGGTCGCTAGGTTCGCGAATGTATCTTGTAGGTCCTTCATGTTCTGCGTCGCTTCATCACAGTCATCTTTGGGTGTCTCTTCGGTATCCTCGCTTCGCCGATAGAGGTAGTTGAAGACTGCGTGGCGCCTCAGCCAACGATTGTTGTCCGGGTCTGGACCATAGTAGTCGAGGATTTTAGCTTCCAACGGCAATTCGGGCTGCAAACCATGCTTAGCACCAAGTTCTCTCGAGATGTGGGGTAGATAATCGGACATGTGGCGGAAGTCGGAGGCCATGACGCGACTGCTAGTATTACTCGAGAGGAGATAGCGATTAAGAAAGTCGTTGGGGTGAGTGGGCGGATCACCCCGGAACATGACCTTAGCCCCATACATCTTAATCAGGTAGTCGAGGTCTGGCCATCGCAAGTTCAAACATCCCATCTGGCAGGCGGCGTTGTAGAGATGAGCGATACCAAGAATGAACCACTGTATCTTAGCAATCGCAGTATGATGGTAGATCTGGTTGAAGTGCCACATGGAGAGTCCTGCGAGCGTCGAATGAACAGTGATGAAGACGCTAGCGGTCATTGGCTTTTCTTGGGAGTCTAGAAGCTCCTGTAGCCACTCCAACAGCCTCTCTAGGGGATTGAGAAGAATGGTGCTAAACTTGATCTCTTCTCTGCACATGTAGTCGGGCTTTGTGCCCTTGGCCCACATGCGATCCTCGTAGTCGACATGGCAACGGATGCACCTAGCGATATCTAAGCCGTGCTCGGTAAGGTCGCGTAACATCCGACGATAATCTTCACGTACAGCTTGCTGAATATCGAGGACGATGGCCAGGCCGAAAGGCAAATAGTCCTGTGATGTACTCTGATGTAACAGCATCTCTCCAGTGAAGTGATCCCACTTTGGAAGTTTGAGACCGCCCTTGCGAATGACGTCGAAGAATCTCAGGAAGAGCGAAAGAGGATGCTCTTGTATATCGTTGTCAGCGCTCTCCTCTTTCGGTCGCGTCTTGCCAATGTAGGTCTTGATCAAAGCAGCAGCATCCAGACCAAACAGGTGGCGCAATACCTTCTCAGTAGGCAATGTCGCCATGTTCTGATCAGGCGCAGCCTTGATTTTGTCGAAGAGTTGGTGGATAAGTATAGCTAATCCTCCAGGCAATAGATCAAGCTCTTCCACTAGTACCTTGACGTTTTGGTGCACATGGTCCTGAGCTAGGTCAAATACCAACGCCGCCGTGATCGCATTGACGAGGCCCTTGTGGTAGAGAACCCACACGTCGTAGAGGACATCCCGTACGCGGTTGAAACTGTAGAGGAAACATATTATAAGGAACTCGCGGCGCAGCAGCTCTTCTTCTGCAGTCAACGGACTCGCCTCTGGTATCGGTACCTTCTTCTTCGTCCTCGGTGTCGGAGTTTGCTGCGGTTGACCGCCGTCCTCCAGGTCGGATTTATCGCGTTTCCGCATTTTCTCAAGTAATTCGTCCTGCTCGTCTTGGCTCGTCTTGGACCCAGTGGGAAGCTGGATAAACACGAACGTGGGCGTGTCGTTTGTGCAATTTTGCGTTTTATTCATGCCCGGGACGAGAACTTTCAACGCCGTCATAAGCGCCTCTAGGCTCCCATTAAAGTATTCATGACCCAAATCCGCTGTGTTGTTGTATCTGTGGTATTGCGTCACCTCCCTCCTTGAACGGATAGCATCTCCAAGGTCGTTGATACCGGAAGTATCGGCGAGTGGAACGCTCGTAGCGGCAATGGCGTTGACGAGCTGCTCTTGCTTTTGTAGTGGTATTCTGTAGCCCTTTTTGCTCTTTTTCTTCTTAGTCTGGTCTGCGACTACATTTGCAAGTTCTACGCCGCGCTGGGTTCCCGTCTTGAGCAGCCACACCTGGAACTGGTCGGTGTACGTCTTGTAACGCTTGACTGTCTCGGGAAGTTCATTCCGTCGATAGTAATCCATTTCGAAAGAAAAGTAGGCAGGTAGTTGAGAAAATGAATGGCAGCGGTAAAAACCATGTAGAGAAAAGTCGAAGGCAGTAGATTCAGCTGGTGGGGCAGACTCGCAAGTGCGCCAGAATAGTTTCCACGAAAGTATCTGTGCTTTCTGATGTGGAAGAGAATGAGTAATGATTGTAGAACGAAGCACCAATGGCAGTGCGCTCTCAGGCAGACAACTTACAAGCGAGTACTGCGCAAAATGATAGTTCTGGTCGCGATAACGCGATCAAGCCCAGCCGAGATATCGTTGTCATGTAATACCTGTTGTATCCAGGTGGTGGCCTAGAGATCACGAGCTCGTGGTTCATACCCCTGTCTTGCTCTGACACTCGCGGGCTGCGAACCCAGATACACAAAGTGAAAGGAGAGAAAAGGCTCAGCACTGGAAACACCAGGATCTTTCTCGTGCCCGTAAAGGCTAGCGGCGCGTAAGACGGACGCGCAGTCCACGCAGTCTGATACGGAGTCGAACGTCGTGGTCGTCAAGGGCATCGCTTCATTATCAGCAGTACAAACGGAAGCTGATCGCTGTGGTCCATCAAAATCCGTCGTAAAGGGGCATAGCCCTGGATAGTCTTCATTCGCATATGCCCACCGTCTCTCCCTACAACAACGAACGCCACTCCCTACTCTCAAGCCTCTCAATCCCCAGATGATCACACAGCAGGCCCATATGATCAACACCCCAATATCCCTTAATCTCGCCCTTGCTATTCGTCGCAACAAACCAAGGCAGACCAAAAGCCCCGTCCTCGAATGCTTTGGTAGTATTCCCACCTAGCGCCTTCTTCACCTCTTCCGTCTTAGTCCTCTCAAGCACATTCCTTGCCTCCTCCTCGCTGCCTAAAGCAGTTGCGAGAACAGCAAGCAGATTCTCCGGCTTGATCGGGTCGTTCTATTTTGCCCAAAAGTTCTCGTAGAAGAGGGCGATGGCTTGTTCAAGGTTTTGGGGGTGCGACAGGGAGAGGGAAGCTAGCGCGCGTTGGATAGGCAGTGTATTGATAGGGAAGCCCGGTGGAGTATCTTGAGAGATGGGGACATTGAAGTGTGCGGATAGG
Source organism: Alternaria panax (assembly GCA_019702505.1). Taxonomy (NCBI): domain Eukaryota; kingdom Fungi; phylum Ascomycota; class Dothideomycetes; order Pleosporales; family Pleosporaceae; genus Alternaria; species Alternaria panax. The sequence goes on along the minus strand of JAANER010000001.1, from coordinate 5,236,287 downwards.
CGCTGGCGCTCCGTATTGATCCATTTGTCCTTGTCTGGTCCGGCGTGTTAGATGGGCAGACGGGGAAAGTGACGGAAACCCCAATCATGGTCCATTGGCTTGGACAGTGTGTTGTATCAATTTCTTTTTCGATGCGTTCTTTCCTGCTGTGGCCATGCGAAGCCGCTCTTTTAGGAAAAGGGGGAATTTTGACATACTCTTTATCCTCAATGGTGGTGTATTCTCACAGAGCTTCATCAACCCCCCGAGCAGGATAGGCACATACGTTACCTCGACCTGCTTGAATACCTTTGCATTCTACCCGAAACACTCTTGTCAGCATGGTATCAAACGATCCCAGCATCAGGATTTGTATCTAGGCAATGCATATGATAAAAATAACCTTACCTGTAAGATGTAGAAAGCAATATAGGCAAACGGGCTGACAACGTCAACGTAAAGGGTAATCTTCGGCTGAGACATGGCTGATGGTGTTGTTGTCCGAATTGGAAAGGGATTACTGATCTGGAGTGGAGACGAGACCGGGGGTGCCTCTGTTCCTGGCACCTTGTCCTATGTAGGTGGCTGGTCAGGAGTCAAAGCCGGTGATCTCATAGCCGATTGGATTAACCGAGGCACAGTCCGTCAGCGAGGCGTGCTTGTGTAGTCCTTTCTGAAAGCCTTCAAGACATGATGTTCTCTCTTACAATTTTTATTGTGGTACGGCTATGTCTGTTACTCTGTACCGCGAGTGTAATGTTGCGATTGTAGTCGCTCAAGGATACCACATGTGGTGGTGGTGGTTAGGATCGCTAGCGCCGTGCAAGGCAAGTACCACATTGAGAGAAGAATGCTGATATTGTCATGCATGGTATTTACGTCGAGCCTACAACACAGCTACTCGCTAGAGTTTTGGCATAGAGCTAGCCGCCTTCGCCACAATAATATCAATCAACCATAACGACGTCCCTCTCAAGACCCAACTGCGACGTGCCGTTCGTGATAGCCTTGACCTCCCCGGCAACCTCGTCCATTTCCTTGAGAGTAAAGTCCAACAAGTAACTCTCATCAACCAACTCCTCCACTCGCTTATAATGCCTCTCAGAGTACACCTTGATGGCATCTAGCACATCTTTCAGACTGCCCTTTGCGCCAACCTTGCCTTGCGGCCTCAGACTAGCTAGTCGAGACGCAGGATACGACTTGACGATAGTCCATAGAATCTTCTGAGCAATGGGCGCGGTACGCACGTTGGTGTTCCAGTCGCGGAGGCGGATGAGCAATTTGTACAGCTGTTCGTCTGCCAGAGAGTCAAGGACTTCGTCTACTGCGATGAGACCGGAGAGACTGTCTGTATCTGGCTTCTCGATTTCTACTACAGATTTGAAGAGGGAAAAGAGGCGGGCGGGCTGGTCCATCTGAAGTGCGAGGACGATGGCTTCGCGGTAGTTGCCAGCATATGTGTAGTTTTGTAGCTTTTGGTCAAGTTCAATGCGTTCTGTTTCGGCTGTCGTGGCAGCTTCCAGTGTGGTGCTTGTCGTGTCTTCCCAGAACGTGATGACGCTGTCTCCACCACCAGACACTAAGGCGCCGGTTGTGGGGTGTGCGACGAGTGCCCAAACACGATCAGTGTGGTTGTCAAGCGTCGACATGGCCTCACCCGACACTGTATCCCAGATTTTGACCAGTCCGTCACCAGCTGCAGAAGCTATCTGTGGACCGCGCTTATCTCGTGCGTCAACGGGTCGATAGGGCAACCACGAAAGCTTCAGGACACTGTTCGAGTGGCCTTCTAGGGTGAGCAAACAACTGTAGTCTGCTAGACTCCAGATCTTGACCGTCTTGTCTCCGCTGCCTGTTGCGATCAAGCCCTTGTTTCCCGAGTTTGGCGCTTGCGAGTCTTTAGGTGCGAATTTGACCGACCATACACCACGCTTGTGACCTCGGAGGACACCGATAGCCTCTCCTTCTGCAGCGGAGTAGATCTTGACGGTACGATCCTGCGATGCGGATGCAAAAAGACTTCCAGAAGGGTCGATGTCGATGGCGTTGATGTCTTTGTCGTGTGCTTTGCGGGTGTACTTGGCTCGCAGCTTACCCTTGATCTCTTTGGTAGTATCCCAACGCTTGACCGTTCTGTCTTGAGAGCCGGTCACGATATACGCGGGTGGGTGTGACAAGGGGTCGGTGAATGCGGCGGACGATTCTTGTGGTATTGTGTGCGGCAATGCAATCGCTCCGAGCGACTCGGCATGACCGGTGAGGACGGCAGCACAGGTATACGATTCATTGGCGGGATCGAGGCGCCATAGCCGTGCTGTATTGTCTTTGGCACCTGTAACGAGCCAGTGGCCTGACCAATCCACGTCTAGACAGATGACAATGTCTTCGTGTCCCTTCAGCAGCCCAACATCGGCGCCAAAGTATTTGCCTTGGGTCGCGTCTTCTGCGTCGGACTCGTTCAGCGTGATTATCCGAATGTCCTCTGAGTTGGTGTTGAGCGCCAGCAGGGACTTGTCTCGGCCGACGTAGGCGATGTCGATGACTTCGTCGTGGGTCCCGGAAACGCGACGGAAGATGGGTAGCGGGTCAATGGTCTCTTCTACAACGAGTGACTCGGCTGCTTTGAGGGAGTGGAAGTTGAGCACTTGGTCGGCGTGCACCGAGATCAGGTAGGGTAAGGAGGGATAGTAGAGGATGTTGACAATCTCGTCCGTCTCGATGCCAGGCTCCTGCTCTCGGGTGAGCTCTCGTCCACTGGAGGCTGACCAGAGTCGCAGTCGGCCGTTCTCTCCGCCAGAGTACAGCATCTTGCCGTCTGCGGTGAAGCCCGCGCTCTCGATGCCCTCTAGAGCAGCAATAGTACGTTGCGCCTTCCACTTGTGTGAGTCCCAGACAATCAACGTCTTGTCTCTGCTGCCAGACAGAAGGACCTGTTCCTGCGGCGAGTACTGCAACGAGCGAACAACAGAGACGTGCGAGTCGAGGGTGGCAGCGCTCTTCCTCTTGTGCAGGTCCCATATCCGTACCTTGCCATCTTCGGCACCTGACGCCAGTCGGAACTGTATCTGACTCTCGCCGAGGGCGTGTTCGGGCTTGACGCCTTGTTGCCGCGACTTCCTCTTCCTCTTTTTGTTGTTGTCCGCGGCGTCGTCGCGCTCGGCTACCTCTACCTCGAAGAAGTGCAGTGCCGAGACGACTCCACCATGGCCGTGGAAAGCGTGCGTCGTGTAGCCACCGGCAATGTCCCAGATCTTGACCACGCCGTCTGCGCCTCCGGTTGCTACCAGCGTGCCCGTTCGGTCCGTGGCCAGCGTGACCACGGGCGACGTGTGCAGGCGCAGTGTTCGGAGCAGGTCGAGCTGGATGCTTCCGCCGCCGGTGTCAGAGGGCTGGAGGGCGAAGAGGCGCATGGAGAGCGAGCGCGAGCAGACTACAAGATGGGACGCAGATGGCGTCAGGGCAAGAGCCGTGATGGCCTCGCCGTCTCCCTCGACCCTCGCTAGCTCCTGCCCGTTGGTGAGGTCGGAGAGAAGGACATGTTCGCCCAGGCTCGCGGCCAGAATGCGCCCGTCGTCGCTGAGGGCCAAGCTGCCCCCCGAGTAGATTGGCTGCAGCGTGCGGCCGACGTCGTAGGTCGTCTTGACGGCAGCTCGTTGCGCCGACATGTTGGAGTGCAGACTGGGGAGCGTCGCGTGTCTGCCGAGTGGTTGGGCAAGTCGCAAAGTGCTGCAGGAAAAAAGCTTATCGATAGCGGCAGTCGCAAGCCACGCGCTGACGTCTGGCGCCGGCGCGTCTCCCCACCAAGCCCATGGCAGCCTTCTTCCCTTGCTTGCGCCTGATCACCCTTGGCCGTTGTCAGCACCACCATGGGCCGACAGGCCTACCTGGACAAGATCGCTTTTGTATATGCCCCGCCAGTGCAGTGCCCACGTACATGCCTAACGCGCTTGCTAGGGACGGTCTGCCTTTGAGCCCACACAATCTGCCTCGCAGTCGACCGAGTACGTCCAGCTCGAGGCGTCGCAGTCTGACCTCCCGCGGCGTTACCACGAGGCCACGGCCAACAACTACATTCAGCTCTACGACGAGCGCGGCAACCCCATCAACCCCCGCTCCCACCAGTACGGCAAGAAGCTCAGAGGCGCCCAGAACGACGTGCTTGCCTCGGTCGGCGTGGTCGAGCGAAGGCATGCTCCTGCCGACGGCTTTCCGCGGCCCAGCCAAGAGCGCCTCGAGCTGCTGGAAGCCGAGGACACGGTTGGAAATGCCGTTGCACTGGCGACTACGCTTGCTGAGAACCTGTGCACGTGGTGGATAGGCTCAGTCCGGGAGAGGATTCTGGCACGTCCATGTCGCCGGCCTTGCGTAGCAACACTGACCCTCGCAGACATTTCGCTATCCTCATGCCCTTGCCTTTAGCCACATCGCGGCCTCGGAGCATGCCCTCTCTGGCACTTCCATCGTCTATGCTGGCTTCGTCTCCCGTGTCTTTGCGACCATGAACATCCAAGCCGTCGTGTACAGCATCTTTGTCTACCAGCCGGTCGAGCGTGTGCTGTACGCAACACGTGCCAGCCCAAAGACACGCAACTTGTTCCGACAGGCGAAAAAAGCCATCAGGTCTGGGTAGGTCGTACCTTTACCTTTCTAGTCCGTGTTAACCCCGTCAGTCTTCGTCTGGGACTCGAGGTTCTGTGCTACCCGTTCTTTTACCACGCTGCTTTGCAGCGCCTTGGCCTGGTACCCGCTCGCCCACTGCTGCCGACCTGGAAATGTCTCGTTCCCTTTTCAACTTCATCGCCTCTACTACCATTCTCCTTGCAATACAATGCGTCCAATTCCATCACGGACTGTGTTGGAGCAGTGCTGACTTCACCCCTTGTGCTTTTATGTGCTGAGCACTCGCTCGAACGCTGGATTTACGCCTGTATCTATGAAGCAGTCGAGACAGCAATCATCCGTCCTGACAAGCCCGACCTACCCAGCCGAGACGCCAACGGAAAAGACCGTGCGTTGACTGTTCTCGGGCTGCGGCGGGGGTCACCACCCTTGATTCGCAATGCTATTCACAAGATACTTGCAATGCTCGGCTGGGCTCCTCCGAGTTCCTCTCCAAACACACAACGGACGCGGTCAGTCGAGCTTGCAACCACAGGTACTCCAAACCATGGCCAGACAATACAAGTTGGTGGTACCCAGGTTACCAACGCTACCCCGCTGCATCTTCCCGTGCTCCAGCCCCAACATCAGCCCGCCACGGAGCCGCTCGATGCAGACGTGATCACAATCCCAATAGATGCGTTCCAGGATCTGGTACCATCTACAACCCCACCAGCATCACCAACAGAATCAGAGCAAAACGAGAACGATCCTCGGATACGCATCACTTCAAGGGAAGGTATCGTAGAGATGGAAGTCCGTCTACCGCCTAGAATACTTTCCACTCACACTGGTGTTGCGGAAGCCCCGGGTTCCTTGCGCGATGACACAATCGCTGAGCCGCGGGACCCAGCACGCTCAACAGACGACCATGTATACCACCGCGTCACTCAACTCTCGTGTGAGCCTGCGCAGATGATCAGTGCAATGGTGAAAGCCCAGCTTGTCGGTCTTGCCATGCTCCCGTTTAGGATGGTCACTTTGCGAATGATTGCTTCACACCACCTAGCCAGGCAAGGCGGATATGCGGGGTCGACTCGCATCGTGAGTCCACTGGGGCTCCACAGCGACATGAGCTGGCGGAACATTGGTACCCAGCTCTCACGCGTAGCGCTCTGTGGTGCATTGGAACTGGCTATCGATCTTGGTTTGTGGGGACTGCAGTATCTGGCTATTACAAAGTTTGGGCAGACCATCTTCGGATGGGGTGCACTATAAGCGAATTTACTCGCTTCGTATACAGCGTCAGCACCAGTGACATGCTCTTGCATTGCGCTTGGCACTTGGGTGGGACGCGTTCGCTCGTCTGGCTGCTTACATTTTCGGCAACACCCGACGCAGTGGCCGTTGTATGGCACCTTTGCGCGTTTCACGAACAACTAGACTCGAGTGCCGGCATGAGGAATGCTCCGAAGCAGAAGCAGTATGTAAGCAGAACGTGGACATGGTGGCTCGGGGGGCAAACGCGGCAGCACGTGCAATGTGGCGTTCTTCCCGCCAGCGCCAAGGCGTCGGTCTGACGAGGCTGGCGCGCTGCAATGCAACTAGCACCACTGATTGGGGCAGCGAGATGCGACGTCGAGGTTTGGTCAACAAAGGCATTGTGACACGGAGATTGCGAGTGGTTCTGTAGTAGAGCAATGGCACGCCGCAGGGGCATGGAAGCGAAGGATGGTCGCCATGATTGCCTGTGCAGGGGCAGATCAGCAGGGATCGCCTCTGGGGCTTTACAGATACCGTCGACGCAAGCCGTCGCTACAGAAACGACGTTACCAGAAAAGCTGCGAGATTCTGATGGAGCAGCAGTGTGCGTAGTGGCCGCCGGTGCAAGGCCAGAGGGCGCGCAGAGGGCAGGGCAAAGGCCGTCCCAGGACTTGTGCCATGGGACAATGGCATTTTGCCGGAATGCTATGCGAACAGGGCCGGGCAAGGGTCTGCAGATGGATGCTGTGGGTGCGGATATGTACAGTACGCTTGGACGGAGCCGGGTGCCGGGCTAACGCATTTGGTATGCAGCAGTAGAGGCAACATGGGGGGAACAAGGCGAAGCCACCAAGAGTTGAGGATTGAACCCCTTTTCCACCCTTTCCAGGGCGGAAGAGGGTCTTGTCGCTGTTTTCTCGAGCCGCGTGCGATAATACGCCTCCCACTCGTTCTCTGCCCTGCACGGAGTTTTGGTCGGTCGTTCCTTCATCGGGCCCCTGCACATGCACCGAGTCCCAGGCGATACCCACGCTTGGGCTTTTCGGCCGCCTCCATCCTGCCACTCATCCCATCACCGCTCCTTTTTCCCCACCACGCCAACACACTGCTGCCGACCTCACACGGCGAGACAGACTCGACGCCCTCGACGCGCCCACGACGTTTGCCAGAGCGCGCCAGGCTCCGGCGTCAAACGGCAGTCCCCACTGCACCTACCCGTCTCCGCTACATTACATTCGCGCTTGCTTCCCGCATCCAGGTCCCTGCCTGTCTGAGACAGACGCACGCCCAACCAAGCCTCTCTCTCCCCCGCAGACACGGCCAACTCTGCCAGCTCTGCCAGCTGCCCCAGCCCGTTCGAGTGCCGGCCACGACTACTCGAGGGCCACGCCGGACATGTGCACTGTCGCATAGGCCACCTGGAAAAACAAAGGCAATCAGGCCAAACACTGCAGCGCCAGCACCCTTCGAGCCTGCAGTGGCACTCGTACACACTGTACGCGCCACCCCCATCACCATGTCGGCCAACTCGTTGCCTCGCCCCTCGCGGCCGTCGATGGCGCCTCCCACCGGTCCCCTGCCCTCGCTGCCTGTTCCAAAGCACAGAAGCTCCAATGTCGGTCCGACGACGCGCAGCTCGTTGCTCCCCGGTGCCGCCAATACACGCGCTGTGTCCTCGTCATCGCTGCCCTACCGGCCGACTTCCAAGCACATCGCGTCGCCGTCTGTGCCGTCGTTACCACCCGACGCTGGTGCCGCCGGATCGCTGCCCGTGGGCAAATCGCTGCGCAAGACAGTCAGCATCGGCTCCTTTCCACAACCACCCAGACATGGCGGAAGGTCAAATCCAACCAGTCCGCTGTCGGCGAGTTCGACGCCTGGCGGTGACATGGTCGATCGGAGAGTGTCATCCATATCCAAGGGTCAACCGCCTTCTCGGAGTAACAGCCTCAAGAAGCCGCGAAGCTCCAACATCGGAGGAGCCCGAGGTTTGCTCCCAAAATCGCCCCTGTCACCCCCGAGTCTACTCAACGGAAGCGCCGATTCCGTCACTGTCGAGACAGCCCACCTCAGTCTCCCCTCACCACCCCAGAGTCGCAACTCTTCGCCCCAGGGCTCGTACACAACCAGCGCAACTACCTTCGACGACGGAGAAGATGGTCGTGCAGATGGCAAGGGACACAAGGACGCCAAGGGCAACGTCCTCGTCAGCGTCCGGGTACGGCCTGACGCCGGGGCCAAAGACCACAAACACGACCTCGAGTGGGAGGTCAACAACAAGCGCGCGCTGATAGCCTATAAAGGCAAGGAGGGCGGAGACTACGTATATGGTATGGTTGCACAACGGGGTCGAGGATAATTGAGCTGGAGCTAATTTGGTCTGACATAGACAACGTATTCGACACCCAAGACAACAACGCCCGCGTATACGACGCCGCAGCCAAGCGGCTCGTCCGCAGGGTCATGGAGGGCTACCACGGCACTGTATTTGCTTACGGCATGACTGGAACTGGCAAGACGTTTTCCATGCAAGGAACTGCAACGAATCCTGGTGTCATACCACTCGCCATCACCGACATATTTTCCTACATTCGAGAGACACCTCAGCGAGAATTCCTCCTGAGAGTCAGTTACATCGAAATCTACAACGAGAAGATTATCGATCTGCTGGCGGGACCTGTCGTAGGCATGAACGGTCAGGCCGGGCCCGTCGAAGAGATTAAGCTGCGCGAGGACAGCAAACGTGGTGTCTACGCATCGCCGTTGAAGGAGGAAATTGTGCAGAGTCCGACGCAACTTCTCAGGGTCATTGCACGAGGTGACAACTCAAGAAAGGTGGCGGGCACCCAGTTCAATGCGCGCAGTTCCCGAAGTCACGCTGTGGTCCAGATCATTGTCGAAAGCAGAGAGCGCGCTCCCGGCCCGGCAATGAATGGTGACAAACGGTCAGCCATTGTCCCTGGTGGTGTCCGTGTCTCGACGCTCAGTTTAATCGATTTGGCTGGTTCTGAAAAGGCGGCTGACAACAAGGAGAGACGGACCGAGGGCTCCCATATCAACAAGAGCTTGCTTACTTTGGGTACAGTCATTGGTCGATTAGCTTCCGACAAAGACAAGTCTGAAAAGGACAAGGCAAAGGGCGACAAGCATTTGCCATACCGAGACAGCAAGCTGACCCGACTTCTTCAACCCGCCCTCTCTGGTAACTCACTGGTCAGCATTCTTTGCACAATTCAGATCGGAGCTAGTGGGAGTCCTGCTGCTGTAAACAGCCACACAGGTGAAACGCTGAATACCCTCAAGTTCGCCTCCCGAGCCAAGAACAACATTGTCAGTCACGCCAAAAAGGCCGACGAGTCCATGGGCGCCGGCGGAGACGCAGGAAGTCGAGCGCTTCTGGATCGCTACCGCCTGGAGATTGAGGACCTCAAGAAGCAGCTTGCGGAAGGCAAGCACAAGGAGCCCAAAGAAGAAGAAGATGACGAGCTCAAAAGAGACAAGGAAGAAGAGAAGGCGCGCGAGCTGGAAGACAAGCAACGGCACGAGGAGCAGATGCTTGAAATGCAACTAGCCCGAACAGCCCTGAAAGAGCGGATTGAGCATCTCAACAGGCTGATTTTGAGCTCCAAGTCTCTCGGTGTCAACAATGGCCGATCCTTCTCAATGAGCTTTCAGCGCGGCTCCGTTATGAGCACCAACCACCACGACATGCGCCCAAGCTCTATACGCTCTTCTGCCAGTCACGCCACCCTCGAGGTTCCAGGTAAGAGGCAAAGCACACCGCACCCCCACATGGACGGTTCCGAGGAAGATGACTCAGTTGGGGAGAACGGAGACGGTATTGCAAGTCAGACAGTGCAGATACAGGCACTACAAGCTGATCTTGCGGATAAGAACCGTTACATTGCTACCCTTGAAAGACGCCTGTTGCACGCCCGGCGATCCAGCCATTCTCGTGTCTCAATGTCCTTGTCACACAAGCTCACCAATAGCGAAGAGGGTGGTATGATCGCAGCCCTTGCCGAGAGAGACAACGAGATAGTCAACCTGCGCGCTCAACTTGAGGACAAGGAGCGCATGATCGGCGCCCTTACGTCAGCTCGCAAGAAGAACGACAATGCACACGAGATGGGTAGTGAGTCACCAGGCAGCCGGCGCACTTCGAGTTATCAGCGCAGCGGCAGTGATGGCAGCGGCATCAGTTTACCAAAAGGTCCAACGTCGCCGGCACTTAGTGTAAAAACGCCATTTCTACCCCCTCCAGTGACTAATGGCCCCACCAAGAACATCGAGGAGATGACGCGTATGCTCGACGAGATGATTACTGGTCGCGTCGAAAAAACTGCCCGGCGAAGCAGTCTTAGGCCCGTTACCGAAGGACCATGATTTTGCCCCGACGCAAAAGGTGGCGAGAAGACGACTGCGAACCTTACTTGAGCGAAGAAACGAATCAGTTGAACCGAGTATGACACGAAGCACGGGTAATGAGGATGAAGCGACTACGTCAGCAACGAGCGGCGCGCATGTGGGGGTGGCACAGTACTTGCACTTATTTTCTCACTCTCCCCTGCATCTCTTTCAGCAAACATGATGCTCGACTGCAAAGGAGAAAAAGACATTAGCGACAGGCGTATCGGGGAAACGGAGTAATGATTTTGGGCCACGAGGAATACGGACTGGATGGAAAACTTCGGCCAAGATTAGCCGTTTATTGGGATTTTTTCTTAATGCTACGTACGTGGTTTTATACTGAAGGGGGGAAGGGGGTGTGGGTTTGAACAGGCGATGCGCGGTGACTGCTGCTGCTGCTGCTGCTACTTGTCTATTTCACATTTGCGATATGGGTTGAGCCCTTGTGGCGGTGCAGGGGGGTTTTGTTACACTACCACTTTTTTCTTTTCTTCTTGTTTTTCAGGGTTTCTCTCCCGTCATATTCTTTGAACCCTTTTTTTATATGCCGAGGGAACCTTTTCGATCTGATACCCAAACCCCCATCTATACCACTACCTTTTTCCCTACATAGCTTGGTTCTCTCAGAACCTTTTTTCTTCTTCTTGTTGGTGCGCTTGCGAATACCATGCGGGAGTTGTAGAGAAGAGCATGTACACTGTGTTTTGTTCTTGATGAGATCTCTTGGTGTTTGTGTGTATGTGTATGTGTATGTATGTGTATGTATGTGTATATGTGTGTGTTTTGAGCGGTGTATGTCTGCTGTGGTGGTTCACTATCCAAATAATCTCTTCTTCCATAGCAATCAAAAGCTGAAGAGATGTTTGAAATAAATCTCCTCTAACGATGTGTCTTCTGTGTTGAGCTGTACTAATCTTCCAAGGAGGAGAAGCGGAGGGGTAGAGGTGTATGTATGTATATATATGTCTTTGGTTACCGTATACTGTATGTAACACTAAAGATCAATTCTGGTATTGCCCAAGTTTCCAAGAGTCTACGCGTATACATGATGAGCGCTGGCTTACTGTTCGTTAGCACTATTTTCTGTAGGATTTTTACAGTGTTGATGTGCTAGCGATTTGTAGATGCTCTGAGGTTGTTTGAAGTTTCAAGTTACACGGTAGGAGACCGCGCAGCTGCTGTCTTACTATTTGCATACTAGTCTTCGGTAGGATTTCAAGGCGCTAACATGCTAGCAATTTACAGATACTCCGAGGGTGTTTCTAGTACGCGCTGTACGGCACAATAGGTCGAGCTTACTTGCCGTGCCTCGGGACCCTGAAAGTCGATCGCCAGCTGCCGTCTTACTGCATGTCCCGCATAACATATTCAAATAGCAAACTTCCCTTAATACATATGCATATACATCTGACTACATACCCTCTAGCCTAAACTTGCAGCAAACAAATCAGCCCATGTTTCCAGAGATCTAAAGCCGCCATTGGTGTAAGCGACGTGGTGTCGCTGTCATGTGGTTTTGGCTACTCGACTCTAGCATCAAAGAGGTTTAGCGCCGGAGCCGGATCACTCGAGTAAGCATCAGTGCGTCAACCACGTTGCACTAGAGGGCGATTCTGAAACAACGACGCCCTGGTCCGCGCACATGCGACAAGATGAGGTCCCCTCCTACGCCTTCCGTATTCTCCTTGCAACCTTCCTGGATCAAGCAAGTGCGATCTCTGTAATCTTACTTTCAATCCTATCTTGGTCTTTGCAGCGCTTCTCGAGTCGTCGCTTCTGTGTGCCTGGGTCGCTTACTGGCCGTTTTCCGTTCTGTAAGAGACTCGGACGCTCCTTGACGGAGATCATTTTACTGCGGGATCCTGCTCGGACATCGGATTGTTTCTGGTTGTGAAACTCGTCTTGCACCAGGAGGGGCCCTCACTCAAAACACACCTTAGGCTTGCCCGCCCTCTCGAATGGCTTCTTGAACGTCCTCGTCCATTTCTCTTTACTTCGTATCCTGAGCGAACGAGGGGACTGAGTTATACATTCTTGTACTTTTTTTCCAACTTGTTTTGCTTGTTTGATAGGCGGTGCCTACGTCCCCTCCTTTGACTACCATCCTTACTTGCTTGTTTGAGCGTTCTCTGCAGGGTCAGAAGTGACGTTTACCTACCTGCATATACCGGCATTACAGCTTCGTCATCACAGTAGTACCGTACACTGCAGGAAACCGCCCGACTTGGCCGTATTCTACATTATCCCTCTCCACGAGCGGTGATAACGCGTACGCCGATCACTTCAGTTTACCGGGCATTTGGCATTCGACATGCTGAATCAGGCTGCGAAGAAGTTTTCCAAGATGCATGTTAGACGGAATCCGAACCTGTCTATACAGTCGACAGCGCACTATTCACAACTGAGTCCGCCACCTCAGTCTGCTACCTCGAGTGCTTTCCTCTCTCCTACAGTCCCTTCGAGACGTGGCCTGCTTGCGAGGTCCCCACCACCGAGTCCGAGCCTTCCTAGTCTGCTGCCAAAACATGGCAAGAAGACTACACAATCCGGTCATTCAAAGCTGGTGAAGCGGATACTAATCGGCTGCTGTGGTGTAGCGTTCCTACTATGGATCGTGCTAAGGCAGATATACGCAAACTCGCAAGGAGCGGCCACTTATGAGGACAGCAATGAAGAAGAATGGGAGATGGTTGGTGGCAGTCAGTTGCCACACGAACCTGTCGCCCTTGCGCTGCAGGATGCAAAGGGAAAGATGAAGTGGACTGTATCGATACCATCCGACTACGACTTCCCACTCCGGCCGGCACAGTACCGTGATATCTGCCGTCAATCCATGGAAGTCTCGAAAGAAATCAGACAAGAAGCAAAGGCTTCGGCAGGCTTTGCGAAGAGAATGTTGAACTACTACCAACAAGATCAGTACTACATTGATGTCCAGGAAGCGGAACGACAAGGACTGTTGCCACCATCTAAGGCTGCAGGAAGGCCCAAAGGCTTCGTGGAGGACGAGGCTATTCGGGATGGCATCTCTACGGAGGGACTCAAGGTCTGTGACAGGACTTTGACATATGTCATGGAAACGGAGGATGCAGGTTTTGGCAACACGTTGATGCGTTTATGGATGTCGTATGGTTTGGCGAAAGCTGAGAAGCGCGCCTTCTTCATCGATGACACTCGCTGGTATGTACCTGCATTCCTGACTATCAGATGCTTGACACTGACAAGACCATCAGGCCGTATGGCAAGTACTCGTCTTATCTCCAGCCTCCACCCCCAGCGAACTGCCTTCCCCCTCCCACCTCCCACATCGTCCCTTGTCCCCACACCGCCCGCCACATCGTCGTCAGTGGGGCGACGCTGAAATCCACCTTTGGACATTCCTTCACAGACGAGTGGGAGGACGCAACAAAAATGGGCGTGCAACGCCAATCGAAAATCTTCAACCTCGCGCGAACAGGCTACGAAGCCCTCTTCAAACTCCGCTCAGATGACCAAGCCTACGTCCTCCAACGAGCGCTGGATATGTACGGCGAAGTCAAGAGCGAAGGCGGCCTCAGCATCGCCATGCATGTCCGCCACGGCGACAAACATCCCATGGAGTATCAATACCAAAAGGACTACATCCCGCTAGCCCGCTACGTCGACACAGCCCGCGACTTGTACATCGACCTCGTCGAAGGCGGGCTGAAGAAGAGCAGAACAAAACGCGGTTTACTCTCCTCCCCCTTCTCCTCCTTCTCCTCCTCCTCCTCATCCACCGACCCCCTCGTGCCCCGCCACACCACCTCCAAGATGATACTCGCCTCCGACGACCCCCTCGTCTACGACTCCCCCGAACTAGGCCCCAACAGCATGCGCGCCCAAGACCGCATCGTGCTCGCCACAAAAGCTGCCCTCGAAGCCGCACAATCGCAGCCCAAGAAGAACACGTGGATTGACGAGATCACCGGGTGGGAAGGCGGTTTCTACCGCGACATCTTCTTTTCGCTGGGCCAGCCTGTTGGCAACGCAGAGGACATGAAGAAGGTCAATGGGGACATGGTGGCTGTGCCGGAGAGTGCGATGAGGCTGAGGGAACTTGTGGGGCGCGCTTATCTGCTTGATTTGGGTGTGCTGGCTAAGGCTGATACAGTGGTTTGTACGGTTAGTAGTACGACTTGTAGGTTGTTGGCTGTTATGATGGGGTGGGGGGATGCGGTGCAGGGGGGTAAGTGGAGGAATATCGATGGTGCATTTGAGTGGAAGGGGATTATGTGGTGAGGGCTTATTCTAGGAGTGAGGAGGGAAAGTTTTTTTTTCTTCGTGTCGGTTTGGATCCATGAACTATATGGGAGGAAGCGGACGTGGTTGGCGCGAGATGGTATGTGTGTGTGTGCGTGTGTATAGAGATGAATATAAACGGCCCCGACATGGCTTTCTCTTCCTTCTTTCCTTTTTCTTGCTGGATTCCAAGATGCAGTATGAACGGGGGGGGGGGGGGGGGGGGTTTGCCACAATGTACGATGTCTGACGACAACCCACACCCGGGATAGCAATGGTCTACGTAGGGAGAAGCTATGAATGACTGGGACCTGATATTATGTGTCGATTATGCGCATGTCATTGCAGCTCAAGTTGGTAAAGTCGAAGAATGATTTCCATGCAGTGCAGTTGGGTTCACGGGTTGGAGACTCGAACAAGTGGGAAATTGTCATAGTCGTTGATGCAAGAGGTAGGAGAAGGAAGGTCGAAAAGCTGATACAACGACAATCCCGTGGAATGGAATTCCATGTCGAGACCTTCATCCGCGATAGTAAACCTAGCTGCAGGTAGTCGTTGTATTAATTTCCCGAAAAGTTACTCTCCCCCAAACATGTCCCCTGAGTTACTCATACAAAAACGCCTACTACTTCCTCCATCTACCGCCCCTTTGGTTTCTGCCCCCTTCTCCTCTCCCAGACCATAAGGTATGCTTCCTTGGTAAATAGCGTCTCAGCCCTTTCCTTCTCGACATACAAATCTTGAATACCGTACCACTCCTCTCTGGCTCGATCCTTGACCTGCACTCTCCAGACCTTGCTCTCCTGTTCACCCTCTACACTATCGTCCTTTTTCTTGACCGCCTCGTGAGTGATGTTGGCTACGAGATCATACCAGATAGGCTCGCCGGGAGGGTGCTCTTTAGTTGGTTCGACATACGGTGACATGTCCAGGGAGTGGACGGGGAACGTAACAATGGTCGGATTGCGTTCCGAGACGAATTTGTTCTTGGAGAAGCGCTTGATGTTGAAGAGGAGGTAAGGAGGTAAGGGGTGTAGGAGGCGGTAGCGAACGCGGTTCTTTGACTTTTCTTGCGGAGTTATACCATTGTATTTTGAAAGGATGTTGACCAGGGGAACTTGCGGGATGATGTTCTTTTCGAGTGCGTCTTGAAATAGAGGGGCTGCGGGTAGATCGAGGGTTAGCACGAGAAACCGTGATGTCTCGGTTTGAACGGCTGCGTCTTCGAAACGGAGGCGGTCACCGGCATCTGCACGGGCGGTGATTTCTTGTTGCTCGATTTTCAGTGTACCCTGGAATACTTTCTGAATTATGCTGCTGTTGGGTTTTGTTCGCGAGCCGCCGACTGCTAGGTGGAGGTTGTTGAGGAACCACGAGAGGAAGTCGACGGGATCTGACTGGTCGGAGAGGGTGAAACGTTTCGATGAGCGAAGGGCAATCTCTTGGAGGAGTTCGTGGGGCGAGACGTGGGTTTTGAAGGCCCGTGGGTTCCAAATCTTGCGGACGAGGGTGCTGAAGCGCTGTGCAAGCTGCGGCCGAGTCGACAGATCTTCCAGCATGAAGTAGTTGCGCAAGGGGGAAACATGTGAGAGAGCTTGTATCACAACGTTGAAGTAATCGTTCGCTTTGATGTTGTTCATACCAACGAAACCTGGGATATACTCTCGGTTGGAGAGGTCCCATGACACCTTGGGCTCTTTGTCTAGCTTCGCGACCTCTTCTCTGCTCATGCGCGGATCCACAACGAACTTGATGTCGTCCAACGACTTTGATGTGACTTCGTAGCCCTCCGGTAACACATAGACCTTCTTCGTCTCCATGTTGACGTATACGTGATGACCCTCTTCCAGCGCATGGAAGTAGGCCTGCGATTTTGGGCCGCGACCTTGGTAGTATTTCCCGCATACTAGACAGGCGTAGACGTTGATGTTGGAGAGGGTAACGGAACATAGTTTCTCAAAGTCGAAGTCGAGGACTTTGCGATTTATCGTGTCAAGGTAAAGGTCTGTGTAGCCGGCCTCTGGAGCGGTCTGGCGTTTCGGCGCAGCGATTGCGGGCTCGTCGTCGTCGTCGTTCAATGCGCCGGCTTCCTCAAGCTCGGCATGCTCCTCGTCGTATGCGCCTGCGGTGTCTACCCTGTCGCGGTATTGCTCGCGCGGAGACATGACATGGCCATTGCGGGTCGCGCCATCGGACTGAGGGCTTTCCATGTCTTCATCTTCCACCCTGGCGCGCTTTGGTGCTGGAGAAGGCGCGTCGTAGACTTCCTCGAGAGGTTCCAGCGCGGGCCGCTTGGACATTTTGCGCAGGGAAAAGGGATGCGACGGTGCGACGGCAGGAGGGAGCTACAAAGACAAGTTGAATGCAGATTTCCAGGCAACTGTAGTCGTCAAGCGGCAAAAGTTGTAGGCATCCAAAAGATCACGGGCTCCGGTGGAACCATTGGCCGGGGAAGCTCCGGGCGCAAACACGGCAAACACAGCTTCAACGCGGGCAGGCCGAGAAAAAAGTCGCGTTCAGGCACCACCAAGCACCAAGCCCACACCTTCCGAGATACCCCTCCCTGCCTGTTTACGAGTGCGTCCAAGATGGTATGTCGCCGGCCTCGCCGCACACGCAGCCACAGCACTAACTTGCACGCAGTCCAACCCCACCCAGATCTTTGCGGAGGATGTCACAGAGGAGAAGGGCGAGAATGCGCGTCTCTCGGCCTTTGTAGGCGCCATCGCCGTCGGAGACTTGGTCAAGAGCACACTGGGCCCCAAGGGCATGGACAAGATATTACAGTCTGCGTAGGTGCACCCTGCCCCCACCATGCCATGCTTGCACTCACAGGTCCCCAGTTCCACGGGCGAGATCATGGTCACAAACGACGGCGCCACCATCCTCAAGGCGATTGCTCTCGACAACGCCGCTGCCAAAGTCCTGGTCAACATCTCAAAAGTCCAGGATGACGAGGTCGGCGACGGAACCACATCAGTCACGGTCCTGGCCGCCGAACTGCTGCGGGAGGCCGAGAAGCTGGTCGACCAGAAGATCCACCCGCAGACCATCATCGAGGGCTACAGGATAGCGAGTGCTGCCGCTCTCAAGGCGCTGGAGAAGATTGCCGTCGACCACAGCAGCGACGAGCTGGCTTTCAGGAAGGATCTCGAGGCCATTGCCCGAACAACGCTGAGCTCAAAGGTGCTCTCGCAGGACCGGCAGCAGTTTGCAAAGCTGGCCGTCGACGCCGTCCTCAAGCTCGGCGGATCGACCGACCTCACGCACATCCAGATCATCAAGAAGGCGGGCGGAAAGCTGAAGGACTCGTACCTGGACGAGGGCTTCATCCTGGACAAGAAGTTCGGTGTGAACCAGCCCAAGCGGATAGAAAACGCAAAAATCCTGGTTGCCAACACAGCCATGGACACGGACAAGATCAAGATCTTCGGTGCACGCGTCAAGGTCGACTCGACGGGCAAGCTTGCCGAGCTGGAGAAGGCTGAGCGCGAGAAGATGAAGGCCAAGGTCGAGCGCATCAAGGCACACGGTATCAACTGTTTCGTCAACCGACAGCTCATCTACAACTGGCCAGAGCAACTCTTCGCGGATGCTGGCATCTGCTCCATCGAGCATGCCGACTTTGACGGCATCGAGCGCCTGGCCCTCGTCACTGGCGGAGAGATCACATCGACCTTCGACCACCCGGAGAACGTCAAGCTCGGCCACTGCGACCTAGTCGAAGAGGTCATCATCGGTGAGGATGTGTTGATCAGATTCTCGGGCATCAATGCTGGGCGGGCATGCACCATTGTCCTCCGCGGTGCAACCGAGCAACTTCTCGACGAGGCCGAGCGATCGCTACACGACGCACTTGCCGTTCTCTCACAAACAACCAAGGAGCCAAGGACAACACTAGGTGGCGGCTGCGCCGAGATGAACATGGCCAAGGCTGTAGCGGAGGCGGCACAAAACGTAGCTGGCAAGAAGGCTATTGCTGTCGAGTCCTTCTCCAAGGCGCTCCAACAACTACCCACCATCTTGGCCGACAACGCTGGTTTCGACTCTAGCGACCTGGTCACACGTCTCCGGAAAGCCGTCTACTCGGGCTTGACCAGCTCAGGTCTAGATCTCTTGTCCCCTGGAGGTGGCATTGCGGACATGAGGGAGCTGGGCGTCATCGAGAGCTACAAGCTGAAGCGTGCGGTGGTGTCGTCGGCGTCAGAGGCTGCAGAGGTAAGTCTGCCCAATTCGCTTGGTTCGAGCGTCCGACTAACGTGACTCAGTTGCTGCTGCGCGTAGACAACATCATCCGAAGCGCACCGCGGAGACGTGAGCGCATGTAAGGGTGGGGCGAGCAAGCATGATGTTGTCGAGGATGCGACACTAGATAGGGCGTACACTACGAAAAGACATCAATGCAGGGAGACGAGCACGATGAAGACCAAGCTTCTGTTCTCGTCGTGTCACATGCTTGGCAGTGAGGGCCGACATGGCCGAATGTCACGTGAAGAAACTGCACGCCACGACAGGTTGGAGACTACGAACAAGCATAGTGGGGGGAAAACGTATGGTAGGTTGTTCATGGCCAGCAACGTGCCGCTGAGCAGACGCGAGGGGCTACCCAAGTGCTCACATCATCTGTTTTGTGCCGGTGTGTCGAATAGGAATCTTAGACTTTGATCATGGTACTTGCCGCAGCATGGCAATCGGACTTTGTGAGAGACATGGGGCGTCGGGTGCTCCGGGCGACCCCTTTCTGACGGTGTGGTGGGTAGAGTGCGAGGGAGGCAACATCAAGGCCAACAACAACAACGACAACAACACCAGCTACCACGAGCATTTAATGTGCCAATTGGCCGTACTGCCGGTACCTGCGTGGGAAGCGACACAACGGGGCCCAGGTTGGTGCTAAATCAAGGGAAACAGGCGAGCGTGTCGGCAAGGAGTTTAGTCGGCGGGCTGGCTGACGAGGCCCCGGCGAGACCCCCAGTCTACGGCGCACGAGCAGCTGCAACAGCCCCCGCAGGTTAATATCGAGGCCAAAATCACTGCCACAGGCTCTCATCCTCGCCCGCTCACACCTCATCACCTCCCACTGATGCTCCTGCACCCTCGCTCTCGCCGCCTTGCCTAGGCTTCCCACTCCATCGACGTACAACCCGCCATGCCGCGTCCGCGCCGGCCGCCCGGTGCTGGCTCGACACTGACCACGCTCGCCCTTCTCATCATCACCCTCGTGGCCGCTCAGCAGCAGCAGCCACTCGACCGCCATGTCGGCAACACGTCCCCCCACGCCGACGTGCACGTGCAGCATGCACACATGGCCAGACCCCCCCACGGACAGCCCAGCCTCAAAGACACTGTAGGGGACGCCCCCAGACGTCATGCCTACACGCCCTTGAACGACCAGAACGTGCGCGCCGTAGCTACCAAAGTTCCTTCTGCTCCAGCCATCAGTGCTGTCAGAGCCCATCCTGCCAGATACGCTGCCTCGGGAGGCCTCATCCCCAGTGCGCGTTCTCTGCAGGATTGGGAAGTCGAGGACTTTGTTCTCTTGGCGACCGTCGATGGCCATATCCACGCACGCGACCGATACAACGGAGAAGAAATCTGGGAGCTGAGCGGACGGCCCATGTTGGAGACCACCTACAACATCTCAGCCGACAAGACCAGCCCCCACCATCAGCCCTTTGTCTGGATTGTCGAGCCCAGGGAGGACGGCGCTCTCTACCTCCTCACCCCAGGCCCACATCCGCAGCTGCAGCACCTGGGCGTCACGGTCAAGCAGTTGGCCGAGAGCGCGCCCTACTCCAGCGACGACCCGGAACTTCCCGTCGTCTACAATGTGGAGAAGAAGACGTTCATGCTTCTCGTCGACGCTGCCTCGGGCATTGTCAAGCAGAGCTTCACCCCGGGCGGCACCTTCCCCTACGACGACAGCTGCGCTCCCGACTCGAAGAACTTCTTCAGCACCCGCGAACGCGATTGCCGTGGCATCATCGACATTGGCCAGACCCAGTACACCATCACCATTCACAACAAGAAGACGAACGAGCACATCTGCACGCTCAAGTATGCAGAGTGGAATCCAAATAGCCGAGACAAGGATCTGCAGTCCCAGTATGACCAGACCCTGGACAAGCAGTACATTTACACCATGTACAACGGCGACGTCATCGCTTTCGACTACAAGCGGCCGAGATCGCACCAGCGTCCCCTCTACAGACAACGTCTGCCTTACCCAGTAGCACGTGTCTTCGACGTCGCTCGACCCTTGAACGACCAGTCAAACGAGCCACCCCTCGTTCTGCTCCCACAACCAGCCGGGCCCATCTTCTCCGAAGACAAAGCCAACCACGTTCTGCTCAACACAACCGAATCGGGGGCTTGGTATGCTCTGTCAGAAGTCAATTACCCCGCAGTGACCGACGGTGCACCCGATGCAGCTTGCTACAAGCAGGACCAGGTATCATACGAGTGGGACTCGGCCTACGTGTTTCCGGATAGGAGGAGCCTCATCGGCGTTCACAGGCTGGACTACAGGATCCCTAGCCAGCAGGCACAGCTGCCGGGCATCGCCGCCACGACTTACTATCCAACTTTGAACGACCAGGTCGTGTCTAATCCGCCCGAGACATCGCCCCGCGAGCAACACCAGCAGCCAACGATTGAAGCGCCGCCTCAAGCGCAGACGGCAAAAGCATTCATCACACTCCTGTTTTCCTTTGTAATTGCCGTCGTCGTCTTGGGAGCTACTGTGAAGCCGACAGTACGACAATCCTCTTTGAGCTACCTCAAGAGACTTTTGCATCCAGCCAAGGCTAGTTTGTCGTCCACTCCACTGTCTGCCTCTACCAAGCCCGAGGTCAAACCCGTAAAAGAGGAGACCATACTAGTGCCTGTCGGCGAGGACGTTGTTCCTGAGACGTTGAGTGTAGAAAGTGTAGCCAAGGCTGATACCGTTGTACCTGATGCCGACGAGGTCAAGGAGAAGAAAGTGACTTTTGACGTCCCAGATGACGAAGATGAAGACCTTGCGCCTCTTTCGAGAACCACAACAGTTGAACGTAGCTCTCCTGGTGACGACGAAGCTGCCCTGCCTGGCTCTGCACTCAACGCGGATGCTCATCCCATGGCTAGTAGTATAGACGACATGTCGCAGGATTCATCCGCCGCGCCCACGACTCCGAAGAAGAAGAAAGCACACCGGGGTAGACGTGGTGGGCGCAAACTCAGCAAGAATCAGCAAAAAGAAGAAGATGAGGTCAATCGCATTGTGGATGCAGCTAAGCAGCTTGAAGTTGGGCCTCGCCTACAACCCGATGAACTTACTGTGAGCGGTGGCGACGTACAAAACGTATCTGAGATCAAACGGATCGGAAAGTTGACGATTGACCAAGATCGTCTTCTTGGCAACGGGAGTGGGGGAACGTTTGTCTTTGAGGGTAAATGGAAGGTATGTTGAACGAATCAGCCTATACGATCGAGGTCTTCGGTCTTCCAAGAACGAAATTGTCTGCGCATTCTCGATAAGAGTCTCATGCTAATCTTTTTGCAGGAAGTCAAAGTGGCTGTCAAACGCATGTTACCGCAATACTTCGGACTTGCAGAGCAAGAGGTAAAGCTACTGCAGAACAGCGACCCCCACCCGAACGTCATTCGATACTTTGACGATGAGAGGGATGAGAATTTCCTCTACATTGCCGTCGAACTCTGCCAAGCTAGTTTGTTTGACCTTTACAAAGACGGCCGTCCAGGAGAGGAACTCTCCGAAAGCCACCAGCAGCTGGTGAACAAGATCAGCGGGAAAGCTGCAGCTTGTTTGTACCAACTTGCCGCTGGGTTGAATCATCTTCACCACCTTCGCATCATCCACCGCGACATCAAACCTCAGAACATACTGATCGCACAGCCCTTGATCACCTCCAAAGATGATGTACGGCTGGTGATATCTGATTTCGGACTCTGTAAGACGCTGCCCGATAACGTTAGTACCCTTGTCGGAACGACTGGCAACGCAGGCACGGTTGGCTGGAAAGCGCCTGAGCTTATCTCGCAACCGAAGGAGTTGGCCAACGGCAGCTCTCAGGGCTTTTCTCGCGACTCGTCAAGCTCCACAGACCCAGTCGCGCAAGGCGTCAAGCGAGCCGTTGACATCTTTTCTCTCGGCTGCGTCTTCTACTATGTCCTCACCGGCGGCTGCCATCCTTTTGATGACGAAGAAGGCTGGATGCAGATTCGTGAATACAACATCAAGAAGGAGAAGTCCAACCTCGATCGCCTACTTCTCGGGGCCGACTCCGTAGAGCCTCATCGTCTCATCCATTGGATGCTGCGGCCCAGGCCCGAAGACCGCCCCAACGCGCTGCAAGTAATGAATCATCCCTTCTTCTGGGACGACCAGAAACGCCTTGATTTCCTATGCGACTGCTCAGATCATTGGGAGCGTGAACCTAGAGACCCACCATCGGAACACCTAGCAGTGCTGGAAGAATATTCGGAAGACGTGCTGGATCATAGACGTAACTTTCTCGCCAAACTCGACCAGAGTTTCATCAACTCGCTCGGCAAACAGCGCAAGTATACGGGCGATAAGATGTTGGATCTTTTGAGGGCGCTCAGGAACAAGAAGAACCACTATGAGGACATGGAAGATTCAATCAAGGCCAAGGTGGGGCCATTACCAAGTGGCTATCTGAGATATTGGACAGTCAAGTTTCCACAGCTGCTCATGAGCTGTTATGACGCAGTGTTGCGATGTGATCTGGAGCGCGAGCCGCGATTCAGGAAGTATTTCGAGAGCATGAAGTAGTGGACGAGGGAGGGAATCAAACATGGTTGTTTGCTTCTGTGCATTTGTTATAGCTCTGCGGTGAATATCGTGTGCTACCTCTTTAATCGACTGCCGTCAAGCTCGGCTAAGCTCGCCTTGATCATGTCCGGGTCGTTGTCCAACAGCTCTTGCACCCTCTTCTCAAAAGCCTTGATCATGAATTCTGCCACCTTGGGCGCCACACCGCCACTCAAGGCTGCATACATTGGGTTTGCGAAAGCAAACTCTACCGCCAAACTGACCTGTGTCTGGTCATTCTGGATAGCCTCGATAGTCCACTTACTCCGTAGATGCGTAAGCAAGCCATTCTCGCCTTGCCTCCTCTCCGTCCCCTGCTTCTCCCCATCTAGATGATGCGCAATGTCATCAGTCTTCAAGCTCGTCTCCGTGTTGCCGCCTACACTCTCCACATAGCGTCCCGGTATACAAAACACCCTACTGACGAAACTCTCGGTTATGCCCCCAAAGCCGCTCGTCAAGATGCCTTCTGATGGCCACCGCCGGCCATAGATTTTATCCGGTGCCGACCACTTCGTTATGTCGCTGCGCTGGCAGTAGGGCAGGAAGTTTTGGTAGCTGGGTACATCGGCTATGATGGAGTAGACGGGGTCCGATGGGTAGGGGAGAGTTCGCACGGCGGTCAGGATTTGGGGTGGCGAGGACGAGGATGGGAGGGCGGAGTTTAGCGCTTCGAAAGGGTTGGGGAGGAAGGTTCGCCGTTGGCAAGGGCGTTGGGAGAGGCGTGTGCAGCGGTGTATCGACGGGCGAGCGGATCGTAGGGATGTCATTGTGAATCAAGGGCAGTAGACAGGGTGAGGGGGGGTTATTTTGGAGGTGTGTGAGTTGAGTTCAATCCGTGTCACCTCGTCCTGGTAGATGGGGGTGGTCAAAAGCCTAGAATCGATGAGCGCATCAAGCTTCAGTGGAACGTGGATTCGCGCTAGGAGATGCGGCTCTGCAATGACGCTGTCAGGGACCGCGGCTACCAAACTTCTTTTGGCACTAGTGCTCGAAATTTCCCCTCCATGAATTATCCTCCCCCGCATACGCGACTTTAACAAAACTCGGTGATGACTGCGACTACGGGTGCCATGGACAAAACAAACGCAGATACTATGAACGGCGCGAATGCCCAGGCGAGCGACGACGTCAGGTTCCAGACGGACAACACCGTGTCAAGAAAACCACAGCCGAAACAGCAACTGTCCAAAGCAATGGAACACATGCGCTTCGCAGTCACGGTCGATCCTATACCGCATACCTCAACTTCTACACCGCCGCCACCAGAAGCCTCGGATACCGCATCTCCACCTACGCAAGAACGCACCGAGAACGATGCTTACGGAGTACCTGCTTCTCTACAACCAGTCCGCGCACCACCTTCTCGCTCCCACGACCCTGGCAACAACCAAAAGCGCAGTGATCCTTTTGCTTTCGGTTCGCGATACCTCGAAGAAGGCGACAATATCTTTGAATTCAACGCCTGGGACCACGTCACCGTCGACTCCAACTACCTCGCCTTCTCCGAAGAACAATATTCCAGACAGCGGCAAGAACCCGTCTCAGATTTTGATCGCAAGCGTTACAATGACCAGCCGGAGAAGTGGTGGAACCAGTTTTACAAGAACAACAAGACGAATTTCTTCAAGAACCGCAAATGGCTGGCGCAGGAGTTTCCGATACTAGAGGAGTTGGGCGCAGAGGACGGACCCGAGGCTACCTTGTTGGAGGTTGGCGCTGGCGCGGGCAACAGTGCATTCCCCATTCTGCAAAGGAGCCAAAACAAGAGATTGAAAATACACGCGTGCGACTTCTCTAAAAAGGCAGTCGAGCTCATACGCAACCACGAACTCTACGATGCGCAACGCATACAAGCCGACGTCTGGGACGTAGCCGCATCGCCGGATTCTGAAAACGGCGGCCTCCCCCCGGGCCTTGCAGAAGGCAGCGTAGACGTCGTACTCATGATATTCATCTTCAGTGCCCTGAACCCCAAACAATGGGATCAAGCCGTCCGCAACATCTGGCGCGTCCTCAAGCCGGGCGGCCAGGTCCTCTTCCGCGACTACGGCTGCGGCGATCTAGCGCAGGTCCGCTTCAAAAAAGGCCGGTACATGGAAGAAAACTTCTACGTCCGCGGCGACGGCACGCGCGTCTACTTCTTCGAGCAGTCTGAGCTCGAGGACATTTGGCGTGGTCCGGCTAGGAAACGCGACACGACGATTGGCAATGTGGCGGATGCCACCATGTCCCCGGCGGAGGCTGAAGGCGTCATCGCGCATCAGATTGAGAGTCTTTGCCTCCATGATCCTGATGTACAGACGCGAGAGCAGAGCCATGATGATGTTAATGATCTCGAGACTCCTAGACCGGGTTTCGAGATTGCGCATATTGGCGTGGATAGACGCATGCTGGTTAATAGGCAGAGGCGGTTGAAAATGTATAGGTGTTGGATGCAGGCTGTGTTTCGCAAGGCGGGCATGGAGAGCGAGGTGCCGACGAGTACGTTGAGGCAGGACAAGGATGATGAGGATGAAGAAGGTGTGGCAGATGAACAACAAGGAAAGAGCCTGGTAAGCAAAGAGGATGCTGTGGAAGGAGGAGGCGTCAGGGTTTGAGGATCTGGGTCTTGGCGACTGGAATGCAAGGATCTGCATGGATGGGAAGGGAAGGGATGAAGATGAATGATACCATGATCTCTGGGATTTGAGAAGGTGCAAAGGCACAAAGCATCGTTTTTCAGCCCGTTGATGAGTTTTGCGAACCATTGCTGTGCAAAAGCGCATCTCATGAGCCTTTTGTGGTGTGTCTCGCTTTCTCTTCGTCTCCTCTTCCAAAGCCTACCAAACGGCTTCCGAAGTTGCGTGGTCTTGGTTAGAAGATGCCAATTCATACATGCGCTACACAATTCTCTCATTACGCAGAACAGAACAACGAGAAAGTTGTCGAAAACGTACTGGATTTGTGGTGTACCACTGCCATGCGCTTGGAGCACGCAAACACGGCTATGTCAACGCTAAGCTACTACCGCTCGTGATACGAGCAACGACAAGAACCTCCGCGCGACGCTATGCAGAACAAAAAAACACAGAGCCCCAATCGAGCATATCACAAAAAAGACGCGTACCAAAGGCCCCAATCCATGCAACCCAATCCACAAGCAACACAACAACGCCTCTACACGACAACACCCATGTTCAATTTCCCTCGAGAATGCCCTTGAGGATCCCAGCTCCAGGCCCCACGAGTGAATCCGCCAACTCCCTCTCCCCAACAACACTAGCCACTCTGCGATCCTCGACAACAACACCAGGGAAAGCTTTGCCCCTCCCCCTCCGACTCGGCGTACCAGCGCCCACATCCAACGACCCAGCTTTGCCTTCGACAGCCGAAACAAGCGACAATGTCTCCAGACTGCCCACAATGTCCCTAAACTCGGTGCTCGTAAGAGGATGAAGAATATTCTCTCGTTTGCACAGCGCGGTATAGGCTTCAAAGAGTTGTTTGATGGTAGGACATGTAGTGTGGGATCTTGACGGTGTAGCTAGGATGTTGTCGACAGCGGTGGCGCGCTTCTTCTTCTCCATGGCGCAGAGGGAGCAGAGGACGGCTTTTTGTTGGAGATTGAGGTTGCGCAGACGCTGGCTGGTGCCGTTACTGAAAACTGCTGCTGTGATCTTGGCCATGTGGGCGATGGTGGCGCGGGGTGCAGTTTCGACGGTGAGGCAAGCTAGCGAGGCGGCGATGGTGCTGCTTAGGTCTTTGGGTTTGGTGGGCGAGCGCACGGCTGGCGAGCAGAGATTGATATTTTCTACCAATGGGGTTTTTGAGGGCGAGGGTGTGGGTGATGGGGTGATCTCTGTGGCTTTTTTGGCGTGTTGGTCGCGTGTGTCGGCTTCGATGAGGTCGATTGCTCGTCGGCAGATGTCAAAGGCTTTGCGTAGGTCGCCGGATTGGGCGGCTACCTTCTTGGAGAGAAACATGACGGCAGTTGGGTGGATGAAGGGTAGGTGGGTTGAGCCCGCTGGGAGGAGCGCCTTGAGTTTTGAGGTGATGACAGAAGAGATTTGTGTGGCGTTGTATGGGAGAAATGGCAGCAGTTGAGGCTTGAGACCGCGGGCCTTGAGTCGTGGAAGGAATCGATCCGTGAGATCCAGCGCGTTCGCAATGCCGACTAGCACCAGTCCCGATTCTTTCTGCAACGACCACTCGAAGATGTTGTAGAAGAGCTCAATGTCCAGCTCCAGCAAGTGGTCCACTTCATCAAGTGTAACGAGGTAAGACGTCTTCCGCTGCATGAAGATGGTCCTAAGGGCATCCATCTCGTCGCCCTCAGCAACCTCGGTGATGTCGACAAACTCGTCTAAAAGGGTCCTGTACAGATCTGTGGCGTTTCTAACGCTCATGCAGTTGACGTATCCAGTCCTAACAGATTCATTTGACGAGACTGTGCGGCAGACATCGTTGACGAAAGCACTCTTGCCGGTGCCTGGCGGGCCGGAGACGTATATGCAGCCCGATGTCTTCGTCTTGGCTCGTGCTGTGATGAAGGCGTCGAGTTCCTTCCTCTCGTTTTCCCGACCAAACAGTGCGGTTGGGGCAGAGCCTCTTGCAAACACCTGCCGCGCTTCGTTGTAGATTGTTGGCCCTGTATTGCGTGGAGTGCCTGGGGTGTGTGGTGTGCGGGGCGTCAAAGGTCGTCCGGCGAGGATGAGGCGGTGCCTGGGTGTGACGGCAACTTTGCCGGCAAGGGCGTCGCGATGTCTGGGTGTTGAAGGTGTAGGCGCAAACTTGTCCGGAATGTCCACCAGCGCCTTCTGCGGAGAGTTCTCCTTGGCTGCTGAGAGGGGAAGCCGTGTGCATGGCGCGCCCTGATTCGCACGAGTTGTGCCTGCCTTCCGCGCGCGTTTCATCGACGCCTTCTCCTCGGGCTCATCCACGTCCATTGCATCCTCGTCGCGCGCATTTTGCTTCTTCGGAGTGACGAAGGGGTTCTCAATCTCGCCTTCGTCGTGTATGACAAACTGAGTCCTCCGCTTTGCGCGTGTTGCGGCATTCGACTTTGATTCTGCGGAGCGCGTCAGGGACGTGTTGTCCGAGGAGCCACGACCACAGCCGCGGTGGCTGGCACCGGAAGCTTCTATGCGTGCAGAGCTGCGGGTCCTCTTGCCGAGAACAGTTGAAGCCATGGCGGGTATGCTGTGGGGAGGTGCAATGGGTAGGCTGCAATCGAGGAAAGTGGGAGTGACAATGTGGGAAGGAGCTGAGCGGCAGACCCCAACGTGAGTAGCGCCGTCGACGCGACGCGTTAAGTGGTCTTAGCGTGACCGCGCCCGCGTTCAGCCTCACAAAGCCTTCCGCCCCATGCTTGCACGCGCCTTTCTCGGCAGACGTTCGTCTGATCTTCCATCAGTTGAATCGACCTGTTTCGTACGCGTCCGTTTAGTTGCCATTACCTTCCCTACGTCAACCATGTACACGCGTAGTATTCTGCTGCACCACTCAGGGACGCGGATTTGGCATAGCGCGTGTCCCTCCGGCCACGGCCTGTGGATTGCCGTACCCTTGCTAAACAGCTCAGGAGCAACGTCGGATGGTCAGGTTCACCAACACAGCACGTTGAGAACATTGAGGTCGCGCAGGACTTACGGCGAACAAACGCCCACGAGCCTTGTTCAGGACACAAAACGGAACCCGGTGACGTCCATCAAGCTCCGTATGCATACGCATAGGAATGTCAGCATCATCGTTCGACGGGCCGCAGTCCACCAACCGCCTCCTACATAGCACTTGTAACCAGCAGCACTCAGTCAGCAGTGAAAATGTCACCCCAACATCAGGCTTGTCGAGCTGTTTGCTGCGGGACTCCTGCGCCCTGTAAAGACTCTCCAACGACACCACTTTTCCCCTTTGGCACCTGATGCGCATCTACTGATTCTGGACTGACGTGCAGAAAATGACTACTGTCTCACTGCTGCTACTGCGTTTGCGTCGTACAACTCGGTTGCCTATTTATTCCGCCAATCCTCAGTGGTGCAAGAAGCAGGGCTGGTACTAAGCCTGTGACATGAGCAAGCGCAATCATCAGCGGTATAAGGGCCTTCGCACAAAGCAAGCATGTCAAAGTCAACTCTTCACCTCCACCACTTTCTTCGCATTGCCTGTTCATTATCCCACAGCGTGGTGTTCCGGGCATCGTTAACAAAGATATCACCAAATGCCATACCGGACATACCCGTGGTGGTCGAGTGGCTTTGACTTCTTTCCAGATACACATGCGCATCGCTATTCCAACTCGCCATCGTCTCGAAGGCTGCAAGCCCCATGGTGGGCATTTCCAGAGCTCGCAACAGGACCATGTTGCGAGTTTTGTGTTGCTCATGACAACATTGTACGCTACACGCTGCCTGCTTAGCCTCTTAACTACGTGCGCCTAACAACGTGTAGCCGAGTTTGGAAGAGGGCCTGTTTGAGCTGGGCATGGTAGCACCACCATATTTTCACCATGTGCTGGAGGCATACGAATGCATCCACCACCACTACAAGCGTGGCTTCGACCAAGATGGCCTGGAGTCTTATTACGTATCGCGTGGGATAGAGAGGCTATCAAATTTGTTACGCAGATTGTACTTCACGACCGGCATGCATGAGTTGGCTTCGTGGTCGGACCAGCTAAAGTACGTGCGGATGGGCATACAAATGAGTTCCAGACGTTTTCGGCCGAGCAAGATGTCCAAGCACCGGTACAATCATGGATCGTTAATGCCGCTGATTACGTTCTAGACGCTTGGACTGCTTATGTTGAACTCAACCTACGCGCATGTTGAATGGCTAAGACTTTTTCGCAGAGATTTGCTGCCATCGCCATTTGTGGATTTTCGTTGAATGTACGTAAAACTTGTCGCTGCTGCTGTCTCTTCCTGGCCACACTATCGTTCTCTGAAAGGTCTGAGCGATGTAGCGATTATAACGTTGAAGTGAAGGACGAAAAAAAAGCGCGAAGCGTTGCTGGTGAGCACGAAACAACCCAGCTTACAAAAGCTTGCACATGATAGCTCTAGCTGGAAACCCAGCCGTCACTCCTCGGCCGTTTTTCTTGCCTTTTGCGGCGTCACAAACACGAAACGCAACTTGCATATTGGCTACACGCAGTCGACCGCAGCTGCAGCTCAAGGTTTCTCTTTCTTACATCACGAACATGTCCATTTCCCAGGACTCCGCAACAGCGAACCAAGGTTTAAAGACTCAAGATCGGCTATAACCCCACGATAATGGAACTGCGCGCATCAAGAATCGTCTTGAAGGCGGCGCAAGCGCAGCTGAGGTCGCATCGGAAGCGTATCGTGTCTGTTGCATCAACGCCTTTCTTCGGCGCGAAATTCAATAAGCCCGCGATGGAATACGCAACGACCCCGCCGACAGACAAAGACAGGCTGTCCAGGAGGATGCGCTTAAGGAAGTGCGTGATGAGCTGCCTGCAACACGTCAGATGCTCAAGCGCGTCTGGGGGTTGCTAGAGCAGCGGAACGTTAAGATACCGGGCGACCTCAAGGCAGACTATCACGCGCTAGAGACCAGAGATACACACGACTGGCAGCCCAAGAAGGGGAACAAGACGCAGAAGAGCGCAGAGGCAATGGGCAAGAAGATGGAGAAGCACAAGACGAAAGCTGAGACAGAAGGATGAAGTGCGGAAGAGACCCAAGGCAGAGAAACCTAAGCAGACCACTTTCCTTCTACACACACACCAGACGGCGACGTATACGACGCGCGAATGCCTATCCTCATTGCAGACGAGTCTGGAGGAGAAGATATCCCCGACAAGGCAATCATCGCGGAAGACGCCGCAGCCATGGAACATGCCGACTTCATGAAGAACGGCAGCTCGTACCGACCTCGGACGCCTACACTGCCGCCTATACTTGCTACAACAAATGTTGTTGCTGGTGTCAAGCGCAAGACAGCTGACTCGGGTTCTTTTGCTATACTCAAGAAGCCTAAGATTTGCGACGACAAAAAGGCTGTTGAAGAGTTGGGTGAGGTGAGCAACACACTTGTGCCGCTTGCCGAGAGCGATCTAGAGCAGGATACTAGGACTAGTGGAGGGTTTTCGAAGGTACATGTTGAACTACTCTGATGCAATTGTCTAATGGATATGCTCTGGTTACATATTGATTTGTGTTTCCGGTGTGACGCCACTATCTACCCTTCCCGCCACAGTATCTCAAAGATTTCCACCATGATCAGACTTGTCCGTACAATTACTTGAGTAACGGCTTCGATAGCAATATGCTATCTCTTGAAATTGTCAAGAACAATCAGCAAACACCGTCTGTATGCTAGGGTATTATGGAGATTGTGCCTACATGCGAGCGATGGACCCTCGGCGAATACGTGAGTGGCAGCTCAGCGAAGGCAGTAGTACACTAACGATTATCCAGAACATGAGTGCAGTATCATGGGATGGGAGAAGAACTGGTAGCAAATTAAAATGGGAAGGTTATCTACGCAAGATGTAAACTATACCAGCAATATAGGAGTGTGGAATAGACGTAGCAAGAATCAGAACGTTTCCGCTTGCAGTGCCGAAATTGTGAAGGGTACAGGGAAACAAGAGAATCGTTTCACTTGCCAGCATCAGATATCCTAGTTCTTTTGCCCAGGCACGTGCAGCTAGAGCGGTCACCTTGTTTGCTCCCTCGCTAATACCGTCTTGCCTTTGTCAGTCCCGCGATCGACTTAAATTCTCCTCCAACCCTGACTGCAACCGCGATCAATTCTCCCCGATGTTTGTTTATTTCGATGCTCGCAAGCCAAGATCAGCACAATAACCCTTGAGACACGGCAATGTCGTCTTACCACGCCACTCGCGAGGCAGCGCGCGCTCGGTTCTTCAAAGAGATGGGCGAGGCCACGTCCGATGCAGGGTGCAGCCGGGTGATCTGGTCCATGGGCGAGGCAGCCCACCAAGCAGAGTGCACCCGCACCATGCAGCAAGTCCTCTATAGTCTCCTCGACATCTACCAGACCTACCAAACGGCTGCCCTGCAAGCTACTGAGATTAAAGAATGCCTCCGCACCCTACGCGCTGATCTCATTACCAACGCTACGGAGATCGAGGCCTTGAAGGAAGTGCAGTCGATCACAACAAAACACTCGGCCGCCCAGAAGGCACACGATATCGCTTTCAAGACTGGTCTTCGCAGTCCTGCTCATACTGACCCTTTTGGCCCTGGAAGAATTGTGGCGAGGGATGGGAAAGCATACATGGCGATGACAACGAAATGGAATTCAGACATGTTCATAGCGATGAAGTCGAAAGCTCAAGCTCCCGAGATTGCGCTGTTGATGGGAAAGGCCCTGGAAGCTCAGATTCAAGTTGTCAGGGACAGCAACCCAGGTCTCGCAAGGAGGATGCGTAAGTGGGACAATGATAGCAAGAACGACGGCAACGACAAGACGCAGAACGAGATGGATTAGCAAAGAGCGGACGAATAGAGAAGGTGATGACGGAACGTCGCGATTCGGAACGACGTACCCAGGCTGCGTAGCGAACGCCAAGACGGGCGGCGATCTTCAACCATCGGGGTGTGTGGGAACGCAGGCTGTTCTATTTGGAGCATTCGAGAAGCATGTAAGTGGCATCGGCGACCCAATTTTGTAACCGACAGCTAGTCATGGAAAGCCGGTTGCTTGGTCACTTTTGCCCGCTATTGTTTTTTGCGGGGTGCGTTGCCGTACCAAGCTCTCGGAAGGCGCGCTCCGCCTCTGAGCTGCCAACCGTGCGAGACAATTCAACCATACAACAACCACACTTTCTTGCTAAACTAAGACGTTCTTTTCTCGACGCCACGCATTCACTGGTTCTTTTTTGCCTCAAAATCTCTGCCAGCGGCCGTATTATGTAACAAAGGCGCTTGGACACATGTCGTTTCGATGTGGAGCTGGATCCCCCTCGCACAACATGCAGAAGAGAATCGTGGCGCTGATCATTTCCTTCCTTGCATATGGCGTGCATTATAGCAACACCACGATATTGTTTTTTGATGCTGCCCAACAAGCCACTGTCTGAGGCGTAGCTCCTCATTGCCAAAGACGCGGGCCAGCTATGGGGATGCACACGCACGGTGACAGCACAAACGCCCCTGGAGGTATTGTGTTACGGTACTGGCACGGGCAGTAGACGGGCATATAATCTACAGAGGGCCTGCATATCGGAATCTGCACCCTCGTTTACTTTCGTTCCGAGCCAACATGAAGTGGACTTCGTCTCTAACGTTCGGTGCTGCCGTCCTGGCCTCTGTCGCGACGGCGCAAGATACATCGGCAAACAACCGCCAACCTACAGTGAGCGCACCATACGAGAACCCATGGAAGACATTGTCCAAGGAAGAAGCTGCTAGTGTCAATGAGCTTCTGCAAGAGAGAATGAGCTTGACAGGCAACCAAGGATCCAGCCGAGATAGCTATGTGTAAGCCTGGCATTCGAAAGCACCACTCGTTGGCTACTAACACAATCTCAGAGTACAGCT
The DNA here is from genome assembly GCA_019702505.1 of Alternaria panax. NCBI lineage: Eukaryota > Fungi > Ascomycota > Dothideomycetes > Pleosporales > Pleosporaceae > Alternaria > Alternaria panax. The sequence goes on along the minus strand of JAANER010000001.1, from coordinate 5,202,423 downwards.
TGCCTTTCTCCACCCCAACAAGACTGATACTCTGCCCTTTCTTGACAACAATGCCACCGCACCAAAGCGTTATGCGCGAGCGACTGTTCAAAGTGGTGCCACCGACTCGACAGAAAAACACTGGCAAGAATACATGGTAGGGCCGCTGCCAGCAACGAATGCCACTATGATTGAGCCATTGGCTTTCCCATTCCAAAACTCTCAGCCTGGACGAACGCCCATGCATACTATGTACTCGCCTAATGAAGCAACAAGCTTCTTCACAAGGTTCGCGACAGAGACCGAGGATATTTCGATGCAACTGTTTAACACTGTAAGTGAAAAGACATTCGCAGTGGGAAATGGCAGAAACTCATGTAATCCTAGACTTTTCTTACTGGTAGCATTGGTCTCAGATTCGGAAGTCCCTTCTGGGACGAAGAAGGCCGAACCATCTCTTGGGCAGGAGCGTTTACGGATCCAGGCACCAACCTTAGCAGCGTTACAGTAGAACCTCTCGGTTTTGCTATAAAGTTTGATTTAACAGGACAAAATTCCGACGATTGGAAAGCCGTCGGCTGGTACTCGTATGGAAAGTTCTACGCCAGCACCGAAGAGTTCCGTGCCGCAATCAGCGATCCCGATTACCAGAAACCACCGCCGAATGTACTGGGTAACTGGACGTCTACCGATAGGCAGGGAACGCTCATGCCGTTGGACAATCTACCACCGCCGGCGTCTATCGCCCAGGGAGACCAGCGATTCAAGATTGATGCTGAAGAGGGATACATATCGTGGATGGACTTTACCTTCTACCATTCTGTCTCTCAAGATCTTGGCCTCTCCCTATTCGATATCAAATACAAAGGCAGACGTATCATCTACGAGTTGTCTCTGCAGGAAGCTCTGACTTCTTACTCCGGGACCGACCCTTTCCAATCGCAAGCGACGTTCTTCGATACCACGAGTGGCATGGGTTCAACATTACAGCCTCTTGTCAAGGGGTACGACTGCCCCAGCCATGCTACATACCTACCTGCGACCTGGACGGAAGGCGATACGCTCAAAACCCAAGCGGATGCTATATGTATATTCGAGTTTGACGCTGGCTACCCGATCCGCCGCCATTCCTTCTCACCATCCGCACCACACACGAGCGTAGCAAAGAACATACAGTTTACTATGCGTACGGTAGCCACAGTAGGCAACTACGACTTCTTGATCGACTACAGTTTCTTCTACGACGGAGGCATTGAAGTATCCTCTCGATTTTCTGGATACATTGCCGCTGCTTACTGGGAGGACCAACCGGAGTACGGCTTTCATATCCACGACTTTCTCTCAGGTAGCTCGCATGATCACACCCTCACTTTCAAGGTGGACCTGGACATCAACGGAAGGAAGAATACTGTGCAGAAACTACAGTTTGTGCCAACATCCACGACATACCCTTGGAGTCAAGGACGAGTATACAACACTTTCAAAGCTGAGCGATCTTGGGTAGCCAACGAGAGCGAGTCCATGATCAACTGGGCGGAGAACGATAACACATTGTACGCGGTTGTGAACAGGGATACACCGAACCCATACGGCGAATACCCCGGTTACAGAATCAAGAGATCTGCGGGTACAATCCATCTCACGCAAACTAACTCGACAAACACCGGTAAAACGGGCGCCTTCGTGACACACGACTTCTACGTCACGCAGCAAAAGGACACCGAGCCGAGGGCTGCGGATGCCAACAACCAATTTTCCAAGGATGATCCGTTGGTAGATTTTGCAACTTTCTTCGACGATGAGAGTTTGGAGCAGGAAGACTTGTTCGTATTCCCATTCCTTGTCAATGCCACGTCCGATGTTATAGAAATCCTTGCTAATAAGATATAGAGTACTTTGGTTCAACCTTGGCATGCATCACCTCCCGCACACTGGCGACTTGCCAAACACAATGTTCAGCTCTGCGCATTCAGCCATGCGACTCGAGCCACTCAACTATCTTGTAGGCGATCCATCTGTTTCGAGCAACCAGCAAGTCAGGATCGAATACGACGCTGAGGGTGCTGTTACGAACGTGGATGAGTTTGGCAAGATGTTTGCCAATACGACTTGTGCTTGATATGCCTCTTGGTGGAGGACCGCATGCTACCAGACTTGCACTACTTTCCTGTTTCCGACTTGTCAATAATCATATTTTCTCAAATTTTATTACTACACTTTCTCTCTAGTTTTACCAACTTGTTGCTCGCCGAACCGTGTTCAAAGTTCTCCATGGTTAACCTGTTTGATTTCCTAGCCTTTATCTCTCCCACCCGATCATGTACGCATTGCTTCGCATAACAGGGATTACAATCCTCATCAGGAAATGCTTCCTTGTATATGTACATGCAGTAGCAACCTGTCATGGGTAAATCGAGCTGTGGACCAACGCAGGGCCCAGGCGTTGGCATCATAACCCTTTAAGCTATTTGTAACATCAAGTCTTGCGTAAAGAAGTCTAGCTTAGCAGCCGATGCCATCTCCCTCGCCATCATGGCCACAAGTTGCGCTTCCTTTTCTTCCATAATACAGTGTATCGCACTCAACTCTCCCTTTCTGTAACTTGGAATTACGCAGCCGCACTTAACGGCTTGACATGCTGTTTCCAGACATTTTTTTTATTTTATTTTATTTTTTAAAAAAATGCCCTTCTATCTCTCTTACTCTGAAACTTGATCTCCAACTCCGAAAACAAAATCCAACCCGGTTCAAGTTGCTCGCTCTCGAAAATCCACTGCCGTTTCCAAATATGCTCCTCGATGATGTGAGCGAGCCTTCCAGCGACCCTGAGGCTTCGCTCTTCGTTTGCGCCAATCCCGGCATTTTGATAGAGTCATTGCGTTTTCTTTGCATGAGAGAAGACTTTGCCGGCTCAGACTCGGACTGTGTGGGTGACTTGCGGCGTTTGAACAACTTATCGGTCCCCCAATGCGACGCATCTTTTGAAAAGACAAGCGTGAGCCTTTTATTCATCTTTCTTGTAAATCGGATCCATAAAGCCACTCGAATATGCAATGCGGTTCTTCGACCCAATGACCTTTCTCCTCCTCTAAATGCGCTTGTGTAGAATAGCAAAACCAAGGCCTCGGATGTGACGAGCCCGCCATTTACCAGCTGCGTCTCGACGCGCGGCCATAGCCGCAGATTCTTATTGCGGCATTCGGTTGGATTCTTGTTCGACGATATGGTTAGGATAGGCCGGTCGAATTTGAGATCAGCAGGGTCGGCACCGTTGTTGGTGTACAACAAGGTTTGGAACTTGTCCGCTGACTCGTAACCAACGAATGTGTACTTAATATCAATTTACTGCATGTTTAGTCTTCCGAACGAGCCACATGGAGAGTCGACAGATACTGTACCGTCGATGTAGGTAGTAGTCAACGGTATCGCTGGCCTGGTGGCAGGGAAATGCTGTTCAGTCCAAGTTCGAAGTTTTCCATCTTGGCTAGAGTAATATACTGCTCGTAGCGAGATGCCAGTATCGTCTTGATGTCGCTACTGAACTTCGTATTTGCGGTTTTTGGGTCTGTACTTCAAAGACATTCGTTCGACCTGCACAGTACGACAGATGCGCTTCCAATCAAGTGCAGCATCACCTAATGCCATGGTGGCCAGCGATGTGCGTGAAAGAATGTGTCGCAGAGTAGGAGATAATGGTGTATCTTGGGTAGCGGGCGAATAGCATTCGCTACTTCTGGTCGCAGATGACGCCGTTCGGTCTGGATGAAGCGACTTTGACGTTGGTGACTGCGTCCAATTGACCGATGCAGAATAATCTGGGGACGATTGTTGTACCCTCAAGCTAGAAGGGATAATTGCTATCGAGTCACTCATGAGTTCTTGGCTAAACTTTGTAAAGTCGCCAAAGAGGTCGGTCTCTAGGATATGGGTTCGCAGCGGTGCTGGTGGCATATCGCGGACCTTTTGCTTCATTGCATCGCTCCGGCCCAAGTGTGTTCGTTTTTCGGCTGTGGCGCGCTTTGCACGAGTTTCTTGAACAAATATCGCGTCGTCGACCTGTCTTCTGAGTTGGTAGAGTATGGCAGCTGCTTGGATATCCCCACTTGGTGCAGCAGCCGGTGTATTTCCCAGCGATAAGGGCCGGAACGATCCCGCTTCTTGAGCAATGCGCTCGTCCTCACTGTGTAACCATCGATCAAAGATTCTCCATTCCCTGAACAACGGGTGTTCGTCGGGAGGGGCAAGCACTAATGGCACATGGCTACTTGGAATCCTAAGACTATTAGTGGAGTATGAGCAGCCGCCTAGGTTTACTATATGAGATGGCGCGGCGTCGAGAAGACGCCGAGTTTGCTTTGTTGCCTCGAGATGAAGCCGTCCAGTAGCAGTCTGCCAACGAGCCCTACGTCCTGAGTGCGTGCGATGCTTACAATTGAAGAAATGAGATGCACATGTTGAGAGCCTGGTAGTGAGTGACCGCTGATCTGTTTCCTCAGCCCATAGATCTTCTTTTCCATCCCAATATACCGAAGTGTGAAGATGAACTTCTTGACAGACATCTTCCTGTCCACGAGATGATCAGCGTACAGCTCCGAGGTCTTCTCACACTTCTTCAGCGTATCTTCGAAGTCCTTTATGGAAAACAGCATTGATTGGCCATATTGTTTCATCAACCCGCCCAGCTCTTTGAGACAGCCATGAAAGGTAGTGGACTCTTTCACAAGCCCACGAACTTGAGCTTCTGAATTCTCATTGGTATCTGGGTGTAATGATTGGTAAGCCGATCTCTGGGAGATACCAGTGCAGTGAAGTAGCTGGTAACATACCTTTGGAAGCAAGATATACGCGAGTCGACATATCCAACAGCTTTAGCACATCGGATGGACTACATCCAAAAGACATGTCGGTACGCTTGCGCCGCGCTCATGCGTAACACAGCACGTACAGCGACTGCTCATGCGTTGTAGAACCGCTGGTACGAAGTAGGGACAACAGTCAACCGGGCCTCAGGCTCCTAACGGAGTAGTATTTCTGTAGGTAGACCCTCGATCACTCGCAATGATCTCACTGCCTACCGACGTGTTGCTAATCTTAGCGATAGGAGATAAGGCGTCGGCGATGGACGCTCGCAACAATTGATTCGGCACCCTTCCAAGTCTGGGCAGTAATAGTCGCTGGCGTCGGCTACCTAACAGATGCATTCGGCCTCTTTGCCTTGAATGTCGTCACTCCTATGTTGGGATATGTATACTGGCCTAATCAAGACGAAGACGGTATACGCTCGGTGCCGTCATCTATCAAGACGATCGTGGTTTGTTCAACACTTGCAGGCACAATGGCCGGTCAGATAGGATTCGGTTTCGCAGCAGATGTCTTGGGCCTACGTAAGATGTATGGGCTCGAGCCGGTAATCATTATCGTCGGAATAATGTTGCTACTCATGAGTTCGAACAGAAAAAAGAATAACATAGCGATTGGAGAATGGCTAACCACCTAGCGAGCGATCATGGGTAAGAAGGAGTGACGTGGCTTATGGATCTGTAGTTGTACTGATGTTGCGAAGGCATCGGTATCAGGGCAGACTGCCCTCTGAGTGCTGTAGGCGTCGATCTCGAACGTAATTGTACCCTTGCTGATCGTCGAAATAGGTCATAACTACTGAGTTTGCTCCTCGCAAACATTGTGCGCGAATGCTGAGCTGGGTTTTCTCCACTCAACCCGTTGGACAATTGCTCGCCAATGTCCTGTCACTTGCTGCAGTAGAAGCGTACAAGCCCTGGGTTGTGAAGAATGCGCGGTCTTGTCAATTTGACGACCTGGAGTGTTTCCGAGCTATCGATCGGCTTTGGAGGCTTGTAGTCGGGATCGGTATCGTGCCCGCTCTCATCGCTCTCGTATTTCGATTCACAATCCCAGAGAGCCCAAGATATACACTGAACATTTTGAAAAACATCAAAGGTACTCTCGAGGATACTGCAAACTTCTTCGGCGCGCCTGGAACAAATCCTGAATGTGGCGAGGTCGAATTGTTGCATGTGCCCGCTACACCAGAGATTCAAAGGCCTGCTTCGAGGCACTCGACTAGTTCTTCAGTGATTGTACCTGACGAAGAGATGGAGAGCGACAGTGAATCTGAGCACTGACTCAATGACGTATATTTTCGTCCCACCGCAGCACCGCAGGCCCAGCTTTCACCGGGAGACCCGGATTTTGCTCCTCCACTCGCTTCGTGGGCGGACGCAAAATAATTCTTCATAGTCGAGAAGAATTGGCAGTGCCTTCTAGGAACATCTTTGGCCCAGCCATATCTTGATTCCGCATGTGAGTACACCATCAAGCCGCTGCGGTAGACCTACTGACTTTGTAATAGTCTATGGGCTGGGTATATCTTCACCAGAGATCGTCAGCCACATCTGGCAAGGTGACAGCAAAAACGGACCATCCGTGTACCAGACGCTCCGTGATGACAGCAAACACACCCTGTTGATGGCTTCCATAGGGACAGTTGTGGGTGGTCTGCTGGTGATCAAAACCGTCAAGTATGTGTCACCGAAAGTGATCCAGTTCTGGGGTTTCCCGGTTCTATTCGTACTTTTCATCGTAACCGGGAGTGTCTGGACAAGCTTGCTTGACAGCAGTCTATGAGGACTGATCGTGCTGTATGTGATCAGTCACATCGCATTCAAGCTAGGACCGAATGCGATGACATTTACCATTCCTGCTGAAACCTTCCCCACGAAATACCGGTGCACCTGCCATGGAATAGCTGCTGCTAGTGGAAAGCTTGGCCCTTGGGTAGTGCAGATTCTCCTGGCATATGCGTTTCAGTCCGACAAGCCTAAACCGCAGGACGACTTCGAATGGGAACGCCAGAATTTCGGACACATATTGCAAGTCATGAGCGCTTTCGTGGTAGCGGGTGCAGTGACCACATATTTCTTGGTCCCCGAGATAAGAGATCACGATGATAAGAGTCGGACGTTGGAGGTTTTGGCGTGCGGCAAGAAGGCCATCGACGAGCTGAACCGTCAGCGCATGAAGGATGATGAAGAGGACTGAGTTTTTGGTGCTTTCCGTAATGCAGGGGCCTTTTGAATCAAAATCCGTTGCGAAATTGATCACGTTAGTGCAAACGTGATGATGCAATTGCGGGCGCAGTCGTACTTTGAGAATAAGTAACGTGGGTGCTAGTCAAGGGTTGATGCGAAAACAGGTAACTAGATAATGCAGTTCGTGTTGGACTTTCCCGAGGTCGCAATCGTCCAGCAACCCAGGTATGATGCAGCACTTTCAGGCACTAATTCTGTTCGGTACTAGACCAATCCCTCTCCCAGATGTCGCTCCCACGCTCCCTGTTCCTCGCACTTTCGAAGCTTTGAGACCTCTAGGACACCTAGCCTTATCCAAAGCTCAGCCCAAGCTCTCGTTAGTGTACTCTCAACACTGTACACACACTAGCCTAATTCTTGTAGCACTTAAAGCTTGTAGTTTTGTCGTTCATGTTGCTAGGAAACTGGTCCGTGCCAGGAGCGTAGATGTCCGGTGTGCTAGTGCTGTCGCAGTTGTTGGAGCTAAATCATGTCAACATTTGACATTGACTTGATCACTTTCACATACGTCCAGAAGCGGCAACGGTAGCCCGTGGGGATAGAAACTGAGCTGATAACATCGTTCCATTCAGTGCCGGAGACTCCAACTAACACTGCTCGTTATTCAAGGTTCATGAGAAGAAGAGTAAGGAGGAGTGGATGATGACGCACTACATTGAGTTTGTGTTGCAAGAGACCATGTTTGGCTTGCGCCGCTTCTTCCCGCGTCTTTGTATGTTGTGATCGTGACGATGTCCCGAGCCGAGAGCTGGGCCACGGGGACAACGGCAGCATAAGAAAACTGTCCGAGAATGGGCACGAGGGCGATGAGAGTGGGCAAATACATGATGATAGTCTGAAGGCATGGCTTTACCTTAGTTGAGATTTGGAACAAGAGATGCTGACAATTAAAGGTAACGATTTTTGGTACTCTCGGGAGACCTCTAAGTAGATTCTCAGCCTTGAGCCTTAATATGCTCATCTGCTGTTGTCGTCCCCCAACATATGCATCTTAATATACAGACGCATAAAGGCTGTAGGATCCATAGGATGACATGCCTTCTGAGACGTACCTAGTACTGAATTATATAGTTTCGTACGTCTAATATGCAGCGTGACACGCCACAAGCAGGGCGTGGCCCCTCTTCTCGTATTTGTGAAAGTTGTGACAAGGAGAAATATTTTCCGAGCCTCCAGCACCCCAGGACTTTAATGGTAAGGAAAGAGCAAGCCATTGTACCAATCGGCAAGATGAATATTAGAAAAAGATACACTGTCGCTTGTACTGTGTCTAAGGGAGAGTTGAAAAGCCAGTGAAGTTTAGCTCGTGTTACACTTAGAGCATAGGTACCCCGCGCACCCCCGTCCGCAAACTGTCTAGTGAGCACTCAATACTGCAGCCCTGCGCGAAACACCCGAGCAGCCGCAATTCGGTAAAACTTTAGAAAGATGCGGTGTTACATGTCAGCTTCTCTTGATCTGCCGCGATGTCACCACATTTCTGATATTCAAGGCTTGCTTGGGGGAATAGAAAGGGGAAATTTGAGGAAGCTTTCCCTAGCGTCTTGGAGTAAGAGAATAGAGGTAAGAACGGTATTACTCGGGAAAAGGTCTTGATAGGACAAAAGGATCTAGCAGCAGGGTCATTTAGGATGTTGACGAAGCTTAACTTCTATAGCACCAAAGTACTAGAGGAAGAAATTAAAGAGTAGAGGAAAACAAGAGAAGAGAGAAGAGAGAAGAGTATGACAAAAATCCAGGCGGAACAGCCTCTGACAGAGAGTAGCGAATGATTGATGAGTATCAAGGAATGGAAAATGCTTGTAAAAGTCTCTTGAGAATCAATAGCTGCCTGCTTTTCCTCGACAGCTTCATCAACCCTCTTTTCCTCTCTACTGCCAGAGCAATGTAATCTTCTTCCACCATGGTCCCTTCACCGTCCTTGCTGGTACCTCCTCAGCGAGCACCTGATCCAAGCCCGTCTTCATGTCCACCTCGGCTGGATCATACGCCCAAGTATCATTCCAGGCCCAGATGCGGTGCCCTCCGTAGAACAAGAAGAACATGGGAATACCAACGTATGCAGTAAAGAAAGAGCTAACGTCCCACTTCTCCGGCCAGAAAACATCAAACCCATTGATCAAACACAAGATGGTAAAACTAACGATAACGCACCAAGCGCCCCACTTGTTGACTGGTGAGCGATACGGTAGATCGGTGATGTTTTGCACTTCGCAAGCTTTCCGGAAGCGCAAGAAGATGATGCCGCAGCAAATCCAGGAGATAAAACCAGACGTGTTTGTCAGGTTGACGAACCAGTTGAAGACGACGGCGCTATCGCTGCCTACATTTAGGTATGCTAGAGCGCAGAAGAGCGAAGAGGCTGTGACAGCCCAGTATGGTACACCAGACTTGGTGCATGATTTGAAAATGGAGGGCGCGTTGCCAGAAAGCGCAAGCGCGTACAGGGAGCGCGAGGAGAGGAAAAGAAAAGAGTTTCCCGACGACCAAGCACTGATGATAATGCCGGCATTGATAACACTATCGAGTACTCTAGATGTGGGTGTATAAAATTAGCGTATGTCTCATATGCACTTCATACGCAGACACTTACGGGATACCGGCATTCTTGATGCCTGCGACAAAGGGAGATGAACCGGCACCAGAACCACCAGAGGTGATGATGGGGTCATTTGAGGGGCAAATAACACCGATGGCAAGTACACTGCCGACATAGAAGAACAGAAGACGGTAGATGTATCGGCGTGCCGCGATGGGAAGGTTCCGACGTGGTGACTGCATCTCGCCACCTGTTGCTACAAGGAGCTCGGGAGCAAAGGTGAACGGAAACTAAGACAGAATGTCAGCGAAGCTGGACTGGAGCTTGTCAAGCATTGTACTTACAGCAGAAAGGACCAGGGTAGATAGTAGCGCGACCAAACGCCCTGCGTTACCTTCTTCCAGATATGTATTTGCCGCTCCAGGATTCTTCCAGTACCTGAAGCCGAGACGATCGTGCTGTGGTCCTCCGCCCCAAAACAAGATGAAGGACAGGATAAGCAGCCCCAGAATCATTATGACCTTTGTTCCAGCGAACCAGAACTCCGTTTCGCCGTAGAATTTGACTGGGAAGCAGTTCAGCCCCACGATGACAATGATCATGATCGTAATCCACACTGCGATATTCACAGGTGGGTTCCAATACTCAATGACCAATCCAGCTGCCGTGATCTCGTAGGGTACGAGAATGCCGAGAGAGTAAAAGTACAGCCACCCTAGCCCAAAGCCCATCGAGCGGGAGACATAGCGGTATCCGAAGAGGTTCATGGAAGATCCGGGAGTAGGGAGATAGGCGGCGACTTCGACGATACCCACAACGGTACAGAAGATCAAGAACGACATGGCGATATATGTGGATAGAATGAAGGCTGGGCCGCCGCGAGCGAGGGTTTGACCCGAGCCGACGAAGAGACCCGTGCCTATCGTGCCACCTAAAGCGATCATTTGGGCATGTCTGCTCTGTATTAGATTTCCAAACTGCTCAGCATGTATAAATTTCCAACTCACCTTGACTTTAGACCTCGCTGTGTGGTCTCGTAACGCTCGTCGAAAATCTCTCCTGCAATGGTTGCTGGATCAACAGCAGAGCTCTTCCTACGACTGGCTGTGTGCGAGTTTCGCACATTGCCAATGCCATAGTCCACATTCTGCTCCCCAACAGTCGACTCCTCGACCTTCTTCTCAGACATATCTGCGTTGCCAACGACTACGCTGAGGGTCAATTTTCGATGTCGTGAAATACTGGAAGCATGCCAGGGGTCCAACGCGCGGTGACACAGAGCTTATGAACCCCATTCATGTACATGCAGCGGAGATAGGAACGGTACTTGCAGTAGGCTCAAGCAAACCCTGTCAGCAAGCCATGGCCGGTAGTCGTGCAACCCAAGGAAGGCTTGTCCCGCTAGCGTGCGTAATGTCCACGCGAACGCACTGAAGCTGGGCAAGCTGGGTTCCAGATGAAACGTTGATATGGTCTTCTCCAGCCGCTCACGTCAGGTTGTAAACGGTGGTTCGGCGCAATGAGTCGAGACCTGCAAGGGTATGAACGAGGGCTGAAGATAGGCGCCGATAAGCAGAGCGGCGAGCGGTTGCACGAGCTGATAAGCTTCGTGATTGATGCTGTAGGGGCAGCTATGCTCTTTGGAGAGATTCTCGGGGCTACCCGTCCGTTTGGTGGTGTTGCGTGCAGCATCGTACTGCCCCAACATGTTTAGATATGTTGTGCAATCCTGGGAAACGCGACAACTACGCTTCTAACTATGGTGTGTGCTTGGTAAAACACCGACTTCGTGGCTGGTCTCGGTTCACGAGCATGAGATACAGAAAGTGGTGATGCCCGAAGGATGCCCACTAAGACGGCGCGTTGTTATCGCAATCCTCCGAACAAGGCAATCTAAGCTCGGTCAGGACTAGCGGCCGGCCTAACCGCAACAGGTGGCGGCGGCGCGGACATGCCTGTTCTCGTCAATCTCTCGCGACATGCCGAGTTGATGACTATCACGCAGAACAAAGTCTCGTGTTTATCATCCTCTTTATCGTGTTTCGACCTAGACATCACCAGTTGCTACACACTACTAGCAACCCGATTATAATGTACAATACGACACACTCGACCAGGCCCACTTCAGCTCTAGCATCTTAGACAACCTCAGAGGCGGCAAACCACGCCACCTCAAAGATGTTCGTCCTACATCCACAGTGATCTTTCCCTCTCTTGCCGTCAAGCAGATGAAGAATTACGTTCTTGTGACGGCAGATACATTTCCAGGTTTCGGTGTGATATGGCGCACGTCACTCAAACTCGAGAGCCTTGGCCTTTGCTCTCTCGAGCTTAGAGGCAAGCTGCAGTAGTACGCAATGTAGCCGGGTGTCTCCAAACTATTGTCATGCACATCTCAAAAAGCTGGTTGAAGTCGACTAACAACCTCCGAGCTTCACCATGTCAACTCTTTCTGCGGCCTCTGCACCATACCCGGAGGTACACAGCCCCACGAGCATACGCTAACTTTTAACGGGAAGAATTCGCCTCCCCGACTCCAAAACTCAATCCACTCGGCGCGTGCCACGATATATTCCTTGTGGCAAGTATGGCACGAGCGAAACATGCCATACCCATCAGCAGCATTCTCCTCTGCTCGCAAGAGGATGGCTTCCACGACGGGGAGGAAATCTGAATCGAGGAAGGCACGAATAATGGCAATACTCGCAGATTTGAGTGCCCTGTATAAACTGGCTGTGACGAGGGAAGGTGTTTTGCTCGTAGACGGAGGGGCGAACCAAGGTGAGGAAGGAACACCGTATGTACCCTGATTGGTTTCGATGATGATGGGATATTTCTCTTCGTTGGAACGAGGAAGCCGTGGAGATGCTCTGAGGAGATTGCCACCCTGGTCATAATACGCCACTAGTGTCCTGGCGATGAAGCGTGGTGCGTGGGCTAGAACTTGGCTATCAATTATAGCATCCAAGGGCAATGAGGGGTGATGCGGATAGAAACCAACATCTTGCTCAACGTTGCATTCCCGGGCATCGTCTCCGCCGTCAAAAGAGTTTGCCCAGGACTCGAAATAGCGGATCCGCCAGACTGCTTGGTCGCGGTCTGTGCACGTCGCTAGGGTTTGGTATAGGTGCGCGAGTTGGCTGGCTGCGTCTTGTCGTACCTCGTCGAGTGGCAACGAGTCCATGTGATGAAGAAAACCTTGCTCCTGCTTGTGGTAGTCGGTGACGGAGAATCTATGAGAAGACATGGGCTGAAGCAGATCTTTGCCCGTGAGAGTGAGGCGTGTCATGTTCCCATGTGGAGAGAGAAGCGTGATGACGTCGAAGGGGAGAGACTTGAGCTTGTTGAGAGATACGTCCAAGGTTTCGAGTTTGCTCAGACGTCTGATCTGTTGCGGAAGCTCTTCAATCTCATTCTGACGCAGGTAGAGACCAGTGAGATGCTCGAGGTCGAACAGAGATGGGACGAGCCGGCAGAGCTTGTTCTTGCTGAGGTGGATGTGCAGCCTGGGGAGGAGAGAGCGGTACTGGCCTGGCGTGGGAAGCTCAGTGTCGTGGACGGGCGGGTGGCTAATGACCGTCTTGAGGCTGCCGATGTGCCTGATGTCGCTGTCCTCGAGGCTCTGTCCATTGAAGTCATACGACTCTTGGTTCCAGGCGATGCCATGGTCCATCTGCCGGACGAAGGCATGCTCTGCCGTGGGGGGGCTGGCCGTGTCCGCGTCCATGTCCTGGTCGTCGAGGTGGTTTGTGCTGACGGCGCGCTTGACCGGCATCTTGCTCCTCATGTTGTAAGGCGACGTGTAGTGGGGCAGGGGTAGCTCGTCGGAGCTGCTGGTGCCATCGCTGAGCATGTAGATGCCAGAGTCCAAGTTGCGCGCGAATTTGGTCTTCTTGACCTCTGGGCTCGCGTGGGCGGATTCGCGGCTGTCCCACCACGCGCCCTTGCGCTTGTTCTTGTGGATGCGCGGGGATTCGTAGTTGGTCACATCGACGGATTCGCGGGAGTCGTCGCTGGAGAAGATGGGGGGAGGGGAGCTCGACTTGGAGGTGAAGGCGGCGTGTGGGCGCTCGAAGAAGGCGTGGGGCGCGAGGTCCATGGTGCACGCGAGCGGGGGTGATGAGGGGGGCGCATCGTCACCGTCCATGGCGAAGCGTGTCGACATTGCAGGCGCGTCGTCAAGGTCCATGGCGAAGCGTGTCGAGAGAGGGTGCGGTGCGATGGCTGGGAGCTGCGCGAGCTAGACGGAGACGCGCTCCATGGCCTCGGGCACGCGCCCCCCACCCGCCACACCAGGGTCTCGCTGCCGTCATCGCCCGCGCACAGACAGCGTTCCCACGTGCACAGTCGAATGCTCAGAGCACCGTTGCGTCAAGCATAATATCCATGGCCTGACAACAGCCATCTACCAGTGCACGTCGCATCGCCTCTAGAGCCCCGCCAGACGTCGGATGGCCACGTTGGGCACAAGCCGCCCCTCCATGCCAACGTCTGTCCCTTCCAGCGCTTCGCCCTTGGACATGGCCAACTCCGTCATGACTCCCCCCATCTCCTTCGTCGGCGTCATCATGGCCTTGTAGACCAGATTCATTGGCGCTATCAACACCTTCTTGTACGCACCCTGCCGCGGTATGAACGGGTGGATCGCCGTGTGCTTTGTCCAGTCCACAACCCCAGGCCTTGCGTTGTACACCCTGAACATGGGCTTGGATCTGCCCAAGTCGACAAGCTCTGACTCGACCTGCCCCTTGACTCGTCCGTATAGCGGTGTGAAGATGCCGGGCGACTGCGTGGCGCCCTCGCCCGAGACATGGACAAATGTAAAGGGTGAATCTGGGTGCATTGTAGAGAAGGCGCGCGCAGCAGCCATGGCGTAATCGTGCGTTGTTTCGACATACTGCCTAAGCAAATGTATTAGTACGAGGGTTCTGTGGCATTTCGCGCGAGACAGCTCACTCCTTGCTAACTGCGTTCTGTGACACGCCCAACGCCCATACACAACCCTGTGCATCCTTCAAGCCTTCCAGTAGAGACTTGTCGTAGTTGTTAAAGTCTGTATGGATGATGACTTTTGCCTTGGCGTGCCCTTCGGCCATCTTGACAGGCCGTCTGCTGATGATTGAAATGCGAGTGATGCTATCCTTCGCAAGCATGCTGTCGAGAACGGATGTGCCAATCAGACCTGTCGCGCCTGTGAGAATCAAGTGCATTTTTGAGCTGCGGTGCTTTGTTTGATGCGTCAAACAGATCTGGGACCGACTAAATCGTGACGTTGCACGGCCGACGCGCTTCCAAGGTTGACTAAGCTGGCGGCTTCCAAGCTTCACAAGAAAACCGCCCGAGAACTACATCCATTAGAACCCAAACATGCCTTCCTATCGACTTGGGAATCATATGATTCATATCCGCCTTCGCAGAGACGCGCAATGATAGGCTTCCAGGCTTCCGTGGCCCCTGGCGATCAGCCGCGTGGATACGGGTGGACCTGCGGGATTTCGCTATGCCCGGCAGCGAGAAAAGTGACCAGGATGACTGTCTACCCACAGCCTCTGCCGCCATAGCTAACTGTCCCTGCGCTCTCCCCATTCATATTTCCCCCCCTTGCCCCGTTCTTTTGATTCGCTCTTTTGCTGCTTTTCTTCAGTCTTCGTGCAGTCATGGCAGCCGCAGCCAAGATTACCATGGACCGTCGCATTGTCTCTCTGGTCATGGTCCACCTGTCCAACATGGAGTACAAGGACCGTCGACAGCAGGGACCCGATCAGCCGGTTGAACTCCTCGAGTTTCGGCCCACGCTGGTACCTTTAACTCTGGTCAACAAAGTATGGGCGGACGAGGGCACATCTATCCTGTGGAGACGCTATCCGCACCTTCCGGCTATGCAGGACATGGCCTTCGACCGAAGACAATGGTATGCGAACAAAGTCGAAAAACTCTTCGTCTTGGGATCCACAGACGATGGCGGAGATCTTGCGTATCTAGAGGGCTTATGCTGGCCAAACCTCAAGATACTGGAGCTGGAGGTGGATTGGAAGAGACATGTAAGAGCGATTAGCGCCATGCTACACGCCGGCCTTGCGGAACTGGAACTCCTTGGACCGCAAACCGGTAACTCGCATTACGTCGCTGGTACTGTTCTTCCAGCCTTGTCCGCATGTACCAACCTCACTAGCATTACCTTTGGCCCAGATGCTCTCTGTCCTGGAGACCCTGTGCCTTGTCAAGAGTTGATTGATCTACTCGACTCTGTACCCAGCATTGCAAACGTGCGATTGATGGGCGCTGGATTTTCCGGCAAGGACATGCTCTTCAGACGCTTGAGCCACCGGCCAGGCCTGAAAGCTCTACACATCGACCTCGACCCGAACTTGCAATTATTGCCGTGCTTCTCGGGCCCCAGTGCGCTTATCACCCCCTTCTCTTCCCTAACACAACTCCAACTCATGTGCTACCCTGAGTTGGCTGTTGCACTCCTACCTCACCTGCCACTTGTAGAACAAGTACAACTAGATATTGCTAGAATACCAGAGCGAGCGCCGCAGGACTGGGATATAAATGTCCTTGACCATATCCTGGCTCAGTTGGCACAGTGTGGTGAGCTTCGATTGTTACGAGTCAACGTTGGCGCACTTGCGCTCGGCTTCCCGTCGGCCGTATCGCACCCACTGCTTCATGGTACAGCTTTGGTGGACCTTGCCAATGGCTGTCCCAAGTTGAAGAATGTCAACCTTCTCGCTTCGGAACCTAGTGCAATAGATGGGTCTTTAATCTCGAGCTTTCACTTCGAAGCATTTTGTAGGAAGCTGCCGCGACTCTTGAGTCTCGACATAAAACTCCATCCACAAAGCGCAATCGATTTGGAATCTACAGCACTAGCGAGCCTCGGCAAGAACTGTCCCCTACTTGAAACCTTGCGCCTCAAAGTTTCACTGCGTCTCCCCGATTTACAGACATTACGGAATCGGTCGAACTCAAAAGTAGTAGGATCTTCGCTCGAAGATACTTCTCGAATCGACGACTCACTTCGTGAACCTTTCATCACTGTCAATGGCCACGAACAAGGCGCTTCTGGGGACCTAGGAAATCTCGCCGGTACTGGAACTTCTGGACATGCGCTCTTCCCATGCCTGACACATTTCGCCTTCGCGCGTCCCCAGTCTATTCTGTCGATCGCTAGTGACGCATATACAGTTTCGTCAAACTCCCAATGTAACTCCGTGATCGATCCACTCGTTGAAGACGAGCTTGTCCGGTCATGGGCACAACCGCTTGCAGTACATTTTCCTCGTCTGGAGATATTGGAAGCATGGAGTGACTGGACGGGACTGGACAACGAGTCACTGAACTATTTTCTACCGCATGAGGGACTACTGGCGAGTGTCTGGGACTTTTTAAGTGGAGTTGAGCAAGACCTTTGGGAAGACCCAGAAGACGCAGAAGATCAACTGAACTACGAACCGGATTGGACTGAATACCGCAAGGACCGTTCCAGCATGGACAGTTATATCAGCGGAGACTGGGAACTGGCTAGTCTCGTAAATGAATTTTCGGTACAAGAGGATTTCGACGATAGCTCCTATCCGGACATGTACGACGAGGAGCCAGAAAGCATGACTACTCCTGGGAGAAATTTAGGCGATGATGAGGAAGCTTATTTCGGTCATACAGATACGGAGTGCATTGCTGCTTCACAATCGCCAGCAGTTACCATCATACCACATGCGGCAGCACATTGAATATCTTTGGCGTAAACGACTACATAGCAAACCTACATTCTGATTCTCCAGATAAGATCTCACGCAAGATACGGAAAATCTATTCGAGCCAGTACACACGGCTTATATTATGTTTCACATTGGTTTCAATTGTCTCAAAGCCTCTGCCATGTGTGCTGTTCTTGGAAGTATTGCACGTGTTATACAGAGTAGCTTCTCATATTACACTACTATCCGAGTCTCGCCTCTTGAAAGTCCGATGAAACAAGAAACGTATCAAATCATTGCTTTTCAACCTCGATGAAACCCATTACTTCCCGCTATAATTGTTCAACTATTAACGCTCCCTCGTCCTTAAACACGCATCCAGACTATCAGAAGCCGCCTACAGACCTACAAGCTTCAACTCACCCTTACCTCCAAGACGCTAAAGTGATCAAAAATCCATGTCTCCACGCTACAGCCATTCTTAAATTTCTGGGATTTTTCCAAACCCCCGCATGAAATTTCGACAAATCTGCAGCGAATGCAGATACCCGATATTGCTCCATCCACTCAGAGCGCTAACTTTGTATCCTCTCACAATTTCCTCCCCATATCCGCTGCTCTACCAGCGTCTACTAATGCGGTGTGCCATATCCTGCCCGTAGCAACCCCAAGATACGAGTGCTTCCACATCTTACTCAGTTCGCGACTAGTAGTAAAGGCACACTATCTCTTACGAGATCTGCGAGATCGTGGGCCTAGACTTGCAGATTGTATCAAGCATCATAGACAACAAGAACCCGGTCTTCTTTATAGATGATTCTCCACAAGATGTTGATTGGTTTATAGCCTTGGTGTTCCTGAATAAAGACCACACCTGTGGGCTCTTCTTTGAACCCAATAACTACGAAAACTTGGCCATGGTCTGCCGTTGAGGGGGAATTATCGTAAAGGTCGTAAAGTCTGGTTAGACGCGTATGGTATCGTGTTGAGAGCTCAAGATCCCCGTCTACACTAGCTGTTGCCTCTAGTATCGCTGCTGTGGAAGAAACGTTATAGCACTTAATCAAACCTGCATGTGCCTAGGTTCACGGCAGAAGGCCGTCGGGCTATTATCTGCCATATTGTTACAGCCTGTCCAACAAGCTTACTCGCACGTCCCAAATAAAAACGCATTTCTCATGCTTTTCCGACCCAGTGGACGAGAAAGGCTGCACGGACGCCACACTTCCATGTCCACCTCAATCCTGGGCACGCATGTAGCGATGAGGGTAGTCTTGCGGAGGAAAGAGGGCCTCCTTCAGTTCTTCTGCATCCACCCCTTTATTGCCAAGGTTGCCTGCAGCAAGCGCAGCATCCACAATAGTATCCCAGCCTTCGTGATCCTCTGTGAGTGGTTAATGAATACGTCCGTCATTCAAGTAAAATGCAAATTTGCAAAAGACTTACCGAATACCACCACTAAGCAGTCCTGTTTGCTCCTATGACTGCAAACCATCTTCGCGCCGGGGATAACGCGCATATGCTGTCGGCAGTAGCAGAAGTGGTGAGCACGGAAACATGGCATATGGAACGAGTTTTGCGAGCATCTGGCACCGTTGCTCTTGCCTTGTTCCAGAGTAAAACCACTAGCATGCATTAGTTACATGTATCCTAATGAGCACTTTCATGGAAGTCTTTTTCACCAAGATCTAAGAGTGCCGCGACGTTCGTGGCGGTGGCGTTCAGCCATGATGTTCTCCATGACCATAGGAAGATAAGCTGCGTTGTCCTTACTGCCAGCCTGGGCCTGCTGCTTCCGTGGTGGCTGAAGCCCATCTGGACATGAATGGAGAACAGCTCCATGTGGGTGGGGTGTAGCATCCAGATCTGCTAGCTGGCTAGGGGGTAGACGAGGAGGCGAGCCCCTGTATCGAGCCGAAGTCGTTGCTGGTAGAGAAGAGTAGCGGGAGCCATGTTTTCCAAAGCCCTTCGTG
Organism: Alternaria panax; assembly: GCA_019702505.1. NCBI lineage: Eukaryota > Fungi > Ascomycota > Dothideomycetes > Pleosporales > Pleosporaceae > Alternaria > Alternaria panax. The sequence continues at coordinate 5,183,120 of JAANER010000001.1, read as the reverse complement.
CCACCGCTGAATTCCTGCAGGGCTGTTATGTTGTGACTGGTCCCGGTAAGCGTATCTGAGCGAGACACGAGACTTTCTAGGCTGACGCACGACATTGCGTGCCCACTACAAGTATTACCAAGAGGCCCAACGGAGCGATCCATGGCGGTGTTGAGCTGGTGTCGAAGTTGTTGCTGTCGCTCCTCGGCTTCTCGAAGACGCTCGCCTAGGCCTGTGATATGGCCGTCATGTTCCTCGCGGATGCTTTGGATTTCGTCACCGAGAGCCTGCAGCTGAGCCTGTATCTGGCGGGGGTGCGGTGAATGTAGCTTCATACCATACGTAGGGTTATGTAGGTGGAGGGAAAGGGGTAGTCGAGGCTGGAAGCGAAGGTAGCCTGGAAGACCTGGCCGATTAGTTTCCTAGTTAAAAGGGCAGGTCAAACAGTGGCCCCACTATGTAGTTTATATTTAAAAACGGACTGCGCCTCGGCCAGAGCAGCGTTACGTCATTTACGCAAGAACTCGCTGTCGAGAGGTGAAAGTCTGACGCGTAAAACAATTCCACGGTTAACGATCCGCGCAGAAATCAAAGTGACACAAGAAAGCATAGAGTGGCTTTTTTCCTGTCTTGTACGATGTATGTGTTCACTAGGCAATGTGTAGCCATCAGAATTCCCCCCTGACCACCTAGTGTTTCCAGAAAGACTTCCGCTACCGTTTTTCGATATCGTATTTGCTAGCCCGTGACGAACCCTGTTTGCCATCATTTCTGGTGGCTAGGCGCAACTAGTTCAGCTATCAGCAGGTTGACTCACGAAATGGGAATAGATGCCAGCAAGCTTACTTAAAGCTTGCATCTTCACTAAGAAATGCTCGTATGATACGCAACTGCGTGACCACAACAGAAAGCCGGGGAGCGATTCTTGATCTCGGACTGCGGCTGAGGTAGGCTAGTAGTTCATCCACTGCCTGCTGTATAAGCGAAGCCTTCCCAGCGACATGCGCCCAGTGACATGTGACCCAATCCTTCTGGTCCGCATTGATGCAGAACCTGATATAGTCTTCGAGTTCTTTTGTTTGCGCCTCAGCGCGGCGAATAACGACGAGATGGCGACGTGGGCGCACGCCTGAGACCGCAGGGATCAGAAACAGAGGTGAGATATCGTTGATGGAAAGTCGAGCCATTCTGTTATGAACCTGGACGAGAAGAGGGCTCTCTTGATTTGTGTCAAGTATTCAGTGAAAATCGTATTTGTGAAATGGCTTCTTTTTATAGAGCAAGAAAGTCGTATTACTCGTGACAAAACCCGAGGTACTTTCACCACTAAAGTATGTCCTATACTGGCTTAGCGTCCACCAATGACCATTAACAAGATTTTGTTTGTTAACAAGCGACTCTGCGCTGTGACCACTGTTTTTCTACCGGCAACGCAAAAATGTGATGTAAAGCAATACTCGCAACAGTGGGTTATAATGGTGGCTTCCCCGCCATCAACTTCATGCTACAAGCGGCACTCTCTCATGAGCTATACTACACCCTCAGACTTCCATCAGCAAGATCTCAAGTGTGTCAAGTGCAGCCAAATCATGTTCTGTACTGCCGGTGTCGGTCTCGCATTCATGTTTCTACGTAGCAATAGCCAACCCTTCATTGCAATGCAGTGACATCTTTTCTTTTGTCGATGCAGAAGATACTGTTCAGCAGGATTCGATGAGAAACATGCGACAGAAGGTTTCCACTACCGCGGCGTGAGAGGTCCTGATCCTGGTACCAATCTAAGAGATGCCGTAATCCGCTAGCACGCTTGTGTAGTCGCCCTCCCAGAGCTCACGCATACTATCAAGCTCTCTTATATCTTCATTGTTCATGTTTTTCTCCTCAATCATCTTCGCAGTCTCTCCACCACTTGCCGCTGGCTCGCGTCCGATGTCTGGTTCTTGCCACGGTCCATCTCGGAGGCTGCGTATCGAGTGCTTGCAGCGATCCCACATGCTTTCTCTGTTTTCGAGGCGCTCGAGAGTGATATACTGTCGAGTGTTAGTTCAGCAGGGTTGTCAATGTTACTACCTAGGTAGTCAATCGTGGTCATACGCGAGCAGTCTCATCTCGATACTTCTGAACAAACGCAGCCTTTTCTTGCGCCGCGTCTTCCGCTCGGAACCTTTCTAGTACCGAGAGATGGCGCTTCTGCCATGGCGCCCGCCATTTTATGTGACGCCAGTGCATGCTGTATGCGGAGGCAGCATGGATGGGAGGTCGTATATGTCTTCGGATTGTTTTCTCCCTAGATAGAGCAAGGCCTTTTGGTCGTTAGATAGGTAGCCAGTTCGGCAGGTGAACATCACTGAGTATGGTGAGATGGGTGTGGGCATATGCGCACCTGTCGCTGGTTATATCGATGAGAATCGAAGAGCAATGTCGATTTCCTCAAGACTGACAGCGAAGGTGAAACACTGCTTTGAGTTATCGCTCAATTGGGTTGTTGAACTAACACTCCACCTGTTGGTTAGAAAGCGCACTTGAAGGTCAGTTATATGCTCTACGCCTTCACTGTAGCTTTGACTCTTTTCGTCGGGAGCCACAAACAGCTGCCTGCTTCTAGGTTTTACAGGCCCCCTATTACGCCAAGGCAAAGTTAATCCAGTGTTTGTTCGCTTCTCCTTCCGCTACTCCCCCAAGAAATTGAACCTGATGCCTCAGGGCCAAATCAGATTTCTCGACTATTCCCCACCACGTTCACCCCAAAAAACATGACGACTCCTCCCCACACTAGCTCTGCTTCTCCGTCTAAATCTCCACCGACGACTCCAAAGATGGCAGAACCCCTCAGGTATACGCGGTTTACCGATGTTGGCTTTGGCAACCGGCTGGCCGACGCGCGAAATCTCATGCATACGCAAGCACCTCGTGTCCCCATTCTCGCTCATCAGGAATCCAGAACCGCGGTGGGCTCAGTCGGTTCAGAGGTCGCCAACTCGATCCGCCAGGCTGCATTGATCCCGCCTGGCTCACCGAAACATGGATGGGAAAAGGGATCATACAGGTCGCCTTTTGACTATCATATTGCCAGCCATACGGTCGGTAGCAGGAGCACAGCCTCTGTCAGATCCTTTTCGCTTGCATCTCTTTCCACGCCTCAAGGTGGCATGACACCAGCCCATAATTATGCAGCTCGAGAGGCATCGATGCACAGACTGGAGCCTCAGCCCGAATCTCCCCCATCTTGTCGTACGGTTACGCCTGGCTCTGATGTAAGCCTCAACTGATCTCTTCCTTTCTGGAGCTACGTAACTGATTTGTTGCAAGGCTAAAGAGCGTCATCTTCTTCTCGGTCCCCTCCGCATGATTTGCAAAACAGGAGTCGCTCTTTGCCGAGAAGATTGCGAGAGACTGTTTAGCTTTATTGATAGCTACATGTCCGACTCTCTGCATACGGTTGTAGAGCGCGATGGTATCCTCCCCAATGTCGTCTGTGAGTGACCATGTACGAATTGCGTATGAGACATCCACTGACTTTACGCACCTACAATCAGACAGGGTTAGTATCCCTATGACAGATGCCAACTGGGCCAAGTACAATCAGCTCCTCGACGTCTTTGGATTTGCCCGCGGTATGCACGCCATGCTTGCTGTCGGGTCCAGCGAGTTCGACGACTATACCTACGTCGTCGACGGTACGAGTGCAGAGCATGTAGAGGGTTGGAAGGTTCTGGCGAGTGCGAGTGAGAGGGACCTTGATATGGCGATTCTCTCACAAGAGTTGGTACAAGTTTGGAAGGGTATGTGGATTGTGTGTGGAGCTGGCTATGCCGGTACTGTGGAAGATTCAAAGCAATGACGAGATGGAGCAAAGGTCGTTACGATGCTGACAGAATGACGTTCTCGGGAACAGGATGCATAGAGAATCTCTTTGCTCCCGTATCGCCCTACTTGATGAGACGAAGACGCCTGATGGTCACTTTTCACTCTTTTGACTATGAACGTGATGTTCCAGATGATGGCCTAGATTCTAGCGAGTGCATACTGACAGCATGCCTACTCGTGATGACGGGCTTTGGGTCAAGCAGATTCGCAGAGTTCATCGTCGCTGAGAACGGCCAGAGACACCAGGCACTGTATGATTACTGTCTTGAGTGCTTTCCGCGCTGAAGATGGCGTGAATGTGACGCAGCGTGCTTTTGCATGGGTGGATCTGCACCCGGGTCTTTGCCGCAACCTCGAGATTCTCTGCCGCAAGGTCGGCCAGCGCATTGCACATTGAAGACGACAGTTTATCGGAGGAGATCAACGGTGCCTCGGTCATAATGCCATTCCTGCATATCCTACACGACACGTATCGCTCCATGCGTGGACACGGGTTCTGTACGCCAGACTCGTGGTCTGTGACGTTGGTCATTGTCCGCATGGGGATTGTCTGGGTGGGCAGGTATGAGGATCGCAGCGGCATGGAAACTCGCCTGATTGCCGTCGTTGAAGGTGAATACCTTGTTGCTGCCAAACATCCAACCAGCAGGCGTTCACCCAGCTCGACATCATCGCCAGCATTGCTGGGACCTACCTCGAGACTGCTTAGTGTGGACGTATTGTCGCCGCCCCTGCCAGGAGGCCGACCGGACAGCGCATGCTGCTTTGAAATGTATAACCTTATTGTCAGTCCTGCGCAGGGGTCGCGTGGGTGCGCTAGACACCAGGAATGCCGCCTGCAGGTGATAATCCATACATAGTGGTACTGCTAGGTTGAGCGGGACGACGGTTCGAGGGGCCCCGCCAAAAGTCGCCACAACACCTTTGATTTTGATGCGGCCCTACCGTCGCCAAGAACCTCGCTCTTTTACCACCAATACGTCTGTACGCGGGAGCAGTGGGAAGGATTCGACGCTCGCGGAAACTACTGTCCACATCACCCAACTCTAGTTGCGCAAAGCTTGGCATACCCCGCCGAGGTAACAAACCTCGAATCTATTCCGTGCTGGTCTGTGGCGTGCGGATCCCTCGAATGCCTTCGACTTCACGACTTGAGACATCACCTGAGCCGGTAATGCCCATGTCAGCGGCCTCTAGCTCCGAGGCGACTATCGACACTGTCGTCAGCAAACCCCTACCAGCTTTCGTACACGCGACACAACTTTCCATACCGGCCACGAGCTACGGAACAATCAGGGGAACCAAATCTTCAGTTCCCTGATCTGTAGTAGCGCTTGGAGTGGCTTCGGGAAGGTGCATGAGCGACCTTAAACGTCAACATAGTACAGTGACCACATTAGTCTACGATCGCCATGCTACACCTGCTCCACTACTTCGTTGCTATCAAGTTACGATAGCATCCTTCCTTCCTTTCTCAAGCATCCAAGACCACTTGAATCTGACGAGGCACGTCATAGCACCATGAACACATCAAAAAAATACACCTGCCCCTTTCAGTATTTACACGTAACGGACAGGAGCGGATATACCCACATTTACAATATCACGGACATCGGGCTATCTGCAACCCACGGAGCAACTTAGGCTATGTACGCGACAGATGTCCAATTAAGCATAGTTTCCGCAACTAAACCCTCCTTCCCCACAATTCGTTCACCACCCTTGTCCCGATGTTGAAACGCGGCCCTGACTATTGAATCATTTGTTTACTCATGACAGTTTATAGCGCGGCACCCATTTTCCGTCAATGAGGGACGAGCGAGCGATCTGCTGGACATTTTGGCATGACGATGGTACGATTGTTGGTCGCGCAACAATATATCTTGGGCGTTCTGCCCTGATCCAAATTTCTTGAGTGATATCTGTATTTTGATTTCGCATCTTCACCATGCGCCTCCTTAGTCTAATAGGCCTTTGCCTATCCGCTTCGATAGCGAATGCGACACTTCAGATCGTACCTGGTGCTACTTGGACTGCAGTACGTTGCGCCATACCCACTCCCGAACGGTAACTGACGTCGCTTCAGAAAAACACAGGTCAGCACATACAAGCTCACGGCGCCGGTATCATCAAGGATGGAGACAAGTGGTACTGGTGAGAATGGTTCACGCGCAGGCTCTACTTCCGCCGGCACTGACACACTAATAGGATCGGAGAAGACAAAACGAACGGAACAGCTTTCACAAACATAAACTGCTACTCATCCACTAACCTCGTGGAGTGGTCTTATGAAGGTGCTCTAATTTCGCGCACTGCATCCGGCGATACAGGACCTAATCGCGTCATTGAGAGACCAAAAGTTATGCACAACCAAAAGACGGGAAAGTATGTTTTATGGGCGCATATCGATAGCGCAAACTATGGGGAGGCGAAGATTGGCGTCGCAATTGGAGACAGTGTCTGCGGGAAATACACGTATCTGCGGAGCGAGCGACCATTGGGCTTCGAGAGCAGAGACTCAGGCGTGTTCGTTGACGATGACGGCAAGGGTTATCTACTCACAGAAGACGTATGTTTTTCTTGTTCAAGCATCGAAATTCACATTACTGATAAGAACAGCGCAGCAACGGCTTACGCATCAACGCTCTCTCCGATGACTATCTCAACGTCACTAAGAACGTCTATGTCTGGAAAGAAAAATACGAATCCCCAGCTGTCATCAAACACGAGGGTGTTTACTTCATGTTCGCTTCACAGCTCACCGGATGGAACCCAAACGACAACTACTACAGCACATCAACATCCCTCTCAGGTCCATGGTCATCTTGGCAAAAGTTTGCAGACTCTGGGTCAAACACTTACGCCTCTCAAACAACCTTCGTATTGCCTGTTGGGAACGGATACGTATACATGGGCGATCGATGGCAGAGTGGGAATCTGATGAGAAGCACATACGTGTGGCTTCCACTTCAAATCTCCGGGACTACCGCCAGCTTGAAGAACACGGTCAATTGGATTCTTGACCCCAAGACTGGGGCCACTACCTCGGGCCCCGAAGAAACCTCCTACGAAGGTGAAAACGCAAACCTTGCCAACGGTGCCAAATCTCAAGCCTGCTCCTCCTGCTCTGGCTCCAAGGCAGCTGGCTACATTGGCGGCACGACATCCGGCTCTGTCACGTTTCCCAATATCACGTCTTCAGCAACGACTCGCACGACGATAAGGATCAAGCATCTAAATGGCGACACAAGTCAAAGGTATGCAGATTTCACTGTCAATGGGAACACGCAAAGAGTAGCGTTCCTGCCACATGGAGGAGGAGATCCGGCGAGCTCGGTAGTACACGTCGACTTGAAGCAGGGGGCGAACGAAATCAAGATTAGCGGCATCAATGGAGGCTGGGGGGCAGACGTCGATAGGATCTTCGTTCCAGTCAGGTGAGAGTTGCTCGACGTGTCGTACAACAGGGTTTCAAGCACACCATTGAGGATCAAGGTTCATGGTTCATTGTATTCAATCTAGTACTATATGAATGGACATTGCGCAATTCTTTTTCCGAACATCGTGCTCACGTTAGTAACACCTTTGCCCTTGTCAGGATGAAGAGAAAATTGATATGCAGTTGTGGCGGTGAATTAACTCTCGACAGGCTCGTTACCATTTAGCATCTACCCTTCAAGCGATGCGACTTTTATGTTCACTTAACAATCTCATAGCACTCGGATATGACTCACGACTTGAATTGCAAATCCCATCTGGAACAACGTGTGTTTGGGAAACCATCGTAGATATAAGTTGCAATCAACAGCCTGTCAGTAAACTTGCCTAAAGTGGTAGTGTTGGTAGAAGCTGGAAGGAGTTTCAATCGCGAGCTTTGGAAAGATAGTACGGGACGCGTAGACTACGAGTATAAACTCACAAGTTTCCATTTAGATTTGGTGATACAAGCTGACCTGCAGCTAACTAGGTACTAAACGAGCGTAGATATATGTACAGCGTTTGCGTCGTTATATTATGTCAAAAGGAGCCCATCCGTAAAGCGATGCGAGAACCTAGGAGGTGAAGTACTTTGCCTTAACCATTCGGGCAGCAGCACCCTTAGCCGCCGCTCCAGCTCCAGCCGCCGCACCGCCAGCAGCCATGTTGCTCATAACAAATCGAGCAGCCTCGTTTGCATTAGCACCATATGACAAGTGCGGCGCCAGGATGACAGCCTGACCCGCACAAATAAGATCGCCAGTTGCGCAGATGATCTTCGTATTTCCTGCTGCGACTTTACCGACCGGCTTGCCGTTGTTTGGGTCACCAAAGATGACGGCACTAGACACAAAGGCCGAGTCCTGAGCACTGAGCATATCTGCTGCGTTGTGAACGAGCTGTCCACCTTGTCTAATTCTCCTGTTAGAATCTCGTGGTCCATGAGCTAAATTGAAACTGCTTGTTACTTACGAGTAGCCTGCCATGACCAGTGTAGTGTCCGGGCACTGCGCCCTGACCTGTCCAACCATTTGCGCCATGAGCGAACTGCCTCCTTTGTCACCACCAGCAAGGAAACCAGGCACATCTGCTGGGTATTGGATGCCTTGTACGGCGACGTTGGCGGCGCCTCCCATCATCGCTCCGAGAGCGGTGACGAACGGTGGGCCGGCGACACTGCCCATATTACCCAGTTCAGTTGTACCACGGGCAAAAAGGACGGTCATGGGCTTGCAGCCGCCACCACTCTTCACATCGTTCTGGGTAATTGAGGTGAGGGCAGCAAATGCGGTGGTGGGGAAGAGGAAGATGAAGGACTTCATAGTTGTAGAGGAGTGTGGCTTGATTCCGTCAAGGAAGGAATATTAAGATATGACAAGTATGTTGTAAATATAGATAAGACAAGTACCGGTGTCTTGAGAAGTGGAGACGAGATGGAAGGGGCTGCTGTTCATCTCAGGAAACGAATGACATGCCTTCTTATAATCTGGCTCAACATAGGACATGGTTAACGCTATACAATCAACCGCCGCTTTTCAAGAGTTTGAACCGGCGATCTACTCATCTGTCATGTTTTCACTTGCTTTTCAAAAACACATCAAACGTCATGCCGGACCCCATATAGCACGCATACTGGCGGTCAAGGGTGTGGTGCGACGTGTTCTATGAGCCCTTCCATGTCGACTCGAGGTCATCGAGAACGGGGTTAAGGTTGGAGCTAGCGCGCAGTAGCCGCTGTCTCGATGTACCTGGCCAGGTCTGCGACCAAAACTGCCGAGGTGGACGGGTGATGCGCAGCATGGGTGGTATGGATGCTCGAGGTAGTAAGCTCCGTATGGTGAGGCCGGTGTCAGGTACTTGGCGGTGTTTCCCAACCCTGCAGTTTGATGCTTAGCGGTCCGCGTGACTTGACGTCAATGCAGCTTCAGACTGTGCTCACGGCACCCAAGGTTGTAATCAGACAATGCGGAAATGGCAAGCCAATCACATCCGACATAGACGTTGGCTAACATCACGTCTCATGACTCTGAGTTCTGTCGCACCGTGTCTACATGCTGTGACTGTTTCAGCAGCCTGTTCCATCTGTCCAGATCTCGAATCATCATGCGTTCCAGAACCAAGGCCAAGCTGCGTTCCAAACTTTCAGTCCCACAGCTTCCCGAAATCGTCGGCTCTCTCGTGCATCTGCATCGCCGCGAGCATGGGTCGTTCACGAGTCTTGGTGAGCTTGTTCAGGCGACATGTCGTTTGCGAAAGCATGGTAGCTGCCCAGGCGTGAGTGTGAGCGGACGAGTCACGTTTTGAAATTTGTACAGTCACTGTGGGGAAACGCTTCTCAAGCTGATCTATCGCGCGTGCATATCGAGATAGTTTGAAAGGGCTACGCTGCAGAAAGGCTCAAGGTAAAGCGAGGAGAAAAGGGCGGCGGTGGCCACTTTGGTGTTCGGCGCTGGCGATGTGAAGCGAACACCACCCCGCCTTCGCCCTAAGAGGAAGGTCCTAGCGACTGTGCAATAGTCCAGTCCACGCCATCCTCATTGTATAATTAGCTCCAGCGCTGCGCAAGATGATGTCCAACCGGCCCTTCAGTAGGTAACTCCAAAGTTCAAGTGCTGTAAGTGGACGTGCATCATGCCTCTTCAAGTCCATCGCATAACGTCTCCCACCGACTTTGAAGACCTCGTCGGCATACAGATTGCTGCCTTCGCCAACGGCGGCGGTATCACTTCTCTGCTCACGCCCACCCCTATCACAGATGAATACCTTCAAAACTCTGTCGGCAGGCACATCAAGTCGTGGACTGAAGAACAAGATGTTGTTTACCTCAAAGTCATCGACACCGATCTCGATGGCAAGATGATTGCAGCTGCCAAGTGGCGCATCAACGAGCAGGAGCGAAGTGAAGAAGAAGCCAGGAGGATGTACCCAGTACCTGATGGACAAGACGAAGGACGACAGGGTTTGTTGGACTTCATGGCCTTTCTTAGCCGAGTGAGGAGGGAGTACATGGGAACGAAGCCTTTTTACTGTTAGTGTCCAGCCCAACATATCGAAACGCTTGGCTGATGAAGGATAGTCTTGCACATTCTCGTAACGCACCCAGACCATCACCGTCGAGGCGCAGGGTCCATGTTGCTCGAATGGGGTACCAAGCAAGCAGACCGCGCAAGACTGCCTGCCTTCTTGGAATCGTCGCCAATGGGCAGGCCTTTGTATGAGAAAATGGGATTTCAAACCAAGGAGGGTGAGTCTTGGCCGAACGGAATGCCTTTGAGACCATTACTGACTTACTCTCCTCGCTGTTGTAGTGGTAACCTGGGATCTGGCACGCTACGGGTTAGAGGGTACAGATTTCAGCACAGTAATGCTTCGGGAGCCCATATAGTGGATTGTTCTGGGTGTTGCAGAACTGGTAGTGTCAGGGAAGTAACGCTTAGGCTTCTGACAATGTTGGGCAGTGTCATGTCTCTCAAAGTTGTATACCCTAGCACGCTATCTAGAAGCCTCTCAGATGCATCTAAAGTCTTAATCAAAGCACCCATTCTTCCCCAAACCTGACTTGTACATTCATGCCTCCCTGGCTGAAGTCCTTCAATCTCCTTACAAACTCCATCTGCTTTTCACCCTGTTCCAACGTCGGCATCCTTCCTGTTCCTTCCAAGATGACCTCATTCAACTCGTCCATTCTGTCTAGCGCCGCGAAGAAGTAGTTTACTCTGTCTCGACTCTCTGTACTCTCCAGGATGCTCATGGCTGGCTGCACAAGGGCGAATGCCTTTATCTCGGAGACAGCTGTTCCTGCGCAGTTAAAGAAGACAATCGCGGTCTGTAAGCCAAGAATCCTGAGATGAAAAGTGGCGCAGACGTAGGAAATGCATTCAGCCCGAATCTGGCGACAGACGCGGAAAAGAGGAAGATGCAGCACCGATGCGGCGAGATGCTCCGGTTTGGTGCAATTTGCGATTACGATCGAAGACAAGTCTGGATAGATGGCCATGGCATATATGTGATTGCGTATCTCGCCTGGTAGTTCCAGAATCGCGCCGTTCATCTTTTGCGGCTGCATAGAGTCAGCTGTGTGTTGTACCAAAGCGTTGGGTGTTGACTACGGGCGACGCTGGCATGTTGCCGCTGAGCTTTTTCTGGCGTAACCATTTCATCATCATCGTTGTTGTTGTGCAGCTGACCCTGGTGGTAGAACGGCGACGATAAATTGATGCCGACAATGTCCAGGTGGGAAATGCGGGCTGATGGCGCCTTACTCCATCAGGGTAGCTTACCTGGGTAATCGTCTGGTGCCTAACGCAGCTCTTTCATCAAACCTACGATCTCGAGCGAGTAGCTGACTATGATATATGGTTTCCATGATTCATGTTATACAGACACGTTGCTATGGGAAAGATGCTCAATATAGGCCCATCGCTTTTTGTACCAACGCCCCTTCTGCTCAAACTATGGCATGCTCATGCATATGACCACGGGAAACAATGGCAGACCTGGTCATGCGTACTAAATCATGCCGTCTTCATCTTGTAATCTTTGGAGTTGCACTGATAGGGATGTCAGGTCGACCAGTCGTTCTAATTCTCTCTCTTATCAATCTTTCTGTTCTGCTAAGTGACCGTACCGGAGTAGTATGTCCTTCAGTACCACCATTTCCAAGTGCAACCTCACCACTCTTCGTCTCCGCATACACTCGAACGGTATCTCCAAACCTATGGCTTGGGATTGGCCGCGCGAACGGTGATGAGATCAAAGGGCTCTGTATGTAAAAAAACAACAAGTCAGAATTAGCGCTTGTCTTCAAGTGCCGATCCTGTTCAGCGTTGAGATGGAGTGGTTGTGCCGACTGCGATGTGAGTGACTGTAGGGCGATTGAGCGACTCTGAACTTGCTGACTTGCGAGATTGGAGCTATGGTCACTACCGCGCCGGTAATAGACTATACCGAGTAGAGCTACAACGATTGCTAAAATCATGCCGGCAGCTATAGCCAAGTATTTGGCGTTTTGATCGAACCTTGGAACTATCAGCCTGTGGTCTGGAGTGTACAAACCTCTTACGTACCATGCAAGCTCACCCTTTGCGCTGTTCTGACCTGTCTCGGGTGGGGCAGGGGCTGGGAGCGTTGGGTGATTTGAAAGCGTGAATGCGACAGTCGCTGCCACAGCCGCTGGACTTACGGTAAACACGGGGATGGACGTCGTCGTCGTCTTGGATGGCTCCGGAGATGTACACATACTATGATAGTAGCCGTGGATCACCTCATCGTACTCGTCATTACAAACATCGTGACAAATGACTCTACTCGAATGGAGGCTGCGTAGGTAGTCAGACTGACATATGCAGTTTCTGTAGGTAGATAGATTGGATGTCGGAGCTGCCGGGGGAAGACAGTTGCCTTCAGAGATGTGGAGGATCTTGCATGACCTTGCACATGCTGGTAGTAGATGGTAGCTGAAGAGACTTGTGTATTTTCTGTTGCTCTCTGTTCTCGCGGGACGATGCATGGGGGATTGTTGGTTGATCAGTGACAGGGTGTCAGCTCCACAGGAAGGCGCTCCCTAGCCGTAGAAAATATAGGCAGTGCATTCTAGGAGCAAACTGAGTCGAAGCTCTGAACAAGCTTCACTTGCCACTCTTTTCACGGGCTCTCATGAGCCGCTCACCGTGTCCCCCGCCCTACTGCTGCAACTTTTTGCTCTGCCTCTACAGCTTCCATATTGTACCGAGGATGACAATGTCGCGTACGGGCTGCTGGGCCTGGAATTGGGCAACGGTCATTGGTTTTGAGCTTTGAGCACGGTAGGATTGTTGTGGCTTTGATTGCCATGTTGTGCCGCCTGGTGTTTTTTGCACGTCTTGATCAACAGGCGACCCCGGATGCAAGGAAATCGCCAGCCGAAGCAGCTATGCAAGAAGAAATAGTGGGACGAGCAGAAAAGGACCTAGAGCCGCCAGGCTGGGACGTGTGTCCGACTTGGAGAGCATTGCGGACTTCTCGGGGGTGCCAAGACGACGTCACGTTTGCATTGTTTGCACGCGCACCACAAGTGTGGGAAACAGCGACGGCGCCCACGTGCCCGCAACCAGCACTGCCGCTATGCTCGCACGCACTCATGGACCCTCTCGAGCACTTCTGAGGGCGCTTTCACGGCCCCGTGCCGTACCAGCTTCCCAGTCGCCAGCGTGCCTGGGACGCGGAAAGCGCACAGCAGCCGCCAAACCCGACGAGCCGGCGCACGATGCGACGACTGCATCCAAGCCTTCGCTGCTGGGCCGACTCAGACGCGCACGATCCGTTTTCGAGAATGACGCGGACATGGACAGAGCCATGCGTCCGCTGCCCGACGCCGAACTCGAACGCGACGACTTGCCCGTCATCAACTGGTATGAGCAGGACTTGGACAAGGGCACGCCGCAGCGCCTCGTTGACCGCATAGCCACGCCGGAAGACCGCAAGAGAGACAAGGAGATGTACATGATGATAGAGGAATCCCAGAGGAATCCCGACTACGACGACGCAAGGCTGAACCGCCGGCTCATCGACAGCCTCCTGTCCGACCCAAACTTCGCCGAATTGACGCACGAGCTCAAGGAGATCAAGGAGGGCATCAAGTCGAAGGAAGAGCTTCAGCAGCTGGAAGAGCAGGACGCCATCGAGGCAGACAAAGAAAGCAAAAAGTTCAACGCTGGCCTACGGACGGCGACACTCCGAATACTACAAGACATTGTCAGGGACCCGGATATCGGCGACGCCAAGGCCGACCTTCAAGCGTGCATCGACCAGATGCCAGAGGTCGAGGACATGGACAAGCCTGAGTTCCAGGCCATGCTGAACAAGGCCATGGGCAAGCTCGAGGCTAATGAAGCTATGCAGAACAAGGTTGCTGCTATGAGCGAACAGTTGAGCGGCCCAAGACTAGATGCCGAATGGCAAGAGTACCAGAGAAACACCGAGGACGCCATTGCTGAAGCCGAGGCCCCAGATGACGATCTTGCCATGGTAACACCCGAGGACATGCAGGACGTGGACAAGCTTCTACACCAGATGCGAGACGTCATGAAGTCGCTGGGTAGCGACAGCGACCTTGAAGCTGAGCTCGATGCAGCTCTCGACGAGGACTCCACGCTGAGCCCAGACCAAGAAGGTGTGTTTGAACGTGAGATGGACCCTCAGGAACTAGCAGAGGAATTGAAGAAGCTTGTTGAATCCAAGGCATCGCAACCTCAACAGCTTGTGGAGGACGAAGACGATGTCCCCGCCGAGCTACAAGCCAAGGTTGACACGATCATGAAAGATCCTAGGCTGATGGAGAAACTCATGTACATCCAGAAACTCATCAATCAAAACAAGCAACAAAAAGATGCTCTAGCCACCATTGCACACACCAGTGCACCCGATCCATACCAACTCGAAGATAGCCGTACCGTTACGCTCAAAGAGCGCATGGCTGCCGCACTCCAGGATCCAGAACACTCTGCCGCCCTCCAACAACTCCGCGTCCACCTGCCCGCACCGTTCAACATTTCGCCTGCCCTCAAATCTTTCAATCAGGCCATGGAGTTTGCATACATTGGCGCAAATGATGACATCCGCCGGATCCTCTGGCGCTCGTACCAGAAAGCTCGGACTTTGCCTACGTTTATCCAGAACATCAGTGACGAGGCCTGGGATATACTGTACTACTCTCAGGCGGTAACATGGCGCAGCAATCAGAACCGCGAGAACCATCTCAGGATAATACTGGCCGATCTCAAGCGTTTAGGACGGGACGGACCCCCTACGCATCCTAGTTTACTTGCTCATGGGGGGTGATGAGCACCTAGACATATGGAGTGCTCGAGACTTCATCATGATGTGTTGATGTATGATATGACGATGTGTGTACGATACTCCATAGGCACGTAGAACGGCAAAGACACTTTGCAAGGGCCGCCCTTTTTGTCTTCAAAAACAGCAATAACAAAATCTACCGTTGTGTTTCGTGTACGTAGACGCGGTTCTCTCTTCGTGCACCTCGAACATCACTGACGTGCTTAAATCCACCATGAGCCCAATACCTGATAATCTTCATCGATGCCAAGGCCAAACCTGTTGCTTTTACTACTACTACTACTACTACTACTACTACTACTACTACTACTACTACTACTACTACTACTACTACTACTACTACTACTACTACTACTACCACCACGGCGTGTGATTCACTACACCGGCGCCGACGCTATTGGCGGGTCTGACAAGTAACATATCAGAGGACACAACTGTCTCTGCGCCTTTGCACCAATACTTCCTTCCCGTAAAAGACTGTATCAAACAGAACAGATGCTACACTACCTCTCCGCGCCTCTAGTCTGCAACACTTTGCGAACCTCTCAATGTCCTTTCCCCTGCGTTCCCGTCCACCTCCGGTCTCTCATACCAGCTCTCGTGCGAATAATCCTTCTTCGGCCCCTCAACTTCATATCTGACCATGAATCGTTCAATCTTTGCACCGCGGAACTTGAACTCGCAATGGTTCCGGTACGTATCCGGGTCACACCAATGATAGCCTTTGGCCATCCATCCAGACTTGTCGTCATCTGGCGCGTAGAACCCCCACGTGTTGAACAGTGCTGCTGCGCTCTTGTTGTCGTCTTGGACAAACCATGCTGTGATTTCGTCGCGTGTCTCGTTGTATCGATAGATGTAACGACGAGTCGCAGGGAAAGACAGGCCAGTGTCCATGGTAAATGTGCCTTGTTCGATATAGAGGTATTCAGACACGTAGGTCGCAGGATCTGTAGATTGGCGCGGGTAAAAGTGTGCTGTGCCCGCAAACACGCCACCAGGTGTGTTGGTACGTGAGTCGATTTTGCGAGTCATGTTCCACGCACCTTGCATGCCTGTGAATACTGCGGCGGCAACGAATCGAGCATCTTCTTGGGAGGCCTGGAGTGCCTTGGCAACATCTTCGACTACTTCCTTTGCCTGTGCGTCGGTACCTGTATGTCGATAGCGCGATGGGAAAGCGGGGCCCGCTTGTCCGCCAAATACCGAGTCATCGCGCGAGACGCCCGTCTCTCGTGCAAACTCTTCCATTAGGCCAACGTAATCTGCCATCCAGAACTGAGGTACTTGTAATGACTTCTGGTTCATCGCTTCTTGCATACGTTTTGTGTCATCAAATTTGTATAGTTCGGGCACACGAGACGGCGACTGCACAGACTCCTGCTTGGTCCAGTTCTGAGCAAGAAGCCGAGCCTGCAGTTCCATTACGCCCCAGTAAGGACCTTCGTAGAAGCCTACAAACCCAATTGTAGGGATTCGCTGCGAAAACACAGATCCGCGGGAAAGCAGATATGGTATGCGCAGATTCTGGGCAGTGCTGTCGTCGGCAAGCAGGCCTCTGACCGAAGGATCAAGCCAATCAAGGTCGGCTTTGTAGCCAGTAGCTTCGACGATACCCACTGCATTGCAGACTTTGCTCTGGCTCTATAAGCTGTTAGTGTTCATGTTGCCACTGATATCGGGAGTAGCGTAATTACCATGGCATCATCTCCTGGTCCATGGTACCACGGCTCGTACTGCTTCAGACTAATGTCTAGAAGATTACCGTCATTTGCCTGCGAGACACGCTCAACCCATCCTCTTACTGGTACAATAATGCCACTCCTCACAAACTCTGTGTAAGTATCTGTAATGCCGGTGTATCCGGGGTGTTGTGTCTGACTGGCTGTGTATGCAAGCTCGGCATGTGCCGCGCCGATCTGGTCACATCCTATACTCGCTCGGAGAAATGCATGTCCTTGACGTGCCTTTTCCGGTGGAACCGTAGCAATGGCTGCCGAGATTTCTCCATCACCACGACGTGAAAGGTTGTAGAGAGCCAGGTCTAGTGGAAGGAATTTGGGTGCCGGGTTGAAGTTTCCGTCTTGGCTCTGAGGATTTCGGGGAAGATGGCGAGGAAGACAATAAAAGGGACGGTTGATGATGTGAAAGACTCTGCTATCGGCATGCGTAGACGTCTCCTGACTAGGTGAGTGTTTTGCGTTTGAGATCTGGAAGGCAGCCTGTGCAGCAGCTTCTGAGCCGCTGATGCCGCCTCCAATCACAACCACCTTGCCAGGAGAACTTGTCAACTCGGAAAGGGCCCGAAATTTCGAAGAATGCTGGATATTTGAGAGATTTCTAGAAGGAGTGGGATCGAAGGTACCGGCTGGTTTGTTGAAGAAGCCACTGGCGACAACCAATCGATCGAACGTACGAGAGTCTAGTTGACCGGTACCGTCGTCGCTAATCACTCTCCAAGTGTGGTTTTCTTGCAGGGATGCGTTAACGACTCGCTTCCCGAGGAGAAGATTCTCGGTAATGCCAAAGCTCTGAGCGTATGCTTCAAGATATCGTCCCACTTGCCACGCTCTGGGGAACGTAGGTGGAGCAGTTGGTGCATGTGTGGCGGGTGTCGAGAGATCCAAGTCTACCGAAGTCCAAGGTAAATCGGAGAATGCAACAGTATATCTGCTCAGATTGGTCCGCATTTCTGGACTACATTTCTCACCTGACCCTCCACGCTCATCTCTCCACATGCCACCTACGCGGTCTGCTGCCTCATATACGGTAACCGCACAGCCATGCTGTTTGAAAGATCTCGCAGCAGCTAGTCCTGCAGGCCCGGCTCCTACAATGCAAATGGACTGTTCCTCTTTATGGGTGATCATTGCCGGCTGAGCTGTAAGATGACGAAGTGGGGGAACGACCAAGAGAGAAATGAGCAGGTGCCAAGCATGAAGCACAGTGAAGTGGAGCTCTGGGCAGCCTTGAGAGAATGACGGCAAGCAGATCTGCAGGCAATGTGAGGTGGTGTCGTGAAGTCCGATGCTAGCATGCGATGCGCTAGGAAGATGCCCCTCGGAGAATCAACCAATGGGAAGAGGGTATAACGCAAGACACGGTGGCAGATGTGGAAGGGCGATTTAACAACGAAGTCTATTCAGTGAGTACTCCAGAGTTGATCAGAGTGCCTTTGATGGTCTGAAACTGCGTCTTTCCATACTATATGTAGGCGTTAGTGAGCGACTGGGCAATGATGCAAGTGCTTCAAAGGCGGCGCACCGAAATCAGATATCGAATGTGACCCTGCACAGCGATTAACTTGGATGTCGAAGGCGATGCGGGTGTGAACATACGAGATCGGTAACGGAACGATGTTGCTCGAATTCCAATCTTGCGAAATGCCGCATGTCCTTCCTTGCTCCAGCATCGGGTATGTTGGAGGTACTGCGGACAATTTCCCTCCACAACGCCAGCGCGCGTTGCCGCTGAATGAACTAGATGGTATTCAGCAGCAGTCGTATAGTGTAAGCTGTGGGTGGGAAACACGCACGTGGTCTAGGCCGACAGGACTCTTTCCTCGTGCTCGCAGCCGGGAAGGAGGCTTGGAGGCTACCGTGGCATATCTTCGCAGCATTCCCTCGATCGTAGGCGGGAGACGCAAGTTGGGTGGATCTAACGGGGCGGGTAGAGGGAGGAAGATTGTGGATGGCTGACTGGACGAGGCTCTTTACAGGGATGCAGGCTGACGCATTGCACGAGACGAATGAGCTAGGCGATGCTGCTGCTAGTCATTCAAGGATGAGACAGAAGGCGAATTTGGATGAGTGCCATGGACAGGCCTAGCAGCGCGCGGCGACATTCGCATGCTCGTGGAGACGACTGCGGGCACGCGTGATTTTGGGAATCGCAATCGAGGGCATTCACGCCACAGGCCCTGCGTCGCGTCTTGCCCACCAGACGCGATGCCCACCAGACGCGATGCCCACCAGACGCGATGCCCAACCACGCAGCCCACGCATCCACACCGTCGTCGGCCGCGCTCAGCTCGCCGCCCCCGTCAACCCGCCGCCCACAACGCGAGCTTCCCGACATGGACGTCTGCCAGGGACAGCAGCACAGTCCAGACCTCGCCAAACAGCCCACGCACGTCGTCGCACGCGTGCAAGCAGTACAGGCCCTGTTGCGAGAAGACGCCTACCTGAGCGCATACGGGGCGCCGCACCTGCCATGTCCGCTGTCCTTCGAATTTGTTGCCTCGGCGCTCGACCTCAGCAAAGGCGAGCTCGAGACTTGCCTCAGCCTCGTCAGCAAGACTTCGGCACACGACTACAGGGCATCGAGCGTCGGCTGGGACCCGCGCAAGAAGAGGGAGGAAATGCTCGACGGCGACATGATGTACCTCCTGGTGCGTCAGCGCCCTGCCGACCGGTCTGGACAGAGTAGCACGCAAGACACGCAGGAGATGAAGAAGCTGCGCACGGGGACGCACTGGACACAGCCCAGTAGCCACGACTGCATTCTCGGCTTCACCTCCTTCATGTTCACCCAGGACGACCCTCCGCACCAAGACCGCCACGTCCTCTACATCTACGAGATCCACCTCGAAGAGCAGCTGCGCGGACAAGGCCTCGGGCCCTGTCTCGTCAGATTCGTTGAGAATGCGGCGCGCGCATGTCAGATCAGAAAGACGATGCTAACCGTCTTCACCGCGAATGCGCGCGCAAAGAGCATGTATGAGAGCTTGGGCTACACCAGGGATGACGCTAGTCCAAACGACAGAGTTACGAGGAACAGGGTCATCCAGGCCGACTATCTCATCATGAGCAAGTCAATCGACTGAGGATAATTATTACAGAGCGAGATCACTAGACCGTCTATACCCAAAAGCCGAGTGCTGTGTGGTATCTTGGAACGCCAGATTGTGCAAACATCACCATCATCATCACCCAACTAATCAACCCCACCTCCCCATCATCTGTCCGTTGTCCAATCTCTTGCTCCCCACGTACCATTGAGACACCAATTCTCTCACAGGCCGCAGCGTACGAAACGGCCCCACCGATCTCGCTTTGTACCTTTTGGCTTCTCCCCACTCGTCTCTTCTTCCTCTTCGCCAACAACGCGGAGGAAGACTTCGTCCAAGGTGGTAGGCGAAACAGAGTAGTACTCCAAACCCAGCTCATGGCGGTTCGTCTCTAACAATTGGATAAGACCAGGGATGCCGCCCAGATCGGGTGCTGAAGCAGCCGAAGACGCAGTATTGACCTGATGCACCTCTGCTTCAGTAGTTTTGCCGTCTTGCGCATTGCCGAGATGAGCGGGCGATGCAGTGGACTGGGGAGAGGGGGCCTTGAGTACTTTGAACCGTAGTTGTCCATGGCCTCCACCTCGCGAACCCCATTTGTCTAGTTGAACGCCAGTGATTCTCTTCTGCACCCACTGCTTAACAGCCTCCATCTCTTCTTCCGTGGTTTCAGGCGCAGATTTGAGAACGAGCTGGACGACCCATGCGTCGCCGTACTGCTCTCCCAAGTCGCTGACGGTACCAAGGGCAAGCATCTTGCGTTTCATGATACCAACGCGCGTGGCGAGTTTGTCTGCTTCTTCCATGGAGTGAGTGGTGATTAACAAGGCGCGCCCAGGTGCTGCGACTCCAAGTAAAGTGCGCCACATTACCCGTTTCGCAGCTGCATCCATACCAGACGACGGCTCGTCCAGCAATAGAACCGATGGGTTGCCCATCAAAGCGATCCCCAAACTGAGCTTCCTCTTGTTACCGCCGGACAGTTTGGATGCGAGACGGTCGTGGAAGCGCCCCAGACTGGTAGCTTGGAGAATAGCCTCGACACTGGCTTTTGGATTGGGGACGCCGCGAGCGCGAGCGTAAAAGTAGAGATGCTCAGTCACCGTCATGGAATCCATGGCGTCGAATTGCGGACATACACCGAGGTGACCTCGTGCTGCTGCGCGCTTGCTGATGATGGAGATGTCTTCAATCAGAACATCGCCACCGCCGTTGATGTGTGTTGTGGGATGTATGTCGCCACGGATAAGTGAGATGGTCGAAGATTTTCCAGCGCCATTGGGACCAAGGAGGGCGAAGACCTGACCCTGTGGGATACCAAAAGTGATGTCATTGACAGCATGGTTAGATCCGAATGTCTTCTGTAGATGCAGTGCGCGGAGACTGTCTTTGCTTTGCTCAGCGCGTGTAATCTCAGCAGCGACAGCAGAAGGAACGGTGTCCACACTCTCCTCCGAGTGCTGCTGACGGCTCTTCTCGCGGTTAAGAAATGCTGGTCGGTATCCAGAATCCCACCACACAAGGGCAACAAAGAGGAGAATGATCTGCACAACGAGGTATAGGATGGGCCCTCCGTACACAGTCAAGGCACCGGGATAGCTTGGGATCTGGTTCCCATCACACAATACGCTAAAGGAGTTTAGAGATAGCAACTGCGTCCTCAGCAAGCTTGCTGATGGCGAAATTAGCGAGACAGTCCAGTGGAAGTAATCGATGTAAGAGTCGATGGCGTATGCAGGCGCGTAAGTCAGAATGGCCATGTAACCGATAAAGTAGATAAGATAGAGCGACACCATGCCTCCAGCAGCAAAGGCAAAGGCTGCAAGTTGCGATGTGACGACAATCGAGATCAAGTAGGCGAAGAGAGTCGCACAAAGACCATAGAGGAAGAAGACCACGAAGAGGTAGCCTGGTGCATACCATGCGTCGGAAGCCTACAATATTGTCAATTCATGCGTTCATACGAGACAGGAGTCGGAACTTACTGCTACAAAGATCCCTGTAGTAACAGCAGAGATCACAAGCACAAACAAGAAGTCGAAGGCGGTGTACGCCAGCCACAATGGCACAGCCCGGATACCGTTGCTATAGTGCAGTGCTCGCACGTTCCTCAGTCGCTCTTGTGTGGGGTATAGAGCAAACAGCGCAGGGTAGACGCACATGGCCAGACCAAAATACAAAATCAGCTGTAGCGTGTCGCCCATGTTGGGAGCGAAAGGCACAGCGAATTGCTGATACTGTGTAGAGATGGTAGTGTTCGTGAGGATGTTATCAAGGGTATTCAATGTGATGAGGCCGCCGATGACACCACCGTTCGCAAGGTATGCCATGACTGGCGGATTGTTCTCATTTAAAAAGAAACCGCCCGGTGTGATGTTGCGGAATCTTGTGTTGACAAAGCCATTAAACTGGTCGAGTGTGTCCACAAGGTAAAAGCTGTCCTCTGGAATGCCTGTTCGTTGAATGATCGTCTCAATAGCAGGACCAACAGTGCTCCTTGGACCGATGGGAATGAGAGGAACATCGTCCACGTTGGAAAGTGAGAAAACCGTAGGGTCATTGGCACCGGCTCCAGGGTCGCAGCCCACAGCCTCGTAGTCCTTCAAGAAGAGTGTAACCAAACCAGCGGCAACGATTGGGAGGAGTAGGGCAAAGATGTATGGCCAGAAGTTGCGCTTCACAATGGTCACACGTTTTTGTACAAGGATAAGCATCTGCTTGAAAAGACCAGTACCACGACCTTTGCCCATCTCCAGTCTCTTGTCGATATCAGAATTGTGATCTGAAGGTAAGTCTAGGTCCTTGTCCGATGCCGTCACTCCAGTTCGTTCACCATGATCAGCATCCATGAGGTTGTATTCCTTTACCTCCTCAGCATTGGCAAGAAAGACATCTTCTAGGGTTGGGCCAACAATGTCGTAATTCTTGACCCCGTGATCTCTCAGGATATCGACAAATTTCGTAGCGGGCAGCGCGTTCTCGAACTGATATTGGACCATACCCTCGGAGGGTGCAGGCTTTTTGATGGCATCCACTGGGGGTCTGATTGGAGCATCCTTAGGATAGGTGACGTGGTATCCGGCACCGACTTCATGCTTGAGCTGGACCGAAGTACCCTTGGTCTTGAGTACACCGCGAGACAGGATGGCAACGTAGTCAGCGAGAACATCTGCCTCATCGAGGAAATGCGTAGTAAGCAGAAAAGTGCGATCGCCGCGCTCAGCAAGTAGAATCTCCCAGATCTTTCTTCGCGAGAGTGGGTCCAAGCCAGATGACACCTCATCAACGCAGCAGACCTTTGAACCCCCAGTAAACATCATGGCAAGCTGGAGTTTGCGCTTCTGACCACCAGAAAGTGTGCATGACTGCGCCTTGATCTTGTGTCCCAGATCGCAAGCACGGATAAGGTTCTCGATAGTGTCCTTTGTGTCATAGGTTCCAGTCGACTTGAGCTGGTTGAAGATGCGAACATGCTCGTAGACGTTCAGTTCATCCCACATGACGTTCTTCTGTGGGCACAGTCCAAGACCTCCAGTACCATCAATTTCGATCGCTCCACTAGTGATCGAGCTTAGACCAGCAATAGCGTCCAGGGTGGTAGACTTTCCGCTACCGTTGGCACCCAGTAAAACCATAATCTGACCCTTGCGCGCTTTCATGCTGAAATCGTCCACAGCGATGACTGTTTCAGGTAGTTTTACCCCAAACTTGGTAAGAACGTTTCTACGGAACCAACTCGGGGTCCAATGCTTCGAGAATTTTGTCAAGATGATATTGTGATCCGGCGAGGAAGTCGTAGTTTTCCTATCAGCAGAAACAGTACCATAAAGCCAGCGCTCGACAAGAGCCCCTAAGACGGGGTACACGACAGTTTGGATAATGGCGAAGACCCAAAAGACAATGCCAGGAGTGGTCCATGTGTGATCCTGGTAGTCTGGCGCAGCTTCCACAAGGTCCATACCGATGAGCTGCCTCTCAAACCGGGCGACGCAAATGACAAAGAAGACGTAGTTGATGGATGGAAAAAGCAAGCTCAGGAAGTATACAGCAGCCGTGCTGAAGGGTCCAGCGACTTGCGCGATGATGGCCAGCAGAATCGGGACAATGACAATAGTGATACCAGATAGTTGGGCTTTGCGGAAAAAGGCGGCTCCGAAGATGGAGAAGCTGGTCAAGGACAGGCCAGCAAGAATGTGGAAAATGACCAATATGGCAGCATTGGAACTCTGGAAAGCCAAAGCCCAGACGATAGCTCCCATGATGACCCAGCCTGGGAAATAAATAATGTCAAACGCAATGTGCATTGACAGAAGGCGGGCAAACTGCGTATGCCATGCCTTTTTGGCTGGGGACATTGCTTCTACAAGCTGTGATATGCCACGTTCTCTTTCCTCTGCCATTTGCCCCGTTAGTTGGTAAGTCACACCGCATACGCCAATATATAGAGCCACGCCCATGATGTTGATGAGTGCACCCATGTACAGTGTCCGGACGCGGTCGTCATACTCCTCCTGCGTACGCTCCGTGTATGGGTACTCGTCGATGTCGGGAAGGGTAGCAGAGCCGTCAACAGAAGCAATGGCCTGGTCGATGGCGCGTTGGAAGGGCAGGATGTAGATCTGAACATCGTTGTCGTCTTGTTTCACGTAGATTTCTTCTCCCAGTGCTCCGTCTGATCTGATGGTGTAGTTCCAGCTCTGGCCTTGGCCTTCTCTCGGACTGGAATGGAAGGACACTGCACCAAAGCATGTACTGGCACCACGCAACGAGCTCTCGCACGTGTTGAGTAGTTGTACGTCCTGCTGAATTGTGATGGGCCGTAGGCCGGCATCGCTAACCTGATTCGAAAGTTGTCTAATGACGCGTTCGATATCGCCACCAGTGTATCCGTTGTCGACAAAGACGACTTTATCGCGGCCGCCTTGAGCAGCCGTGAGCGCGTTGGGGAAGGAACGTATGAGGGACGGGGCGCCGATGCCGTACTCGGAGGGCGGGACGAAGAAGTTCTTTGCATAGGTAATGAAGAACATCTGCAGAGGCCCGGTTAGCCATGGCATTCCCGTGGAAATGTAGTGGGACGTACAAATATGATGGGAGCCCAGAAGGCGCGCACGCTCGTGAAGAACCAGTGGCGTACAAAGACAACAAGCAGCGTCTTCTTGGTGAGGATCCATGTCTGGCTCACGATTGCGCCGGCCATAGCTACGTCCGTCGCCCGTGGTGGGCGCGCTGGGGGTTGGAGTATGGGATCGAGTCGTCCACTTGGCGCGTAAGTCGTGCTTCTTGATGGCAATTATTTCGAGGATGAAAGCATCTCGCCCCGTAGCCGGAGCGCAGAAATACTATCAACAAAAGACAAAGAAGCGCAGGAGACAGGCAAAAAGAGGGTATTCATTAGTAGCGAACCGTGGATGGCAAATAGCCTGCCGATACCATGCACCCGTACTCATTGCATGCGGAACGACGCCGAGCAGACGACGTCTTGGACATGTTCGACTACCGCATCCCCTGTCGATTCCCTCGCGCCATGGTCCACATCGGGCGCTGGTGAGGCGCATGGCGGATTGATGTTGTGCCGGAGAGGCGAAGAGAACGAATGACACATGACAGCGTCCAACAGCCCTAAACTCCCTGCCCAGCGGGCCGGCTTTCCTCAGCCTGCTCCAGGTAACTGGAAGATCGCCTGTCGCGGAAAGCGCCAGATCTCATCTTTATTTCGACGTCCGTCGTGCTCATGGCTTCGGTGTCGCGTCCACGTAAGCCCTGGCCTGATCTGAAGCCCTGGCAGCTCCTACAGACCTGCGCGAACATGCCTCGGCGACGACTGCACCCGCCCAGACAACGCCCAGTCGCCGAGTCCTAATCATCATCCAACGCGTCTTCGGTGCCCTAGAGATCGCGATGCCGAAGAAAATGGCAAGCCTCGCGTGCAGACCCTTGCATCGCTGCGCCCCGTAGGCCTGACATCCGTCGCGTCATCGATTCTGCGTGAAGCGTCAGGCCTATCGTCCAATGAGCTCGGACCATACCGGCCGACATGACTTTCTTGCCAAGTACGTCCACAATCATCACGAGGAATCACAGAAGCGCATCCGGTTGATGTTTTCCCTTGGCGCACAGTATGCGCACCATCCGAGTCAACACATGCGCTCCTCCACACAAAATTGCACGACCAGGTAGCGTCATGTTGTCATCTGTCAAATGTATTTCACAAGAGTTGACATTCATGTTGTAACGTGCATCTGCAGAGACTCTCCTTGTATTGAATCTTTGAAAGAATTGACTATCACCACCAAAGCAAGAGATGTAAATAAGACCATGCTTGCTTGGCAGTCCTCGTTTCTTCCGTCTCAGCCCCCTGTCTTCACTGTATTTTCTCTAACCGAAAGTCGAGTTCAGCGGCCCAAACTTGATGTTGCTATAGATGACCGTGGCATCAGCATGTTGGCTTTCGACGTCTGCTGGTACGCCGCTCGTCGTCGCGCACTCTCCCCTGCCGGTACCTAGGTTGGCATCTGGATTCTTGTCTGTGGGATACGTCGAGTCAAGCCAAAGCATGTTGCTGTAATGGTCATCCCACAGACTCATGACAAGGACCATGCCGTTTGCAAGAGCCTTTGCCATATTGGCCATACCCCCTTTGTCTTTGAACGTGTACGTGTCCCCGAAGACAGCTTTCTGCTGATCGCAGAACTTGGTTGTAATGGAGTTGCCATCCACGCCAGGAATTGCAGATGCAGGTTGCGCAATGGTCTTGCCGTCTTGGACGTAGAAACGCTTGATCTCCATGGCGTCGCCAGTGCCAATGAACTGTGTGACCACAGTAAATTTCTTTGATGTATCCACAGTCTTGCTCTTCCCATAGAAATTCTTAACACCCATGCGATAGCTGTTAAAGTCACAGCCGTCCGGATCGCATACCCCAGCGTAACGGTCGGCCGAATATGTGCCACCGCAACGGTCACCATCGCAGCGGGATTGCTCGATCGTGGAACATGAATGTGGGGTAACCGCGGTGCTGACGGAATTCGCTTCCCAGATATCCATCTCTGCGCAACACGAACCATGGCCCCCAACGCCTGCATTTGCATCATTGGAAGATGGTTGCCAACCCTCAACATTTCCCTACCTGAATTTGAGTACTTGAAGCAAATCCTTCGGACTGATCGTGACTTACCTCGCCGTTGATGAACTTCAGATCCCGTAGGCATTGCGCGTCGCAATACCCGGTTCCATACTTAGCACCAGCCTTGTTGGTCGAATACTTCTTCAACCCACCATCTGCATCCATGGATACGAAGTACAATGCGCCATTGAAGCCGCATGGCAAATTTGACACGTCAACATCGAAAGTGAATTCTTGGTTTCCAGTGAACTTGAACATCTGTTCAATCTCGACTTAGTATATGATCCCATGTACGAATGAACTGCCTACCTCATAAGTAGCATCGTCCTTCATCAAGTATGTTCGCGAGCCAATATTTGTTGAATAGGAGCCTTTGGTGATGAATTTCAACTTCAGTGAGTTACTGCCTGCGGTAATGCCATATGTGCCACTATAGTCGGCACCCTCGATGGCACAGTTGGCAGCACATGCTTTATTGTCTGGACAGGCCTTTGCATCCCACTCATTGCCTGTGTAACAATTGTCATAGCTAGTCATCCATCAGCAACGAAGTATGCAGCAGAGATCGTAGACCATTACCCTCCTTTGACATGAAGCCATCGCCAGTTAGCATCGATGACGACTTTTCCATTCTTAGTTGTGCAGCTGCCCTTCGTGGTGCAAGACTGCCACGTCATCCCTGGATGTGTTTCCGTTTGCTGCGTGCCAACGAGTTGTCCGTGGCCTACCTGGAGAAGAGAGGCAGCAAGGATGAAGTATCGACGCATGATGAGTAGCATAGGTGCTGAATTCTTGGTGTCGTTGTATGCTAGGATTTGCAAAATATGGATGCATACCATGGGACCTTTGAACGAACACTGCCAGTCTTCTTTTTAAGTCCTATTGCTCGGATCTATCAACACGGACCTGATGCATCAGCTGTATATTTTGACATCCGACTGATGACATGTCAATGAGCAGATGATACACATGAGACGCAACGATTGGTGGCTTAAGAGTTTGTCCACAAGCTAGAAATGTGCCGCCAGTATGCATTGCTCAAAAAAAGAGTTTAAATGAATGCTAGAGAATGTCTAGCCACTAACAGAGGCAGCGCATATGGATTAGAAGACCATCTGGTATGACACCGAACCTTGTGAGCCCACAGGACAATATAGGTGCAATATAACTGGAAGTTTAGACTATAGAGTCTCGCCATAAGAGCTGGTCAGATGGATCCGACGGAGGGTATGATGTGACTCCTTCCATTGGCTGCCAATTCGGCTAAGCATACGAAGCACATCGAAGCTCGATGCCACGAATTGGCATAACGAAACTAGGCAAACAGCAGATTCAACCTAGGTGCACACTAGTTGGGATGGCCTCGTTACTTTAGTAGTATTTTTCAATGGTGGTTTCCATATCATATCCCCAAACCCTCAGTGGCCCGTGGTGTCACCGTCCCGCAGGAAGTCGCTCTGTAGACCTAGAAGTGATAGTGGAAAGTGCTGACTGTCGAAAGTTTGTACCACGTGTATGAAAGAGGGGTTCGTTTGCGATGCAACGGTCCTTCCAGCGAGTTAATTAGAAGACAGCCACGAGATTGGTTGTGAAAGACGACCAGGATTCCCCGCTCTCGATTCGGAGAAATCTTTACGTACAGGGCACACTGTCTCTTTAGATGGTCAAAACTACCGGCGGTTTAATGCACGAGAAGATCAATTCCTATGACGCTGTACCGTGACTAGACGGGTGAAAGCTAGGATGAGCCAAAGTGCGAGTGTTGGCTGGGATCGGAGCGCATCGGTCTTCCTGGATCTCCATTTTATATCCGAGTCCATCTCGGGACTAACCTTGGCAAGCTACCCCTCTATGTGGGGTCCTGACCACCATCTCATGTACCTTGGCACGAGCTTTAGCTTATACACGATACGCACACGATATTGTCACAGAGTCTGTGCGCGCCAAATCATCTCCGTCTTGTCCGGACCGCTTTCATCGCAGGTCATCGTTACCATCTATCATCCATCATGTCCGCTCTGGGTGCCGAGTGGATAAGCGACAGGTCCCGCGACGACTCCCCGGAGGCCCCCAACTCTACAGAAGGTCACAATAGCTCGTCTCATCAACGCACAAGCAAGAAGCGCAAAGTGTTGTCGTGCTACGCGTGTCGCAACCGCAAAATGAAATGTGATCGCGTCTTTCCGGTGTGCGGCCGATGCCAAAAAACTGGCAGAGGTCACGAGTGTACATACGATCCCCGGCTGCTCGAAGAGTTCCGCTCTGACGCGGGTGCTGCATCGATGGCCCCCACCGAGCGGGCAGCCGATAGCAACCCTCCTTCGGACACACCAGATGTACTGCAATGGAAGCTCAGGATGCAAGAGAGACGGATCGCCAAGTTGGAGCACCAGCTGGCCACGCGGGACCGCACTGGAAACCCCTCACAATATGAACCTGTTGTCGCTGAGGAGCCTAAAATCAAAGAAGAACTCATGTTCAGAGGGAAAGGTTTCAAATCTCAGTTCAATGGTGCAACGAGCATTATGAGCATGATCTCCACGGTACAACTTGCAAACCCAAACCTTGATACCCATGTACCAGTGACTGACCATTATCAAGAATCACGAGCTACAGGCATTCACACGAGAGGCCTTGATAATTGACCATTCTATTATGCGTGTGAAAACTGACTTCAAAACCTTCCGCGATCAGAAAAAGAAGTCCGCAAGGACCAAGACCGCCAGAAGCTCCAATGTCGACTTTGAGATATTCGCCGCCCTCCCTGCGAAGGGTACGGTCGACGCGCAAGTCGCTCTTTATTTTCAAACTTGGGAAACGAGCTATAGAATCATACACGAGCCATCTTTCTGGACGGAATACCGCGTATTCTGGGAGTCAGAACGAGACAAACAGAGCTCGGTTAGCTTCGCCGTATTGCTTGTCTTGCTGATCGCAATCACAAAGTGCTTAATCCCGAAAGAGGACGTCTTTATCGGCGACACGACCGCCGACCGGCAAGCAGCCCATAAACTAATCGATATTTGCGATGGTTGGATCGGTGAGCAGCCCCGAAAACCAGTTACTTTATCTTTCTTCCAATTACAGTGTTTGTCATTGCTTGCTAAGCGTGTCAACTGCGTCCGACTAAAGCAAGATTGGATTGCATCAGGAGACTTACTTCGCCTGGCCATTGCGTCTGGGATGCATCGTGATCCATGTTTGCTTGGGCATGGTAAAATTTCACCTTTCGATGAGCAAATGAAAAAGCGACTGTGGGTCACTGTCATGGAGTTGGAGCTTCAATCATGTATCGAGGGCGGGTTTCAATCTGGGCTCACGGAATTGTATTTCGACACGCCAGCGCCTGCGAATCTCGCCGATGAAGCTTTTGCACTGGACACGCCACACGTGCCTTTGGGTCAACCCAATGGACACTTCACATCGACATCATACCTTACCATCACGCTGAAATCACTTCCGCTTCGTGTCCATCTCACCCACCTGTTGAATACACCCTCTAGTGTCCTACTCTACGCCGACGTACTGCACTATGATACGCAAATCCGTTCTGCATTGGCCACCCTTCCCGTTTGGGATGGCGATCGCGCGCTTGTCCCTTCTGCACTTCTTCGTATGCAACTACGTCAGTACCTTCTGTTGTTGCATAGGCCGTACGCAAATTTGGCTCAAACAGACGACCGCTATCTGCATTCTTTCACTACATGCGTAGATGTATGCAGCTCGTTAGTTGCGATGCACGATCGCTTGATATCGAAAGGCATTCTAGCACTTCACAACTTCCGCAATGATGTGATTAGGGTCGGTCTGGCACTTTCACAAATCGTATACCAGAACTGTGCTCGTCAAAAAGTGAGATCATTCGCGTCGGATGCTGCAGATTTGGAGACTCAACATGTGAATCGTCACACTCATTTTGCAGATCTTACTCTTTCTCAACGTTCAGTGGGCTCTGGTCCACAAATTAACTTGTACCTAGCGGTATTGCCACAAGATCCCATTCTTGCAAGAACACTGTGCACATCTTCAATCGACATTCTGGAACGTACCAGGCAGATCTTCGAAATCAAAGTCTTCCGGCTTGGTACTGGATACATGGAGTGCTGGCTGTAAGTATTATTGTAGAGTATCTATGTAAAAGATTTGCTAATCTTGTTCGCTCTACTCGTATAGCATGTCTGCTGCAGTAGGCATGCTGCCTCCTCCTCCTCCGCCTACCACATCCATGCCATACATCAACAACGCTGACGATAATATTCTCTCGAGATGCAGAAAAACGCTGGACTGTTTCACCACATTAGCTTCCAAAGTGTTAGCTCTGCAGCAAGATCCCGCGAACAGCTTAGCGTCTTCTCTTCGCGACACTATGGGCACCACAAAAGAAACTAGTTCGACAACTGGAGTGGCCGAAAGTGCGCCTCTTACCTTGCTGGACGGGATAGACGTGAACCTCAATATCACTAGTGGTGTGGAGGACCTGGATGGTTCCTTTGATGTGCTGCAGGATATGCAGGCCGACATGAGCGGCTGGTCGTTTCCCGACTTCTGGGCTTTCGATCTCGGTGGCGATTTCTAATCTATCCATACAGATGAGACTGTGTATTTATGTAAAGGCTCCATCATTTATACCGATGAGAGTATGAGCAAGAAGATAACATTTCAATTATGTAGAGGCACTCATCAAGGGCGACCCTGCAGCTACAGCTGTACCCCAATTCTCGAATAGGCTTTGGCAAATGCACACCACCGGAAGTCTTGCGGCATCTCATCGGCCGGTATTGAACCGTTCGAGCAAGTTCACATCCTAGTGTTTCGATTCCACTCGATCCTTGTCCTGTCTAGAGACCCCTCTGCTTTTACCGTGTCTTTTCCCTGCACTGTACACTTGAAGGTGATCAATGCCTGGAATCGATGTACTCCGAGGCCAACTTTTTACCGTCGGTCTTCGCAAGATGAAGACAGACCCTGACCGTTCGAACAGAATATCCTCTACCTTTAGTCCGCTTTGTGGTGGTGTTGGTGGCCGAAGGACAATATTAGGAAGTTCTGGTTCGGAGAATACTTCGATAAGTATACACTGAGAAAGTGGCTTCGAGGACGTCTTATTCTCCTTCTTGCGTCGATTAGGTTTTGGTACTAGGCGCGGCACAAGATCGTCGTTTGGTGCTGTAGCCCCCTTTTGTTGGTGGCGTTTCGAAACCAAGCCTTTAAGTATTTCCATGTTTCAACGTGATTGATGATTCTGGAAAATTAACATTGAGAGAGGGAGGTACGAAACGAATTTGTCTACTTCCAGTTGGATGGCGACTTTATTTGGCAACAATGTAATTCACGAAGCGAGCTACAACACTATCCATGTACACATTCGAGGGATTGTTCACAATGTGTTCAACATAATATTAAAGACGTAAATGTTGCACGCTACATCTCTACGAGCATAGTTAGACAGAATTAAGTCTTGAAGTGCTTCGCTAGATGTGAAGGTACCGTCTTATGAGCAACGGACCCCGATGTGTGATCGTGGGTGGAACGCACAAACAGCTTGAACCTGAGCGTCGCCATCATCGCATCCACCAAGCGAGGAATACCACAATTATTCGCCACGCACATACGAAAGTACAAACTTCAGTTATCTCTTTCGACTTTCAATAGTCCATATAAATCATTTATGCACACCGGTTTGGTTTTGTGCGTTCTTCAGTCCCGTGCAATCAGTGCAGTTGGAGCAACTACATTTGTCAGTCTTTTCTTTGCCATTTCAGGACCCCTTATCTCAACATTTAAGCGGAGATTACCCTACATACTTTGTGCAGTCTGTACAGTCTGTACAATTATAACACTCATCACAGTTGTCGCATCCGGTACAGTTGTGGCAGTAACTACAATTTTCGCAGTTGGTGCAATTCTGGCAAGTTGTAGAGTCTTGACAGCATGTGCAATTTCGACATCCGATGCAGTCTATACACTTGTCAGTTGAAAATATGTGGGAGGCGTTCAAGTACAACGATTCGTAAAAGCAACAGAAATAATAGATGGATCTTGGGAAGGTCGCAAGCGTGAGCGCCTACTTTTGCAACCCACACAATTGTGGCAAGACATATCCTTGCTGCACCCAATGCAGTTTTGGCAGTATGAGCATTCTGAAAAAAATGAGCTAAAATTGCAAGCTTCCATGCATGATTCTCAAGAGAATGTGCAGGCGGATGAGGCGGTAGCTTGCGACGAACGCGACGCGGATGTATGAAGCTTTGCGAACATTATCGTTATAGGCGTACCTTTACAATCTGTACAATTTTTGCCTAGGATTTTCAATGTTCGGTCAGAGTTGAAGCGTGCCAAAGATTAAGTAGTACAAACTTACAGTCCTTGCAGCCTGTGCAGTTGGTGTTGTTGCGATTACCGTCACCGGAACGCGAGAACGCCATTGCGCGAAGCGACGATTGACCACATCCCATGTTGAAGGTGCTTGTTTGGCTAGATAGTTGGAAGTACGGATAGTCTCGGGCTGGAAGAGTAACTATAGAAGCGAAAGGCGCATTGATGCAATATGTATCCTGCACCGCTGTTTACCTATAGTTGAAGCGACGTGACGGGAGGGGTATGCCGCCACGACGTCATTTCTGACACATATGATAAGCTTGAGAGCAGCTGTTGGTACCGATAAGCCGCTCTCGATCACAACCTTGACTGCAGCTTTAGCTGCATGTTATGATCTTTCTGAGGGCTTGAACGGTAGAAGAAACGAGCGTTAATTAGCCTGTTAAGGTCCACTGTTATTGGCTAAAAGGACGCTAAGGTTTTGGAAATCGACTGTCTAGGCTTAGTGCGTCCTATCTAAAGCTAGTGCAGATTACGTAACGAGCACCAGAACTTCCTTCACACCCGCCTCTCTCTTGCGTTCCCTCTACAGCCCCTTTACTATGCTATTTAATATATAAGCCCTACACAAACAAGCATTGCGCAAGGGTAAATATTGTGTATATGCTAGAGCTGCACCTCTCTTCGGCTCCAATTACGGGCTGTACAGACTGTTTTATACTATCGACCAGTCGTAAAGTATATTGATGTTTAAATCAGGTCTTAGCGTCTAGCCTGATCACTCCGAAAACCTTTGATTGTACATTGCAAGAAAACAAAAGTCTATTGGAATTGGACGTGTTTGTCACTGAGTCCAACATCATCAAAGAGACCGATACAGTTAGAGCAGCGATCACATGAGCGACAGTCGTCGCGTCTCGAACAGTCCACCAGATCTGTAGAGTCTTTACAACGACTCGAGCTCACGCAATCGGTACAATTCTCAAGCCGACTGGAGTTGACGCAGCCCCTGGAGTTGATAAGTCCGCTTGAGTTGATGCAACCTGTGGATTTTACCATTCGACTGCAGCTAATATTATCATCATTTAGATTGGTAGCTGGTCGCTCCTGAGGCGTAGGTGGAGGTGCAGGCTGTTGCTGGAGCGGGGGTACAGGGTATTAATGAGATCGAGGCATTCGGGGGGATTGTGCATCTTGATGAGGTGATCGGGGCAGATTGTTCGGAGGAGGCAAAATTCGCGGCGGTCCCTGTGCATCTCCCTCGATTGGACTCTGGTAGCCATGGCCTTGGAGGCCTGTAGAGGAGCCAGTAGTAGACCCTTGTGGAGTTCCAGCTCGATCGTGGGGTTTGTAGGGCGATGACTCAGAGAAGTCATTGCTGCTAGACGAAGGAGGTTGTGTGCTGTCGACATCTCGATCTGGGCTTGACACGCGAGCGCGCTTTCCAGCTGTGTGGTGGAGCCTGATTGATTGGTTGAGAAAGTGCAAGTTGCAAGTCTGGTGTTAGCGAACAAAGCTTCCTTCAAGCACATATAGGGACCTTGGCAATAATCAAATAAACGCAAGGTTGGTTGTTGTGGCACGAGACATTCACTCGCGGGTCAGCAGACATTGAAAGAACAACCCATGCAAACAGAAGCAGGTGGAACAGCCAGGTAATGCCTTCTAAGACGTCATGTGAGGACTATTGTGTTTAGTGTTGATTCAATCATTCCAAGGTTTTTATGTCTCTCCCTCGCCCCCCACGACCTAAAGCAGCTCCTAAAAGAGAAATAGTGTAGAAGGCCTACTATTTTACGTAAAACATCCACAACGTACTTGAAGTAAAAAGAATTGCTATTATACGACTGGCTTCTTAAGGTATGGAAATATGTAAAAGTTAGAAAAGGCCAGATGGCAAAACCGGCGGTCGTGAACAACACTGTATGAAAAGTGATTCGGAACTCAATCTTGTCCACGGTTTTTTATACACGTGGTGAGAATTGTTACGCCTGCGTTTAGCACAAACACATAGCATTTGTGGTGATGGTGCTTCACGATGGGTAACCTTTCTGTCATTATGAATATTTGCCTCAAAGCCTGATGGTATCACACGTTCTCATTGCTACACTAGGCCGTTCCCGTAGACGTGGAAGTCTATGCCTCATTCCAACAGGCCCTACCTCTTTTTTACTTTTTTATTCTTGCGTCCAACTCGTTCCTTGTATTCAGCGACCAGATCCGCAGCACCTTCAAGATCCTGTTCGGGAAGCCAATCATGGCTGTTTTCGTAACCCTCCCATTTAACTAGGTAGTAATTCTTCCCATGCTCTTGGAAGTGCTCGACAATGGCTTCGACCAGGTACTCCTCTGCGCCCTCTGCATCCTCGTCGTCGTTGTTGCTGTGCTCGAGCGAATGGCGGTCTGATGGCGTGGTGTGTATGTGTATAGTGTCGTTACTCACATCTTCGCTGAATTCGTGATACGGCAGCGGTGGCTGTGCAGGTATAGTGTCATCTGAATCAAATGCTGCAACCGACGACCGCTCAAGGAGAAGCGCTGTGTGTGAGGACATGTCGTGCGGCTTTGTGTCTAGTGCAGGATAGGGACTAGAGACTTGTGAGGGTAACGGGCCAGCCAGGGTGCCTGATTTGGTGCATGGATGATCCGCACCGATGTTCTCACCCTCAAGTTCAATCGTGGGCGCCGGTGAGTCTCGCAGGTGCACAGAAGCGTTGGCCATGGGATTTCCGTCGCGGCAGGTCAGCGCCAGGCCTACGTCATCCTCCAGATATGAAAGCTCCCCGTGTTCCTGCCGAGGAAGAGTAGTAGAAAGCCTCCTTGGTATTGGTGATACTGGCAGAGCACTGTTGGCGACAAAAGCTGAACGCGCTGCACCAGGCGATGGCTGAATTGGCTGTCTAATGTGTTCGGTTCGGTGAATAGTCGTAATGGGCTCGCTGTCCACCAGCTCTTCGCGCATGTCGTCCTCGAGCTGCCGAGAACTCAACATCAAGCCTCGTGATCTTTCTCTGCCTCTTCCGCGACTTCCTCTTGGCCCACCTCTGGCTTGTGTGGGCAGTTCGACGGGAAGACCCGGCCCACTGAGCATGCGACTCCCTCTGTTGGTGTTTGGTCCTTTTACATTCTTATGCAGTTGCCGACGCGCCAGATCCTCGGCCTCGGTGCGTATTGCAATTGCCTCTGCCTCTGCCTCGAGTCTGAACTGTTCTGTTTCGTAGCGTTCCAGTTCGGCTGGCGAAACGAACTGCATTATACGCCCCAAGTCCACGTCCTCGACCTCTGTGCTGCCATGCCCGTCCCCAGCCTGACTGGTGTATGTGATCTCCACAGTGTATCGCTCTCGTTTGATAGCGCCCTCGGTTTGCCGACGACAGAGTATTCGTGTTCGCGCATTCGCTATGGGGCCGTCGTCAGGTAGCCGCGCGGTAACGATGGCAGGCTCTTTGCGAACGCGCCACAGCTGCTCATAGACTTCGACGCCAGGCGTGTACGATTCCCACGTCCACTGCAATACAACTTAGTGGTGTTTCTTGCGACTTGACTGCATCATACTGTCTGTGTCTTGCCCTTACCCCGTCCCTTGCCACGTGCAATGCCGCGACTACCCCTGGGTTCCTTGCCCGACATGCCCCCTGTCCAGAGGCGCGTAGAGCAATATGTACCGATAGTCTCGCACTTGGCAGATGCGACAGCTGCCACATGTATAGATGTCCGTCATGCCGACAGTTGCGCAATGAGCATGGAGCGCGCATCCGCATGTCGCGCACAACCGTGCCCTGTTCAACGGGGCTTATGTCAGCCAGTGGGACCCCTCATCGCCCACCTCCCCAGTGACAATTCCCCTCTCTACCACTCTACTACCCGTAGACTCGCACAGCGTAACAGTTCCAAACCTGACTGAACAGGGACAGAACTTAGTCACGAAAATGTCTCAATGTGCGCGCGTCTCCCACAACTTCGGTGCACCCTTCCCTTTGGTAAGTTGGTACAGGTCATCAAATCAGCGTTAGGTGATGACCAAACATTGTTCTTGTGTAAAGCTTCGCATTGCTATCCAGTAGTTTCGCTTCGAATCTACCAGCATCTCACTAGCGTTCATCTGTCAGCATTCGCAGCGGTACCAAGTGCCAGGGCCTCACGATATATCAATCATTGAAACGCCCACTGTCACTCCCCACACCCTTCAACATGTCTCGACCCATGCTTGGATGCCAGATCGCCCCCCAGTATCAAGATGGATATGACTTCAGCTCGATCAGTGAGTCGGACACTGGAGGGCAAGTCCACGCAGCTACTAGCTTCCCTCTCCCACAGCTGCAGGACACCCTTGTCGACACCCAGGCGAATCGAGCTGTCAACTCTGCTTCAATTAGGCCAACAGATCTACAGCGTGGCCGCACGAAGAGCAGCCGCCGGACCGAAATCGAACAGAAGCCTGTTGGGTTCTTCCACTCGTCCATGGCCGGCGTGAGGCTACATGTGATCAAGCTCTGGTTCCGCACCAACCTCATCCTCGCCGTCTCCATCATGGCCTTTCTATGTCTCTTCTGGGGTGCTTTGTTCCGTCAGAATGCGAATGTTGCAAGCCTGAGCATCTGGGTTGTCGACTTCGATAGCGAGCCGCCGCATACGGGCGTCGCACCGTTCGTGGGTCCATTCGTTACTCAAGTTATTCACGATATCATTGATGAGGGTGGCGTGGTGCCCGGCTACACGTTCGCTTCGCCAAAAGACTTCGACAGCGACCCATCCAAGGTACGAGACAGTGTTTACGACTTCCACGCCTGGGCAGCCGTCATCATCAACCCCAACGCATCAGCGATGCTTGAGGCTGCAGTGAGGCAGGGAAATGCGAGCTATGATCCCTTGGGTGCTTGCCAGATCATTTACAACTCTGCGCGCGATCAGACTACGTCCTCGACTTACATCGTGCCCAGCATGAACACGCTCCAAAAGCGCGTCGTGACTGGCTTCGGTCGCGCGTGGATCTCACATCTCCTCCAGAACAACCTTTCGGTTATCGACATGCATATCGATGTTTCACCCCAAGCTCTCACTCCTGGCATCGAATTCACAGTCTATGATCTGCGTCCTTTTGGGCCACCTATTGCAACGCCCGCGGTCAGTATTGGGCTGATCTACTTGAGTTCGTAGTTTCCCTGTACAAACTTTATGCGAGACACCCGCTGACTTTCAACGCCAACACTTAGTCATCATCTCCTTTTTCAGCTTCACGTTCTTCTTACCTATCCACCTCAAGTATCTGTCGCCTAGAGGTCATCCACCGCTACACTTCTACCAGCTCATTTTGTGGCGCTACGTTGCAACAGTCGCGTCTTACTTTCTACTCTCGCTCGTCTGTTCCCTCGTCAGCCTCGCCTTTCTTATGCCTATGAAGCGGCCCAAAGCAGCCCACGATCAGCCTGCCAATAATCCCAACGCGTACGGCAGCGGCACCTTCTTGGTATACTGGATGGGCAATTGGATCGGTATGATTGCGTTTGGTCTGGCAAGCGAGAATATGGCCATGCTTCTGGGGACTCCCTGGACCGCTTTGTGGTTGATCTTTTGGGTGATCAGCAATGTGGCGACTGGATTCTACGCCCTCGAGCTTGCCTCGAGCTTTTATCGCTGGGGTTATGGATGGCCTATGCACAACGTCGTTGAACTCACGCGATCCATCTTGTTTGATCTACATCCGCGCGTCGGTTTGAACTTTGGCATCTTGTTCGCCTGGGTCACGGCAGACACTGTCCTGTTCCCGCTCTGCTGCTATTATATGAGATGGAATACAGCGCGGGTCAAAAAGAATGTAGCCAAGGCTGAGGCGGATTGGCATGCGAAAATGAACAAGGAGAGGGAAGATCCTTGTTTGCTAGCAAGGATCACGACGTTAAGAGAAAAGAAGAGTTACTAGTCCAAGCATGGTTGCTACATCAACAAGTGAGCAAGGCGCAAGTAACCATCACGGAGGTGGCACAGGGGTCTTCTCGCAATCAGAAAGGATGAAAATCCCACTGATCTTCGGATCGTCCGAAACACATTTCGCTTGTAACAACTTCATCTCAGTTTTAGCTTCGCCAAGGGCGGTTTCTACAAACAAAACCATCGTCGGCAAAATACAGTAACGAGTTTCCAGATGAAATTGAGAAGAAAGGCAGGAGCAGATTCAGAGGCTGGGAGAGAAAAGATGAAGGGAAAATGTAGGAAGTGTAAAGTCAAAGATGAACTCGACTAGATCTACTCCCCTTAAACTTTTGCCTTCCAGTCCCAGCCCACTAGAGATACCCTGGTAGCAAGCAGTAAACATCCTCCCACGAAGAACGACAAACCAGCCCAGATGTTCGCATATGTGTAACTACCGTTGTGACTTTGAATGAGCGCCCCGGCTAGCGGTGGCCCTGTGAAGCTCGATACGCTCACGACGGTAAAAGCCATTCCCATCCTCACACCCGATTTCTTCAGGTCTTTCTCACGGCTCATACTGCCGATCACCGCCGGCCAGAGTGCCTGGATAACGGCGCTTCCACTTCCGTATATGACAGCGAATACGTACAAGGTAGCAATGGACTTGATCCCGATCCATGCGAACATCATAATACCACAGATGAAAGCGAAAGGTATGAGGACGTTGAGACCCCCAATCTTATCAGCATAGTAGGTGGGTAACAGGCGGAAGACAAAGCCCATACAGACCTGCACTAGAAGCAGGTTGATACTTTGCTGGTAGCTGGCGCCAAGGACATTCCGCGCATAACTTCCAATGTAGAAGAAAGCAAAGTACAAGCCCCAGAAACTGAAAAAGGCGCCAGCGCAGTACAGTGCGTAGGGCAGTTCCTTGAAGCTTGCCCAATCGACTAGCGGACCGGTTTTCCTAGGTGGGAGCCGTGTACGATACAAGGCAATTGTGATGGCGTTCATGAGTAGCATGATGAAGCCGATGATACGTATCGTCCACGGGAAGCCTAAGCTAGGCAGACATTGTTGCACAATGACTGGAAAGATGACACCACCAGTGCAGGACCCCAGGGCTGTGAAGCCCAGCGCAAAAGCACGACGCTTGACAAAGTAGGTGGATACCAGAGCCATTGAAGGGCAAAATTGCAGCCCGTTTGCAATTCCTAGACATACACCCTGCGAGAGAAAGACGTGCCACACACTTGTGCTCTCAGCCAATGTAAAGATGCCAAGTAGCTGAAAGCATGCGCCAGCGATGTAGACGGGGCGGAAGAGCCCAGCGTCTGTAGCACGGCCTGTAAAAGTACCGAGAAAGAAAAGTAGGAAGACCTGGAGGGATCCAATCCAGGATATTGTCGAGGGCGAGATGCCGAGGGTGTTTTCGTAGTAGGTTTGGTATACGCCGAATGATGTGAAAAAACCAAACGTGGTCAGAATGGTCAGGTGTGTGCAGAGGACCTGAATCCAAGCTGTGAGGCCGCCGTCGGGAGCTGGACCCGGCTCGAATGATGCTGCCGAGCGGCGCGAGAGCATCCGTGTAAGAGCAGGTTGACATGGCTTGGCATGTGAGTGTTGCACTGCTTGGTTTTCGGCTTCGGCGTTCAGTGTGGCTGCTTGTATCTCGACGTCGCGCGCGCTGGGCCATGTTTGCAGGTTGCGCTCCACCTCAGCATTTGCCGTGGCATGCTTCTCCAGCTCCGCATTGTTCTCTGCGTCCACGCTACGATTCGTCATCATATCTTGCTACTCGTGCTTACAAGCAATCCTAAAGAACAAGACGGGTTCGAGACGGCATACCTAGTATGCTCACGATGAATAGAAATGTTGTGGCATGTAGGAGTGGACGGATTGGCTTTTCTTTTCTTGAGCACGTCAATTAATGACGCCCCCGGAAATAAGGCAAAAACGAATGCACATCATTACCTCGTGTAGCGAAATTGCGAGTGTTGCCAAGCCCGCTAATCCAGAAAGACGAAGTGGCAGATTTCCCCAACAACGGTCATCTATCCTGGATGACTCAGGTGTGCGGCGGCGATCCTTTTCACAGTGACCGGATTGTAGACAATTTCACGCGAAACAATGGACCTCCTGCGCCGTGTTATCTTTCCAGGAGCTGCCTCGTATAGACCTTCAATGAACAACACGTATTACATAACTGTATGCACGCAGACTCAGTGCTTCATATCTATCTTCAGGTTCTCAAGCTCCCCTCTTCTTCTCTTCTTCTCTTCTTCTCTTCTTCTCTTCTTCTCTTCTTCTCTTCTTCTCTTCTTCTCTTCTTCTCTTCTTCTCTTCTTCTCTTCTTCTCTTCTTCTCTTCTTCTCTTCTTCTCTTGCGTAGTAGCAGCCGCTGGTCTTCCATCATGCGCGCGCGTTTACCTGCTGATCTCGCGGGCTTGAAGTTCTCCTCCACCGATTCCACGTCGTCTTCCGACTCTTGCTTGATCG
The DNA here is from genome assembly GCA_019702505.1 of Alternaria panax. Taxonomy (NCBI): domain Eukaryota; kingdom Fungi; phylum Ascomycota; class Dothideomycetes; order Pleosporales; family Pleosporaceae; genus Alternaria; species Alternaria panax. The sequence goes on along the minus strand of JAANER010000001.1, from coordinate 5,141,320 downwards.
ATATGTGACCGTAAGATTCGTCTTGGCTGACATGTTCCGATATATTGTCTGCTATAGAAGGAGGAGTATCTGAAAATGTTAATCTAGATCGTGGACGACAATTCGAGAGGCTCGCTGACAAACGCAAGGTTCGACCATGTATCACGCACAACTCGGTTCTTGACACTGTTTCTGCGCTTTCTGCTGTCCTCTCCGATTCTGTGCTGGTTTCGCTCCCATACGAGTCTTGTTGCTCTGGGCTCGGAAAGCCGGATTGCGCATACCTAGGGCTGACTGCAGCTGATGACGAGCATAGCATGTTGCCAGATTGGGATCCGAAAGTGCAAGCTGGTACAGGACCCTACTTTTCGGTGTTGATTGAGACATTGAACGACCTAGGATGCAGTCCACGTTTTCGTATTCTCTGATCCCTTTCATGCAACGGCCGGTTCCTCGAAGCAATTGGATCACAAGCACCCCCATCGCCGCGCGTGAGATCCCGCAGGAGTGGTGCCAGCAATTCATTCTTTTCGGCGTAGGTCGAGTCTATTCTCATACCTGGCCTAGTTTTGTAGGTGCAAAAGTCGGTCCAGTTAGTAAAAGTCTTGGCTTACTTACTGCTACGGCAGGCGTCAATGAAGTCGAAAATATTCACATAAGGTGCCTCCTCAACATCAGGCGACAACTACTGATGGTGTCTTGGATGGGCCTCTGCGTTCATCGGCACGTGTTCTGATAGATTACGAGTGTCTGATCGTCGGTCAAGATGAGCCCTTCTTTTTGATCTTCTTGGTCGACCGAGATACGTTCAGGAAGGAGGTATTGGATAAGCAAATCACGAATGGCGTCAATTCCCGCTTCGCGCCTGCTAGGTTCTGCTAGATGCTGCGACGATAGAAGACGTTTGATTTCTTCCTTGACGGGTTTCCTACGTTGGGGCTTGAGAGTCTCCCGGAAGAGGCGTATTTCAGGTCGGGGGATGCCGTTGTCGCACAAGTAACGAGTAGCGCTGTCACGGTCCTTGAACCTCTCGAAATTGACCCCACTGAAACCGTCGGTTTGCTTTTGTGCGCCATTGTCTCCGTACCAGCTGTCGTATAGGCCGATCTTCCGTCCTCTTGCTACGGCGTAGTAGTTTGCGGAGCTGTTCTCGTCTCCAATCTCGTCAAGTGATTCGCCCTGTTCCGCGTCTGGACTACTGTGAGGAAGTCTGATGACTGCGTGTGTCGATGGCCCATTGGGTTGAGGTCTTGTCGTAGTTGATAGTTTGATTTGGAATCGCGACAGCAATTTAGGTGCAGGCAGATCTGACACGAACCCTCTCCCCAACATAACCTTTGAAGCAGAAATACACAGCTTCTTGATGCGTGGCAAAACCCTTGTGCTGAGCGGGCTGACCGATAACCAGGGTTTTGACTTGGTCCCATGAGGCGTATATTCCTCGAGATTCCACTGGAAGATTTATAGCACAGTAGTTTTTCTTCAACATTGTTGCTGTAGTGTCGAGGAATATCGGGGGTGGACTTGGAGGTTCTTGTAAGGGAAGACGCGTCTATGCTACATAGAACTGAGCAAGTGTTCGGCAAAGCGATTTCTCGTGAACGGCTCCGTATCTTTCGGAACTCGTGGCGCTTAGCATTCAGCGCGGAAATGATAATCCCCGAACCTAAAAGATTACGGTCTTGTTGCTTGCTAGCTGAACGTGTTGTATCTGATCTCAGAGATGACCTGTAGAAGTTCTCATGATGATATGCTGGATCGCAAGAAGGCTACTGTAACAAAAAAAGGTTTAAGCGACACCCGACTGTGGGGAGGCTCGTAGGTGACTTCCAGATTCTGTGCTGTAAACAACACCGCTTTGAGGTACTCACCATAGCCATTTAGGAAGCAAGTACAAAGCGGAATGCCGCGAGTGTGTTTAGTTTGAATCTTGCTGTCGTGTATTGCAATTCCAAAGAGAGCGATGAGGCCGTATCTTCGCGCCAAGCCGCCGCGTTTCTGCAAGCATGCCCTCTCAACACGCCGTGCGGGCAGCAACTCCACCACACCGATTAGGACTTCCTTCTGTCAAACCCAGCGTCGTCGCATCGCAGTCGCGATTCGAGCAGTGCGGACATGAATCGTTTGCGCATCGATCATTCGGTTTGCTATTGTATCGGGCATTCTCTCTGCCAATCTCGGTTTCGCATTTGAAGAATACAAAGCGGTTTCTTCTCAAGGAGCTGTATCAAATACCAAAGCTGAAGGTATAAATTAGCTTGCTTTGCCAGCCTGCTAACGGGGAAACCTGCGAACAATCACAGCACCAAATTTCGGTAAGTACAGCCTAGGAAAATCGAACGTCGTCGACAGGCGAGGACCTGGATTCATTCCGATGCTCTGTGTACCAATCTTGTAGTCCGCATTCAGCTCCATCAGGAAAGGAAGCGCAGATCGCTGTTGAGGCGTCCTCTCTCCAGCGAGATTATCCAATGATAAGGGCGATGGCTGGGCGCTGCCCTTCCAAACCTACTTGGGATTAGAACGCTGTGGGGCAATTTTGCTTCTAAGCCCGAGAACTGCTTCCGGAGCAACTGAATCGAACTCCACGACTGTGCGTTCATGTTCGATGATACGTAGGTCTAGAGTACGAAGTAGGCTTCCCCACACTGTTACTACAGCACCCCAATGTCAGGAGAACCAGCCGTTATGCTACGGAGGAATGGGAAGCTGAGGTTGGTCATTCCGACTGCTACATCCGAGATGAGATGCCTTGTAGATGGGAACTAACGATGTATCTGCAGGTCGTGCGAACCATGTCGCATATCGAAAATCAAGTGCGACCATGCCACGCCGACATGCTCAAAATGTCAAGCTCGTGGTATGACAGAGCAGTGCTTCTACCATCCGAACCCCATGACTAAGCCTGTTGGCACTCCACGCAAGAAGCCAGAACCTCGTCGTCGGAGGTTAGATGGGCATGCTCCATCATCCAGTCAGGGGAGGTTGACGCCTCTGACCTTGAGTCCACCAACGCTGAGGAACGATGCAGGCTTTGTCCCTTGGCCTACCCCTCCAGAATCTGCTACCAGAACAACGCAGAGCGGACCTGACCCGTCCAGGAATTTCTTCTTAGGTTCTACAAGCTATGCTGCTGTCTTCACAGAAGAGCAAGCCTTGCCGGATACAGTGCATGAACAGCCGTCTGAGAGGCTAAGCATACCCCCTTCGGCCTCGAGTAGAGGTATGGGACACCGACACTGCCAATTTTCACTCGGAGACACCATAGTGTCTACGCTTCAGCCATTTTCGTTTTTTGAAAGATCTCTTGATATGTACTTTGAAATGCACAAGGATCCTGCTCTCGTTGGTCCACTTTTCCTCTCCGCAATACCACAGCTACGTAAAGACGTGGAACAGCTCCACGCTGCCGGTAGTCACGTATATCCTCTATACGCGGAAATAACAAGGAACTCCGCGCGACCAATGAAGATTCCTTCGGACATGCGACCATCCGAATTCCACACGCTCTTCACAGGGAAGAACTTGAGATGGGAGACACTAGGCTTGATCCTAGCCGTTGCTGGTTCTAATGCCCAATACACATCACCCAATGATCCTCTGTTCACGCTAGAAGACGGCAAGCAGATGAATAGGGACGAGTTCATTGAAGACGTAATGCACGCAACCAACACATGCATCAACATCTGCCAAACGCATGGCGCTGTGAATGAGCTCATGACATGTCTCATCTACATCAACCTGATGGTAGTAGGTAGCTTCTACGGAGATAATCGTGCGTCAATCTAGACTTCTGAGGGCTACACTATAATCGCTGACTCCTCTAGATCATGCCACATGGAGGCGTATGGGCGACAGTGTTTCCGCACTATACGCCGCAGGCATACATTGTGAAGCTTGCAACGTAGATGGCACCAACGCGGAACCGTTCTTTATGCGCGAATTCCGAAGACGACTCTATGCAGCGATATATCGCTCCGATAAGACACTGGCTGTGTTCTACGGACGACCTCCGATGATGGGTTGGAGGTACAGTGACCGCAAGATGCTGTTGGACATTAGCGATCATGCTGTGACCTCGGAAGATCCGGATGTACTGAATGCTGAGCTTTCGAAGCTGGATAGCGCAGGCTGGAACACTGAAGGATATCTTCACCCTGCTACTTTCGGCAGAATGAGATGTCAACTCGCTGTGTTCAAAGAAAGACTGCTAGAGCAGAGTCTGGCAGGCGAGAAGGATAGTGATGTGGTGCGGAACGTGGAGTACGTCTGGCCCTTGACGTCTTCTCTACATATGGCTAACGCGATCAGAGCGATATCGGCTGAATGTACAACATGGTGGAATGCATTGCCAGCGCACCTTAGATACGACACCTACACGGAAGAGGCTGCCTGGGTGGGGCGTGGCCCTGGCCTAGCCATGCGACTAGTCGCGTACTACCTGGACTACCTACACGTCCATTTCCAAACACAACGTCTCCTCCACCGGATCACGCAACAAGCGCTCCCGGCACTGTTGGAAGTGTCGCTAAAATTACTCGTCACATCCCTCGTGTCGACCAAGCCGCAAAATGGCGATTACGAAACTCGTCGCCATTTCCCCACCGTCATCTTATTCTACTGCTCCCCAGCCGCCGGTGTCCTAGCACTAGAGCTTCGGAGATGCAATATTGAAGGCGTGCCACTGCCTGAAACCGTATCCCGAGCAGATGTCATCCGAAATCTTTCCGTGCTAACTTCGTGTCTGGAATGGATAGTTCTTCCTGGAGACGGGAACCACAAGCTATGCAGCGAGCTCAACAAGATGCTTGCGCTCGTGCTCGAGGAAGTCCTCAATTATGTGCCTCCGATAAATGCTGGGCGGGAACAAGGCGATGATGCTGCAGCTATGACTGGAGCGGGGCATGGCTTCTTCGACATGCCCATGATCGAGGGCTTGGAACCTATACCAACGGAGTCGGAGGACTTTTTAAACTGGTTGGACAATGCAACATGGAACAATACAGTAAGCTCAAGAATTCTAGGCAAGTATGAGGTCCGCTGACTTCACTAGGACATATTCTAAGCGGGCCAAGAACACTACGACAACAGGAAATCGATCACGCGACATAAATTACACAACGCCAGGCGCCGACGTACGCAAAAAGCTGAACCCAATATCTAACAAGGCTATTATGGCTTCTTCAAGCTCCAGCTGTATGCCATGAGTACACAATGTGTTCGATCCCTGGAACTCCACAACCAATATCTCGATACCCCAGATGACCGCTCTCAATTCAACAATTGTAACTTCTCTAAAGGCCAGAGAAGTATGCCGCTCGTGCAGCAGCTCTCGTCTCGTTTTCTTCTATTTTCTTCTGTATTTGGCTACTCGATTGCGGCGTCGCTTCAGATGCTGATGTTGGCATTAGCTGGGTTTTCAGTTTTACACGGTATATCAACGTACACTTCCTATTCAGCATCTTCGCCAGGATGCTCTTTGAGGTTGACTTTGTTGAGATCATGGAGTTCGCATCGGATGTTGAGTATGGCGGTGGTGCAGTAGTGGAATAGCGTGGCAGATCGGTAGGAGAGGTTTTGCTAGAGGGCAAAGACATTGTGTACGTGGATGTCTTTTTCGTGGCACTTGAAGTTCTTGGAAAAGTTGACGCGAGTGTGATATGGTGGTACTCTGCTTCCGCTCTTTATGGCTGGTATAACTCCTCTATCAAGGTTCCACAAGCCATCTTATATGCAAAGACTTCATATCACTACCGATCAACTAGGATACTCCATCTAGGTTCGTCATTGCCCTTTTCCTTAACTGGTGTGTCGGAATACATCCTGACCGCTCATCGTCCAGTGTAAGCCACGAATCCCATCCCATAAAACACCTCTACATGGTTCGGAGTTGCAATCTAGCGATTGTAGTATGCGAATGCACCCATGATGGTATCATGCCCAGGCAGCAGCGTTAGGCGTCCAATGCCGAAGCCACAGCCCTACAAGCATTACACCCAGGATTTACAGTATGCGGGTCAAGCTTATTCCCGAAGACATGGTCTTTGTTCCGGGCGCGACAATTGTTTTGTGATTCATTGCATGTGCCGATGTGACTAGGTGGGCGTCATGTAGAATGTTCGGAGTTGAAGAGTTATGCCGGTGAAGATGAGGCCTAACGAGGGGTAAGCGTTCATGTTTACCGCCATACCTACATGAAGGGCGCGCTAGACGCATGACCACCTGTGAAGGGCGTCTGACGCCAGGCAAGGCTAATTCGCGCATGCAGTTGCTCGACAATGTTTCGAGCGCGTGGAAATTGCAGCGAAGGGTGTGGAAGGGCGCTGCCACTAGCGCTGAGCCCTAGTTTCGGCCTCAGGGTCTGGAACAAACAGCAGAAAGAAGACGCATTGGAGACCGGACAATACTCAAATTTAGAGAAACCTAGGTATTCACACGAAGCCTAATAAATCCGCCATATGCTGCCATCACACTGATCAGACGCACTGTGAGTAAAAGTCACCTCCAGCTTTACAGGTAAGCCCTGAAGCACCTACAGATTCTTAGTATAAGCATAACCTCGCACACCCAAAATGAGTCGACTTACAGGTTTTGCACCCACTGTATCCACTTCCGCCACACTGACCGTACTTTGCAACCGAGCATGTACCAGCACCACCTCCATTCGTTGGCACAGCGATAGCAGACGTGGCTACTGTAGACGTCTTCATCGTGGTTGCAGTAGCTGTGGCAATAGGCGCTCCACCAGTAGCAGTGACAGCGGATCCGGCACTTCCAGCAACGGCTTCAGTACCACCTGCAATGACTGCCGGGCCAGGAGCAACATACGAAGCGAGGTTCTGATAGATGTTGATCTGGATACCTGGGTCAGTAGCCTTGTATGCTCCAGGGAAAGCCACGCCAGCAGGCGAAGATGATCCACCACCAGTGACAGTGATTTGGTAGCAGGTAACGTAGAACTGAGCACCGCCAGCACCAGACGCAGCATGCAGCGCGATAGCTTCGGCTCTCAGCAGATAATCCCCTGGGGCCAGATCTGTGGGAATCTTCACGTCCATCTTTCCACAGTTCTTGTTCAGATCCTTTGTGCCCCAGTAATCGTCCGAACCACCACCACCAGCAGTGTTCTTCGCCCACGTATCCTGGAAGACCTTGAAGAAGGGGGTCGAGCCATCGGCTGTGGACGCGTCTGCGACTTTGGACATGTAGACAAGGACGGGACCATAGTGTGCACCGCCGATGGCCTCGTTGGTGCAAGAGCGGTCGCCATTCTGTTGATGCATCTCTACGGTTACGACACCACCTGCGGGGACACTACATTTAGAAGCTGCTGGACCGTGGTTGGCGTTACAGCGAATGTCGTTGCTTACTACCGATGTGACCGGGCTGTTGCTGTTGGGAAGCCTGGCACAAGTGGACTGGTGAAAAGGTGTCAATAATTTCAATTATGGGATTTGAAGATTACTTATCTGGTCTTTGCCGTTGATCCAAAGGTCCTGGAAAGTCGCATGAGACGCTACATGTGTTGCAAAGGCAGCAATGCTGGTCAAGATGATTGCGCCCTTCATTTTGGATGTTGTTGAGAATAGCCGGTTGACCTGAGGAAGACAAGTGATGGGCTCTTAGTAGGATGCCATCGAAGTGGTCTCGTACCTAGCACCTCTTTATACTCGTTTCTCCATTCTCTAAGCCGTAGAAATCATGCTCGCTTACGGATGAACTTCAGCCCGCGGTTCCAGTTCGTGCTACTGCATCCCAAAAGACATATCTGTAGAGTATAGCGCCGTCGTGTGACTTACGATTAGATGATAGTAAAGCTTGTCATTGCCGAAACCCGGGTTCTGTTTTCCACGTGTAATACCTAGTTGCTGGTGTGGATATTAACCAGATCGCAGGACTCAATCACTCATTGGCGACCACACAGAGGTCTGGTTCTAGATTCTCTCCATAGGTATGCTTTTGTGTGTGTGTCGTGCAGGGCTGCCTGTATATAATATGCGTACTACGAGTCACCGGATAAAGCTCCCGTCGGCTCGATTGGATGCGAGTTTTCCGAACAGTTTGGAAATCTCATCTTCGCATCTCTGCGAGCTGCAATGAGGATCTGTTTACTCTTATTGACGTGGCTGTACTTGGTGCCGATGAGCGATGGTAGGAAGCGCGCAGTTTTGAACTCTCAAGCTACCGAGAACGCGCACGTTATCAACGAGGCCTTACTGGGAACCGTGACCAGTGCCATCGGACGAGTCGACCAGGTCTTAGGGCGAAGAGTTATCGAAAGCAATCTGTTTAGATGAGATTCGGTAAGCGACGTGTGCCCTGTCTGCGCCTTCCCCAAATTCGGTCCCTCGCAAGAAAAGCTTGTTTCTTGTCTTCCCTAGCACAGCATCACAGGAATGCAGACCGCCCTAGGTCTAGACAAGAGAATGTTTGAGAAGTCGCGTGGCCCGAGACGATGTAGCGATGAGTTGGAATGCGTGTAGGTGCTGACCGGTCATGTTGTGGGGGCTGGCTAGCGCGTCGAGGCACGCCGCGCACGAACTTCCCGTCATCCCTTCACTAACACACAGCTTCTTTCCATCATAAAGGCCTTCCATCGACTTCACTACAGAGGTTTCTGTTATCAGTGTCATATCTGGCTCCCAAACCTCATTCCTGATACTCGGACTGCCGTTCACGGCCATCATCGTTGACTTACGACCAAGCAGCCGGCTCCAGAGTTAGTAGTATACACTCGTTGAGCTAACCATGGCCTTTCAGAATTTGCGCTGTGGTCTCTCTCAAGCACACTCTTAACGGAATTACACATATTCCAAACGAATGCGAAGAAGGCGGCTGCGGTGTTATTCGTAGCTGTTTGAGACACGGTTGACGAACAGTGGACCTTTCCTTCGCAAAACTTCAATCGCAGCTCAATATCAAGATTCTCTTATCTCTTTTTCACTTCCAGGTCTTCAGCTATTCCAAATATTGTGTTTCCTTTAGTTGTGGTTGAGCTCGCTTAGACGGAACGTCCACCTCTCAAGCTTCTACATGCCCAAATTTGTTACATACATCTACTTTGTCGTCTCCGTATGTCAATCTGGTCGAGCGTTTGAGTCGCTGTTGATAACATCTCGTTGTTGCGGACTTACCTACTCCGTGTGTTCCTAAGTGAGTTCGTCGCCCCTACATCAGTCTCTCTTCTCGAGCCATCAATTCCTCCAAATCAACGCCTCGTCATCTTTCCCATCATCATCTTTCACCCCATCAAATATCTCGCTTCTCTCAGACAACCCACGCACAGCCCATCGCCAACGAGTAAAATAGCAAATTTCCACCCTCACCTTCACCTCACCCCTCCCAACAGTCCACCCATCCTTCTCCGCCGCCCTCCCTCTTCTACTATGTGCAGCACCATAATTTCTCTCGCTATATAAGCCCTGATTCAGCACTCTTTTCCCATTAATGAGGTTGGAATACCCTTGGTCGGCTGGTGACCTGTATCTTCCAGTCTCAATGGGGTCGCTACCCGGACAGATTGGAAAGACGCAGGTTCGAGTCGTGATAAAACCAGCTCCCCACCTTCTAAGGCGGTATCTTGAATGGTATCTTCAGAGCATTTACGACGCTGCTATAGGAGTTGTGGCGGCGGGGTTTTCGGCAGGAACTTAACACGTAAAGGGTGACTGTTCTTTTTTGCTCTAGGTTCTCTTTTCTGAAATGATATGCTCTAAGACGTTTTTTTATTGTTGCTGTAGGGGAGGAGGGGGTTATACTAAGTAGTTAGAGAGAATAACATGACACTACTACGTGACTCTATAGAGTGGAGTATAGCATACCTGATAAACACCTTATCCTGCTTATTACCGCTCTGCGTATGCAGTATATATAGAATGCAAGGCATAAGCAAGATTCTTTCTTTTGTGAGAACAAAAGATTATATAGGCACGAAAGAGAAGAGGGGAGACAGGTTTATGGAGAAATTTCAAAGGAAAGCGGTGCCACAACATCTACAGCTTTGCAGAGCCTATTACACAAAGGACTTCGCTACAAGGAATTAGAACATAGGAGTACATATGATTATTAGCTGTTCAAGTGCCTCAAATACAGACAAACGAGCGCACGCAGAAAAGATCAAAGTACAGAGAGGATAGAGCTTATCTGTTATTGATCATGCAAAGGTTTGATTCTTAATCTTCAATAGCATTTTGTCATGCTACTACGCCTGCTCGATGTCTTGAAATCATCATATTCGTGAAGATACCCCACTCTCTGTCTACCCACCGCACCTTCTTAGTCCCGCTTGAGAGGGGTGAAGGTCTCGGCTATGCCCTCCTTTGTGATGATCATCATCTGAAGACCATCACCAACCTCGATATGCCTCTCGACCGCGCTTGTAAAAGCGTCCCGCACCAAATCCTCGACGTGATCCTGCGGTAGGGGTTGCGCTTGCTTCGACTTGAGTTCGTGACCTGTGCCGCTGCCTGGCTCGTACATGTTCTTGAAGTTGACCTGGTTGTCCAGGAAAGGCATGATGAGCGATGCCGCAGCACCAGCCGCCCTACACTGCTCCCTCTCGTAACTGCCGACTGGGTCATAGGAGTACAGCGCACCCTTGCCCTCCTCGTCGAGACCAGCCAGGATGGCGTGTACGTAGTAGGGGAAGAATCGCTTGTTGTAAAGGATGTGGCTGAGTCGTTGTGCGCAGGCAGAGACGGTCATGGGCTTTCCGTGCTGGTACTTGTACATCTTGACGATGGTGTCGAGACGCTCCTTCAACGCATCACCGTCTGCGGCGAAGCCGACTACTGACAGCACTATCTGGGCGCCCTTGTTGTCTGGTCCCTCGCCGCCGATCTTGAAAAGCTTGGGTGCGTATCGTGTGTTGATGTTGTAGCCGGATGTCGAACGTGTGTCACCTGCGAGGATGGCGAAGTCGGCGCCCGAGATGCCTAGTGTTGATCCACCGTTGTCGGTGTAGCTACGCATTGTTAGTTTTACAGATATTCAGGATAAAAGCTACACGTACGGGTAGAAGCCATGTTGCCGCTCGCCCGATGGGACAGTTCTGGGCGTCTGGTTGAATGAATAGCCTGGGCCACCTTGCGGGGGTGCACCGGTGTAGAGTGCAGCCATTGTTGACTTTTGTAGACGTGAGTTTGGAGTGAGCTGTAGGGATCCTCGTCGGTATCGGAGGGTTGTGGGTTATAGCGGCGGATCTGTTTGTTGGTGTTGAAGCTCTGGAGTTACGCAGCTCGAATGCCTGGAGCTTCCACGCGCTAGAGTCTTGGCGCTGATGTAGTGAGAGCATGCATTACAGACGCGTTGGAGCATGCACAGCCATGGTTTTAGTCGACGTCTTGGTATTCATTTTATTAGACATCATACAATTTGTGATCAATATGTTTCTGGCATTGCACTGCTGCTATTGTACAACCACGTTTATCACCTTCTTTCTCTAGACCTCGATCGCCTTCTCTTGGGGGATCTTGACCTGCTCTCCAACTTGCTCCTTGAGCTCTGCTCATCCTTTCCTCTATGTTCCAACTCCTTGCGCTTTACCGTGGTAGAGCTTAGCGCGCTCTTAGACGCGGAGACGAACTCGAGAGCTTCTCTTGGTGCCTTGGATCTCTCCTGTTCTTTGGTCTTCGCGATTCGCTTCTGTGAGGCTTTCAGTTCCTCCACGTAGGCCCACTCGGGAAAGATTGCCGGTATCGCAACATCCTCTGGTAGCGTGGATGCATACGAGTCTTGTTCGCTGATTCCAGCAAAGTCCATCAACTTCTGCATATGGCCCGGATCGCGTAGCACTGACGAGCCTTCCAAGCGCTGGTTGAAATGCTGTCTCTTCTTCTTGAGCTCCAGGAATTGCGCAAACTTCTTAGTCGCTCTCTGAGGTGGCGATCCGGGCGGAGAAGGCGGTATGTCGAAGTTGGGTAGGGTAGGCAAAGTAAGGTTCTGTATCAGAGCGCGTGTACTGGCGTACGGTGAGTCTGACCCGGCATCATTTGCGGGGACATGTTCCTCTGGAGGCGGCGAAACGGTCGGACCTTGGGCAGGACCATTCACTGGACCTGGGGAGGCTGGCGGTTGTTCGAGAGGCGCAGGAGCGGAAAGAGATTCTGGGGCCGGCGCGACTGCTGCAGGAATGTTGGTCAACTCTATATTAGTAGCCACAAGAGCCCTTTTGGTACATTGCGAGTCTCACCTCTGGCTTAGTCGCGGGAACGACGTCTTCCTCGTCGCTGTCCGGGTAGTCGATTCCGAGCATTTTTGGATGCGCAATGCTTGTAGACGATCATCTCGGATTGACCTCAGCATGCGGAAGCTTGGGCCAGCTCCATGTCTTGGCGGGCGAGCTGCGCAACCACCGACTGCCTGGCGAACATCGTAACAACAACCTCACCTTTGAGCCCACAGCAACACATTGCTCTCTCCGATTCTCGAATACAGAACCTCCCTCAACCGCCGTTTCAGTCAGCACCGTCACCATGAACCATCTTCCGCAAGCTTGGGGCCGTGTATGTCTTCCGCCCGCTGCCTCAAACAGCAGTGGTACTAATGCATCATAGCCCAGAGACGATGTATACGGCGCTTACGACCCTTCACACTTCTCCGCTGCCGGCCCGAACCAGCACACCCAGAGCCCGATCGTAACCGGTACCTCAGTCCTTGCGGCCAAGTTCAAGGATGGCGTCGTCATTGCAGCAGACAACCTGGGTATGGTACAACACAACGGGCGGTGAGGGTCTGGCTGACAAACAACTACAGCGTCGTACGGCTCCCTTGCCCGCTTCACTGATGTCAAGCGCCTACGGAAGTTCAACGACGAGGTAGTCGTAGGCTTCGGCGGCGATGTTTCGGACATGCAGTACCTGGACCGCCTGCTCAACTCGCTCGACATCCGCGAGAACTACTCCTCCTCCGAGAACTCGCTGAACGCCAAGAACCTCCACACCTACCTCGCCAAAGTCATGTACAATCGCCGCTCAAAGTTCGACCCACTGTGGAACCACCTGCTCATCGTGGGCATGGACGGAGATAAGAAGCCCTTCCTCGCAAGCGCAGACCTCCTCGGCACCACCTTTTCATCACCATCGCTGGCCACTGGCTTCGGTGCACATCTCGCCCAGCCAATTCTAAGGACAATACTGCCAGATGAGGCCGCCGTAGAGAACGTCACGAGAGAACAAGCGGTAGAGAAGATCAAGGAGTGCATGAAGGTTCTTTTCTACAGAGATGCCAGGAGTATGGACAAGTACTCGATTGCCGTCATCACAAAGGATGGTGTTGATCTCGACGAGAACGTGAAGCTGGAGAACCAGAGCTGGGCCTTCGCCGACAGGATCAGGGGATACGGCACCCAGGTTGTGTAGAGAGAACTATAGGCAAAGGTCGAATATTACGATCAAAGGCGTCTCCTCATTGAGTAGCCGAGGCCTGAATGATAGACATGAATGAATGTACCAATGGCGGTATGACTTTGGCCAAGCCCCCTGCTTCTGACATGGTGCGTATTCGTGCATTAGTACCATTTTCGATCCCCAAGACTCCACGCACAACGGTGCTCAAAAGGACCAACGAGGTTTAAGCTTCGTAAGCTGGAGCGGGGAAGCTCCGCTCACGAGCAGCACCTGGATGATCAACATCTTGGTCATGGGATCGATTGTCCTTTGCTTACAGATATACAGGCCGTTCCATCTTACCACGACCACTGCATCATCCGACGTCTCCTAGTCTACTGTGCAATGACTTCTTCACCTAAAAAGAGGATAGTATTCACGGGCGGTTCTGGAGTGGCCGGACGTCATGTAGTCGAGAAGTTGCTAAGCTTCGGCCACGAGATACTCAACGTGGATACAACACCTTTAGACAATCCCAATGTGCACACCTTGAAGGCCGATCTTACAGACGGCGCCCAGGCTTTCAACAGTCTATCTTGTCACTTCAAGATCAGCGAACCCTTCATGGAGCCAGTCAAGACACCAGATGCCATTGTGCATTTCGCCGGTACGTAAACATTCGTGCTTATTGCAAAGAGCAAGACATCCAAAAAAAGTCATGACTACACGTGCAAAACACCTCCACCAACACGCGCCTAACACGTAAAAACCCCTCAGGCATCCCTCAACCCATGCGCCTCCCGGACAACGAAACCTATCGCATAAATACTCTCGGCTCCTACAACATCCTCGAATCCGCATGTAAACTCGGCATCCGCAAGATCGTCCTCGCCTCCAGCCTCACCACCTACGGCGTCACCTACGCCGAAGGTTCCACGTCCTACGCCCACTTCCCCATTACAGAGTCCACTCCAACGACGCCCATGGACGTCTACGCCACCAGCAAACTCTGCATGGAAACCACTGCCGCGTCATTCGCGCGCCGGTTCCCCCGTGTAGATATATACTGTCTGCGTATCTCGGCCGTCATCGAGCCGGAGAATCATGCGGCAAAGTTTAAAGCGTATTTGACCCGGCCGCAGGATTTCAAAGTCCACGCGTGGAGTTATACTGATGCGAGGGATTTGGGGAATATGGTGCAGTGTTGTTTGCAGACGGACGGGCTGGGGTTCCAGGTGTTTAATGCGGTGAATGATGAGATTACTGTTCCGGAGACGGAGGGCACGAGTGAGGAGTGGTTGAGGAGGGCTTGTCCTGAGACGGAGATTGTGGGCGAGATAGGGGGGAGGGAGAGTCCGGTTTGCAATAGGAAGATGAAGGATCTTTTGGGCTTTAGGGAGGAGTTTGGGTGGCGGGAGGTTTTGGGTAGGGAGCGGTAGGCTTCTAGTAATTGGCTGTACCTCACACCAACGTTGTTTGGTAATTCCGGACGTTGAGAATACTGGAAAGGTCAAAGTGTCCAAGTTGAACTTGAGTATACCCTAATGCTTTCCGTACGCCTGATACAACGACAACATAACGTAAACACTAGTGAATGCCCTTTCGAGGGAAGTCTTCCTATGAAGGTGGATCGATTAGAGCGCAAAGGCTTTAACGGATCCCATTGAAGATTTTCTCAAAGCTTTCTCCAAGTTTGGACATTATATTATAAATTTGCTATACTCATCTCTCGCTTCACATCCACTCCCATCTACTGGCCAATTATGGAGCCTTCTCCTCGTCCTTCTTCTTTCCACTCAACATCTTCTTAACCTTCCCAACACCATTGCTGACCATGCCAAATCCAAATGTCCATCCCTTGATTCGAATGGACCAAACGAAGAAGTAAACAAGCGCCCAGTTACTGATGCAAAAGGCCAGGAAGATGCCAAAGTCGCGCCACTTGTCGCTGGCTTTGACATTGATAGTAGCCAAGTAGTTGTCTCCGACTGAGTAAGGACAGTACTGGCAACCAGTTGTGGCGTCAGGGTTGAGCAGGTAGCCAGGCGAGGCAGCAGCGAAGGCGCCGGCATAAGAGGAACAGCTTTGGCCTGGTGGTGCGTCGAAGATGGCGGTCTCACTCTCCTGGCACTGAACAGGAATGCCGGTCA
The DNA here is from genome assembly GCA_019702505.1 of Alternaria panax. Taxonomy (NCBI): domain Eukaryota; kingdom Fungi; phylum Ascomycota; class Dothideomycetes; order Pleosporales; family Pleosporaceae; genus Alternaria; species Alternaria panax. Next base: position 5,125,866 of record JAANER010000001.1, on the reverse strand, counting down.
ACGTGGCAGAGAGAACACCACCAATCCAGTACGTAGAGGGGTTTACATAATACATCTGTTGTGTACAAGGTCAGTATATGTCTCCCTGGCAGTTCTTACAGCGACGTTGCTTACCCAATATTTCCAGAAGACCGGCATCATCTCGTACGGTCGTACAACACCGTTGAACAAACCGAACATGACGAAGAAGAAAGGCAGAACATTCGAGATGACAGTAAATGATGGCGCGAACGCACAAATCCACTGACCCCAACTCGAAATGAACAAGAAGAACAGCATAGTCATCAAAAATACGTATCCGGAAGTCGAGCTATCCGTGGGCAGTCCAGTAGGGAAATACCACAGAACCCAATACAGCACACTCGACACAATGGCAATGGGGATCTCAGCAACCACTTGTGTAGTGGTAAAAGCAACCCAGCCGTAGATACGAGATGGAAGCTCACGAGCTTGCCAGAGAGCCATGTTCTGGTAGAATTTGGGCACTACGGCGTTGACAATGGTGGGTGGTATGAGGATGATGAGGAAAGCAGTAAACATGCGGTTTTGGAGGTCGCCGATGGAGTTGCCGAGTTGCCAGAAGGTGAAGCCGTTAAAGATTCCGATAATCACGGCGACGAAGAGTTTGCCATAGAGGTAAGATGGGTCGCGCCAGTATTGGATAAATGTGCGCTTGGTGAGCATAGTGGTTTGCTCCCAGACGCTCGCCGCGAACTCGGATTCTTCAGCTCCTCCGTCCTGGTTCTGGTTGGAGATTTTGCTGCGCTCGGTCTTGATGCGGTCAATTTCCTGGAGCGTTTGCTTGTTATTTTCAGAATTGAGCCACTCTTCGTTCCAATTGATCTTGCTGCCATCTTTGCGCTTGACAGGCTTCGCTGCAGTCTCCAGGATGAACTCGGCCACGTTTTTACTGGGCGGACATTGTACGCCACGGTCGCCAAAGTACTTGATTACATCGCGCCCGTTCTCGCCTACCGGACCGAAGTAGAACGTGTTGCCACCTGGGTTGAGCGCAAGAATCATGTCAAATTGCTGTATCAGAACACTGCTAGGTTGATGGATGGTGCAGACGATGGCCTGACCTGCCTGAGCAAGCTTCTTGAGGAACTGAACAATGGAGTATGCTGAGTTACTGTCAAGACCACTGGTTGGCTCGTCAAGGAACAAGAGCAAAGAAGGCTTCGCTGCGAGTTCGACACCGATCGTAAGACGCTTCTTTTGCTCGACGCCCAAGCTAGAAACAAGTGCATCTTGAATGTCTTGTAGTTCGAGAAGATCGATGATCTTGTTGACATAATCAAGTTTCTCCTTCCTCGGCGTGTTCTTGTCTTGACGAAGGATGGCGGAGAACTCGAGGGCTTCACGAATAGTCGCAGTACCGTCGTGGAGATCCATTTGCTCACAGAATCCAGTGCCTCGCTGGAAGGCCTTGCCAAGATTCTTGCCGTCCACTAAGAACTCACCAGAGACGACACCGGTAGACTGTCGTTGCGACAGTGTGTTGAGCAGAGTGGACTTACCAGCACCAGAGGCACCGACAAGAGCAATCATGACACCAGGCTTTGCGTATCCGTTGACCTTGTTCAGAAGCTTACGCTCGCCTCCTTGGTATGGGACAGTGTATTCAACATCCCTCCAGGTAAAGACGCTCTCACTGCTCGAAATAGACTCCAATGCTTCTTCCTCCTCATGGATAGCAGTGTCCGAGCTTGAGGTGGACTTGCTAGCGGCTATCTTCTCCTCGTCAGCAGGAGCTTCCTCCTTGACGGCTTGCTTGGCCCGCTTGTTCTTAGCAAATACCAACGCACCGCCACCTGACGCCGCGAAGGATACAGTCTCGGTTGCGATCACGGTCACCAGGAGGTAAAGCACCGTGAAGGCTATCACAACACCGAAATTGCGCCAAAGGTTCGATCTTGAGTAATTAAAGGACACCTGCAGGTAGTCTGAACCAGGAACGGTGTTGGAATTCGGCGGTGCACCAGTCAAGCTGCAGCCCTGGTATGCAGGATCAACGCCGGGTCCTTGAGGTACCAACTGGCTGGGTGCGCACTCCATAATACGATCAGAGAATTCGTTTGCAAGTACCGACTCGAAAGAATATGCGACTGGGTTAATCCAGTAGATCCATCCGAACCAGATGTAGTCTGTCAAAAGTTGTGGCTTCGGGATAACGTAACCGGTGTAGATGATCAGGAGGTTAAGCGCAATACCGGCAAACCTTACAGCGTCGTCGATAGTTGGTGAGAGGGCGGCGAACATGCGGTAAAGACTTGTGACGCAAAAGGTGGTGGTATAGATGAACAGGAAGTAGATAAAAAACTTGGATACGTCGACGTCGAGACCAGTCATGAAGTACATGATGATTGCTGAACATGTTAGCAAGGTTCAAATGCATTCAGACTTGTGTTCCTCACGTATGCTTTCAGGAGGTGGGACTTACAGAACGGAATGACCTGTGCCAACAACAGCGGGAAATCTTGTACCACACGCGCGATAGCTACAGCACTAGGACGATAGAAAGCGTAGTCCTCATGTCTCTTGACGACGTTGCGACCAGTAACGGCCTTCATGAGTTCCGAAAGCTGGAGCCATCCGAGAAAGAGAATGGAGAAGAAACCGGAACCACCTCGGGAGAAAGCACCTGAGGTATCGAGCGCTTGACCGTAGAATAGAGAACCGACGATGAGACCGTTGGAGACGATGATAACTTGATAGTAAAGTTAGCAACATGATCTGAGATGATAGATGTGACGTGATGTGTCAAGCCTGAATGCCCTCGCAACAGCTTCACGAAGATTGCGAAACCTGAAAAGGCTGCAGAGGTCTCCAGGCTCCATGAACACTTTTGGGAAACTTACAGAATTTGGTGTAGAGCGTAGTCTGATCTCCCCAAGTAAGCCAGAACTCACGCTGAGTACAGGCTAGAACCTGTCGAACGAACGAAACCGTGTATGGACTCTTCTTGCGAACTGTTTTACTCTTGCTCTCACGTACTGCGCCCTCAAATTCTTTGGCGTCCACATAGCCACTGGCTTCGAGCTCAGCCTCGTACTCGAATATTTCTCGCAGTACCTCCTTGTGCGCTTCACTCTCCCTGAAAGCCTTCTCCAGTTCATCAGAAGTCTTTGGTGCCTTGTCTTCGAAGCCTGAGCGGAATTGTCGCTCAGTAGGATCAGTCACCGCAGTCAAGAAATCGGCAGTCGTTTGTCGCTCCGGGCACTTGAACCCGAGGTCCTCGAAATACCGTTTGGCTTCGCCCGCAGGTCCCTGATAGATACATCGGCCTGCATCGATAACCATGACTTTGTCCATAACCTCATAGATCTGTTCACCAGCTTGGTAGAGGGTCACTAGCGTCGTTCGGTTGCTGATGTCGGTCATAATGCGCAGCGATTTGGCGTAGTCGAGCGCAGTACTGGCGTCAAGACCGCGGGTACTGTTGTCCCAGCAATTAACCGTACTCTTGGTGGCGAGAGTCTCAGCAATGGAAACACGCTTGCGTTCACCTCCACTGACACCACGAACATACTCATCACCGACTTTGGTATACTTCGTGTGGGATATGCCGAAGACCTTTAAGAGGGCGTCAAGTATGATGGGAATCTGTAGCATACAATGTCAGTATCTGTCGCATAGGGCGTTGAACACCTGAGACTGACCTCGTGCTTCTCATTCTTCTTGGTCTTGTTGGTGAGAGCAAACTTGAGCGTTTGCCATACGTTGAGATCGGCCATGTGGGAGTCGTCTTCGGGGTTGTAGTTGACCTCGCCACGGAACTGCTTCTTTTGCTTGCCAGCAGGGATACCTCCATAGGACACATCGCCCTCCACAGCAGCATAGGATTCGCGATTGTTGGATATAGCCTTCAGGAACGTCGAACATCCGGACCCGGGTCTAATACAATCAGTCAGTAGTTGTCTGGTAAACAGTTCGGAATATTACTTGCCGGCCCAGAACAAGCATCATTTCACCGTCCTTGACCACACCCGAGAATTCATGAATGAGCGTCCTCATCTGTTTGTGCCTGCCAAGCTTCAACGCCGGTACGAAGCCTGTGACGATCTTGTAAAGGTCAGGCCCGAACGTTCCCAGTATCGCGTCGGGTAGCGTCCTTGCGAATGAAGCGGTCGATCCTACACCCTTGACAGTGAGATTCTTGTAGATGACACCGACTTTCTTGGCCGATTGACCGTCTTTGCGCTTCTCGAAATGGCCCTCGCGCATGAATTCATCGAGTTCGAAGTCGTCTTCTTTCTCGTCCGCCGCGGCAGCGGCACCAATGTCTCCCGGCTCATCATCTTCTGTGTCCCCTGTGCCCTCTTCTGCGCGTGTAATCGATCCCCGACGGTGGCTCTGGCTCTGAGGTCCGCTGACCCTACTCACGGTTCTAGAAAGTGGGTTCGATCGTTGCGATTGCGCGCCCCGTGAACGCGACTTTGAGAGAGACGCAAGTTCTCCTCGTAGAACTTCAAGATCCTCTGCTGCAGCCCGTGTGTCCAGTCTCCCGGCATCTCTCTCACCCCATGTACCTGCGCGTTTCAGACGGTCGCGATCCGGGCCATCTTCCTCACTCTGGTTGTCCGGCGTTACTACCTCTTCTCTCCCATCGCGAAGATAGTCGTCCTCGTGCCATGGGTTGCGTCGATTGTCCCGATCGGGTGGGATTGCGGATCCCCACATGTTGCAAACAGAAGTATTGGGTATCAAACAGCTATACTGGAAGAAAAAACAGAAGACGAAAAGGGTTGGAGTGCAGCAGCAGGAGCAGTCGGAAGGTATGCCGCAGGAGTACTGCTCAATTGGGGTTTATTAAGTGGTCACCGTTGAAGCCAGGAGAATGCTGGGAGTGTTACCGCCAACGGGGATACCAGGCCAAAATTTAGGTAGTTGACAAACCGCATGCGCAGAGGGCAGCGGAGATAAAGCACAACCATGTCGTCATCTTTGAGATTTGATCAACGATTGACGTACCTTGCCGAGGAGCTAGACTGAGCTAAACTTGCGAAGCACATCCACCCATCTCACGATCCCAGATGCGGTTGGAAAGGGTGGGCATCCACCATTGTTTCCGCATTACCAATCATTCCTTCGGCAGAAGATCTCATTCCTTCGGCAGAAGATCTCATTCGCTTTATCCTCTTAGGCAGGTGTCCCTGCATATCAAGCCTGCCGCACGAGTCACAATTCACTCGTGTGAGGTGGACCATCTGGCATTCCTGACAGGCATGTATAGGTTGCAGACAGGCGGTCCGTTTCCATAATCGGTGATTGGTAGTTTTTATGTTTGTTGGTGTGATGTAGTCTGCATGGATTTCAACTTTACGGAGTTAAGGTTTAACACTCTGATGTCGATCCCGCCAAGATTTGCAAAGTCCGATGCGATTCGGGGGATGTCAGTCGATTGCATTAAGAGCGCGTCCGGGTGCATAGCCATATCGCCTACATGGTCTGCTTGGAAAGTGTATATATCTTGGAACGTGCGCGACTCCTCGAAAGGGTACATAAGCTTACAGAGCATGTATACGCTTAGAAATGTATGCATGTATCTGTACCTAGATACAGTGTAGAGAGCAACAAGGACGCGCATACCCTAGCACCATTCATTCCTCGCCTAGACGATGCGCATGTTGTACGAAATCGAAGATTATGGATCCATGCATGCTTAGAAATAGACGACTGATGGGCCATTTTGTGGATATCAATGGCATTTGGATATCTGCTTTTTGGGCTTATCGTCGTTGGGCTTCATCTGGACTATGATAAGGATTCCGGGAAGTGTCCAATATATATTTATCCTATCAAAAGGGGTATTTGCGTTCAACCGACCATGTCAAACTCCGTTCCACAGTCTCCCACCGTTATGTATCAGGCTTCAAAGTTTGGGTTCTTGTAGTCACGGCTTCTTCTCAATAAGCTGAGGAATATCTTCGGGCTTATTGTTGCCTTCCAGAATGTTGTAGACAGCGGTGAAGAGTGGAAACTCAGCCTCCATACCCTCGGCCTTCAAGAACTCGTTAACCTCGTAGGCAGTGCTGGTACCCTGGAGTTTCTGGCCATTGAGTTCAGACTGCTCGATCTCGTAGATAGTCTTGCCTCGGGCGACAGCCATCTTTGCACAGCGGAAGTTGCGCCCACCCGAGCACGAAGTGATAACGTCGGCAACACCACAGCTTTCCTCAGTAAAGGTGCTTGTGCGAGCACTGTCTCCGAAGAAAGCCTTGCCGAACTTGACCATCTCCAAGATTCCGACACGCATAACGGCTGCCTTGGCGTTGTCTCCCCAGCCCAAGCCATCTACGAAGCCTGCTGCAAGCGCGATGATGTTCTTCAGCGCTCCGCCCAGTGAGACACCAGCGACGTCGTTGACGATATGTACGTGGAAGTAAGGGCGGTGGAAGAGCTTCCGGACGTTCTCATGTGACAAAGGTGGGTACTCGTTGGGGAGAGCGGTCAAATGTGCCGAACGCTTGCTGGGCTTCTTCTTGCTGGGATCAATAAGGTCAACATGAGCAGTGAGATCGGTTTGCGAGGCATTAGGCGAGCCGCTGGGTGTGGGGTTGCGCGAATCCATCGGTGGCGGATCATATGCTACAGTTGTCTCCGAGTACTTCTCTTGGGCGATCTCAGAAGCAATGTTCGCTCCTGATAGAGCGCCACAGTAGATATTGAGGGTCATGCCAATTGTCTCTGACATGAGCCTGATGCCCTTCTCACTGACATCCACACCCTTTGTGCAGCAGATGGCTCGCGCGTAAGGGAGAATCTTGCCGACCAGCTGCTGGCTCGACCGCGCAATAAATTGATGTGGGAGGACAAAGATGAGTATCGTGGAGTCCTTGCAAGAATCGGGTAGGTCGGGGTTGGCAACGACGTTCGAAGGCAGCGTGATGTTCGGGAGGTATTTAACGTTCTCGTGAACTCTGTTGACGAGTTGCGAGAGCTTCTCAGGCTTGTCGGAGCCGTTGTAGTGAGGCGAGTCTTTCGGGATGATGTACTCCTCCTCGAACACCCACATCTGCACGGTCTCTTCGAACAGAGATGGGTTCTCCTTGACGTTCTCGGCGACTAGCTTGGCCATTGTAGTGCCCCTGCATCAATCAGCTCTTGGTCTCAGGAATCGTTCATGGCTCCATCTTCTCCAGCGAGCCGCTGCAGCTACATACCAGTTGCCGGAGCCAACTATGGTCACCTTGTGCTTACGTCCAGCACTGAGAGTCGCCATTGTTCTTGCAGGGTGTGGTGTTGTTTGCAGGTTCGCGGTATAGGGTGCGTTGATTGGTAGTGCAACTCGCTTGCGCAGATTTTGGGGTAGGCGATAGGGAGTGACGTAGCGCGTAGGTGAGTGTGACGCGAGCGATAGAAATCTTGATACCGCCACTTCTTATATGTTTATGAGATCTGGATGTGGTCGGTAAAAGTTCACATTGCTCGGGCGGCGACTTTCACACCTGCTGTCTCGGTAAGCGGAAGGGTCCGCCTGGCCTCGGCTCTGCTGCTGGTTATGAGCTCGTGATGCGGCGATACCGAAAGCGGGCTCTAGCTGACAATGGATTGTGGGCGGTGAGGGCGTGTTCAAGTATCGAGCGAAAAGCGGCTCCGATGGTAAACTTTGATCGGGAGCACCCAAAATGTTGGATCTAGGAACGATTTCGGAGACATGCGTCAGAGACATGGGTTAGCTGCAGAACGCCTATCATCCAGCCGGCTGATCATGCACCCAGCATTGACCAATGAAATGGCGGTCGCCAGCACTACAGCTCGTACAACCATGGTAAACTTCCGAGTCCCTGCGCAAACAGTTGGCAGTTGCTTGCTGCGGGGAAGGCGCGGCGCTTTCACGGTTAGGCCCTCGTCAGCAGATGGGGAGGCGGATGTTGTTTATGATGCGCGCACGGCGGGTGAAGACGCGCGACGCAGTCCATACATGGAGTGAGAAATGAAGCTTCATATAGCACAAAAGGAGGAACGTAGTAGTAGTGGCAGTATTGGTAGTATTGGGTATTACAAGTCGTGTGTCCTTTCATAACATCGCATTAAGTATCCTCCCTAAACTCCCTCGTCCCCCGTGAACAAGTAGATAGCAGTGAAAGCAATGACTCCAACGTCGAAGCGCTGATGACGCTATGCTGTGATCACTGATATGTGGTATCGCCTTGCTAGTATCCGTGACGCAAATCCGTCCTCATTACCGTCCAACTGGGACCGGCCCGCAATCCATTTCGACTATTGCTAGCTTACAAGGCGAAGCCGAAAAGCGCGAAAAGACCACCAGCGAGAGCAGGGGTGCCGTAGACGGCAATGCGACCGGCAGCTCCAGTGGGGGTAGAGGAGGCAGCGCTCTCGGTAGCATCAGCGGTGTTGTCGGGGGAAGAGCTGCTGCTGGTAGCCGAGGCGCTGCTCTCGCTGCCGGAAGAGGAAGCACCGTTGCCGGCATCGGTGGCGTCGGTGGTGGTCAAGTTGCCGCACTCGTTGTCACGGGCCTGGTTGCACTGGAACTGGGCAGCAGCATCGGAGCCGGTGGCGGCGATGCACTGGTCGTACCAGTAGCGGCACATGAGACCGGGGACGGTCTGCTGGTAGGCGTCCATCTGCTCGCTCACGTCGGTACCGTTTCGGCATTCGCAGGAGAAGTCGAGCGTTTGCTGCGGGCATGTTAGCGCGAATCGTTCAGTGGCAGGCGCATGTGCTTACAGAGTCGCATTGGTTGCCGTTGCTGGCAAGGGATCCCTGGCCGCCGCAGAGCTCGACGCAGGTGTTCTGGTTGGCGTTGCACCACGTCTGCTTGTCATCCTGGGGCACAGAGCCGGCGGAGACGGTGCAGCAAGGGATGGGTGTGTCGTAGTTGCCCGTGCCGTTTTGCGCAGAGGCGAAGCTGGCGAAAGCCGAAGCGGCGACGATGATGGAAGAGTAGAGCATTGTTGTGGATGGGGCAGAGAATATCAATGCCTGCGAAGAGCAGAGTTAGCGGGAGATCGGCAGTGGTGGTGGAGCAGGCGGGCGACAGGGCTTGGGACGAGAGGTGGAGGGGCAATGGGCGCAATATATGCAGATACGCGTCTGTTGTAGGGCATGTGGGACTTACAGCGTGATTTAATGCTGGTTTGGTGGAACGGATAGAAGAGGCGGGTGTTGCTGGGGAGGGCAGGAATATATGCTGGAGCGCACGGGCTAGAGAAACAGCGCTAGCCGGCCGTGCTTGCCCCTAGCAGCTAGGGCAGTTGGATTCGAGATACGCTCAGACGCGACCGAAAGACTACCTGGGCGACTTATTCGATACCGCCCGCCTGGAAATTGCTCAATTTGCATTTCCATCGCGACAAGGCCGACGTGCCGGGCGCTGACATGATGTCGGGCTGAGTATCGCGAACGGCCATCGTCACTCTGCCCGCGGTGTTGTTTCAGACGACGCCAGACGCAAAACCTGCCGCGCTTCGGATATACACCTGCGGCAGCGACACTCCACCCCAGCGGACTCGCACTCCAGCTGCCAACCGTTAAGCGCATCTGCAATCACCATGCCATGCAGGCTGTGGTTGGCTGCGTCGTGGAGCCGCCCCGGCCCATGAATGTTGACCTGCTTGGCTCGAGGCAAAGGAAGATGGTCCCAAGTCACTGTCAACCGTGCATCGCGTTCTCTGCGCAAACCCCATCTACTGACACGTACGGGGCTGCTCACTGACGGTCAAGCATGCTCGTGCGGGCCGAGCTCCACTGTTGACCATACGCCGGCCAAAAACAATTGCAGCCTTGCATGCTTGACCACACCCCCAGCGTCGCACAGTTTCAGATCTCATCTCATGTCGCTTCAAGACCCGGCGGTATTTGAGAGAAGCACAGGAGCACGATTGCAACCACAGCAGACACAGCTGTCACTGGAGGAACGCGCATCCACGACTTCCGGCTTTGTCTACCTAGCTTATTGCCTTGCTGGGTGTCCCGCATATACATCCTCGGGCCGCACAGACGAACGACGCATCCACCGGCCCAATGCATGTGGCCTGCAGTGGGCACCACCAATCACGTTTCTTGACAAATCTACGTTAAAAGACGCACGCCGTTCCTTGTGAACCTATTCGCATTGCCACACACCGCCACGCTGCTAGCTGCAACTTCTCCCCACTATCCGTCCCAAAACAACACCTTGTTGTGACGCATCGGATATAAGCTCGTTGTGCGGAGAAGAAGAGCGGAGAAGTGCCGATGTTGTCACCTGAGCCAGGAACACGCGGTGCTGGCTAACCCATACAAGATACGATGCGCAGCGACGACTTCGTCGCGTACCATCTCACGATTTGACTATCGCGACACCTTGACAGCCACTACTGGATGGCGTCGACGGACGTGTCGACATTGCCTGCATTCGCTACCCAGAAATGCGAAAGTGGCTGTGGCGTAGCCTGTACAAGGTAACACCTGTCGTCAGCCGATCACGCGCGTGTACGACGCCGTCCAACCGTTGGCCGAGTTTGCTTCGCACAAGAAGATACTCGAACCTCTTCTAGCCGCGTCGTGACGCCATGTACGATCATGGGACATCAGTACTATTGAATACATGCAATTTGACGCGACCAAGTGGCGGCTCGCGTCAGAGGCCTGCATTCCTCATCGAACGCATGGTTCGTGCGCGCAGTGACCTGGCCTAATACCCCCCGAGGCTGGCGGATTGTACAAATCTTGCTACAATTATGGAATATCCGTATGGAACCTCGTCTACATGACAAACTCCAGCCCAACATGCGCTGTCGATGCACTAGTCTGCCTAAAAAGCTGCTGCAGGGTCGCTACTGCCTTTGCAGCCCCGATGATGTCACGACTAATGGGGCTTGCGTCGCCGATGCAATCGCACCTGGGCAGATTTCCATGCCGTTGAAGTTGACGCACCAACAAACCAGCCTCGCCGGCCATTGGACCAGAAAGCTCAGTCGACATGGTCATTTCTGGTATGCGTTCCAAAATGCTGAACAACTACTTCGTCTGCACTCTCGGCCAAGCTGCCGTCCTGAACACCAATCCAAAGCCATACCGGAACATTAGCGACTTCCTCACTCAGCAATCCCAGCATCATCCATTCCTCCCGGCCGTTGGATTTCCCATACCGCGATCAGATCAACAATATTGGGACTATAAGGTTCTCACATTTGCAGACATTGACCAAGGCACCAATGTCTTCGCCTCACGCCTCGCAAAGTCCCTTGAGACCTCTGAAAAAGCCGGGACGGTCGCTTTGTTGTGCCACAGCTCTCCAGAATTCCTCTTCATCTGGTTGGGCCTAATCAGACTAGGGTATTCTGTCCTTCTGGTAGCACCACAATGTCAACCAGCTGCCATACTGCATCTGTGCTTATCATGCGAGGTTCCTGCTCTCTTCTACGATGCTGCTCATACAGAAAGGGCGCAACAGACAGAGAAGCTGGCAAAAGAGCAAGGATCTGCCGGATTAGAAGTGCGGCTATTACCTTTAAGCGACACAGAAGACGTCTTCGAGGTCATCCAGACTCCTCCAGAAAGGAGCGTTGAACCTCTTCACGTAGATGAAAGATCAATTGCCTATCTCCATCACACCTCTGGGACCTCGTCAGGTCTACCGAAGCCTATACCGCAGTCTCATCGCGCCGCTATTGGCGTGCTTCCACATCTCCCTAGAATTCCCTCTATAGCATCGTTCACCACAACGCCACTTTATCATGGCGGCATTGCAGACCTGTTTCGATGCTGGACAAGCAGTGCGATGATCTGGCTTTTTCCTGGCAAAGACGTGCCCATAACAGCACGCAATATCTGCAGTTGCCTAGATGTGGCCAAGTCATATGCGGCGACTGAAGGACTACCCATGGTCAAATACTTCTCGTCAGTACCATATGTACTCCAGATGATGGAGGCCGACGAGAGGGGTCTTCAAATGCTACAAGGCATGGACATCGTGGGTGTCGGAGGTGCTGCATTGCCAGCAGAAGTTGGCGATCGGTTGGTGAGAAACCGGGTGAACCTCATCTCAAGATTTGGAAGTGCGGAGTGTGGCTTCATTCTGTCTTCGTATCGCAACTTTGCCGCCGACAACGATTGGCAGTATCTTCGAAACTATAACCCACCAAAACTGGTAGAGTTCGAGAACCGCGAAGGTGATCTAGCGGAATTGGTTATAAAGCCGGGGTGGCCGCACACGGTACCTTATACCATATCATCAGACAGGATCTTCGACTGACTTGAGAACAGGCGAAACAAAACCGACCGGACGGATCGTTCGCCACCGCCGATTTATTCGCGGCACATCCTACGATCAAAGACGCATGGCTGTATCATTCCCGAGCAGACTCACAGCTCACACTGATAACAGGAAAGAAATTCGACCCAGCGCCATTAGAGGACGCTATTGCGACGTCTCCTTACCTTGACGATGTGTTGATATTCGGCAACAATCAACCTTTTCCAGGTGCTCTCCTTCTACGGTCAGAGCAGGCGAGCAATATGTCTGATCAAGAGCTACTCAACGCCATCAAGACACAAGTTGAGAAGTTGAACAGCGAAAGTCAAGATCATACTAGAGTACCCCTTGGCATGCTGATTCCACTACCACATCAAGACCAGCCGCTTGAGAAGAGTAGCAAAGGGACGATCATTCGTAGAGCAGCAGAATCTCGATTCGAAGATATCATCAACAGCGCATATGGCTCCCAGGACTCCGATTCATCACCTGAAGTAAGCGATAAAGATCTGCCTCAGCACTTAATCAGTCTCATCCAGAGCATGACTGGACAGACGGCAGAACTGAACGAGGACATGGACCTGTTCTCCTATGGGGTGGACTCTATTGCGTGCATGCAGTTGAGGACGCGTTTGAGGCGCTTGATTCCCAACTTCGAAGGGCAGCTTCCGATGAGTGTCGTCGAAGATTGTGGTACCATACAACGGCTGGCGGATTACATTTTGCGAAAGAGACACGGACAGATTGACTATAATGGTGAAGATCAAGAGAAGCTGATGCTGGACCTGGTGAAGCAATACGGCTCGTTCAAGACGACGCCACAACAAGCCACCACCAACGGATCACTTGGAGGGAAGGGAGTCGGGGAAGTGGTAGTACTTACGGGAGCTACTGGTGCGTTGGGAGCACACATTCTAGACTTGCTGCAAAAGGCGTCCAACATCGAGGCTGTTTACTGCCTTGTTAGAGGGGCAGATGAGCATGCAGCGAGAGAACGTGTTAGCAAAGCATTGGAGCAACGGGGAATGGCCAGCCTGTCATCATCAGAATTATCCGAGGGTAAGATCAAAGTCGTGCCGTCTCAACTAGGTGAAGAGCGTCTGGGGCTCAGCGACGAAGTGTACGAGTACCTCGCGCAGAAAGCGACATCGGTCATCCACATTGCTTGGACTGTCAACTTCCGTCTCAAGTTGCGCAGTTTTGAGAAAGACAACATAGCTGGTGTGAGGAACCTGCTCGATCTTGCGCTAAGGTCACTACGGTCCCAACCTCCGCGCTTCACGTACTGCTCTTCCACTGCGGTTATTATGAACAGCTTGCTCGACGCTTCAGGTGAGCTACCTGAGAGCCTATCATCTGAGCCCTCTGCGGCGTCCCCGTTGGGCTATTCGCGTTCGAAGTGGGTTGCAGAGCATATCTGTCTCGAAGCGCATAAACGGACGAGTCTCCGCGGACATATTACAGTCGTCCGTGTGGGCCAGCTTGCTGGTGATTCGACGTCGGGGGTATGGAACACGAAGGAGGCCTGGCCAATGATGTTGAGTACTGTGAAGCTTATCAAGTGTTTACCCGACCTTGGAGGCGAACCTCTGGATTGGCTACCTGTCGACGTTGCTGCGAAGGCATTCCTTGAGGCCACTCGTCCAATCAAGGGGGCGGAAGACATGCCAGTGTTCCATGTGTTGAATCCGCATCAAGAACCCACCTGGAGCCAGATGTTGCAGTGGTTGCAGGAGAAGGAAGGGTTCGAGATTGTTACTCCCAAGGCATGGGTCGAGCGGTTAGAACAGGCTGGCGACTCGGATCATTCTGCGCTGAAGCTGTTGGGACTGTGGAAAGAGTCGTATGGCGGTGGTATGGAGGAGAAGGCCTTGAGATCGCAGTTCTCAACAACGGAAACGAGCAAGTGTGTACCGGCGCTAAGGGGTGTGAAGCCGCTGGACAAGGGGTACGTTGAGAGAATCTGGTACTGGATACAGCAAAACGTGCGATAGAACGGTCGAGGGGCGGGAAGAGGAGCGGCGGTCCACGAAGGATTCACACTACCTGTCGTCGCCGCGAAACAAGCCTGTATCAACATCAGGCATCCAACATGTGTTGCGGTAGAAGATTACATGGCGAATTCAACCCGTCAATGGGACCGTTTTGTTCCGTTCTCTGCTTCTTCGGATGTTGCATCTGCAGCATGACACGCATAGTGTGACTGTGACATACCTCCCAGGCGATCAAGTGCAAGATGCTGTGCGTGGTAACGTGCGGCTAATAGCAACAGGCTCAGGGACCATTACGGTGGCATTGTGAGTCAGCTACTCTGAGAGCATCGCGGATTTGGTGAAGATGTTCCCGACGATGCTCGCAGAGTAAACACCATGGATTGCTGATAGAATCTCTCCGAGGCGGACACTTTGGCCAAAGCCACAGATTCTCGATTCAGCAAAAGAAACACCGTAGCATGAACTGCGCGACGTGACGACACTCTTCATCGTCTCTCCATTTCGCCATGCTACCAAGACAGCCACCGTGACACATACCTGCAGCCGCAGTGGTGATGCATCGTCTCCTCCCGTCGCATTCTCGTGCGCTGGGGAGCGGAGCGCAATTCCTCTCCGAACCCCCGACCCTCATGCCAAGCTCTTGCGACTGTGAGTCAAAACGAGCTTGGCGGCTTGCCTGATTGACGAGGCTAGAGCGATATTGTGTAGATGGGGGATCCACAACGGTGAAATTTAGCCGGCAGGGGTGGATTCCAGGCAGCTACACACGATCTTGCAAGTGTGGTAATGAGGGGGTTTACGGACGAAGTCTGACAGCGCCCGTCGGCACGCTAATGATGCGTTTTCTGGTCTACGCCAGATGTGTTTGAGATGGCGGCATAAGCGCATAGAGACAAAAGAGAACGCGCTGTGCCGCGACAGCAGTACACGTGAGAAACCTGGTCAAAATGAGAACAATAAGGTGATGAAGCGGACTTGAAAAAATCTCGGCGCGCACGGCGTCCGTCCCTTGTCCAAAACGCTTGATGCAAACGGACACTAGCCAAGCCGCAAGATCGTCTGCAATGGCGCGAAGCTTCTTGTCCACAAGCACGTTTCCAGGCTCACGATCCAGGCCCTCGGTTGCCAAACCCCCCCTGCGATGCAACGACAGGTGCAAGCCGCAAAGTCATCGAGTCACCGGTTTGGAGATGGCATGGGCGTTCGGAGGCATGATGGTGGGGTTTAGGCAGCCAGTGAGAGGTAAATGACTATGAGAAGGCACATTACACGGACGAAACCTGGTGCCATGCTGCGATGAAAGCAGAAACTTGATGATTCTGGCCTATTCAGATATTGAATACGATAGGAATGCGAGGAATGCGACCCCCGAGACCCCGGTACCAAGCTTTGTCGCGCGCATGGGTGAGCGACGACACCCGGCAGCTAATTCTAGCGCCTGCGCCGCAGACGGGGACGGGGACGAAAGATGTTGATGTCTCCGTCAGACAAGGGCAATGTCGGTTGCACTCGATTCGCTTCAGCCCTAACTCCGCTCTTGTTACTTACCTCCTTTTTGACCCGCAAGAGACAGGTAGTATATAGAGGCTATGCTTTCCGCCCCTGGGAAGCGCTTGCCTACTTACTTACCCAAGGATCCTTCCGCCTCTTGTTCCTTCTTCATCTATTTGTTTGTTTCCTTGGCGCTTCGACAACTCGTCTCACCAGCTACCTTACATTCTCGTGTATATAATACACGGCCAAAGCGCTTTCGCCATGGGCCACACAAACGACGAACTCCGCCCCTCCAGCATGGCGGACTCGGAGAAAACCGCTGCGCCTAGTTTCCAGCCCACCGTTACCGACGAGAAGAAGGGCACCGTTGAGACTGTTGTTCCTGCTGCTGGTGTTGCAGTAGATGCTGCTCGGCCTGTCACTGGCGAAAAGTTGTCGCGACCCAACTCGACAGCTGAGCCAACGTTAGACGATGAGGACAATTTCGAATACCCTACGAAATGGAAGCTCACTGCTATTACTCTGGCGCTCTGTCTGAGTGTATTTTGCATGGCACTGGTAAGCTGCACCTTTCTGTAATCCCCGGTTCCACTGCTTTGGTACGCCGTTGATCGACAGCGGCTACACCTGTCAAACCAAAGTGTAATCACTACCAATGAGTACATGCTAACAGCCTTGTCTAGGATAACACAATTATTGCAACAGCCATTCCTCGTATCACGGATCAGTTCAAAGCACTCAATGATGTGGGATGGTATGGCTCGTCATATCTGCTCACAACGTGCGCGACACAATTGATTTATGGAAAGTTCTATACATACTACTCCATCAAATGGGTATACCTCATTGCCCTCTTCATCTTCGAACTCGGCTCGCTCATCTGCGGAGTTGCACCAAACTCGACAGCCCTCATTATTGGTCGCGCAGTCGCTGGTGTAGGAGCAGCTGGCATCTTTTCTGGAGCCATTCTGATCATCTCTGTCACCGTGCCGTTGCGCAGTCGTCCTACCTACATGGGACTGATTGGAGGTATGTATGGTATTGCGTCTGTCGCTGGTCCACTGTAAGTTGTGGAGAAGAACTCGGGATCTAAGATCGACATGGACTAATAATTGCGTAGGATGGGCGGAGCCTTCACAGACCATTTGACTTGGCGTTGGTGCTGTAAGTGATTACTCATATTTGATGTAGGATCAAGCTTTGTGGATCTTTCCGCTGACTTCCGGTGCACAGTCTACATCAACCTTCCCTTCGGTGCCCTGACCGCTGCCTTCATTATCCCCTTCCTCAGTGTAAAGCGTCGCGGCAAGAAGCTCGAGGCTACATGGAAGCAGCAGCTTCAGAAGTTTGATCTGCCCGGTACCGCGTGCTTCTTGCCGGCTATCATCTGCTTGCTGCTTGCCCTTCAGTGGGGTGGTAGCAAGTATGCATGGAACAGTGGACGCATCATTGCACTCCTGGTCATCTTCGTGGTTCTTGTTGCCGGTTTCGTCACCATCCAGTGGTGGAAGCAGGAGGATGCTACCGTCCCCCCGCGCGTGTTCCTCAACCGCAATGTCTGGGGTAGTGCATGGTTCGGTGCCATGTTGGGCGCAGCATTCTTCCTCATCGTTTACTACCTTCCCATCTGGTTCCAGGCGATCAAGGGCGCATCGGCCACCAAGTCCGGCATCATGAACCTGCCTGCCATTCTAGGACTCGTCATCATCTCGATGCTTGCTGGTGGTCTCGTCACAGCTCTAGGCTACTACACTCCATTCATGCTCATCTCATCTGTCTTGATGGCGATTGGTGCCGGTCTCTTGTCCACATTGGAAGTCGACAGTGGTTCTCCCAAGTGGATCGGATACCAGTTCATCTTTGGTGCTGGTGTCGGTTTCGGCATGCAGCAGACCCTTGTCGCTGTTCAGACAGTCCTGCCGGCCGACGACATCCCCATCGGTACGGCGATAATGATGTTCACGCAGACTCTCGGCGGTGCTCTGTTCATCTCCGTCGGCCAAAACGTCTTCACCAACCAGCTCATCAAGAACCTTGCCAGCATCGTGCCTGATCTCGATGCAAGCATTGTTCTCCGGACCGGCGCAACTGAGCTCAAGAATGCTATCGACCCCGAGTACCTATCCGGTGTGCTAGCGGCCTACAATCAGACTCTTACCCAGACATTCTACGTCTCGGTTGCTTGCGGCACCGTCTCTATTATCGGCGCGGTGTTTGTCGAGTGGAAGTCGATGAAGGGCAAGCAGATCACCATGGCTGCTGCTTAGACGTTGTCTAACCTTGGACTGGGACTATATTTCGACCTGATGATTTCCTGGACGTCTTGGTCTATGGATTGTACGATACCCTTTTCGGCGGCATGATAGCACTAGCATCTTGAAGCGAGCGCGGCGTTCTTGTGTTTTGCATGACAGTACCGTTATACTGTCACATATACGTTGTAATAAATGCGCGACGGATTGATAGACACAGCGTCTTGCTGTTTAGATGAGTTAGCCGATGTGCTGGCAGAGACATGACGACTCTTCTCTCTCTTGGAAAATGTAGACCTATTACAAGATATACTGCATGAGCTTCACATGATGCACACGTCTTTGTTACAAAGGAGCTCATTTTTCGTAGGTTGTACCTTGTCTACGCTACATTAACGGTCGTTTGAGAAGGTAACGGTGTATGCCTTTAGGGTAGAGTCTAGAATCTAGGGTACAACTCCAGAAAAACGAGCTCTTTGTATACCTGTATCATGCCTTCACTGCCGCCCCATGTCGAGCCGGTTCCACCCGTCGTGACGTCAGCCCGTTTCTTGTAGTTTAGCCAGTTCTGGATGCATGGATGTCACATGCCAGTCCTATTCCCAGTCAAGACGGCAGAGAAGAGGAGGCGAGTGGAGCCGGCAGCCGGCGCGCACGAATAAGAGAGGTTGGGATGTTAGGCGTCGGCTTTCAGGCTGATGCTTAGCAAAGCTTGTTTCCGCAGGGTCAAGCCTCCCACTGGCGATCAACACTTGATCCTGCACTGCGCCCACCTTCGATTGCGCGTTCGGCGCTTCTTTTTCCAGTCTTGCATATTCTGCTTCCACTTTGTCACGCCATGCGCCAGCTGACCTTGGTGTTTTGGCAACAATATACTTTTGACATCCGTTACTGCTAGCCGGCCTCTGTTGCGCGCCCTAGTTCCGTTGCGCCGAGACGCGATAACACTCAGCATAGCCAGCACATTGAACGCTTCCCAGAGAGAGTCACCGTCGCGCATTGCGCATCGCAGCCATGGCAGAAGTGAAGGATGCGACGCCCGAAGACGCGCTGAACGGACATGCGCCGGGCATGCCGGAGAAGGAGGGGGGCTTCGAGGGCGCCGATAACGAGCCCCCAAAGCCACAGAAAACGGATACGTTCGGCAGCAAGAAGAAGGACCCGGAAGGCGGTTTCGACGACACACCCATACCGCGCGCACCTCCCGGCTATACCGTCAAGTTCAGTCTGCATCGCGCGAACAACCTCCCGCTCGCCGACATCAACACCCTCAGCGCCGATCCCTTCATCATCGCCCAGCTCTTCACCGGCCTGCCGACACGACACAAAGAAGACCCGCCGTTGACAATGCGAACACCGACAGTACGCCAGAGCACCGATCCCGTATGGGACTGCGAGTGGATAGTCGCCAACGTGCCCGCTTCAGGCTTCAACCTCAAATGCCGCATATACGACGAAGACCCGGCAGACCACGACGACCGCCTCGGCAACGTACACGTGACGGTCCCTTCGATCGACGAGAATTGGGGGGGCATACAAGACCAGACGTACCCGATCAAGAAGCGCATGGTGAGCAAGCGGGCCTATGCGCTGCGTGCCATGGCTGTTTGCTTCGGCAAGGCGCAACACATGAACGGCACGCTGAATGTCAGTGTAGAGGTGCTGGGCAGGACAGAAGACGAGAACGGCGGGCGCGCGTATACAATTGGGCCACAGTTCTGGATACGGCACTACTCGCCGCTGTTAGGACGCTTGTTGGGCCAGAAAGAGCCCAACACCGATGGCCAAGTGTCGCGCAGGAATGGCAAGCAGAAGCCTGAAAAGTACAACTTCCAGTCGAATCAGATGCAGCTGCGCGGTCCCGTCCCCGAGGCCATGTACCACCGCTACGTCGAGTTCAAGCCCTTTGTCAAGAGCATGTTCACTGCCAAGGGCGTACGGGGCTTCATCCTGTCGAAAGCGCTGCATCACCAGCACGCACGCGTATACAATTTCGATCACGCCACCGAATTTAAAGTCCTACCTGCGCCTTGCAAGGAATTCACGCAAAAGTTCCTCGAACTCGTCCACTTCGACCAGGGCGGGAGGATCTTCACCTACGTCTTGACCCTTGACGCGCTCTTCAGGTTCACAGAAACCGGCAAGGAGTTCGGTATCGACATGCTGAGCAAGCACACCATGCACAGCGACGTCGCAGCCTACGTCGCCTTCTCCGGCGAATTCTTCATCAGAAGACTAAGGCACAAAGACCGCAAGCCGTCGGACGAAGGCGGAAACAACAAATTCCACCCCCCAAGCGACATCTACGGCGGTCCGCCCAAAGAAGCGCCAAACAGAGACCCAGCCTACTACGAACTCGTCATCGACAACGACTCAGGCACCTACCGTCCCAACGCCAAACTCCTTCCCCAGCTCAAAGAATTCATGTCGCAAAACCTCCCAGGTCTACACATCCGCACGCTCGACTGCCAAGGCGACGCCGAGAAGATGGAAGCCATGAAGAGCGAACAGCGCGAACGCAAGAAACAAGAGGGCGGCGCCGTTGTCTACACTCAAATCAGCAGGAGCAGCAGCATGAGTAGTAGCGACGAGGAAGAACTGGATCGTCTGGAGAGTGAAGGTGAAATGGCGCCGAGGCATCTTCGCCATCAGGTCCAGCGGGAAGCAGAGGCTAGGGTCGATGCATTGAAATTCCACGCCAAGGAGTATCGCCCGAGCAACAATCACGAGGGCTGGAGAGGAGATGGTCATCCGGCCAAGGCGGATGATGGGGAGGTGGATAGGATGAGGCAGGAGCATGGAGACAAACCTGTGGGATCATCGCAGGACGGCGCAGGCACAGAGTCTGGCGCTAAGAGTTAACCTTCTGCGAAACTCGACTGACGTCTATTTTCTTTTCATGGTTTTCCATCATCATCATCACCATCATCATCGTCATCATCACGCTTTGTACATGGTCCTTCTTCTTCTCTTTCCTTTCCCGGTATTCTACTTCCGACTTTTGAGCTTTTTTTTTTAATTCTTCAACAGAAGCCGTTTGAGTAATCTGCTTGCAGCTAAGAGAGAGAGGGAGAGAGAGAGAGAGAGAGAGAGAGAGAGAGAGAGAGAGGGAGGAAACATTACATACACGGACACTCTCTCCACCCCGAGATACCCGCCATCCTATTTCTACACTTTAGAAGAATGCTTAATTTTCTTGATTGTTATCATCAAACTATTGTTGGCCTTTTGCATCGAGGTTGTTTGTATCAAACTATCAATATGAGCCATGGCAAGGGATCCTTCTCCCTTACATTTGCCTTCCCCGGCATGTCACAACTATTCACTACCGACTCGACAAGCCAATCCAATCCAATCCAATCCAATCCAGTCCAACCAGCCCGTTACTCTCATCCACCCATCCCTCACACCCACTCTGGCATCTCAAGCTCCGGCTTACTAACCCCAAACCTAACCGCCTTGGCATAATACTCCAACAGCGCCTCCCCATCCTGCCTTCCCTTCTCAAACTCCTTGCGCAACCTCTCCCTTGCCCGTCCAAACAACCACACTGCCTCGCCTCCAACACCCATCCGTTTTCTCATTCCGCGGCTGTAGTCGAGCGCGTGGCGTACTTCGCGGCGGTCCGTGGTTTTGGCTTTTAGCGTAATGTAGGCGGTGAGGTTGAGGAGGACGGCGAGGTCGAGGGGCGTGGTGAGGGTTGTTGGGGTTGTTGTCGACGTAGATGGAGAGGGTGTTGTTGATGTAGATGTGGCGTGGGATGAGGAGGAGTATTGAGGGAGGTCGTGTCCGGTTTCGCTTCTCAGGGCGAGGAAGAGGGCGGTTGTTAGGGCGGCGTCGACGTAGGTTAGTGGGAATTTGCTTGTGGATGTGTGTAGCTCGAGGCTGCTTTCTAGGGCGCTGGAGAGTGGGGTCCAGACGTGGAGTGGGGTGGCTTTCGAGTTGGTGTTGCCGGTGCTCGAGCGTTTGGCGGTGGGAGGAGAGAGCGTTTTGAGTAGCCAGAGATGAGCGTTCGCCCATTGTTGTGCTGGGTTCCATGCGTTTTCTTCCGATGCGTTGGTCAGATTTGTTTCCAGTAGACCAGGGTATGCGAGCAAGTAATCGCGTATCGCGCGATGGGTGTAACTTATCCTGAGACTCTCGAAACTGGCGTGTTGGTCGGGTGGCGTGGTATCGAAGATGGTTAGTAGCCCTTTACAGCGCTGTTGGGTCAAAGCTTGCATGTCTTCCACCCTCTTGCTTATTTCCACTGCTGTCAGAGGCCGTACATCTGCGGCTAATGTGGCTGGTGTTTCGGCCGTGTAGGCGAAGGAGAATGGAAGGATAGCAGGACATGTGTTTTGGTGCGAGAGGAGGTTGTGGAGTTTGTTGAGTGCCTCGATGTCTTCTGGGGCGAGTTTGCTGAGTATGTGGACGAGGAGATCGTCGAGAATGTTGGGGAGAGCGTCAGCGCGGTCTTTCATGATGAGGAAATCCGAGTCGGGTTCCAGGCTTTCGAGGAGGAACGTGGTCGCGAGTTGTGCCCAGAGAAACACTCCTGAACTCTTTTCTGCTAATATCCTAACGATGGTGCTTTCTTCTTCTCCGTCCGTCTTTCCTCTCAGCGATTGCAACTTTGGCTCCGTGTTGAACGTTGTGGTCAGGTACATCTGTATATCGTCTTTGGTGTACTCTTCCAGTATCATTCTAGGCTTATTTTCAAAAGCTGATTGGAATGCTGGTGAGCTTCGAGCCGAGAGTAAGAACTTGACGTTATCTCTTCGCGCAGTGCTGAACACAAGGTCCATCAACTCC
Source organism: Alternaria panax (assembly GCA_019702505.1). Classification (NCBI taxonomy): domain Eukaryota; kingdom Fungi; phylum Ascomycota; class Dothideomycetes; order Pleosporales; family Pleosporaceae; genus Alternaria; species Alternaria panax. The sequence continues at coordinate 5,103,127 of JAANER010000001.1, read as the reverse complement.
TTCGGATAGTCGTCCGTCTCGTCCAGCCCGTCGATCATAAAGAAGAACTTCTTATTCGCGTCGCTGACCAAGCCCTCGAATGTCGCCTTCAACTCTGCGAAATCAAACTCGTGTAGACCGCCAGCGTAGGATTGGAATGCGTTCCAGCGATCCGAGAATAGATTTTGCACAATGACTCCGTCTTCTTCCAATGGCCCAAAGATCAAGTCCTGTAAGGTTTCATAGATGATAGCTCGCAAGAGACCGACAGAACTCTTCTGCGGTTCTGTTCCAGAGTTCCACAAAAAGAATCCGGATGTGATGCCTGGTAGTTGTCCTGACCAGGCCTCAAGATGTGGGAACAGCTGTGGATTGCGGAAAAGGTGCTTCATGAGAGTCGTCTTCCCGGAACCCGGTTTACCTGGAGTCAGTATGAGATGGGGTTTAGGGATCAAAAGACGAGATCGCGAGAGGTAGAGACGCACCAGTGAGCCAATATATCTCTTCGCCTCTCGTATTAGTGAACCACTCCAGTAATCCGCCAACCTGTCTCGAGGCGTCTCCGAATACCCACTCGAACCCTCCATCGGCCGGTGCAGGGATACTATTCATCCTCTCATCCATCTCCTCGAACCACAGCCTATCGAAGATCGTAGCGTGGAAAAACGCTTCCTTTTCCGCCTGGATCAATGCGTCGACTTGCTTAGAAAACTCTTCGACATCCTTCTTCTTATTGCTCTTCCAATCATTGCTGTGGATCATATCCAGCGTTTGATTCTGCCATTTTTCCCAATGCTTCGTGTGCACGCCTTCGTCGCCGCTGAACAGGGCAAGGCCAGTTTCGATTGACTGGTCAAGATACTGACGCATAGCCAACAGCAAACTCGTTTCAATGTCGCGACGGAGAGCTCGGTACCTCTTCTTCACACCTGTAAGATAAGCCCTCTTCCATACGCCGTTCAACAAAGCATCGCGAGCAGTAGGCCATCGCGGATCGCCGAACTTTCCCTTTTCTTGTGCAGCGATAACCGCGTCAATTAATGAAGCCGTCAACTCTTTGACCAACTCGGCATGCTTCAGCAACTGTAGCGCTGCCTCGCTAAGCTTCTTGGCTGCTTTTGCGCTTTTTGCAGATTTCTCGTCGTACAGCTCTTTAAGCTCAGAGTGGTCAATCAGGTCAGTTAGGCGGTAGAGGTTGTGTATGATGTGCTGCAGAAAAGCTGCATTCTCCACGAACGGTGTTGTCGAAGGTGAGCTAGGCTGGAAGATGGGATGGTCCTTCCGTAGTGCGTTGATGCTGAAGTCGATGGTATTTAATAAAACGTTCGCAAGGCCGACTGCTGGTATGGGGCGCAACATTCCGTAAAATTGCTTTTGCGTGGAACATCAAAAGCCCGGTCGTGAGTGCACTTGTTGTTATGCGAAGCGCATGTTCGCTGCGCCCCCTGAAGCTGGGTACGCACAGACCGTGTTCGCGCATTCCAGGGTGCGGCACGTTTCAAAACTGGCGATCTTTCCAACACCGTAACCTCCTGTGATCACCTCAAGCGTCTCCGCACGGAGGGTCCGAGTATGCCAGCCTTATCGGCTATATCGTTTCCATCACAATTGCGCATAGTTTGGAACATTTGCATGGGCTTCTTACCAGGCCAGATTGCTGACAGGACTGCTTGAGTCTGATGTGTGCTACCATATGTACGTAGGAGTTCCACGCTTGCAGCCTTGAGGCAATAAAGCCTCGGACTGCTTATTGGTACTGGGCACAAAAGAAGTGGCGACTGAGCCGAGTGCTTACAGCCTGGCTGAGATCGACTGGCCTTGCGCCTACTTATTCGGCTCTGCCCTACACATTCATCGCTCTTTGCAACACACTACAATATGCGACGGTGTTTCTGGCTTCTTCCTTTTTTTTCACAAGTGAACGCATCAACATGGACCCTGGCACTGCCGTTGGGGTTGTTCCGCTGGGAATTCAAGTGTGCGAGGCTATACTCAAATATTACTGCGATTGGAAGGGGTACGAGGACGATATTCGAGAGACCTACATGGGGATCGGAGATCTCGCAAAGACCTCTAAACTGCTATATGATGAATTAAAAAAAGTTCTACAAAAGTCTTTCGCGACTCGTGTACAAGAATGTGTCACGACGTGTCAAGAGGGCTTTCAGCAATTGGAGAAGAAGTTGAAAACCCCCCACAAAGAAGCAATGGCTGGGCTACGACAGAGAGCACAAGCTGGAGGCCTCCGCTTGACATATCCTCTTTGGAAGAGTACATTGGCAAAGCTCAAGGAAGTCGTGCATGGGATGATACAACAACTGAATCTCGCAGTTCATATCATCCATCTGGACAACAATTATTCAATCCAACTAATAGCTGATCAGATACAAGTTACTGTCCAAACTACCGACACACACCTCATGACATCCTGGTATGTAACACAGTACTCTATCAACGAAACAGGTGTCAATGGGGACATCGATACCCATGTCAAGAACGCGTTAGCCACAGAGAGAAAGTTGATAAAACTTTCGAGCACAACAAAGACGGAGATCTAGGACGTGTTCCCCAAGGAGGCAGACGGCATGTGGGTATCTCCCTCATCCTGATAACGGTTTGTTCAACGATTTCCAGGTCCTGAATTCACTTACAGGTTTCAATGGGCAGCACTCCAGCTCGATAAAAGCCCGGAATCTGGAAAATTCTGCGACCTGCGTATATCTCACAGGCGCTCCACAAGATGCCACGGACGTTGGACGAGACCTATGCTCGTATATTGGCCGCGCTCGACGAACTGTACTTCCACGAAGCTCAGACAGCTCTCGAATGATTTGATTTTAGCACGAGTCCTCTATCTGTTGCTGGGTTAGCAGAGGCATGCAGTATGTGGCCACAAAGACATTGTAGAGATGCTGATTGCTTGTGGTCCAAATGTAAGTTGTAAAGGAGGAGAATAGGACACAGCCTTACAAACTGCTACTTGTAACGGAAAGGAGACGATAGTTGACACACTCATCGCCAATGGTGCTGATGTGGGATCCGAAGGCGGTACGTTTGGTACAGCACTCATAACAGCCGTGTTGGGAAGGCATACCAACATTACATCGAAGCTGGTTCAGGCAAATATGAACACTTTTACGATCAACATCAGGAATTATTTTGGTATGACTGCTCTAGAAGAAGCTGCTTTCCAAGGTTGCGAGCAAATTGTAGAAGTAATTCTTCAAGCCGGCGCGAATCTTAGAGAAGCGATGAAGAAAGCAGCAGAGCAAGGGCATGAGGGAGTTATGCAAATCTTTCTCAAGTATGGAGCAGTACAAGAATTGGCAGAAAAGGAGGAAGATATATTTATTATACATTGTGGGTGGGGTACATATTAAGATGTATCTCTATATTTCACATCGACTCCATGCAATGCCCATTCTACGTTCCCAACAGTAAGAAAGACCCACACCAAACAAGCCCACTACCCTAAAGCTGCACCTGCAGCTTCGGATTCGTCCGAATCCGCTCACCATATAACCGAAACAGAATCGGCACAGGGATGAAAGACAAGGATATGAAACCCAGCAGAGAGTTGCCCCAACCCAAACCCAAAGCATCGTACATGCTTAGTCCAGCGAGCGGTAAGAACGCACCAAACATGGAGCGGAGAACAGTATTTGCGGCAATGGCAGACGCGGCGTGGATGGTAAACGCATCGACGAGGTAGGTTTGGATAGTCATCATAGCCGTCAGGTTACCCAGGCCGATGAGCGATGTGAAGACGATGGGGACGATCCAGTGGACTTTGTAATACGTCGTCCATCCGTATACGAAAACGCCGATGGGGAGCCCAATGGCGCCGGGTAGAGTGAGGATGAGAGGGAGGCGATGCTCAGGTTTGACGTCGCCCTTGGCTTGTTGCTTCACGATGATCTTGTCGGATAGGATACCGAGGGAGACCATGCCGACGAACATTCCTACACCAACACCGATGTAGGATAGTCCGACCGCGCCGGAAGAGAAGCCGTATTGGCCCTCGAAGACGAAGGTTACGGTTGTGAAGAAGAGGTATAAGATGCCGTAGTTTATAGCAACGTAGAGGGACATGAGGCCCACAATGGGGGAGAAGATGAGCATCTTCATCGGGCGAACAATAGCACGAATGAAGATTTCCTTTGGCGGAAGATCCTGCGCAAGTTTGGAGCGGAGATTCATGTTCCCGGTTTCCTTCTGCAAAGCTTTCGTTTTGCGAGCGAGGAGAGTAGGGTGGAAACTTTCGCGGCCAACGAAGAAAAGCAGGACGCCAAAGACTCCTCCAAAGATGGCTAGGATCCAGAAGACCCAGCGCCAGGATTGATTCTCGACGAGGAAACCTCCGCAAACGGGGCCGATTACGGGACCGAGAAGTGGGCCTGCAGAGGTGGAGAGACCAAGTCAGTGTATGCCTCAGATTCATTTCGTACAGTCACGACTCACCTATGGACCAGACGGCCATTGCACCGGCTCTTTGTTGTGGAGGGAACATGTCGGCGATTGTGCCGCCACCGATTGTTAGGGGTGCGGCACCGGCACAGCCAGTGAGGAACCGGAAGGCTATCAGCATGCCCATTGAATTCGAGACTGCGCAGCAGATGTTGAAAATTACGAAGAAGACGTTGCAGATGTTGTACAAATACATGCGTCCGTATAGTTCAGACATGGGCGCGATGATCAGGGGTCCGATGGCAAATCCCAAGATGTAGACTGAGACGACAAAGGAGGCTATGATGTTGGAGGTTTCGTTGAAAGCGCGGAGTACCTGTGGTACGCCGGGTGCGAAGAAGGAGGATGCGAGTGGGGTGATGAGCGTACATGCACCGAGTGCTGAGATGATGCCCCATTTCTTTCCAGCCGGCCAATTCTGGGGGTTTTCGGGGTCATCTGGTCCGTCCCAGTCGACTATGTTAGGGTCTCGTTCTTGTTCTGGTGGTACAGTGTCGGATAGTGTTCGCTCGTCTGTGTGTGTTGAGTGTGCTTGGCTGTCGACGCCCTTCTCTGGGTCTTGTGAGAATGATTCCTCTGGCACCGTTCCGTCTGCATCGTGACCTTGTTCGTATGCTTCCTTGGTAGGTCCGTTTGGCAGATGTTGCGCATCCCGCGCGGGGTTTGGTAACGAGGCTGGCGTTGCCATTGTGAAGGTTGAATGTGGAGTGAGCTGGAAGTGCCATCGTTAGCATGTATGCACACGGTAAGGGTAGCTTCGCCGCTGCCATGACATACATATCAATGCGGCAAGCCCGTGTTGGACGTTGCAACTAGAGTCGATGAAGAGAAGAAAGTCTTACCGAGGGGACGGTATCGAAACTGAGACAGTTGGACGGGAACAACGGCAAGGCCCGAACACACTTTGAACAGTCTGCGGATCGGCAGTTGAAGCCAGGTGCACAGTTCTTGTCAAATACAGAAGGTTGTTTTAAAGGAGGGAAAGAGCCTGGCGTGAAGGGAGCAACAACAAAGACAGGCCTACGCCGTCGCAATCACGGAGATCAAAACCTACGACCCTCCGCACGTAAAGGCTGCACGCCTAGACTTATCAAACGAGGGCTCCAAAGCGGCGTGGCGGTATTACGACCGTATGCGGCGTATTCACCCATCCCCTCACCTTACTAGGCGTTATGTCCGCGTATAGGCTAACTGTTCAGAGCCATAGGCAACGGATCTACGGCTCTGTGTAATCTTGCGCCAATGAGATGAGGGACGCCACGAAACATGGGGAGGCTTCGTGAAAGCTTGTTGGCTGACACAGCAAGCTTGACAGCGCTCGCAAGACGGTGCCATGTTCCGAAATTCTTGGCAACAGCAGCGTGCGGATGGTCGGAGGGTCATCATCTTAAGTTCGACCAGGCGGCGTGGAGCAATATTGCTCTCCTGGTGGAGATTGTGTGTTTCATTGTCGTAATACATTCCATTGACCTGGTTCCAGGCACATGGCACTGCGTCAGTCGCGTGTTGTGGTGCTTCCATATTCGTCCGACGTTTGCGCTGCGGACCTGGCATGAAGGGCCGTGCCACAGTTAGCTCAGAGCGACGTTGCTATGGATCCCTCAATACTCATTCAGTATAAGCAGATGAAACCCCTAGGTTTGGTACCCAGCGTTACAGGTGGAGGTATTCTTCGGTGAACTCGGTGAGCCGTACGTCGCGTTAGGAAGGCGACACGACACGCGTCTGACCTCGATATTGTCGTTGAACGCCCTGCAGCTTGACTGTTTACCATAGCGAGAGTGTTCTGCATAGCTTCTGGTAAGAATCACATGTGAAGATAAGACGCGACGTCCGGCGAATGCTCAAATGAGCCCTGCAAAGAGGGTCATTCCAACCATTTCCAGCCGAGATGCGTAACCACTGTAGAGGTCAGCGTTATGGAGACTATCGGTAGTAGATCTATTGGCTCACAATTGTAGGTTCTCTGCAAGTAGGAGCAATGTGGAGGAGAACAAGTTGGCATGAAGACAAGTCTTCTGATGCTGGCGCCGACGCTATACCACGCGTAGAAGCCTTGCACTGAACTCGGACCGAATACCAATCATGAAATAGAAATAAGAATGTCTGTCATTTCATCGTAGGCAACCTCTATAGTAGCACCCTAATTCGTTGCCCGTGACATTTCATTCATTCATCCACCCAAGCCAATCACATCAATCGTGTGTATGTATATGCGCCCAACGCCATGCTTTGCCTTGTATAGTACAGAAAGAAGAGATTCGTTCCTTTCATCCAATCCATCAGGGTATCTTTATGCAATGTTGCCGGCGAGACCGAGGAAGAGGGCTTGGGCTGCCAGTTGCAGTGTCCAAATGCCCACCTTCTTTATGCGTCGCTTACGTGTGGTTCGATCTTCGAGGACGTCGCGGGCAAATGCATCGTACATCTAGAATGTGTTAGTATCTCTTGTTGTAGAGACGGTTGAAAGATATGACTTACCTCCTTCGACACCTCCTCCATTAACCCGCTGTCATAGAGGGTCCAACTCCCGTCGAACTCACTGACCTTCTTCACAACCCTACAGTTCACTGGGATAAAGGTGCGACTCGAGTTCATGTAAGCCACGATAGGTCGTACAAGCGCGTTGTTCACATAAGAAATGTCTCGGGTGAAGATGGGGACTGCGGCGCGCACGTCGTTGAGATGAACACGCATGTCCATGATCATATAGCGCTTGTCTTCCTCTGTTTCCTCGTCAAGATGTGACTTGTCTTCATGCTGCTCATCGAAGCCGTGTACGGCGTGATCGGAGAAATGATGTTTGCGTTGTTGAATGACGGTCGCTTCAACACGGTCATACATGTCAGACATGACCTTCGCAATGCTATCATCGTCGTCGCTAGGAAACATGACATCTGCTACGATGTCGACATTGCCTTCGTGGATCCATGAGAAGGGGCCTTCGAAGCCTCTGTTGAGATGGTCAATATTAAGGCCATCGATGCGAATCCGGCTGTGCTTCTTCCAGGCTTTGCCGTCTTCACTATCGCGGCCGCTGCTCAACTGCGTGCCGGTGTAGTTGTGTGTTTGTCGAGGATGTATCGTAAAGAGCGAGTTGTCAAAGGATCCGGACATCATGTTGGCAGAGAGGAAGTCGTAGAACAACCATTGCTTCCGCAGCTGGGGAAGGTCGCAGGAGAAGATGCTAACAGAGAACGGGCGGAAGTCGTTGGGCTGGTAGATGGTCACAAGGAGGTCTTCCATCTTGAAGGATTCCAATTCGAAGTCGCCTGGGTTGTGCTCGTGCTTGTATGACCTAGGATCCACACCTTCGATTGTCTTCACGGACGTCCGGTCTACCACGCCTCGGATACCCTTGATCTCGACGTCCTTCAACAGGCCTTTACCATTGAACCATTTGGAGAAGGACAGTGTAACGTTGACGGTATCGATGGATATATCAAACTGGGTGTAGTTGGTGTCCTCTTCCGGCTCTGCTTTCTCTTCGACGCCGTCTTGAGCGTCCTTGTCCTGGTGGGCTATGGTAGCAACGGCGGCAGCCATCTCCGTTTGTGAGCCTTTGCTGACCTTTCCTTTGCCCTGACCTGGCCGTCGCGAGACAAAGACGTTGCGGAAGGAGATGACACCGTCTCCCCACTTGGGTACTACAGCAGTCTCGAAGACGACTTTTATGCCAGAGGACTTTGTCAAGTAGTTTCCGATAAACTTGGCAATCGTCTCCTGTGAGAAGGCTGTGTTGACCAAGAAAATGGTCAACATGAAAAAGGTTGTAGTTCCCAGGACAATCCACAGAAAGTGCGCCGCGATGATCCACGAGAACAGTGCGTATATCTCATCGGCATTGAACGGGCGGGTGCTCCGGATGGTAAGCCACTTGAAGTGGATCTTTATGCGCGACCAGAAACCAGACGCAGCCTCGAGCAGTTCGGCTTTGCTCGGGCGGTATATGTGGGGGAGGTGGTGCGGTAGACGATCGAGGAGGGGCTTTGCGGCACTCGCTGCTTCGGGCTTCGGTTTCGGAGGAGTCTTGGCGTCTTTGGGAGGCGAGTTGGGCTGGGGAGATAGCTGCGCTTGCGGTGTTTGACCCGTGGGGCCTTGCTTGTCCTTGGATGGGCCATTGGTCGCCGAACTTTTGTTGCGTCGGTCGCTGCCTCTGTTCTTCCTCAACGCCCTGGATGCCTTGGACGATGCATTTCTGCGGCATGCCGAGAGAACAGTGCTAGCCACACTCTGCTGGAGACGACCAGTGCGGGGTGACGCTGCTCGGAGCAGGCATGTGGGAGCGTGTCCAGGATACGGCGAAGGCGTGATCGAGGGCAGACCCGTGGCTGTCGACAGGCCAAAGACGTGGGAACTCGAGGCGATGGTCCGTTTCTGGATGCCTCCCCGCCATGCCGACTGCGACTGTGCCCATATTCCCAGCACTTCCCGCGGAAGCACACCGCCGTGTAGCAGCGGCTGGCCGGCGACGGCGCGCCACAGGAAGCCGAGCGTTCCTACATTCTTGTTCATGATAACCGCGGCGGGTACATGGTCGACGTTCGCAAGCGAGGGGTGGGCGAAGGTATCTGGGGGGAATCGTCTGAGGTGTGCGGTGCAGGAGACGCGGGCGGTTGGCAAGATTCACGTCATTACCCATGCACATGCAAAAAGAAGGCAGCACGGTCCACCACCGCCTCTCGCCTTTCCAAATTTCTTGAGACGCCCCACATTGTCGCGAATCGATAGCCAATTCGACCCTCTCCGCCTCACCTTTTACGCACGCCCACAGCGAAAAGAGGAGGAAACCAGTTGTATACAGACCTAAGCGACGTCCATTCGTCCCAACTCTCCCCGCCCACACCGCCCACACCGCTTACGCTCGCCTCTCAACGCCCGCGCATCGTACCTACACTCCCGCCAAAATGCCCGCCCCTACAGCCCTCCAGCGCCGGCCCGAAGAGTTCGCCAACGATGCCACCATGGAGGCGTCCTCTGTCCCGCTCCCGAACGAGAGCGACGGCGACCTCGTCTCCATGAGCCTGGACCCGGTCGAGGCTGCGCACGACGCCCCAGCACCCACCGAAGACATGCCTATGACAGACGAGAGCGGAAAGCCCAAATTCCCCGCGGCCAAGTCGATACCGCTCGCGTTCCGTCGTGAGCAGCGCAAGGTCCCGATCCCTCCCCACAGGATGACACCGCTCAAGAACTCGTGGCCCAAGATCTACCCGCCGCTCGTCGAGCACCTCAAACTGCAGGTCAGGATGAACACAAAGGCAAAGGCTGTCGAACTGCGCACTTCGAATGCTACAGCCGATACGGGTGCGCTCCAGAAGGGAGAGGACTTTGTCAAGGCATTCACTTTGGGCTTCGACACGGACGATGCCATTGCGGTAAGTGGTCTCCAACCTACACGTGCTTTGCGCGAGTGTTTGATATGGGCCTGAAATGGCCGAGTTGCACCATCAGAGAAAACAGAACTGACAACTCTATAGCTGCTTCGGTTGGATGATCTATACATCGAGACCTTTGAGATCAAGGACGTCAAGACCCTACAGGGCGAGCATCTCGGCCGTGCGATTGGCCGAATTGCAGGCAAGGACGGCAAGACGAAATTTGCCATTGAGAACGCCAGCAGAACACGAGGTACGTTCGTCGCACAATGTCAATATCGCATATATCCAGCTTACTGACACATGGCAGTCGTCCTCGCAGACCAGAAGATCCACATCCTTGGCGGTTTCAAGAACATCCACATTGCACGCGAGGCCATCGTCAGCTTGATCCTGGGTCAACAACCAAGCAAAGTATACGGCAACCTACGAACAGTCGCTGGACGCATGAAGGAGAGGTTCTAGACAACACAACAAGCGAGGAGTCTTGCATAGTAAGCCAAGCAATGGCAACGGCGATATCGGGCATTTACACGGCGTTACGGAGACTGGACAGGTTGGGGAAAAGCTGTTTATACCATCTGAGATGACTTGACGATTCGAGGGGACATGGCCGGGATATGTTACCGCTATAGAAGCAATTACGATCGATTCATACCTACCCACCTACCCCTTCCGTAGCATGGATTCAGTACGAGTATGAATCGTACATTTTGACCAAGTAAATACTGTTCTTCCCATCAACAAACACACAAGCCCCCCCCCCCCCCCCCCCCCCCTCACTTTCCCTCACTCACCCATCTACCCTCCCCACGAAAACAGCACAAGCCTCCCTCCCATCCTCGCCCCAAACTCTCTGACAAGGAACCCACTGCACACCCCCCATCCTCATGCCCACACCCTCTTTGCCAAACCACTGAAACTCCCTCGCAACATACAACGTAGCACTCGTCCACTCTTGCTTCCCCAGCAACTCCACATCACCCTGACCCCTTACTTCCAAAGTAAAGAACCTCGATCGCGTACCCCGCGGCGTTGTCGTCGTAAAACGGGGAACCTCAATGTCACGCTCGTACACAATGGAAGGACATGTCAAGCCTGTAGCGCTCCACTCTACATCTACACCGCGTGGCAGAGAGGCGACTTGGGCGACGAAACATGGTGGTATTGGTATCGGCGTCCTGCTCGTATTCGCGTCTTCCCTTTGTTCTTGGACGTGCATGTGGAGTGTGGAGATGGCAGAGCGATTGGGGATGGGCGAGCGATACGTGGAATCTTTGAATGCTGAGGCGCCGTGGTGTTGGTTTAGGCGGTCCCAGGGGTCCATGTCTGCGTCTTCGTCTTCTTCTTCTTTGTCGTCGTCGTCGTCGTCGTCATCGGAATGGGTAGGGGGGGTGTGGATTATTCGCCAGGCTTGTTGGGCTACGCGTACGGAGTCCTCTGGGTGCGAGGATGCGGGGATGAAAGCTACGGCTGCGGTCCACCATTTTACTCCTTTTGTGCGGCCGATGCGCCAGAGATGTTGGAGGGAGAGGGCTGCTTGGCCTCTGAAGCCCTTCTCCATGTAGACGTCCATGGATGCGGGTATGAGGGGGATCTGACCGGCTACGTATACCACCTCTCTGCTATCCTGAGACTCGTTTTCGCCGAGGTCGTGAGAAAGAGGCAGGCGTACGGAGATGGCTTGGCTGTAAGGTCCTATGTTTGCTGGTGCCCAGTAGCTTCGTCCTTGTACGTGCAGTCCTTGTCTCCTCACTGGTCTGAGGCTCTTTCCCTCCTGATCTTTTTCGTCCTGGTCCACGACTACGCTCAGCATGACATGGACGCCTTTCGGCATTGTGTCTCCGACTGCTATCGTGGCTCTGGCAGGCGGGTTGACTTCACTAAAGTATTGCGCGTAGATGGGATTGAGAACTGTAAAGTCTGCCATGTCGCGGAGAAGTAACGTGCAGTGGTTGACACTGTTCTTGGGAATACGGCATTGCTTCAAGATATGGTCGAGACGAAGGAAAATCTTGGAGAGTTGTCGAGATGGGATATCGGGTGAAGCAGCGGTGGGGCAATCGCTCGTCAGATTGGAGTATGTGAAGACGGTTGAAGTATTACTGTATGTATTCCTCGGTAGCCAATCTACTACTGATGCGACACCCAGTCGAGAGACAGCCTCGGAAGGCTGGACAACAGATGCTTTGTCAGTAGGCATCCCTTGCCCACTTTCATTGCTGGCATCTGAGGCTTCCAGCAGCCTCGTGAACTCCTCGTCCCAAAGCTCCGGTATTCTTAAAGCGCCATTGACTTCTTCCTCCTCGTCTGCGCTCTTCTCCTCAAGTACGCTGTTCTTTATCTTTAGCACTGCTTGGCCACCCTCCATCTTCTCAGGCAATCCACTGTCGATCCTGATCCTCTTCTTCCATAGCGATCTTGGTCCGTCTAGAGCCAATGTCTCAAACTCTCCCCCCTCACCTAGTATCGCGCCGTCACCAGCATCACCATAGCGTCCCATGGCCTTTGCCACTCTAGCTATAGTCTTGTAATTAGCGACATCGAGACCCAAGAAATCCTCATCTAGGCCACCTGACGCCGTCTTGATGATGATTGCTTTTTGTCCGACAGCCGTCATATCGTGCAGAAGTGACGACTGCGTGTACGGTGGCAACAGAGGATACTGCCACAGATACGACAGTGGCGTAAGCCCCAGTCTGAGTGCTACAGACTCTACACGCGTGCGTTGATATGTGCTCAGGATAGCCCCTGTAGACACAGCATTTGCCTCGGGATGTGCTTCCAGGACCCTTCTCAATAGCGGAACCAAGTCTTCAGTCTCATCCTGCTCTTGCTTTTGCAAAGCTGTCGCATAGTCTCTGCTTGAGTCCACGGCGGTACCCGTGATCTCTTGTCGATAGAGCGGGATGCCTAGTGCTTCTTCGTAAAGTGGAATGACTGAATGCCCAACGGTCTGGTACATGTAGCTGTTGATGTCCTCATCGTCATTAGCAGAAGGCGCTGGGTGCAGATTGGCCAGTGCTACGACGGTGTGGCCGTTTGCTTGACAGTGGAGAATGGAGAAGAGCGAGTCTTTGCCCCCGGAGATTAAAGCAATCACGTTCAATGACGCCGACATGGTAAAACGAATGATTCGAAACGGGCGACCGTCTGAGAAAAGCAATGAAGGAGTAGAGGACGGCCCGGTGCCGCTTGTTGCAGGAGACAGACGCAGGTGGATTGGGTCTCGCTAAAGGTCTGCGCACGCTAGGTTGATCAGTGGGGTTTTGGCGGTAGTGTTTTCTGGTATCAGGGTCCCGTCCTGTAACTCATGGCAGATCGTCGAAAAGCAACGATGCGCACAACGCGCGGCTCTCATGGATGGATGGATGGGACAGTAATTCACATGTAGGGAAGAGCGTCAGAAATGTGTATGTAATATATGTTTTTGTATGATAGTCGGACAGTGCCAGCACCTCTAACCTACGATTGTCTGCGCATAAAAGTGTTGCTGAGCAAATTGTAGAAGTCTGACTGTTACATGTGTTGTGAGAAAGAAGCGAAGATTCTCAGAATGTTGGAGGGCGCTCAAATGAAGCTGCCCGATTACAACGAGTGTAGGAAGCGCAAGATGAACAAGGGGGTAACACGGCGACAGTAGCCGGTGTAGGGTAATGGCCATGTCGTCGTAAGAGTGAAACCAAGAAAAACACCAGTTCTATCCGTCCGCCAGTAGTAACCAGTCTCCCCAAACCCCAAGTGTGCCGTGCTAAACGCGAAACCAAAAATGCCAATCTCGAAGGTTTGTACAGCAAGATCGGATGTGTAGAATACAGTGGTAGAAGGGAAGCGTGGAGTTTTTGCTGCAGATTATGCAAGACCGAACCGCTGATGTGAACCTAAGCCGCCTGTCTAGCCGTGTCGTGAGGGTGGACGAGCAGCTGTGTGGCATGATGTATAATCCTTCTACCGGGTGTTGTGGATGTCATGAAGGGTCGTTAAGAGTTGAAAGGAGAAGTGTGGTAGATAAGAAGATTTACTCGTTCCTCTTGCGCTTCTTCTGGCTAGGCGACGACTCGTTCTCCGATCCGTCTGAGCTTGATGTAGGGATCTCAGAGGCTGCATTGTAGAGGATCTCATCCATGGTGGAAGGAGCCTGTGCACCATACGCACCGGGCTGACCATGCATGTCAGAATGATGGAAATCGGAGCCCATGACCTCAAGGCTGACTGCACCGGTACCGTGGGTGCGCTGGTGCTGAGAGAGGTTGTCGCTCCTGGAGAACTTCTTGCCGCAGTCGGTGCACTCAAAGGGCTTGTCGTGAGTGTGGAGAGAGCGGTAGTGGCGCTTGAGATGTTCTTGACGACGGAAGCGACGCGAGCAGAGAGTGCAGACGAAGGTCTTGGAAGGGTCGTCGGTGAGCGACTGCTTGCGACCGCGACGGCTGGTAGGTGCGATGGGGGTGGCGTGTTCGTCTGAGCTGGAGCCGACAGCGTTCTCGGCTTGACCTGATTCTTGTTGGCTTGATGCTCCAGACATGGTGTTATCATCACCTGATGTCTGTTGCTTACCCTGGTAATCTGACTCGGTCTCGCTGAACTCTGAAAGAGCCTTCTTTACTGTTCGCGTCTTGGGGGCGACGGACATGTCGAAGTCACTAGCAGCGGGAGTGACGGGCAGACCGTGAACAAGCTCCTCCTCGAAGTCTGTGAAACTCTCGTCGCTCAGGAAGTCCTCCTCAGGTGAGAAGGCACCGAGGTCAGTGCGCTGGCGCTTGTTACCAAGAAAGTGGGTGTCAGTGGAAAAGTTGACCAGGCCGTTGAAGTCGTCTTCGCAGTCAAGCTCGAACAGGGGCTCGAAAGTGGGCAAGCCAGTGATGTTGAAGGACTGAGCAGGCTCGAAGCTGTCAACCTGAGCAGTCTCACCTTTGAGGACAACCCTGTGCTCCTCGTCGCCAGGGCAAAGTGTGACGATGGGAATCTCAGTAGTGGCAGAGACTGTGAGATCGCGGGGGTTGCAGAAGTTGTTTTCGGCTTCAGCAAATGCAGCGCGGGGTACCGGTGATGGTGATGGGGAGAGCGAAGGGCATGAAGTTGCGGACAGAAGGTAGGACCCCTGGCTAGCCGATGGGGGCTGGATGTAAACTTGAAGGAGTTAGCAACACCGTCCACACTTTCACGTGATAAGTTATCAACGCAGCGTGAAGGCAGCCACATCGCTCGGACAAACCATGACGGGATCAATAGTAGAAAATACATACCTGGAGTCATGGGTGGGGAAGCTGAACGCCATTCGAGACCGGCGGAGAGAAGCTCAGAGAAGACCTCGCCTTCGCAACCTTGCTTGACACCCTCAATGCCCTCGCCAGAGAACATGTCGTGGAGCGGTGTAGGAAGAACATCGCATGTGGAGGGAGGGCTGCTGGTGTTGCTACCGCACGATGAAAGAGGAGGTGTGGCAGGCGAGAACGAGTAGTCTGTGTCAATGGGGTGCAGGTATGGCGAGTCTTGAGGTTGAATCAAGATTGTTGGCTTCTGGTACATGGGCTGAGGTGATGCAACGGGAGTAAGCATCTGGTTGGCGTAGGCAGTCTGAGGGTAGGACATCTGAGAGCATGCCGATGTAGGCCTCTGGTAGTACATGTTGTGTGCTTGGAAGGTAGCCTGTCCAGATGGGTGGGGTGTGAAGTGGCCGTGTTGGCGTGTGTTCTCGCCTTGAGGGTCCGGGTTGTAGTAGAAGAATGGTGATTGCATAGCCTGGGCTGGATGGATGGGGTATGAGCCTTCCATTGCGTGTGTTGGTGTGTGTGTGTGTGTGTGTGTGTGTGTGTCTTTACTTCAGTATAGCAGTTGTCGTCGTTGTTAGCGTCGTTGTTGTTGTTGTTGTTGTTGTTGTTGTTGTTGGTTGGTTGGTTGGTTGGGTCAATGATAGTATGATATGGAGTGGTGTCGAGGACAGATTAATTGTACTTGAAGCAGGATGCTGGACAGTATAAGAGAGTCGAAGGAATGACTGTGGGCCAGTTCGTAATAACGAAACTGTCACTAAGATAGATAATGAAGATCAAAGAGTGTGAGGGCACAAAATTATGAGACCCAAGATGAAAACCTGAACGGCGACGGCGGAAAGAAACGAGAGGGACGTGGTTGATGAACCTTGATCAAGGGCAGGCCAGTGAAAAAGAGAACTGATGAGCGCACAGAGAAGGACGGCTCGCTCTAGTGCGCCGGGGCGCAGCGCTGCTCCACAAGCCAGCTAGGAATGGGATCCTGCATTAGACCCTAGCCTTGACTCGCGTCAAAAGCAGCGAGTGCATTAATGCATGGGCTTTTGGGCCTAAAATTATTCGCCCAATGCATAGCTGCATGAGACTATACGCGAAATGAGATGTGCGCGGCGGTTCCGGCAGGCTTCAAGGTATTGGCTACGTCGCCAGCACATGGTGGGATGGAGAGCCTGCCACACTGCCTACGTAGTGGGTTTCTACCGCCCTCTCCGAATGGAGGAGAGACAATAGCTGAAGGCGACTGATCCCCGCCACGGTATGGTTGTTATTCTGGACAGCGAGTGATGGGTAGCCAACTGTGATACTGCCGATGAGTGGGCAAGCGTCGGGTGTGTCCTGCGTCTCGTCTGACAAACCACACCACAGGATGCCCTTTCAGACGACTCTCGAACTCGCCTCGAGATTAGCGCGCCCGGGCATCATTCAGCCTATCATCCTATCTGCCAATCGATAATGATAGCTGCGAGACCCTGCCGGTTGAACTATGTTTTGAAACATCCATACAGCGTCGCGTCTCTCCCGCTCTGCGTGATGGGGATGACGCTGCGCGCTCCACTGTATCTGTCACGCACGACAACGCCGTACCGCCCGCGGTGCCACCATCAGGTATCACAGAAGCAACACCACAGAGGCTGATGTGGTTGTTGGCCGAGTGCTTTTGGATGCGCCGTAGCCGGGCGTTAATGTCGGCCGCACACCACAACAGCTCGCGACGCCTTCCTGCGACGCAGAAGTGTAGGAGTAAGAGCGGTATGTCTCACGATGTCTTCAACAACTCCATCAACGACGCAGGTTCAGAGTCGTAGGAGTGCGTCGCGTGAGGTAGAGGTTGCCGGTAGCGAAAACAGCAAGACTGTCATTGCCACACGCATCGCGCAACACTGGAGCAAGACTAGACATGCCGGGCTCACGCAGGAAAGTAAGCCATGATGCAAGAACATGATCCCCGTTGGGCGTGATTTGCCCGCCAGCTGAAGGCCCATGGATCCACGCCATCCCAGTCGTCAAATAGACGGCTATTCTCAATGGTGCGACATACTCGTGTGCAGTGAGCTGCAAGTCGCCACCGATACCATTCTTCTTCGATGGGTCAAGAGAACTGGGTTGGTGGGATGCATGATCATATAGCTGCACATGCGGCCTTAATCCATCTTACAAGTGTGTTTCAGAAGTTGGGCTGCTACTTCCGCTGCCACTCGTGCAGCAACCGAATGTAATGGTGTACCAGAGGACGCAAGCTCACTCCAATCTACCTATCGATAATGGACGCAGCTGGCTGGTTATGACGCAGATGATGTGGATGCCTCACCATTTACACTTCCGCCGCGGTTGGAGTTGTGCCTGTTGGTGCCTCGTATAGGACTCGGCACAAATAGAAACGAGCTATCGAATGCTGCGGGTGCAAAGTTATGAAGCCGCCGGCGAGGCCTGAGAGGCTTACTCTTAAAAGCGGCGTGCCTTCCGCGTGACAAGCGTTGGTCGACTCGAACAGGCCCGATGGCATCCGCCAGACCGTGATCCCCCACATTGACTGCACAGCCTATTGATCGAGAGTAGCGTCTACTGCAGGTACAATGCAGGAACAAACGGTAAGTAACACCCAAAACAACATGCGGCCTTATCGTGACCCTAAGAAAAGATTTTCGTGGGATTTTCGTGCTATATTCGCCTAGCATCATCGTCATGCTCGCTGTTACATGTGAAGACGATGCAATTTCTAGAAGGCCACACCAGCGGGGCTCCCTTACGACTCAACAGGGTCTTGATGCGACTCAAGTTGAAGAAGGGCTCTTCCGTGGCGTGGGCCGTGTCAGTTAGCGTGTGCGGCGTGGTCATGCCATAGCTTCGGCGCCGGGGAACGACGCATGGCTTCCATAGCACTGTCCCACTTGACTCTCTCTCCACTCCGTCAGCCTTGTCATTGGCCGAGACCTACGAAGCCTTGATCTTCGTCCTTTCGAGGAAGTTTTCCAGCCTGGCGGGGTTGGGGCTTCCATCCCGCTCGCCCATGGTTTGACGATGGTGTACTTTGACTCGCTAGCACGTCCATCGGAAGTACAGCCATATGTGCCGGCTTGACCAAAGACGAAAGCTAACAGACCGTGCCACTCAGGTTCCTGCGTTTGTTCCGTCATGCCGCGGGTCAATGTTACTTTTACGCGTTAGAAACGACGTGTTGCTTCCGAGGCCATTGATGGCCTGACTGCACTGTGTGAGTATCTGCAAATGTGTTTCTGTTGGTATGATGCGCACCAGGAGTCTCCTTGAACACTTGACAAATCTGACGTACCATCACCAAGGCACCGATAGCGGGAAGGCCGTGTTCTGGAATTGTGAAACCTCGTCAAGAGGCTGCCATTGCCGAAGAGGCAATGACAACGGCCATGTCACCCCGATAAGGCAGCTGGCAGATCGCTGAGTCCACGGCGTCGGGGTCTCAAGCACGGTCAGACAGTCTTCTAACGAAATTCGCGTTATGCTCAAGCAGGGTCAAGCTCGTTTGTAATCTCCCGAGAGCCCGCACGACTGGTCCCTGACCATGTGGCTTCTGGAATACTTCCCCACACTGATTCTCGGTGCTTGCTGCTGAATGCATGTGGATGTACTATGCGGTGTGATGGTCCAGCCAGGGCGACCCTTCCTGCGAGACACCGCCTTGACATTGTTGAGGCCAGTGTCTCTTGCGAAAGACACCGATTGCAGATTTGTCTTGTCTAGTCGAGACGGCAAGTGGGAACTCACGATATTCCGCGTTCTGGAGCCGTCCTGGCTATTGCCGAAGCTGCTGGCCTGAGAGCAAGCGGTCGAGGTTGCATCGCTGCGGCTTGGATCTCAGCATGAGCCCGGTACACGTGGGATTCTTTCCACAATATCGGCATGCGATAAGGCCGCGGTGAAACAAGCGTGGATACGGTTAGCATCAAGCCCCGGGGAGGATAAGACCCGTGTTATTCGAGGCTCTTAAGTTTCGACAGCGTCCATTCATCGCAAATCAGTCGGCACGTCGCGCCTTGGCTGGCAATCGAAATTTCTGCAGAGGCTCCGTTGATCATGACACGAGATATCGACAGGTGATATCTCACCAACTCGGCGAACCAAAGCGACAAGTGCTCATGCCACCAGGGTCTTGCAACGCTGCGGGACAATCCGACCTAGGACGGCTAGTGACTGTGCTCCCCAAAGTGTGGCAAGACGCCGATCGAGCGCAGATCTTGGGCATACGAGTGTGTTGATACGAAGATCGCAATACAAAGTGACGCGCGTGAAGATGGAAATGCTCATTGTTCTCATCGACCACAAGATGGGGCGTGGTAGTGTAGATGATTGTCATGAACGACTGCGACGGACATAGACTATTGACGTAAAGTCTGTCCCAGACGGGTAGATTGAGAGTCGTGATAATATTGAGGAAGCTGTTAGCCGGAGCGGGCTGGCGGCTGCAAGCAACCTGGTATTCACCGATTATGTTGACTACTCCTCGACGCCGTTATCAGCCCCGCCATACGGGCCGAATGACTACGCTCACAGTTACAGCCAAAAGTGAGCGAAGCCGCCGTGAAGGACAGAAAGTCCGAGTCGAGAACTCGACATGGAGAGCACGAAGCACGCACGTTGCAGTCCAGCGTCCGACCGAACATGTCGTGCTACGCTTAGACGCCGAAAGTACCTCCATGGTCGTTCGACGCAAATGCCGAGGCGCCGCCTGCCGCATGAATCCGAATGCAAAGACAGTTTGTTTCCTGGCATCCTCAGGCAAAAAAGCCATGTCCTGGAAACACACAAATTCCAACCCGCATGAACAAAGATGGCAAGGATAGGACGTTCCTCGCACCCTCGTGGCCGCAACCCATCCATCTCATACAAGGTCCTCGCTGAAACGTGCGAAATCTCAACGGCGAATGATCTGAAGCAGCGACAGCGGACGTCTCGAAGTCGCCATACGTCCCTGGCACTGTGCTCGTCTCACAGGCCTGCGCGTGCTTTCCAAATCTGCAAAACACACAGGTGTCATCCAACGGTCGCGTCGAGCTTCCGCGACAGAGCCGCGACGCCGCAACAACCGCGCAGTCAGTCCGAACAGGAACGTGTAACAGGCCTCAGAATATGGTGATGTTGTAATCAGTCGCAGCCTAGGCCACGTATTACTCTTCCTATCAAATATTGAAATATCATCTCTGGCCATGGAGAGAAGAGGTCGCCCGACTGCGACGCGAAAGGGTTTTTTTTCATCTTCTCCCAGCCCGCCGAAGCTTAGCCGGCGTCACGTGGCCCGTCTGCCGGAGAAACGAGGGCGCCGACGCGCTAGTGGGACGGGCATAAAAACTTCGCACCTCTGCGCACTGCTGATGTTCTCCATGCGGCGCAGGACGATAGTCCGTTTCCCCGGTTGCTTGAGGGCCATACTCCATGGCCCTTCCAGTGTCGTCGACCTGCCAGAGAGAACATATTGCACAATCTATCATATACACTTTGAGTGGGCGCCTGTTTCTAGTGGCGCCTTCTCTGGAAAAAGGTAGAACATCTTTTCGTGAAACGCCGCATTTGCTGCGCCAGCACGCTTGTCTCAGTTCGGCCTTGGGTCTTCTGAGCGACTGCTTGCGCCGCTGGTGATCTATATCTCATCTCGTTGTGAGCACATATGTCACCTTCCCCGCGTTGGGTTAGCGCTACATCTACAGCAGTGACTATCTCGGTGTCAAGACTTCCATCAGTGAGCGGTGCCGTTTGTTGCACTACGACATGCATGTCAGACGGTGTGAATTGTCAATATCATGCCGGTTTCATGGATGTTGTGAGCAGAAATTGAGTAAACTTTACGTTTGCAACGGTGCGGCACCCGTGATCCTCAATATACGAGCATCAGTCTCGGTTGAACAATACCACCCGGTCTTGTTTTAATTGCAACAAAGCACTCGCCGTTGTTACGCTTCGTTGGGTTCGAGTGATGGTCATACAGGGCGTAGACTATCCAGGTGCTATAACATGTGCAAATATGCAGCGATGAAACTTAAAATCGGCGTAAAATCAAAGACTACCTAGTCAGTTATCACCTTGTGCTAAGGTCAAGCATCAGTGAAGGGCACAGATAGCCAGAGGATAAGTTTCCTCTCTCCCAAGACAATGAAACGCTGGATATTCTGCGTATAAAATGTGCTTCCATTGCACCATCATTATAATCCTACCGCAAATCACGCCGGCTTTCCACCCCAGAAAAGTCCCGGTTTTATCAACGTGAATATTATGACTGGACAAAGACGAACTGAAAGAAAGGTATCCAGGTAGTAAATACGCAGCTGCCAAGTATATTCGCGACTACACGTTATCTAGCTAACGAGCATGGCTACCTTCTTTCGCGACATCATCATCACGCGCAAAATGCCTCCTGGTTACAACCACAATAACGTATTCGTATAAACTCAACTTGAAGACATATGTGCACAGTGACAGCAAAAAAAAAATAAAAAAAATCGAGCCGTGTCAACAAAATGAACCGGCGCAATATTGATGCAAGCTTAGATTTCGTTCATTCATTAAACCACCCTAACAGTTGTCTTTATACAAACACGAGCAGACCAATATATCGTACAAGAAATCTGCCGCTCTCCAGTCTTCCTCTCCTTAAGTAGCCTCTGTCTGCGTCTGCGTCTGCGTCTGAATAACAGGCTGTTGCGTCCCCAGCAATCTCTGAAGATCACCCAGTCCAGCACCAGCCCTCTTCTTCCTCTGCTTCCCCCCCTCCTTCTCCGCAAACGCCAAGCCCATCAACTTTCTCTTCTCCTCTTGAATACCCAGTACACGCTCCTCCACACTTCCCTCGACCACGAGTCGGAAGACTTTCGTCTCGCGCTTCTGACCCAACCGGTGCACGCGATCTACGGCTTGATCTTCAATGGCAGGCGCCCACCAAGAGTCTGCCATGATGACTTGGTTTGCGGCGACGAGATTGAGACCTACGCTGCACACGGCGAGCGAGGCGAGCATAATGGTTGTGGCTGGGTCGGAATCTAGGGCTTCGAGGGCGACGTCGCGTTGTGTTGCGGACATGGAGCCGTCTATACGGACGTACCTGAGACCGTAGAGGGTGAGGTGTGGTTCTAGGATGTTGAGGAAAGAAGTCCATTGGCTGAAGATGATGGTCTTGTTTGTGGCGTCGTTGGCTGAAGCTCGGAGTATGTCCAAGAGGGCCTCGACTTTTGTGCTGGCG
Source organism: Alternaria panax (assembly GCA_019702505.1). Lineage (NCBI taxonomy): Eukaryota > Fungi > Ascomycota > Dothideomycetes > Pleosporales > Pleosporaceae > Alternaria > Alternaria panax. The sequence goes on along the minus strand of JAANER010000001.1, from coordinate 5,080,829 downwards.
TTCTTCTCTAGAGATGCCTTGTCCGCAATCTGGTCTTGTGTCAAAGGCGCCTGGGCAGCGAGCGATGTTTCCTTGACAGGCTTGACGGTCGTGCCTACAAGGGACTCGAGCTCGGCACGGCACATGGGACACTTGTGCTGCGTTTCGATGACGCGTTCCAGACAGGGCGTACAGAAGATGTGGGCGCATTTGGTTATGACCGGCTCTTTGTAGACGTCCAAACAAATCGGACAGTCTTCTTGTGATTCAATGGAAAGTTGAAGCATTTTCTGAAGCGCCGCCTTGTTCTCTTCTGTCAGATCGACGACGCCCTCTGCCTCGAGCTGCTTCATGATGGAGTCGAGACGCTCTTCACCTACGAGCTGCCAGTGGTTGCAAACTTGTCGCATTCGGAGCAGTACCTCAAGAAGATGGCGATAAGTATCTCCGGCGTTCTTCTTCCCGATGTTGTGCCTGTAGACGTCCAACGTACCTTTGGCCTGAGCTTCCAAGGCGTCGTACTTCTCCTGCTCATGTGGATGCAGCTTGATCTTGTGTACGTACTCTGAGAGGTCAGGTAGCCGTAGATCGATGAATGACATCTCTTTCTTGCGACGCAAACAGACACTCGACATCAGCTGCTGGAGCACTTTGTGGCCTTGCACGTCGCCTTGCATGACGGGACGCATGAGAGCACTGTGAAAGATTTCGAAAGAGTCAAGACCACCCGAGAGACGCAGAAAACGAACTTGAGAATAGAGGTCCTTGAGATTGTTGATGATCGGTGTGCCGGTGAGTGTCCAGCGGGACTGTGCCATCAAGTTTGTAATGGCGATGGTCTTCTTTGCTTTCGGGTTCCTGATGCCATGGCCCTCGTCCAAGATAACCCGACGCCACTTGATGGAGAAGGGTCCGGATCGTCGCGGGAGAGTAGGCCTCGTCTGTGAGTACCAATCAGAAGAAACAGATTCGTAGGTGCTGATTACGACATCGTAGTCCTTGATCGATTTGGGTGTAATGGGCTCCTTCCTCTGACCATGCCAAAACATGACACGAAGAGCATGTTTGGGCTTGATATGCTTCTTCATCTGAGTGCTCCAGTTACTCATCACCGAAACGGGGGCAAGGATCAATGTGGCGCCAGACGAATCTTTTGCGCGGAGATCGAGTGCGCGATCCGCCAGTATGAGGGAGATGGTCTGGATGGTCTTACCCAAGCCCATGTCGTCGGCCAGTATACCCCCAGAAGCAAGTGTAGGGTTCTTGGTCGAGAAACTCGTTGCGATGTTTGTGAAGGCATCCGGTATACGACTGTGTCGTCGCCAAAGCTGGACTACGTCTCTGGTGCCTGGGGCCGGGAGCTTGGGGCTTTCTTTATCGAGCATCCACTGCAGACCCTGCAACTGGAACGGGTGCAGCTCAGTAAGAAGAGCATCGGGTTGGGGTGCTTGTGGCATTTTTGCCTGTTGCAATTAGTGGGTGGGTACAGAAGTCGCATAGGCACACTGCTTACCAGATCTTCCTCCTTGATACCATATTCCTCAACCATCTCTTCGACATTTCTAGGGTTGAAGCGCACACTTCCGCCAAGGATGTCCTCCATGCTAGGCCCTGGCATAACAGCAGGACCCTGCGATGAACCAGCGGCATATTCAGCCATGCTGTTTTGTGTGGCTTGACTAGTACCAACGTCCATAACGGCAGCGCCCTTCTTTTTGGCTTGCCTGGCAGCTTGCTTAGCTATTCGCTCGCGTTCCCTCGCTGCCGCAGCCTCCCTGTGCTGTCGATCTGACGCATCATTGATAGGGAGTCTGTCTCTTCGCATTCGTGCCATAAGAGCTTGCTGCACGGCTGGATCGTTCGTTCCATACAGCTTGAGCCTAAGAGGGCATTCGAACTGGCCCATCTCGCCTGTGATTTGCGCCTCGATAAGCAGACTGCGTTCATCCATGTATCTGGCTAATCTGGCTGCGACCTCTTTTGGAAGGTGTCCAATTTGTTGACCTTGTACGTTGCTTACTTTTATCGCATTTGGGTCGAACTTGTTCCGGGGCTCGCGCTGTAGAAGCACAATCTCGCCTGTTGTTGCGTATCCGTCGTAGTACCGCACACCCACAATCTTCCCATTCATCGTTCCATATAGGTCGAAGCTGTACTGTTGCTGATTGTAAGCTTGGGTGGCATCTGGGACTTCCTGAGAAGCCTCGTCTTCTTCGTCATCGTCGATAAAGATGGCGTCGGCTTGCGACGAGCCAGACGTGGTGCGTTGCGCTTGGTTGTAGGATGTGCGAGCTTGTTTGGGTGCGCGGTGCGGACTCGAAGAGTAGGGGGGCGCGTCGTCGTCCCCTGTAAGATCAATGGCCTCATAGGCTCTTCGTTTGGGAGGCATTGCGCGCTGGGTCGGTAGGCGTGAATGAATGAAAGCAACTGTGTCTATGCGTGACGGTGGGGGAGGCTTTATGACGTCTGTCGCACGATGGTGTTCGCGAAATTTCGCGACCGTTGAACGGCTGGGGAGGAGACGATAAGGACAGGATAAGGCCCTGGTTCACGCTACGGCGCGGAAGCATGTGACGTCAGTTACAAGGATGATCAGGAACGCTCCGATTATGGTTTCAGGACCTCGGGCGGGGAAATGAGGAGATGACAATCGCAATTCCCCATCCAAGCACTAATCAGCAAACAAAACGATACACTGTTTCCTGGTGTGGTACGGAGCACGAGACGAGAAGACGACGAAGCGCATCAACAAGAAGCTTTGGACACAAAGTCGTTGGTAGCCACTGAGGTGCCCGTAGACTTCAACGTTGAATGGGGATAGTCTATCAGGAATTCCGAGACTGATTACCATGCGGTAACAAATACTGTGTTCGTCGTATCATACATTCATGCTCGTAAAATTATACACCATAGGACAGCTCTTCAGTCTCTCACCAACCTCCATTATACCCTTCTGACCTAGCTTGAGATCATGTACGCGACGGGAATGCACTTTCGGCCCATGGGTCGCAGCCGACACTGCCGTCCCGCATCAGCCCACGTCTCATCAGAATTGAACAAACAGCGGCGGAAACAAGAAGAGGATGAACTGCACAATTGGCGGAATAGAGCCCAGAATGCCCCTGCACAGCTTTGCCATTCGCACGCTGCCGGTCTCGTTCTTCGCTTCGTAGTATCCGCAAATGATGCTGCCGATGAGCCAAAGCAGCAGCAAGGTTAGCATGATGGCGTACCAGGCGGCGTGCAGATGGTACGGGTTGGTGCCCCAAGACTCCCAAAGGCTACGGAGGTTGTAGTAGATGATGCTTCGAACTGAGACGCCGTCGTATTGTAGTTTGTAGATTTTTTTCCACTTCACCCACTGTACAAGGGAACGGGTCAGCTATGTTGTGGTTGATAAATGGACCAAACAATGTTTTGCACAATCGACCAGCGAGCGAAGAAGCCAGAGCGATGGGCCAAGAGGAGCCCAACATACTCTGCTCCTGGCCTTTTCCTCTGCCAACGCAAGTTCGTACGCTGCCGCAGCCTCCGCAGCCTCCTTCTCACGGGCTTCAGCGAGGAAGTCTTCGATGTCGAGGATGAGGTATTTGGCGATGACGTCACGCTGTTTCTTGATCAAGGCGTCTTTGGCCTGTATCTCGTCGAGGAGAGGCATGGTGGTGTTGCTGGGTTATTGCTCCTTGCGCGTGCTATCATGAAGGCTGCGGCAGAGTGGTGGGTTGGCAAAGGGTGTGTCAGCAGACGACCGCATATCCCCCTGGACTGGGCCCTCTGGCCGCTTATCTGCTATCGTTCGATCGAAGAAAGGGCGAATGCCGAATGCTGGAGTCATGCTTGGGGAAGGAAGGCGTGTCTCGGCTCGCCTCCGGTACAGAAGCTGCCATGTCGCCAAGTCCAGGTAAGAGCGCTCATTCTCGAGCTTCGGAACCTAAGCACTTGACTTGCCTGTAATTGACACTGCAGATTAGAAAGGCACTGTATTTGTTCGCCGCAGCTAGATCCGATTGTCTTCGTATTGTTCGCGGCACATTGGTGAGCTGAAGTCTGTTGGAAGGGGCACCCTTGTCCCAGCAAACACTAATGTCACCAAACACCTTGGGCATGTCGTCCCACGAGCGGAGAAGTGAGTGAGTGGGAAGAGGTCAATGGCGTCCAACGCGCGTGCAAACGTGTTGCGATTGTTCTGTCCAAGGGGCTGAAAAGGACGGAAAGAGCGCCGTGGCCTTGGTTTTGTGCCAAGCAGCGGACACAAGCTCCAGTGCACCCCCACTATGGCCTTCAACTTGATTCGCGCCTGGCTCAAGGCCATCCTCCTGTCGCCATATCGCCTGCTGTGCGCATTGCTGCCCGCACCCACACATTCTACCCGCTCAGAGGCAAAAGGCATAAAGGCAAAGATGCCGAAATACTACCACGACGACGAGGCATGGGCCGACATCGAGCCACTTCCCCAGGACGACGGCGGCCTGCACCCACTCGCTGCCATCGCGTACACGGAAGAATACAGCGAGGCCATGGGCTACCTGCGCGCCGTCATGGCAAACAACGAGTTCAGCGAACGGGTCCTTGGCCTCACCGAGCACATCATTAGCATGAACCCCGCGCACTACACTGTCTGGTAAGTCCGATACTCGGTCGAGCTGCGGAGTTTCGGACGAGGCGCTGGCCTGCAGTCGCACATGGAGCTCTCCAACATCTGCACTACTAACACCCCGCAGGCTCTACCGCGCCAGAACCATCTCGGAGATCGGGCGATCGCTGAAGGACGAAATCGCGTGGCTCAACCCGACGGCACTCAAGCACCTCAAGAACTACCAGATCTGGCACCACCGGCACACCATCATCGATGAGCTCGGCTCATGCGAGGGCGAGCCCGAATTCATAAACTCCATGCTGGAACTGGACTCGAAGAACTACCATGTGTGGAGCTACCGGCAATGGCTGGTCGAGCGCTTCCATCTCTTCGACAAGCCCGAAGAGCTAGAGTGGACCCACAGCATGATCGAGGAGGATGTGCGCAACAACTCTGCCTGGAACCATCGCTACTACCTAGTTGTGGGCGGCCGCGAGGGAAAGCCGAGCGTGGATCTTGTGAACCGGGAGATAGAGTATGTTTCTGGTGTGTCTATAAGCTGCTTGACTATACTAACCCTGCCAGGTACACCAAAGCAGCCATCCGGAAAGCCCCCCAGAACCAGAGCCCATGGAACTACATCTTGGGCATCATTCGCGCAGCCGAGCTTCCCAAATCGGCTCTCAAGGACTTTGCGGGTGAATTCGCTGATGTGCGGAAGCCAGACGATGTCCACTCAAGCCATGCTCTCGATCTCCTAGCGGACATATATGCGGAAGAGGAAGATAGCAAAGAGAATGCGGAGAAGGCCCTGGAGCTTTTGGCAACCAAGTACGACCCGATCCGCGCAAACTACTGGAACTTCAGGAAAGGCCTCCTCGATCACCCGAAGGTTGCTGCTTAAATCCCAATGTTAGCGTAAACTTGAAAAGCATTACAGAGATACCCAATCAGCGTTTTCAATACCATTTGCGGATCCGCGTCATGTGTTCGGACGTCCGCATGCAAACTTCAGTCTGGGCAAGCCCTGGCTGAAACGACGATAGCTATCGAAGGGAAGCTGGATCGTGACGGAGCATGGACGCGTCTTCGACTCAAATGCGAGACTTTTCCTTTCCGTCGGGGATCCCTCGCGCCAATCCCGCGACCCCATCGTGTCATCCTAACATCAGCCTCCTAGCCAACCCCGTCCTCACCGTTTCGCCGAATTGTTATCGGTTCCGAGCCTTCTGGCTTGAACACCCGCATGGACAGCTGATGCGCGTCCTCTGATAGGCAAGGTCGCGCCAAGTCCACCACTGTTTGTAGGCGGCAAACTCTGGCAGAAAATAGTCCCGCCGTTGATAACCGCTTCTGGAAATCCAAACCCTGGCCCAAGCTGCTGAGTACCGGTCTCATGCTTGTGTCATTTTGCAGTGGCAGCGTGGTCGCTTGTTCCTTATCGAGTATCTATAGGGTAATTTATGCACTTTATAGGGTAATCGATACAACACATCGCAGATTCGGTGTGCAACAGTGCTTCCCTACCCCTCTGGCCCATCGACATGGAAACTAGGGTTGCGGGTGCTTGCGGAGCGATAAGACATCATCGCAAAGATAAAGGAAAGACTCTTGTGCCTTTGAATTGAGACCAACCAAAAGTACCTGAACGTCAAATACCAAGCTTGCTTCTTGTCTGCCCTTCATCATCCTACACTTACTTCTGATACTTTTCTGTGATACCCTATCTATTACCATATTCCAACATGGCTTTCAAAGACTGCTACGTCAATGAGGAGCCCCAGCAAAGTCCTTGGGTGCAGACTCCGTTGAGGGAGTCGTACGCACTATCAGAAGCAGCAGGATGGTACGGTCACACTTCTCCTCCACCCATACCCCTCTAGTCCCCTCGTAGCATATCGTATCATCACCTTTGAAGAAAAGGGAATTCTAAATCGTAGAAGCAGAATCTTCCTCAAGCTGGAGAACCTCCAGCCTTCCGGATCTTTCAAGTCACGGTAAGCATTTGCTGGCTACAGCCACTACCTCACACAAGTGCTAATATATGAATAGAGGAATCGGAAACTACATCCTCCGCCGTCTCGAAGAACTCTCACAAGGCTCGCGCCCTCACATTTTCGCATCCAGCGGTGGCAATGCAGGGCTCGCTGCTGTTCACTCGGCTCGCGCTCTCAACCTACCTTGCACCGTTGTCGTACCGACTACCACAGCACCATTGATGGTAGCCAAGCTACGAGCAGCGGGTGCATATGAAGTTATCCAATATGGTGCAGCTTGGAGAGACGCAGATGCATACCTCAAGGAGCATATCATGCCCTACGTAAGGTACCCTCTATGCCCAAGATAGAGCGAGATACTGACGCAATCAACAGGCACAGGCAGAAACAATCTACTGCCCACCCTTTGATCACCCAGATATCTGGCAAGGAAACAGTACCTGCATGGACGAGATCGCCGCTCAACTTGGCGAGCCCGACGTTTTGATCTGCTCTGTCGGCGGCGGCGGTCTCATCAACGGCATCTGTCAATCCATGGACAAACACCAAATGAGCAAGACAACCATTCTCGCTCTGGAGACTGCCGGTGCCGAGAGCTTGAATGCAGCACTCCAAGCTAAGGAAGTCATCACTTTACCCAAGATCACATCCCAAGCAACAAGTCTAGGCATCGCCCGTGTGACGGATGCAACATACAAATATGCCCAGCGAGGCAACGTCCGAAGTATAGTCCTACCTGACGCAGAAGCGGCAATGGGCTGCTGGCGTCTCGCAGACGATGAACGCATCATGGTCGAGCTCGCCTGCGGCATCAACGTCGCTCTCTGCTACGACGGCCGGCTCGAGAAAGCGCTTGGCCGCCCCGTTCGACCAGAAGACAAGGTCGTGATTGTGCTTTGCGGAGGAAGCAATGTCACGAGCAAGATGTTGTGTGATTGGAGGAACGAGTATGCGTACATTGAAGAGGAGACTGAAGCAAGGAGACGCAAGAGCGATTCTGCGCTTGGCAGTGAGACGCAGAGTGAGGCTGGTAGTGTGAAGGATATGGATATGGGTAACGTACCTAGTGAGTACAGTAAGCCTCTTGTGATTCAGGGGATTGAGGTTGATTGTGTGGAGTGCTCCGGTTAGGAGTCATGTCTCTTCTCTTCTCTTCTCTTCTTACTAATTTCCTTTACACACATCGTATTTGGAGGCGTTTTCGTATTAGCGATTAATGACAATATTTCATGTTTACTCTTACGTGTGTTGTTCAATCATCATCATGTCTTGGAGCTGTCCGCCGCCATCCCGTCAAACCACCAACTCTATCTGGTTGAGCAGAGATCCTTGACTGGTTTCAATTCACTCATCTCGTGGATCATAAGAAAGCAAAACAAACCTTTTCCAAGACGGGAAACCTCTTCACCACTGTCACTGACGCGGTAGATGCTACGAGAGTGTGTGAAAGGCGTCCAAATCGCATATAGAAAGCCCTGACTTTTTTTTTAAAAAAACGTTATAGGACAAGAGGGAAGCATACAGCCGGTAATGACTGGATGCTTTGTTCTATCTTCTTACACGCTCAGTACAATGACGCTGTAATTTGTAACGCCGTCATATGTTGCAACGCTTTGTCTCACGTGCGCACATTGTCCGACTCGAGCTGTGGTCCTGACTCACTTTATACACTTCCAATACGATGTAGATCCTGGCTGAGGGAATTCTTCCTTGTAACACTCAGTCTCTATCGTTGACCATACCCATCGGCTTCCCTCCACGTTAACAGTCACCCTAGCATCTTACGAAAAGGCGAGTCAATCCACGAACCACCGAGGGCCGGAGCGTAACTGCTAGACTTGTTCACTTTGCGATGGCTAACCCACGTATAGTCGTCAATCCCTTTCCCCGGAATGAACACCGCATGAGGCGTAACACTAATAGTACTCAATGGGTCACAGCCGGCTCTTCAAATATAGCTAGAAAAAACGTTGATGTTGAGACACAAGCCTCAAAATGCATCGGCCAGGAGTCTGTTTCGTCGACGGACATCAAGGATGTTTCTCCCAGAGTGCCGTTGATGAGAGACGAGACGAGACTAGTACCACCAAAGTCTACTGCACTTCGTACCAATGTCTTACATCGGGACACTCCGTTATCGGCTCTCCAGCTCATTGACTTCTCGAGGCTTGAGCAGACTATAAGAGAGTCAGAGGTAAATGTCTCTTCTCACTGTCTAGTTCCAATAAAAGAGCCTGAGTCGAACATCAACAGTTCGTGGCGGCAACAAGGTCTATACCAATCCCATAGTACTAATTCGGCTACATCCTCGAAGCAAACGCATGTTCAGCAGCAAGTTGTTGAGAGTTCGACGCCGTTGTATCGCGCCGCCAAGGAGATTTACCACTTGGGCCCCAAAGGCGAAGGGCAGAAGGTTTGGGAAGCGTATCAGCAGGCACGCAACCATAGACCAGCTGGTGGCGAACTGATCCAGGAAGTACCGTCTCAACTAATGGTTGACGAAGGGAACATAGAGTTACCCCCCCGTCCAGTTCCTACAAGTCCGGATGGAGTACTCTTTCCACCACTACGACCACAGCCACCTCAAACCGGTGGTAAAGGAATAGAATCTGGCAGTCCAGATCTGAGAAGAGACTCCGGTTTCTCAACTTTGATCTATGAGGTGCCTGTAGCCAATGATAAGAAAGTACAGCGCATCGTCGATACGAACAAACCGCTTCCTCCTGTCCCACAAATACATGCAGCTCCAAAGGTACGACAAACCAAGGACAGAACATCGGGAGATTCTCGACAGTGCACTGAGAAAGAAACGACTCACACATGGTGGAAGAATTTGCCTTGTAAAGCACCGCAGTCCTTGAAGTCCAAGATCTCTCATCCCGGTCCCCTGATGATATCAGGCGAAGGTATCACAGTAAATATCGCTGCAGAGTGCGGTGGGGTTGGCGGACCTGCAGCTGCCGTCTCACTTCCCATTACGCGCACTGGTGGTTCATTACCTCAGCCACCTAGTAATCATGGTAAGAGGAAAGAAGGCGGGCGACCCTCGCCACGGGCTTTTCACCTCCCCACACTTCATCTCAGCCCTTCCAAGAGAATCGGCAAGGGTAATGAGAGAGAAAAGGTGGAGGGAAGTGAGGACTCCCATGCGATACATTGGCGCGATAAGCTTGTGTATCCTGCGTACGAAGCTGGTAAGTCGCTGAAGCAAAGTGTGATGGAGACGCTAGACGGCGTGCATGTAGGGAGGAAGAAGAAGAAGACTTCGGATATTAGCTTTGCGTGCCAGGGCATAGCAGACGAAAATCTGGACAGATATCAGGTTAGCGAACAGTCGTCAGGCGACGACGACGACGACGACGAGGGAATGGTTCCAGATCCGTTGTTCTACATTAAGAATATAGGACTGGACAGATAATCCCGTTAGCCCCATGTCGAGGCTGCGAGTACCACGGCTCTCTTCGTATGGGAGCCTATCTGCGGAGTTGGAGGACACCTCCACTGCGCTAATTTTCTCCCCATCCTTTGGTCAATTCACTGTACAAACGTTACGCAAGCGTCATTATGCGCTCGTATTCACTTCCTACTCTCAATTAGCATCAGCGTTTCAGTATAATCGTATCCTCTTACTCAAAGTCGAACTTCTACTTTAATCGCGTCTCTTTCTTCCAATATACATCCTGTATCGCCCTATGCAGTCTCCGTCACACGAAGCTATTGTTATCACCGTTCCCAGACGAGTAGCGAGAGGAAAGGCAGAATCGGCGAAAGTGTCGTACGACCACGCAACATCTCAATCCTAAGGATGACAAATACATCAGAAAACAGCATGTCTTCCTGCACGAGCAATATCGGAGCGACAAGGGAGAAGACGCACTCGCATGAGGTGTACCCAGCGAGAAGGAAGCGAGGCCAAAAGACGGTAAAATAGTTTCGAAACGGGTTGCACGGCCGTTTTGGCCCCGGGGGATCAGCTGCGTTGCAGCGGGCGAGGAACAGATGGTCCTAGTGTAGTGAAATTATCGGCATGGGAATGAGGATATGTATGGAATGGGATATTATTAGGTCGGTGAAGATGGGGAGGCTGGTAAGACCTAGCAGCTAGCACGGTGGGTGAGAGTGGCGAATGCAAGTGTAGGCGGGCTTGGAGAAGCGCGATGAAGCGAAGGGAGATGGAACTGCTTTTGGGCTTTGGGTTGCAGAGGTTCGGGCCGAACTTGTACTCCCTGAAGTTGGTAGGAGGGCGTCCTTGTCTCAACTATGAGGGAGGATGGATACCTGCCTACACCATGGGCGTCTGCACGATGGGACGGCCCTGGGGCGTAGTTGCTTCTCTTCCCCCGAACAATGCACTCATGCGACGATCCCGCCTACCAAGATCAACGTGGCCTCATGGAGTATTCGAATGCGCCAGTGCAAAGACGATAGTTCCCCGTTGGCAGGCTGCGGCATCATTGTCATGGTCTCGTCCAACCCCACGATGCAGCAGCGCTCACATGACCATGTCCCGGCAGTGAAAGCTGCTTACAGCCAAGGCCCGCTGGATTGATCCACACAGGCTGCTGATGAATTGGCAGCGGACAGGCGGATGACTGATGTCGTTGCAGCTGGCGTCATCACTTGCACCGAGTTTGCGACGGGATGTGGTCCTGGGCCTCTGCTGTCCTGGATGGACTCCAAGTCGGCTCTGGACTCGACGGTGGTGTGGGCCGCTATCAAAGCGGGGCGGCGCCTTCCCTCTCGTCTTGGGGGCTCCTTCCCGCCGCCATTGGTCGTCACACAATCCTGCGCGCTTCCCGCAAGCTTGATCTGCCCTAGCGCACACTCTGTTTAATGCACTGTCCCTGCGCCCTTCAACCACTCATCGTCGACAACCACCATGTCGCCTTTTGCAGGCGTCAAATGTCTTGCACTTATTGGATGTCAGCAAAACTATGCCCTGCCCACCGCGACGCCAACTCGCTGGGCAGGCTTCGCTCCCGAGGGCACGAGGCGTGGCAGCATGGGCCCGTCTCTCGTTTTTCCCGTGCCTCTGAGCGTCCTCGCAACGTCTGGAGGCGCAAGAGCACACACGTACGATTGACCCATCTGACAGCCGTGGGAGGAAAACACGCGTCGCCACGCTGACAGACAGCATCAGCACCTTGTCAGACTTTTCCCATAAACCAAACTCTCCGCGCTGCAGTGTTCAGGTTTGGATGCGCGTCGTTTGTAAATCGTTTATCGACTTCACCCGGGCGTCTATTTCTGGGCCACCACTCCCCTCCCTCCTCTGCGCACCATTGGCATCCAGCTCGTCTCCCAAGACAGCCTATCAGACAGGGACCTGCAGTACTCCCAGCAGCCTTCCTCTAGGCGCCATACACACATTTAGACGTTGTAAGTACCCGCCCGCTTTCCCATCGCAACCTTCTCCACCTGCTACCATCCGTGCTCCCCACTATCCAATCCTCGCCCGTTCCCTCTTCCAAGCGCCCCGAGTCTATAAGCCCAGCGCTTCGCCCATTGCCACATCTTTTCTTCTCTCCAGCAGGTCTCTTATTGTAATACGTCGTGCGTCTTTTATCAACCGTCTCTCTTAACCTCTTGCGACTGGTCTAAGCTGGACTGGATTCTAGTCGCTGTCGTTTTGCTGCACATTCCTACCTGTCTCTCTTCCGTCCCCACTACATGAAAGCCTCAAACTCCCTCGAGTGAATCTTGGAACGTTTAGAATGGCCGCCAACGATAAGAAGGTTACTCAGATTACGATTGAACGACGAAGCTCCAAAGACTCTCTCGACGTTAGGACACCACGCACAGCACGCTTCGCCGAAGCTACATCAGTCCACTCGCCGGTTGATCCTCCCCGGTCACCCATCGAGTACCCAACCAACCACTACAAGCCACAACCTCAGATCGCAGATACAGGCTTCGGCTACATGCAACCCGTCGAGATGGAGGAGACAGATCGGAGGTATCTTCCTCCACCAACGCCAAAGACACCCCTCAAGAGCGCATTGAAGTCGCCTGGCGCTCCCCCACGGACACCAGGTGGTGCAATGTCAATCATGAGCCCGACCTTCCGGGAAGAGCATCAGCTTGAAAAGCGGGAAGCAATGACCGACAAGGAGCAAGCAAAGGACCTGGTAAGTCTCTTGTCAGTACCGAGCCGAACGCAGTTACTAACAATACCTAGAAAATAAAGGTCCGCGTACGACTAGCAAAGATCTTCCTAAGAGGCATCAACTTTGCCTGCTCGCTCATCGTTCTTGCCATGGTCGCAAGTGCTTTCGCCATCTTCAACGCCACAAAGACTCTCGCACCAAGAAACGGCCTGCCGCCATGGGCCAACAACACCAAAGTCTGGCCTCAGATCCTTCTGCTTTCCATCGCCTGTATTTCCCTGGTCATGTCCATCTTTGTCATCATCGCCTACTGGAGGGGAGGTCATCATCGGGCTGAAAAGGTTGCCGCGTACTACACTGTCTTTGCTGTTGGATTCTTCATCTTTAGCATTGTCATGTGGGGTGTCGGTGCAGCCGTCTTCAACCAAAGCAAAGCGCAAAACAACAACAAGGATATGTGGGGTTGGTCTTGCGTTGACAACAAGCGACGACATCTCTTCGAGGACGACATTGCCTATGGCCTTGTCTGCCGTCTTCAGGTAAGCACAATGTCTTTGTCATGACGACAGAAAACGGGATGCTAACATTTCACCAGAACTGGGCGCTCGTCTGCTGCATCATCGAAATCGTAATTGAAGTCCTTGTCATCGCAATTTACGGCATCGTCTTCTACCGCTTCTGGTCCAAGCGCAAGCTCCGCAAGTCCATGGCCATGCGCGACCGTGCCCGTTCCGATCTCTACCTTGCCCAGCTCCGCTCGCAATCTGCACCCAACACTCCCGGCTTCGGTCCCATGTCTCCTCGCTCAGGCGGCTGGCGCCCACCTCCAGGCCACCCAATGTACGTTGACCCGCACTCTGCAGCTGAGGCTGGCGAGAGCGACAAGGTGCAGTACGCATACGCGCGCGAGATTGCTCAACCCCAGCCATTCACACTCCAGGCACCGCCTATCAAGGTCACTGGTGCGACACCGAAAATGGAGCAAGATGGCTTTGGCTCTGCACCAGTACGGACAGGCACTGTATCGCCACCATTACCATCCCCAGGCTTCCAAGAAAGGAGGAACGAGCACGTTGATGCTGCACCGGGTGAACAGCAGTACGCTGCTGTTCCCATCCCTGGTGCTTACACACCACTAGCATCACCCTCATACCCACCGTCACAGCAACAACAGCCTACTGGCTTTGACTTTGGGTCTTCAGTGACCGGTCAGCGATAAGCTATTGAACCTGCTGTTCGCGCGTGTGTATGTTGATTTGTCGATTTAGCGCGCATCGTACCCTTTCTCTTCTCAATCAATCTGGAATCTGGTTGCATGGAATTTTGCGAAACGATATCAGGAAACGTACATTCTTCCACCTTTTTTTTTTTCCTTTCCTTTGTTGTCTTGTTCATCGCTAATCGGTTCGTTGGGTGTTGTTGGGCTGAGTTTTTTTTAAAGATACCTTTTGAAGTAGAATGCCCTCTTCACTACGCCTCTCGTTGTATGATATGGGGAGGTTGTGGAATTACTACAACAGAACAGAACAGAATTAGACCCATCGTGGTCTTTGAGAATGCTAGATGCAATACCAAAATCCTATCTTTCATCCATCATCCTTTTGTCACTTGCATATCGTGATTTGCTGTTTGTCATTGCTTACTATCATCCTTAACGGCACGGCGTACCCCAAATTTCCCATGATTTTCTCCCTTTACGTCGCATGTCCATCGAACCACTCCCACTCCCCACCCCAGCCTCTTCTAATCCCTCTCAAATTACCGCAAACCCGCGCCTCACACTTGACGTCAAGCACTCCGCCACACATGCACACACACAAAACCCGAGCGTCTCGCCAACCTCGCTTGACCGTGACATGACCCCAGGGCCGCAGAAAAGGTCTACGCGAGGCTCGCAGCCGCCGGGTGTTTCTGCAAACGCCCGGGATGCTTGTGGCACAGGGCGGGAAGGTGTGATTTGCGTAATGCAGTGGCGGAAGGTTGAGTGGACTCGGAGGAGAAGAATATATTTGAATGATTGTAAATTGAGCTTTTGGGGGATCATGGTAGCTAGATGGGTAGTTCTAGGTGGGGTGATTTGCGTTAGTGCATGTTGGAGAGGTATGTTGTGCTATAGAGTAATTTTGTTTGCTTGGACGGAGACGGCCCATAATCAGAGGGTGTTTGTCCATTGGAGCATGGAAGCTTACGGCGACGATATGTCTCATGGGCCTTTGTCGGATGTGCAAGGCTTAGCCTTTGTATGCGTGCTTGACGATCCTTGTACGCAACATTCCTCATACCTATTTCTCTTAGTGCAGAGCCATCACACTCGTCCAGCACAGACATGTAGATCAAGTGTTGATGGCATTGAGGTATCTGGGTGTACTAGTCGGGCCTGTCATGTCAGTACAACACAAACAGACACATCACATGCGACACCAAAGAGCATCAGGATGATCACACAATGG
Source organism: Alternaria panax (assembly GCA_019702505.1). Taxonomy (NCBI): domain Eukaryota; kingdom Fungi; phylum Ascomycota; class Dothideomycetes; order Pleosporales; family Pleosporaceae; genus Alternaria; species Alternaria panax. The sequence continues at coordinate 5,065,720 of JAANER010000001.1, read as the reverse complement.
TTATGCGGAACATTCACCCAAGTGAAGCCTCCATTGTGTTTGTGATCGTAGACCCGCTCGTTAGAGACAAGGTCGCTCCATTGATAGGCCGCAAGTTCAATGCTTGCTCTTTTGTAAGATACATTCCAGGACTCCGTAGGACCGAACCCCCCGAGACCGAAAATGCTGGTGATGGTGCAAAATCTTCACTTCGTTCCTTTTCCCCAAATCGACGATACGCTTATCGGACGATACCCTCGAAGCGGTTCTTGTACCACTTGATGGTCTCCTGTTGGTTGACCTTGTGGGAAGCGCCGATCTTGCTCTGGCACCTCCTGCGCTTGGCAACACGCTCGCCGGGGCGGGTCATGCAGACGTAGAAGTCCATACCGTAGATACTGCTCCAGTCAGCCAATGTCTCCCTCTCTCGTTCAGGATCCAGATTCCACATACCCAATGCTGGGGTCGTACTTGATACCCAAGTCGATGTGCTCGCTGATACCGAAACCGAAGTTGCCGGACTCTGAGAAGTTGCGCTTGCGGAGCTCGTACTCCTTGACCTTGAGGCCGCGCTCGAGAATCTCCTCGGCCTTGGGGCCACGGACGGTGACGTGAACGGCAATCTTTTCGTTCCTTCGGATACCGAAAGTGCGGACGGTGTAGCGGGCCTTGGAGTAGACAGGGGTTTGACCGGACAGCTGCTCGAGCACCTTGGCGGCACGAGTGAGACGATCACCAGACTCGCCGACGGAGATGTTGAGGACGAGCTTCTGGATGCGGAGCTCCCGCATGGGGTTGGAGGCCTTGGAGTCGGACTGTCATGGCTGTTAGTGTGCGCAGAGCGATTGGCGACGGTGGTGCGGGGCGTACCATGGTGATGACTGCGGAGGTTAGTAGTCGTTGGGTAGGTTGTCGTGTCGCTGGTGTTGAAGTCGCGGGAAAATGATTTTGGCACCTGGGGGCGCATGTGTGCGAAGCGAGCCAAGCCCGCCGTGCACGTGCCAGGCTGTGATGCGGTAGCTACGAACTCTTTGATCGCGAACAGACAGCTCCATACGCCCCGCCTATCGCCAACGTCAAGGGGACACTCTCTCCATAACCTTTACATACCCGCCTCCTGAGCTCCCAGTCGTCCTCGGACGCGCACTACCAACCATGTCTGGCGCCGCAAACCGACAGGGAAAGATGGTGAGTAAATCTGCCTCGCAGCTCGAGTCCTTGGCCTGAGAGAAGACGCGCATAGAAACTGACTGACGCCTGGTGACATAGCAAAATCTAGTAAGCGCTCCAGATTCCGCTCATAGTCGCATGCAACTCACACAGTCAGATCAACTACCGCATGAAGGTTACTCTCCAAGACGGCAGACAAATGGTCGGGCAGATGCTCGCATTCGACAAGGTCAGTGTCGCTTGCCTCTCCGCTGTCTACTCTGCTAACCGGCGCTACAGCACATGAACCTCGTTCTCGCCGACACAGAAGAGTTCCGACGCACACGAAGAAGGGGCAAGGCCGCGCCCGGCGCAACCCAGCAAGTCACCGAGACTGAAGAGCGACGTGCAATTGGACTTACCATCATTCGTGGCGCGCATGTAATCTCGCTATCCGTTGATGGACCACCGCCTGCAGACCCTGCCGCGCGACTTGGTGCCAACGCTGGCGGACCATCCACTGCTGCGGCGCTGGCTGCAGGACCCGGTATTGCTCGTCCTGCTGGACGTGGCCTTCCAGTTGGCCTTACTGGACCGGCTCCTGGTGTCGGAGGCCCTGGCCCTGGTTTCGGAGGTGGCTTCCCAGGCGCACCTGGAGGCTTCGGAGGCCCGCCTGGCTTCCCAGGTCGTGGCGGCCCTCCTGGTGGACCACGTACGTTCCCCTTGAGCGTAACCTGAGAGCACGCGCTAATGTTTTACAGCTGGATTCCCTCCCGCTGGAGGACCTCCCGGTTTCGGTGCACCACCAGGCTTTGGTGGACCGCCCGGCTTCCCTGGTCGTGGTGGACCCCCTGGTTTCGGTGGCAGATAGAACAAGGACAACAAACGATCATAATGAAACATCGATAGAAAGATTTGGCATTGGACGATCGAACACGGCGCGTGCCCATACCACACATCTCAGGAGATGCCTCGGAAAAGGACCAAACTCCCGTCCAACACGTCATAACGGAACGGATATGCCTAAAATTGCGTTACAGTCAGTGATTGCGAAGAGCACCGACAGAGGGAGATGCCAAGTTCAAAAGTCTACTGAGATTTGGTTGAGGGACCGGGAATATACCACTGGCTCGAATGCATTTATAAGAACCAGTCGCATCAATCTACCATAAGATAAGACTGTAACTCCAATTATCCAAGTCCAGATGTGCCTATGTCTTGAGTGTCTGCTATGATGGGATGCATAATGTCAGTAGCTTCATACCCCATGTCATTCAGTACTAGCTGAAGCTGAGGTGCAATTCGCAGACCATTCCCAATCAGCCCATATGTAATCACTCCCAGTCACTTACTCTATTTCCTCGTATTTCCGGCTGGATCACCGTGCACGTATTGTCCTTCCCGTTGTCGGAAGCAGTTTGCGGTTCCCGGTCCCTGTTCGTTCGGCCCCAATTATTGCTTGGCATCTGAACCGTCCGCCGTGCGTCCGCAACTCGCAAACTGCGACCGACTGACCCACGAACTTCACGTCAATCCACACGCAACTCGGTTTCCTCGGTACTCTCCGGTAAATCAGTCAAGATGGCCGCCGCGATCAAAGCCCTCAATGCGAAGATTCGCTCCAACAAGTACACGGATTACTTTTGCTCGACTCGTATGTACACCCGTCTCGTTGTGAGGGCACCGCGCATTGAAAAGAGCTTGGGAGAGGGTGTGCAGAAGATGATGTCTAGAGGATACAAGCAAGGAGTTATAGAGGGCAAAGAGTTAGTAGGCTGACGTAAACATAGACTTCTGGGGCCCGGCGAGTAACTTTGGTATCCCGATTGCGGCTATTGCGGACATGAGCAAAGATCCTGAGATGTACGTTCTCTACCTCTCAATTCCCTCCTTTATCCTCTGTCCAACCCGTCTAGACTGCATGCGACATGCCTTGCGCTACTCTGCGGGTCCTACATCTACATCCCCCCCCCCACCTAACACTCCTCTCCACTTCTACAAACCCCAACTAACCCCTCCTCACAGCATCTCCGGCCGCATGACCGGCGCCCTCACCCTCTACTCTGGCACATTCATGCGCTACGCCATGGCTGTCACACCAGCAAACTACCTGCTCTTCGGCTGCCACGCCATCAACTTCTCCTCGCAACTCGTACAAGGGTACCGATACCTCAACTACTGGAACTTTGGCGGCCGGGAAGCTAGTCTGGCGGGCAAGGCAGACAAGGCCAAGGAAGAGGCGCTGGGCGTTGTAGGCAAGGCGGAGCAGAAGCTCGAGAAGGTTGCGGGGGATGTTAAAGGTGCCCTCTCGAAATAGATGGGATTAAGTAGGAGAGGGATGTCAAGGCAGAAGAACGGCTGGCTTCCTGTGCATATACCAATGGATGAGCTCTCGGGTATTTTCAATGCTGAATATTCTATCTCACAAACCTACTATGACACATTTCTCGGTACCTTGAGCAAGATCTCTTTACACACCTAAATTACATCAAACTACTCCTCCCTCCAATCTCATTTCCGCCCTGTCCATTCGGCAGATCACCATCCCTCCCATCAAAAAACTCCCTGTATATCCTCTCAAGACGCATCCTCTCCTGCGCCGAGATACTGCTCCGTCCACTGGAAAGAGAAGACTCTATGTGTTTCCACTGAATCTGCGGATCCTTCCTCTCCTCTCCCTCTTCTTCTTCTCCTCCTCCCTTGGTCGCTCTATCTTCATCTTCTCTCTGCAATGAACCATCAGAGCGCTGAAGTTGTTTCTGTTTCTTGCGCAAAGCCTGGAGCGCAGCAATCTTCTGAGCAATTACAGCCCGTTCGGTGAGTTGAGCAGATGTAGCTAGGGCGGAGGAGGAGGAATAGTTGGAATTGGAAGACGTAGGATCATCGCCGTAGCGGAAGTAGGAAAAGTTGGGAATACCCTTGCCGTTTGCAGTACCGTTGCTTCCGTCCTTTTTGTTGTGGTCGATTTTCGACGGGTCCACATCGCCGAGTACATCGTGGATGGCTTCTAGCTGCGCGTTGTATACTACGGCTTGGAGATCGGCGCCGGAATAGCCTTCTGTTCTCGCTGCTATTTCGCGGAGGTTCTCGCCTTCGTGACCGTCGCCTAGGAGGCTGGGCGCGAGGTGTAGTTTACGTGTTACGGCGCGCAGGATGTCGATGCGTTCTTCTACGTCTGGCATGTCGCATAGGAGAGATTTGTCGAGACGACCGGGGCGAAGAAGGGCAGGATCGATCAGATCAGGTCGTGATGTAGCGGCCAAGACGTAAACACCAGAAAGTCCTTCTGCTCCGTCCATTTGGGTGAGAAGCTGGTTGACGACACGGTCGGTTACACCCGTCGAGTCGTGTCCACGTTTGGGTGCGATACTGTCAAACTCATCGAAGAAGAGAACACAGGGTCGTGCTGCTTCTGCGCGTTCGAATAGGTCTCGAACAGACTTTTCAGAGGCACCAATATACTTGTTGAGAATTTCTGGACCTTTGACTGAGATGAAGTTTAGACCGCACTCGCCTGCTACTGCGGATGCGAGGAGAGTCTTGCCGCATCCGGGGTAGCCATACAGTAGTAGACCTGATCGGAGACGTAGCGGGCATTTTGCGAAGATGGGAGCATAAGTTGTAGGATACTGAAGAGTTTCCAGGAGAACCTGTCTTGTTGTGTGCAGACCGCCGATGGAATCCCATTTTGTGGTTGAGGATTGCAAGGTGACGTTTCGCAAGGAGGCGGGCGTGAAGCCAGTAATAGCTTGACCGTAATCCTCTCGTGTGAGGGACACAGTAGGTGACGTCGATGTAACTGAACGGATCAATGCTTCATTGCGGGCGCGCGATGTGAGTAGCACGAGATCGCCGGGCATGTATCCGTCTGTCTGGCCAGCGAGGTCGAGAAAGTCGATTGTGGGATCAATAGTGAAAGCATAATCATCAGGGGGTTGTTGTGGTATGCTGTCAATGCTAGGCTGACTGCGGTGAGCGGTACTGGGTCGGCTGTTGGATGGCGATGGTGGAAAGGCATGGCCATTGGGCTCCTGAGATTGCTCCATTTTGGCGTCCTTGAAGGCAAGCATCTCGAGGACCTTCCTTCTACCGTCTTTGTTGGGTGCTTTGAGACTGACAATCTCACGGACGATATGTCCGCCAACGATGACATTGTTCAGAGACTCTTTACCCTGTGCGGTTGCCAGCAGCACGACGCCAGAGTCCATAGAGCAGTACTGCCTGACAATATTGATCAGACACTCGCTGACATGTCGACTTCGGCCGTTGTCGTTGCCAACTTGGAGCTCAGTCTCCACAGGACATAACTTGTCCAGGTCATCCAGAATGACTACGGCATTTCCGCCCCCTCTTGCGCCCCATGATGCCGAAGCGAATAGTCTGTTCAAAGTCTCTTTGATAGTTGCAACTCGTGTCTCATCCGTTACAAGTGTGCGACAGGAGAAGTAGATGGTGTTGAAGAGATACTCGGTCCGAAGTTGATGGGCAAGTAGCTGAGCGCACTCTGACTTTCCTGCTCCCAGGCCACCAGTGAGTAGAACAGAGGAATTGTGCGTCAGATGTGATCGTAGCTGCTGGATAAGAGGATCTATGCCAACGAGATTTGCGGGCGTCTGCGGTAGTGGATCACCTTGCTGCCAGCCTTTAGCCCAGCTCGTCGGCGTTGACACTTCTGGACCTATCTCAAGCGGTGGTTTCCTTTCCGGGAAGAGCACCCATGAGACCCCAGTTGTCGATGCCGGTGGTTCAAACCTTACGATGCCTCCCTGCCAGCTGAGCTCGGAGTCCTTTGGCGCAGGCAGTATCATCCCATCTGTGACTGGCCCATCAAGGAGACCGTTCTTCTTCCCGTATGTTGTTTTGATCTTCTGTATCGCGTTCTCTTGATCTTGCTTAGACTCGCCACCAAACTTCAACGAGGCATTGACTTGTGATGCAATGGTGGAGAAGGGAACAATCCTGATGGACTTGACGATAGGTTCTCTGGACTCCTTTGTTGGCTTGATCGCTGGCGGTTTGGGAGTTTGAGCTGGAGCGCCTTCAATGCGAACGAGACCACCGACAAAGTTCTCGAAACCCAGGACCTTGCAGAGGTCGGTTGAAAGGGCTACATGCCGGCTGTCTGGCGCGTCTTCCCATGGCATGATTTTAGCGACGATGCGCGTTGCAAACTTCTCCTGCTCTTGGTCCTTGGACATATCCACTGGCTCTTGTAGTCCTGCAGGTTTGATAATGGATACGGAGACCCAGTTGGCGCCCCTGAGAGCCTTGGTGAGGAGTACATCCTTGTCCACCCACACCCTCAGCGCTCCAGCGTCTGTATCGTCTTCTTCGTCGAACCACTCCTGTGCCACACTGCGATCGACACCTCGCAAGAAGACGACGCCCTTGCTCGCGGCATCCTCGCGGCCACTGCGCCGTCGGACTGTACTCGCAGTGCTCTTTCCGCTCTTTCTCGATGCAGCGCCCACGCTCCTGCTGTCCCGGGTTGAGCTCCTTTCCTTTTGCCTTGTCTTGGGCGCGACAATGACCTCGGCGTCGGGCGAGATCTTGACGAAGAGTGATGTGTTGGCTGGGGCGGGAGCGATGGAAGTGACGGTGATGTTCGCGGTCGTGGTAGGGGACAGATGCAGCGTAAGAGGATGCGGCGCTCCGGCTTGGGGATTCGGGAGTGCGCGTATCTGGGAGAGAAAGTTCAACTCCAAGAATTGGGCATGCAGCTCTATCATCTCCCAGTCGACGGGGGTCAAGGGCTCGATGTTGATGGTGTGCGCGTGTGGAGGGTCGACATGCAACAGTATGCCCACCTTCTGTCCTTCTTGAAGCCCGATCAACCTGGCGAACGTGGCATCCACCTCTACCGCTGGCAGGTCTGGTTGGCTGACTGCTGGGCTGCCTCTCAAGCCGTCTCGTCCGACTACAGGCGCAATCCTGCGCTTGCTCTGCATGCCCGTCCATCCAACAAAGACGGACTTGGGGGCGGCATTCCTGTTATCCGAAGCACCCGGCGGCGGAGGTTGGCGGTATGTGAGCTCGACGACGACATTCTGGGCGACTGTGTTTGCATTCACGAGCACGGAGACAAGTGAGGACGGGAGGTTGACGAGGCAATTCTTCAGGGACTGCTGCAGGGCAACCTCGGCCTGGATAGCATTACCGGCAGGCTTCTTGGGCGGCATGGTGATGAGAAGTGAAGAGTAAACAAAGCTGTTGCTGCTGCTGCTGCTGCTGCTGTCGCATGGCGCATACCTCCAGCTCCCAATGCTCGCACGCGGGCCGAGGTTGGGGTCGCCGGCGCCGATGGCCCAAAGCGGTGGCTGAAAGCGGCGGTCCAATCGCTCGAGTGCCCTGGAAACGCGGGTCGACGCGACTGGGAGCTGCAACGCGACCAGCCCCAATTTTGCTACCGCGCATCGCTCCCCGCTGCATCACGACACCAAGCCCAGACGCCTACTTTCGCAACAACGCCCGACAGAATGGCGCTCCTTACCACGAGTGCGCCGGTCAACTACGACGAGCAGGAGGGCAAGTGTGCACGGGCGCCACACTGAAAACTCCAGCTAACAGCCAACAGCCGCCTTTGTTGACTTCCTCAAAAACTACAAGTCCGCCTCGACAGACGCCGCCGACCAGCTCGAGGGCCTGAACATCAACGGCCATGGCGAGGAGGAATACGACATGGTGGACGACTCGGACGAGGCCGCGCCAAACGCAAACGGAGCGCAGTCCCGCAGCAAGTCGAAGCTCAAGTACATGGACCAGCTGCAAGACGTAGCAAACCGCGTGCGCGACGAGATCCAAATAGACCTGAACGACGTCGAGGCTTACGAGAAGGCGACATCGGACGACGAGCACAACTACAGGCTGGTCGACTCAATCGAGCGCAATGCGCACCACTACATCGAGATCTTCTCGCGAGCAGTCGACAAGTGTCTGCCCCCACCGACCAGAGAACTCGACTTCAAAGACGATGTCTTGGATGTCATCATGACGCAGCGTTCGAAGCGCAACGAGAGACAGCAGGAGATGCAAGGAGTCGATGATGACTCGCAGGCTGCGCCCGAAACCATGTTTCCTCCTGCGTTGACCAGGCGATACACGCTCAACTTCAGGCCCCGGATACCGTCTGGCTCCAGCAGCCAGCGCAGTATGAAGGCGCTGGCAGTCCGCAACGTTCGGGGAGAGCACCTGGGCCACCTCATCACAGTTCGCGGTATTGCAACCAGGGTGTCAGACGTCAAGCCTGCCGTACAGGTCAACGCCTACTCGTGCGACCGCTGTGGAAGCGAGGTGTTCCAGCCCGTGACTACCAAGCAATTCACCCCGCTCGTTGAGTGCCCGTCCGAAGACTGCAAGAGCAACAAGACCAAGGGCCAGCTCTTCCTTTCGACCCGCGCCTCCAAGTTTCTCCCCTTCCAAGAAGTCAAGATCCAGGAGATGGCCGATCAAGTGCCTGTTGGTCACATTCCCAGACAGCTGACCATCCATTGCCATGGCGCGCTCGTCAGGCAGATCAACCCCGGAGATGTCATCGATTGTGCTGGTATCTTCCTCCCCACACCGTACACTGGCTTCAAGGCAATCCGAGCCGGTCTCCTTACCGACACATACCTCGAAGCACAATACGTCATGCAGCACAAGAAGGCCTACGACGACATTGTGCTCGCTCAGCCTACTTTGCGAAGGATGAACGAACTCGAAAGGACTGGTCAGCTGTACGAGTACCTATCGCGATCCATTGCACCTGAAATCTTCGGTCATGTCGATGTCAAGAAAGCCCTTCTGCTGCAGCTCATCGGTGGTGTCACAAAGGAGGTTGGAGACGGCATGCGCATCCGTGGTGACATCAACGTCTGCCTGATGGGTGACCCCGGTGTGGCCAAATCCCAATTGCTCAAGTACATCACCAAGGTAGCACCTCGTGGTGTATACACAACCGGTCGGGGTAGCAGTGGTGTTGGTCTTACTGCAGCCGTCATGCGCGACCCAGTCACGGATGAAATGGTCCTTGAAGGGGGGGCTCTCGTCCTAGCTGACAATGGCATGTGCTGTATTGATGAGTTTGACAAGATGGACGATAGCGACCGAACCGCCATCCACGAAGTCATGGAACAACAGACAATCTCTATTAGCAAGGCCGGTATCACGACCACTCTGAATGCCCGCACATCGATCCTCGCGGCTGCCAACCCGCTGTACGGCCGCTACAATCCTCGTCTATCGCCGATTGAGAACATCAACCTCCCTGCCGCGCTCCTATCTCGTTTCGACGTCCTGTTCCTCATCCTTGATACCCCAGCGCGAGACTCCGACGAAGAGCTGGCCCGTCACGTCACTCACGTGCACATGCATAATGCTCACCCCGAGGCCCCTGGTGGCATTATCTTCAGCCCTGCCGAAGTACGACAATGGGTTGCTCGTGCGCGATCATACAGACCGACCGTACCAAAGGAGGTATCAGACTACATGGTCGGCGCCTATGTGCGCATGCGTCAACAGCAAAAGCGCGACGATGGCAACAAGAAGGCCTTTACCCACACTTCGCCGCGTACGCTGCTTGGTGTGCTCCGTCTTGCACAGGCTCTGGCACGTCTACGGTTCGCCGAACAAGTCATCTCAGAAGACGTTGACGAGGCTCTCCGCCTTACTGAGGTCAGCAAGGCTAGTCTGTATGCCGATGAGAATCGTGGAATCGACCACACGCCAAGCAGTAAAATCTACCACCTCATCAAGTCCATGGAGGCTAGCGGTGCTGCTGCCGTTGGTGACGGCACAAGGGGTGAACTTGATCTCCGCAGGGTCAGGGAGAGAGTTTTGGCCAAGGGCTTCACAGCCGATCAGTTTGAACAGGCCATTGATGAGTACTCCATGCTTGACGTAAGTATTACCGTCCAACGTTTGAGAGGATGCACTGTACTAACACTTCTTGACAGGTCTGGCAAACAACTGGAGAAGGTACACGGCTTGTCTTCATCGAGGCTGGCTTGGAGGATGAGGATATGGATGCTGATAACGACTTCTAAAGCATGGGAACGGAATGTCGGCAGTGGATGTAGTTGTGTCTGTTTACGGCGTATCAAGGCGTTGGATATCCGAACGACGTTTAGCGCGCGTCTACTTTGCTTGCAGCTGCGTGTAGCTTCGCATAGAAATTCCAATGAAGCAACCATGAACGAGTGCTTCCTCCATGATCGTCCAGTGAAGGTCGCGTGCGCAGGGTCGCCGTCACATGCCAAGGCAGCCATCTGCAGGCAAGCATCATCGGTACGTGGTGAACCTTCGCGGGGTCGCTACCGAAAAGTGGGAGAGCTCAAGTCCCCCAGCCCTGCTCTGCTGTGGCCTCTCTCACAACAACTCACGCTTTCTCTGATTACTCATGTGGTGAGATTTCGCTACGCGCCTCGTCCACGGTCCTACCTTCTTAAAGAGGTTACTTCCAACTGCGAATCTCGCGACGGGGCAGAAACCGACAGATAAGCTTGCGCCAGCTGTTCGCATCTCATTGTCATCTGTCCATCAATCGCAAATTTCATACGGATCCGCGCTCTCCGGCACCCTTCGAAATGGCCCAAGGCGCAGCAAACAACTTTGCGCAATTCATGGTCGTAGGACGTAAGTGACCCCTCCACGCTGCCTCAGCCCACTTCCACAACGCTCAATTGCGCCCCCAATGCACCTGCTAACGAATGCGCAGCAACATGTTTCTTCCTCGGCATCATGTTCGCGCAACTCCCCTACGACTACAATGTCTTGTGGACCATGCCCGCCGACCGATCCACCTACTTCGACATCCTTGAATCGCACATCAAGTTCCTCTATGCCTCTCCTCCCATCGTGTCACGCATCCTCAACCTAGCCATCGGCACTGGTCTCCTCGGCTTCCTCATCAAGCTCTTCAAGCCGAACCAGGCCAACATGCTCTTCGATGGCGCGTCGCTTGTTCTCTACATGGCTGGTATCACCGTCTACCTCACCAACATCGTCAAGGGATTCAGGGTCGTGACAGCAGGCATCTACGGAGACGTGAACAAGGCGTCTCCGGGTGAGATTACCGAGGAGGACATGGGTGATTACATCTCGAGGGAGGACACGTTGCGGGTGTTTGCCGCAAGCAACACCATTCTGGCGCTCGTATTGGTCGGTGTGCTGGTGCTGCAGGCTGGGCAATGGTATGCCAAGAGGGCCGAGGAGAAGGAGATCGAGGAGTTTGAGCGCCAGGCTGAGGAGAAGAAGGGCGCGGGGAAAAAGAAGCAGTAGGTTACAACTTCTGCGATTGGATGGGCCCTTGGTGGTGGCTTCGCTTTCCAAGGCTACAAGGTCCAGGTCGAGTTGGCTTCCAACTCTTGTTCTTGTTTTGTTGTGTCCATTTACCAAGAGGTGGGATCTGTTCGTAGGATCAATGAGGCGGGTAACAAGTACCTCTGACATACACGGGTCCATATGCTCGGTGTCTGCCTTTATGGTCACTCTGAACTTCTGGCTGATTGTATCGACCGTCACTCGTCTCATTCGCACGATCCCAGTATCTCTTTACTGATATCCAAAGACCTCTCTGTCTGCTGCCATCATCCCAATTCATCTACATGGCGTCGGCGGTGTAGGTTCGGTTTCGTAGCGCCTGCCTGTTTGGCACGCCTCAACCACCAACAACAACCTCGACCTCTCCAGACGAGCTCATCTGCATTTGCATTATTTACGACGGCCAGAACCTCTTCTTGCGATTGCGGTGATGATCCAGCTTGGCCAGAATATACTAACGGGCTGCTAGCGTTACTCACTCCATCGACTGCCAGATAAAGCTGCAGTCGCTCCTTCTCACCGTTCACAAATGAACGTAAATCGAGTAAGAGATAATCACTACTGCTGACTTTCGACACGTCATGCAAGGGAAAGCAGTCGCAACAACCAGTAATGCCGCGGCACCAGGCATCCACCGCTTATGAATGCAAACAGAACGCAAACACAATGAAATGCCGAGACCGAACCACCGCGAACTTAGCCAATGGTCTGCTTAGTCGGCAGTTCGTCAGTATCACGGACGTTTTATTCAAAGCCAGCCAGCGTCGTGATCGGGAGCTGCAAGAGCTCCAACAGAGACTGTTGAGACCAGTACCCACCCCACCAGCATTCAAGCCTGCAAGCGAGCCTCCTGTTGCCGCCGAACCAGAGCTATCACAAGGCAGCGATTCCGGAGACGATCATATCGAGCTTGAACAAGTCGACCAGAGCAACAAAGATATTGTCGACGACGAGTTAACGGTGGCTGCTCCTGCTGAGAAATCATCAGGTAAGCATATATGTATCATGTCCTTACGCAGTTCAACTGAGCTGAATTGCACGTAGATATGGCAGAGACCCATGTCCATCTGCCCGGCGGTTACGTCCTGGACCATACCGGCGATCACAAGATGATGCTCGCAGAGCTGAATTCGTCGAATCCAAGATATTCTAGCAGCGGGGCCAAGGGAGAGCCTGACGACAACTATGACCTGGAGCGAATGCTGGCAGATATGAAACGTGTCTCTTCGTCGACAAGAGGTACTGCCGTTGACCACGATAACGACCCGAAAATCATGCCTGCAGATCCTAGCATGAAAGAGGCAGACGACTTGTCGGCCTTGGCTAAGCGTCTGGGCATCGACAGCAACGAGAGTGCGGCCTTAGAGGATGCCAAATCTAGGTACGATGACCTTGATAATCAAGAGCAAGCCGTTGTTATACGCCAGTCCGAGGATGAAGACGACGATCTTGAGAATCTCTGTCGCAAGCTAGCGACTATGTTTTCGCCATTCCACGATACAGCTTCTCAAGACTTACCGCATACCGCCAAGGACACATCTGTCATCAACATAGAATCAAATCCTCGAGAAGAGGTAGCTGGAAGGCTTGAGCCAGAGTACACACCGTCTGCTGTCGCCTTGAGATTGGAGGCTGGGGACGCCGAGTGGAAGGATGTCGAGGCTGGGCGCACACAATCCTTCAGTGACGGCATAGATAAACAAGAGGCTGAGAAAGAGAAAGAGGATATGTGGAAGAGGGAAAACGAGAAGCTCGAAGCTACCATAAAGTACGTTCTGGAAGAAGACAAGAGATACCGCGCGATCGAGGAGACCAGACGCCTATCAACCCGTCTAATCGTATCCAACCTGGCCGCTGATGTGGATGATAAAGCAATCCGCATGTTCTTCTCCAGGTACATAACAGACGTGTAAGCCATTTACCTCCCCTGTATATCCAAAGAACGCAATGCTAATCCTAGTCTTACTAGCCGCAATATCACCATCCTATCCAAACGCGATCCAGTCAAGAGGACCAGGACAGCGTACGTTGACATGTACAGCAGGAAGGTAGCGGTTCATGCATCCTACGAGGTTGGCGGTATCTTCGGGTTAATTGTGAAGATCAAGTTGGCAGTGGAGTAGCAGGAATCGAAGGCTGGCAGCTTGCATAGGGGCTCTTGGATTTTCGGGCAATAGTGTATGGTATATATTCTCTGGGCGGCTACTCAATACGTAACACACAACCGTCGTACATCAGGTTGTAACCTGCCTGTGACGAACCATCTCTTAAGCTCCTTTGTCACTGGCCAACGCCTTCTCCAACGCACGATCAGCGCTCAATTCCTTCTCTGCCCCCTCAATCACCCCCCTCAGTCCCTTGGCGCAAGCTTCTAGCTGAGCTCTCTCCTCATCATCAAGCTGAACTGGCATCGCCTTGATGATACCCTTTCGACCCACCACTGCAGGCATTGATAAACAGCAGCCCAGCTCAGGTTGGTAGAAGGACAAGGGCCGAACGGATCGTGAATCGAACAGAATGTACTTGCAGATACTAGCCGCAATGTTTCCGATGCCGTAGGCAGTGCAACCTTTAGCCGCAATGATGGCTCCAGCTGCTCCGCGAGTATGAGATGAGATTTGGTCCTTGAGCTCCGAAGTCAGTGTATTTGGCGGGAGGGCAAGGGCAAGTGGCGTTGTGCCGATTGTAGCGCTCGACCATGCAATCTGTCTCTTGTATCAGCATGCGTAATCTTCACATCTCTCTTACTTGAGTGCTTCCATCGTCGTCGTCACAAGAAAGTGTACGAAACACGTACAAACTGGCTATCTCCATGCTCCCCAAGCACATAGGCGTCAATACTGTTCGGCGCCACCTCGGCTTTCTCCGCCAACACGCCCCTCAACCTCGCAGAGTCCAAACTCGTCCCCGTCCCCAACACCTGACTCTCAGGCAACCCAGACAACCTCCTCGCAAAATACGTCAAGATATCCACTGGATTCGCCACCAGCAGCAGGATCGTATGCGGGCTGATGGGCGCCATGGCCCCAAATATGCTCTCTAGAATATGCAGGTTCCGGGATAGCAGCGACAATCGTGATTCACCAGACTTTTGTTTCGCGCCCGCAGTTATGACGACAATGTCGGCTTGACCCGCGTCTTTGTGGGTGCCTGCTCGTACTTTTACGCCGCTACCGCCGCGGTAGGTTGCGTCGTTTAGGTCGCGGACTTGGGCTTCTAGTAGCGAGGCTTTGAGGTCTACGAGGATTACTTCTGAGCAGATGGGCTGCAGGATGAGGGTGTAGGCTAGGGTTGAGCCGACGTCTCCACAGCCGAGGATTGCGATTGTGGTTTTTAGTTTAGGGGAGGCCATTTTTGGGGGGTTGTTGCTCAGTTCGCGTTATGGATGTGAGTTGGTGATGCAAGAGATTGGGTGGTAAGAAGCGTGAAAATTGACAGGGCTGTAGACTTCTGGCTAACAAGAGAGGATTTGGGAATGCGATCTGATTGCTCGATGTTATATATATCTTTCCGTACATGAGTCCGTAGTCGCACGTTGTGGTACGTCACCAAGGCCTGGGCTGCAGAGAAGTGGTGTGATGTATGGTGGAGCTCAGCCACTCACCGTCCGCCTCATCATGCAAACACGTGCTTACAACACCGACCAGATCGCGATGTTTGAAATAGCTTTGGTGTAGTAATTCATTGCAAGCGCGATATGTCATGACTTTTTCCCGAACTATGCCTAAGATACCGGCTGTTACAATGTCTACTCCCATTCAAAAAAAAAAAGATATGTGCTAGGAGGAAGGATTTCTACCCAGCTGAATATTCCTGCCCAGCTTTTGAGCCAATGGAAATTCTACCTTGACTCAAGAACTCATCTTGCCGCATACGAACAACTGTTTTCATCCTAAATAGGACAATTCAGTCACCAGTTTGGCTGTTCAAAGCTCAGGGTCCGACCTCCCTCGCAGTGGTAAAGGTGTGCCATACGCGGCCAGACCCTTCATCCAGGACCTTTCCTCAAATCACCGGTAAACGTGAACAATCCTTATCTTTCTTGTGCCTGTGACAATTTGCGCTGATTGCTGCACTGCAAGTACTAACTAGTGGCATAGGGTGCGGCGGCGTGAAATCGTTATGTTTATTCCGCCTCGCATCATATCTGAAAGTGAAACCCACAATGATTATCAAAAGCACCAGGAAGGCGCCGAGCGCCATCGCAAAGACGATTCCGATGCTTGAGTAACCGACCGAAGATGCGTCCATTGATGGATTTCGTTCAAAGTTCGGGAAGTACGCTACTGTCTGGATGACAAAGATACTTTGCGAGATGAGCCAGTGTAAAAGACCTGAACACGCCATCAACGGTATTGAATATCGATAAGGTAGCGAGAGGAAGTAGTGCGAGCGTTGTATACCCCTTGGCACTGAGAGTCGCAGTGTCTTCCGCTGGGAGATGAAGTCGTTCCATTCGGACGCAGCGACCATTACAGTCAACAAATTATTGTACAAGAGGTACAGAGCACTGACCACAACTTGAAATATGTTGGCGTAGAGCACACCGAAAAAGAATCCGGATGTCTGGTTCAAGGTGCACATGAATCCAGTCAGGGTTACAGCCCATTGTCGTGCATCGCCCACTCCGTAACTCAAGAGCGAGACAGGATCGACATTGACGCCTACAGCGCGCTGCGCTGTTAAAGTTGTCCCGAGTAAGACTCCTACGACCGTGAGAAGGGATATACAACTAATTAAGTCAGAAAATGCCTTCGTGTTCGGCTATCAAACTCACAGGGATAACGTAATGCACCAACGTGATACGCTTGCGGCACGGAACCAATAAGCTGGCTCAGGATCGTTCCGTTAGGTATCGGGACGCAGAGAAGGCCAGCCTTTCACGAAATCTTTCTTCGTAAACATATCCATATCTTTCGTGTGCTCATCTTCTTTGTCCAAGAAGCTTGCAATAGCATCACCAAGAGTGACTAGATGACTTAGACTGCTGCGCTCGTTCTCGGAGGTTTGAGAAGCGCTCGGGGTGTAGCTGTCCTGCCAGTAGAGATAAACTGTACATGCGATACAGAAGCATTTAAATAGGTTCAGTGCTGTGACGATGACCAAGATTGCGGGGCTGAAACGCAGTGCGCATGCGTGGTCCATGGGCTGATCGTTACCCAAGGTAAGGCAGTGGTCGACTTTGAACCCTGAATTATGACCAAACGACCAGGTGCCATTGCTAGGCAACAAAGTCCAAGTGTCGTTGTAGGGCATGAGAAATGGCTCAGTACAAGCGAAGCTCGACCTAACTCCTGGTCGGGCCCACTGAGAGCACATCCAGTCACTGTTCAACCCCCAGTCGCTACCATTGCTCTCCAATGTATTGAAGCTGGTCAATAGCGACGAACTAGGATGACCTACGTCGCTCGAAAACTTGTCTGACATGGTGATGTTTGCGCTTACGAGGAGTATACTAGCAAACCCAGAAGTTTTGCCAACATATCGGGCGATGCAGTCGGTTTTGTTAATCGGGTCTAAATTGCGTGTCTCACGGCGGATCTCCTCCAGAAGCGGCAATAATGTACGCCACTCAGCCTGGTCGTCAAGAAAGTCTGCGGTCACTAAGCCAACGTTATACGTACTGAAAGGTGTAGCCGCGAATACAGCAGAGTTCCAGCTATTGCTCAGATTAGCTGGAACATTCTGAATATGTACACATACGATTACGGCTTACAATAAGTGCAATAGACCTGAGCTAAGCATCAACAACATCCATATCATGCGCCGCTTTGGATTAACCTTCCACAGATCCCTGGAACTCTGGATGCCTATATCAAGCCACCTTTTGTCCTTATGGGCGTTATTGACCTCCGTGCGAGTAGGGGCAACGAGGAGTTGAGCACAATAATTACTCGCACCTAAGAGGGCTGTGGAAAGTGCGTTGATGATGAGCACTACAAGAGAAAGTAGCGATATCATAAGGAGTGCCACTCCGCGAGTCGACATAAACGGTATTAATCTTTCGGATCGGGTATTTCGCGGGTTGACATGGGGAAACCAGGTCTCGAGTAGCGACATCGAGCCAAAACGACTTTGCGACAAGCTGGTCAGCTGCAGCACCTAGCAAGCGAGTGGTTGTTATCCGACTCATGGACTAGTATCGTTGTGGTCGTAAGATGGCTGCCGGCTTCCTTGTGCTCCAAGCAATCGCCGTGACTCGCTTATGGAGTCCGTCATTTCTGAGCCATCTGCGTATCGGTCCATCAGAACCCGCTGTGATGCAGCCTTTCTGGGAATATGAAATATAGTAGGATAGTTGGTTTAGGATGTAACGCAGTATCGGCTGGTCCCCAGGATATAAGATGTGTCCGAGGGGGCTCTATCAGGCTGGAGAACGTAATGATATTTTTTACTCGTCCCAGATAAGCACTGTCATCTACTGCAAGCCATGCAGGATCTCATATCTAGGTAGGCTGAAAGAACTGGCGATTTGCTGTACGTTTCTCAGCCTTGTCCCGTTGGAGACTCGTATCCAAAAGTAATTTTGGCATTCACGTCGTCACAAGGAGATAAGAGAACTAGGCGAGTTTTTCCGTGAGGTCAACTGTAGACCAAGAACCAAATAAGACGTATGTGGTTTTCGTATCTTTATTGAGACCATAGTGTTTGAACTGTTTGTTACCTAGGCTTCGCTCGCTTATCGTGGTCAGGCTCGGCGGTCAGGCAAGACCTCCACTTCCGTACAGTATTAGAGTCCTCGCCTATCAGCTTTTCTGGAGGTATGGGTTAACGCAGTAGCTTGAGATAATTGCACGCAGAAGTTCGGTAATAAGAACAAGACAGTCGATGGCGGTAAGAGGCTTGCACCTTGTTCATATGTGACACAAATACTCCACAACAATACCGTGCGCCTGGGCTGCTTGGAGCTCCGTCGCAGGGCACTCTGAGGTAGCGATAACGACGCAGGGCAACTATGAGTAGACTAAACCCATTGGTTCTGCACATCATCCTCCAGCGGCAGCATTGTCTTCTGCAGTTCCTTTGCCACCTTGTCAGCCTCTTCCCAGACGCGAAGAAGGTTGCGTCCTGAGATCTTTGCAGCATCCTCATCGCTTATGCCCTGTCTGAGCAGTTCAGCAATAAGGTCGGGGAACTTGGATACGTCCTCCAATCCAACGGGCGTCTTTTCGATGCCATCGTAGTCCGTACCGATACCAACGTGATCATAACCGATCAGTTCTCCGATGTGCTTGATATGGCGGACTACATGCGCCATGGTGTTGTTCTCTGGGACAAATTCGGGGAAAGAGTTTGGGATTTCCGAGGCTTTGCAGGATACGAAGTCTGGGTTGAAGTTGACCATGACAACAGAGTTGCGTTGCTTGACAAGCTGAAGTATGTCGTCGGGTACATTTCGTGGGTGCGGGCAAATTGCGTATGCAGAACTGTGACTGAAGATCGGGGGCGCGATGCTTCCAGTCCAGTTCCCGTCGCCTCGCCCGACAAGGACGTCTCGCATAGTGTCTTGACTCACGTGCGCAAGATCCACCAACATACCTAGACGATTCATCTCTTTGACGAGATCGCGGCCAGCTGGGCTAAGACCTTTCCAGTACGGTTTCGCGATGTGTGCGCTGAAGTCGGATCCAGTCTCAATTGCTGCATCGGCATACTTGTTATGACAGTTCCATGTCAAAGTCGCGTATCTGACTCCAAGCTGATAGTAAAGTCGCAGCGTAGAGACAGAGTTGCCAATCTGGTGCAGACCCTCGATAGCTGCCGGAGCAATGAAGTTGCCACTTTCGAAGGCTTTGATGGCTTCTGCGCTATTTCTAGGCGGCGTGAAGTATTTTGGGTAATTTTGGCCTAGGCGGTTGAACAGATCCAGTTGGCCAAGCGTTGCCTTGACGACTGTACACATATTAGCATCGCATTTGCCACATATTGTTTCGTGCAGGCTCACTATCGTGATACCTGTCATCCGCAAAGTTCGTCTCATCGCCTAGTGGGCAAAGCCAGAATGCGCTCCAGAACGCGCCGCCTTGCAGGCCTTTCTCAAGGCGAGGGATATCGACGTGCTGCGCTAATCCACCGTTTTCGAATTTCTCTGCAAAGTCGCTGCCGGACTCGTTGTAGATGTGGTTCTTGTATGTGCCTCGAATAAAAATCATGAGATCATTGTGGCCATCTCTTGGGCAGTCAGCATTCGGCCCTTGATGTCACATTCGGAGGGCTGACCTATGAGTGGATTCTCCTGCAGTATCTTCACCGCTCTCTCTTCAACTGTTAGAGGCTTTCCACATGTATGCTTACGGCCTGAAAACAATGACCGGACTTCCGAGAGCCATATGGTTGACGCGATAAGGACGAGGACTACGACGAAGATAACGTCATCAACACCGTATATGCGCCATCTCAAAGAACGACGACGCGGTGTATGCGCGTACTTTTCGCTGAAGGTGAGGTCTCCCGGCTTCTCCATGATCAATACAGGAGGTCAGAGATGAAAAAGAAACATGGTGCAAGGTAGATGGTATCATCGAGGTACATGCCGGCCTTGGCACGAGGATGCGGACGGATTTAGGGATTGGTCCGAAACACCACGCGACGCGAACCCTGAGTGCATCATCACAGCCATAATTGTCTGGAAATACATCCCCAGCCTCCTCGATTACACCTTACAAGACACAAATATGGCGATAATATCAGCAAATACCATGGTACGCGGTATCGCACTGTTCCACCTCACTCTCGCAGTTGTCCTGCTCAAGAATCCCGCCTTGGTGTCGAACCAAGGGGTCATTCTCCTGCTAGGAGAGTCAATGCAACTTGTACGCAATCACGTTTTCTCTCTGCGCACTCATATCCTCTCTGGAGTTGCTAATGCATCTTAGCCGACACCCCGCGACTTCAATAAAACCTCCGCAGCCACAGCCTTCGTGGCCGTCCTCTTCGCCTTCATTGGCCTCTCCGACCTCACAGCCCTGTCTTTGCACGAAGATGTCTTCGACCAGTTCTGGGGCCTCCAGGCACCCATACGTCTCCTCTTTCTCTTCGGCCTCACCGCATACTCGTACATTTTTAAAGAAGGCGGCATGTTCACACCAAGGGGCGTGGACTTTAGGATGACCAGTGGCGCCAATCTGAACAACAGCTTCGTATTCACTTGGGGGTTCATGGAGCTTTCGGCGTGGTTCTGGGTGTTCACCACATTGAGGGAAGAGAGGTCGGCGAAAGCCACCAAGATGGCTGAGAAGCAGGCCCGGGAGGCTGAGATCAAAACGCTATAGTGCAGTTTTTGAGTTCGAATACCGTTTGGAGGCATATCGATATTGGGCCGTGGGCGCTCAATTTGTACGCAAGTTCCGGTGCCTACCGACTTGGTGTACAAGGAATACGGGGAGGACACCATACTACGTCTTCTCAGACGTACGGAGTAAACGGATTACCTGTACATCGTACAGATACTAGCGGCTTCGACGATAGACGAAGTACGAGCTCGGAGATGCCGATATCCTTACGTTCGGAAGACATTGGCGAGATGGGAGATGTCTACGATAATCCACGACTGACCAATGCACGGCATTGGAACATGTCCACCAAAGTCCCAAGCCTTTCAGGAGGTGCACGCATACACACAACCAGCATATCACACGATCTTAGGACATAATTGATTGAGCTTGTCTAATACGTATAATATAGCATCCCTCCCTCGGTATTCAGCAGATCCTTGAGCGTGGCATCGCCTGCTAGCGCCCCGATTTTAACGGTGAAGTCTAACGTGATATTCCTCCCGCTGTAATCAAAGGGCATGACAGGCCCGCCCACTTGACTGAGACGTGTCCCCAAATCCTTCTGTTGCCATTCGCAAAAGATGCGGTCCATGTTTCCATGATGGAGATAGAAGAGCGGATCTAGCACTTGTCAGTATGTACTCAAGCGACATCCTACCGTGGTATGCGAAGCGTTATCGAAGGAATGAAAGTCAAGCACTCACCACCAGGAATCTTGGCTGCATTTCCCATCGTACCCAGGATGCCACTGACACCGAAGTGGCCGCTAGCATGAATGTTCGGCGGATCAAAGCTTTGCTTCTTCTCGACTGTCCTTGCTGTGCTGGTGTAATCCGGTTGTGCGAGGACTTCTTCAAACAATGCGGAGTTGGCATGTTCACCGTAGAATGAGGAAGGGCGAACGGCCCATTCATCGCACACCCTCCACCAGTATTGCCTGTGACAGGGAAACCATTACCACCGAACCGTGTGTCACGTTGGAAAATCTCAGAATCAAAGGCGCGGGTAGACTCCTCGTTCTGCGGTTCAGCATCCAAGGACCAATCCCAGTACCTGCATACTGATCAGTTCCGGAGCAACCAGTGTCAGGAGAAGGACCTTTGGGAGTGTAAGCAACTTACGGCTGGCCTCCGGTATATCCCTCAACGCCTTTTCGTATGTTGCAGTGAAGTAACGGTGCCATAAGAGGAAATGGTCCTGAGAATGTAAGCACGCGAGAATGAGGCTGGAATAAGAGGGTTTGACATACAACCCAGTGAATCTGGGGCTTTTGAGGCATGTGGACAGCCTGGTGATCATCGAATCGGTTCACGGCGGCTGGGATACCGGATTTGGCCTTTGTGTGTGACAAGCACAGAATAGCATCGATGTAAGTTTTCTTCTGCGGCACTGATGACTGTCTCCTACGTTCTGACCATCAGCAAAGAAAATGGGGTTAGACGGGTCGCAATTATCTCACCATTCTACTCTCTTGGGAGGCACCTTGCATGTTCCCAGCCTAGTTCATGAATGGAAGGCTGCAGCTGCTGACATTTGTTCCAAACCTAAGCCAACAGGAAGAAGTTCAAGAAGACGCATAGTGATCGAGCAGGCGCTTAGGCTGAAACGTGGATGACGAGAGGTGTTGTCACACGTGCCAACATTTCGAGAAGACAATCGCTTTAGCGACTCTGCTGAATTGAAGAACAAAGATAGACTTCGAGCAGATTCGGCATGAAGATCTGCCACCGCGCAGGGTACCTAGAAGGACTCCGAACCGAGCAAGGTAAAAAAAAATGCAGGCATCAAAGAGTTGTGGGTATAGCAAGGTGGGCTTGCGAGACGCTACAAACCATGCTACACCTGAACCAATATTACACACCTACTAACTACAATCATTCTCGTTGCCAAGGCTCCGCGCAACGTATACCCACAGTCCCATGCCACCGCTATCTGGCCATGTTACATTCAAAGCAGAAGCATCAGAGCCCCGGGAGTCAAGACGAAAGCTCCAAGCGTCAATGCGAAAACACTACAAGAAACAGTAATACTTCCAGCGCGAAGACTGACAGCAGCCCCAGAGGATTGTTTTGGAGTTGCACCAGACGAGGTACTTTCCACAATCGGTGTAGCATCTTCCGAGGACGACGCAAGGTTTGCAGTCGTGGTTACCATCATCGATGACGACCTAACCACTGGTGTTGATACTGATCCAAGCGTAGGCGTCTCCGACTGCGTAGGTGCAGCGTCATCTATCGCAGATGTGGCAGACTCGTACACGGATTCTGCGGCGGCCTCATCCGTCGCCGTGAATGAAAAGGTCGTGTAGTACGTCGTCCCGGTAGAAGTGATTTCGTATGTGGCGTCGGTATGGTAGTAGTAATAATAATAGTAGTAGTATGTATACGAGTAAGTGTACCATGAGTAGTCGACGAAGGTTGTGCTGGGAGTGGAACTTGCAGAGGGTGCTGGTGTGATGGAAGCAGAAGATGGATTGGATTGGTCGATGCGAGGGACTTCATAGTATCCATCAGGGCATTCCTCGCCTGGCAGATGATAGTATTCGCCTGTGCAGCATGTGCCTGTAGGCGGAATGCATGGAACATCACCTGGACGTGTTGATTTACTGCATTATCCAGCTGGAAAGACAAGACCTACCAGGGCAAACTGGAATCCATCCGGGTGTGTTACACTCATCGAGCTGACGAGGCGAGACGCCAGATCCACCCTTCAGAGGCCCCGCCTTCCCAGCGAGTGCGGAATACCCAAAAGCACCCAGTAGCAGTAACGAGCCGGTAAGCATAGTTGCTAACAGTATATTAAACGTCTTCGAAGAACGGGTGTTAAGTGCTTGTCTGTAAGTGTTCTGCAAGATCTGCTGATGAAACCGAGGGATGCTTTCATCCAGATCTTTCAGCAGCAACGTCGGATCTTATATTATTATTCCACTGAAGAAAAAACAAACACTGCCTGCCTGACAGCCTTCATGGCAGCCTTCAACGATCATAGCAGTCAGCCTCTTCATCTCCACTGCTGCGGCTGTGTAATGGAATTTCTTGGCAACGCCGTTGTTCGCAGAACTTCTCCAATGGACCTTACTTCGGGACGCCTCTAAGATGAAGTGTATAGCGCCACAAGATAGCTATTGGTGAGTTGATAGACTATGAGAGAAATGCGGAGAAACAAGCAAGGCTTATCTGGGGGCCAAATCCGACGTGGCCAATTACCTGAATTGTCATTCGTTACACAATATTGAAAATAGAGCTGCAAGTCGTATAAGAATTCAGCTACAGCCCGGAAATGGTAAAATCGTCCCTCGTGGATGCTAGAAAGTTGGGGGTGAGGAAGTATGCCTTGTGCCAAAGTAAAGTAACCTTATCTTAGACATGTTTGCATGTGTGCCAGGCGAATATTGAGATCGAGATAAGTAAAATCGTGTGTCGCTGTACTTGACCAACTGAGCCTCTCCGATGTTGATCGCATCATTATCTTCAAGACCACCCCAGTAAGACTGTAGACAAATTTAGTCTTAGCATTCGGCTCTGAAGTGCTTTTACTTAGAAAACTACCATGAAGCTTCCAGGATATGCCCCAATGTCGATCACTTAGGTATTCCTAGGTATTAACGGTAGAGGCGAACCACGCACACGGCCGCTTCAAATCGCACATCTGCAGCCGTCGATATGCTGGAATAGTAAGCCCGCCGTCGCAGGTCTGCTATGGCAGACTTTGAGATAATTTCGGCTCTTGTAATGAGGGAGTGTGCAAGAATCCCGATCTTGGCAGACCCTGGCATGTAGGTAGGCGTGTGCAGCCGACACGTTGCTCCAGAGGCGATCATCTCAAGGAACACAACTCGAGTCGCCTCTCATAATCAAACGTGTAATGTCGCAGCTCTACTGGGAGCAAGCGGAATAGCTGGGATGTCAATTGTGGATGCTGGTTGTCGCATAGTGATGGATTAGGCGATGGCGTCCTCCGAGCGATCGGGACCGCCCGCGTATCTCTTTCTCGGCAGGGTTTCAGGTCACGACTCCACCATTCGCCATCGCATGTCCCCCACTCTGGCAAACACGACGCTTACCTGCGATCAAATGGGTTTCTTCGCAAACTCTACTTCTACTTTCTCTGCTGCAAGTGACTACGGCTGAACAGTCTTGCGCGTCATTGGAAAGAAACACACTAGGCACCATGGACGAGGCAACACAGGTTAGCTACAACAATGCCATTGAAGAGCTTCGCGCCAAGGAGTATCCTATGCTGCAGGGTAAGTCTGTCCAAGTTCTGGGTTGGAAGTGTGCTGACTTCTCAGACACGACCTATCTGGATCATGCCGGCACCACGCTCTACTCCAAATCGCTGATCGAGCGCTTCTCTGCTGACATGATGGCGAATCTCTACGGCAACCCCCATTCCGCCTCGAGTGCCTCCCAACTGACAACGCGACGAATTGAAGATGTACGGCTGCGCCTCTTACAAATGTTCAACGCCGATGCTCAGGAATTCGACGTCGTATTTGTAGCCAACGCTACTGCTGGGATAAAGCTGGTCATGGATGCATTTCGGGACCAAGACCACGGATTCTGGTACGGCTACCACAGGGATGCGCATACGAGTTTGATTGGGGTGCGCGAGGCAGCGAGCGAGCACCGATGCTTCGCTTCGGACAACGAGGTCAATGACTGGATTGACGGTCAGGACACTGCAGTTGGATCGGCACAGCTGTTTGCATACCCGGCGCAGTCCAACATGAACGGACGTCGCTTGCCGTTGGAGTGGGCACACCGTATACGTACGGGGCAAAGACAGCATGTCTACACACTGTTGGATGCTGCAGCGCTTGTCTCAACATCGCCTCTTGACCTTGGGAATCCTGATGAGGCCCCCGACTTTACCGTATTGAGCCTTTACAAAATTTTTGGCTTTCCCGATCTCGGCGCCCTGATAGTTAGGCAAGCATCAGCGTCGGTATTTGATAAGCGACGCTACTTTGGTGGTGGCACTGTCGAGATGGTCGTGTGCTTGAAAGAGCAATGGCACGCGAAGAAAGCAGACTCATTACATGAGAGACTGGAAGATGGCACTCTCCCGATACACAATATCATGGCGCTTGACAGCGCGATGGCCGTCCACCAGGAGCTCTACACCTCACTGGATCAAATCTCGAAGCACACTGCATTTCTAGCTCGGAAGCTATACCAAGAGCTTTCGTCGTTACGGCACGGGAATGGTACAGAAGTCTGCCACGTATACAAAGACCCGGCGTCCACCTACGGGGATTCGCTTACCCAGGGCCCAGTTGTTGCCTTCAATCTTCGCAATCAATGCGGTGGCTGGGTAAGTAATGCAGAGGTGGAGAAGTTGGCTGCAATCAAGAACATCCAACTCAGGACCGGCAGGCTCTGCAATCCTGGTGGTGTTGCCTCATCACTAGGATTAGCGCCCTGGGAGATGCGAGAAAACTTTTCTGCCGGGCAACGGTGCGGTAACGATAACGATGTCATGCGTGCAAAGCCAACCGGAATGATACGCGTCAGCTTTGGAGCTATGAGTGCCCTATCGGACGTCGAGAAGTTTGTTGACTTCGTGAGCGAGTTCTTCGTTCAGGAATGCCAGCCGGCACATGTGTCTCCAATGATGTCTGTCGCTGTAGAGCCACCAACGCAAAGCCGCTTGCACGTGGAAAGCCTATCTGTTTACCCTATCAAGAGTTGTGCGGGGTTCAGCGTACCGCCGGGTAGAGCATGGGATGTGCGCCCAGAGGGTCTTGCGTGGGATCGTGAGTGGTGTTTGGTCCACCAAGGCACCGGAGCAGCATTGAGCCAAAAGCGCTACCCAAAGATGGCTCTCATACGTCCCAGCATCGACCTCGAGAAAGGATTACTACGCATCAGTTTGGCGGGCGCCTTACAAACTACGACCGACATGCATGAGATCACCGTGCCTCTTTCCGCAGATCCACGGATGTTCACAGACAAAAGCGTATACAAAGAAGTGAGAGCTAAGGTCTGCGGAGACTCTATTGAAGCAAAGACGTACAGGGCGAGCGATATATCGTTATTCTTTACGCGAGCTCTTGGGGTGGCTTGCCACCTTGCGCGCTTTCCTGCCGTTAGCAACGGGAGCGCCATCTCAAGACACTCGAAAGCGCATCTGCAGAAATACCAGAAGGCGGGCGCTATGCGAGTACCCGGCGCCTTTCCGGAAACGGTTCCAATTACGCCCGGCGCGTGCGTTTCGAAGCCAATCTTGCTAGCAAATGAGAGTCCCATCCTTACCATATCGCGATCGAGCCTCAACCGCCTGAATGAATTGATCAAAGCAGAGGGCGGTAAGGCGGCGCAAGCGGAGGTATTCAGAGCCAACATCGTGGTTGCGGAGAACCCAGCGTACCCGCCTGGGCTGGAAGACCCCTATGCGGAAGACGACTGGCGCTACCTCCAGATTGGCCAGCAGTATTTTGAAATGCTGGGAGCGTGTCGTAGATGCCAAATGGTCTGCATTGACCAGCAAACCGCCGAAAGAAACCAGGAACCTTTTGTAACGCTTTCCAAAACACGTCGTTTTGATGGTCGCGTCTTCTTCGGAGAGCATACCTGCCATCTGCCCTGGGACAATGTGTCATCCCCTCTTCGGCAAAACCCCACTATTACGGTCGGCGATGCAGTAAACCCTATTAGAGAGGATGAAGTACATCATAACAGTCACCTGCAGGCCCTTGTAGGCTAAGCCGCCCAGGCGGCCCGAAGACCAACCTACGGCCCTTGTTGGAAGGCGGCATAGCTGAGTATACCTCCAGACCACACGGCCGCAGCGTTCGCGCGTGGCTTCAGATGGCATGCAGCAGGAGACGGTAATTGGCCAAGTAGCTATGTACAGTGTAACAGAGATTAGACGGGCGGGTCGCCGAATACACAACCATGAAGCAGTCGAGACGTCGGTGTAGGCAACGTGATAGGCATACGCAATTCACGGGAAGGCCCATGTGTAAGCGCTGGTAGTGATGTTTCAACGGCGAACCAGAGTCAGGTGGCAGATGACATGAGACGGAAGCGCGCGCGCCCTCCAAAGCAGCGTAAAGATACACAGCGGCTGCGAGCAAGACATAAAATCGCCTAATGCTCCCACGAGATGAGATGCACAGCTTGCACACAGCTTCAATCTATTTCAAGCAACATTCGTTCATGAGGCACGTTGACCTGCTTGCTACTTCGCCTTATTCTGACGCCAACGTCTCATCAGCTCGTCTCCGATCCTCTTACCGGGCAAACTACTAGGTCGCCACGTTCAGCTTCAGATTACGAGCTTGCCTCCCGCACAGCGACCACGCACATCACACACCCGAAAGCTACGTGGCGAATCAGGCGCGCCTTCAGGCCGGTCAGAGTCTCAAGACCTGCAGGGGCCGAACAAATCACACATCTTGTTTCAGCGTTGGGCAGCGAATCGAATCCCTGTGGAGGTGTTCGTCTGTGCACGGGGCCCGCATATCCTAGTCCTCGGCGCTTAGAGAACGCTGGGACTCCTCTCGCCCAAAAATAACCGGATACGACCCATACAGCGGCCAACAACAACAGCGCATCCGCGCCAAGCTAGTGCCATAGTACATACAATAAACAATCTCTTCCCCAGGCGCCAAAGAGTACCTGTCTGCCGGCCTCGCTCTCTCACTTTTCCACTTTGCTGTGGACGAAGGCATAGCACAGCTTGCAGTAATACCGACAAGCATCCAAGTCATTCCTTCAACACAACGGTATACTCAATACCATGGCTGCCACCGACTCCAAACCCACGCTGTCCACCCTCAAGACACCCATGTCTGCCACCTATCCCTCGGAACTCAGGTCGCCCATGATCACCTCGGCAACGACTCCCATCTTTGCCAATATCAAACGGGAGGATTCAGATCTCAAGACACCAATCACACCACCAACAGCCTATCTGGAGTTTCTCAAGAACCTATCGCCTGTTCTCTCAAGCCCAATGTCCACTGGTACTAGCTCCAGGTTTGTCTTTGGTGACAGCCGCCCTACCTCGGTAACATCATCGGCCTCCAGTGCCTCCTTCACATCAACATCGGCTCCAGCAGACAAAGCCAAGAATAAGGACTCGCCAGCGACTTCGAGATCAAGCAGCTGCAGCAGATTCGACACCACCAAGGATGGACCGCCCATGTCTGCACCTCCAACCAAGGTCCAAACGGTCACTATTCCACCACCATCACCCTTTACACGGCCCCATTCTGCGCGGACACCCCGCCTTTACATCCCCCAATCACCCTACTCGCCCGCTGTAGTGCGATCACCAGCCAGCGCAAAGTCTGTCCAATCACCCTTTTCTGCCGTCGCCTCACCCAAAACCTGGGATGCGGATAAGAAGACTGGCCGCTCAAGGCGCGTTAGTGTGCGCGAAGTTGTTACACGGACAGTGACATATAGTCGCACACCAGTCGACGCAAAGGCTCCACAGTTTCCGCAAATCGACCCCGCACCCCGCGGCAAGAGGAGGAAGGTCGAGTAGAGATGCGCGGTTGTTGCGCAGACTACCACTTCTCAACTGCTTGGCTTCAGCATGTGCAACCGCCCTGTGCTACTCCACGACTCCTTCAAGCTCTGCACTTGCGCCTAGCTGAAATGCTTGAATTCCCATTCGTCAAATGTCCACCATTTTACATTATACACGACTTACACCATCCAACCCGGCCACTTCAACTAATTACTCGGGTCCAGGCGATCCGATCGCAACATTATCTTCGACCAACATCATCATCAAACACGACACGACACGACATAACTGCCTCATCACTCCTACACCACCCACCTCCCACCTTTCTTATGTTTGCTATCCAACATCAAAAGAAACGACGTTATGGCCACGTCACTTCTCTTTTCATGACTCTGTCACGGCGGAAAACATGTCTTTGGCGTTGGGGGTTCACCATTACATCTTACCACATTTTACTAGCGAATACCAATATATAGCGGGCGGGAATGCGCCGGCGCTGTTTGATTGGCTAAGCGAGAAACAAGAACGGAGATTACCTCTTCGATTTACTTGAGAGACGGTAGCAGGGCTATGCGCGCGCAATGTGAATGTGGGCTGGACGGCAAGTATCTTGCATGCAGGTTTTTCTGATGTTGCAGGTGTGGGCATCTGGAACGGGCTTCGTGGTGATAGGCCCAGCGGTGAAAGACACGAGGGAGAACAATAGCCCTTGCCGCCGCAACTTGCTTACTTGGACAAGCTAGCGAGGTCAGATGGCAACGGTTCTCCACTTGTGTCCAGGTCTCGAGTCTGCCAGTACTAGCCAGAGAGAGAAAGAGAGAAACAATACCTACTGTCCAAACCATGTTCCTTTGCACATACTGATTTCGATTGTTTTGGTCGACTGACTAGGTTGGGTATACTACACAAGATCCCTACATATAAATCACACACCGCTCGGTCATGCCGGTGAGAAGAGAAATCGACAAATGAGCCTCCCTCTGTCCATTTGCTCAACCGACAGACCGCCTTGTGACGCGGACCCGCATACCCGCCGTAAGAAGCCAATTTTTCCCCAGATAACGCACGGCAATCTATATGCGCTTAGTCTGTCCAATCAACCCTCACTAGACATTAGCCACTTGTGGTGTAAACAGGCCTCCTGCCTTCTTTTTGCTTCTTCTTCTTATTCTTCTTCTTCTTCTTGCCTCGGCAAGAGCATGCAATAGAGTTTGCATGCATGCTGACCGATGTGAATCTCGCGGCTCTACCTTGTTGCGCGCCACCATTCTGCAGGAGCAAAGGGCAGAAGAGCGTATGTCCTTTTTACCGCGTAGGAATGACTGACTGTGCAGAAGCAAGAAGAAGAAAAGCACAGGCCCAATGCTTCCCAAGGCTGCGTTACCTTCCCGCTCCTCCTAGCTCGGTATATCAGTTGGCGAATGAGATGGATGAAGTGGTGTGGACAGGGATGACACAGGGGTGGGGTGGGCGCTTAACCAGGGCTGTGGAGACGGGTGGCGCTACGTGGGCTTGGGGTCGCCGATTGTTGCGTATGGTCATGTGAAGTCTAACAATGGGGGATGCGGATGAGGTTGCGGAATGGGCTATTGAGTTTTGACAGGTTAGTGTAGAGGTGCAGTTTGAGGCTAGTTATGCCCATTGATTAAAGGGCATGGGTAGCGTACAAGAAAGTCAGGTGTGATGCGAGACATAATACCCAAACCACACGGCAAGGACGCTGATGACCAGGGAAAAAAAAATAACATCATGCATGCCTCGCGGAGCAGCACGCAGCTAGGTTTCATGCACGTCTGTTTTGCCTCTTTCGGAATTTGGGGAATAGCTCAGTATCGCGACATTTCAGGTACTGTACGATGAATGATCCTTGGACGCGAGACACGATGGAATACATAGCGCCGCAACAGCACCGAGCCGCGTCTCTTGCGCATAATCTTCCCTTACCTTAGCACTACTTTCAAAGCCCAAGCCCACGCCCACATCGTAACATCCCCCCCCCCCCCTCCCTCAGCGGCACATGCCAATTCCACACTGCCGGCGCAGCGAGAAGCGGTCTGAGACGCTCTGACCGCGCTTGCTTTCTGACTCATGAAATGGAATTTCGGGACTGGGAAGTCGTGCCGCAGCGGACATAATCGGTGTGCCATCATCCCCAGCGGCGTTGCGGCACAGAACAGACAGTAGCGGCATCCTTCATGTGTCAGACGCGCTTAACGCCAGTCCCAATACCATGGCTAAGAAGACGGCTGTGATGAAGCTTAGATCTTGGGATAGCTACGCCTCGTAGGCCGTGTTGGGGCACGGTATCATCGTAGCGTTGGCAACCAACATCTTCAGACTTGAGACGAGAGAAGACTTCCGACATGGCTATTTTGTTCCGAGACTTTTTCGCACATCTGCATCGGGTAGTGCACTCGGCGGAGTAGACCGCCGCCTGTTCACAAGCTCACATAAAACTTTACGCTTGTAGCGTCACATCACACGTCGACTCGACTCCAAAATCCAACAGGCAAGACAGGGCCATGGGCGTGCATGTATGTCAGTCACACATCTTACTTGCATGCAGCGGGAAGACTATCAGAGATGTCCGTCAATCCTAAAACTGTTTATCCGCATGAAGATCGCTCCGTCATGCTTTCATCGACTGTGCCTCGTTCTTGCAGTTGCTGACAAGGGAAAAGAAGCGATACCGGGGCGAAGGGCTGGGACATTGCATCGCGAAATTGGAAGGGGGGTGTGCTGCGGGTCGAGAATCAGGCGGCCTGGTACGCAAAGAAGCTGCGCCTCGGCTTACGGAAGCGAAGGAAGCGCATAGACTGTATAGTCTATGGATCAAGGGTTGTGGTACATGGGCTTCGTGTCTCGTACGTAAGTTGCTGACAATGTATGGATTATCGGGTGTTGTGAATGAGATCGTCTCTGATAACCGAGGCGAGTACATGTATTCAGATGAAGAGGTGATGAAGGAGCTGTACCTGTGGGGCTGCCAGGCTTCGAGCAACTAGGCTGGAAACACCACCAACTCTCGCAACGCGATGCGAATTAGGACAACATTGATTGGAAACCCCAAGCCTAGAATCTATGCTCTTTTTATAGTTCCAATGGTGAGTCTAGAGACCAGCATTGGGTCACTCTACGGAGCGTTGGGCATGTGAGCGGCGGCTATGTCCTACATGCTCAGATGCTCTCTCAGCTTCGCTAATATCCCAGCAACAACCTTCTCGTTCTTGCCTTCTTGCCTCTTACTCTCCCTTGTTGCAACCTTCTCCAACTGCTTAGCCACATCTGCGTTCTCTGTAGCTCGCCAATACGCTTCCGAACGCTCCACAAAGCGCACGAAAGCTTCTAGCACAACTTCTTTCCCTTCCCAGCTCTTTCCACTAAGAGCCTTGTCAAGTGCTGGCCAAATGACTTTCGCAGTGACGGGCTCAATCTTCTCACTACCGACAGCGTTGGTAATCTGTATCACACAGTCTGCAATGGTCTTGGCAGCAGTGTGTTTAATGGCCCATTGTCTGCTTTCTAAATGGGTTTCGGAGAGAGCGAGGATCTCTTTTAGGTAAAGAGAGACAGTACGTGGACCTGCAACATGGTCATCCCATGTCTCTGTGAAGCTCTTTCGGACGTTCTCTTCCGAGTCATGCTTAGCCAGGAAGATAAATGGCAGCAGCTCCGATGCGAAAGAAGTGAAACGGTCTGTTGCGTACAAAGAGATAGCGCGCATGATGTCTGCGGCTAGCATGCGGTTTCTGTCGCTGTTTTCCTCGGATTCGAAGTACAACTTGGTTGCAAAGGCGACAGTGGAGGTGAATTGCTTGTCTGAAGCGAGACGTGCAAGATAGCCTGCTGCAGCCGCATACGAAGAGCTAACAGTCTCATTACGGTCGTGAATTTGCTTCTGGATCAACTTGAGGAAGCTGTCGGCGTACGGGTTGAACAAGAAACGGTGTCGTGTAGCGAGCGTGACCAGAATCCTCGAGCACCCCACTTTTGACGGCAGGCCAACTGCATTCTTCATCGCAGCCTCAATTCTAGGTACAAGCGCTGCCATGGTGTCTGCGTCCGCCAGATCAAGGCAACGCTCCACAGACTCTGTCAATGGAGAAGACCGCACGCTTGCAAGTCGCATGTCATCGAGCTTTTGCTCTGTGAGGTTGTACTTGCTAGCGTTGAGGTGAATGTAGTTGACGGCTTCGGGCTCCAAACTACTGAGCAATCCGAGCAAACGTTCCACAAGCTCTGGAACATGTGGATTAAGCGTTTTGGCATTACTCTTCTTGACGATCTTGAGCAACGTGAGTACCGAAAAGTTACGGACCTCTTCAGCCGAGGACTCTAATCCAGAAGTGGAGAAGAGGAAGGGCACAACACGCTCGAGTTGGATCGTTGCGGATTTGTTTGAAGCGTCGCCGGCTTCGAGAGAGCGAGTCAGTATGCCAGTAAGGACGCGGGCGAGAGATGCTGCCGCGACGCGTACGGTTTCTTTGATGTCAT
Organism: Alternaria panax; assembly: GCA_019702505.1. Classification (NCBI taxonomy): domain Eukaryota; kingdom Fungi; phylum Ascomycota; class Dothideomycetes; order Pleosporales; family Pleosporaceae; genus Alternaria; species Alternaria panax. The sequence continues at coordinate 5,032,040 of JAANER010000001.1, read as the reverse complement.
CGAGGACCTTGAATGTCTTGCCCCAGATAGAATCGAGATATTTCTCATACTATACGACATTGTCAGTGTGTTCTGTTAAGTTACATCACGATATGCTTACCTTTTCGATGCTTCGTCCCTGCACAAGGTCTGCGATGGCTGCGCAAGAGGCCTGGCGGACGCGCCACTCTTTCGTAAGGATGCTAACCAAGAGATCGTCCATAATCGCGTCAAAGTGCTTGTCGATAGTTGTCGACGAGTCCTTTACGAGCGCGTTCCAAATATCGTTCATCGAGCGCTGCACATTTGGGTTTGGGTCAAATCTAAGCCCATGTTAGCTTGCAACCTGACCTGAGAGCTCTGTAGCTGTTCTCTGGGGTATTGAACATACCGATACCGATAGAGCTTTGGGTAAAGCTTTGGATTTTGGGCCAGATACCCGTCAACACTGGAATCAGAGAAGATATTACTCAAGCCAAAGCGACCAAATGCAGCTCGACTTGACCAGATCGAGTTGTTGGATGCCATTGACATGAAACGGTATACCAGACTAGAGTCTCCAACCTCAGCTGCTAGGTTCAAGATATCCTTGTATGTTGTAATCGATCCATCTCCAGTGGGCAGCGCACCGGGCTCGAAAAGCTGAGTATCGTCCGTAACGGTGCCAGCCATCTTGGATTTATTGTCCGAGAAGGAACCGACGAGATCGCGGACAAGATCATCCTTGAGTTGACGGTCACCTTTCTCGTACACCAAGCCCAGTCCTCGTGAAGCTGCTTCCTGGACAACCTCGTCGCGATCAGAGAGATAGTTCTTGAACGCCACTTGGCATTGCCCAAGGTAGCCTTGCATCTCAGGCTTGTGGCCACTATACTGTAAGAGACACAATAGCCATATCACAGACGCTTTCTTCAGTGAGGGTTTGGTTTGAACACAGCCCTTCAAGGTCTTCTCTAGGACTGCAGCAAGTGTTCTCTCACGCTTGGGTCCAGATGGTGTCTGTAGAGGCGCGTCCCAAGGTTCTTGTGGCTGGTTGTGATGCAGAATGTCGAGCTCAGAGGTCAGAGCCTTTGAATCCCAGCCACTAGCAAAACAGCTCAATGCCTCACCAACAGAAAAGTGTACTTCCGGCTGACGAACCTCATGCAGCTCATAGAGTTTGTCACTGATAGCCTTGTATTCTGCTGCTTCCTCAGTCCCGGAATCAGCTTCCTCTGTGATCATAGAAAGATGGCCTAAGGCTAAGATGGCACTGGTCGTGCCGGTCTTGGCGGTCTCGTAGATGTGTTGAGCAACGTCTTCGACCTTTGCGTACTTGGAAAGTAACGAAGGGGTGATGACGTAAAACAGACTGAGCTGATCGATGCAAGAAAAAGCTGCACCCTTCAGTGTTGCATCCCGAGACTCCTTCATAATCTCGACCACTAATCGTAACAGCTGTTGAATCGGATGATCATCTGTGATTGATGTAGATGCTGCGCCACTTCTCCAGAATGCCCTGCTGTAGTAGTAGCCGAGTGCCAGAATGATGCCGCTGATCTGATTGATATCAGCACCGACTGCTGACCTCCAGGTGTTGAGCTTGTCAAAGAAGACCACTTGGGCGGACTGAAGAGCGTCTTGATCAATGCTCTCGTGAGACGCTAGCAAGCCATACGAGTGCGCAGCAGCAAGTCGTCGTCCAGCATTGTTGGCTATAATGGAGGGTTGTAAAGCACGGAAGTCTCGGACGACATTTGCCTGGACCCAATGACGCTGTGGTAGTAGAGACAACATTCGTACGAAAGAAGTGCCAATGTCGCCGATGTCACTAACATCATCTTTAGTAAGTCTGTCGAAACTAGCTCGCAGTATCACTGCAAGCGATCGAGCGTGGGCATCGTCTGCCGCATATGCACGGAATGCTTGCCGGGCGCGCATATCCGTAGTCATCTGGGTATCGAGTTTCCGCTCCCAATCCTCCGGGATCTCTTCGGCTATGTCTTTGTCAAGTAATGCAGACTGCATAGCGACGCTGGAACAGAAGCTGATGACGATTGGTAGTGCCCCAGGATATTGCTGGTAGAAGTGTTGTATTTGAACAAGAGCGTCTTCCGATTCGTCAATTTCCATAGCGTCCTCGTCCTGCCCTTGCTGCACGATGATGAAGTTGACCAGCTTGTCGAAGTCCGGAAATTTTAGCGTACTCTGTTCACGTTCACCGGGAGGAGTGTTGGACATCCTGAACCAGTACGGATCAAGACCACGACGCCCTTCCTCTATGACCTCATGTCTTTCAGAAGCACCTCCACTGACTGCGAGGATGTCTATCCACCGCGCTAGCACATCCTCGTATGGAAGGCAGCGGTTTGCGAACCGTGTCGCAACATAGCGGGTGCTCCTTGTAAATTTACTCGAAGCTGGCGTGCTGTGTTGATCTACAGATGCATATCTGAGCAGTATCTGCCGAAAACGGGGCATGACAGAAGGATCGAAAGGTTTGGAAAAGGCGCCTAGTACTGAAGAGAGAGCCTCCTCTATACTGACGGCTACGTCTTTGCCTGCTGAGTCTTCCCGGAGAGATCGAAACAAGAACTCTAGCAATTCTAATGACGGTTCCAGCAAGATCTTCTCGGGGGCAGCTTTGGCCAACAATCCAATAGTCTCATATCCATAGCCTCGCAGCTCCATATCCTGATCGCGGTCGGGAGTGGGCCAGCCTTGATCTTGTATGAAAGCTCTCAAGTTTCCCACAAGACTTTCTGCAACCTGGGAAAGATCGGATGACTGGCCACGACGAGCGACGAAGTTGACGAGAGAGAAGATAGCCGAGCGATGCTTGGAAGCTTCCCTCCCTGCTGTCTTATTCGTCGCATTTAGTTCGGGCGAAAGGAGGCCTTCTTCAACAAGCCTCGCTATCTGTCGTGGATATGTAGTGCATCTGACAGACTTCGACAAGACATTTAGTATCCTGATTTGTAATGGCGTTTTCACAGGCAACGAGCCACTCGTTGAGCTCGAGCCAAAGTAGAGCTCGAACAGAGTTTCCACAACTTCCGGTTGTTCGAGGTCCTTGGACAACATGACACGTTTCAATGTATCCTCACCCACTTCTGATATTCGAGAATTGGTATCAGCCGATGCAAACAGCGCAGGCAGGAACTTCTCGTCTTCCTTGAACAGTCCACTTGCCATGAAGCGTGTGACTAGGGCCTTTGATTCTGTCAAGTTTAATCCTGCATCTGAGGTGGGATCCCACGCGTCTGGCTTGCCCTGAAGTGTCAGAAACTTGTAGTCATCTGAAGACAAGCCCGGACACCGTAACGAGGCTTGAGCCTGAGGGTTGCTCTCGCGTACAATGGTCAGCATGAGCAGTTTGCCGAACCACTTGGAGAGAAAGGCCGCATCATCATCGGAAAGACCTAGAGTCGTTCTCAGCTCATCGTCTTCTTTGCTGCCGCGGAGGGGAAGCTTGAAGTGAACCAGAAGACGGAGGATGAGATGCAGCAGTTGAGAGGCATGCTGCTCGGACTTTTCAAAGTCTTTGGCGATGCCCTGCAATAGAATGGGAAGCAGCTCTAGACGTTCGGCAACGGTCAGCCGCGATATGCCCTGCTGGATGTAAAGAATGTCGAAATGCCGTATGAGAGAGATGTCGGGATTCTCTTTGTATTGCTTTAGGAGAGCGCTCACGGGGAGCTTGATATCTCTGGGATGCTGCGTTAGTGCCAGAGTCTGTGTTTGGCCAAGCAAGAATGCGTACTGTGACTTGATGCGCGTGTTGATGTGCTGGCATATAGAGATGACCTGAGAAAAGCCGCGATCAGCGGAGATCGGCGTGGATGGTGTCGGAATCCGAGCCGGCTGTTTGTGAGCCTTACCTTGTTGCGTACAGCAACGCTATCTGAACCGAGTTTGAGTAGTAGTGGAGAGAGATAGGTCTTGAGCAACTCTTCGAGCTTCTTCTCCGAGCTAGCGAGAGCAATGCGCATCTCAACCTTGCCGACCAGAGCAAGCTCTTTGGCCTCTGGTGTTTGTTCCGACGCCATGTTGGGATCTGTTTGGGGTATCGTAGTGACGAGGCCGGTCAGCAAACGAGAGTTACAGCAGGCGCGCCAGGCAGAGGCCGATGGCGTGGCTCATCGGCTTCGGGAAGAATAGATGACCAAGCGCTTCAGTGAGTGTTAGTGTACTGTGACGGGGTGGCTCTGATTAGTAGCATGTGTCTCGCGCCCTGTTCGTCCGCGATTGCCACTTGTCGTGTCGGACATTCACCTGTTCGCCGACAGTGGTTGGGCGCACGGGTACCGGAATGACGCAGTCGCACCTGCCTGCAACAATCGCAGCGCGTCTTCGCCGTGCTTCCAACGACGTCGACGCCTGCCGCCCGTCCCAGACACCCACAGCACCGCCAGGCCAGCAATTCGCCCCTCTGCCAGCCCCTCTGCTTCTTCTTCTCCCACCCCCTCGCCGTGTACAGTGGGCAAGCCGGACCCTCGCCTGCCACACGCCCTTCACCGCACCTGGACTCACATTGGTGCTCAGCGCCCAAACCTCAGGCCGTGTAGCACATTTACCGCCGCACCCAGTCGCGCCTGCCCGCCCCGCATCTCATCGCCGTACTCTGTGCACGCACCGCGGCCGTTGCTGTCGGACTTTGATGGGCACATAAAACTGCCCCACCACGGTTCTACCTCGATTACAATCGCGACCGCCACACACAATTCCGGACACACGCTCGCCGACCGAAATACCCCCCGCGGCCCTGCCAACGCCTTCGGAATAGCACGCCGCCGTCACAGAGGCCTTCGCTACCTGCTGCACACGTTGAAGCAACGCACTTTCCGGCCCAAACCCAAGCCCAGACGCAAGCACCAAGAGTCGGCACACAAATACCCGCCCGACATGGACGAAGAAAACATTGCCAACTTCTGTGGCATCACCTCCTGCAGCCCAGACCAGGCCGCTCAGTACCTGCGCTTGACAGATGGCAACTTGGAGCAGGCCATACAGCTCTTCTTCGACTCCCCTGGACTCGCCGATGCTCCTGCGGCGCCATCGCAGCCCTCGGCACAGAATCCCATCAACGTCGACTCAGACGATGACATGGACTTCGACCCGGCGCCGCAAGGCACCGCGCCACCCACACGAGCACAGCCAGGCGTGGAAGACGACGAAGCCATGGCACGGAGGTTACAAGAAGAGATGTATGGCGGTGGCGGGGCGGGCAGAGCTGGTGGTGACGATGAGATCCGCGCACCCATAGAACGGAGGGTGGAAACACTTGTCGGCCCAGGCTCAAACTGGGGTCCTGCCGATGACGAGGAAGACCTCGATGCCATGGTCCAGGAGCAGCTCGCTCGTCGGCGGACAGGTATGCCACAAACCTCATATATACGGTTTCCGGACTTTGCTGACCCATCTGATCAAGGCCGCGCGGGCATCTTCAACCAGCAGACCACCCACGCCAACGTCTGGGACAACACAACCGACTCGAGCACCCGGCGACGCGAGCTTGCGACCGCGACGGGCGGTGCTTCCGAGCAGTCTTCTAAGATGAGCATGCTTGCGGAGCTATTCCGTCCACCGTTCGAAATCATGTACCAAGGCTCGTGGGAGAAGGCGCGAGACATAGGCAAGGACGAAGAGAAGTGGCTGCTCGTCAACATTCAAGATCCGGCAATCTTCGACTGCCAGCGTCTTAACAGGGACATCTGGAAGAACGACGACATCAAGGCAACTGTGCGGGAGAACTTCATCTTCATACAGTACGCAAAGGACGATCAGCGTGGCCAGCAGTACATGAACTACTACTTCCACGCCCGTGACAACTCCGACGCCTACCCCCACATCGCCATTGTCGACCCCCGAACAGGCGAGCAAGTCAAAGTCTGGTCGGGCCCACCGATACCGGAGCCAGTTGAGTTCCATGCTCAGCTTCACGAATTCCTCGACCGCTACAGCCTCAACGTTCACGCGAAGAACCCGGTAGCCAAGCGGAAGTCTGAGTCTAAGAAAAAGGACGTTGATCGGATGACTGAGGAGGACATGCTGGAGATGGCACTACAAAACAGCATGGACAACGGCAAGGGGCCGAAGGAGGATGACCCAGACGCTCTCACCAAGTCTACAGACAACATCAAGGGCAAGGGCAAGGCCGAAGAAGCTGCTCCTGAACCAGAAGCCGAGCCGGAGGCAGCCCCCTCAAACCCCGTCTTTGCCGCCATCTCTGCACATGCACCCCATACCGAGCCGACCGTTACTGACCCCAAGGTCACGACCCGCATCCAGTTCCGTGGACCGTCCGGTCGTCCGATTGTGCGCCGCTTCAACCTCACAGACCCCGTTCGCCGTGTTTACGAATGGATCAAGTCTGACGTACCCTGGGAGGGAAAACAAGGAGCCGAGTTCGATCTGGCGTTCATGGGCAAGAACCTCCTCGATCACGTCGACGATACCGTTGAAGCTGCTGGGCTTAAAGGTGCTAGCGTCATGGTAGAATTCTTGGATAACGAGTAGTCGGAAGATTTGACCTGCGACACCCATAGGTCGTTGACACGGCCATAACGTATGATGGTGTTGCGTGGCGCTTGTAAGCACATAAGAGACATGAGTAACGAAATCCGCGCTAGATGCTTCTATGCGCCATCGCTTTGGACGGGATCCGGGGGTCTATAGATCTTTCTTACATCGCCGCCACTTGACAGTGTGCGGCTCAATACCCTTGCATCCTTTGGGCACTTTATTGTGCAGTCATTTTAGCTTCAGTATTGAATGAGAACAATACTTTGTTATGAGCTTCTACTGATACTGGTGCTCGTAGGTGAAATGTCAACCATGGAGAAGATGTGTAGTACTGATGTATAGTACTATCCTGGACTCTCTACCTTGTCACCTCATGCAAGCTCCTTTGCACCTCAACCGCATCAACAAGGCCAAGCTAAAGACTACAGAGGGTTTGAAGCCTCTCCTCCCATATCAACATGGTCCTCTTCAATCAACCTTGAGAATCTGGACATTTTCGTCTTCAGCGTCCATGTCCACATCTCCATCTGGCTTGAACACCATGGGCGAGTCGTACTTTTCTTTTTCCGCGTCTTGTCCTTGCTCGTCGGCGTAACCTCTTATTTTCTCAAGGTCTTGAGGGTTCACAAAAGAGTCGGGTTCGATATTTTCCTGCCTCGCGTTCTCTCTGTTGTTTTCTTCCGCTTGTTCCATGATGTAGTCAAGATCCGTGTTAGACGGAACTTCATCGTTGCCGATCACGGAGTCGTGTTCACTGTGTGCGAGGCCATAGTTGCCGCATGTGGAACCGTCGTCGTCTTGTGTGTCTTGTTCCGACGCATTTTCTTCCATCTTGGAGAATGCGGTTGTGGGTGTTCCTTGTGCCCATTCACAGGGTTCCCAAGATCCTGCTATATCGGCGATTTGAGCTGCTTCATTGTGTGCGTTGAACTGGGCTTCCAGCGATTTCGCATATTCGTGGTCTGCTTTCTCTTGCGCTTTACGCTCCTGGGCCGTGAGCTCAATTGCCATTGCAGCATCTGCAGCATTGGCTATCCTCTCTGCCTCCTGAGCTTCGTGCTTTTCTCGGTATTCCCTGGCTGCTTTTTCCTGCTCGACGTCTCTGTACCCTCCAGAGTCGCTTATGTCTACAGTCGAATCCATTTTTTCGTCCTCGTCGTCTTGAGTCTGCTTCGCTGGCTCCACATGCTTAGCTCTTTCCCTTGTAGGAACACCCTGAAGTGGGTGTGGGTTATTGAACCATGCGCTGGAACCGTAGTACTGTGCATGCAATCTCTTTTGCATAACTCGGTATTGTTCCCACAGACTTTCAGGAGGAGGCTCTGAATGCACGTGTGATTTGAAATTTCCCTGAGCATCTAATAGGATGGGTTGGCCGGCGTGAGAGCGACCTCTTCGAGAGGCATCATCAGTGGATTGCTCCTCACCCTTCGTTGTGGTAAATGCATCTTGGCGGCGCAATTGTGCATGCCCTTTCGGCTTGCCGTTCGTTGTCGAGTTGTCAGCCGTAAGACTACAATCACTGCCAGTCGGTCCCTGTCCAAGACTTGATCGTATGGCTTCTTCCAGCTCTAGATCGACCAGCTCCAGATCAACATCCATCTCGGAATCAGTAGTCTTCGAGGCCTTTCGGTCTTCGAACTGCCACTCTACAGCTTCTTTTAGATCGTAATCGAAAAATCCAAGCACCTTCTTGGCATGTTCAAGATCAGCGCCAGTATAGGAGCGGAAATCCCGTATCGCATCTAGATTGCTTTCGCTCAGACACGCAAGCTCCTCTTGGCCCCCCGGCGTAAGCCCGTCTTGCTTCATCGTTGTATGCTCCTCTTGCTTGACTGGAGTATCTTGGACTTGTACCTGGAGCGACTTTGAAGATGAGGCTGAAGAGCTGGCTGTATGGGACGCATCATTGGGCTTTGTGATTTCATATTGTATCTGTTTGATTAGATCATCTCTCTCAGTAGTCAACAAACCCCTTTTTCTTTGGAAAACTTTGTCATCTGGAACATCTGGGTTGTCTGGGCTGCATAAATAGTCAAACTCATCGAGAAGTTCCGCAAACTGAATAAGAAGGCGGCTTTGCTCGTCTGAAAGTTTGTGTCGCCGCAGTCGCGCTTGTCGGCCATGCAGCTCGTTTTTGAGAAAGTAGAGGATCTCGTCGTTGTCATCTTTTTTCTTGAGTGTCGCCAAATTTATCTCGATAGCGATGCTTCTCGCTTCCGGGCTCGTCCTCCGGCTTGCGCTGATAGCCTTTTCCCCCAATGCTTCCTCACTACTTGGATAGCCTATCAGATTGGTGGCAGTTGCTAGCAACTTCTCGAGCGATTGTAGGGATCTGATGTCAAACGTCATCTTGTTCCACGCCAGTCTTGCTGTCTCAAACATGTACGACCAGCGAATCTTGTTCTGCCTTCCTGGCTGCTTGCGCACCCTTTGAAACCTGTTCCAAGAGATCGGCGGGATTCTCTGGCCATCTTGTTCAATTGTCTGTCCGAGTAGCGATATGACTGACGCGAGGATTGGGTCGTTATACTGTGATAGATACGATCAGCGTCATGTTGATCACAAGGTATTGTTTGGCCCAACATACCGCGTTTCCACCGTGCAAGCCAGAGTGAAACTTCGCAAGATTTGTGTGCCCGTGTATGCAGAAGGCGAAATCGTGTGGGGTACGTAAGAAGTTGCGAATATACACGATGCAGCATGTAACTCTGGTGCCAACTTGGTCAGGTGGTCTGTCGTATGCTTCGATCTCATCGCTGCGGTAGGGTGAGTGAGACCACTCTGCACGAAGTCTATAGAAGTTGTTTGATCCGCAGTTTCCAAGCCTGCGCCTGTTAGTCGATACTTGCAACTGTAACAGCTGAATTACTCATGAATCCATATGTTGCACAACTCCTAGTTGAATGCATCTTCAACCTGTCGTGCCTTGCTCCATTTGGACGGGAATCTGCCAGCTGACTCGGGTGGCATCATCATAGTTCAAACGGATGTCTCGGCGTATGTAAGCGATAGTAACACTACGATGACCGTATCGAGATGCCGGAGACGGATAACGATAGCGAATTGAAACCTCTGGTGAGAGTGACTGCGGCGAGAGAGAGATCCTAGAACGTAAGCAAGAAGCCCTGGAGGTATGCAGCACCATCACGTGGCTACAGCTCTCAATCACTTTAGTGGGGAAGGCATGATCAGCATTCGTGGGCTAGGTACTGTGAAGGCAACAACAGTCCTCTATCCCAACGCCATAGCCCTCAATGCTCCTCCATGATCTTCTCGTCCCCAATTCGCTGGGTGAAGGTCACCGTCCTATCCTTGATCCTCCAGACACCACTTGCGCCGCGCACACCATCGAAATCGCTGTTCTTCGTTTCCAGCATCACCATGTCGTCCACGTACTTGCCATACGCGCATAGCATCTTGCCCTCGTGAGGACCTTGACCGAACTGCAAGATTTAGTACTCAACTTCATGCGTAGGCTAAACACATGTTCGTATGCGACATGCTAAGCTATTACACGACTTAAACGAATGCACGAGACTTTGAGAGCGTGTCGATTGTTTCGAACGAGGTAGAGTTGGGCTGAAGTAGACTACTTACGTGCACTCCCTGAAAATACGTCACTACCCGTGCCGTCTGCGCATCGGATCTGAATGTAATGGTCTGGGTCGTAAGGTTGTGATGTGTGCGGATCGGTCCAAGACTGTGTACTGTCAGACTACGTCCTTGCCAATTCACGGAGGATAGAGGTACCGGTTCTTGATCGCCTCTCTCAGCTCTTCAAGGCTCTGTATAGCTTCATTGAAGGGGTAGCTGGCTTCAACGTCAGGTACGAAAACCTTGCCCAGCAGATCGAAGTCCTTCAGATCTAGAGCCTGACAGTATCGCGATACGACATTCTTGATGGCCAAGACATCCAAAGGGTTGATTTCTGACATGATGTAAAGTCTTTTCTTCGAGTACCTAGATATGTAGCCCATGAGATGGGAACGCGTTCACGGGTTATAACCTGCTTCTCTCGGAACCCCGCTTTAGGGGGCCGGAGCGCGTGAGGAGGGCGGTAGAGTGAGTTTCTACTTTTGGTTGAGTACCAAGCGTCGTTACGGAATGTTCAATGCATTTGCGGTCCAGACATGCTGTCTCTGTGTGCCGTTACATCACCCCACCGTAGATGACCAATATTCTTACGGAAGGGGCGCGTATATAGCAGTCAGCAGGCCATTATGCCGCTGTGGAGCTCTGAAAAGTGACAAGAACAAACTACTTCTTTCAGAAACTCAAGTATGGTTACTGTCGAGGGTTGCCATCGCGATTCCCGCTGTGAAGGACGCATGCGCAGACACAGAAGAGCAAAAGGTGCGGGTGTCTTACGAGCAGCTCTGATTGGTCAAAGAAGCCCACTTACCGTATACGGTATGTCTGAGGCAAATGTAGATAGCAGCGTCGGAAATCGAGTGAGCACGTATCCAACCCAACGCCATTCTCACCTCAACATCATTCTTGCGCCAACATGCTCTCAACATCATTTTCGCTCTACCATCGTTTCGATCTGACAGCGGCATCTCGGCCAATCTTAGATGATTCATGCGTGTTAGAGTAGTTCACACCGGAGAAGGTGGACTTTTCACTCCCAAGATCTCAAGGAGCTTGCTGAGCCTGACGGTGTTCACTCGCAATCGCTGGAATCGATGGCTTTAGCCCATACTTGCCCGTTTAGGAAAGTTGGACACATGACGTAACGATGCCATCTGATCGGACTCTTGGTCGTACACGGCAACCTTCTCATTTTCGCCACAGCATGTCCTTGCGCTCATGAAACCGTCAATGCAGGCGGACTTATGAGTCATGTCAGGCTAGGTGATGACTGAGGCTCGTCCCGCCCCATTCATGTGTCAATGGCTGCGGGAAAGACGCCTATATCCTCCCAATTAGGATCCCCGCATACTGCCTGCATGTTACCCCGGCCAGCCCCTCAGAGCACATGGACCAGATGCCATGTGCATGCATTCGCATGAGCTTCTTTCACAGTCCTCAAATGCTTCTAGCTAATCAACCAGGTCTGTTTCTTAAACAAATTTCGATTACTCTGTAGCTATGCAGATGGATGTTTTGCTTGGTTCGGCGAAGGCGCTCAATTTGTTCAAATGGACCGAGGATAGGCATCCACCACAGCGCGAACACGATAGGCTTAACCTGTTACAGTGTTGCCGCTAGCGATCAGCATCCATCAGAAGGACAACTTTTTATGTGCTTGCATCCTGTATGCAGGTATAGCACGGGTTACCCCTCATGAAAGGCGAAGAACACGCAGCCAATGCAAGGTGTTGGGCAAAGACGATTGCTCTCGAGCAATATGACCATCTTTGACAATCCGTTTTGCTTCCATCCCTCTACTCAGTGCTCTCCTTATCATTAATCAACAATTTATACACGCAAGTCGTGAGCATGATGGCAGTGATGGATACGGCAGATCTTGTTGCGAAGGTTCTCAACACAAGTGTTGCCGCGCTCGTGATACTCTCAACAGCACTCCTAGGTCGAATCTTTTACATGTAGAAGCTGCATCTTCTTTCAAATATTCCAGGGCCATGGTATGCGACCTCGTTCTCTGTCTTTGGTGCCATCCTCTCCGTATTGCACAAAGAGCCTGAGTTCTTTTTGTATCTGGTATAGAAATATGGAAGTAAGTGATCTCCGAGTCTTCCACGGCCACAAAATCTGATCACGAGTGTAGCGGATAGTCCGATTCGCATCTTCCCGACAGTGCTACTCTTCCCCAAGCCGTCCACCCTCAAGGATAGACTGGTAAATGGGTCTCCACATCGGGATCTTATTTTCCTTAGTATCTCCACTAGTTCTAATCCAATTTAAATAATCAAGAGCTTATTTTGTAGCTAAAGTCTTGTTCTACATTTTATTTCTAAAAGATCTTCCTCTAAGTCTAGTAGATAGAAAGTTATTAGCTAACCCACGTTGCCAAGAGTTGGGTCTCCTCATCTTACTCCGATCTAAGATATTAAGCTAACTATCTTAGATACTTAGATATGTTCTATATACAAAATATAGAACTAGACTCTAGCTACAAAATAAGCTATTAACTTTTACAATTGGATTGGGACTGGTGGAGATATTAAGGAAAATAAGATTCCGATGTGGAGATCCATTTACCAGTCTACTCAAGGATATCTATAGAGATCCACAGTGCAACACAAGGGCCGGCATGTATGATAGTGGCACTTTGTGACCTCCGCACCTGGTATCCACAATAGATGGCGAGACGTACCGTGTCTTGCGCAAAGCCTTGTCGAATGCGCGTGGTCTATTGGCCCATTGAAGAGAGCATGGGAGCCTCGCTTCGATGGACAGTGTTCTCTTCTCATCAAGAAACTGAAAGAACATGCAGAGGCTAAGCGCACCATCTGTCTCTCGGACAAGGTTGCGGAGTTTGCGACCGATATTCTCAGCATCATCTCATTCACGCAACCCTCTGGCAGTGTCGAGAGCCAGCGCGATGAGAAGTACCTATTGACCAACTGGCGCAAGGGTCTGACATTCTTCGGCTTCTCGGGTAGATTTCAATTCTTCAGGGAAAGGATTCTGCGACTGCCTGTTGCAAGGTCCTTGCTGTTACCAACTACCTCTAACGATTATGGGATCGCCAGGTTACCGCGCGAGAGCAGCAGAATAGAGGGAAACCATTTGCCGGAAGACCGGACTTAATACAGCAGTAATTGCTTGTTATGGGCTCTAGCTAATGCTCTATACTCATCGTGTTCAGCTGCCTCGATGCTCGTTACTCAGATGGCTCTCCACTGACTTTAACGCAAAAGCGTGCTCACGTCACACTGCTCTATCAAGCTGGAGCAGATACCACTGGTACGGCACTGGAATTTATCCTCCGGCCTTCGTTGCCTGCTTCAAAGAAGGTCTTTGCCTCTTTCCGCCAGCCCCCAACCTGTTTTCCCAAGTAATACCAAAGGGAGGTAAAGTCATCGATGGACACTACGTACCTGGTGGAATGGACGTGACAAGCCATGCATACACTGTTCAGCGTGACAAAGACTTCTACGGGCAGGACGCTGAAGACTTCAAGCCTATTATGTGGATGCAAGGCGAGAAGAGAAACTTCGAGCTAGAGGCGGTTCAGTTTACATTCGGTGTCGGAGCCAGGGCGTGTCTGGGCAAAGATGTTGCCAAATTAGAGATATATAAAGTGTTGCCGGAAGTGAGTTTTTCGTATAGAGCCATTTGATAGTCAAGTTTGCTAATCACTCGATCCTCGGCAGCAAACAGCTACAGTGCTCGATGCCGCTATCAAGGCGCATGGGCGTTCATACATCGGCACTTCTTTGACGATCTGCAATGGCAACACTGGGCAAAACATCATCCGTAGTGCGGAGTTTGGTTCCATCACGCCTGAGAATGCGATGAAGTGGGATGCTACGGAACCCAATCGAGGCCAGTTTAACTGGGGTAACGCAGATGCTGTTGCGAACTTTGCTACACAGAACGGCAAGCAGGTAGGTCTCTTTTGTGAGACTTTGTGGTTCTTGTGGGTGCATTTGGGACTAATAATCAGTGTAGCAGCGCTGCCATACGTTGGTCTGGTACAGTCAGTTGCCGAACTAGGTAATTCAGATCAACAACGATGCCACATTGATGAGTGTGATGGAAAAACACATCAAACAAGTCATGGGACGATACAAAAGAAAATGCACTCACTGGGACGTTGTCAACGAAGGTAAGAAGAATAAATAAAACTTATCAACCGCAAGAAAGTGAGGAACATCTGACTAGCACCACAACAGCCCTCAACGAAGACGGCACAAACAGAGACAACGTCTTTCTCCGTGTAATCGGCGAACAGTACCTCCCCATCACCTTCCACATAGCCGCCGCAGCTGGCCCATCCTCAAAACTCTACTACAACGACTACAACTTCGAATATGGCACGGCCAAGCACCTCAGCGCCCTCCGCATCGCCAAGCTCGTGCAATCCTGGGGCGTCAAGATCGACGGCGTGGGTCTGCAGGGCCATCTAGTTTCCGAACCAACCGGCACCCAAAGCGAAGTCACACCAAGTGTAGCAGTATTGACTCGAGTGCTACAATATCATGCAAATCCGGGCGTTGATGTTGCGTACACCAAGTTGGATGTACGATCTCGCACACCGAGTGATGCGCAGAAGTTGGTGGATGCGGCGGCAACTTGAACGCGGATTGCGCAGAGCGGTATTCAACGTGTCGCGTTGTGTGGGCATGACTATCTGGGTAAGCTCCATCTATTCCACTTACTGTCTGTTGGATTTGGGGATCATATGCTGACTTGTCGGGCTCTAGGGTATTGCGGATAGGGTATTCTTGGGTTCCCGGTACCTTTAATGGAGAGGGATGTGCGTTGCTGTGGACGGATAACTTCCAGAAGAAGCCTGCTCATACGGCGTTTTTTTTTTGGATGTGTTGAACGGAAAGAACGTAACGACAGCGTAGAGTGAGTGAGATGCTTTTAGAAAAGTGCTCCTACACATGAACGCTAGGTAACTCCAGTTCCAACATCCTCTTTACCGTTTACATAGACTCGATCTAGAGTAACCTATCATCTCCATCTCCATCTCCATACCCTCCTTCTCTTCTAGTTCTCCATCTACGCCTGCTTGCCCACCAGCCTGTTAAAATGCTTAAAGCAGAATTGTCCTCCAACGAAGCACGTACCCACCCACTTCCACCACGCTGCACTCATGAATTCAATACCGTGCTCGTTCAATTTCTTCATAAATATAGCCGTCTCGACTGCATGCGCGCCGTAGAGGGAGTAAAACAGGCCAGCTTGGATCCATCGCCCGGCCGTTGCAACGTTTTCTGGGAGCGGCGAGCTGAAGTTGTCTGGATGGAACATGGCTGGCGTAGGAGCAGCGGAGAGCGCCATGACAATGCCGCAGATGATGATGGGCTTGAGATGTGGGTTCGAAGGGGGCGTGTAAGTGTTGTTGAGGTTTTTCGGCGCCATAGTTGGTGATGGTGTTTGTAATATGTCGGTGACTGGGAGATTGTTGGATGTTGTTTCTTGAGACGCTGCTGAAGAGAGTAATATTCTGTTTGTGAAAATATGGTGCTATACAAACTAGATCCGCAAGATGCCGAGGTACCCTATTCTTGCCAAGACTCCAGCTTGAGTGCTTCCTCAACAAGACAGGCGCTTCCAGCGAGTCATCGAACACACGTTTAGTCTGAAGACTGACGACCTCTATGTTCTCTACCACAGGCAAGAGGTCAAAGCACCAAGCTCATGGGTCCTTTACCAGCCCAGCTACACAGAGTGGGGCAGTTTTCCGCATGCGGCAGGCTGGCATTTCGACTGTAGATTACTGGAACGGCTGCAAACGTATACTTAGCCTGGTGATTATGCAGTAGATTGCGATCACATGAGGCGCTAAAGCTCCTGTTTGAGGGGCTCCGGAGGCGGCGTTGAGAGTAGTGGGTTGCTAGGAGTTGGGGCCGTTCATGCAGCCATGTGGCACGGGGTCGAAGCGGGAGAAGTTTGGGAAGGGAGGATGGTAGCGAGGGCTAGGGACGGCACGAGGCTCTCCCACGATTGTGCCAAACGTCAAGATCTGAAGCGTCGAATGCGGGTGATGGGCCATCGTGCTCTCCTTGTCTTGCTTGTGGGTGAGAAGAGGGTGTGGAGTCGAGAAGGAACCGGTTCGATTCAAAGTTCGGTACCATGATGCACGAGCGCTTGATGCGGAGCCGCAGAACGCCTCCCACATTACGCTTCCCTCCCAACCTTTACTTATCAAAGCCTCTGGAAGCTTCCGACCCTCCTACTTCCAGAAAAACTCACACTAAATACCGAATCGCGACGAGTCTTTTGTTGCAGCAGACACGCCGGCGTTCAATAGCTCCTTGCTCATTTCCACCAGCCCAGCCTAACCCAACCTTACCCCTCCAAACTACCTAGGTACCTTTGCTGCACCTCCAAGATCTCACTTTCCCCAATCCTCTCAAACCTTTTCTTTTAACCCTCACCGTTGCATGCCTTCCAATACAACGACAACAGGGAACAACCTAACAACTTGACACCACGCGACTCGCTACCAACATGTACCGGGTAGGTATACCGGTGTGACAATCCACTCTCCAGCGCAAGTAACCTGGCTTGGAGCCAATTACGGCACGCCACTTGCCATGTCCCGTGCAGCAGTGCCGGTACGCTGCGCTGCGGTTCACGTTTTTTTCTCGTCTAGACATGTTCATGGATCAAGGTGCTTGTGTTGCAGTGATCGATAGGAAAGCTGTAGTTGCTTGATGGGGCAAGTGGGTGGGTTGTGTTAAGATGAGTTGCGCAGGCATGGTGGTTTCGTTTGCTTGGTAGAAGGGTAGTAGGACGCGTGGGCAGGAAAGATGGATGGAGAAGATGGGGGATCCGGAACTCTCCCAGCACGCAGTTTCTTTTGTGTTTTTTTTTCAGAAGGATATGCAACACCTAGAAAACTTGGGGAAAGAGGTGTTGCGAATTGTGTTTGGCGGATGTATGTGCAGACGGTGGCTTGATCGCGCTGTCATTATCGGGTTACGACACATTGTTCCTTTTCACCTACATTACGGCGAGAAGTACAGTATGAATTTGGCACGGTTCATTGTACAGTTTCACTCTTTACTATATCTAAATTTGGATCTCTATCGTCAAGAGCAGCTCTCGAGCTCCTCTTGTCCTCTTCAAGTCATCCAAGGTTGTTTTGCTTCTTCCTACTACCGTACTATAGCTCGCTACCCTGGTATGTGCCAACAGCAGCCTTCGTGACCGCATCCTCCATCAAGTCCATGACTTCAACACTAGCGTAGCGATAGCCGAGTCGTTGCGCTCGAGAGGAGGTTTCGAAACCGTGGTTCGAATTGATAGAGGGCTCGCGACAGGCTGTGCGATGGGACTGATGGTGCAATTTGACTGTAACGCACGGTACCGTCTTGTGTCGTCTGAAAGAGAGCGGAAGGAAGGCAGTTCTGACGCATCGAAGAAAGGTCGCATGTTGGAATTGAGAACCGTAGAGACTTTCAGGGTGATGGATGTGAAGAGGATAGTAGATGATGGGAGTTCAAGGTAGATGCTGTGTGAGAGACTTTTGTGAAGCGCTCAGAACTCCCTATATAACCTGCCTCCATCATCTAGACTACCAGAGACTTGCAAGGCTCTGTAGGGTTGGAATGTCATGGGCGTACAAGAGGGGGGGGGGGCGGGAGAACAATAGCAAGACATGGTGTGGCGTTTATAAATATTGGAAAGGATTTCGTGCTGCAGGCGAGCATCTAGAGGCCTCAATACGAGACCGCACATGGAAGCTGTGAAAATCTAGAAAACCGATAATCGAGAGGCAAACGCATATCCGAGGTTCAAGTGAAGGACATGATTTACATTGTTCGGGCCGTACCTAGGTTGTGCGCCACTTCCAATGGCCCGGTCGACCCATCCGCCTCTAGACAAGACAGGCAATAGATCCCCTCTCGCAGCTGAAAGACCCCTTCCAAATGCTTTCCAAACGCCTAGAAATATCAGAACTAATCAATACCCAATGTCACACGTTGTAACGTCCTCTACAAAGTGCTTCTCCCTGTAGCTCCTCGTCCACCAAAGATACCACGGTACGACGTTCATCTTAATCTTGTGACCCAGCCATGGCGTGTCCTGCACCGTCTTAACAACACTCTGACTCTCATCGAAAGCAGTGTCGATCCTCGCGCGTCTCAGAGTCTCATACGCGTCGAAAGCCTCTTTAACAGGTACACCCTTGTCGCGTTTATCCTGCATCCAACGAGCCAAGCAGCGCGAGAACAAGACACCATCTTCAAAGACAATGCCTGTAGATTCGCCCTGTGGAGGCATAGCATGAGCAGAATCGCCAATCAACATGACGCGGTCGGTAGCCCATTTGCCTCCTTTGGAGAGGGTGAAGACGGGCCAGAGATACAGGCCCTCTGCGTCTTCAATCCAGTGTGCAATCTGTGGGTTTGTAGCACCAGAGTAGCGGTCTAGCATCTCATTGCGGATCTTTTGCACATCGGCTCCTGCTGCTTTCCAGCCGTTGCGGTCGGCAATCTCGGGGACCTGCATCAGTGCGCCCACGTAGATGCTCTCTTGTGCTTGGTCGTGGAAGGAGGTTAGCATCATGCCGCGACGTCCAAAGTTCATGCCACTGACTTGGAAGTGCGTAGGCTCGTAGTCTTGGGTGGAGTCCATCTTTCGCCGGGGTGCGAAGCCGAAGGCGTTGCATATGCCGCTGTACATTGCTTTTCGCTCGGGCTCGACGTGCTTGAGGCGGGCGACGCTGTGGATGCCGTCGCATCCGATTAGTATGTCTGCCTCTGCGCTTGCGCCATCTTCGAAGTCGATGCTCACACCGGTGTCGCTTTCGTTGATCTTGACTGTCTTCTTGCCGCATACGAGCTTGATGTTTGGGTGTTTCTCAATAGCAGCAAGCACGCCCTTGAGCGCCTCTCCTCTCGTGATTCTCAGAGCGGTGAATGGAGGATCACCCAACCCCTTTCCGTCCGGTCCTCTGAACGAGCTTTCCGCTATCTTGACGTTGGTGTAGAGGTCGAAAACTTCAACTGCAAGACATTCAGCGCCATAGCTTTTGGCACGGATCTCGTCAAGGGCTCCTAGGTGTGAAAGTAAACGCAAGGCGTTAGGTGTGAGGTTTACGGCACCGCCGATGGTTGCAGGCTCTGGCCTGATTTCGAAGATGGTGATGTTTGGTGTTGACGAGGCAGGGGCAAACTTGGTGAGGGAGAGAGCGGTCGTTAGGCCGGCTATGCCGCCGCCTAGAATGATGATATCCATTGGCTTTGGGGAAGCCATAGCAAAACCCGTGGAATATCTTTTTTGTTAGAATGGTATCGGTAGTCCTGGATCGACAGGATGTACGGCTTCGGGTGGACTAGTCGATGGTTTGTTGGTGGTAAGCAGTGAAGAGCTGAAATAAGGTTCGAGCACAACGAGTTTTAGATATACAGCATATGTCGGAGCGGTGTCCACAGCTCGGACTAGGACCCTTCTTCGTGTATCTGTGGATGCATAGCTTAGCGCTGATTGCGAATGTGAGTGGTTGTTCCGGCCTGTCGAGTTCTCGGTAAAGTGTTGGGGAACCGATCAGATAACATCATCAGTTTGACATGCCCGAACGGCCCGCACGCATGCATCAATGGCCGTGTTTTGGTTGTGGTATACGCAGAGCTTTTGCTATCAGTACGGAACATGTCAAATTACAGTAGAGCCTGGGCACTACAACGTTGGTATTTCGCTACAGACCAAAGCCACGTGAACGCCGGTTCCTCATGCCTACTAACTTACAAGATATACACTGCGCACCAACAAATTGCTTGAAACATTCCAAAGACGTCTACTGCCTCTTCTGGGCGTTGGGACCCATCTCCTTGCTAAAGGCAAAGTATGAAACCTCGAGACTGGTAAGGGCTCGGATGCCGACCAGAAGGATGAGGAACAGGGGGATGATGGCAGCGAAGCCCATGAAGATGCCGGGAGTGAAGTACTGGTACTTTTCGAAAAGACCGCCTTCGGTCGAGTTTGCTCTCTTGGCGTGCGAAGACAGATCGCGCTTCAGCTCCATCTGCACGGACTCTGGGAAGGACGTCTCCATCTCGTATGTGTAGTGCTCGAGCGTCTCCTTGGCCTGCGCTTCGGTCTGGGGAGTGGTGATGTAGACTACGGTATAGTCGTGGGACTTGGCGTCGTTGACGATCAGGTTCTCGAGCGTGGCATCTGCACTAGTCAGCTCTCGTCCCGCGCCGGGGACATGTTGGGCCTACCATCGGATTGGAGCTGCTCGATGCGGAGCGCGTTCGAAGTCGACGGCGCTTTCAGCGTTTGCCTGGCGAACCATGTGTCGTCGTCGTCGAAGCCCTTGCCGCACTTGGAGATGAGATGTTCGGCGATGGCTGCGGCATCGACGTTCCCGACCATGTCTGGTATCGCCACCGTGGACTTGACTTGGGCGTGCTGGCCCGACATGTATCGGCTCAGCTGCGGCGCGGCGCGGCCATCTGCATAGTCGGCGGCGGAGACTCCCCGTTGCTCGACGACGATGTACGACTTGGTGGGGCAGTGCTCGAGGGCCTTGAGGACGTCGGCGGTGACCTGTGACGACGCAGCGATGGCCGCGTCGTTGCTGGGGATGAGCAGGCTGCAGCTGTTAGCTTGGAGACGTGAGATGCGCTGCTTGCGGTCATGCGTACTCGGCCGTGGAGAAGAGGAAGAAGGGCGACGTGTTGCGGAAGCCGAGGGCCGAGGGCAGCGCTGCCAGAGCGAGGGCGCCGACGAGTGTCTTGGCCATGGTGTGCGTGGAGATGGGGGAGGGGGTGCGAGGTGGCCGGTGGTGTCGTCCGCCATGTGAAGCTCTCCAACGCGGCCGCCATATGCACGCCCGGAACTAGCCGCCGTCTCGATTGGCCGGACCCTGGGTATGACGCGCTGGCCCACGTCGATTCCCATGCCTACCAGTCACCCGAATCAGCAGCCACTTCACTTGTTTACTGCCACCGCGCCACTGCACTTGACTTGCGCCCCCGAGGCCACGGGCCGGCCTGTTTTGACATATGAGTCTCCCTTGACTCATCGCTGCGCCCGCTTGTTCGGGAACCGCCTTTCCTTTGCCAGTTCAGCAGGCCGTACATTTACTAGAGCCTGTGATACCAGTCTTTTTCTTTCACCCTAGGCGGCTCAAGGCCACACACCACAACCGCCCTTGCAGCGCTCGAAACTGCCGCCCTCGATCGAAGTGCACAGCATGTCGACTCCTGCAGTCGCGCCTCAGCCACCCGCCGCGGGCCCGTCAGATGCCTCGAGAGGAGCACGAAGACGGCGACATGCACGCAATCGAGGCGGGAACGCGAATACCGCCACACAACCAGAGCATCCCGAGCCAACGCAAGCGCAACCAGCACAGCCCTCACAAAGAGGTGGCGGACGAAGTGGCCGAGGACGGGGGCGAGGGGGCCAGGCAGATAGTGCAAGACCCTCGCAGCCAAATGCTGCCGCTCTCGAGTTTGTGCCCTCGTCTGTACAGGAAGCAGCGCACCGGGGAGCAAGAGGTGGACGTGGGGGCGGGCGGGCGGGCAGAGGAAGAGGCGGTGCAGAGCGTTTCCCACAGCGTATGGCTGCGGGCGGTCGTCAGTTTGGTGGGCAATTGACTGGAGAAGACGGTCCCGCTTCAGCCATCTCAGAAGCCCAAGGAGGATTGCAAGCAGACGCGCCAACCTTCCAGCCTGGCCAACCCATCGTCCCTCGCAAGTCGCGGCCGCCGCGCCAAAAGCAGCCACAAGCTCCCAAATCGACCGCACCCGACATCGCCACCAGAACACACGAGGATATTGACAACGGACACTACGAGTGCGCAATCTGTACCGAGGACGTTACGAGGCGTACAAAAGGTGTCTGGTCGTGTAGGACGTGCTGGACCGTGTTCCATTTGGGCTGTATCAAGAAGTGGTCAACAAATGAGGGCTCCGCCGCAGCGCGACAGCAGACGCAGGACGGAGAGACACCTCCTCCAAGGCAATGGCGCTGCCCCGGCTGTAACTTACCAAAGGACATTCTGCCCAAGAACTTCCACTGTTGGTGCGAGAAAGAGCTGGATCCGCGATCAACGCCTGGTCTGCCACCATTCTCATGTGGCCAGACTTGCTCACGACCCCGACTTCTTCCCAAACCTTGTCCACACCCTTGTGGATCGACATGTCATGCCGGTCCCTGTCCTCCATGCGGGTTGATGGGTCCCACTCAACACTGCTTCTGTGCCAAGAAGTCGGTCACCCGCCGTTGTATTGATACCAATTACGAGCAAGGTTGGAGCTGCGGCGACGTCTGCGGAGGGCTGATGTCTTGCGGAGAACATCGATGTGAACGCCCATGTCACGATGGCCCTTGTGGCGCCTGTGAGGTACGGGTACCGGCACGTTGCTATTGTGGTCAGAGTCAGAAAGACATCTTGTGTCACGACCGAGCAGAAGAGAAGCAGAGCAGCCAGTCTCATGTCGCCACTGATGGCACTGCCACAGTAGAGACCTGGACAGGGTCCTTTCAATGTCCTGATCTATGCGGACGCTCTTTCGATTGCGGAAAACATGCTTGCAAATTGGAATGCCACCCACGAGGTACGACAGCGCCTCACTGTCCGAGATCTCCAGATGTAGTCACCCGCTGCCCATGTGGCAAGACTGCCTTGCGCGACATGTCTAGTAGCCCGCGGACGACATGCGAAGATCCGATACCGAATTGCGACAAACCTTGTGGGCAGACACTTGCATGTGGCCACAAGTGCGAGCAGCTCTGCCATCAGGGCGAATGTCCATCTTGCCTGAAGACTGTCGACATCTCCTGCAGGTGCGGACGCACATCATCTAGAACCATCTGCCATCAAGGAACAGACGAGCCTCCCCAGTGCAGGCGCGTCTGCAAAGTGTCCTTGAATTGCGGGCGTCACGAGTGTGGTGAGCACTGCTGTGCCGGAGAGAAGAAAGCTGCCGAGCGCCAATCGAACCGCCGTAAAGGTAGACCATTAGATTCCGCTCCTCGTCAGCCTCGGGAGAACTTTGAAGCCGAACATATTTGTACCCGGAGCTGTGGCCGACAACTAAAGTGCGGCAACCCTGAACATCGCTGCCAGGAACTCTGTCACAAGGGCCCCTGTGGCACATGTCGCGATGCCATCTTCGATGAGCTCAGCTGCCACTGTGGACGAACCGTTCTACAACCTCCGTTACCATGCGGTACGAAACCTCCACCATGTCGCTTCAAGTGCGAGCGGCCCAAGGATTGCGGTCATCCTCAGCTGGACCACAGTTGCCACCAAGACGACCAGCCATGTCCCAAGTGCGCTTTTCTAACGGCCAAGCCGTGTTTGTGTGGCAAGAGCGTTCTCAAGAATCAGCCATGTTGGCTGACCGAGGTACGTTGCGGTCAAGTCTGTGGACGTACGCTCAAATGCGGCACCCACAAGTGCCAGAAGCAATGCCATCGACCCGGAGAATGTGAAGACCCATGCACTCAAGCATGTGGTAAAGAGCTTAGTATCTGTGGTCACCCGTGCCTGGCACCCTGCCATTTCCCTCAACCATGCAAAGAAGAGAAGCCATGCTCTCACAAGATCTTCGTTACCTGCGAGTGCCAGAGGATTAAGCAAGAGGCCAAGTGCAACGCTTCGCGTAACGGGGACGGCAATCTGAAGAAGGTACTCAAGTGTGACGAAGAATGCGCACGGTTAGAGCGTAATCGCGTTCTAGCACTTGCGCTCAACGTTGACCCGGAGCATCAAAACGATCACATCTCATACTCAGACGCCACATTGAACATGTACCAGCAAAACGCCACCTGGGCCGTCACGCAGGAGAAGCAACTCAGACTGTTTGCTGCCGATCCAGATCAGAAGCGTCTTCGCTTCAAACCAATGCCCCGTAACCTGCGCAAATTCATCCACTACCTTGCTGAAGATTTTGGCATGGACTCGGAGAGCATGGATCCGGAGCCACATCGACATGTAGCGATATTCAAGACCCCAAAGTTCGTCATGGCACCAATGCGGACACTTGCAGACTGCGCTAGAACTCGTCAAGTTCAACAGCGTCTTGCTCCTGCGCCAGCGTCAGTAGCGACTTCGTCTGCTCCGTTGCGTCCCAAGCCCAGCAATACAAACGGAGATCCCTACAATGCGTTCATTATCCTAAACCCTCGCTTCGCACTCACCATCGAAGAGCTTAACCCCATCATCAAGAGCGTGCTTGCAACGACATCCTTCCGATGCGAACTGGAAGTTGCTTTCCTACCCAGTGAAGCGGTAGCATTGAAACCACCTCTAGCAGCTCGTCTCAGCATACCAGAACACGAAATGCAGAAGATGCTCGAGTCGATCCAAGCACCGCTAACCCAAGCGGTTACAACACAAGGCATCGGCAAGAACATTCAGCTCGCGCGTCTTGATTCCTCACTCAACATCCTTCGCAAAGAGTCTGATGTAGGTCCTGGCTCGGGTTGGAGTCAAGTCGCAGCCTCAAAGGGCGTTCCGCTTCGCCAGGTACAGAGGACGACAGGATTCGGTAACAAAGGCGGGTTTGCAGTCCTTAGCTTGAGCAGCAGCAGGAAGAAGAAACAAAAGGAGCCTGTTGAGGAAATCGCAGAGAACTGGGAGGAAGCTGAAGAGGAAGAGGAGCAGAAGGAGAAGGTTAGTGGGGCTAACAGTGCTGCTGTGAGCGACGATGAAGACCTGTCAAAGGACGTGGGGGAAGCCTCGAGTAGCAAGGCAGCTGGTGGCGAGGATCAAGGTGTGTCAAATGATGTGCTGCAAGCTTCGAGCACTACGCCTGCTAGCGATGAGAACCTTGCACCGAAAGACGACGCTACGCTCTCTAGTAAGCCACTGCTTGGACGCTGGTCAGATCTGGATGACGAGCTAGATTAGCTGTGGTGCATGTGTAATATAGACATTGTTGGAAAGACCTGAACCTTGCAATGACCATTGGCTGCCAACAATTCTTGTCGTCTACTTTCCATCATGCCAATCGTTCTCTGCTCTATCGGGTAATGTAAGAGACCAAGTCGAGCTCTTTTACATCGTCATATCAACCAATCAACCAATCAACCAACCAACCAACCAACCAACCATGAACGCCAGCCCATCAAATACGATTATACAGGCCATATTTTGTCCTCTTAGTCTCAAGCAATAGACGCCAAACACATGCAGCAAGACAGAAATTCCCACAACTCCAGTTCAACCCTTCTGCGGCGTAAAGGAGCTTACGCGAACACACTCTAGAAGTTATTCTGCTCCCTCTGCTGCCTCTCCGCCTCGCCCTCGGACACGATCCTCTTACCCAGCCACTCCGTCTGGAAGCTCTCGTTCAATTTGGACAAGTCCTGGATGACCAATCGACAGGTAGCCATGACGGCTTCCTTGGGTGTAATGGTTCCGTCGGTCTGGACGCGGAGTTCAAAGGTAGCGAAGAGCGGGTGGGGGACTTTGTAGGCAGCGAACATGACAGCGGGGTTCTTCAGGAGGCGTTGTGAGAGGAGGTTGCCGAGCGTGTGGTCTTCCTTATTGAAGGTGAAGACGGCGGTGTTGGGGACGCCTGTTGCGCATTAGTTTTACGAAGGGAAGGCCGGGGGCGGTGGACGAAGAGGGGGAAATTGTGGTTTTGTACGTACGTGTCTCGGCTTTCTCCTCGACCTTCTGCTGACCTTCGTCTAGCAGGAAGAGCTCGAATCTGCATTCGTCATCGTGGTCAGCTTTGTGCGATACGTGGCGGTTGTCTTTTGAGCTGTCGCGCAGTCCACAGTTTGGGTTTTGCTCGATAAGTTGTCCGATCTTCGGTGAATAGGAAGACCTTGGGTTTTTGCTCATCGTGAAGTATGTTACGTTCGTTCGTTGAGAGGCTTTCGTCGTAAAGTGGTGACTATCGTGGTATCGCATAGTTTTGAGGGCGTATATATATGGTACAACGGGTCTCCATGACCAGGCGCCAATGTCGTGCGCTCGCACAAGTGTGCGTTGTGCTGTTATTTTCACTCGGTAGTGGTGAAAGGACACAGCATACCGTTCAGGTACGTACGTGGTCATGATCGTGGTAGGTTGGCATCATGGACTGTGGACTGCCGCATACCGAGAAGGCTATGTTGATGGGATGTGGATTACGAAAGACAACACGTACCTGTCTGGCGCGTTCATGATGCCGACTCTTTCTTCTCTCTATGCCTCTCTACTCTTGCCTGCGTGTACGGGTACACCTGCTGCGGTCGCAAGTGAGGAAGCTTCGCGGTAGTTGTAAAGGAAATTAATCAGAACCAAACAGCAAGAGGATCAACAACGCGCGCAGTTGGATCGAGGCTGAGGGAGTGTGGCAACGTTGCGATGGCGTGTGGTGGTCGCTGGGGAAGATGTTGCGGAGGTGAGGGTTGACTTCCGCGCGCGCGACGTTCTTTGTGCCTTCGCCCACCGCCTTCCATGTCCGAATGCTTCGCGCGGCTTAGTCACCGCATGGTCCGCGCCCACAGCCACTTCCACTCTTATGAAGGAGCTCGTTTGTATCAAATGGTACCTTCATCAGAAATTATCCTAGCAGTATAAACTTCAACTTTACTAGAAGGTTTCTGATGTCGAAGACGACGTATACCTCTAACGTGTAGTATGGCTGGGTACAACACAATGAAAACGAGCTTCTTCGTACATCAAGTCCGTCGATTGCTCGAAAAGAATGTTCTTCATTGTCGCATTTGGACCGAAACCTAGCAAAAAGAAATCAGTTCTTGACATGCCAACACAATACACAAGTCACGTTGACAGCAAGAGATGAGGCTGCGATCCAAAGGTAGACTGTTCGTATCTCGATATTATGCTCGAGTTGCATGGTATTCAGAAAGCTGTAGCTAGTATAAGAGTCTATCACCAAGCCATAGATGAGTGTCGCTAACAAAAGGCGACACAAGTTTTTTTCCGTCGTACCAACCACTTGCCAGAGCGACTGTGAGAGCGCCGTTCAACGCCACAAACACCATGCTTTCTCATGGGATGTGCCCACCGCATCACAAAAAAGCCAGAACTTCCCCACGCTAGAATGACAACGCTAAAGGAGGAGCATTAAAATTATATACAAGGCAACGGTGACGGAGCCTCACGGAGGCTCTCTTTCTGCCAATCGGAATTCCTAAGACCGGTTGATCTGCGCTTGCTGCATACCCGGACTTTGTTGCATCTGTGGATTTTGTGGCGTGGCGCTCCGACTAGGCGGTCGGGCATTTAGTCCTGGACTACCGGCCTGTTGTCTCGCCATCAGCCGTTGTTGTTGGACCAGTTGGGCCTGATAATTCTGTACCGCGTTTGTTTGGGGAGCATTGGCCATTCCCCCATTCTGTTGGAAGTACTGATTGTTCTGCATCTGTGGAGAAGGGGATATGCCTGGGGACCCAGCTGCTGCGCTCATTGCCTGCGTACGTTGCTTAGCCAGGTAACGGGTGAGGTGGTCGGAGGCCTGTTTTGTAACCTGTTCTGGGGTCCATTCCGGATGTTGTACCTTTAACTGGTTCTGGAACGCCAGCAGCTGAGGCATATGCCCACTGGATAGGGGTCGTGAAGGCGTTTGCATGTTTCCATTACCCTGGTTCATTCGTGGAGATCCGGCGGTGTTTGGCATCCCGTTCATGGAATTGTTCATGTTTGCATTTATCGCGCCGTTCTGGTTAGGAATCGGTGCCATCATGTTTGCGTTAGGAATGCCGTTCATGCCTATACCCTGGGTGAGGTTGCTAGCCATATTGATCTGTTGCTGTTGCAGTTGGAACTGGTGTTGTTGGGTGGCGTTAAATTGGCCTCTTTGCATAGCCATACGCATCTGATCTGGTGGTCCCATGCGCTGAGCATTTTGCATGTTGCCCTGCATCTGGGCCTGGGGGACGCCTGGTGTGCCCATGGGCATGCCAGACATATTTCCATTAGCGAAATTGGCCTGCATTCCCTGTTGAGACTGGTGCGGCCGCGCTCCCATAGCGGGGCCATTCTGTCCCTGTTGCAGAGACGGGTTAGCCATTTGCGGAGGAACATTGTTGGTGCCTCCAGGTGTCCCGTTACGTTGCATCTGGTTGACACCATTTGCCATTCCCGTTTGCGCTTGTAGTTGAGCCTGCTGCCGTGCGAGCATTTGTTGCTATTTCAAGTCAGTAGTGAACGAACTGTCAAGGTTGTCAAGCCTTACCCTCGTCATCATCTCCTGCGCAATGTGCCTTTGCTTTAGCTTTTCCTCACGTTCCCACTTGAGACGACTGAATTCTTGCGGTGTATGAACGTTGTTCTTGGGTGGCACGGGCTCATGTGCTTTTCGGAGCGCAGCGGCCTTCTGGGACTCAGCTTGCTTATGGGCAGCAGACTCGCGTTTCCTGGCCAGTTTGCGCATGCCATCGATAATGGCGAGATGTCGGTTTTCTCTCCGCCTCTCCACCCGTATTGGCGTTGTCGTGGGCCTTCTGCGTGGTTGACCTGGGGTCTGACCCTGTTGCTGTTGCTGTTGCTGTTGAGCTTGGAACTGCGCAAATACAGTCTTGTTGGCCTGCTCTAGTCGGCTTTGGTAGGTGCGGAAGTACTGTGTTTTGGACATCTCTGCTGGAAGACCTTCCAGTTGTACCCAACGCTCAAAGCATTCCCATGGAGTTCGTCGACCTGATCCAGATACAAACATCGAAGGTAACGAGAGTTGCTGCGAGACAAGAGACCAGTTGAAGGTGTACTCTTTCACCAACGCCCGTAACTTCTGGTCTTCCTCCCATAGCCATTGAGAAGGAGTGCGGTTCTCGAAAAAGGCGATCGTCGGCATGTTGAATTCTGTAGGCGGTCTGAATTGATGAGCTGCTTGTAGTCGGTCACGGACATGCTTGTTTTCGGCGTTGAATAGGGCAACATTGGTCATCTCTGGTGGCAAGTCGTTGCGACAGAATAATCGACGACCAGGTGTGGAAGGCATTGAATGCTCGGCCGACGTACCAGATCGACTAGGCGGCGAAGACGGCTCATCTTCGGAGTCGTAGTCGTACCTGCTACGCTTCTTGGGCGGACCTCGTATTTGGGAGACGAGCTTTCCTGTAACGAACTTGGACACGGGAAGGATCGGTGGTTCCGATAGAGAGAATGGGTTCGTGTCGCTAGAGCCCTCGAACATAGGGTCGTAAAGAGGCAGCTCCCGGAACATGGTATCACTGGCGGGTGTGCGATCGATCTTCATGACGACGTCATTGAAGCCTAGAGAGAACAGGCCTATAGGAGGAGTGGCATTAACGGGAGTAAGGACATCATCCTCATCACCGTATGACTCACTTTCAGTCTCATGCGTGCTGGAATGGACGAGATCTGGCGTAGGAGCATCGTTCATATCCTCGTCGCCGCTTATACGTCTGGCGGATTTCGGAATGTGGGCGTTGACCCGTAACGTTGTTTTCTCTTCAGGTGCACTGCTTACGTATTCGGCACACCATTCTGCAAAGGTAGCGGCAAGGGCCTTCTTCCATTTCCTCTCCTCTTTAAAGTCCGTCTGCATCCATTTCATTTCAAGGAGTAGTTGATCCTGGTGGGTGAATGGACGCTCGGGTTCCACTGCCTTCTGGAGTTGCCTCAATGACCAGCGGTTAGCGTTCTGCAGTTGGTACACTCTCTTCAGAATCTTATAGTCTTGGTGTTCCCGAATCATGGCCAGCGTGCCAGCCGTCGATACTGTCTTCCTTGCAGATGCCACAAGTTCTTGCAAAGGCACCGACCTAGGTGGATGGTGAGCCTGATACTTGAAGAGACCTTCCAAATAATCTCGACTTGAGTCTTCCGAAGCACCTTGAAGCGACGCATAGTCTTCATTGTACGACTGCAGAGCTTTCGATGCCTTAGTGGGGGTTTTCTTGGCGAATACAACAGTCGAGATTTCTTGAGATTTCCGACGACCAGATCGCGGTCGTGGAGGACTGGTAGACGCTGAGAGGTCGCTTGAGCGAGGGGTTAGCATGGTCTTGGAAGCTGCCTTCTCCGCGATGATCTCCGAGACAGACTTCTGTCGAATTGCTCCAGAAGCGACACGAGTAGTCATTCGCTCAGGACGGGGCGTTGGAGGCTGCGGTGAGGTCGTAGATTGTGCGTCCAGGGAAGGTATGTCACGCATTTCGATATCGATGTCAGCAGGGGGAGTCGGGTGGTCGGCAGTAGGGGATATGTGTTGTTGGTTGATAGCTTGGTCGGCGTTTTCGCGGTCCATGGTCGAAGGCTCCGCAGCAATTGTGGTTGGCGTTGGCAACGAATCAACCGCAACATCATGACCAGTCTTTATTCCAACGATAACATCTCCCTCTGTGCTTGGCGCACGTGGAGCATCATGCACACTCTCCGTCAGCGAATGTGTATCCGTAGCGGGTTGATCCTCGCTCAGGCGACTCTTTCCATCGCGAGCTAAACGTATTGCCTGTTCGTCTTCGATCTGTCTCTCAATGTCGGGTGTAGGGGAGTCTTCTTGTCTTGCTCGGGCGTTTTCTCTTGCCTCCTTCATGCGCTTCTGTAAGGCACGTTCGTGGTCATCCTTGACTTGCTGCGCGGCGGGGTCGAGGACATCGTCGTTTGGCAAGGGGACGTTGTTGCGCTCTCTGTAAGTCTCGGAGTCAGGACTAGTGTCAGGCGAGTGGTGTTGCGCATGCGGTGTGGCTTGAGAGTAGGGTCCGACGGTTGACGAGGGTGAAGAGACATCAACAGGCGCATTCGTAGGTGGGATGGTAAGCCGTTCCTCCTCTCTTCGCTCTTTCTCTGCAGCCCTGTCCAAGTTCCGTTCCGTCTCCTGCAGCCTAGCCTCTTGAGCCTCTTTTGGTGGTAGATGCACGACCTGTGGTGGCTTTGGTTTGACGTTCATCGTGTCATCGATCGTAGCAGCATTCGTGTCTTCGGCAGTTGATGACGCAACAGCACTAGGGTTGACCGTGGATTTGTCGGTGGGGGAGTCATCCTGGCTTTCTACGGCCTGCACAGCAGGGGCTGCTTCAGACTGAGTCGTGTTTGCTACCTCATCTTCCATGGTAGGGGATGCAGGCTGTGAGGCATCCTTGACGCGGGGGGCAACATGAATGGTATCACTCTGCAGTGATGATTCGACAGACGGTAAGGTCTGCGTTGCAACAGACGGCGAAGCGGAGGCGGCGCGAAGTTGATCCTCGAGGCTCGGGGTGCCGACAACGGGGGATGGCGGCGGCTTGCTGACAGACTTGGTTGAGTTTTGGAACGGCAGGGTAGCAGGGAGTGGTGGCTGATGGTCAGTAACGGCCACTGGGTAGGGCAGCGTTGCATCGTTGAAGCGTCGACCTCTACAGACGCGACCGTGTTAGTGGAATGAGACGACAACACGAACATGAATGACGAAAATGTTGGTAACGAGTGGGTAGGGAACGCCAGACTTACTGTGAGATGTCGTTTTCGTCAAGAAAACGACGTTCCTCATCATCAGGGTCGCCATGGACGAAGTCGTCTGCCCTGGGCTGGTGGCCGTTCAGAGTGGCATGGCAGCAGCCCGTGACGTTCCAGAGTGCCCGGAGACGGCGCTCCAATGTTGCGGATGTGAATCTGGAGGCATCTCGTTAGCACCACCACAACACGCCAACAAAACAAAACGAGCGATTTTTCCGTGTCGCATGGCTGCATTTAGTCGAGCTGATGGATTGAATTGCAAACGCGATGGATAGTCGCCGACTTTGACTTACGCGGCTTCATTTGTCTTCTCCTGGCGTAAGGTTTCCCGTAAACTGTCGAGGGACATATGAAGACCGACGAACGGTGGCCGACATCCGTTATCCACGAGTGCCGCCGTTGTGATGAATTATGGGAGGTATTGGACGCGTTCGTTGATGGAAATGTGTTTTGCGATATGCTGGACTGATGGGCGGGACTTGCGAGAACGTGAGGGAAGGGCTGCGCACGCCGCATTGCAGGGATGGCCGTGATAAGCCCCGCCTAGTCTGGTCCATTGGGCCAACATGGGGGCACTAGCTGGCGCCTTACTCCACCCGGCTTAGCCCTGCCGTCTGCATCAAAAACTTCTGGATCTCCAGAGACGCGACCACTGCGTAAAACAACAGCAGATCATCAGAATGCCGCCAAAGAGAAAGAGAGAGGCCGCCGACAGTGCCGCCAAGGCCAAGGCGCTGAAAAGCACAAAGGAGGCAGTCGCGTCCTCCCCAAAGCAGCCGGGAAGCAAGGAAAATGCGATCCGCAACAGCAAGGAAGCTGCAGCCAACGGGAAGATGGACGTGAGCATGAGCAAACTTCAGATTGATTCTACCAAACAAAACGGACATGTACCTCCCCATGTCACGACTATCCAAGTCATAACCGGCTCCTACGAGAGGGTTCTGCATGGGTTTGCCGCTGCTCTTCCCAGCAGTCTCTTCGCCGGACAGGACGATGCATCGACGCCTGAGGCAGACAGGCCAAAGGTGGATTTTACAGACACATTTCTTTTCAACGCCCATGCCTCCTCCATCCGC
The DNA here is from genome assembly GCA_019702505.1 of Alternaria panax. Classification (NCBI taxonomy): domain Eukaryota; kingdom Fungi; phylum Ascomycota; class Dothideomycetes; order Pleosporales; family Pleosporaceae; genus Alternaria; species Alternaria panax. Next base: position 4,999,508 of record JAANER010000001.1, on the reverse strand, counting down.
TGTCTTGCTCTATCTCCTCTTTCAGACGAGACATCCAAAATTACACTAGCCACAGGCAGCACCGACGAACGCATCAACCTGTACTCCATCTCAACAGCACCACCTGTCGCCTCTAAGCTCAGACCAAAGCTACCTTCTCTACATGGCGGCTCCATCACCGAAAACCCCAAAAACAAAGAACTTGGCTCATTGCTTCATCATTCGTCAAACATCACAGCCCTCTACTTCCCCACGAGGGCGAAGCTTCTAAGCTCCGCGGAGGACAGTACAATCGCCATCACAAGAACGCGCGATTGGACTGCACTTTCAACTATCAAGGCACCGATACCGAAACCCCAAGGCCGGCCAAGCGGAGACACAGCCGGACCCGGCGAAGTACCATCTGGAATCAACGATTTCGCCGTCCACCCCAGCATGAAGCTTATGCTCAGCGTGGGCAAGGGTGAAAAGTGTATGCGCCTCTGGAACCTCGTAACGGGAAAGAAAGCCGGCGTGCTAAACTTTGATCGCAACATCCTTACCGCAGTAGGCGAAGGGCGCTTCGCATCTGGCGAGGGCCGGAGAGTAATCTGGGACAAGGAAGGCGAAGAGTTTGCCGTGGGCTTCGAACGCGGTATCGTTGTTTTCAGCATTGAATCCAAGCCAAAAGCAAAAATTGCGCCCACCCCGAGGACAAAGATTCACCAGATGCACTACTTGCCGTCCGAGTCACATCCGGCCACGCTACTAGTCTCCACAGAAGACGGCCGCGTACTCCTCTACGATACAAACACCACGGTACAAACTGAGGCGGCAGAAAACAACAAGGATGATGTCCCAGCTGCCAGATTGGTCGCCCAAATCGGTGGTCCAGCTGCAGGCATGACGAACCGTGTCAAGGACTTTGAAATTGTATCCCTCTCGCAAACAAGCTTCCTTATCGTTACCGGTAGCAGTGATGGTACAGTGCGCTTCTGGTTTTTGAGTACGGATGAGCTGAAAAGTGATGATGCGGGCAAGGCCAAGGGCTTCACTGCGGTTCAAGTCGGAAAGCTCCTTGGATCGTATTCTACGGGCACCAGGATTACGTGCTTGAAGGCTTTCTCCATGACTGGCAAGCCTGATGCAGAGGAGGATGAAGATATCATAGAGAAGGAGGGAGGCTCGTCAAGTAGCGAGGACGACAGCGAGTAGTTTAGACTTGTAGCCGTAGCATTAATGATACCATCACCTCGTTCTTGCAACTTGATCATATGATGATATTGATTTGAGTAACCTGTTACACTATCGTCTCGATGTCCTATTCCATCCTTGAATTCACCATCTACCCTCGACCGTCTCTACAAATTCATGGTAACGGTCATACTGTTACTATGCACCAACAACACAGGAGGCAACCCCTGACACAACACCTCCAAATCGCTGATATACTTGACACTCTCAGCCTCACTCTCACACGTGCCTTCCATGGGACTGGGCAATGTCGTAAAAACCACAGCAGTATCCTCGGAGTGCTGGCGGATGAGTTCGTTCAGAATGAGATGTTGAGCGCGACAAGGTAGGTCGTTGAAGGAAAGAGGAATGGCTTGTTGGGCGGGAAACCCAGAGGCTGGGGATGCGGTACCGGTGTCAGTAACTCCAAGGTGTGATGACGATGTAGCGGCAGAGTGAGGACTGGATGTTGCTGGGGTGTTGTCTGCGGCGAGTTGGGTGGGTTCGCCGATTGTCATGATGGGGTCTTGTTTGTTGGCTGTGTTGGGCTTGGGCGTGTCGACAAATGTTATTGATGGGCCGGTTGTTTCTTCCGAGGCAATCGCTGTCCGAGGAGTCGGGTTTGATGTGAATTTTGGTAGAGATTGCTGGCGCATTGGGGGTGGGGTGACAAGAGATTTCGCATAGGGGGAACCGGAGAGTTGCGAGGACGAACTGGCTACACTCTGGGACTTGTATTGCTTTCCAATACGTAACACAGCTGTATCGGAGGCGGTGGCGTCTGGATGCGGTTTGAGCGGTGTTACAGAATGTGTGGTCGGTCTGTCGTCTTTTTGCGAAGTACTGTCTTTGCTCGAGCTCTTCCACATGGCCTTGCGAAGATCTAATTGCCTGGTAAAGAAAGAGCTGCTTGGTGCCGTTTTTCGTCTTCTTGGGGACATTCGCTGACCATTGTGATCGCTCTCGCTACTCGATGCATCCAGATCGTATTCGTCAAAGTTGCTGCCACTGATGACAGCCTCGCTATCAGACGCCATTTCTTCGTCATCAGCATCATCTTCCCTTCCATCGGCCGAAGATGGCTGGGTGTCGCTATCGCTGTCTTCCAGTAGCTCAACAGGTATTCTTTGACTTTGCATTTTGATTCTCGCACCATCGCCAAGATTGCTGACCGACGTCCTGCTTTTGGCCTTGCGTAGCATTTTACGTAGTGCTGAGAAGCGCTTTGGATTTGTCTCTTGTCTACCATGTTGAAATGAGGCGATAGGCCAATTGGTGACAGCTTCAAGGATATCGACAGTCTGTGCTAGTTCCTGGCTGGTGCTCATACTTTCAGGTTGACGCAGTCGTTTGATATCTTGCCACCAGCGTTCATCTTCCAGCGAATAGTCGATGTCACGGCCAGTCTGATCGAGGTCGCCGTCATCTCTTCCGTTAATGATAACTTCGTACATGCTCAGGTCGCCAGATGATAACCAGAAGACGTGAACTTCAGCCTCGATGCGCAGATTGCGTAGCAGCGTCGTAACGCGACCACGCTCTTCTTCTACGTCGGTTTCATACTCAACGAAGACGCATACTCTCAGCTTGTACATACGTTTCCAAGAGGGTACCATATGTAAGATACAACCAAGCTGGAGAATCAGTGTGTACGTGTCGAAATTAGTCGTCAGCACATTCTTGCGAACTGGCTCATCGCCAGCAGTAGCAACCTCAGCTGACATTTGTATTGGCCACAAATCAATGTACTTCTTTGAGGGTTCCTCAATTTCGATATCACTGAGACCAATAAGGCTGAACGCCTTTTGCTTTGCGGTAGGCTTTGCAGGCGGTACTTCAAGTTCCTGGAAACCCTTTCCTATCGCTACGTTCGCTTGCAACCGCAAGATCAGATCTTCGATTACAGTTACGTAGCTGCGTATGGCAACTGCACTCTCTGGCTTCATGGCGTCTGTGGGAAGCATACTATGGGTATTTCCTGTGACTCGTTGCCTGGCTGCTGCCTGAATCGCTTTTCGGGAGATAGGATGATTTGCAGCCTTGCTGGATGGTCGTGATGGTTGGGGTGAAGGTATGCCAATCGAAGGCTGCGCCTGCCTCAGCTCAGGTAAGTTGTAGAAGCCCATGACGACTATGTTTGGTCTCATCCCCCCCAATCCTGCACCCAAGACGAGATTACGGGCACCCCATTCTACAGAAGGAGATATGGCGATGTTCACAAATGCTTTGATCCTGGAAAAGTCGATATACTTCGTCCAAGATTGTTGCTGGCGTCTAGCCTCTGGCACAGCTTCACCAAAGTCGTTGGAGACGATGACGTGCCCGAGGACGAAGAGACCTCCCTTTTTCAACGAATTGCAGAATTGAATCAATTTATACTGTCGCCGTGGGTCGTTGACCAAAAGCAAAATCTGGGGTCTCCAAAACTTGACATGTTCTTGGCGTAGGCGCAGCAGGTACTTTCGCACCTGGTGATAGATGAGACCCTGACTCACATCACCCCATGGCTTCGGGGGAGTAGTATAGTGAATCAGCAGGAAGATGATCATAAGCAGAGCTACACATCCGGATGCATAGAAGCCATCGACGAAGAACATGGTAGCTCCACACGCGACAGTCCCAATCAACGCTGTGGGCCAATTGAAATAGTGAAATGAGGGCCGGAAGTTCGGAGCAGATCCGATTTTGAGTAAGAAACAGGCCAGGTTGGTGACTAGAAAAGTCATGAGATACGTCATCGTGATAAACGAAGCGATTTGGTTGATGTCGGCGAACATCGTGATCTGGGCAATGATGAAAGTGATGACGATAGCATAGATAGGCTCGTCAGACTTCTTTGTCCCTTGGCCGAAGAGAGAGAGTCCAGGAATGAGATGGTCGCGAGAAAGAGCCTGGAGGAGCTTTGCTGAGCCAATAACACCCATGAGCACTGAGAACAATGATGTTGCCACCTCGCCAGCAAGTACAACGGCGCCGGAGATGTTGGTCAACTGGATGACATTTGTGTTGTCGTAAAACGTCTCGCGTGCTATCGATGCTGCCATGGCAAATATGACGAGTGTGTATAGGATGAAGGTCAGACCTATGCCGTATAGTGTGCCCTTTGGAATGGCTTTGCTTGGGTGTTTGAGATCCCCACTCATGCTTGCACCGGCTAGGATGCCTCCTGTAGCTGGAAAAAGAATGCCGAAGAGGTCTTGGAAATTCTCGCGGTGATGACCAACACTTCCAGCGGCGCCCCGTGTGAAGTGGGGTAGCAAGTTTTGACGAAGAGTGTCCATACTGAGGCCTGTGAACACGATATCCTCTTTTGGATTTGTGAACGCAGGTCTCACGACAGCTGACAGAGGGATACTGATAGTTGCGACCAAGAGAACAAGCAGTAGACCGTTGCTACAGCGGGCAAAGAGTCCGCTTCCAGCAAGACAGATTAGTGTGCATACTGCTAGGACTACGGTAGCCCAAAGGAACTGCCACCAATAGCTTTGAGGAAGCCATTCTGCCATATCACCTCCATGGGTACCGAAGTTCTCGATGAGGCAGTCGATGAGACCGACAGCGTTCAAAGATGTATTGAAGACTGAGCCAAGATAGTAGACGATGCCTATAGAACCACCAAACTCAGGTCCTAAGCTTCTGGAAATGAGATAATAAGCTGCATCATGTTAGTCAAGAGGTAGAACTGTCCAAGTGTTGAACTTACCACCACCACCTCTGACCGTACCGTTTGTGGCGACAGCAGAGATGCTCAACGTGGTCAGCAGATTGATGGCATAGGCCGCTATCAGCATGCCCATCATACCAATCAGCCCAGCTTGACCAAGCAGGAAGCCAAATCTCAAAAACATCAAAATGGATAAGACATTGAGAGTCACAGGTACAAAGACTCCAGCAAAGGTGCCTAGTTTGTCGGTACCTCCAACAGGTCTGGGAAATGCGCCAGGCCGTGGTTTGGCGGTTTCGCTGACGGGTCGTTTGCTGTTATTACTGTGCTCCTTCCCGAACATGGAGCGCGAAGTGTGGAGAAAGCTTGAGAGCCAGCTGTTCATCCCTCCTGGAGTGTTTTCCGTCTCCTCGGTGCCATCCAGGGCGTTGGCATTATCCGGATGCTGGCGTCGACTGCCTGGCAACAGCGGTGTCTCCTCATCGGGCGGCGGTGAGTGCTGTACGAAGGAGCGCCGATGCAACCGCTCACTATCATCTCGTGCTGTACGAGTTGCAAAGGTGGAGCGAGTTCTCGGCAAGGTGAGCCTGGTCGTCTGGTCCGCATCCGCATCGGTCATGGTCTCGGCATCTGTGAACCTGGTTCAATGTTCCTGGCTCGAGGTGTCACTGCGGTTCCGGTCAGGCCAGCTAGTTATGAAAGTTAGCTTTGGGAAGCAGGACATGGACAGAACAGCTGGGAAAAGCGACGAGGAAACAGTACCGAGGAGCGATGACGCTGCAGCTACATGGCCAACACCTGCGCAGTCGCCTCGTCTGCTATGCTTCACTTAGCGGCTTAGCGCTCGCTTCACGGGGAAACATGCAGGGCTTCAAACGGTGTGACATGGTCATCCCGCGCGTGGGGCGCCACTTCTCTCCGGCGAATCGACGAATGACCTCAACCTCTCGGCACAGGCCTCGAAGCAGCCCGTCTCAGCTTTCGTTGCTTCTTCTGCGCGTCTCCCTCTTGCTGCTGTACACACCGCGTAGCATCTTGGAGCCTCGCGGCATGCTTTCACTGACGTCTTCGTCCACTAAACCCGTATAGCTTATTTTCATCCCTCAGAAATCCTATCGCGACGTTAGACGCAGATAGCCGAAGCTCGCGTTTCTTATCACGGAGCTCGACAGTACACGCAGCCCAACATGTCGGGTGAACGTTCATCATCCACAAACCCACAGGCGGTGCCATCGTCGCGGAATTCTGGCGGGAGCTCTCCATCGCAGTCTGTCCGTGCAGGCTCTATCGCGCGACTGGGCTCGCCCGTTCCTTCCCTGCCCAACGGCACACCTGCCCTACGCCAGATACCAACACCTTCCCAGACAGCCAACTCGTCGTCGATACAGACTCCTCTGCCCGGACGCGCAGACCCGCAATCGTCGCTGCCCGGTCCGTCCGAGTCCACCCTCTCTTCGGCGCTGAAAGAGTCACTGGGCAACTCACCCCCACGATTCGGCCCACCCCCGATACGTCCGCTTTCACCCGCCCAAGAGGCGCCTCCCCGTGTCCCACCTAGCGACTACGGTTCCTTTGATGGTCGAGGTCGCTCTCCCGTACCTTACGAAGATCCCGAGATCGTGCGACGGCACCTGGTAGGCCACTATGCTTCACCAAGCAGGTCAAACCGCGGACGCATAGGCGACGATGACGCCCAGTCAACTGGCATGCGGCCCGAGGAAGACGAAGAGCAGTTCTCGAGCTTGCAGCTTCAAGGCGGCGACATCACGCGACAAATCTACAGATGGAGTGAGCAGCAACAAGCCGAGGAGCAGGGCAAGTTGCAGCGTAGCAAGAGCTTCCATGGGTCCCGACGCAAGCCTGAGGACGAGGCACTGGATATCGACTCCATCCGACAGCCAGGCGGCTTCAGACGAAACTATCTGCGCAGGGCTGCTGATAGTCCCTCGCCTGGCCCAGGTCCATCTGGATATGGGACTGTTCGCCAACCGCGCCAGCCGCCTCAAGTCTTCACAAGCAACTTCCTCGAGTTTTTGACGTTATACGGCCACTTCGCTGGTGAGTCCCTTGAAGAAGATGACGAGGTGCTGGGCCCGGATGAATACTTCTCCTCTGACGCACTCGATTCCGGTGCGCAAAGCGAAGACGAAGACCGCGAGTACGGCGAGTCGAGCGCACTGCTTACTCCTGGGAAACGGAGAAAGCGCAAAGCAAAGAAGACGGGCACCGGTAGCCCTACAGGTGCAGCCATGCTGCTTCTCAAATCCTTCGTTGGCACAGGTGTCTTGTTCCTCCCTAGGGCCTTCCTCAACGGTGGTATGGCCTTTTCCAACGTGGTCCTTCTTGCTGTGGCGGGACTTTCCTACGCCTGCTTCGTGCTGCTCGTCTCTACCCGTCTCGTCGTGGAGCACTCGTTCGGTGACATGGGTTTCCATCTCTACGGAAACTGGATGCGCAACATGATCAACTCCTCTCTTGTCATATCCCAAATAGGCTTTTCGTCCGCCTATATCGTCTTCGTTTCGGAGAATCTGCAAGCCTTCGTCCTCGCAGTGTCCAACTGTAAGACCTTTATCGACATCAAGTACATGATCATGATGCAGATGGTCATCTTCTTGCCCCTGTCTCTTTATCGCAACATCAACAACATCCAGAAGCTCGCATTGGTAGCAGATCTCTTCATCCTCATGGGTCTGGTATATCTGTACTACTACGACCTCTTCACTATCGTCGACCAGGGTGGCATCTCCGATATCGTCAACTTCAATGCCAAGGACTGGACGCTGTTCATCGGTACTGCCATCTTCACGTTCGAAGGTATCGGTCTCATCATCCCTATTCAGACCGGCATGAAGGACCCGAAGAAGTTCCCCAAGGTCCTGGGAGGTGTCATGATCATCATCACTGTCATCTTCCTCAGCGCCGGTGCCCTGTCCTATGCGGCGTTCGGATCCAAGACCAAGACTGTCGTACTTCTCAACATGCCTCAGGATAACAAGTTCGTCAACGGCGTTCAGTTCATCTACTCGCTCGCCATTTTGCTATCCACTCCGCTGCAGATCTATCCTGCGATCGAGATCACCAGCCAGCAGTTGTTCAGCAGGACAGGCAAGTACAACCCGTATGTCAAATGGAAGAAGAATTTCTTCCGCTTCTTCGTGGTCTTGGTGTGCGCCTGTCTCGCTTGGGCTGGTGCGGGCGACCTGGACAAGTTTGTCAGTTTAGTAGGCAGCTTCGCCTGCATCCCGCTGGTCTTCATCTATCCTGTAAGAACCTCCTTTGCTTCAGACAAACTCGTTGCTAACGGCAAATAGCCCATGCTCCACTACCGTGCTGTCGCACGAACAACGACTGCTCGTGTGCTAGACGTGATGCTTTGCATTATCGGCGCAGTTGGCATGGTATATACAACAACCCTCACTATCCAAAGCTGGATCAATGGCGGTGCTCCCAAAGCGCCCGGCTACTGTGACGGCCGTTAGCCGACGTCTGCTACTCGCAAATTGACTCATATTTTGTTTCGCATTCCATGTAGCATTTCAGCGATGTACGTAAGCATTGGTATTTGGGTGTATCTCGTCATAGAAGTTGCGCTTGGGTTAGGGTGAACTTTGAAGGTGATCTACTACACACGCATCTCCGGATATATAGAAGCGACTAGGCTCAAGCTCATTGGTTGTCTTGATGTAGAACCAGACTAGTCTCTTCTTTGCTTTTCGACCGCAACTGCACCGTGACATAGTTGTGAATACATGACATGTGCTACTTTATCGTGTTCCAAGCTCCGATCTTGCATCGAGACAGCAGATAGCATCTGAAACGGCGTAGGGCGAATAGTGTCGGTATTTCTCCGAAGATGCAGCGGATACCTAGCTGGTGACCAGGGCTCAGATACGAGACGACTCAATACTCGCGCAAAATATTTGGCGAGTAGGATACGAGAGATGTACATGCAGGGCGCGGAAACACCGGAATGAGGAATCGGCACAAATGCAACGGCACAAGTGGTGTCAAGGCGTGCATGTGCGGCTGATGCTCGTAAACGCCACCTGTGGTGGGGTTTCAAATGCCTTGTGTTGTGGGATGGATGGCAATTAGGAGGCGGTCAAGACAATCGAACTGCTAACGCATCCAGACGTTCCCAACGGACGCAGGCAAAGCGTTGTCGTCGGCACGCTTTCCTATAGCTGAACTCAGACCTGCAGCTGAGTAGACCAAGCTTCTGCCAGAGCGGAACAAGCGCGCAGTAGCTACAAGGTGCTCACCGTTGTTCCACTTCCCGCCATTCCATTCGAGCAAATGTACACGCCCCAAAGTCTCAGCTCGATCCTACAGGTTTGCAATGGCAAAGTGTGATTCGTTGGCAGCGTCAGCCACGACGGCTTGAAAGCGTTCTCTGGCTGCTTTGACTTATGCGTTGCTGCCGCCTGTGCGTGAGATGCAGACATCCAGGGCCAGACAACATATTGCTTCTCACCGTCTGATTAAGACACTACATGGTGGGGAGCACATTGCGGGTAAACCTCCGCCGTTAGTGGGACGGATGGTGTAGCTAGCAACTAGGATCCACCCATATCCCATATTTTGTTTTGACTTGTTGGTTTTCTTCAAGCTGCTGCTGCCGACCCTTCAGCGGAAGATGGTCAAACAGAGTTTACAGACGTCAAGTAGTGAGGCACGGCAATGACTCCAGATTGGGAGCCATACCCGCACTGACGTAGCGAATGCGTGGTGTTGAACGACGAGAGCAGAATTAGAAACGCATCTGTAGGCGCAATGGTTGGGCCAGCTGAACGCCTCCAGTACGGCGACGGCGGCGCCCGTCAGGACACGAGTGGCATAGTTGCCGCAGTGTAGCATTGAGAGCAGAAATATTCTGGCATCTTGACATGAAAATAGTAGAGGAACGGGTCTAGCGTTGCTATTTTGGAGGTGCTGCGCCTCTTGGTCCCTGGGAAACGATGGATAGCGGGCGATCAGGTCAGGAACAGCAATGGGGACTATTGGCTGCATCCATGGCCGAGGCCGATGAACCAGGATATTTCTGAGAAATATGACGAAATAGGAGACGCTGAGGGACGGGCAGCGGGATGGATGGGCTGGTGGACGACAAGGCGGTAGTCGCAAGCCGCAGGGACGACAGGCAGATTCAAGGGTGGTAGAGCGGCGTCACAGATGACTGCGATACGCTGCATTGGCGAGGCTAGACAAGGTCGGGTGGAGAAGGGCGTCGCTGGGGCATGCTCAGTGCTTGGCTCTGGAAGATATAAGTCAAACACACCACCGCTCTTTCTCTGCTCACACACCTGCCTGCTTCCCCTCGCACCCGTCCTTTCTCCCATCCGCCAATTGACACCGACTGCCTTACAATCGCTTCCATTCCTATTTAGCACCCTAACTTTCGTTTCGTCGCCATGTGGTAAGTCCCCGCCGCCCCACCGTGGGGAGCTGTCCAAGCTACCAGGAGCTCGAGCTGACGACTGTGTCTGCAGCGGTATCTTCGGTTACATCAACTACCTGGTGGAGAAGGACAGGAAGTACATTCTCGACACACTGATCAACGGTAAGCTCTCGAGCAATCCCTCCCCTAGACGCGCGTTCCACGGATTCGGACGTGGTCTGGTGGGGCTGCATGGCGATCACTACTAACACGTCTGCTCGCCCAGGTCTGCAGCGTCTAGAGTACCGCGGTTACGATTCGGCCGGTCTGGCGATTGACGGCGACAAGAAGAATGAGGTCTACGCAGTCAAGGAGGTCGGCAAGGTCGCCTCGCTGAAGAAGCTCGTCGAGGAGCAGAACTTCGACCTCAACAAGGTCTTTGACAGCCACGCCGGCATTGCCCACACCCGATGGGCCACCCACGGCCCTCCCTCGCGTGTCAACTGCCATCCCCACAGGTATGCGATATGCACCTTGGACGAGTTGAAGTGCATACTGATGAGTCTCCAGGTCCGACCCCAACTGGGAGTTCTCCGTCGTGCACAATGGCATCATCACAAACTACAAGGAGCTCAAGACCCTGCTCGAGAGCAAGGGCTTCAAGTTCGAGACTGAGACCGACACCGAGGCCATTGCCAAGCTCACCAAGTACATCTACAACGAGCACCCCGACCTGAGCTTCCCCTCGCTCGTCAAGGCCGTCATCAAGGAGCTCCAGGGTGCCTTTGGTCTTCTCCTCAAGTCCGTCCACTACCCCCACGAGGTCGTTGCTGCCCGCAAGGGTTCTCCCCTCGTCATCGGTGTCCGAACACAGAAGAAGATGAAGGTCGACTTTGTCGATGTCGAGTACAACGATGAGGGTGCTGCGCTCCCCGCTGAGAGCGCTTCGCACAACGTTGCCCTGAAGAAGGGCAACACCCTGCTCGCTCCCCCTGACAAGTCGCTCCTCCACCGATCGCAATCGCGCGCTTTCCTCTCCGACGACGGCGTCCCGATGCCCACCGAGTTCTTCCTCTCCTCCGACCCCTCCTCCATCGTCGAGCACACCAAGAAGGTCCTGTACCTCGAGGACGACGACATTGCACATATCCACGAGGGTTCGCTGAACATCCACCGTCTGCACAAGGATGACGGTTCGTCCAACGTCCGTACCATCCAGACTCTTGAGATTCAGCTCCAGGAGATCATGAAGGGCCGCTTCGACCACTTCATGCAAAAGGAGATTTTCGAGCAGCCCGAGTCCGTCGTCAACGCTATGCGTGGTCGTCTCGATGCCGTCAACAAGACAGTCACCCTTGGCGGTCTCCGCCAATATCTCTCTACCATCCGCCGATGCAGGAGGATCATCTTTGTCGCTTGCGGCACTTCCTACCACTCGTGCATGGCTGTCCGTGGTGTCTTTGAGGAGCTTACCGAGATTCCCATCGCCGTTGAGCTGGCCTCCGACTTCCTCGACCGTCAGGCACCAGTTTTCCGTGACGACACTTGCGTGTTCGTTTCGCAATCTGGTGAGACTGCCGATTCCCTGGGTGCTCTCCGCTACTGCTTGGAGCGTGGTGCCCTGACTGTTGGTATCGTCAACACTGTCGGTTCCTCCATCTCTCTCCTCACCCACTGCGGTGTTCACATCAACGCTGGTCCCGAGATCGGTGTCGCCTCCACCAAGGCCTACACCTCGCAGTTTGTTTGCATGGTCATGTTCGCGCTCTCCTTGTCTGAGGACCGTGCATCCAAGCAGAAGAGGCGGGAAGAGATCATCGAGGGTCTTACCAAGATCTCGGACCAGTTCAAGGAGGTGCTCAAGCTCGACCAGCCCATCAAGAAGCTCTGTGAGAGGTTCAAGAACCAAAAGTCTTTGCTGCTCCTTGGTCGTGGCTCTCAGCACGCCACTGCGCTCGAGGGTGCTCTCAAGATCAAGGAAATCTCGTACCTCCACTGCGAGGCTGTCATGTCTGGTGAGCTCAAGCACGGTGTCTTGGCTCTGGTCGACGAGAACCTTCCCATTGTCATGATCCTTACCCGTGACGACATCTTCGCCAAGTCGCTCAACGCATACCAGCAGGTCATTGCCCGTAGCGGACGACCAATCATCATCTGCAACGAGGACGACCCAGAGTTCCCTACCGACAAGACTGACAAGATTGAGGTGCCCAAGAACGTCGACGTTCTCCAGGGTCTCATCAACGTTGTTCCTCTGCAACTCATGTCCTACTGGATGGCGGTTGCCGAGGGTGTCAACGTCGACATGCCCCGTAACCTGGCCAAGTCGGTCACGGTCGAGTAGATGCATTATGGATTTGGCGTGATCTGGGTTTGATTTACGAAGGAAAGCTCTTGGATGTAGCTTATGTGTATGGCACAGGGACTTTTACGATATCTAGAACACGGAGCGATGCGGTCTGCGCGCTCTGACAGCTAGTCTGATTGAATGAACAAAATATCTTCAACAATTGTCCACATGTTGAGTAGCGAGCATGTCGTGATGAGATTGCAATCAACGCGCAGTGTTTCATAATAGCTTACCCCTGCTTCCGATGACACCATTGTACGATGCGGGATCCCTGCCTCTCGATCGCGGGGCAGCTTCCAAAATGGTGTACCCAGCGTCTTGTTCCTGCATCCTTCAGCCCACCCAGTAACTGGACCCATACCCGCACTTCCTTGACTGCATTTACTCCACTCTCCCATCGCACCTTCCAAGCCGCATCTATCAACACCCACACGCGAAACAGCAACATGTCAGGCATCAAAGGCCCCGGCGCGCCCAAGACGTATGACGGTAAGTAGGCAAGCAAGCTCCGGGGAACCCCGCCCACACCACCAACAGAGTGGCTGACGAAAGCTGCATAGGCTCCGCGCTTCGCATCGGCATCATTCACGCACGCTGGAACACCAAGATCATCGACGCGCTGCTGGAGGGAACAAAGAAGAAGCTCAAGGAGGCCGGAGTCAGGGATGAGAACATAGTCACACAGAGCGTGCCTGGCAGCTACGAGCTACCCTACGCTGTCAAGCAGTACGCCTAAGCGCTCTCCAGTTTCAAGCAAGGAGACGCAAGAGCTAAAGCAACGTCTACAGGTTATACTCGGCCTCGCAGATCCAATCCTCGTCCACAGGCGTCGTGGGCGCAGCAGCAGACCTCCTGGGCTCGGCCTCTGACCTCACAGCCCTCGCGGGACAAGCGTCGCAATCCAAGACGTCCAACTCGCCCTTTGACGCGATCATTGCCATCGGCGTGCTGATCAAGGGAGAGACGATGCACTTTGAGTACATTTCAGAGGCCGTAAGCCACGGGCTCATGCGCTTGCAGCTTGACAACAACGTCCCTGTCATCTTCGGGCTGTTGACGCTGTTGAGCGACGAGCAGGGACTTATGCGGGCGGGCATTGGTGGCCAGGATGGCAAGAGTGGACATAACCATGGCGAGGATTGGGGGAGTGCGGCGGTGGAGTTGGGGGTTAAGAGACGGGGGTGGGTTGATGGCAAGTTCGTGGACTAGGATGGCGTATTGCGAAGACGCGGGATATAAATGCATTTGGCCCATTACTGAAATGAGGCCTACGGACATGTGCACTTGTTGCAGAAGGAATACATGTCCAAAGATGAATTACGCAGCTACGGGCTTGTGCATCGGGCAGCTCTCTTCCTGCAACCCGTAAAACCGATGCAAATCGGTCATGATTCCCCTTCATGTGCTATTTCTCCATGTATGCTCGGCCAGCGTGCTGCATTTCACTCGATTTTACTGTCCTCGGTACGACTGTAGTGGGCTAGTGTGGATGCATGTGTAGGCAAGGCGATGGCGATGACGCTGGGGCTGCAAGACTACGCGGGATGCGGTTTAGGCGAAAGTAGGTGCGCGCGTGCGAAAATCAACTCCAAGGCGGCATTTTGAAGCAGGAGGCGAGGCGGGAGATTATGCGACCATGTTGGGCAATCTAAGTCGGCGCATTGCACGAAGATTGTTGAGTGGCAGAGGGATGGTTGGCGGACGAGAGAACCTTGGAAGCACTCTCCTTTTCCCGCCAGAAGACGCTAGGCCAGGATCCGCAGTGCCTCAGCTTGGAACCTCAGATTCCTGAACGACAGCCCTCACTCAACACCAGCCCCATCTGTGCGAGCAGAGCGCTGCCTGCTACGTCGCCCATCTCATCCTTTTCTCTTCTCCTGCTTTCTGCCCCCGGCGGCCTGCGCCCGGGCCTTCCGACACGTCCTCACCGCGTGGGTGCGCGTTGTCCATATATCCCGTTCCTGGCCTGCAGCTGCATCGAGTACAGCAACGCGCGGCGCCCCTACCAACCGGCCTTCTGCTACATACACACACACACACACATGCAGTGATGGAGGGAGCATACACGTGCTAATACCAAGGTCGATCGATATTCAGGTGCGCTTCTGCAGCGCTGCCACCAGAGACTGGACTTTGATATCAGGTCCATGTCCGGCACACGACGCGGCGACAGAGAAGACAGGTCCCTGCGGCGAGAAGCTTCGCGTCGCTCCGACTCGTCTGCCGCCCCTCACCCAGCTGCGGCTGCTCCAGCGACACGGCCAGGTGGTGAAACGCGCAGGATTGGGCTCAGGAACAACTCGGATTCGCCCAACAACGATGCGCAGCGCCTTAGCGACGTGCTAGACGACGTTGACTCGGACTCCTCTGCTCCCACACCCGCCTCGTCCACTTTCTCCGCGCCCTCCACCATGTCGCGTTCTGGTCAGAATATTTCTCTACACGCCCTTACACCCTTGACCAGCTCAGACTCGTCTCCGCCGGGCAAGCTGCCAAGTCCACGCTCTTCCAAGCTCTCGCATGAGACGATGCACACGACCTTGTCCTCTACACACGCGGCGCCTTCGAGCGCGCCCAACAATGTCGCCGACACCATCACACCCATAAACACGCCGCCCGAGACGCGCATATCCGTCTTCCCAGCCGACGGTGTGCTGGGCCAACGCTCCACCTACGATGCGCAGCTTGACCCCAAACTCGATAAGCGGGCGCGAGCAAAAGGGACGGCGAAATATACCACAATACTGGACAAGGTACGTGATGGTTATGCATACATACATAGATGTGGTCGCCCTGTGACGCTAAGGCTAACTTAACTTGTGTTACAGGGCGACCCATCTCCTCCTCCCGACCCGCGTCTGGCCATTGCTGGCTACACCACTGGCCACTATGTCATCAAGACTTCCTTCGTGGGAGCCCCAAAATCCAAACTTCGGATAGCACCATATGTTGCTAAGCCATATTCCTTCGATCAACGCATATCATGCGGTCCAGGACCTGCCACCCAAGTCGTTGTAACGGGATTCGATCCTTTGACACCGGACGCTCAACTGCGTGGATTTTTCTCCACCTACGGTCAGGTAGAGACTCTTCGCAACCAAGTCCATCCTGATAACGGCAGCCCACTTGGAATATGTTTGGTCAAGTTTCGCGATACCCCGCCAGCGCGCGGTGTACCAGGCATGAAAGCAACCACCTCAGCAAAGCGGGCCGAGCGAGAAGGCACGAACCAGCGCATTGCGCAGCACACAATCAGGGTAAAATCTGATCGCGAGGGCCGGAGATGCCAGAAACTGGTGGATATGGCGGTGCAGCAAACCCGCAAAGAGGAAGAAAAGCAGCGCGCCAAGTATGCTGCCAAAACTGCTAGCGCAGCGATCCCAACCGCACCGGGGACCTTCGATCTGCCAGCCAATGTGCCCAAGGGCCCATCTGGAAAGGGTGCGCGTCCGCCAATATCGATCCCTCGGGAACCTCTATCGAGAAAGGCCGCGCTTTCATTCCTCATCGAACGCGAACCAATCAAGCCCACACTCAAACGGAAACCATACATCTTCATCGCGCACGCATACGTACCCGTCCTCAGCACAACTGTCGACCATCTCAAGAAACGATTGAAGAATTTTCGGTGGGCTTCGGTGCGATGCGACCAGACGGGTTACTATGTAACCTTTGAAGAATCCAAGCGGGGTGAAGATGAAGCTGTTCGATGCTACAAGGAATGCCATATGCAAGCGCTGTTCACATATGTTATGAATATGGAGTGCAATCAGTATGGTGATCCTCACTATGAGCGTAGTCCAAGCCCTGAGCGCGTAGTAGCAGACAACAAGCGGAAGGCTATCGAAGACCGAATAGAACGGGAAGAGGCGGAAGATCTCGAGTGGGAAAAGAAGCAAAGGGCAGACTCGCTGGATCCTGTACGAGCCGCTCTGGATGTTCTGAAGCAGGAGCTGCAAGAAAAGCTCCTTGGAGACATCAAGACGAAATTGGCGGCGCCCACTATACTCGAACTGCTGGATCCCGAGCTCCATGTGGAGAAGCGCCGCAAATTCAATGTCCCGGCTCCGTCTCAGAAGGAAGAAATCGCGCGGCCACCTGCTCTTCTCGCCCCAGGATTCGACGCTTTTGGAGCTGGTACACCCAAGGGCCGCAATGGTGTACTCGGTGGTCGTAATGGACGCAGGGGACTGGGTGCATTTGATCCCAGCACTAGACGTGGAAAGAAGCCCCCGAAGGTTGTCAATGCATTCGCGGACGAACGAAGGAAGGCTTCTGCGCCCAAGCCTCGTGTGGCCCGTGGTCTGCATCGCCAGATGATTGAGATGTTCGAACCCGAAGAGTCGGACGATGAGAGTCGCAGCCAGCTAACTCGCGGTACTGAAGAGCAAGAGAGCCGCCCGATCAGTCGTGCTCCTTCTACCGACATTGAAGAGGAAGTGGAAGAGTCATCAAGAGCCCACCGTGCCAAACGGCGCCGTCTCGAAACCGGGTGGGGTGAAGATAGTGACGAGGAGATGGACGATTCGCATGCTAGGAGTTTGCTTGCCCACTGCATCCACAAAGATCCTGAAAATATGGCCGAGAAAGAGTTGGAACAAGTACTTGCAATCCTCCCCCGCTCTTCGCCTATTTGGAAGAAAGCAGAGAAAGCACTCAAAGGCTTCAGAAGGTTGCGGAAGATTGAACAAGAGGCGGATGCAGTCTTTGGCGTGGAAGCAAGCCCGACGGACAAACTTGAGCCTGAAGTCATCATCACCCAAGACGATGAAGCACTCAAGCCCATTGAGACTACTGAACTGCAAGAGTCGCTCACGTCACTCAAGAAGAAGGCTGTCGCCAAGCCCAAGAAGAAGACAAAGAAGCAGCTCGAAGAGGAGGCGAAGGCTGCAAAGGTCGAGGTCCCAGAAATCGAGACGCCTGCAAATGAGGATACTCCTGAAGTGGAGAAGGTTGAGCAGGCCATCGAAGAGGCTGTGGTTGAAGAGTCGACGCCGGAACACGACGGGCGGGCTTCCTCTGTGCTCTGGGGTGTATCCTCTGGAGAGCCTCGGAAAACGGTTGAGGATGATCTCAGTGTCGTAATGGACATTGACGGTTGGCAACATATGCTCAAGGACGACGAAGATTTGCGTCATCTGAAGGCTGCCATAGAGTCTGTTGGTGCCGCAAAGATCGGAGATGCACAGTCCTGGGCATGGAAACAAAAGTCTATCAAGCACCTTAATCGCAACGGCGAGGAGGGCGTCTCGCGTACCGAAACGAAGATCGAGGGATACTATGTGCCCAACTCGACTGGCTCAGCTCGTACAGAAGGCGTCAATAAGATTCGCGAGTCTGAAAAGTCCAAGTACCTACCACATCGTATTCGTGTCCAGAAGGAGCGAGAGGAGCGACAACGCCGTGCCAAGCAAGAAGAACGAAGCGTCGTCTCGGTCGAAGGCTTCAAGTTCCAGACAAGTTCCAACAAGACATCGACAGCAAACTCACGAGCCAATCGCGCCAACAGCCGTCGTATGGTCAACGATATCAACATCTCCAAGAATATGTCTGGCGCTGAAGGTGACGCCCTTCACTTCAATCAGCTCAAGAAGCGCAAGAAGCTTGTAAAATTCGACCGATCTGCCATTCACAATTGGGGTCTCTACGCCCAAGAGCCCATTGCCGTCAATGACATGATCATCGAATACGTGGGCGAGAAGGTCCGCCAGCGCGTTGCAGATCTTAGGGAAGCCAAGTACGACATGCAAGGTGTCGGATCAAGTTACCTGTTCCGCATTGACGAGGACACGGTTATTGATGCGACCAAGATGGGTGGTATCGCAAGGTTCATCAATCATTCCTGTACGCCAAACTGCACGGCCAAGATTATTCGCGTGGATAACACGAAGCGTATTGTCATCTATGCGTTGCGGGATATCAACTCTGGTAAGTTCATCTTTTCGTCCTCGACAATGGAGGTTGTCAGACATTTGCTAACGATGATTTAGATGAGGAACTCACCTATGACTACAAATTCGAGCGTGAGATGGATGCCACTGATCGTATTCCTTGTCTTTGCGGCTCCATTGGCTGCAAGGGCTTCCTTAACTAAGCACTTCTTCATGCTGCGCTCGCCTCGCCCGGCCTCAGCTCCGCCTCAGCTTCTTTGGTGTGATTTCTTTGCGCCGGCTTCTTTCAACATCATATTTTTGCAGCGCTGTCTGGTTGCTTCTTGTTTCAACACCTACACTGGCGGGGAAAACGGTGGGCCATTGCCAAACCGACTTGGATCCAGGGCGGAAAGGCAATCTGCATTGCATGGCGTTTTTTCTTTCTTGACAGCCGCTACATTCTTCGCATGTTCAGGGCATGTATATCATCTTCGACAAAAGAATGGGAAATGGGGAACTTCGCTTCACGGATCGATAGATCGATCATATATTTTTTTGTTGGCATTGCATCTGGTGTTTGTTCTACTACTCTACATTGAAGTCACCATCTGTACTATTTCATCATCTCTACGAAGAAGAAGAAGAAGAAGAAGAAGAAGAAGCCAAATAGGTTGGGAAGCGGAAAAACTATAGTGCTCCATGGGTTGTTGATATGCGAGCGCTTTTCTTTTCTTTTTAGGCCGCCGCATTAGACTTGCCCCGTCAGCTATAATCAGTTCGCAATGGAACAGAATGAGAAACCTAGTTTGTGTGAGCATTGTGGTGTTTTGTCGTTTTGTCACATAGACAATGTCCCTCGCCTTCTTCTTTTTTTTCTTTTTTTTTCTTCGTCTACTATTATGGATTATTCTCGCACTTCTTCGGTAGTTGTCTACGTGTCCTCGTCGAATATCTCACATCCGCTAGAGCAGTGATGGAGCGAAGAAAACGTTCAGCGCATTTCCGCACAGGAACTCTCTCTCTTTCTCTTTCTCTCTCTCTCCATCTCTTCTTTTCCCCCCAATACCTAGCACTAGATGAGCTCTAGTCAAGTTACAAATTGCCGGGTTCTTCGAGTAGACTACACCAAGGCCCTGTCGCAAAGACCAGCGGCTTGGTAACACAGACGAGGATCCTGAGGCCCTAGAAGGCAATTCGGGCTAT
Organism: Alternaria panax; assembly: GCA_019702505.1. Lineage (NCBI taxonomy): Eukaryota > Fungi > Ascomycota > Dothideomycetes > Pleosporales > Pleosporaceae > Alternaria > Alternaria panax. The sequence goes on along the minus strand of JAANER010000001.1, from coordinate 4,979,847 downwards.
GATGTAACCGATTAGCGGGTTATTCCGGGGTCGTACGAACGGGTAGCTTACATGAAACCTATCTCGGGAATTTCGTGCTGACACTCGTACGCATCATTTGAATCTGGGGCTGGGATGTCGTGCCTGGTGGCGTACGTGTGTTAGTCTTGTTGTCATGTGTCATGTTCCGATGTGCCATCCTGGGGGTAGCCCGGCGATCAGAGGGGAGGTTGTAGGGGTGTTGAGAAGTGGGCTGGAGCTGATGCGGTGGCTGTGCCATTGGTTAGAGTTGTGAGATGAGATGAGAGAAATCGGAGAGCTTACTCAGAGATGGTGGGAAGCGTGTCGTAATTGCAGTTTGTGTAGATATCGTGACCGGAGACTCGATACCTAAATTGAGGATTAGCATTCGTGAACAAAGTGCTCTTTAACAAAGAGCTCTTGAGTACGTTTGTGGTCAGCCCGCAAGAGATCGAGAGGGTAGAGGCGCATTTCGGTAGCTTCTACAATTTCTGGACTTGGTACTTGCATTCATCCATGTCGGCAAGTCTAGAGGCTCTGGTATGACGGGCGTTCCTTCCAACGGCAGTGTTGTCTCATGGATTTGGAACACGCTCCTTGTATGTTTAGAGCATGGCCCCTTACATCAGAATCGGCCTTGCATGTATATCTTAGAGGGCCAGACCGAGATCCTCTTCGTTGATGTTGATGTTGATTCTCGTGATGCAGTTTCAATGAATAAGAAAAATGCATACGTACCACGGGTCCACACAGTCTTCCATCTTCTGCTTTGTCAGGATATCCAGAATGGTGGCAGCTTCTTTGATCGCGAAGTGATCGGCAATGTGTCGTAGTTGCTTAACACTCCAGTCAACTGCAGCCTTTGGACAGCTTTTCGACCAAGCAACAACGTATAAGCTGAATATCAATATGTAGACGTCGAGAATGTGCGGCATGCTATGTGTGTGCTGCTTGCCTGTGCTTCCAGTGGGTAGCTTATCTTTTGCAACCAAGTCGCAATCTGTCATCTGTGGGACTGATGCGACCATCTCTTGAACCAAGTTCAAAATGGCAGATCTCGATCTGTCAGACTGGGCCTCCATCTCTGGATCAGAGCTCATGGCACAGGACGAGATGATCTCCTCGCAGAGAAGCATGCGTGCTATACGAAGGACATTCCACATCTGTGTCACCATGCGATCTGGGTAGATGTCATATACCAATGGGAACCCTTCTGGTACCAGCCTTGCATCATCAACATTGTGCAAGCTTCTGCGCTCAAACGTCCAGACCGGGCTTGCTTGGAGCGCAATGAGCTCAAGTTCTTGATCAAAGTGTGCGCTCTTGGCTATTCTCTCTTCCGTCGTCATACATCCTTTCCGCATCTCCGAAGCTAGGTCCGTGACCTCAAGCATCAACCCGCTGAGTTTCCACTTTGGATAGTCGGTATGCACGAACTTTGCTGCATGTGCTCGTATTTGTCGTATGGCATCGTCCACTGCTCGGCCGGTGATCAGCGAGCAGACTGTCGCGTTCAAGGAGAGACCCATCAATGCTCGCATTTCCGTGTCTTCTCTGAATGACTCTACGCCTCGCAATTTCACTAATGCGAGTGCTCCTTCGATGTGGGCGTGCCGCGATGTGTTGATCTCCGAAGCCGACTTCATAATCTTCTCGAAGAGATCCAGCAACAGCGCACCTTCGAATGTTGAAGAAGCCTTTGCTGCTACGGGGTCTTGTAGCACTGCATTGATTTTCCGTAGTGCCTCACAGTATTTTCTACGTGCTAAATATCTCGCCGTCTGCGATGAAACTTGGTGAGATAGGAAGGCTAGACTGACTGCTTCAATACCAAGAGTGAGGTGTTTGGGTGCATGCTCAGAGTCTAGGTATTTGTAACAAAAATCCCATGTCCGACTAAAGTCAGAGACATAGTATCGGAAGAACATATCTCGACCCATGATGAGAAGATCTTGGGGGAGATGGCGAACTTTGAGTTTGAGCTCGGTCTTTGATCCACAATGACATCGCTGCTTCTTGGGAGACTTGACGGTTGCTAGAGACTTCGTCCGTACAAAGTCAGTTTGGTCGGCGATCCGAATGCTGGTCGTATCGCGATAGCCAGTACATGCTGTTCCTACTCGAACACAAGAGCTGCAACTGGGCCGTTGTTGATCACACTAGGCAAGTCAATACTGTACCTATACTATGAACCTGAACATACCCTTAGCCTTCGCTCCCTGCATCTCTCGCAAGCCTTGGATGGCTTGCCGCGGAATACCATTAGATCGTCTACGGCACAGGGTTGTTCTGCTAAGATTTGAAGTTAGGAATTACCAACCAATAAAGAAGCAGTAATGCCGAAATGCTGTCTTGTTAGGGAATCCGAGTGTGCCAAGATGAAGAAAGTGGTTGCTCTGAGCAGGACTGCAGCATATAGATGATCGAAGCGTGCCTTTCGTACTAGTGCCAAGAAGGAATGCTTTTCGTGCTGCGTCGACTAGCGCAGAGTAAGCAAGAAAGATGAATGTCCGCCTGTCGTGTGAGGAGTGATGCTGGATATTCAAATTTGGCCTGACGTCTGACAGTCCAGACTTACTGGCAAAGAGCTTAGCCGCAAAGTCTGACAAGCATCAGCCCAATCATAATGCGCATTTGCAGAATAAGTGTTACACGATCGGGCTTCGCATTTCGTTGTTGTGGGTGCCTAAAACAACATGCGCTGAGTTCTGGAAGTGAGAATTAGTGGAAAGGCATCGTGTGTCGAACCTCACTTGTGTCGCGCATTCTGTCTTCGAAAGGCGCACATGCCATACTTCCTGAACGAACCGTAGGCATTCAGGAAGGCCACTCGACTCGTTTGCGTTTGTGAAGCGGAACGGTAAGATGCATTCGCTGCATAGAATTGAACTAAATCTTTGATCAATGGCGAAGTCTAATCGCTGTCGTCATATTTGTTTCCAACCCCAACATCACCTAGTAATATATCATCAGGCGCCGGGCCTCTATGATTCCTCACCCACTCTGTCTCCACGCGGAAGAAGATCCATATCCATCTTCGCAATACCTCGAGAACCTCCATTGTAAAGATACCTCCTTCTAAATCATTGAAATGATCCAGATGCACACTAAGTTTCAAACTCCATGTACACCTCAGCATTGCATCCACCACGATTGCTGCATAGTAGAACTCCTTGGCATGGAACCAGCGATGCCGTCTTAAGCCCCATGGGTACTCAGGACTATCTCGAGTGCGGGTATTAGAGAAAAGAGTAAGGTCCCAATCTTTGGCTACGTCCCAGTAGAACGAGTAACCAGAGTTTACCACCACTGCGACAAGCCACATACGGAACAAGGTCGCCTCTGAGACACCAAAGCGTGAAGGGTTGGGTGAGCGTTGTAAAGCGCTCAGTATGATGACAGGGAACGCGGTCGAGTACTTTAGCGCGTTGGCCAGATGCTGCCCACCCCACCCAGTCGCTGGACTAATTTGCCCGGTTTGCTTGTTCGCTTTCTGAACCCGATAGTACTCGGTAATACACTGCCGGAGGCGGATCATCGAGGGTATGGCGATGATGAATGGAACCCAGAAAGCTCCGCCGCAGTTCCTGTTGGGAGGCCCTGTGGAACTATGCGAGGACGAGAAGAACATGCACAGTGAGACGAAGAGATCGCCTAGCACCTTCGCATAACTCGTCAACGCATCTGCGAGCAATATATCCCCAAACTTCCCGTCGTGCGCTTCTGCGATGCCGCCAATGGAGATGCGCTTCAGCGTTGCCAGTGTACGAGACCGCCCATTGCGACTGACAAACGGCAGCGGTACGACAAAACCAACGACCAGTACTAGGAGATACAGATTTGGTAGGATCTCCCAGCCTGCAATGTCTTTCGGGCTGCCGTGCGTAAGGGCCCAGAACAGGAGCAGCGAGAGGGCGAGCGGGATGGAGAGGAAGGTCGCAATGCGGTAACAGGAGAGGTGGTGCGGAATATGGCGGGGTGAGGTACGACCCGGGTAGCGGATGAGACCTGGGACGTCGATCTTTATGAGGTTGAGGTAGTGGAGGTTAAGACCCCATGCCCATATGCCTGCATGCTCCCATTAGCCCCAAGAAGCGATTGCTGGTATTTGGCGGTATTTTGCGTACCGAGTACTATTATAAGCGCTACGCGATATGGTAGAGGGAGCACGCGACTGAAGCCATCGATTTCTGGCTCGACGGCAGGATCGCCGTCCATGTCTCGAATGCGCGACGAGGTCCGTAGCCGTTGCTGTGTCCCAGCCTGTTCTTTGCCGTATGATCATGGAGCTCCTCGGCATAGACAACGCGCCCAATTGATCCCTCTCTTCCCAAGTATCCTCGGTCGTGTTGGCGCAAGGGGGTTACAGATGTCGCAGTTGATAGCGTGTCCACTTCCCCGACTCGACGGCGCCAAACAGCCTAGCAGCAATTTCACAAGCCACACGTCGAGGCGCCGTTTCCTTATGTCAGCGCGGGCTTCAGCCTCAAGCACGCTAGCTGGACCGTGCCTGGCCGAGTGGGCCTTTCGTTTGTGCGACGATGGCGGGAGCTTTGCCTAAAGCACAAGGCCATGACGCGATCATCGCAACGACAGAGTGACGCTTCTCTACAATCCCCGCCGTGTGTCATTGGTTACCCGACTTTCGAAGGGGAAGCAGCGCCCAGATCTCTAGATTCATTGCACGACTTGCTTCTTCTCCACAATCCAAGCTTCCGTTGACAGTCCCTACTTGGTGCGTCACACCACCTCGCACGTCACAAACAACTTTCACCTTAGCTCTAAACCCCGACCTTGTCTTTCCACATCCTCAGTCACTGGAGAAAGACAGAGCGCAGCCATGTCACCTCTCTCCGTTCCCAAAATCTTCATGGCTGGCGGTGCCGTCGGCTTCGGCTACTACCTCTTCATGCGCCAATACTGGTTCCCCAACCCGTACAAGACACAGGGCGTCCAAAACATTGAGGACCGCTTCTCAGCTGGCGGAGGCCACCCTACGCACACACCTGCTGGAGGTACCCAGCGCGGTACGGGTACACCAAGTTCTCCAGACATAACAACCTGGAAGTACAAAGAGCGGGTTTGCTGACACTGGTTATGTAGGCTCTACAACCAACAACGAGGGAAGGCACGACGGACCAAGCAAGGGTCCAGACTCAGAGCACTTTAAGAAGAACATTAGCGATCAACAGAGCGAGGTACGTGAAACACTGCATTGAAGAATCTAAATCTATGCTAATTTATCATAGCCTGTGTGGCCGGGCAAATTCAACGAGATACAATACAACAACCCCAAGGGCAAATAAGCGCCTTCAAATCCATCGAGCGAACACACAAAAGCAGGGCAATTTATAGCCAAGGGGCAGTGGGCATCTGATGCATGGCATCACTGGCGTTTGGCACACGAGCGATGCACTATAGCATCTTGTAAAATTTCAAATTCTCATCATTGCTTCCAGTCGAGCGCGATGAGGTTCCAACAATAATAAAGCTACACCAACAAATATCCAACATTTATTAGATGCCGTCCCGTTACCATTGACCATCCTGTGCAGAACTATGATGGGTACTACTCCGTCGGCATGTCTTGTGGTCATATTGATAAACACATGGCGTCACCCAGCAACCAGACGGCCCGAAGAAACGCAACGAAAGCAGGGGCAAGATAAGCGTCACGTATGATTGGCATTTCAATAAGCAGGGAAACAAACACAATGCCAATATCTATATCCGCAGGATCACCGAGTCTACATCTTAGCGCTCCCCATCTTACGTGCGGCCGTATTCCTACTAGCATCCACCACGAACCCCACATGATGGCTCAAAGCCACCAGATCGCCCTCAGCATCGTGCACAAACACCTCCAAGTCCATCCTGCCTTTCAGCATCTTCTTCATCTCAACCCTGATATGCAGCCACTTTACTCCCTCCGGTGGCAGCGACTTCTTAATATCCAGGTTCAGCAGTAGCGTCGGATACCAAAAGGGCCCCTCATCCTTCTTCTTGAACGATTCAACCATCAACGGAAACATGTCTGCGACAAACGCGACAGACGAATTCGTAAAGTTTGTTCCATCGGAGAAGCAGAGCACCTCGTCCGCAAGATACGCTGGAGTTTTATCTTCTCGTGGGAAGTAAAACTGGACTCTCTTTGTTGCCTTTCTGAACTCAGGGTGTGGCATTTCTGCTTGATGCCTCCAGCTCGGGTCTTCATCCTTTTCTAGCTTTGAGAAGTCTAGCGATGGAATAGGTGGTGAGGGCCTGTATCCGGTGTCGTGGGAAAAGCCCGTTTCCGTGTCCATGTTGGAGTTTGTGACGTATGCGACGACTTCTTTTCGTCCTTCTTGCTCCATGGTCACATGCACGACCGATGTTTGTCGGCCGAGCTTCACATCTTCGACTTTATATGTGGCAGGTCCAGCTTGCGTTCGTCGCAAGAACTCAACATGGAGGGCTATTGTATGTGGCTGGTTCTGTTTTGCCAATGATGTGTCGAAATGCTTTCTGACTACTTCCAGTATGCTGAGGATTTGAGCGTGATTAGTATACTGCTTGATATAAAACGTGCTGATCCCTACCATCCGGTAACGTAACCGCCGTTGGGAACTGCTGCCGTTAGCTTACGTAGACGATGTTATCTATGCTGGGATCTGGTCAGACATACCGCTTCCAATACACCAATCATCATGTAATGTGCATGAGTACGTGTTGGAAGAGAGTTTCTCCACCGCGGTAGCGTCTTCCCAGCTCGGCATTTTCAGTAGGCTAATGTTGCGGAACCGAGATGTAAACGAAGAACCCCAAAAGGTCTATATGACCAGAATGCCAGGGGTCGCCAGTGTCGCAATGCCGTTGACCTCGGAAGGCCATCTGCAGCTATCGCGCCGCTAACGCCGCAAACGGAAAGAGCCTCGGTCATGGTTCCCCCAAGTTGTGGGGAGTTACCCCGGTCGCCTAATCGTCACCAGCCGCCTCAATGCGCGGCGTCTGCCCCCGGTAATTCGATGCCAGTTAGAACGCGACTGGCCATGTCCGTCTTCTTGTTCTGGCATCCTTCTACTTCCCTTCCGCTTTCTTCATAAGATCTCTTGGCTGGATATTAACTTCCTTCACCACGTCGATCATCAACCGCTAAGATGCCCTCCGAGAGCCAGTACCCTAGCCTGCCGATTCCAGATGTGGATCTGGTAAGTTGAATACCCGGAGATAAGCTCATTCGGCGCTGACGTTTGTCCTTGATTGTAGTGGGCGTTTCTCTTCGAACGGAAGGACAAGCCATATGCCGATGACAAAGGTATATTCACATGTGACGTCCAGATAAGTAATCACTAACGAGAGAATAGTAATCTACTTTGACCCGTACACCAAGCGCTCTTACACCTATGCTCAAGTTCGAGATACTGCAATCACCTTCGGCAAAGGGCTGAAGTCACTCTGGGAGTGGCAGAAAGGCGATGTTCTCGCCTTGTACACACCCAATTGTATCGACACACCTGCGATAACATGGGGTTGTCACTGGGCGGGAGGCGTTCTCTCTCCAGCGAACCCAAACTACACGGTGGAGGAACTTGCATTCCAACTCAAGGATTCGGGAGCAAAGGCTTTGGTGACCCAGCTGCCTTACATCAAGAATGCGCAAGAAGCTGCGAAACAAGTTGGTATTCCTCTTGATCGCGTGATCGTGATGGGTGATCAGAAGGATCCGTCTTACAAAGTGAAGCATTTCACTAGCATCGTTAACACAGCTGGAACATCGAGATGGCGAAGAACAAAGGCTAGCAACCCGTCAGAGGATCTTGCGTTTTTGGTGTACTCCAGTGGCACCACAGGTCATCCCAAGGGCGTAATGCTGACCCACCGCAACATTGTCTCCAACACAATGATGATCAAAGCTGCGGAGGCTGGTAAACTGCAGCCAACTGGCGGACCAAACGGCGAAGGTGATAAACTTCTGGCTTTCCTGCCATTCTTCCATATTTACGGCAAGTTTCGTCCACACGCCAGTCTGAATCATCGCAACTAACTGTCAGCAGGCTTAACCTGCCTGATCCACCAGAGCTTGTACTCTGGGTTCCAACTCGTTGTAATGCCGAAGTTCGACCTGGAGGATTTCTGCAAATTCATCCAAGAGCTCAAGATCACATTTGCTTACGTAGTACCGCCAATCATTCTGCTACTTAGCAAACATCCTCTCGTATCGAATTACGATCTAAGTTCGATCCGAATGATGAACTCTGGTGCAGCGCCCTTGACAAGGGAGCTCGTAGAGGCAGTTTATGACAGACTGAAGATCCCAGTCAAACAGGGATATGGTCTGTCAGAAACTAGCCCGACAACGCATACTCAACCATGGGAGGACTGGAACAAGACCATCGGATCTGTAGGGAAGCTTTTGCCCTACCAGACAGCAAAGTATATGTCTCCGGAAGAGAAAGAGATGGCAGTCGGCGAGGTTGGCGAACTCTGGATCAAGGGTCCGAACGTCTTCAAGGGCTACCTCAACAACCCTGAGGGAACTGCGCATGCGAAGACAGCAGACGGTTACTTCAAGACTGGTGATGTCGGATACCAAGACAAGGATGGCAACTTCTTCATTACCGACCGCGTGAAGGAACTTATCAAGTACAAAGGATTCCAGGTACCACCTGCGGAATTGGAGGGTATTCTTGTCTCGCACCCAAAGATCAACGATGTAGCTGTAATCGGAGTCTACTCCAAGGACGATGCTTCTGAACTGCCACGCGCCTACATAGTACCCAAGGATGGACTTGGCAAGACCGATGAAGATGCGAAGGAGATCATAGACTGGCTGAGTGCAAAGGTTGCACACCACAAGAGACTGCGTGGTGGAGTGAGATGGGTTGATGAGATTCCGAAATCCGTAAGCGGTAAGATTCTCAGACGGATGCTCAAGGTGAAGGCACAAGAGGAGGAAGATGGCAAGACGAAAGCGAAGTTGTAAACCACCTTTACTCCAGCAGGCTCAATGAATTTCAGGCTTACCACTCTATTACCAGTTGGACCCTTGCTTCCTGATTCTCCTCATTTCCTTCGGTCGTCGTGATTGGGCGATGGTCGTGCTGTCCCTTCGAGCTAAGCGGCGCCTTCTCTCTTGTAGTAGTAGCGAGGATGCTGTTACTTGCTCCGGGTTGCAAACCTCGATGCGTGCCTCTTACTTATAACACAACACTCGCAGACCAGTTCATGATGAACAACTCACCGCCCTGCTACTCGGGCATCTTTAAAGATGAAGAAAGCATAATTATGCAGAGCCCAATCACCCAAAACCTCTTGTCACTTGTAGCGATCGCCGGTACGTCATGGGTAGCTGGCGCCTTGTATGTTGAGTACGTGTACTTGGGCATAGCTCAATACGCTCGGAAATTTGTCTATGAGCTTGTCGCAGTCCCAGTATGTCAACATTACCTTGACTTACATTAAACTCTAACAAAGTCTGCAGTTCACGATACTAGTACTAGGAGCTTTGTCCCACTTCTCTGCTACCTACATAGCCCAACGCTACCCGACCGTCACGAAATTCATTCTGTGACTCCCTATTCTGGTTCCATACGTCATGACTGTTCTCCTGGTAGCCGCTATCGTTGAGCCAGGACGGCTCCAACTTGATCTCCTTTTCACCATTCTGCCAGTATGTTTGTAAACTCTGAAGAAAATCTACAGGTTAACTATACCAACGTTGTTAGTGCGTATTTATTTTCGGGTTCTTCGTTTGCACCGGTTGCTCTCGCATTCTCTCACGTCCAGACCGCACGCCTACCATATGGCCGGAAGGTATTGTGAGCTTCACTGTGTCAGACATGACGAGTTGGGTTGGGGCTTGGATGCAGATGGATGTCTGTCGCTGTGTCTCACCGTCGCTGCTGAGAACAAATTGAAAAGGAGAGTCTCGTACGTCAAGGCTGCTGGAATCAAACTTGAGGATGCATGAGAGTGCCCGACCTAGATCGTGGAGACTTGAGAGCGGACTGAGAGCATCAGATTGGGCAGGAAGAGCGTTTGTCTTCATCAACTGGGTGGTTGACAATGGATCTGTACTTCTCGACCTTTGTTTTATCTTTAGCTCGAGGTCTCGGTATTACAGCCATGAACAGTCTGCATTTCATGTCCGTTTCAACGTTCCAAGTTTGCTAAATTGCGAAGGTCTTGAGCATGTCGTTTCCAAGGTTGCGTCGTAGGGAGGCCTATCACATAGAAATTATCACACTAAATTTGTACCAATGCGATCACGAGAAACCACGTCTAGATTTTCATACTTAAATATGAAAGGTACTCAAACTCCTGGATGTTGATGTTCGTGGCTCCAGAATCGAGAGAGGGCACGTGCCTGCTTACAGCTAGCGCCATCTTGGCACCACCGCACAGCCGAGCCAAAATTACCCTTTCAAATCTGCGACTTTGAACTCATCGACAATCGACAACATCACGACCGTCACGATGCCGAAGGAAGTCAAGCAGAAGTCTGGCCTCATCGTTGGCCTCAACGCCGGCCACAGTACGTCTCCCCGCTCACCGCTCTCGATGCGCCCCGGTCGCTTCAATGAACAAATTTCCTGGATGGAGGCTAACACAGTCTACAGAGGTCACCCCCAGGACCCCCGCTCCTAGGATCTCGAGGAGGAAGGGTTTCCTTTCCAAGCGCACTGCGTTTGTCCGTGAGATCACCAAGGAGGTTGCTGGGTACGTTGCGGCTCGAACTTTCGCAGACGCACTGCGCAATGGCCATCGAACGGCGTGCTAACTTGACATGTCTACAGTCTTGCCCCATACGAGAAGCGCATCATCGAATTGCTCCGTAACTCCAAGGACAAGCGTGCCCGCCGTCTAGCGAAGAAGAGGGTACGTCTCTCTCCAGTACCACAACACGACCGATCTCCCACTCGCTCCACCACTTCTCACATACGAACATTCACTAACAAAACATAGCTCGGTACTTTCGGTCGCTCAAAGAGAAAGGTTGACGAGATGACCAAGGTCATCGCCGAGTCGAGGCGCGCTGGTCACTAAACGGTTTCACGATTTGCGGTGGATGAAGCAACACGGCGAACGAGCGACCGACTTACTTTCCGATCTTATCCTGGGTGTTCGGTCTCTTTTCACAACGGGCGGCCCGATACAATCTCGGAACGTCACAGCATACCACAAAAAGTATGACACGATTCATCGGAGTATGGCAAATGGACAATGGTGGTTCTTAAACGTACCTAGCATGTGTCACTCAAAATCATGAAATGTGACGATTGGTTCACGCCAAACCAACATGTCCCGGTGCACCGATGCGTGAGTGTGCGCGTGAGGTGTGATGCGTTGATGGTACCTACCAACTTAGCATGGATGTCAAATTCCTACTCTATTGCCCTTATCAATGGCAGAGTAAGGGCCGAGAAATGCTTATATTGAAACGCGCCTTGCTTGGAGACAAGACTGCTCAGGTCTCACACTTCGTTGTGTGTGAGTGAGGCCTCGAGCAGAGGCGCGGACATCTCAACTAATTATATGATGTCTTGTGTTAGACTCAAGAAGAACCTGCGATGGAAGATAGTACACAAAGCCACTTCAGTGTTCCAGTCGGGCGATGGTATGAATGGACATGACATCCCAGATGACTTCTAGGATCGAATGTAATGCATTAACCGTCATGTCTCCCAAGCCCCGTAAACACTCTAAGATGAGGGTATGTCACCCTTACTGGCCTCGATCATGACGCTGTTTAATCGTCCTGGCCAATCTTCTCCAACTTGCCAATTTCACGCTTCTCGCCAGTCTCACCGATAAAGCGGATGCGATCGATGCGCGTCTTCTCGCTGTCACCTTCGGCATCTGCGACGAACAGTACTAACGAGTAGACGTTCTGGAACTTGACGAATCGAAGTTCCAACTTGGCCGTCTGTGTCGCCTCGTCCCAATCTGATGGCTTCAGCTCAATTGTCTGAGTCGCTGGGATGTCCTCCGCCTCCTCAAAGCCCAAATTGTTTGCCCGGTTTGTCCAGACGTGAATGGTCTTCGGCCGTACTGGCGCCTCGTCGTCGTTGTCTCCAGAAACACAAGATGTAATCTGGATGGTGTGGACCTTCAAGTTGGCCATGAAGGGCACGTACAGCATAAGCTGGTTGTCCACATCACTCTCTACCCAGTCCTTCTTGTTCTCTGAGCTAGTCGACGCGCCCTTGCCCTTGTTGAGCGAGCTGGGTTGTGATGTCTCGAAAAGCGTCTTGACGGTGCCGAAATCGCTGTCAGCGTTGAGGAGGTCGAGACCTCGTGGGTCCACAGAGTCGGTTACGTCGGTGTATCCACGCGGTAGGCTGGCGCCTATCCACGCACCACTTCCGCTGCTGCTTCCGCGCGCACCGGAGGCGCTTCCGCCTCCCTTTCCATCGTTCTCTGCTTCCGCAGCAAGGGTCTTGATCGCTTCGGAGAGCTGCTGGGGATTTGAGCCGGCATACTTCTTTATCTGCTGGTTGTTCTTGTAGATGATAAAAGTCGGGGTGCTATGGAAGGTCAATATTGTTCAGGTAATCGGTCTTCTAGGAGTGCATACTTGGTGACGTTATAGCTCTGTGCAATCTGTGCTTGCTGTACTGTGCTAACTTTTGTGAAGGTGATCTGCCCGGGCCGCGTGAGCTGACCAGCTAGTTGCTCGTATACGGGCGCAATGGCTTTGCTCGACGTGTTTTCTTCGTTGTAGACTGCAAGGAGCCGATGTTAGCATGCGAAGTTTGCCCAGTAGGTGCCGGGCCGCGCTTTACAATTAACCACTACGACGCGCGACGAGGCGAGTAGGGAGCTCAGCTGCGCAGGCGATTTGATCTCTACGGTTCCGGACATGGTTGTTGGGGCGAGTATGGGCTGGCGTAGTTGTTTGTGGAGGAGGCGCGACTTGACAGAAGCTCTCTAGATTTAGTGGGGGCGGGGTGTTGGTATTCCGTCACCGACCACGGGCGTGTCGGGCAAGGGCAAAGTACAACACCTGCAGGCACCGACACCTGAACACGCGGCAAAGCCACCCCGAAGCTTCCAGAACCACGCTGCCGGCTGACACTGCAACCGCGAACAACGGACCGAGTACTACCCCCTCAATATCACGGAAGCCCAGGAGGACGACCCTTCGCCGAGAGTATAAACGTTCCATCGCCCTCGACATCAGGCGCACGCCTCCAAATCAACACCATCGTTATTGCCCAACAACTGCATCTTTCGTCGCGAAAACCAGTGACTATACTCTAACTCTTTACATCTACAAAAGGATTGGTAAGCGCCCCCACTGGCGTTCACCGTCCGCGACACTGTGTGATCACGCGCCCTAATCGCCTCTTATGGCAGGCCCAAACAACCTCCTACTTAGTTTCGCCGAAGCAAAGCTCCTCCACATCGCCAGCATTATCCTTCTGATTGAACGAAGCGAAGCTACTCGAAACGCACACAGCTGGAACAGCTGGTACTCGCGTGCCATCTTGATAGCAAACGCTCCCGCTGCTTTCCTTCTCGTCTTCGGCCTCTACAGACTCATTCGCGCATAATGTCGCACGTCGTAGTATTCAATTCGTACGCGAGGACTTTCAAGATCCCGACAACGCCCACCAAGTACTTGACAGAAGTGCGGGACGAGGCATGCCAGAAGTTTGGTGTCAACAAAGATCAATTCACACTCAAGTAGGCTGGAAGGTGCTCTTCTACGAGATTACGATTAACCAGCTTCCAGACATAACAATAAGCCCCTCTCTCTTTCGCAGCAAATACGGCTCGCGAACCTTCCCCAAGGCGCCCGATTGGAGCTCGTCCAAGCCTCGCGATCACCCACCGTCATATCCGTCGCGCTCCAGCTCCCTGCAAGCGAACAGAACAAGCGCCTCACAAGCAAGTTTGCGACCAACACTTCGTTATGGGAAATACTGCGACACTTCGAGAGTGGCCAGGGTGCCAACTACAACTTCACACAGCGCGGTATTCCTGAGATGAGCGGCACATCCGGTGCTGGCAGGCTACACTACGAGCAACCCGTCATAACCGTCATGCCAGGCCACAGAGAACAGTCCAACTTCGTCGAGCTACAACAGACTCTCAGTCAGCTTGGTTTTGATAGCGGGTCGGCCTTGCTAAAGCTGTCATACAAGAACAGCGGAACGCCGCTGGAAGAGGCTATGGCCCACATAACGCAGTACTTTAAGTCTACCGAGCCTGCGTCTGTTGGTGCAGAAGGTGCGCATGCTTCTACAACCGACCAACTAGCCTCAGTACCAGAACCTGCCCAGGCAGCTCCGGAGGCGACAGAAGTCATAGCAGGCGAGACCATTCATAACGATGAGCCCGATCCAGAGCCAATGCATGTCGATTCGAAACCGGCTGCACAGCATGTAGAAAAGCCCTCAGTATCTACGGAGAAAAATGCGACTGAGAACCTGGAGAACACTTCGCCAGCAGCAGCATTGGCTGCAGCAACATCGACAGCGTCGTCTGCGCCTGCAGAACCTACTCAGTCCCATACACAGCCTTCTCAAACTTCGTCACAACCATCCGAACAACCTCGCAATGTCCAAATCTTTTCTGCACCAACATCATCGACTCCACAAGCGGCTCGAAATGCCTTCAACGAAAGCGATTACCTTCCAACCATCGAGCACGCAAAGGCACATCAAAACGCGTTACTAGGCAAAACGCGGAACACACGACTGCTATCCGACAAAGAGTTGGAGGAGCAAGAAAAAGAGCGACAGGCCAAGATTGATGCGGCAGCCGAGAAGGGCGGTGCACTTCGCATACGGATGCCGGACGGTGCACTCATCCAGATGAGTTTCAATAAGAATGATACCGCAGTTGGTCTATACGACTTTGTGCGTGGATTCTTAGAGAAGAAGAACGAACCCTTTCAACTCAAGAACACGGGTCCAACCGGCCGTCTTGTTCTCATCCCACAAGATGACAAGCGTTTAGTGCACGATCTACGTTTCTTCAACAACGAGCTCATCACTTTTCAATGGGCAGATAATGCTAGCGCTGAGGCCAGGGCAAGCCGACACACGTTATCCCAAGAATGGCAAGCGAAGGCACAAGCGCTCAAAGTTGAGGAGCCAGTACAAGAAGAGAAGGCTCAACCCCAAGCTTCCCAGGGTCAGACAGTTGCAGAGGGCAAGCGCAAGGCCAATATGAGTAATGAGGAGAAGGAGAGCAAGCTGAAGAATCTGCTTGGGAAGGGCTTGTTTAAGAAGAAGTAGGTTGATACACGAACAAGCATGTGATTGTAGGCAGTCATGTATTTTCAGGCGAGCATTTCCTGGGAGTTTTATGTAGGCGACAGAGCGCTTTCTCTTCTCCAGTGCAAGGTAGATCGGCACTTGGAAGATAGTCATTAGTAGCAAACATGAACCTTCGAATAAGAAAGTTGGTATATCGTCGAGGTTCATTTAGACAAATGGTACATGTATGTAACTCCCCGCAGGGAAGATCTGAGACTGGTGACGCGTTTTGCTAGGTGGCTGGCTAGCGGGCCAAACCTAGCCCTTGGAGAGCGACCATCTCTCCTTCATCTTTACTCCATCACCGATGTCACCACTACAATCTGTCCCATCGGAACACGTTCCGAAAAGCCTTTCTTAGATACGACAGACCAGCTTCTGACTGTAGACGCGGTTGACGACATGTGTTGCAATATGTCACACGCCGCAATGGTACCAAGCGACGAGAATGGGTGGAAGCCTGTCTGTGAGGAAGTATAAGTATGGGGTTTCGCTTCCATAAGACTCTCTTGTAAAGTCGGCGATACACAAGAGCAAGGAAGTTGAACCATGAGGTGATGCACTTGTTGTTACGCTAGGTGGTGTTAATAGCTTGTGGAACTACAAGAACATGCCGTCTTCTGGAAACTAGTCTCAACAAACACTTCGTCTGGAACTTTGTTCGCTTCTCCATTTTGAATTGCAGTATGCTGCTTTGACGTTCGAAGGTAACACGTCTCTCCTTCACTGGCGCTTCGATGACCAGAGTGGGCGCGTTGCGCTACGTAAGCTACCTGCGATCTTCACACTCACCTTCACCACGAGTGCAGCAGCTAGTTCTCCGTCTTTCGGCCCCGTAGTTCCATCGCCAAAACACGACATCCGACAACTTCTACAGATCAGGCAAGTACACCGCGTGCACCTGCCTAGCGTATACTGACAGTAGTGCGAGCAGATGAACGCGCAGCACATTACCGATTTCAACTCGGACAACATGGACGATATCATCTTCGTTCGGTCAGTCGAAAAGCCAAGGGCCCCGAAACCTGGCGGCAATCGTCTGACAAAGCGCGCACAACCCAACGACATCTCTGCACAGGCTGTTTCACCCAGTCCGACAAAGCACGCAAAACCTAGTGGCACGTCTGCGCAAGCTGCTTCCCAGGCTCCGGCTTTCAAGCAGAAACCCGGCAGCAACGGGTTCCAGGCGACCACCCCTAATGCCTACCCCAAGGTGCCTCAGTCAGAACAACAGGAGACAGAAGAGGAGGAGTCATTCTTGGTCGAGACACGCAAAGCCTTGGAGCAAGCATTGGGCAAAGAAGCTTTGAAGGCTCACGAGAAACTTCTGGCAAAGGAGAAAGAGAGCACGGAGCAGTACATCGTGGATCTGGAAGCGGCAGTGAAGCAGCAGTATGGGACACCGGTGGTGCACGAAATTCTCATCCAGGATCAGATAGCCATTCTGAAGGTGAGGGCTGAAGGACACGACGAATCAGCTAGAACAGAGATCAAGCTCCTTCGCGAAAGCAACACGAAGCTGGCAGAAGACAAAGCCACACTTGGACACTGTGCTCGGCTAATCACAGATGAGAACATTGTTCTGAAAAGACAACACGAAGGCGCCAGCGCGGAAATTCAGATACTTCATGAACACAACGCGACGCTTGCAGAAGAGAACACCGCACTTATGCGTAACGTCAAGCTACTCGAAGATGAGCAAGGCACTTCGAAAGCCAAACAACAAAAGGAAGCCGCCAGAGCAGAGATCGAGAAAGTCCGCAATTACAACACGAAGCTTATAGATGAAAAGGCCACACTTGTACGCCGCATTGAGCTACTCAGCGATGAGCATGGCAATCTGAGGGCGGAGATCTCAGCCTTGACCCAGGACCTCCGCGACCAGAAGAAGCTCTTCAAGCAGAATATGTATGAATTCGACGGAGAGATGAAGGACGTTGCGCTCAAAAGCAAGAATTTCAGACAAAAGTTGGAGCGGCGCAATGACAAGCTGATCAAGAAGAATACCATCTTGTCCAGGAAGGTTGTGGAGCTGGAAACCGACAACTCAACAGAACTTCTTGACGCACGTCAACGCATCCAGGAACTTCAGGTCCAAGTCGGCAAACTAGAGCAGGGCTTCCGCCAGCGGGGCAAACAGCTCACCGAGCTCAGCCGAGACTCTGTGTCGAAGGAAAAGATCAAGATGCAGAAGAAGGCAGTCATTGAAGCTAAGAATCGGCTACAGACACGCATGTTAGGCATGTTCAAGAACTACAGAGATCTCTTCAGGAAGAACGCTGCTCTGTTGGATAAGCTGGTATCAGTGGCTGATGTGGAAAGACTCGGGAAAGAAAGAAAGGCTTACCGTCAAGAGATGAAGCTGCTGAAAGGCCAACCACTTGAAGAGCTATATGAGTTCAAGCATCAGGTCTGATTGGTATCATTGGTGATCATCTACAACAAGGAGATTGTGTGGCTCTTACATGAGGCTTTCCGTCGCAGGAGTACAAGCAGACGTCTGCTCAGAGGGACGGACGCATGTGGGAGGCGGTTGATGTATGATGACGCTCATATCGTTACACAAGGGAAAGAGTCCGTCGATGGTTTTATGCAGCGCGTCCTTCGCGTCATCAAACTGGCTCGTCACCCGAGAAGAAAATGAGTTTGGAGATGGGAGTAAGTAGCTAGTCAAGCTCGAGTATGTCTCTGTTTCCTGCATAATTCGTGTCTTTCTATCTTATCGTTCTGATGAAACCAGTATAGCTCCGCTTTACAGTTCGTTCACAGTACGAATCACACGTATCGAGGCAGCTCCTTTACGTCGCTAGGCATCCGGAAAGACTGACCGTATGCCGGGCTATGCAAAAACCCCACCTTTGCCATAAATTTTACGATGTTCCATACACTGAATCACGAGAAGATTCCAGGATGGCCCTATCACTTCCCTGAATGCTCGGTTGACTTCGATGATTCAGCCCAAGCAAACCAGGCAATGGTATAGAACCACTCCACAGGAGGACAACATGGACAACAGCAAAGAAAACATGAACAAGAAAAACGCCAAAATGTCACCTCTTGCCAAAGATACTCCGAAGCAGCAGGAAGACGCAGCCTCCACCGTTAGTGAGGGGATCCAGTCCATCCTTCAGCACATCACAACCATAGAGACAGAAGTCCAGGAATTAAAGCACAAGCTTCGTTGTCTATCTGAGCTCGAAGGAACACCCTCTCCCAGCAAGAAGACTCGTCGTGCAGCTACTTCCAAGGCCAACAGCAAACGTGACAATGAAGATGAAGAGAATAAAGGGAACGGAGGAGACGAAGAAGAAGAAGAAGAAGGAGGGGAAGATGAAGATGGGGTAGCCAAGAGATCTGGACTAAGGAAGAAGGCCAGAGCGGACAAAGCAGGCGAGGAAGTTAAGAAACCCAAACAGGAATGGTGCAATACTTGTGGAGGCAAGATGGAAGCTGATGCCAGGCCTAGCTATGTCAACTGTAAGGAATGTAGGGCTCCAGAAACAGCAAGATATAATGCAAGAATATTAGAGAAGAAAAAGAAGGACAAGAAGAAAGCGAAGGCGAAGGCGAAGGACAAGGAGGAGGAAGAACCCAAAAAGGCCCAAAAGAACACCGCAGCGGATATTTGAGCTTTGCATTATCGAGTAATTCCATGTTCAGTATACGTCGAAGAGAGAGTGCTAGGGCTTAGGAGTAGGCGCGTTAGAACAGGGAGACGTTATCCAGAGTGAACAGGAATGTGCAAATGGATAAATAGAAACACATGATTAGAGTACGAACCGTCACCACAGCCTAATGAAAGAATCCCGTAGTGAAGAGATGAAGTCATGTGCCGAGCAAGTAGAAGTTATGAAATCTCATCCAAGCGTATCATGTATCATCTTCTCGTCGCACGCCCACCACCTTCTCTTTCTACACTTCAACCCTCACACGGCCATTATGGAGAAAGAGAACGCGCCACTAGGATCCACGCTTGAACCAAGTTAACGTGTACAAGACGGTATTCACGATGCTTATGCCGGCTCAGCATCGCCCCAAAGTCAGCTCAGATTCGCTCAAACATCAATGGCTCACGCCCAACCGATAGATGTGTAATCACTTGACCACATCGACCTAAACACGCTCATAAAGGCCGCGGAGTACGTAGAACAGCAGGATCGGGATATAATCAAAAGAAGCGGAAGGAATGAAAAAAGCGCCGGAGGTGAAAAGGACGAAGGGCACAAAGGAGGCGGGGAGAGACCAAGACAAAGACGACGAAGACGATGATGAGGATGGAGAAGAAGAAGAAGAAGAAGAAGAAGAAGAAGAAGAAGAAGAAGAAGAAGAAGAAGAAGAAGAAGAAGAAGAAGAAGAAGAAGAAGAAGAAGAAGAAGAAGAAGAAGAAGAAGAAGAAGAAGAAGAAGAAGAAGAAGAAGAAGAAGAAGAAGAAGAAGAAGAAGAAGACACAGAGAGGATATGCAAACAGATGAACTGTACCGACAGTGTAGAACCGGATGCCCGGCCTTCTATCAAAAACTGCCAGTTGTGTAGGGCTACAATGACAGCAAATTGGAACAAGACCTAGAGGTCAAGGAGAGATGCGCTCAAGGAACAACAGAAGTCGGAGAAGAAGAAAAAGCAGAATGACAAGAAGAGGAAATAAGGCATGTAAATTGCAAAGAAATGTATAACGGATGCTCCAACCAAAGGTCAGGCTCTCCCTCTTCATGTAATTCCATGTTCAGCACCATCAAAACCCTCATATTGATCATTCCAAATGCAGAGTAATCTAAGATAATTTCCTCCCCATACCCATCCGTCGCTCATGTTGATGCCTATCCAGGACCCAATCGCTCAATGCCATGGTATAGTGCCCGAATGAATGACGCCAGTAAATGCCTCGATGAAAAGCTCGCTGAACCAGTCCTGATGCCGCTAAAAACAGACATGAAAACAAACATACGCTCTACTCACAAAGCCCGAGTGGTTGCACCTGTCCAAAACTAAAAGAGTGTCATGCTCAAAATACTACTAGTGGTGAACGTAAAGAGAAAGGTTTTTGATAGCAAAGTGCCATTTTAGATCAGAGGGCCCGCCATCATAGGACTGCCCCGCGTGTTGTTCGTCAGTGTTGGTTCGTATGCTGCCGGCGAGCCTGACGAAGATCCCGGTCGTGGGCGGTAGTAGCTGTTCGCATACGCTGTCGGAGGAGCACCATAGGCTCCCTGTTGAGGTGGGAGGACGCCAGGCGGTGTACTATTGAGCATGTTGCGATTGCTATGGCGTCGGCCGAGGACTGGTGATGCAGGAGCGCCTTGCACTGTCCCTGTAGAGTTGATGGACTCGTTCGAGTTACTCCTCACATGTTGTGCTGTGGTTGGTTGCTGCATCTGAGGAGAGCCAGTAGGGTTCGCCGGACGCTGGAAACCTTGAGTGAAGGGATTGGTACGAGCTGGCACGCTGGTGTCTCGCTGACCAAGTGCTTGTCTTCTGGTCTCAATGAGTTCCCGAGCTCGAAGATTGCGTTCGTCTGGAGTCAATCCGACAGGACGGGCGGCGGGTTGTACAGTAGCTTGTACGTTTTGGGTAGGCGATGGTGGTGGTCTGCCATTGCCGTCTGCGCGCAAGGTTCGTGTAGATACTTGTGGAGCAAGCTGACGCCGCGACGGCTGTGGTCGTAGATTGAGACGTGATGGCTGAGGCCTCATGCTTTGCGGTGAGTTACCAGCTTCTCTGATATTGACGCGAGAGGCCGCCGGCCGCAACGTAGCTACAGAAGACTGGTCTCGGAGGACCTGACGTGAGTTGCGGTTACGTACACCACGTGCCTGCACGAATGCAGCCCAAGGATTGCCACGTGCAGCAAAAGGTGGAAGAGCCGCGCCTTGGACATGCAAGCCCATGGCAGCATGAGGAAATGCGTTCGCAGCATTGAAGTTTCCAGAGTTTCTCCTGCTATTTGCCGAAGATGGACGAGCACCAACGCGACTCTGTGGACGGTCTATCATGTCCATGGCTGCAGCTGCCTGTGTCTGCGCTATGGTATCGATGCCATTCTGGGAAGAGGTCGTGGAAGTGCCAGGAGTCAATATGGTAGAAGTATTGTTATTCGAACTAACAGAAGGTGCACGATCAAAGCGGCTCATGTTGCCAGCATTGCCCATCGCTGGTAAGCCTGGAGACATTGCGCTTCGTCGAGGTGGTGAGATTGGGAGTCGTGGATCCATGATGTAGTTTGAGGTATTGTCCATAAGAGGGGTTCGTATGCGCGCAGGAGGTAGGAAGGGGGAGTATGCTTGCGCTGGACTGGGCCGGTTCCTGTTCCTCGTGCGAGGGCGAGACAGCGGCGTGATGGCCCGTGGTTCAACGTCTATCAACGCACCAGCCATCTGGTGCTGCTGGAGAGCTGCTTGATGAGCAGCGAACATCCAACTGATGCGCGGATCGTATTCCCGACGTTGCGTGCGTGGGGCCCCTCGCCTATGGCTTTGCGAATTGTCCGAGTTATCATCAGTGTCCGCCTCGTTCGTTCCTTCCCCGGCAGCGGGCCCTTGGTTGTTGACGCGAGCAGCGGGGTTCGAGAAGGCAGCAGGGTTCCGCAGATGAGCTTGTGAGCGGCGCGTCCGCAGGGTGTTCATGGCTAGTTCAACGTCCCCTTCCTGATCAGAGTCATCGTCGTCCGCTTCCCCATCTTCGTAGTGGACCGTCGAGGTGGAGAGAATAGATGATCTTCGGCGCAGACCACGCGAGGTGTTCAAGGCGCGAACATTGCCGGTTCTGGAGGGTGGGCGTATGGGGGCACTAGGCCGAGGACGATCTGCAGTAGGTGTTAGAGAACCGCCCATTCGGCTTCTGTCATTTGAGTTCGCAAGCGGTTCCCACCCAACGGTCGTCCTTCCTCCATCGCTGTCATCTTCATCCTCTTCTCCCATCTCGTCGTCGTAGTCGCGTTGCAACTCCCATCCCTCTTCTCGCAATAGTGCTTGTGTGTCTTCGTCGAGCTCTTCGGTGGAGACGTCGGTAAACGTGGATGAAGCTGTCTCACGAGAGGACCTCGACCCGTTTGCCCGATGTAGGACGCGGGTCTGGGCAGGGTTCCTCATCCCCCTACGGATTGGTCCTTCGTCTTCCTCGTCTTCGTCTTCGTCTTCCTCCTCAACGGTACTAGAGCGATTCGAAGACGATTCAGACTCGACGATGCGACGTGCTCGGGCTTGTGTTCGTGCTC
This sequence comes from Alternaria panax, assembly GCA_019702505.1. Taxonomy (NCBI): domain Eukaryota; kingdom Fungi; phylum Ascomycota; class Dothideomycetes; order Pleosporales; family Pleosporaceae; genus Alternaria; species Alternaria panax. The sequence continues at coordinate 4,957,389 of JAANER010000001.1, read as the reverse complement.
GGTTGTTGGGCTGTTGGGGGACAGGACCAGGGGTGGATGACGCAGCACCGGGCGAAGCCGATGCAGGTACGGCCTCGTCGTCAATGAAGTCGTTCATCGAGGAGTCCTCATCCAGGCCATCTTCATCTTCCTCCTCGACCGTGTCCATTTCGTCACCGTACATGTCTGAGACTATGCTCTGTGAATAGGAGCGTCGGCTGCCGGCTTCGCTGTGCGTGATCGGACGTCGTCTCGCAAAGGCTGCTGCGTTGGGTGGTATGCCAGCCTCCAAGAAGCGTCGCATCATGAAGGAGCTTTGGTCGGGAGGGTATGCACCCCAGTCCTCCATGCCATCTCCGTATCCGTCGTAGTCTGGGTCCTCCATGCCCATCTCAGCGTCGAAGTCGTCTTGGTCATGCTCCGACATCTCGTCCATGTCACTGAAGCCGGTGAAGCTGTCACCCCACGAGACTTCGCCTGTCTCGTCGAAGATCAGGCCACATTGGGTACATCCGCCGTCTTCCAGCTCCCAGGTGCACACTGGACATCGGTCAACACCATCTTCCTGATCGCGCATGACTTGCAGTGATGGGCCTCGTTGGTGATGCGACAGCCTGAAGCAGCCCTTGAAGAGACCGCCAGCGCGAGGGTCGGTGTTGTCCTTGTCCAACTGCACGGCGTCGGCCTCGTCCTTGAGCCACTTTTTGTGGTCTTCAATACTCTCGCCTGCGGGCAGTAGTTCGGCTCGTGCTATGAAGATGCCCGTCATGTCCCGTATCTGGCCAACTGTGTTAGACATTCTCGTTGAGCGTGCAGGTAGGCCGACTCACCACATAGGCGGGGGCTGGTAGGTCTTTTACAACGATCCGACAGTCGGGGCAAGTCTTGCGGGCCTTGTTGGCGACGAACCACGTGCAGAGACACTGGACATGTTAGAGGCTGCCAGATTCAGTGGCAAGGTGCGCGTCTTACCGTGTAGCAGTACGTGTGTCCGCACGATATGGTGTAGGGCTGGTAGAGCAAACGGTCACAGATCTTGCATGTGAGATGGGAGCGAAGGCTGTCGAACTCGGACTTGAGCGCCTTGAGTTGCTGCGGGACGTTAGCGGGAGGGTTTGCATCCCGACACGAACAGTCGTATCGTACCTCATCCACCCTGCTCGGCTGTGTGGGCTCGTCCTTCTTGGTTAGCATCTTCTGCTTGAGGCTGTCCTTGCTTGCCGCCCGGGTCGGCTTGTCCTGGTCGATGAGTTTGGAGGCAGACCGGCTGGCAGTCGGGGTGCTTCCACGCCCGGGCCGTGAATTCGGAGGCATGCCGGCAGACGGCGAGCCAGCAACAGTGTGTGAAGTCGTGTTGGACGAGGATGCGATGGACGAGGCCGAATTCCTGGGGCGAGCGGTGGGCGGGGTTGGCGACGCTCGATTCTCCATGGCGGGCGGCGGCGCTCTCTTTTCTCTCTCACGGCGAGGTGCAGCTGGGGGTCGATGGACGGAGCATCTGCTCACATGCGACTTGCCCTTGTAGAGAAGAAAGACTATCGTTGGCAGTGGTTATGCATGCAGCAGCGGGTCGACTAGCCTAAGCATGTTGGCGCTCGGTCGCTGCTGCCCTCCCTCCGACCCGTTTGCCGCAGCAGCCGTTGACAATCATCTCTCACCCCCTCCTTAGCGCCTGCAATGGCGGGCATATCATTCCCGTCCAGCGCCAACCATCTCTGCGACTATTCACCTTCCCATACATGGTACTATCTGATTGGGCCTGGTCTTTCTATTGCGAGCCTGACCCGCCAATGGCGTCGGCCACACGCGACCCTTCACATTCCTGTCACCATTTTGCCCATGGCTCCGTTCAACCATTTCCCCGCTCCTTTCTTTTGAAACCTTTTTTCCCATCAAGCTGTCGCCCAAGACATCTACAGTCCGAACACGGCTGCCCCGAGCGCTCCTGCCGCACCGAACAGAGCCTCTTTCCCTACATGGCTTGTAGCTCTAGGTCCTGCAGCACCATGCGCCGTCGAACTGGCCATCGACGTCCCGCTTATCATCGCTTCCGCTTCACTCAGCATACTGATCATCACTGTGGTATGTGCGTTAGCGATTGGCCAACATGACGTCTAAGCATCGAGTCGCCCAGAAAGAATGCCTACTTATGGCTGGTACTTTGTCGGCCCCTCCGACACGAAGCGTGACAAGCATCTTGGCCGCACTGCTCAAATGCCCTAGACTCGACATTTCCAGATGACTACTCCCATCCTGGACCTCATTCCAAGTCCATCTCGTGTTCTCATACTTTGCGCAAGGCCGCGTTGTCTGACTGGCAACGGTACTGCTGCTGCATCGGTATTCGTATCGCGCACAGGTCTGGGTCGGCTGTCCAAACGTAGTCATGCTGCATTCGTACCCCCAGCGGAACGAGAAGATGAGCCCCCCTAGCTTTCTTTGCGTAACAGTTATCGTACCCCCAGGAACGATTTCTGAGGCACAGACCACTGACTGTGGACAAGCCCAATCTGTGCAAGAGGGATGGTCAAGATTGGGTTGACATGCGATGACATAGACTACGCTGTCGTAGCCAGCGTCAGTAATGGAAACGTGGTAGTTGCGGTACGTATGGTGCCAGAATTTGTCGTTGGTGTAGGATGTGATGTAGTCGCCAGAAGAAGCGAGGGGAAACGGTACGTAGAACGGAAGCAGAGTGGGAGTTGTCAAAGGCGAGTCCTCTGCCCACGCAACTAGACTCAACGTCCACCAAGCAGTCAGGATAAAGAGGTGCATATCGCAAGGCACATTGGCTAGAGACCGAGAAGCAGCATCACAGGAACTATATCGCCTGTTACTTCGGTTGCCAATGTGTGCCTTGGATTCCTTCAATGTTATATTGCCGGTATCCGAAGCCACAATAACTACAAGCTTTTCCCTTTAGCAGTTGTATCGTCTGATTGATTACACAATTCGTATTCTGTGGGTGACAAGCGAATGCCAGCCCAGGGTTGCTCGCTCTACCCATCACTCCAAATCTAGTCTAGACACATGACCATGTGTCAGCCTGGGTGCATAGACAATGAATATCGTGCCAACACTCCCTGATAAGAAGTCCCGTGATAGTCAATTGATTCGAAGAGCTTCATCAACGTACACTTCCCACGTCGCAGTTTTTGTGGGACTCCCCAGCCTAGCTCCCGTAGTAGCCCTCCCGCCCCCACACTCGATGAAGAGGCGACAGAGTTAGACGGGTCGATAGATAATCACACACTGATTGCCGCTCATAACGTCCAGCGTGGTACTGGACGGTGAATCGTAGGAAAGCGAGTTGCTCATGATTGGATGTTGATGCTATGCAAAAAACGCATCCCCAGTCACTCTGTAATCTCTAAAGGAACTCAGTGGTAGCGAACCCAAGGAAATTCAATTTTCAGCTGATCTGAGAATCAGATGCCTAAAATAAGAAAATGCAGGGAGAGTAGTAGTATATCGGGTGCTCATCTCCTCCTCATATTGCTGCCCTTCTTATCGATAACGCACCTCCATGGCGCATCAACTCTCTCATTGCGAATCATGCGCCATCGCAAGACCATCCCACAAGCCCGCACCATTGCGCGTCCTGAGCCAACTTCCTACATACCTTGATCCGGTCCCTTTGTCATGTCCGACAAACCAACCCCCTCGAAAGCCGATCAATGGACTGGCTCCAAAGCCAGTAAATTCGACAAGTACGCCACCATGACACCCGCGTTGCAAACATCTGCTGCACAAGATGGGTGCTGATAGATCGGTATAGCAAGGCATATAGCGAATACTACGACCCTTGTCAGGAAGCGGCGGACAAGAGTATAAAGTGTTTGAAGAGGAACGGGGGAGAGAGGGCCATGTGCTCGGATTTCTTCCAGTGAGTGCAGTACCCACAGCAAGGTCGAAACAGCGGAAATTGCGATATCTGTGCTTGACACGAAGCTTATCAAGTACTTGTACTAACGCGTGTGTTATCAGGGCATACCGAGAGTGCAAAGAGCAATGGGTACGTCCCGTCCATTCCCAGTCCGTCACAAGCACGACCGCGACCATCCTCCCTATCCATACGACGCGCCGCGTCATCGCTATGGGATGACCGCTAACGACCGCATAGCAGGAAGCCAGGAGAGAAGCGAGGAGGAACAAGTCGTGGTTTGGCTAAGTGGTGTGGACGAGGCTCTTAGTGAGCAAATGTACAACATCTCCTCTCTACATAAGCACGGCGTTTGACACGAGCTCGCGCTCACTGTAATACATTGGGATATACTGGGTTACTGGCCTGTTGGAAACAAGCGTCAATTAGCCGTTGGAAGGTCTACAAGGCAACGGACTGAAAGTTATTGCCTTGCTAACTCAATGCGACGAGTCGAGCAGAATGTCTATGCTATCTTCCAAGCACACATTGCGTAGCTCAACGCCTTAAGCTACACACATCCACCCGGAGCTATAGCTCTTCCAGGCATGCATACCGCGGTAAGCGCGAACTCAAGTTCCAAGACACCCTGACGTACACACAATCACGCAATCTCCCCAGACCAGCAGTCAACCCACCCTTGCACCCTGACGTGCTCGATTCATTGGTCGTGTGCATCGTACTTGTCCTGGTTGCCTTGCCCTTGCAGTAGCATGAGGCTGTGTGCTGACGATCTCCACCCCACCACCCCACTAAAGCTACCCCTCCAAGGGCCCTTCCAGCTGCCTTCCTTTCTTCCGTGCAAAGCTTCCTTCCATCCTCCACTCACCCTCTGACTCCAGACTAATGAGAAGCTTCCTTGCCCCTTCCACATTCCACCGCGCAACAACCCGAGCCTTCACTACAACCGCACGCATCATGGGTGTCCAGAAGACCATCATCCAAGAGGGCAACGGCCCCTCCCCGCAGAAGGGCGACAGAGTCACCATGGAATACACTGGCTGGCTCAAGACTAGCACCGGCGACAAGGGCAAGCAGTTCGACAGCACCACCGGCCGCGGCCCCTTCCAGACACCCATCGGTGTTGGCCGCGTCATCAAGGGCTGGGATGAGGGTGTTGTTCAGATGAAGCTCGGCGAGAAGGCTAAGCTCGACATCAGCAGCGACTTCGCTTACGGCGACCAGTAAGCTTCAACCGAGTTCCTGGCTAAGAACAAGTGCTAACGTCTCCATAGAGAGTTCCCTGGCTTGATTCCCCCTCACTCCGACCTTATCTTGTAAGTTTTCGCGTTGTGGTGTGCGCATCCAGTTACAAATGCTGACTCCGACACAGCGAGGTCGAGCTCAAGAAGATCAACTAAGTCCACGAAGCATTCGACGACGGAGAGACATGATGGTCATGGTCACGAACATTGGACAGCCAATGGACTAGCATAACATTCAATACATGAAGTTGTGAAATCTAATTGCCAAACTTCATTGTCTCGCACGCAGCTGCTCATTTTCTCGTACTGCAGATGTCTCGATCGAACTCTCGATCCTCTAATAACACCCAAAATTGTCCTCATACAAGACCCTGCTGTCCTTACAGAACATTACGCATAGCCACTCGAGTCGGTTACATAAGTTGGAAAAGACCCAGATTCAGGCAGATGAGCAGACCCGCCATGCTGAAAGATGAACGAATTGCAGCACCCTCATCATCCTCACCATTACCGACGTTGGTTAGCCACGGACCGGTCTGTCAAGGGATTTATCCATAGGCACATGAGCTGTGAGTCTGTACCCCTCACAGCGCCTTCAACATCCCCATCTGGCGACCAAAATGCAGTGATGACGATATCGGTACCTACACCAAGGCCGCTTGTATTGTAGCCAAAAGCGTAACTGAGGTCGTTGGACTTGGGAAGAGTCGGGGTGGCAGTTCGAGCTCGCGTTACTTGCAGAATCTGGTGGTGTAGGCGCCCCTTTGCCAGTAAGTGCTAGAAAAGGTCAGCTCAAGATTGTGCGCAGATACCGACCAGAAGGTCAAATACGTACGTATCGCAGAGATCCCAGGCCAGGAAGTTGAATTCGCCACCTTGGAACACTCATTGGGGAACGTTTCGTTCAGTCCTCTTTGCACGCGCAGGCAACTATCTTCCATCGTCTCTGTTTCGTTGGCAGATAGTCCCAGAAGCGTGTTGACTTGAGTTAGCAACGATGATATGCACGTCGCGCCAACGGCCTTCTCGCAGTCCCAGGAGTTGTTGCGCCCAACGGGGTTATCATACAGAAACACGGCGCAGCCTCGATACGGTAGGCCCTCGCTATCGAGTTCAAGTGAAGGAGGGGCACCAAGATAAAAGCTCTTCTCTGTGAGCATCGTCTTGCTGGAGTGGGTTTAATTGTGGTGTCCAGCGAGGGTCTATGTCAGGTTGTTGCTGTCATCGGTTATGGCTGTGGAGAATGATCGTAGCCCGATTGCTTCGTAGGTTTTGTTGGTCACGTTGCATTCTGCTCCTATTAGAGTGTCGTCGGAAGGACAGTGTACGTCGCCGCATGAGCCGACGCTGTTGTTGAGGGCGTATTGTGCGGACGCGCAGGAAAGAAACGCAGTAAGTAGTATTGAGGCGTGGAACAGCATTTTGCAGTACATGATTTTAGGGCGTAAATATGTGTATGCGCTTCTACAATCACAAGGGTAGTAGGTTATACGAGAAACTTGAACGCGTAATTTTGCTGTAGTCTAACAACCTATGAACCTTGAGAGCCATAGCTGGTAACCACGACTGAACGCCTTATTTTGCCAAATGCTCTTGTGCTTCGATTCTGGCTAGCTGTAAGGCGTACAAGGGCTGTTGTAGACTGGATATAGTAGGTATGATGTTGGCCAAGCGCCAATGCTGCCGAGCGACCATACAATGCCGTCTAGACATCCGATATCCGTGTAGATGTTAACGATTCTGGAGTCAGGCCGCCAAGGCACCCTGCCTAGGTGTACTTGTCCCCTCGTTCTTGCGACTACGCCACTAACACGCCATGTTCTTAGGTCATCGCAAACCATGAGGGTCTGGTTAGGAACGGACAAGGCAGGTTCGCGTAATCGATGGTGATGATCCTGAGATATTGTGCCATGGTAAACCAGTCGTGGCCTTGGTGGACAACCTCAGACAAGCTTTTCTTTCATATTGCCTTGAATGTTGAGTACTGTACAACTCAAATTGCTTCTACGTGTCGCGGGGTCTCGATTGGTGTCTGAAGGTTTCAACATAGAAAGCTTGTTTGGTGGCCATCTCTTATTTACGTTGCCGTAAGTGACGACGACAGCAGACATGTTTCTGCTAAATGAATTCCAGGTAGGGATGGTTCTACAAAGTCCAAAGTTAATCGGCAATGTTCATCCGGTAGCTCACAATATCAACGTGTTGTTTTGTTGTCCATGTGTAGAAGGAGCGCTCGGTGTTTAGTGGGGATGGCAGATCTTAGCGCGAACAGCTGCTCACGGTCGCGCGAGAAGAACCCGTGGACCCGTCAGGCTGTTCTTCCACTTCCAACGCACACTCTTTACCTTGCTCTACCAATCGGTACTCCAATTACTGCTATGCAATCAAAACTACAAACTTCTCGTCTATGTAGTGTCCTTGGAAGCCCACATGGTGTTTGGACCCACTCTCCAACTATGGAGCTGCAAGCAGTGACATCACGACTGCAGGAGCTGCAGCATTATGTGTCTAGAGCTACCCAGAGAGGATTGATGGCAAGCCCAATTCTCTTGTTATTCTGGTATGCTCTTTCCTTCTAGATTCTTCAGCTCAACACACTCCACTCTTCGACACACCAACATCCGTCCATTGCTGACAGCTTCACTCAAGCATTCTCCGATCGTCACTACCCCGCTATCCACCATGTCAACGAACACTCTCAGCATAAACTCAACTTTGAGTTTGCCGAATTCCCAGTATAAGATTCCGCAAATCGGCTTCGGAGTCTACCTATCCCCCAAAGATGTCTGTGTCGCTTCATGCAAGAAAGCCTTCGAAGCAGGCTACCGTCACATCGATACAGCTCAGTACTACGCAAACGAAGAGCAAGTCGGTCAAGCACTGGCTGAAAGCGATTTTCCTCGCGAAGAAGTCTATATAACGTCCAAGATCCTAAGCCCTGGGGAGGACGTTGAATCCACATACAAGAAAATCGCGGAGAGCGTTGAGAAGCTTGCCGGAAAGAATGGTTATGCGGACCTCTTCCTCATTCACAGCCCTAACGGAGGGAAAGAGGCTAGGAAGTTGATGTGGCTCGCTCTGAAGCAGGCGCAAGAGAAGGGCATAGTGCGGGATATCGGTGTCAGCAACTATGGCATCCAACATATTGATGAGATCGCCTCCATCGACAGCAAGGCCAACCTGCCCACTGTCAACCAGATTGAGGTTTGTCGCACTCTGTATTTCATCGAACAACCCGACTAATAGATATCATTAGCTCCACCCCTGGTGTCAACAGCGCGAGGTTGTCGACTACTGCAAATCCAAGAATATCGTCGTCGAAGCCTACTGCCCAATCGTCCGTAACGAGAAAGCCAACGACGAAACCCTCGCCAGCATTGCCAAAAAGCACAACAAGGAGCCTAACCAGGTTCTTATTCGATGGAGTCTCCAAAAGGGCTTCGTTCCTCTTCCCAAGAGTGACACTCCATCTCGCATCGTTGGGAATGTGGACATTTACGGTTTCGAGCTCGACAAGGAAGACATGGCTAAGCTGGACGGTCTGGATCAAGGAGCCAAGGGAGCTATTGTTCAGGCTGTAACCAATGCTTAAGTTGACTTTGATGCATTGCACATTGTTAATAGGATTGCAAACCAACAACCGGTTTCGGTATATAATGGCGCGAATTACAGCAATGCGTTCAATGTTGATCAATGCTCATCGCGACCAGGTACCAACTTAGACGATACCTGCGAGACTCGGCGTACTGTCTCTTCACTGGATTAGCCGATGAACATAGCTTCTTGCCAATCGCTGGTGCGTAGTTATGAATACTGCGGCGTGTAACTAACTCACGTATTTGTGCACCACTGGAATCCAATATATATAGCCAAGCTTTTCTCGACTTGCAGATGTGATCGCCTTTTTCTAGCGGAGCTTCACAAGACTTACTGACGAGACCTGTCCAGACACTTCATGCTGCGGTAGCCGCCGAGCCCTATCAGCACCGATTGAAGCAAGGGATCTACTGCTAATGTAAACCTAAGTACACCAGAAGCTACGCGACTTGGAGAGCTGTATGGTGTATTCGCCAGCCATAATCTCGGGAGGCTATACAGGATAACAAGGGAAACATGTCGTAGGCACGGACTGAGACCGAGCTGTGGTTCTTTTCGTACATCCACTTGGGTTCTGGTGTTCCAAGGGCCCCGCTATGTAGACAACTAGCCCCAATACCCCACTACAGGCAACCAGAAAAGTTTGCACCCATCAATCTTTCCTCAAACTTGGTCGCATCTTCCTCTCTACGCTGTTTTGATGCACGATATAATCATTGTTAATTCTAATTTCTCATATCAGGTCTTGTAGTGTAGCGGTTATCACTCCGGATTCTGATTCATCCTCAGTCTTCCGGCAACCCCTGTTCGAGTCTGGGCAAGACCTTGTTTTTTTGTTTTTGCTCAGCACTCTTGCGCTCCCGATCGAATTTAGGTATCTACTTAGTAGGTAAGTAAAGTAAGTAAGCTGATGTTCCGGGACGATGCATTGTTGTCAAGATTCTTTTTTGGTGGGAGGGGGAATGTAGGATATGGAAAGTTCAACATACATGCAGGTTGTTTAATGCTTACTCTCCTTCCCTCCTTGTGAACTGTATAATCTTTTTGCGCTCTGTCGTATGTGTGCGAAGTGAACCCCAACATGGTGTTAGTTGCGTGAAGACACAGTGTTACACAGGTTGATATGCAGTGTAAAGCTCATCTTCTATTCTCAAGATCCTACAGCGTGCATGATAGCACTATGCTGCGTCTATTAATACCAACCAGCAGTAAATATACATGAGACAAGAGAATACAGGTCGCAAGGCTGCGCAATGCTAAGTGGCATGCCGCCTGGTATCACAAAGGAACACCGCAAAACGAAGAACATGTAGCGCCATCGCTAAGAGAACACAACAAAAGAGAATGCTGCAGTAGGGCATCTATCAGCAAAAGAACTTGTACACCTTCTTCCACCTCGGCCACTTCTTCTTCTCTTCGCGCTCCTCTTCGATCAATACTTGGATGTTCAGCTCGCGGATGCCGGTGACGAGATCCATGTTGTGCGAGCGTACGACTGAGGTGCGGAACCAGAACTTGTAGGGAAAGTAGAAGGCCAGGGTGACGGGCAGTGCGAGGTAGACACTGAAGAAACGCTGAAGACGTTGCGATGTTGACAACACAGCCATGTCGATTGGAGCGACGGAAACGTAAAACTGTGCAATGAGAACGAGAATGTTGAGAATGAGGCCAACGTAAGATCCGATGAGGCCAGGTTGGGAGCGAAAGGCAAGCTCATCAAGGGTATGTCCTTGCACCTTCCATCCTTGACGGAAGCGGATGTGCGCTAGACAGATCGAAAGCCAGGTGAAGACCGCTGAGAGTGCAGATAGTGCAAGCAGCCAGTTGAATGCAGCGTCTTGTAGCTTGCGTTCCGCACCAGCAAGAAAAGCGAGAAGACCGAGGGCGGAGGCAAAAGCAATGGAAACGAGAGGTCGGCCCTGGCGGTCAATGTAGGCGAAGATCCTGGGGGCTTGGTTCTGTTCAGCCAGTGCAGCGAGCGTGCGCGAAGAACCGTAGATGGAAGAGTTGCCGACTGAGAGAACAGCAATCATAATGACGGCGTTAAAGACGGAGGGAAGCCCCTGAATACCTGCGTTTTGGATGGCGATGACAAATGGCGAGGCAACAGCGTCGGCATTGTTCTTGTCTTGGAGCAGTCGCTTATCGTTGTAGGGAACCAGCAGTCCGACGATAGTAAGGGAGACGATGTAGAACAACGAGATACGCCAGAAGACCTGTTTGACAGCAGTGGGAAGAGACTTGCGGGGATTGGCTGTTTCTGCTGCAGCAAGACCGACGAGCTCAGTTCCAGAGAAGGCGAACGCAGCGTTGACAAAGACACTGCACAGGCCCTTGAAACCGTTGTTGAAGGGACCGGGGTCGCGCCAATACGTGCCTCCAATGTAGCCTCCATCTGGACCTCCGCCTATGTTGATAATGATACCAAGAATGATGAAGCCAATGACCGCTGTAATCTTGATAATGGTGAAGACAAACTCGGCTTCACCATATCCTTTGATCCCAAACAGATTGATGACGACGATCAAGATCAGGAAGACCGCGACCCAGGCGTTGTTGTTAACCTTGTCACCATTCCAGTATTCGATTGTGAAGGTAGCAGCGACAATCTCCAGTGGTAGTACGACAAGCCATTGCAGTGCATAGTTCCAACCCATGGCGAAGCCCCATGCAGGATCCAAGAAGCGCGTCGAGTATGCGGAGAAAGAACCAGCGACGGGAAAGAGCACTGCCATTTCGCCCAGTGCGTGGACGGTAGTGTACAGCATGATACCTACAAGGCAGTAGCAGATGACGAGCGATGCTGGGCCACCGTTTGCTAGTGCTTGTCCTGAGCCGACGAAGAGACCGGTACCTGGGAAAGTCAGTCGGTGGGCCCCCGCTTAGTAGACGCATGCCAAACCATACCTATGGAACCTCCAATTGCGATCATTTGCAGATGGCGGCCTTTTAGTCTCCGGGCAAGTGGCGAGTTTGCAGTGTTCGCAGCGGCGGCCTCTGGATCGAAGACGTTCCCGTCGGCACCTAAGCTTCCCTTTGGCGTCATCGTCATGGCAAAATTCGGGTCCCGTTTGAAGCTCTCGATAACCCTCCTCCCCAGTCCTTCCTGGTACCGTGATGATTCGCCATAGTAGTCGGACCCTTGCGAGGCTCTCCCAAAACTCTTCTCTGTGCCGTAGATGTCGTCGTCTATAGTCATGGTGGCTGGGCGCAACGGCGCGATGGCAGGCGACAAAAAAAAGAGTGTTAAATGCAGCTGTTCTGCACGTTGGTCGGAGTCGCTGCAGTGCAGCCGCTGGAGGTGTCTGCTTCTTCCCGTGCGATGGGCGCAGGAGAGAGATATGAGTGCGATGCTGACGACCAGGCTGCTTGGGCTTAGGCGTATTTTTGAGGCGCGCGGGCTCAACTACGGAACTGAGGCGTCCAAGGCCAGTGTCCTTTCCAGAGCGCCGGGTAGGGACTATCGACTAGCATGTGTAGCGGCCGGGGGGGCATCTGGATCCGGCTTAGCTATGGTGGGCGACGTTATCGCGGCGTGGCGCATCTGCGAAATCAATATATGCCCACAGCCTGTCGAAGGGCAGAGTCGTGCAGAGGTGATGTGACTGTCAGTGACAGTGCGCTCCAACACTGGACCTTGACCATCTGCGACATGATGGCAACGAGCACGGCGAGATGAGTAACACGCTCTATCGACGGCACAAAGTCGCACAGTCGCTCCTTCTTCGCTGAGTTTGCTCCTTCCGCCTCCACTCTGCTTGGAGGCGGCAGACACCGACGAACCCCAACGCTCCAAACCCCCAGCAGCCCTAAATGTCGCAGGCGACATGTCGCTCTCGGCCACTTGACCCTATTCTACAGTACTCCAGATTTGCGTCTCGCGTGTCGGACTGCGTAACGTCTTTAGGCGCTGGCTGCCGGCGACCTCGGTGTCGAGTCCTGGTGGCGCTTGCGCGACTTCCCCAAGTCCAAGCATGCACGGGCCGCCCTTATCTCCAAGCCACCAGCACTATTGCGGCATGTGCGTGCAAGACATGCCGCCAACCCCACGCCCGAGGTTTCCAACGTCCCCAACCACCCTTCCAATACCGCCATCGCGACCTTCAAGTGCTCCCTGTATGCCTTGCTATTTGGGCTCCTGTATCGTGACTTGGACTGGCGCGACTTCGGACTCGACCCTTCACAACACCCGTTGACCCGTCCCGCTGCCGCAGCATTGGCGCATAGTTCCATGTGCTGCTTTAGGCACTTTCATGCTCCATCACGAGCTCGCTTTCGGCCTGGAACATCTACGAAACTAGCACCCCAGCAAATGCCAGACTCTACCGCCTGAACGGCGACGCCTGGATATCTGGCCACCCTGCAGCCTGCCTCTCGCAAATCAGCCTAGCCATTAGCTTGCAGTCGCGTTATGTGTACTTATTACGCGCCACAGTATATAATCCTCCATGATCGCATCGGCAAAGACGGGTAAATCATATTACGTCTTCCCGATCCATATCGCTTGACGGCCCTTTTGACGACCCTTTTGACGACCCAATTAACGACCCAATTGACGACCCTTCATGGACGCATTCTGCCATATGCAGGGGCTACCAAGTATACTCGTGCTTCTCAATCTATTGTCATCTTCATCCGATGCAGGTACAGATGTCGCCCAAACATGGCTTGGTTCTCAACCGTTGGCTTTTCGAGAAAGCGTATCAAGACAGTAGGTTCGCACCAACATCGCGCCGCAATCTCCTTTGACCCGCGCGCATCATGCCTGTCGACTGACCCAGCCTGGAGCTGAGGTACACCGGCAGTACGCCCCACATACCATTGTCATATAAGAACACAACCTCGCCCATTGCGAATCAATACACATGTGTGTTACGTGAACCCTTGTACCTCTCCCTGCATCAGACCAGTGCCTCCGCCAATCCATCTGCCAAGTCCAAAACCTTACCTCACCAGCTGCTGCCGTCCTTTCCCTTTCGCCGACTGACTCTTCACAAAATCTCACGTGTGCCATCTCATTTGCCAATCATATACGGATACGACGCAATGTCGTTGGGAGTGCCGTTTACTACTGGTCGAGTCAGAAGACGCCCCAACCCACATGGTAAGCCACCGCCAGTACCTATCACACTGGCGAAACGCGTCTACCCTTATCATTCGTCGCCCATATCGACAAAGGCTCCCGAGGTTTTTACAGGGAACTCTATAAACTTTCTACACGAGCGCGTCATCACTGCTCGTAGTTCCGCGGGCGAAACCTGTCCGATGGTTGGCTTGCGCATGGAGCTTCTACCGTCGTCTACGGTGTAGCGAGGGCGCACGCCGTTTATGCACTGACGCACAGACTGATCTTCCCGGCTTACCTTGCATCGTCGGAGAAAGCAGCTCGTCGAAATGGCGTACTTGTCATCCCATCTCCCTTATCATCGTTTTGAGCGCTATCCAGTTGAGATATGATACGCATTTGCTCCTTGGACACGAAATCGCAACCCTTGCTTAACGTGTGATCTGGCTATCCCTCCCAAAGGATCCATACTGAGGTAACACATAGATTTCGACTTTGTTACCTCCTGGCCCTTGCGGCCCTCGACGTAGCACAGCCTTACCGCACCGTTACCATTCTATGCGCCATCTCCCACATTTTGGCTGGCGGACTTTTGCCTCGTGCGCGTCACATGGTAAACCTCACACGTTGGGCGCAATGTCACCATGTATAGTGCGGATGACGAGCTGTTGAAACTACGATGAATAAGGAAGCTCCTGTAGAAAACAGCGTGTCACTCATGTACCTCCACTGGACAACTTTTGCGCTTTCAACATGTTCGGCGCGAATGTCACCGGGCCTAGTCTTCAGCCGCAATACCGATACTTTGCTGCAACGAAGATCATCTTCGGAACTTTGTCAAGGTCACATGTCGTGCCTTGTTGCACTTTTTGTCCAAATTCGCCATCGACTCCGACGCCGTATATACACCACACCGCCTCTTGAAAGCCAGCGTGCAACGACAAAGCTTATTGCAGGCGCAGATATATCCCTACTGATTCAGATGCGGTACCTACACGCGTATATGCGTGCACGTGTTGGTGTGCGATGTTGTCCTCCTTTATCCATCGATTATCGTTGGTTCGGGTACTTTGAGAACGTATCGAGGGGAAAGTGTGAACATTATGACGTTTGGACAGAAGATCTGTTGGCTGATCACGAACGGAGTCTGAGTAGCTGGTTGGTGCTCGTGTTACGAGGCCACTGCTGCTTTAGTGCAGTACCGGCGTAGACCGGTCGACACACACAGTATTCTAGTCCCTGCTGACTGATTTTACAATACCTGCGCAGCTGCGATAAGCTCGACTCGTGCAGTGGAAGATAGTGAACTCTGATATGGTGATCGCTTTGAGATTTTAGGGTAAGTAGGGCGTCATTCGAGGTGACATCAGCGCGAGGAATAGACACCCTTGCATGAGCACTGTCGTCACCGGGAGATGTACATGAATGTGATGAACGAAAGTTGTGCATAGTATGAATACGTATCTATGAGATTAGAATGAGCAAACAAAACAAAAAGAACTTGTGTGTAGGTATCCTAGAAATAGACCAACGCCGCGAATGTATGCCGTGAAAGTGCAAAAGTTCAAAGAAAGAGAAAAGAAAAGAAAAGAAGAGAAGTGAACGTCCCCTACGCAACGACAACCAAAGTCGGAAATGGTTAAATCTCCACAATCTCACCAAAGATCCTCAAGCCCCCTCTTCTTTCTCATACCCATCTTTTCAATATCAAGCCTTCTCGTTGAAATTTTCTTTAGATGGGGTCAACGGCTCAGGTCCTTCTTCTTCAATAAACTCGCCTTCACCCAACTTTCCTCCAAATGTCTCCACTTCTTCAACATCTTCTTCTTCCTCTTCGTCTTCCTCTGTGATGCCCAATATCTCTCCACTCCTACGTCCTTGTACACTCGTACCTCTACTACCCATGCCACTGTCTCCGCTCCTGCTCCTCCAGGCGTTACCATTTGCATGGCTGCCATTCAGAGCCCCGGTATTGACATTAAGCATAGGTCCTTTGAAAGGACTCCTCTTCCTCTTTGCAAAGACGAGACCAGGTGATTGTGGAGGAATGCTGTTACCGTTTCCGAAAGCGGCGCTAGACTCGGTAAGGCCGGGTGGGAAGCCAGAACGTACAAGGCGGATGTTTGAGGGAAAGCTTGAGGAAGTGGGGGTCGCGGGGAGGACTTTGATGCTGTTGTGAGGAGACTTGGAGGGTTTGTGTGAGTGGCCGCTTACAGACACAGCGGGAGAAGCGAGGGAGGCGGAGGATGTGGATGAGGCTTTCGAGTGCGAGTGGTGGTGGTGTGGCATACTGCGGATCGAAGACACAGATGATGAAGTAGACTTCCGGCCTCGGAGCCCGCCAGAGGAACGACGATATGAGGATCGCGGCGTCAGTGGGGCGGGGGATGCCGAGAGCCTTCTCATAGAGCCTGAACCGTGAGTTGAGCCTCGGGGTCGGGGACCTGGTGTGTGCGGTATCGGCGGAGACTTGGGATTTGTATGCACAGAGGAACGGTTTGCTGTACTTTGCCTTCGTCTTGAGTCTGAAGACGTGCTTGGAGGTATCTTCGGAGACTGTCCACTGCTAGCCTTCGAACCCGGCGACCGCGCTCGCTTCGATGTTTCCTTTATCCAATTTCTAAGTGATAAAAGGTGATTGATGAAGGGCTGCTTCCGGCGCCGCTTGGGCACGAAGCCGTTGGGAGAGAGGAGGTCGGGGTTCGTGGACACGACTTGTAGCATACTACTGCGTGATCGCCGCCGGTCCAAATCTTTGGCTGGCAGTGGCGGACGCGAGGACGAGTGGGACTTCCGGCCCCGGTAGGTATCAATTGGTGGGAGCGGCTTGTCGTCGACGGTAAGATTGGGAGAGGTCATTGACTCTGGTAATTTTGGTAGCTCGGGAGCACCTGTCAAGAGTTAGATCTACTTTCGTGTCGGTCGTCACAATACTAACCGTGCAAGCTGCTTCGATTTATGGTCCTCCCGCGACTCTTCGGTGTAGTCGGAGCATGTATGCCTTCTTCGTCCGATTCTCTGATGGTAGGCGCAAGTTTATCGAGCCGGCTACTGGCAGCACTCAATCGTCGGAGGCTCTTAGCCTCTGCTTCTTTCTCTTTGCGCTTGCGCTCTCTTCGTTTTGCTTTGCGCTCCTCCTTTTCAAGCAAAAGTGCCCACCAGCCAGCCAACGAGTCGCATCGTTGAGCCAGCACGTTTTCAATCACCATGTCAATGTCCACTCCGGCAGCTCGCATACGATGTAACACCTCCTTCTCCAGTTCGGTCGAGAATGGCGCCGGCTGCTGTAACTTCAGGATTTCCTGCTGACGAGGCGCGTGTTCTGATAACCAAGGGTTCTGTAGTATATCGGCCAATGTAGGTCGCAAGATCGGCCGTTTCGAAAGCAGCAACGAGCACAGCTCCTTTGCTTGCTGCGGAAAGTGTTCGGGATAATTTGGTTCCTCCTTCAGTATCTTGTTCTTCGTGACCATTTCGTCGTCCTCGTCAAAAGGCAGCTCGCCGACCAGAAGCGCATAGAGAATGATGCCTAAACTCCAAACATCCACCTTTTCACCCGCGTACTTCTCGCCCTTGAGCATCTCCGGCGCGCTGTAACAGATGGTTCCGCACCATGTCTGCAGGTAGTTGGACTTGCCCTCGTACTCGCGGGTGAAACCAAAGTCGACCAACTTGACGTCGCCGTGTTTGTCCAAGAGTATGTTCTCGAGTTTGAGGTCGCGGTGGACGCAGGACTTGTTGTGCACGTAGGACACGGCGCCGACGAGTTGAGTGAATATCTTCTGGACTCTGGAGGGTTCGAGCGCGCCCTTGGCTAGGAGGTAGTTGTAGAGTTCATCGCCCTGGCAGTACTCGAGTACCAGCCAGACCAGCTCCTCGGTGACTATGACCTCGTACAGACGGGCGATGTGCGGGTGTATGAATTGGCGGTGGTGGTGGATTTCGCGCGCGAGGTTTGCGTCGTCCTTCTTCGCGCTCTTGAGCACGACCTGTTCACGATGAGCGTGGTTGCTTGATGACGGTCGTGGGCACAGTACCTTGGAGCCATTGCTGAGTTTGTGCGATGCCAAGTAGACCTTGCCAAAACTCCCCTTGCCTATAAGTTTCCCCAGTGTGTAGTTGCCGACGGTCTTCAGGTCGGTCGCGGCGAACTCACTGATCCCGTGTGAGCAAATTACCGCGGGTGAAACGGGCACTCGGCGCGCAAAAGAAAGGAAAAGGCTTACTCGAGTAACTGCTTGTACGAATTCGCAAGCTGCTATGGTTCCAGTCTCAGCATCAGTCGTGCCGGGCATGCCAGGTATGCGCCTGGATGTTTTGCTTGTTGCGGCGCACCAGCGTGGGTGGGCGGCGACGGGACGGTACGTACCTTCTTCCTCTGGGCCTGAATCTCAGCCTGGGCTCTGAGATTTGACTGCATGGAATGATGCGCCGCTGCTCCGTGGTGTCGCCTGCGCAACCAGCGTCATCTATGGGTTGCAGGAGTTCGGTCTGGCGAGCGAGCGCCGCGGAAGAGAGGAACGGGTCCTGTAGCAGCGAGAGTGGAGACGGCCGCAAACGCCAGGGGCCTAGGGCGTTCGAGATGTGCGAGGGTAATAATGCTAGCTTTTGGCCGACCGGGGAGCGCAACAAGGTGTATTAATTGTGAATACTGCGGAGGGGACGCGGCATACCGTCAGATCTCTCCTGAGCTTCCGGTGCTGCCATGGATTCGGGGAGCGCGATCCTGGTCGCAGATCACCCACATGCCGCCTCTCTGGGAAGGTGCGGGACCACCAGCACTGCGACAGCGACGGCGACGGCAACATGGCCATGGGGATTTTCATAGTCTTTGTAACGTACCAGTCAGTGGCAAATGCACGACGCGTTATTCGAGTAAGAACCGAACGTGTCCGGGAAGACGCATGTCCTTCTTGCGTTGGTGTTGCACAAAACTACCTTGCAACACAAGAACCGAAATACGAGGAAGCACACCAAGTCTACACTTATCGTCTACAGTTTACTACTTGGCCCTCCCATGTACGTCTGCCCTAGCTTTAGCATGTCGACGGCCTCTTGCACCATCTCGTCCACAATCTCCTTGGCAGGTTTAATATCGCCGATTACCCCCGCAACCTGGCCCATCAGGAACGGGATATCCACATCCTTCCCATCGTCCATGTCCTTCGCCAGCGGCACAATACCCGCGTCCGTGAGCTTTTTGATCTCGCCCTCGCGCTCATGCCATTCCTTGATGTAGTCGTTGTACCTGACGCGCAGTGGCCGGCCGCTGACAACGAGTGTCCGGCCTGTATCTGTAAAGTCTGCTGTAACAACATTTTCCTTGTGCATTTGCGAACAGCCGGCCTCGGTGGAGGCGACGAAGCGTGTACCAACCCACACACCCTGTGCGCCCTGCATCAAACTGCTCGCGAGACTGCGACCGTTGTAGATTCCCCCTGCCGCTACTACAATGGCTGGCTGGCCTGTCAAGGAGCTCTTGTATTTGCGCGCGACATCCACGACAGAGGGTATCAGGATGCTGTTCGCGATATCGCCGGTATGTCCTCCGCCTTCTCCACCCTGGGCGCATACAATATCCACCCCCGCATCTAGTGCCTTCTTCGCGTGCTTGGGGTGTCCAACCATGTTCATGATCAGAATACCTGCTTCGTGTAGTCTCTTGATCGTTCGCCCGGGCGGTACACCGACAGCACTGACGAACAACTTCGCGCCATTCTTGATTGTGACTTCGATGAGGTCGTCGAGCTGTCCGTGTGTGTAGTCATGATTCGTCTTGCGTGCGCTACCGCCGACTTGTGGAAGTGCGAGATCGACACCGAAAGGCAGGTCCTTGTCTCGGAGGTTTGACTTGAGGTCGTCGATGATGGATTGTAACTGTTCCGGGGTGTATCCTAGACCTCCAATCACACCCAGACCACCGGCGTTTGATACGGCAGCCGCGAGGGGGCCACCAGATGTGCGCGCCATGCCGGCGAGGATTATTGGGTACTGGATCCCCAGCAGCTTCGAAAGCGGCGTCTGCAATGATGGTGGTGACATGCTGGCGTACACTGGTGATTGGGCGGTAAGTGTACGACAGAAGATAGTATTGTCACGTTGGGTACTCTGAATGTACGTCTAAGCTGTGTGCTTCTAGCAGGACTGAAGTTGCATATGACGACATGGCGAGTATGGGGATCTGGATGCTAACTAGCGGCCGTGCCTCGAGGTAATGCTCGACGGCCAGGGGTTTTGCGGGGAAAACGTGGGCGACGAGCCGAGGCATCTGCGATTCGACTCGTCAACGTCTCACATACTCTGCCATTACCGATATTCGCCCGTCTCTGATGGGATAACAGTGTATACGTGACGAATGTTGAATACTCAAGACTAGCAAATCGTCGTAGTCATCGTCCATGATGTGAAATGTCACAGTTTCGGAGACGCTGTATTGGATTTGATGGCAATGTGATCGTCAGAAACCACGTTCGAAGCTCATACGAGCTCATCGTCTGTAGTCTGATTCAGACATCCTGCTTACGTGCACACACCATATTATCATACCTAGCCATCTTCTGGTTCTTCCAACGCACGAAACTCGGACATGCTGCCCATGATAATATTCATCTGCTCATGCCGTACATCGATACGATCAAGCAGTACCATGATGTTTTCGAAACAACTTGTAGGGGCTGTGTGGCATGACAGATTAGAAGTGACAATTACAGATTCTGAACGAGATGACTGAAACGAAGAGTGAGTATCTATGATATTGCTATTAGCGTTTGACTCCATTCATTTGCCCATTGACTTGTGCGTGCCCGTTGACTTTTCCCTGCGCGGCTTGAGGCTGCGGTGGAGGTGGCGGAACAGGCCCAAATGGTTGACGCTCAGGTGCCGGTTCAACACCGTCTTCTTCAGTATCGTCGTCGTACTCTGCGCTATCTTCGTCCTCGTATTCGTACTCACTCTCCGTGACTTCTTCGTCCTCCTCGTCATGGTCGTCATGGTCCAGCTCGTGCATCGGTACCTGCCCTCGACCCTGTGCTTGCATCCCACGACATAACGTTTCCAGACGAGCAATCTTCTTCCGTTGGTCTTCAGCTTCTTTGGTCCTCTTGGCAAGCTCTTCTTGCATCTTCTGGCGCTCTTCCACCATTTCACCAATATTGCGGTTGGTGATGTCCTTGTGGCGTTGCAGATTTTGATTCTCCTTTTCGAGACGTTTGGTCTTTTTGGACATTTCCTCCATTTCCTTGCGGAAGGTAAGGAACAGGTCGTTCGAGTTATTGAGCGTTTCCTCGACCTGCATCTGGTCAGTATTAACCATGATGATACAGACCAACGAGGAGTTAACGGGTTGACATACCTGCTTGAACTTCTCCACGTATATGTTGAGCTGCGTGCGTAGCTCGGTCTCGGTCTGGGAAAAGGTCGAAACTTGACGCGTCAACTGATGCGACTTTGACGATTCCGCTTCCTGCTGTTTGCGCTGCTGCTCTAAACGGGCGGCATGATACTGTATTTCGAGCTCTTTGAGTCTGAGCATTGAGTGGTATTGTAACTCGCGCAGCTCGTACTGGTCAATGAAGGATTTGAATTTTTGACGAAACCTAAATCGATCAGTTCGTGCCACAAAGGCTGAGTTTGCTGGACTCACAGCTCATCCAGCTCCTGCTCGGCTTGATTCTGAGGTTCCGGCCCGTTCGCAGCTGCTATGCAATCGTCCACGTCGTTAACGAGGTGCTCAAGACGCTCGTGCAGTTCTTGCCTGGCGGTCGTTTCGCTGGTCTCGAGTTTGTGTAGTTCGTCCTTGAGTTTCTTGTTTTCCTTTGCAAAGTCACGCGACAGTTTGTCCAGTTTGTCCTTCATGGTCGTAACCTTATTCAGCTCAGACCTTTGCGCATCCTTCTCTTTTTGCAGCTGGTCGCCGCGCTTCTTCGCCTTCTGGTGTTCGCGCTCCGTGCGCTTCATATCGGATAAGAGTTCGGTATATCGTTTCTGTACAACTTCGAGACGAGAGAGCGGGCCGTCCATGTTGGAAAGGAGCGAGGAGAGTTCACGGTTTGCTTTCTTGACTTCGCGTTCTGTCCATGCCATACGTCAGCCAGCGATTCACATGATAGAGCCTCAGACATCGACTGCGCCACCCAGCGTCTCGCCTCTTCCGTAGCTCCGTCGCAAAATGTAGACGCACCGATTTCAAGTTCCTGCTCCTTGTCTCCCGCCTGGTCCAGCTCGAGTTGGGCAATCTTGGCCTGGATCTGCTTCTGCTGTTCCGAGGGGTCTGCCGCCTTCTTGCCCTTGCCCTTTTTAGCGGGCGCGGGCGCGGGCGCTGGGTTGTGCTGTGCGGGTGCCATGCTTGCAGACGAGGCAGATGCACTGCGGCTTGCTTCGTGGTGTGGTCAAGACTGGGCAGACGTCGGCTGGCGATGTTGGGCGACGGTGGCCATGAAGCCGTGACTCTTCCGTGTAGCGCTTCAGCTGTGGACCCCCTCGTGTCGCCTCCAATGGTTCCTCCGCCTATGCACTCAATCCCATGTATCCCCACAGTATTCCCCTATGCACCAAAGCCGCGCATTCGTCTTGCAGCAGCCGCCTCTCTACAATGCGCGTCCCGGGGGCAGAGGTTCTCCGCTGACGTCTCGGAACTGCTCCGGGTAGAAACAGGTGTTCAGCGCAGTGCAGGGGGCGTCAACGGGTGTGGTGTAGCAATATATGGGGTGTCAGGTCATGCAGTCGTCGAGGTCGGATCATGCAATGTCTCGTGGCGGGTGTGGAAGAGGAAGGAGGGGAGGGAGTCGGTGGTCTCGTCGATCGCGGAAAGGCACAAGACACCTGGTAGTCTCCACAACGCCCACGAGCTTCAATATCGGGCTTCGCAGATGAGATCAGTGACAAACTAGCCAATCCGGTCTGTCTCAAGTCGTATAAGGCATCAACCGCCCATACAGGTGCACTCTTCCGTCTTAGTAATTTTGCGGGCTAATCTCTTTTGGGATGGCCACCCTCGGCCAATCGGCGCGACAGGCGTCATCGAAGGCGGGTGCCTCTGACATTTCTGTGAGGCGGCGCGCCGTTCTGTCATCAATCCTCTATTCCAAACATGCTGCGTTCCGTCGGTCGGCAGTTTCAGAGCCCTCGAAATGCCACAATAACCCCTTCCCGACTGTCGATTCTCCCACGGCGCGGCTATGCAGCTGTTACCGACGTCTCCAACTTTCCGAATGTCGGCGAGCAGCTGCATGGCTTCACTCTCAAGCGCGTCAGGCAGGTGCCAGAGCTGGAGTTGACGGCTTTGCACCTCCAACACGACAAGACCGGCGCCGAGTATCTGCACATTGCCCGCGAGGATGCGAACAATGTCTTCTCGATTGGTTTCAAGACCAACCCGCCAGATGCCACTGGAGTGCCGCACATTCTCGAGCACACCACACTGTGCGGAAGTGAGAGGTATGGCATCTCTCTACCACACTCACAGTGTCGCTGACCGTTCAGGTACCCGATTCGCGATCCCTTCTTCAAGATGCTGCCCCGCTCGCTGTCCAACTTCATGAACGCCTGGACCTTTGCCGACCACACTGGCTACCCGTTCGCCACGACAAACGCGCAAGACTTCAAGAACCTCATGTCTGTATACCTCGATGCGACCCTACACCCGCTACTCAAGGAGAACGACTTCACGCAGGAGGGGTGGCGACTGGGGCCCGAGAATCCGTTGGCGAAAGAGTCGGAGGACCCAAACGCGAAGCGCATCGTGTTCAAGGGCGTCGTGTACAATGAGATGAAGGGACAGATGTCGGATGCAAGCTACCTGTTCTATACCAAGTTCCAGGACCACCTCTACCCGGCCATCAACAATTCTGGCGGCGACCCGCAGAAGATTACTGACCTGACTTGGGAGCAGCTACGGAAGTTCCACGCCGATCACTACCATCCCAGCAACGCCAAGATCCTCACCTATGGAGACATGCCTTTGGTTGAACATCTGAAGGAGGTGGACAGTCGTTTGAACGGTTTCGACAAAATAGCTGTGGATCAGGAAGTGAAGGCTCCAATAACTCTGGACGGTCCAAAGCAGGTTACTGTTGCCGGTCCCCTTGACCCATTGGTGCCTCAGGATAAACAGTACAAAACTTCAGTCACATGGTTGATGGGAGACACTGCAGACGCCGTGGAGAACTTTGCGCTTGGTGTGCTGAGCAGTCTGCTTATGAGCGGATATGGCTCGCCTCTGTACCGCAATCTTGTAGAGTCTGGACTTGGTGCTGATTTCAGTGCGAATACCGGCTATGACAGTGCAGGCCGCAGAGGCGTCTTCTCCGTTGGACTGGATGCCGTAAAGGCAGACGACGTAGGCAAAGTCCGCGAAGCCATAACCGAGACCCTTCTTGAAGCACGCAAGAACGGGTTCGACAGGATCAAGGTTGATGGCATCCTGCATCAGCTGGAGCTCTCGCTCAAGCACAAGACTGCTAACTTCGGAATGGGTATCCTCCAAAGGTTGAAGCCCGGTTGGTTCAACGGTATCGACCCAATGGAAGCTCTCGCATGGCAAGAAACTGTCAACGCTTTCCAGGAGAAGTACGCTGAGGGCGACTACCTCGAGAGTTTGATCGAAAAGTACCTCCTAAACGACAAAACTCTGACTTTCACCATGCAGCCATCGGAGACATTCAGCCAGGAGCTCGTAGACGAAGAAAGCCAACGCCTGGCAGCGAAGATTGCGGAGACTACGAAGCAGTTCCCAAGTGAACAGGAGGCACAGAAGTACTTGGAAGAGCGAGAGCTTCAGCTGCTAGAGGTGCAAGAGAAGGCCAGGAACGAAGATCTGAGCTGTCTCCCCACAGTCCACGTTAAGGATATCCCACGAGAGAAAGAGAGGAAGCGATTGCGGCACACCGAGCTGGATGGTGTAAAGGTCCAATGGCGCGAGGCACCCACCAATGGTCTGACCTACTTCCGTGCTGTGCACAAATTACAAGATCTTCCAGACGAGCTAAGAGAAATGATCCCGCTATTCACTAGCGCTATCATGCGTCTTGGTACCAAGGATAAGACGATGGAACAGCTTGAGGAATTGATCAAACTGAAGACAGGCGGCATTTCTGTGGGATACCACTCATCACAATCACCATTGTCACTCAACGCGTACGAAGAAGGCATGGCGTTCTCAGGATACGCTTTCGATCGCAATATCCCCGAAATGTATGAGCTCCTCCGAACAATCATACAAGAGACGGACTTTGATGGACCTGAAGCGGGCAAGAAGATCCGAGAGCTCCTGCAGAGTGCAGCAAGTGGTGCCATCAACTCGATCG
The DNA here is from genome assembly GCA_019702505.1 of Alternaria panax. NCBI lineage: Eukaryota > Fungi > Ascomycota > Dothideomycetes > Pleosporales > Pleosporaceae > Alternaria > Alternaria panax. The sequence goes on along the minus strand of JAANER010000001.1, from coordinate 4,932,318 downwards.
CAGAGTCTGGCCACTCTTATGCTATGAGATATGCCGAAGCTGGCATAAGTCCTGTTAGCCGGTTGGCGGAAGAAACCGGAGGCCTTACCCAAGTCAAAGTCATGACGGCTCTCGCATCGCAAGAGTCGCTCGATGGGGTTATTGAGAAACTCAAAGCCATCCAGTCCTTTACCATCGCAAACAGCAACCAGCTCCGCGTAGCAATCAATTGCAGTAACGAGAGCTCAACGCCAAACCAGGAAGCACTCCACCGTTTCCTGAACACCCTACCGAAGGACGTGTCTGTGCCGACAACGTCAAAGCAGAAGCAATACCCCCGCAACGCCAAGTCCTTCTTCCCTCTCCCGTATCAAGTCTACTACTCCGCCCGCGCTGTCCCAACAGTAGCTTACACCAATGCATCCAGTGCACCTCTCGAGATTCTTGCCAAACTTCTCACCTTCAAGCAACTACATCCTGAGATCCGTGAGAAAGGTGGCGCCTATGGAGGTGGTGCCTATGCCCGTGGCCTTGGTGGTCTGTTCGGCATGTACTCGTACCGCGATCCCAATCCGCAGAACAGCATGAAGATTATGGCTGAGGCAGGTCAATGGGCGCGAGACCGCGCATGGACACCTCAAGATCTCGAAGAAGCCAAGCTGAGTACATTCCAAGGATACGATGCGCCACAGAGTGTCAGCCGTGAGGGTATGAGGTTGTTCCTGTCTGGCGTCACAGACGACATGCTGCAAACGCGTCGCGAGCGTCTGCTCGACGTCACAGCTGAGCAGGTACAAGCCGTAGCCGATCAGTTCCTTGTCGAACGTGCCGAGGAGAGCAGTGTTGTCGTCTTGGGCGAGCGCAAAGACTGGGTCAAGGAGGTCGATGGCTGGCAATTCAGGGATCTGGGTATGTCAGAGAGCGCAAAGGCTGCTGAGGAGGCAGAAGGTATTGCGCAAAAGGAGGACGGCGTGCCTGCTATCGCAAGCTAGGACTGTTGATCTACGGTGTTACGATTGTATAAGTATATGTACGATATGAGGTACGACACGCCAGCATCGCCGGCGTTGGGTAAGTTGAATGCATAGCGTGGTGTCATCGCTCCTTCTTCCTTTGCCATCTCACTCCAACACTCGGTTGCTATCCGTCTTATCGCCGCCGGACCTACCCTCCCCCGAACCGTGCGTGCTACAAAGCATCTTCCATCTCGCTCCCTCACACATTCCCCATCAGCGCAACGAACAGATCCCAGACGGACCACGCATTTTCTCCCATTGCTGGTTCGCTCTGACCCTCAAATATGGGGATAATGCGCAAGAACAATCGCCGCGCCATCTACCCAGTTTGCTCTTTGGCCGTCAAAAGTCGGGGGTGGAGCTTGGGAAGGGGCATCGAGCACCTGCTTTCAGACCTGCCTGTATTGAGCGAGACTCTTCTCCTGGTAGACTAAATGTGGGGGTACACCATTTGACAACAGTTAAACTGGAGGGGTAGGGCTGGTTGCGCTTGGGCATCTCGCTATGTACAATTTACACAAGGATCTCTATCTCACCCTAGAGCTCGAGTTGCTCCTCATCCTGCATTTGCCGCTCCTTCTCCCTTACCTCTGTTGCCTTGATGATCAAGCGTCGGTAGTCTAGGACAGCTTGCTCCAGCTCCTTCCTCTTCAACGCCTCGTGATCTGAGTGCGCGACGAAGATAGAACCTGGGCCGTACAGGTACCTCTTGTGATCACCAGAGAGGTTCGGCACGTCTGTCCCGTAGTTGACAGTCATCGTCTCAAAGCCTTCGATATCGCAGTTTATATCCACCACACCGTATCCCTCGCTCGCCCATTGTACGTCCAGATCGCCACCCTCCTTCTGCGCAGCGGCCTTGACGTCCTTGAGCGCGTCGATTATTTGTCCGCGAACGAGGTCGGGGGTGCCGGCTGCAAGGCGCGTAGCGATATTTGCGGTCGCGGTTTCGGCGACAACGTTGGCTGCGACACCGCCCTGTACGCGGCCGAAGTTCATGGTCGTGTTACCGTATTTCGTGCTCCAAGGAAGGTGCTCCCTCAACTTGAGCAGCTCCGCCAATGCCTCGACCATGATGTCGTTTGCGCTTACGCCCAACCACGGGTATCCCGAATGCGCTGCCTTGCCCGTCGCTTTGACCGAGAAGCCGAGCATGCCCTTGTGTCCACAGACCAGTTTCGCCTCGGTGGGTTCTCCGAAGATGACAATCTCGTGCGACGAAGGGCGTTTGTCCCAGTCGCTGAATGCGCGCATGCCGTCGCCGCCGGTTTCTTCGCCCACGACGAAGAGCAGGGATATGTCGTCTTGTAAATGTCCTCTGATGTCTTGTGCTGCGATTATCATAGGTGCCACGCTGCCTTTCGCATCCACGCTGCCTCTGCCGCCGATCATGTCCGTCGTCTCATTGTGGTAATACGGCCAGTAGGGTGGCACGGTATCAATATGCGAAGATAGGAGGATCGTAGTTTCGCGCTTGCTACCGTAGGCCAAGAGGTTGTATCGGTCTTTGGTTACTTTCTGCTTTTCGACGGTCCAATCGTGTGCGCGGAGGTATTTGGTGAGCCAATCGCCAATATCCTTTTCATCTTCGGTTATGGATTCGGTTTCTACAAGTTTGCGGTGGAGGTATAGGAGGTCTTTTGAGGTGGATCGGGTATGAACGGACGGCTCGAGGGGTATTTGGGGTGACGGGATGGCAGCGAGGACGCTGACTGCCAGAGGAAGAAATGACAGCGTTCGCATTATCATTTTGAGGTTCGGGGAGCAGACGGTACCACGATTGAAGGTTGATGTGGGATTGAAGAATACTAGACAGTTCGGTGCTATGGAGCTGAGTTTAGCTACCCGCCTATGACGATCTCCAACATTATCCCCTTCCGCTTTTCAGTCAGTGCATTGCACCGTCTCTCCAACACCACATTGCTTCTCACAGATACCTGGCCTCGAACTACATGGTGAGCTGATGCTCGCCGCCTTGCAAGCTGCGCCCAGGCAGATTTGGAAAGCGCACGTGAACATAAGTTACGAACGTTGCGAATCTTCATCTACAGCTCGAAGTCTAGCCAATATGCAATATGCACGCGCGACTGAGAAGAGGGTCCGTTCAGGGGACGATTTACAGTCGTGCTTTAGGGCGCACCCGCCTCTGGTAGACGATGATCGTGCTCCCGAGAGCTATGATCATGCCAGCGGACATTACATCGCATCGTCACTTGGACCCTGATATGCAAAGGCAAGAATGAAATGTGGCAGATTTTGCCTTGCTGCAAGCGCCCTGGATGCGTCGCCTCAGGTTTTGGTACCATCACATCCAATAACCGCGCGGTAAGCCGAGGAAGCCTGAAACGAAGCCTACTTGGAAAGCTGACAATTCCGAAGCGCTGGCAAAATCTACATGCTCAACATGTCTTATGTAAATCTCGACACGCTTCGAAGACTGATACTCCAGGTATGACAGGAAACGTTCCCCAGGTTCGTCGCCTCTCAACGCAGTACAAGGGTCATTTTCATGATACAGCATCTCCTTGCACACTGACCAGGCCGAAATACGATATACCCGAGCTCCCTGCTGTTTCAGATACAACACGGATTACTAGCGGCTGAGTCCAACTCGTCTTCTTCTATAGATGATCACGCCGCCTACGACACAATCTACAATCTAACCAGGCTGTTAGAATTTACGCCATATCGTTCAACCCCAAGCCCAAGTAATATGATTCCAAGAAAGCGATCGATTACTCGTAACACAAGAAGGCCGAATGTCGTGATGCACAGGAGCCACAAAGTCAACGGTCGTGCTCGACACGGGGAATATTGGGATCCAACACTCTCTTAGCGTCGCGGCACTGGGGATTGTCCGCTCGTGGAAGCGTGCAGCAGGATCTTCGTCGACGGAGCCGACAATAACGAGAGCGGGCAGGATAACCATGGAGACAACAGTGGAAATAACGGGCACTACGCGGAAGAAGACGTGAACAATATCGAAGTGGGCACAAACACACATGACGCAGCGATAACACTAGGTGGATCTCTTAGTAGTGTCAGTACCACCCTCAGTCCCAAACGATACCATGGGCAAGAAACCAATGGCTTGTTCAACAACATGCTTGGCCGTATGTTTCTTCAAGACTGGGACGAATGAACCTCTACATGGGAGACAATGGTCGTGAGGCGCTTTTTCTCGCGTAAAGATAGCGAAGCGTTACTCGAGGCTGACAATACGGCCTGGGCTTGGTTGCACGACCGTGAATATTCGACTGGTCATAGAAGGACAAACCAAAGTCGGATGAGTGCAAATGATCTTTGTACAGCTTTGAGACTGAAGGTGTTTCTAGTTTCCGTTTTAACTACCACTCGCTAGCAAGTACAGCGTTACGGACTTGCAGGCTTTGCAAATGTTGATCGACGCTTGGTGTGAGTTAGGATACAACCTACAGCTGCATTGCCGGCTTCACAGCTCGCTCACTAGATGACAGCTACATTTCCAAGCTTACTCCAAACTTCGTTCGAGCTCTTGCCGTTTCCGCCTTGTCGCATGAATCGAATTATCTACGCGATGCAATTTGTCGACATATTACCATGGAGACATCGATTCGGGTACAGGTTCCGGTGCGTGTGAGCTGCCTGTTCTTTACGACCGAGACGAATTCAGTCTAGCTTACACACAGGGCAGGCACGTGGCTGGAAGACGTTCTGTCTAGAATTTCACTTAGCTTATTTGATACCACGCGAAGTCAAGTCTTCTCCAGCCGGCGAGCATGCGGACAAGAGCACGAACAAATCATTGATCGACCTGGTGTGTCTTGGCTTGCAGTCGTCTTCCGACGCTGTATCCTCTCAGCATTGCATCCAAGAAGCCAATATTAGTATTGTCGTATGCGGTTGGAGTAATACTGGGTGGACCGGGTATGCCTTCGCCAATACCGGCACCAAGACAGAAGAAGAAGAAGTCGACGATGATGATCTAGATTCCAGGATTCAGCAGGACTTTTTGGCAGCCGAGAACGGCTGCGACAACGTCGTCGATGCAAACAGTTCAGAATATGATGCACGTAAATATTGGCTAAGAGTTCTCGCAATTCGATGCGAGCTGGTATGGAAAGAGTGGCAGTACCTAGTCCGTACAATCGAAGATGCCATTGAGACATGGGCGAGTCTAGTATTGAGCTTTAGAGGCTTACCCAACTGATTATTGGCAGAAGTGCAGCGATCTCTGCCTTGCCAGTATGGGTACATCGGAAATGGATGCGAAGGCTATACGAAAGTCGTCAGACCGAACAATCTACGCAATGCAGCTGCTACGCACGCTTCGAGACTCTTTGTCGATGACGCTCCGCGCGTACAGAAGATTTGACGAATTCGGTGGAGACAATTGCTATTTCTCAGATATGGTGGATCCCCAGGTCGATTAGGCTCGCAACGAGATCAAGGAATCGTTTCAGAAGCTTGCAGATCTCCACCTGAGACTAGGATCCCTTAGCGCTTCTTGCAGATATGTTTCAGACCATGTAGGTCATTACCAATCCGAAAAAAGCCAACAAATGGGAAGCTAACGATGATCCCAGCTTGGTCGCATGCTGGATCTTGAGGCGAATCGATTGACCTTCGAGAGCATTCAACTGAACAGAGAGACAAACAAGCTAAACATGCGAAGTCACGATTTGGCAATCGAGAGCAACGAGCTGACCAAGGAGACCAATACACTGAATGCGGAAAGCCACGAGCTGAATATGGAGAGTCACCGGTTGAACAAAGAGAGCAATCAACTCAATTTGGAAAGCAATCAACTCAACAAGGACAGCAACCGGATCAATATGGATAATCATGATCTGAGCGAGCGGACGCACAAGCTGAACCAGAGGACAAGTGTTCTTAGCAACAAAATGCGCGAGATTAACGACCTGAGCATGAACGCTGCGCTGGCGAACCGGGCTGCAGCAGCAAAGACGAGTCGTAGCACGCGTGTGAACGTCGAAGTAAGTTGTACAGCCTTGCCGAGCCATCAACCATTTAACAACGCTCTAGTTACTCCTTTTTACAACGCCATTGCAGATGGTACTCCAGTACTTCGATTCCGAAAAGGATATATTCGTGTTGATGGTTATACTCCGACTTTTCACATTGTTATTCGAGCACGCACACTCTCTGCTCAAGATAATCCCTTGGAAGAAGTCAAATCGGTCAAATGAAGAAATACAACGGCCGTCCTTGGAGCAGTCAGGTAAGAAGGTCTTGTCCTGTAAAAGGGTGTGCTCAAGGTGATGTTTGAAGACAGTATAGAGCTAGAAATTGTACAGCCGGCCTGATCCGTTCCCAGCGCCTTGAATGGACCGGCGCCTGCTATTCAGAACCAGTTCTAAGGTATTATTGCAGTACCAAATGGGCATCTGTATTATGGTACTAGTCTTCCTGCAGTCGGGTTGATGCCGGTAACCCTTCGAGGTTGGCACTGAGGGGTACGGCTTGACCCCCATATGTTTGAACTTGCCATGCTTATGTAAGGTCGGTCAATCGGCCTGGCACTGCAGCTCAGTCATGCACTTGCGCAACGCGGCAGACATCATCGACCCTTCTGCAATTCGCTGTCGTCAAAATGTTGTGTTAGGATGCCCGGATAGTGGCGCCACTTGGTGAAGCTCGCGAGCTCTTATGCCGTAACCCCACCCTCAACATCATCCTCCATGTTGTCTCTTCCACTCATCCTCCCTCAGCTCTTGTAGTCAACGTTTTAGGGTTTAGAATTATATTGGATTCCAAGCCTTGGGATGCTATGGACCCTAGCAATCAGCTCTCCTTGCTTCCAGTACACAGTGCATTGACGTCTAGCACGGCACAAGATCAGTTCGCGCCTCCCAAAAAAGTAAATTAGAAAGGCTCAACCTTGTACACAGTACGATCTCCGATCTATCCTCAGTTTTACGAATCACGCTTATGGGTAATTTAGAGAAACAGACATCGTCGGATACAACGTTTCAGTTGTGTTCAGGGTCACAGTCATTGATTAATCTTGTTGAGATGTTTATTGGTAAACACAGGCTACGGAACGTCATCTACCTGATGTAACGTCATTTTGCATAAAAAGTACAAGGCGCGCAGCAAGCGCTCGCTAGGCGTTCACAGCAATTTTCGACGTTCATACTCATCCCTATCGCAAAACTGGCATAGAGGCTTTGCTCGGTCAATGCATATCCAATGTATAGCCATGATAACCATGAAAATGAAAGGTATGCATGGATTGTGATATATTTGCTGCAAGTGGTTGCTAATCTATCATAGACCCTGCGAACCCTCCAAACAAATGCTCGTAAGTCACGGAACGACAAACGACAACCGCAAGCTCATACTTCCAGGCCAAGAAGCGCCAGATATTCATCTGGCAATGTGTACCTACACACTACTCTTGATTGGCGCGAGTGGTATGGCTGACCAATGCAGTGCCACTGTGCTACCTCAAACATCCCGATATCGAGCGCAGACTGCCCGGGATGCGGTTACGGCCGATGTGCATACTGCACCACAACACGTGTACAGATCCGAGCGTTGGAACCAATTCGAGGCGATACAGATACTATCTATGGAGGGCAGTCGGCAACGTATGCATGCAAGGTCTTGGAGATATAAGGATACGGCCTGTATCGTGAAGAGCCTTTGCTTCTTCGTTCGTTTACTTGAGACTGGCCATATTGAAAAAGGCGGGGATAAAAACTGCGTAACACCACAACAAAAGGCCGGCCCATTAAAAGGCAGCTTAGAGCCCCACTCTCCCCGCAGACCTAGGACCACTATCACAGACATGCAGGTATGCAATGGGGGTTAGAATTCACTAGTCGTACTCTCGTACTCTTCTCATCCAGTGAAAGCCCCTCGCACTTCTTGGTTGCTGATTCTGATTGTAGACTCTGCCGCCCGAACGATAAGAGCGTTTTGAGTGGCTTACAAAGGCTTGATCACATCGTAGAAGCCATTGGCAACCCAGATATGGGTGGAGATATGTTGGCTGAGGCCATCATTACTTCTTCCCTCGAATAAGACTTGTTACATCTAACTCTTAGTGCTGTCGGATTCGCCTCTATCACCTGTCACAAGATGTAGCCGAGACTAGTGGGTGGTTATGTCATGCAGCACCAACTATAGTGGCCATGGATTATTTTCACTAATATGACTACGTTCCAGGTGTCGTTATACGCACGAAAGGGAAGCTAGAATGGTACCACGTCGCGTATATCTGCCTCACGGTAGTGGTGTTTGTTTCACCGATTGCCAAAATTAGCCATCCACACCGAAACAAGCTTTAGTCCTTGAGACCAATCACAGCGGAACTAACAACGCCAAATACCATCAAAACGAGCATCTGGAAGTCTGGGAGGCTGAATGATGACCGCCAGGACGATATCTTGGCAAGATCATTTTAATTGGAGCACTCACTGTTGCAAGGTCCCTCATGCAGTCAGACGTGTGATCATTGCTGTCCAACACTACAATAGAGACTAGCAGCCTTGTGCAAGAACTATGCCACGCGCCATCGGATGACCCTACCGTTATTGCGCTGGAGCGCTGGAATTCGCGCTCGGTGGCACATCCATCGCCAATAGAGATCTTCTAGGGCTTCGACCATCTCTGCATTCGCGACCACCGATGCGGTCAAGAAGGCAAATGAAGCCCCATAGAACGCCCTAGTTGCACAGCCAGAACGCCCCCAAACGTGTCACGACCAATGCGCCTCTCTTATGAGGTACAACATGAGGTCGTGATGTCTATACGCAGTCTTCGGTTGGCATACTGGATGATGATTCACACTACCACAGATTGCACGGCTCGAGATCTTGCCACTCGTGCTCACAGATAACTGACCGTGTTACCCACCTAGTACTTTCTCAGATTTGTGAGGAGACATGGCATAGTGTTTTTGTAACGCTTCAGATACTGCAAACTTCCTGGACATTTCTAACAAGAGGCTAACTGGTTCCATCATGCTCTCCTATGCACAGATATATCGCCTTCAATCAAACCGATATCGCCTTCAATCAAACCGATATCGCCTTCAATCAAACCGATATCGCTAGCTACCAAACTACCTATAGGTAGTACAGGAGGCACTGATCGTTTGAAGCTTCGGGGCTTGGCCCTCCACTCAGTGAGTGTTTCTTACGGCCATGAGCAGAAAATTTCCGCCAGGCTGCTTCCCATCGCTGTGTTGTTTCCGTCGCGACTGACCACTATCACAGTAGAAGTTAAAGATAGTTACGGTCGTAAATGTCTCCGCTGTTCTCCAACGGGCGAGTCTACAGACAATGGCCGTCAAAGTATTTCCAGTCACGGAAGCCGAAGGACGATCGCCCTTACGTGGATTCCTTGAATAGACATGATACTTTCAACCAAGGAATCAGACTTTTCTTGCAACAGTACGAAGATGACAAGACATTTTTTCCCGTTGAGGTCGTTTCCCAATTCTGTCGCAACATTAGCCGACAGCAGATGCTCACGTCAAACAAGCGCACAGCATGGCTAGATGATCGTTCGAAACCACTCGTTTCAGAGCTCGCAGCGAATACAGCGCCATGCGGCCCGGATATTGGGACTGTCATCCTATCGAATGCGGACGTAGATATCGAAAGCGAAACCGATAAGTCAGCCGGAGCTCCTCTCCAACGAAGATCGATCACTCCCATATCAAGAAATTACAAAGAGTGCTTGTCCCCGGGAGAGCTCTATTACCATCTCCGTCAAAAGCGCTTCGACCACGATAAGCTAGAAGACGCTGATCGAAGACTAGTCTACATCGCAGATCCTGATCCTTGCTATATCCTTGCACTTACCAATACGGAACGCAACTACCAGAAGAACCCATTGTTCGAACTGCTATGGAAATTCCTCGATCGACAAACATCTCTGGAAGTTAGCATCCCACTCCGGGGTTATTCCGTCTTCCAACTCGAAATTCATCTTCCATGCTTTGCACTTAGAGTAACACCACCAGAAGAATTAAGAAGCCGTAAAAGGAAATCCCTTCAATCGGATTGGATGGATTTGTCTTTTCTGGCGGAAGATGTTGAAGAAGGCATCATGGGCATGCATCTCGCTCACTTTTCCCTCACTGTTTGTGGTACCGATAACTTGCGCTGGACGGCCTACGCACTCGAAACTGAAAGCTTCGATCCTGACCGTGGCGACGAGTACCGCGTGCCAGATCGGCGGTCCGATGAAATTTCGATGGGACAGCTCGACGCGGACAAGACTATCTGGGACCCACGTGAATACTTCCTAAACATATGTCAGGTCAGAGCTGAGCACATGTTGAAAGAGACGAGGGATCTGGTACGCGTCATAGAGGCATCCTACACACGGAGAGCATTGTGCCAACAATTTTCCCATGCAGCCCGTAACAACAAATCATCCACCCTGGATTGGAATGAAGACATGCTACTGTTGATGCAGCATCTGATTCCAAAGATCTCAAAAGCGACAGAAAGCTGGACGCGTTTCGCCCAGGATGGAAAGGACATCGGGTACTTCCGTGATTGTCACCAACACACTTACATTGATTCAAGGGCACGCAACGAGCAACTTCTGGGGTCGCTTGACCAGACTTTCGACAAGATAAAGTGTTTGCAGGGAACACTAGAAAGAGTCGAAGTGCGCTGCGAGAAACTTGCGGAACGTCTGGGGTTTGGTCTGACCCGGCAAGGGAGTCAAATTGGCGAATTCACGATATCGATTGTCTCCCCTATTGTCATTGTAGCAAGCATCTTTGCTATCCCTGATCCCATACTTTCTTACGAACGAAATTCTCTTTCTTTCTTTCTCACAACTGCAATTGGTATGTTATCTTTGCAAGTGTTGTTGCTAATCAATGGAGGTTGGCAGCGTCGGCAGCGTTGGTTGGACAAGTTTTCCCGGAGGTTCCAAGCGGTATGGCATGGTGATGAGACTCTCACTACGCTGAACGAGGCTGGTAATAGGGTTATCCGGCGGAGAAGCACGTATGGAGATTCTATGGGGGACCCTTGACCACGACTGAGACGGATGAGGCGGACGGGACAGATCTAGAATGCTGACGCGCAATGTTTGTTCGTCTTTCATCGTCATAGCAAATGACCTTGTGATCTCCATACTCCTTCCTCTATTTTCCAATCAGAGTCGAGTCGTGCACTTGCCTATTGCAGTAAGTTCTCTGGAAGAGTGCGTCCACTCAATGTGGTGGAGGCGCAGCGGTTCTTAAAGTGAGGCAGCAAGCCGGCAAGCACGCAGTTCAAACGCTAATCCAGTCGACGCGACCAATACGTTCAATTGGCGAATTATCTTATACGCCGAAGATGCATTGCTGATTTGCGCCCTCTTTGATGGCTATTGCCGCGGCTGTAGGTGAACGCAGCCAATTACTGGTGGCCACGATTGCTTACTGCCTGAACAACGTGGCATACTCATGAATGAGGCTGAGGAACTGGGAGACGAGCACTTAAGGCAGTCCGTGCGATAGGATGAACATGTTGTTCACGCTCACACTCACAAGTGTCAAATGACCCTTTATTGCCCTTGCTCAACTCTCGGTGAGTGCCTTGTGGGTGAATTCGACCTAGCATACCCAGGTAGGTGTCGGCGCCAACGCATCCACACAACGAACGGCAGTCAAAATGCTTGAGATGGATACGCTCGAACGGTGTCTAGCCGCTTTGAATCTGGCCAGTCCTTTAACGAAGGTGGCAACAGCAGATGTGCTTGCCAACCCACTGGATATTTGCCGCGTACGCCTAGCAGAAATCCTAGCGAGTGCCTTGGATTGCAACATTGAATCTGCCTACAAGTCGATACAATGGCCAAATAACATATTCAATGGAGACTTAGCGATTGTTCTTCCGAAGCTCCGGCCAGGCTTAAAAGTTGACGTGATAGCTACCGAGCTTTTGGGAAAGGTATGTAATCCTACTCTTGCGGATCAGGAGCAGATGGACTATGATGTCTAAGACAGCGTAGTTCCCAAAAGAAGATCCGCTCTTCCTCTACCCCTTTGTGGATGGTGTACATTTTCGCATCCAGTTAAAGCCCAGTTCGGTGCCGCAACTATTGCTACCTTACACGTCAGCTAGGAAGAGTAGATATGGCTCCACCACAGGGAAAGAACATAAGAAGCTTGTGGTTGAGTTCTCCTCCCCGAACATAACTAGCGAGTTCCAAGGAAAGCACCTACGAAGTACCATCGTTGGCGCATTTATCGGCCGACTGCACGAGTTGATGGGATATGATGTGACGCGCATCAACTACCTGGGCGATTGGGGCAAGCCGATCGCCTTGCTGTACGTTGGATGGTCAAAGTACGGCTCGGAAGAGGCGTACGGGGCAGATCCTGTTGGGCACCTCCTGGAGGTCTACCATAAGATTGAAGACGACTTCAAGCCGGAACAAGCTGCAAGCAAGCAAGCGCGCGACGAAGTGGCGAAGGAAGGCGAAGACAAGGGAGAGGCACAGGTTGAGATCGAAAGTAAGGGCATCTTTGCGGAACGCAACGAGGCGTTCAAGAAGCTGGAGGAGGGCGACGAAGAACTTGTGGCGTTTTGGAAGCGCGTGAGAGACACCAACATCGACAACTATACCAAATTTTACGAGCGGCTAGGCGTCCGCTTCGATGAGTACTCTGGAGAGTCGCAGATCGAACCCGATACCATGGTGGAGGTCGAACAGATGTTGAAGAACAAGGGTATATCGGAAGAGAGCGGGGGATCCCAGATCATACACATGCAGACCCTGGGTGCGAAGGCTGGTACGGCCATTATCCGTGATCGCTCCGGTAGCAGTACCTACCTCCTCCGAGACCTCGCCGCCGTCCTCGAACGCTCGAGGAGATACTCCTTCGACAAGATGATATACGTGGTGGCCAGTGACAATAGTGTGCACTTCACCCAGCTTATCAAGGTCCTGGAAGCACTTGATATGAAGGATCTCGCCGGTAAGCTTCATCATGTGAAGTTTAGCGAGGTATCGAAGATGGCTGCGGCGCTTGGTAAAGGATACCAGCCACAGGGCATACTGAATGCGTGTGAGGAGGCGATGACTGCCTTCTCGGAAGCCGATGCGAAGAAGCTCGAAACAATTGGGGGTCCAGTGGATACTAAGGAAGGACTGGCGACATCCGCGCTGCTTGTGCAAGAGCTTTCCACACGGCTAACCACAACACACGCGTTCGACACCAGTACGATGGCTTCCTTCAAGCTCGGATCGGGACCGGACCTGCAGTACTGGCTAGCTAAACTCCGCCTGCTCCTCAAAGGTGCTGATGCTGCGGCTGAACTCTCGGACGAAGACTTTGAGACGTTGGCTGAAGAGGATCCGGCCAATCTCTTACGCGTCCTGGCTCAATATCCAGAAGTTATAAATGCGACGTATCACTCACTCGAGCCGGCTGGTGTCGTTACATATCTCGCCAGTGTGACTGATCAGCTTTCTGAGTGCCTAAGAGAAGATGAAGAGGATGAGGCTGAGGGCGAGGAAGATACGAAGGTAACCCCTGGTCTTGCTGCATTGTATGATGCGACGGCGGTGGTGTTGGAAAACGGCATGAAGCTGCTGGGGTTGGCCCCGATCGCGCAGTCAGCGCCGGAGAGAGCGGATACCCCAGTGATGGATTGAACGAGTACTTTTTCCTTTTCATGCACTCAGATTGTCAACAAGCGTGTTTCGGATCGATATGAGTGTGTGGAGCTCGTCGTTATGCTGTTGGGCCTTCGACCTTCTTCCTGGACAGTTTTTATAGGTTGTCCGTCACTGCGCTGCTGTATGGTGATGACATAATGAATAATGACCAGTCTTTCTCAGTAGCCTGTGTCAAGGTGAAGGCCCACTCTGCGTGTTCAAAAGGGATCAATCTCGCAGACTTTTTGATCCAACCCCTTGCTCTTTGTCAGTTGGATTGTGTGATTATATTGTTTTTAATTTTTCTTCCCTCCATGAATATCCGATATGGTCTAGTGGCTAGGATTTGCCGCTCTCATCTCGCAGAGTCAGTTCACTGTACAGTGCCGGCAAGGCCCGGGTTCGATTCCCGGTGTCGGAAAATACATTTTTGCCCTTCTATGCAAACGCAAAATGTTCTTTTTGCCCGCCGCTCGAACGGGGCGCGACGCGATGGGAAGGGGAACAACACGGTCGAAGCTCCATGCCCGCACTAGACGTCAGAATAAGTCTGTCTTTTCCCCACATCCCCCGCAGTCACTAGTGCGAGCGCGATACTTGAGAAGCCTCGTGAGGATTAAAGAGAGATGGCTTTGCTTTGCACCCGCCCCGCGCTTTCGCAGGCAAAAAGTAAAAGACGATTTCCGACACTGGGACATGAGAGCAGTAACTCGGCCGCCAATTGAGTCGCGTTCGAATGAGATCTACCATGCGGCACAGCCAAACTTGATCCATCCTCGTTCTGCTGGGGTAGTTAAGCACCCAGCCTTCGATTAAGCTTTCGGCACCCAACATCTCCATTCTAGGCTTCGCGTCGCGTCGATCGCCTTCGCCTCGTCACATCTCAAATGGTCCTCCTGCTGTACCAATATCTCACAATGAGTCTGCTCCTTTCGCCCACGCGCGTGCCCCTGAGGCTATCAAGCAACAGAACCAGGTAGCGCGTTTCGCCGCCTCCCGTATTTGCTGACGCAGCATCACCATACCAGGCGCAAATGGTCGCGATTCGTCACCTAAACATTGCAAGCGATGGTGGCGTCTGCTCGGGTATGACAATGGAGCATTGTCTGCGAGCTGTGCTACAAGCAGGAGACGATGTATAACCCCAAACCCAGTCTGCTCTCCAACTTGATTCTCATCAGACTTTCAACATGCGTTCTTCCATCTATATCGCAATGTTAACCGGCGCTGCCATTGCACAAGATTCTACAACGATTCTCAACTTCTTCCAGTACGATAGCACCCTCACCGTGCTAGGTTCCGATGCCAGCGCGACAACTTACCAGCACAGCTGTCCCTCGGACGGAGCTGGTATCTCTGCAATTTCATCTGATCAACGTATGTTGCGATCGACTGTTGAAGGCTGTGCTCACATCTCCAGTAAATACAGACTACCCGTTCACCCCCGATGCGACGCCGATGCCTACACCCGCGCCGCGCATGCGCCGTCAGGACGATACTTCCAGCGAGGACTACACCTTGTGCGAACCCTACACCATTATACAGGGTCCTGAGACGTATGAGATGCATCTTACAGACCCGATGCCAGGTGCGTGGACTGTGGACATGGCCTGCAGTTGGCAGGGCGCAATGACAACGGCAGATCTGACCTGTAATGCCACCAATCGCGGATCCATCGGGAACTTGGGCACTGATACTGAGACAACGAGTGTCTTGTCACAGAGTGAGCTACAGGATATGGAAGTTTACCAGACGGTGGCTTTGGTGACTGCAAGTGGTGCGTCTTTCGGAGGGTCGGCTTCGACAACTGGAATTCCAGCATCTACAGGCTCAAGCACCGCCGCGACGCCGAGCACTGGTCTTGCACCTGCTGGATCGATACCGAATGCAATGGTTATGGTCGTAGGTGCCGTTGGTGTCTTGGCCGCGGTCATGGCTCTGTGAGCTTATTGCATTCAGATTTAATATTTTGAGTCGCATTAGGCAGACTTTGGTAGGTGCCGGCATCGTTATTGTACCTTTCGTGGTCCGAACAATTGTCGGTTTATTTACGCGTCATGAATCTTCTTACTTCGTGTCCATCTCTTCATATCAAGTGTCCATGTTACTTCCCTCTGTTTGTTCGTACTAGCGAGTCCATGGTGAATGTGGAAGTAACAAGCCGAATCGCGCCTGCACGTGATCACGTGTCGTGCAAGACGCGACGCTGCATCGGCCGTCACCTATTGTTTCCACTGACCCCGCATTCAAACAGCACGTCGTTTGCTGGGTTGCGACATAGACTGACGTCTCGCGCTCGGTCCTACAGTCACAACTCCTCTTTGTCTCACCTTCTTTGTAGCGCCGCCATTACCTACAAGACTGCAACCCACGCCACATTCCACCATATCTCACCCGACCTTGGTATCCAACTGTCAGCAACACAACAATAAACATGGCAGTCGCTACGCTTGATACACCAGCAAATATTGCCAACCCAAAGTTGCGATTACTGAAATCACTTACGCGACACGTCTCTGCGCCTGCGAGCCCATTGACGCTCGAATCTTGTCGACCAAGTGAAGGAAGCTTCGACGCCAACCACCAACACACCCTGCCATCCCCAAAGTTACCACACACGAATTCGAGGTCTAAGCATGGTCTCCTAAGCGAGCTGTCCTGGGCGCAGTCACTTGCAGCTTGTCTGCGTCGTGATCGAGACAACTGGCGCTCACTCGCCCTTAAGCAAGAACAAGACCTCAAGGCCGCACATCAAGACCTCAAAGACCAAGCTCGCAGCATCTCGGAGACTGAAGATGGTAATGCCAAACTCCGCGTCCGCCATGAAGAAGATACGATAGCTGGCAGGCAACTCTACTCGCGCTTCCAGGTACTCATCTCCAAGCACGACAGACTTGTGGATCAGTTCAATGACTCTATGCGTAACGTCGCTCGCCTTAAGAAGAGTGACCGTACCAAGGGCAAGGTGCAACAGCGCAATCTGAGATTGAAGGCTACGCTCCAACGTTACACATCTCAGGGCACCTCCGCTGCTACTCAGGCGGCTGCGGACACCGAGTCCACTTTAAGAGAAGCACTCGCGCTGGCTGAAGAGCGAATTGAGGAGCTGGAGACAAAGGGCGAAGCGATTCTCGATGCGTTGGAGAGACGCAACGACAGCTGTGGTAGTGATGATGAGGAAGATACGAGGGGAGATATCGAAGCAGGACTCTTGGGAGCTGAAGTGGCATTCCGCGGTGTTCTCGAGGATGAATCATTCAAAGAGCAGAAGGAGATTTGGCAGGATCTGTTGGATGATTGAGAGAAGGTAACATTAAGAGCATGTGACTGGGAGTAGACGTATCAGGAGAGTGATGTACGGTAGCGCACACATTGTGGCCTTCGTTTGTCTCCTTACCAAAGCAGCCATCGGAAGTCATATGAGCGCGCTGAAGGTCATTCCGCTTCCGGTGGAATGAATGCCAGCACTGCTATGCTGTCGCAATTGCAACACTGGATTGTGTTTGGGCGATGTGATCGAACAGCCTACTGTGCGGTACGTTTTGGCCACACAACTACGTCGTCTCACAGGAGGCGCATCTTTCACGGTACAGGCGGGGGGGGAGGAGCAGCGCACGTGTGAAGATACAGGCTTATCGTTCGTGTAATTAGTCAAAGTATCATCAGCAAACAATCCTTGGTTGCTTCTCATATGCAGCAACCAAGTCTTGTTTTGCCCTGCTGAGGGCCAGGTCATGCCAAACCATGAGCTGCATGTGCGCAAGAGGCAAATGCAAGCTCTGATGCAGCCACGTCTGTAAAAAAGCCTAAGAAAAATCAAGAACTTGTCAGATGGAGCAGGTTTGGACTACCATGTACAGAATGGGAAAATCATCTCAAGACCTGCTGAAAGTAGGCTGGTCAAAAGTGGGTATCTTGGATACGCCAAATGCTATACGTGAAGCCAACAGTACAAGGGAAAAGAAGCAGAGAGACGACACTGCGGACTCGCAACTAAGCGGCTATATGACTCTTCCGGGAGATAGACGGCTGCCGATGATGCGGTGTGGCATGCGACGGCATTACCACGCGCTTCAAAACGTTCAGCTGTCAAGATGTTTGACGAACACATGCTCATTTCCTGTGACAAGCCGAGAGGGGCACGAACGATATAGCAGTCACATGCCCTTACTCGCGCCAATTTCGCACCAACCAAACTCCTACAGAGGTGGGAAAGAAGGAAGGAAAAAAAAAAAACTAAGAAATACCAAGAGAGGCAAAGGCGGCGACAGTACGAATGTCAAACTCCGTAAATGGTTACATTGTGATATGTCGTAGATACGAAGCATCGCCTTCGAGTCGCCTAGGCTTCAACGGTGCATGGAAGTGATGCACGCTCGCATCAATCAAGCTTCTGTCGCTTGTAGGGCGAGTCTGATGGAACTACAAAACTTCCGTGGGAGAAGGTTGGAAACGTGGGATCCGGGGATGGCGTGCTAGTTCCTGGAATGAGTCTATTAGATGGAATTTTGGCGTCATCTACGACGCGCTAAGCCCAGCACGGTGGATTGGTTGAACCTGACGCGTCGAAGACGCGCCCTACATTTACGCGATGCAGCTATACCTCTGCAGGAGACGTTCCATAATACATTTGCATTTCTAGGAAATCACGTATTGAGAGACGATAAGAGCTTATGCGGGAAGTGTAGTTTTGCTACTGTATACAGCTAATCAGTGTACCAAACGGAAGCTGCAAGATGCATGCAAGGAAAGTTTGGTATAAAACTCCTCTGCACCCGCTCGGAACGTTTCGTCTACACACCAGGACCATGATATAGGAAATAATGCATGCTAGGAAAAGAAATGAAACCCCAATCCATTGAAATTTAAACATCAACGCGAACGTACATGCTGCTCTAGCATGCAGATAAGATGTCATGCGTATCGTGAGTTCAGCCTGGGCTCACCCGACTTGTGAGCCGCAGTAACCTCCACCTCTATGCGGTGCTCGCGAATTTAGCGCGATCCTCTCGGCGAATATCGCTGCTGTCCTGGATACCGTGGTGGTTGTTCCATCTCATGCATATAACGCTCCTCTCGTCCGTGTGTACGATCCTCAGAGCGACGCGAGAGATGCTGGCGTTCCTGTCGGGAAGATCGAAGTGTATCCTGGGCGTCCCAGAGTGATTCGCCGTGGGGTCGAGAATGGCTGGGTTGGGCCTGTCGTTTCTCGGAGTAGAAGTAAGCTCGCTCGGCAGCTTGGACTCGAGCTTCTTTCGGTTGCGCAACTACAGTTTGGAACGATTCTTCGTCATCAAAAGGAGAACGACGGACGTGGTTGGGTCCTATTGACTTTGGCTTGCCCGCTTGTTTCCACTCGCGGAACTCTCTGATGCTGATGCCGGAGCAGACAATTTCCGTGATGCTAGTTTGCGTTAGTTTCTACGAGCATTAGAAGTTGTTTCCCCACTTACATGATAGTGACAGCAAGGATAATTACTATCCAGCTCAGACCACAGGCTGTCCCTTTGCAATAGTTTACATTGGCCTTGAACATCAAGCCGGCGACCACACTCCAGAACACAACCTCGAGACAAGCGATAATTGCATGCGCCTTGTAACTGTGCCAACGCTGGAAACGGGGAGCATGCTCCGAAAGGATGAGGTAGACGAGCAGAATGAGGGATTTTCCACCCTAGGCGCAAGCGTTAGTAATCAGATCAACATGTAAATCAAGTCTGTGGGATGTTTTGAATATCCAATGACGTCCGGGCACTGGGAGTCAAACTTACCATGCCCAGCACAATTGTGCTTGATCTTGAGCGCGGTACATTGTTCATGAAGAGACGAGGAACCGTGAGGCCGATGGCGACAGTGACGAGTACGACCTGTGCGATGTGGATATGGAACTTGAAGCGGTTGCTGAAGATGGGCAAGTCGAGGATTCCGAAGATTCCCATCTTGTATGTGAATGCTGTTGCGAACTTCGAGGTTGGTCAATCGTTTGTGGAAATTGTGTCGTAAATAGGTCCTGGTGTGGCTGGTTGGAGTTGGAGGCTTAATCGTCGACGCTGTATGACTGTGAAGAAGGATACATCGTAGATTATAATAAACATTTTCTCTACGCTTCTTGCATGCATCACCGCGTAAGTCTGTATGCTCCGCCGTCTCGTACGCGTTGTCACAGTTATTCTTGGCGTGGTGATGCGAGTACGACAGAATACGAGTGCGAGTGCGAGCTACGAACATGAGACGTGATAGGCGCGGGGTATGTGCCAAGCCTTTGCGGGATATGCCGTCCTCAGCCCTACCAGCCTCGACCCTGTTTGATGATCGTTCCAGGTTAGACTTGCGAGTAGTTGACTTCAGAACGGCTGATAGAAGACTAAGCCTTTTCCCTTGTTGGCGCTCGAGCCCTCATGAACCCCATTGCTGGAACTTTCCCATGTTTCCGGGTAGGAAAAGAGTAAGCATCGTTTGAAATACAACTATCCGCAGCCAATCATCAAACGTGATCAGCGTGTAACAATGCCCATTCGCATGCATTGGAAGGGGGTTGTTCCTCAAGATTGTTTCTCAAAGATACTTGTAGTGGTCAATTCGGCCCTGTTGGCTGTGGTCCATGTACATGAGGGTTCCCAGGCATATTCGGAACGCCTTCGGGACCAACCATAGTCCCAATGTCCGCCCAATTCCACCCATGCATGTCGTTAATTGTAAAGTCCATGAACTGCATCTGCGTCGTCCTATCGAACCGGGCATTAGGATGCATGGTCGAGCCCATGTAGGACTGGTCAGGGTATATGCGGCCTGGCATAGGATCTGCGTACATGTATGTGCCCACACCAGGCGGCGATTGGTGGTACATGTGCGGTACAGCGTCCGGCTGCGACAACTGCTGCGGTGGAAGGGAACTCTGCGGTCCGGTATCGTGGGTGTCCAGTTCCGGCTCTGCGAATCTGACAGGCGAAGCTAGAGAGTCGGCCATGGAATGAAGTTCTGGAACCAGGGATGCGAATTTCTCAATCGTTCCAGGCATGTAAGGATTTCGCCTGTGCCGCTGTGCCAGATCCGCGAGCTGGGATAGCAAGATACGAGATTCGGACATGTCTGTGCCTCCAAGTTTATTCAGACACACAAGATCAAGAACTAGCACCGAGCTTGATGCAAGCGTATACCAAACGTCACAAGAGTAGACGGCGTCGAATTTGCCGAGAGACTCAAGCTTTAACAATGTTTTGGCCAGCGATCGGCCAGACTCAGAGCACGCTTCCGCCATGGCCGTGAGAGCAGAGTTTGTGGTGTCTTGGCCGCTCTTGGTCAGACTAGAAGCGCGCGCGAGTAGAGCTGAGCGGCACAAGACAGTGATGGTATAGTGATATAAGGAGTGCATCATTATCAGTGGTCGTTGCACAGCAGGCGGTGAAGCGTCTACGGCTTCGTAATGTAGATGCCGGGGTAACGTCTCCTTCCATCGGACCAGGTCGCGCAGCACACCCGCGGCGGGTGATAATGGGCCAACGTAGGATTCGTCGTTGGCGTTGGACTTGACGGTCTTGGGCGCGCGACACGTTGACCCAAGCAGGATAAACAGGCGGGTCGAGCATGCGAACAGGTCGGGGGGTCTGCCGATGACCTTTTCGTTGGGACAGCTGATCTTTGCGCCTGGGTTCTCGATGGCACTCGGACGGTCGTAGGACGATACCTGCATCGTCTCAAAGGCGTACAGTGTCCACCACAGAATCTTGCGCACCTCCCTAGCCAGCGGCGTCTGGCCAAGGTTGACCTTGTCCTGATGCAGCCCAATCGCATATGCGATGCGGACAGCGGTGCCCGTCAGATTCCAGCAAGCATCCCGGTGGTTTGTGTTGTGGAGGTGTATCGCGGCCAACAACAGGGCCTGTATAGCGGTGATGCTGGAAGTGAAGATGACGACGGGGAGGAGGGTTTGTGTCCGTTGCCACCATAGCCGCTCCTGGTCTTCGGGAAAGGGAATGCGGGCGACGCGCCGAGCAAGCAACAGCACGCAGGTGAAGCTGCACAGCCAGGCGGGATCGGCGTTGCGGGGGTTGGCCAGCCAGGCCTCGTAGGCCTCGCGGAACGACGGCTCGTGCAGGATTGGGAAGTCGGGGTGTATGTGGTGGAAGAAGGCGCGTATCAGCACCTCGAGGTTTGGCCGCTCGCTGGGGTTCAGGTGGCGCCCCTGGGTGGCGACGGAGCCGTGGGGGGGAGCGGATGCGGCGGTCGGGTTCGACGGATTGCGCTGGTCGTCGCTTCCTGTTGGCGACGATGCCTGGGCTGCGTTCTTGCCAAAGCTACATGTGGGCGCGGGCAGTCAGTATGCGCCTCGGGTCAAGACGATGCAGGGTCGTGGACTGACAGAACAAACTCGCGCAGAGCGCCGCGGCCCACCAGCGTGCGCAGCTTGATGTGGAAGGAGAGCGAGCTGCTAGGGCCGATGAACTGCACCTGCCCCTGCTGGTCGGGCAGCAGCGACACGGTGTCGTCGCTCTCGCCCTCGCCGCTGTCGTCGTCGTCGCGGTGCGCGTCGTTGGCGGCCGAGTCTGGCAGCGGGATGCCGTGCGACGTCGCAAGCCGGCGCAAGGCCTCGGTGCTGGACACGTCGGCCTCGGGAAGCAGCCCCTTCACCAGCGCCTCGAGCAGCGCCAGACGGGTGCCCAGGCCCTCGACGCTGCCGTACAGTCGCTTCTTGCGCGGCTGCGTCGTCAGGCACTCGATGTTGTGCACCATGCAGTAGCGACACGCATCTTGGCCAGGCTCCTTGCGGCACTTTTGCTTGCGCGACTTGCACTTGTCGCAGCTCGTCTCGGTGCGCTTCCGCTTGTCCAGCGGGACTCGGCGCGAGCTGCTCGCATGGCTGCTGCTCGTGGGTGCGGGTGTGGAGGCGGACATGGGCGTGGGCGGGTAGGTGCGGCGGAATTTCAAGGCGCAGGGAGAAGAAGCATGGCGCGCACGTCTCGAGAGCGCTGCGCACACATTGAGACGCCTTTGTGCCGGTGGGTGATGGGACTGCGATTACGCCCGGGCTACTTTGCGATGGTGAATGCAGGGCTCGCTGCGCTATCGTCGCCATGTCCGCTGCTTCGGTAATTGAGGCTGCCGTCTCCTCTCTGGTGGGCCTAAGCCCGGCGAATAGCCATGAATCGGTCACCGTCTCGAACGCACAACACCATCCGCCCCTCACTGCATACCCGAACCTGCATCGCCTCCCCTCCCTCTCTTCTTCTTCCTCGTTAGCGTCCGTGGCCAAACACCTGTCAAGCCTGCACAGCTTCGATTCCGCCTTGGCAGCCACGCCAGGCCGTCCTATCTTCGACGACTGTGCAAGCTGACGCCTGATGCGGCTAACAGATGGCCAGCACCCGACGATTACGACTAAACACGTCTCGGCCATACTAGCACTCCTCCGTTAACATGACGCGATAATCTTGGCCCTCACCACCAGGCCGACTTACCAGGCCAGTGCCATTTGGCTCAGTAGCCAGGCAAAGCCCGACTGCTCCAGAAGCATGACTCGACAATACAGTCCGGCGCACCCAGCCGCAATCGTACTGAATCGATTTAGCACTTGCTCGGCGGTCCAGCCAGTCGAGAGATCCACACAGTACCCTTGCCAAAGACGACTAAGACGGCCATCTTTGGTCGCGGTTCCATCTTCAGCTGCCATGTTGCCCACGCTACATCCTTGATACTGCATATGGACCTCCTTTCCGTAGTCTATCCATCAGACTGTGGCGCAACCCCTCATCTTCGAGACAACTTACAAACCCAATCCAAAAGCTCTTTTGTACTCGTAGCACAATCACTGAGCATCACAGCAACAGTGCGGCGACCGTTCAGCCCTCATGCTCCAGCGTTTGCATATCAGTACCTCCAGTTGGAGCGTGAGAGTCGAGAGATCCGGCTGCGTGGGTAAAGTGCGTTCCCAGCTTGATTGATCGTGGACTGGGTTTTATCTCGCGTTTCATCCCTGCTCGGCAAGCGAGCGTGAGCCGCGCCTCAATTGCGCATTGGCGCCATCTCCGGAGGTGCATGATAGATTGCGCCCTTGTAACTCGATGGCGATTTCGTAAGCTCATGCAACAACTATGGATGCTATAGAAACAAGTGCGACAACTTGGCTTGTGGCATCTGGAGCGCATTCTGATGATTGTGGCTATACAACAAGACCACAACGCGATCATATGGTCGATTCAGCTGCACAAGTAAACATCCCTTACTGAGCGTTTGCAGCCGAGATCTGTTTGCCTTTCGCATTTTGAACATGATTTGGATAGCTAAGACAATAGGATATCGCTGAGGCGATGGCAACTACTATTGTTGCGCCAGCCGATTCGATGCGCCGGTATCGCGTTCAAAGACGACATAAGCATCGCGGATTCAGCACCTGTCCGCACACTCGACCACATCTACATGGTCTCCGTATCCTGTATTTGCGCGATCCCACCGGAATAATGTCAATGGGATATCTGAATGCAGAGAGACTTCAGATGTCCCCTTTCGGCGTCTTCTCTGGTCTTTCTATTACCATAATTACGCCAAACTAGCTCCTCAACTATGCTTGAAGGTCAAATGTGACCGATGGGGGCGCACAACGAATGCGTACCAAAGAAGAGATTATAAAAAGTCAATATCGGACAACATGGAGTTCGGGCAGGCTCAACGCCCATGGGAGATGAATTAGGGACGGGAAGATTTACAGCACGGCGAATTCGAAAGACGTGGCGAACACACTATGCGAAAACATCTGTGGCGATGACTTTCAAAGTTGATACTCCATGTGTTTTGTACCACCGCCCACGCAAAACCCTCGTCAAATGGACAACCCTTCAAAAGGTTTTTTCATAAACGACCTCAATCAGCCATGAAGGCTTCTATATATTGCAAACAGTCCTCAGGAGCCACGATTCGCTATAGAAACCTAATAGTTGTTGAAAAACTACGACCCAGCCGGTGCCCCTATCGTACGCTTAGACTCTGCAGAGTATCAACTCCTCACAGAAGCTAACGACACCCGTAGTAGCCACCACCTATTCAATGTTCTCCTCACTGACAGTGTCGGAGCTTGATCTCCGAGCTGGCACCGAGACTCCCATCTCGTACGTCCTATACGCCTGTGTGTGTTGGCACCAGCCGACTAGATTCAACCGGTTAATTGGATTGATAGCGACACAATCACGATGCGGTGGATGGTTAATATTATCTT
This sequence comes from Alternaria panax, assembly GCA_019702505.1. NCBI lineage: Eukaryota > Fungi > Ascomycota > Dothideomycetes > Pleosporales > Pleosporaceae > Alternaria > Alternaria panax. The sequence continues at coordinate 4,907,493 of JAANER010000001.1, read as the reverse complement.
TCGCTTGCTAACAGTCTCGAATAACGTGACGCCGCGCAGGTTGTATCGTAAGCGTATCCCTATCGTAGCCATACAAGAGTTATCAGCCCTCTTGCCGAACTAGACAAAGCGTACTTTGTACGGCCACGCCTTGCATCTTCAGCACGCTTCTTCCCGGAAAGATATAACAGGTTTCGTACCGACCTCTTGACACCTTGTGGTACGTTTATACCGGATACCAAGTACACAATGCCGATAGTTTGCAAAGTGTTCGACCCAGTCGGTAGCCGTCATACTGCTTAGCACAATCGTTCAAACACACTCTGAACCGTTTGGCCAACCTCTCTCGAGTCGTACATTTGAACCACCTTCATTCCACTCATCGAACATGGACTGATTCTCGAGACAGCAAGTAGCAGTTAAGCACACGAACCCGCTGCGCGCCTTGATACCAATCAACCATCCAGCGTAGCAAGCCAACAAACAGATTCCTCGTTCAATCAAAATCACGCTTTCAGCTTACGACGTATACCTTCGTCCTGTTCAACTCATCCATCTGGACTGCTACGCGAGCCTTTGTCCACCTTATTCATGTCCCCCACGCCTCCCGGACGCATCCGAAGAAGCACTACGAGCGGACTAGGAAGAATGAGGAGAGAGAGAGAGAGAGAGAGAGAGAGAGGAGGCTGGACAAGTTGAAAGAGACTTTAGGATAACGAGGAGCGCTTCGACATAGATGGCTTGTTGGCTCGCCTTGATTTTGGTATCTTATCTTATCAGCTCACGTACTTCTTACGTTAGTATGAGAAATCTCGACATGATGACTCTTTTCGTGATTGTTGTGATGGAGCTAGAGTTGTCCTAATATTAAAGTATAACGAGAGACGTCACAAGGAGACCTTTTTCATGATGAAGAACCATGTTCGACTTCAGCATAGGCAAGAACAATTGAACCAGCATGCGGTGCTCCACATCAAATTTATTCTGTCCAAGGTGAATTCATTCATCGAACAGTCATCGAGCTAGAGCTACAACTGCGTTGGGTAGTCTAGTGTCTCAATCTTCTCCGGATACACGAGCCCACCCTGCTTCCTCACCTCATCCATGACCTCCATAATCAAGACACTCTCATCAAGGCCAAGGAACCTACCCTCTTTCCTGCCATTGATGATCGCATCCGCGGCCTCGTCTGCTTCCCAGAACATACCATGGCCCTCGCCTTCTGATTGCAGTGAGCCACCAAAGCCATTGTACCAGCCGCTTCCCTTACCTGGGCCCGGGATGGGGAATTCTTTCGATTCAACCTTGCCGTCTGAATCAATAATCTTGGTAGATAGGGGACGGAAGGAGTGCCCAAAGACTTGGATCTCGCCCTTGGGTCCCTGGATGCGGACGAAGGGTGTGTCCATGTTTCCTCCTGGGGATGTAGCAACGCGGAGCGAGGTTGTAGCTACGGCATGGACCTCGCCGCCTTGCTCTTTTGAACGCGGGAATTGCAGGATCATGGTGCTGTGCTCGTCGGCCTTGCCAGTAGGCTCGTAGCTCTTGACGAAAGCCTGTAGCTTGGGTGGCTGGCGCGAGTTCTCGGGTTGAGTGTGGTAGATGGTCTGGAAGACCCAGGTAAGGGCGTAGATACCAAGGTCAAGCAGGGCTCCACCGGCCAGATCAGGGTTCACCATCCGGTTCTTGCCGTCTGGGAAGTTGTTCTCGGGGTCGAGCGCCATGCTGTTATCGGAGATGACGCGTGTGATGGGTCCGATGCGACCGGACGTGATTTGGTCGCGGACGTAGATGGAGAGTGGGAAGTAGCGCGTCCATACAGCCTCCATCAGGAAGAGGTTCTTGGACCTTGCGACCTCAGCCAGCTTGCGCGCCTGGGCGGCATTGACAGTGAAAGCCTTCTCGCACAGCACGTTCTTGCCGGCCTCGAGGCAAAGCATGGCATTCTGGTAGTGGTGCGAGTGCGGTGTAGCAATGTATACGACATCGATGTCTGGGTTCTTTACGAGCTCCTCGTAGGAGCCATATGCCTTTGCTTCCGCGGGTGCGCCCACCTCCTTCAGGAAGTCTTTCGCGCGCGATTCTGAGGACGACGAGGCGGCAGCGACGACCGTATGCTTCAGGTGCTTGACGCCACGTGTGGTAGGGTCGCACAGCAGATCCTTGGTACTGTCTCCGTGTTAGTAAACAGCTTCAGTGGGGGGAATGGCGCGGGGTAGTTACAAGGTGATGGCGATGCCTCCCGTGGCGAGGATACCCCAACGGACTGTCTTTGGTGATGACATGGTGTAGATGGACGTTTTGTTAGTCTCCCAGTAGATCGAAGGTGGGATTGCGATTTCAGCGACGCGGGGCGAGCTCAGCAGCGTCAAGAGGTTGGCCTTTGTAGCTGCAGAGCTCCAACGTCATGACGCCCACCGAACTTCGGGCAAAGTGCCGCATCTTAACCCCACTCTTGCCCCTCCATCATGTCACCGGTGCCTGAAGGAGCAGACGGCCCGCGACGCGAGACGTGGCGGACTTCAGGTGTGATTGCCATGCTAGAACATGTTGATGAGTAAGGAGTGGTCGTGAAGGCGTTGAGATGGAAGCGTATTTGCAAGGTTGACGCCAAGCCGCCCAACCTCCGTATCCATCCTTCTCATGCCCATGCTGTGCAACACTTGACGGTGCATTTTCCCATCATTCCCTGGCTTCGGGGTTTGCACTATGCTTCATTACTCCTCGTTATATATCATATTCCCTACTTTCAACACCATCCGAATTCACATAACGCCAATCATCTGGAAAGGATGATCAGTCATATTCGAATCCTGATTGACGAACTCCCAAAGCTCAATCAGGAGTCGTGGAGTACATAGAGCCATCCCCAGAAGAGATGGAGTAGTGAATATTCTCTCGATATGTAGAGGGCAGTGTCATGGGGCTGTTATAGCTTGGCCTTGCTACCATTCTCAACGCGTGCACGATACCTGTCCCTCATCTCCCTCCTCAACATCTTCCCCGAAGGAGTTCTAGGTATCTGAGAATGATGTTAGCCTCTACAGTTCATAATGGTCAAACACTTAGCGAATCAACAACCTCAATTCCGCCTGTCAGCCGCCTGTGTCTACTCAGGCATCCTTCCACCCACTGATGTAGCTTCTTTACAACAATACCCTCGCCCTGTTTCTATCCCTCGGTCGCGAGTGCGTTCCATATTCTGATAAACAAGGACCCATCGCCGCGGCCATTGTCGACGCCAGCTACGCATGCACGGCGCACAAGACCTTCTGGATGGTCCAGCAACGTGTCTTCCACCTCAGTGGCAGCAACTTGCAGACCTTTGACTTTGATCATCTCCTTCGGTCAATCGAGGTAATGAATCTGGTCGTGCTTTTCGCGCATGACAAGGTCTCCGGCATGTAGTCAGCCTGCTTCGGGGAAAAGATCAGCTGTGGCTTTGGCTTCACTGAAGCAGCCGGGTGTGACGAATGGTCCACGCACCCAGAGCTCGCCCTTTTCACCCTTGCATACCTGGAATTAGATATCCGATCGTGCCAGAAAGCGTAGGCTTCAAGCCAAAAAATCCCACGCGCGCCCGAACTAGCGATACTGGCTGCTTCGCTAAGGCCATAGCCACTGTGTACCGAAACTTCTGCACCTTGCCGTAGCTTCTTCGCTAGTTGGTATGCGACGTTTGCTGGCAGATATGCATCACCGCTAGATGCGACCACTATGGAACTTAGATCGTACTTATCAGTCAATGGGCTTCGGGCGAGCTGGCGGACTAGAGGTGGTATGAGTCGAAGATGTGTAATCTTGTAATTCTATATGCTCTTCAAAGCGAGCTCGAGGTTCCATTTTGGCAGGATGACATAGATTTACTTGATCATATTGATGCAAGAAATAAAATGATCATCCCGTACGAGTGATACATTGGTACTACACCGAGCAAAGTGACGAGTGTTTGAATCCCAGAGGAGCAGCCATTGCTATGCGTGATCATCGCTGCCTTAGATAAGCCGGAAGTCCCTGAAGATTGGGACAAATAAACCATACGATTTCCTCCGAGCAGCTTCTGCATTTGCTCCGGCAAGTTCAGCCCTTCTCTTATAAGCGACTCAATAGTACTGTGTCCTGATACACTGTCTAGTCGAGAATTGCCGCCCAGTACGAAAGCCTTCTTGGGATTCAACTTGAGCTTGAGGGATAAATTGTCGCCATCGCCAGACCCCAGCTTGAGCGCTTAATTTAAAGCCGGGAGTAGCGTTTCATGTCACATGATGCTCGCAATTTGTATCTTCCTCAATACCCACCATAGCTCGTAGGGGGTACTCGCTGGACTAATCCCCCCAAAGACCAGTTCTGGTCGAAAACATGCGTGGGCTATCGTCGGGCAATGCAGGTGATTTGGCGAGAATAGAGCCAAGTTTTCGCCATCTTCTTTGTCATCTACTGGACTCTTGTCCAGACCTAGCGGATATCGCCCGTCGTATCTGGAGACGCGCGCCAATGCACATACCCGAGCATAGAAGCTGTGAAATGTGATTACTTCCTCTGTGACGGCGTTGATGAACAGAGGGTAATCTTTGGGCAATGGGTTGTTTGACGGAAAGTAAAGCCCGTGAATATTGAGATCGTCTGGTGTGGGTGGAAGCGGCCCATAAGGCGACGAAAATACTGCTTGGTCGTGAGGCAGATACTTGTCTCTTTGAGGATCAGGAGCGTTAGGGCAAAGAATCCTAGGCCAATGAGGTTTGAACATATCGTGCGTCATGTTGAGACTTGGAGGAGTTGAAGTTGCACAACGTCAAGAAAGATGGTACGGTATTGAGAGCAGGTACACATAGGCGTCTTGCCGGTCTTACATTAGTAGGACATATAAGTTGACTTCCGAGGTGTACTACTGCACGCCCTGCGTTCTCCCCACAATCGATCCTGACGTCGTGCAGGCGAGTAAGCCTAGGGATGATACATGATATATCTTCGTGCAAGCTACAATCACGCGATGATTAGAAGATGGTATGATGTAGGGCGTTGAGCTTATTCAGGAGTGAAATTGAAGGTTGCTCTTTGCGGAGTTTCTGCCGCGGATTCGGGCGGTCAAAACTGCCCGAGCTTGTGTCGCAACTACCTACTACTGCGTCTTTTTCAGCACGAACTGAATGCTTGTATCGCACAAGTCAACACTATTTCGATCAAGGCACGATCTGTTGCATAGCACAGACACTTCTGAAGGGGCCCAAGGTCAGCTAGCATCACGAGTGTGGCTTTGCTGCTGTCGGACGCCTGAATCCTAAGTCCAAGCCAAATGGGGTCATGCCCGTTTCACCTGAGGGCACCACAGGATTCGAGCAATTTGGCATGCGCGATGTCTGTACCTCTCACGCGTCTTCAACGAATACGATCAAGAGCGCAGAAGAACTATGGGTTTCTGGCGTATCCTTAGCTCTGGAGGTCCACGTAAAAGCGCGCGGGTATTCGTAGCTGAAAACCTCGCGTATGCACCCCTGATGCAACCTCGATATTGTCGCGCTTTAGTCTCAGCCTTCGCGACTTTTAGCCTCCCGAACTCACCTTGCAGCCTTCTCATCGAGCTATAAGCCCGTCGCATCGCCCTCTTTGATGTTAATCACGCGCGTTCAGCTCTCAGAACAATTATGTCTTTCGAGTCCGACAGGCGCAATGGCGATGTCATGCCTGCCAAGAGAGACACAATCCCGGCACTTTGGAGTGCGAAGCATATTCCACATAGCGCAGACTTCCCCGATCCCTATGCATTGATTGGAGACGCATACGAACGGATACCGGTGGCAGATGAGTGGGAGATACCAGATCCGTAGGTTGATGACACAGTTGTAGGTTCTAGGTCATCGCTTACGCGGCACAGCAACAGCAAGAAGCTACCATATTTGGCACACATCAAATCGCTGTCAACCTCATGGAAAACCTTACGCCATCTGGCGGACTGGATGCAGGTTGGCACAACTCCACTACGTTGGAACGAGATCAAACATCACCCAGAAGAACTCGAAAGACGCGTGAACAAGACCAATGTCAACTTTGTGGAATATAACCCTTCCACTGCACCTAAAACTACAGCAATCAAGACACCGACATTGCTGCACGAAACTTTACAAGCCCTGTCGCATGAATGTATGAAAGAGCCGCCCCTCCGACTGTTCATTGTGGAAGATCTGTCTCAACAAGTCATTGAGCTTTTGGGCGCGCGCTTCGACATCGATCCGCTATTCTTCCGCGAGCAAATCGATGACTACGTATGGCATAATACTCGCGACCCCTGGGCGTCACCGCCTAGCCTAGTCTCAAGCATGAAACATCGACCGTGGTTTAGATTGCGCAACATGAGATTACGATACTTCAAAACAGAGGAAGAATTCCAAAAATCGAGGTTGGAAGCAAACTCCTGGAATGTGCTGAGACGCCCGGACAATGATGAAAATCATTGGCACTACCAAGACAGAGAGGGAGCAGTTGTGTCTATCATGCGTACACGAACTACTATGTGGATCGGCAAGGACAAGAAGTGTGGAAATGGAACGGTCGGTATCGTTTTGTTGGATCCAACCGTCAGCCAGGGCCAACCACTATGTGAGTACCAATATACGACATCTCATCCTAGCAAAGTGCATGCTGACACACTGCGTAGGGTACGACCGCAGTAATTGGCTGCCGACCCCTAAGATGGAGACCAAGATCTACCCTTCCATCAAGTCTTCTGTATCCTGGTTCGAAGACATTGTCCAAATGACTACCGCATTCCCATGGTTCGAGCGGAGAGAAGGTCACGATGTAAACGCGCAAGTCCTCGCCAAGCCAACCATATACACCATCTGCGCGGAGTGGCTCATAGTATGTGACTATGTAAGAGCTCGACTCAGCCAAATAGAATGGGAACTTGAAATGCCGCGCCTTTTCCGCTCCAAAGGCGACGCCATTGATACATCGCTCAGACGACTGCATACCTGGCGTCGGCAAATACCCGTATTCCGGGAGATGGTGACAGAGACGTTGGAACATGCGCTTCCAGCCGCGGCGCGCCTTACCACTCCCTCTCCACAATATTCCGTCGCGCCCAACTCACCTCTTTCTGTACGCTCAGTGTTTTCTGAAAACTTGATCATCAACTTTGAAAACGTGGAGGGCTTTGAAGACATAGTCCCCGATTTCAAACGTGTCCTTACCGCAGTCAACGAACTACAAGAGCGCGTTGACCGTCTCACCAGTATTGTCACTTCGGAAATATCCATTGAAGATTCACGCCGCGGACTCGAAGAGAATCATAACATGGCGAGGATCACATGGCTGGCGACTATCTTTATTCCGTTGACGTTCATATCCGGCTTGTATAGCATGAATGAGAGTGTAGCGGCATTAAGGACGACGTACGGGTGGTATTTCCTAACCGCCGTGCCGTTCACATTGATCATTATGGCGATCGGGTGGATCGCAGGGGGTGGAAGTCTTACACCGTGGAGGAAGGATGCTACAAAGCAGAAAGGTATGATTGGGGGAAGGGATATGAGAAGAGCAGAGTGAGAAAGAGACAACGCATGATATGATAGAACGTCAGTACCGGAGAATGTTTCCTCGAGATCAAGCAGCATACTAATCTGGTAACTTTATTCCCAACATCGACATCGCTTCTCATTGCCGCTCTCCGTCAACTATAGTGTGAATCTGAAACTCGGATGCTGATGACCAAGTCTATCTGCATCCACTTGCAAAAGTCTATCATCTCGTTCACCCCTGTCTCGCTTCTTGTTCTCCCACCCCAAGTACGCACACTGGGCAGTAGCCAGTACGATCGTTATCACCAATGCACCAAGACTGACCGAATGGCCTAAAACGTACTTCGGGGCATCGTGTTGGAGGTAGATGAACGTACCGATGAAGGCCGAACAATTAGCGATGGAGATTACCATACCTATCCCGACAGCTCGGACATAGTGAGGCGCAAGGTTATTGGACGCCCATCCCTGGTTACATATGAGCAAGACAAGCATGTAGATCTTGAGATCAAGCTTACCATGAGCATGGGTGAGCCTTGGAAGACACCAATGGCAACCAGGAACGTGCCGGCATATCGTACGGCATTCGTCGTCGCTACTATCAACATCACGTAACCGCATATCCCCAATACGCATCCTCCGATGATAAAGTATCCCCTGTTTTTTAATTTGTCCGAAGCATACGCAGTACCAATGACGGTGATGAACGCAGCCATGTTGGGTGGCACCGTGAAGAGTTGCGCAGTAGTGCTTCGATATCCCATGCCGGCGATGATACTAGGTAGGAATAGTGAGAAACTCTACTATGAATCAGTGCTGCTTCCGGGACATGGAAGTCGGTAAGACTTACGTATAGCGGCACCAACAAAAAGAACCAGATGATGGCGGAAAGATAGGTCTGGGGAGCTTTGAGTGCCATCATTACCCAATACCAGCTGAACTTTTCATCATCGACGTCGACTTCTGTAGATCCTCCTGCGTCAAGTCTCATGCGTCGTAATGCCCACTCTTTTTCTTCGTCGCTTAAGAAGCCTGCTGCTGCAGGGGTGTCGGGCATGAAGAAGAAGCAGATAATGCCGAAGACAACAGTCATTGCACCTTCGACTACAGTTCAGTCAGTGCAAAGTGTTCGTTGATATGGACGCTGAACCTTGAAGGTTACGCAACTCAGGCTCACCAAAGAAGATCCAGGGCCACCTCTGATAATCTCCAATTTCAATAGTGGCCAAACCTGAGGCCAGTAGTCCACCGAAGGCCCCAGATAGGGGCGCAGCGCAGTAGAACAGTCCGCTCCTCAACAACATCTCGCCTCTTCTGTAAAACATGGCAAGATAAACTATCACACCACCAAGAATGCCACCCTCGCATAGTCCCAGCAACAGCCTACATACAACCAGTCCAGCGAACGACTGGACAAATCCCATGAATGTGCAAACCAGACCCCATGATGTTATAAGTGTTGGTAGGTATATGCCGGCGCGCAAACGCTTGACAAGAAGGTTCGAAGGCACGTCGACGAGTATGTACGGGATGTAGAAGACTAGGAGCGCAATGTTGAACCGCGTGCCGGTTGTGATGGATAGGTCGTCTGACAAGCCCGCTATGCGAGCATTACCAACGTTGCTGCGGTCTATGAAGGAGAAGAGCCTAGATAGGTTACCTATTATCCAGCTCAATGCGGTGTACAATAGGAAGATACCATATTCCAAATAACCATGGCAGGATGTGAACGTCGAATTTACGATTCACACGCTTATCTAGGGCGATATCGATGGTTTCATCAAGCACAGTGGCTTTCTCGATACGTTCAGTCACTGGTTTTCTTGACTTGTCCATTGTGGTTGATTGAGATGCTCATAAGCTTGGAAGCGTGCATTCACGATAATAACGAACAAGACGGATGTGAATAGAAGATAACATAAAGATTAACGAAACCTAAAGATCTAAACAGTGCGACTCATGACCATGTAATTGTACATATTCCCGAACCAATGCCAGATGGCTAATGTCCCTCCACGTTGCGGGGAAGTTCAGAAGGAGCGATAAGGCTGCGGGGATTTCTGCGAAGAGCATGCCGAGCTATTAGGTGTACTTGCCGACCAGTGAACTTCCCCAGATTATCTTGTGCACGGGTGGCATGGCGGGTGACGTTCCAGCGGGACAGCTGAGACGCAAATGAGGAGAGATAGACCCGGCTGGTAAGCGAGACGGCAGAACATGTGGCTGATTATGACGCTGGACTCGTGCCAGTAGCGAGCCGTTAACGCCGCTTATTTCGTCATGAACGCCCAAAAACCCCTAGCCAGAACAACGCTCGGCAGATCAACAAGACGGTAGAAAACCTCTGCTGTGACCGCAACAAGAGGTGCGCAGACCAAGAAACATACAAAACTGCTCAAAGAATCATTCATGCCGGCGGCGACCATGTGTGTGTAAAGCTTGATGCCCGCGGTGTAAATGATTATAGATTGAACGAGGAACCAGCCTGAATCTGTAAGTAGTTGTTCGATGAAGAAAATCAAGTTTATCACTTACTGAAACTCCTCTTGCCTAGCGAAATGAAGAAGCCGCCGCGAAGTACGGATCGGGGCCACTCAAACGTCTCGATCAGGAGCATTGACCCAAGGATGATGAGGTAGTTATCGACCCTCGCCATTGGCTGGTCCAAGTCGATGTTCTCGCTCAGGAATCCATCGTCGTACAGCGCAGTGTGACCGTATAGCTCATTGTCGCGCATGCTCGGTTTTCCAGAGATAAAGATGAATTGCAGCACAACACCGGTGACGACCATAACGGCGTACAGTGGCCAGATCGGTATGTTGAAGTTGCCGATCTTGAACCCCTTGTGGGACCGGGACTGGAAGTCCATGTTGAGTACCGCATCAGCTATGATAAGACCAGTGACGCTGTACCAGGCCCAACTCTGCACCCAGAACGCTGCTACGATAAAGGCTAACATTGCCTTTACGCGCCACGAAGTGCGAGTGTTCGGGACAATGACCATGGTAATGTAGACAGTGTAACTTTGCTGGAATAGCACAGAAACTATCCAAAGGGTCCCGGATGGAAACGCATCATTGGCAGCTTGACTAGCGTAGCGCTTGTTGACCCAGAATATCTCAAAGAAGGAGTTGAAGTAGAGCAGGAAGTTGCGGAGGCGCATCGGTGCGATGGTGGAGATGTTGCCCGTGGAAGTCAAGAATTCTGATATGTAGTCGGTCGAGCCTGTGCTGAAGGCGGCTGCCGCAAAAGAATAGGCGATGAAGGTGGGGATCCATAATCTGATACCACGGCGAAAGACACTCGACGCACCGACTTCGCGGGTCTTGTTGGCGAGGTATGGTAAGCATATAGTACGTGCGGAAAGGAAGATAATCCAGGAGTAGATCAAGGCCTCGTTGGCAAAGAGCACTGAGAACGACTTGCGGAGTATGATCTGGTACGTTGGACCGTCGACATTCTTCGAGTCGGGGAGGGCGGCTGGGAGGAATGTCTGGAAGAACACAAAGAGGAAAGATTGGAACACGAGCAGACCACGGAGCCCAATGAGGTAGTTCTGGTCGACTGACAGGCTAGTCGTCCCTTGCGGGGTCGACGACGAGGGGAAAATCGCCCTGAGTTTGGAAGGAAGGGTAGGCTCCATTGTTGCAGACATCTTGTTCAGTACCGCGAGTAAAGGTAAGAATTTTGATGGTAAAAGAGGACGAGAACAGCATACCAACAGGGTAATTTACCCTCAGCCTCAATCTAACACAGACAACAGATTCAGCACAGCCGATAGCAACTATGTGCAGCAGTAGCACTAAGTCCCATAGCCTAGATACCCCCGTGGGAGACCCGAGATCAGCACCTTGGCCACCAGAACGACCACGTACCTGGAGGCAACTTTTCTTTCCGCAAATAGCACGACATTCACCTACCGAGCACGGGAAGCGTTGAGCTTAGCTGCAACGCAAGCTTCCGAGAGGTCTTCAAACGCATGCATGCCAAGATCTTGCTATGCTTTTTGTGACGTTCTCCACGTCCCGCTGTGAATCTGTTGATAAGCGTCGACCCTAGTTGAGGCTGATAGTGGGTAACTTGCGCGGGTCACAATAGTTTACAACTCCTACAAGCCGGACCAGTTACACGTGCGGGTGACTGTTGATCGTTATCTTGTCCTCGGATGTTAGATTGTCGGCTTTTCGATTCTGTAACAGTGCAGCCCTTGTCATACATATTCCAGACGCAATTCGTGACGTGCTCGATGAAAAGCATCCTGATCTCTCAACACGCAGCTGAACGGCCTTGCTCAGGACGTTGCACATGTGGCGCACGGGGCAACACCATCTACACCTGTCAGTTACCGCCTTGACATCTGAAGTTGTCTGTGCACATTAAGCCCTATACCGCTTTTCCGTGCGATAGGCCACAAAGGGTCAAGAAATTCGCACATTTGCTGAAAACATAGGGGCTGACTCGCGTTTCTGAGCCAAAAAAGGAAGGTGAGGGGATGAAAACAACGAGAACCCACTGAAACCATTACTGGCCGAGGAAAATGCCGTGTCGAATTTTCCTAATAAGTAAGCGGATGGTTCCGCTGACCAACGATGTTGTGCTACCCGCCATGTGTTGCATGCTGGGTAGCAGCATCCCACGCGGGCCTAGGGAACGCTTGTGAAGTGGATCTAGGCGCTAGTGAGCGCGTGTCGATCGCCCGCATAGTCGACTTGTAATGTCCCGACCACCCCTGACGCTGTTGATTCTTTCCTTTTCTACGTCGCTAGGGTGATATCTTCTGGCAGGGCGGTGGGATGCAGGGACGGTTTCGGTAAGGCGCTGCCCTTCGGCTTTGTTTGGTGCTAAGATTTTACTTATCTCTGAGCTTTGCCTTGGTAGATAGGACGAGGCGTCTCGGATCGGAATCTAAATCGCCGATGTGATCTGTCTGGGATAATGCGTTTCCTTCGTGTTCCTGCTGCACAGCCGCGTGTTGCTTCAAGGATCAATTCTCCAATCGTAGTGACGGAGGTATCGCGATAGAGATCAGTCATTCAAGCATGCCTATTGGTGGATGCGAAGAGTGCTTCATTTTCAGGAATCTTCTTCGCAACCATAGTAATTGCTTCAATGACTTGTGCATCAGTGGACACAATGATCATGTTTTATGAGAGTGATTATGATGATATTAATCGTGTGTTATATACTGGAGCGTGACTCATCAAAGCCTCCAGCGGCCACTAATGGCTTGCGAGTCTTCATTCCAAAACCCAAAGAGAGCATTTAATGTCCTGCGCCCTCTTCCATAAGATATTGACAAAGAGAAACTAAGAAGAAATAATGTAAGTGTTACTTCCTGGCTGTAGGGTTCCAGGAGCTGTAGTTGACAAGCTGGCGAGCGTGGCCGTATAGACCGATCGTGGCGTTGAGAATCAGGTAGAAAGGGTAGAGCACCGAGAAGAGAATGATCATTCTCCTGGAGATGTACTCGGATTTGACCTGATTGGTGATCCAGAGTGTGGCAAACAAGCAGACGATACTGTAACACGACACCGTTAGCGAGGTACAAATTTAATCGTGCATATGCTGTACGAACCTAATAATAAAAAGCCACTGCGATACAGGGTACTGGAAATAGACCAATTTCCACAGCTCGTCCCCGGACCTCGGGAATTTGACGATAACGAAGGATGCGACGAGACAGGTGTACTGGGTTACCAGATAATAGGATGACTCGCGGATGAGTAGTAGTGAGAGTACACCGAAGCGTGCAGTGAAGCTGCGCTTGGCATGCTCCTCGTGCAGCGGATCCTTGACACCGTTCCAGACCATCTTCATGTGACGCATACTCGCTTGAGCCCACCCCTGAGCCCACCGGAGACGTTGCTTCCAGAATGCGCTGAAAGTTGTAGGCGCCAGCTCGTACGAAGTAACGTTGAGATCATGGACAGTCTTGGCGCCCTTGGAGAAAGCGCGGAGAGCGGAGTCGATATCCTCAGTAAGCATTGTGTCGTCCATCTTCAGGTCGCGGAGCAGTGAAGTGCGCCAGTAACCATTGGAACCACAGAAGAGACCGAACCCCCACATGGTAGAACGACCGGGGTGAGAGACAGCGTAGATCTTATCAAACTCGACTGCGATCATGTTGGTCATGAAGCTATCGTCGGAGTTGAAAACGATGCAGCGGCCCTGCACAATATCGACATCTTTATCAGCGACAAATCGTTCGGCAGCCCATCTAGGCGAGTTCGGATGAGGGTAATGGTCGCAGTCGTAGATGGCAATGATGTCTGATCCCGTGTCCAACGTGAAGAAGTAGTTGAGATTGTCCGCCTTGGAAGTGGAATTAGGCACCTTGATGACCCTTGCGTGTGAGAAGCGCTTCTCAAGTTGTTTTAGCTCAGACTCCAAGGGCTCGATTGCTTTCGGGGTGTTGTAGAGAATGTTGATGCGTATTCTCTCAGGAGGGTAGTCAATCTGCTCGAGCGCATACAGAGCACGATCCATGATGATGTCCTGCTCGTTGGGTAGGTAGGCGACGATAAGGAGATCAATGATCGGTAGCTTGTGGTGCGGCGTGGGGAACAACCAGTTCTTCTCCTGCGCCTGCGTAACAATTTCTCTTGCCTCACGACAGGGAGTGATGCTGAAAAATGCCTCCAGAACAGTTGTGCCAGCAATGTAGAAGTTGGTGCACATGTAGATGAACCAGAAGATGGCAATCAAGCCATTGCTGCAGTACATGTACAGGCATACCGAGAAGACATAGTAGGAGGCGACTAGACCGAAAGGCGTCCATTCTGAGATGAAGGATGACGTGCGTCCAACTGTCTCAGAAGCGCTCAACCTGTTCGTCTTCAAGGTTGGCTTCTCGTTGACCGCAGGAGAGGCGACCTCCCCGACCTCGATGACGCAGTCCTTCGTAGAGTCTGACATCTTGAAACGAATGTATGATGCGACAGTGACGGTGGAGGGAGTAGTCAAAGCGAATGGTGACTATGGTGGAGGGGGTGAGACGAGTTCCTAGGAGCGGGTACAGAACATATATCCGGCCCTTGAGTGCACAAACTCTTAGTGCGTTTGGTAAACAGTGTGGCCGACAAGCTGTGACTGGCGAGGGGGCAATACTGCCGAAGGGTTCACGTCGAAACCGTCCTTACCGCCCGTAGGAGCTGGTCTCCATGCAAGATTCGTGCTCAACTGAGATCAGCATCGCCTAGCATCAACAGCGCCAAGTTATGATAATGAGATTGGAGTGGGTCAGTCCTGCACGTTGACCGTGTCGACCCTGGTACATGTCTGCATCTCGGGAATGGTGAATATGCCAAGTCACATGTCAAACCCACGCCCATTTTCGCGGTCAGCCAACAGGGTGCTTTTTACCAGTAGGCCGCAGTTTGATCCACGTCAACGAACTGCTTGTGCATACAGAATCGGGCGGGTTGGGAAGAAATCATGCGAGGGGCGACATGCCAGCAGCTATCTTCCGTCGCATGGCCCCAGTACCCGGTGTACATGGTGTCACCGAACCTGCAGAACTTGTGCAGGAGCTGTGCAGAAGCTGACTGCAAGAGCTGAAAGACCGGGCAGTGCTTGCGGTATTGACACGACAACGCGTACCCGCAGCGGCATGGTGAGTGCAGGAAGCACAGCTGCGATAGATCAGTGTAACGCCGACCCTGGTCGTTCCGGAAACGACTGATAGCGGTCGATGCTGGCAACGAAGATCAATGATCGAAACCGGGATGGTGATGAAGTTTCCTCAACAAAGATGAGGCAGAACGAGCGCGGGATGCATTGGGACGTCGAAACGTCTGTGCTAGCGCCGATGCACAGATGCTTTAGGGCAGGTGTACGGCGCACGTTCCCAACCCAGCGACAGCGGGGGCACGGCATCTTCCTCAACCTTCTCTTCTGCACCTCATACGGCGGCTAGTTAGCCCCATGCCACGACGTTCCATCCTACTTGCTATCAAGTACGGGCCTGCCAAGGAAGCTTGCATGCCTTTCCTGGCCCTGCAACAGGGCCGCGCACTCCCCGCTGAGGCAACGCCCGGACCATGACCCCCAAGAGACGGGCTACCATCACGTCCCAGATAGGGGACTTTTCGAGGCCAAACGACGTGATGCCAATGTTGGTCGGAAAAGCATCACGGCTCCTCTCCGCCCGGCGAGCATTGTTGCAAGCTTATGCCGGGGTCCTTACACCTTGCACAGCTAGCTGCATGCATATGTTGCAGACAAATACTGCCTCTCCAATTTGAGCAGCCTGTCTCGCCCTGTTTCTGTTCCGTCACTCTCTCTCTTCGCCATGTTCTACTCTCATTTGCTCGGTCTTGCCTTTGTGCATATCTTGCCTGCGCTTGCAGATGTCACACGTGGGCAGGACAACTGTACCTGCGGCTTCTATGACAGCCAAACCCAAGAGCTCTACACAGACTCCATCATCGTCTATTTCAATGAGACCACTCAATTGCCGATTGATTTCATTGCTGAAGACTTTGCCCAGAACTATGCGAAAGACTGGGTCCGTCCCCTGCCATAGCATGTGCTTTCGATCCAGCAGCTAATCCTTCCTAGAATGCTGTCTACCGCGAGGGTGCCTCTCCCGAAAATCTGAGATTCAACAATAGCGATTCACTTCAGCTTGTTGTTCAACCAACCACTGACGACCATCTTGTTCGCGGTGCTAGTCTTCGCACCAAGCGACGTGACATCCAGCATGGTTCTTTCCGCACTCTTATCAAGTCTGCGGACAGGGAAGCTGCGGGGACTGCGGCCTCAATGATGTGGAAGTACAATGAAACTGAGATCACCGAGCTTAGTGTCATGAACATGAACAATCAGAGGGATCCCTGGGTGGGCACCTTTGTTAACAACGAATTCACAACACGTAACCTCGGAATGAACTATAGCCAGCTAATCAACGGCACGGCTGCCAACCGCAACTACACTACGCTCGGCGGCGGTCTCGGCAATGGAAGCATCAGTCCATGGGAGTTCACCGAGTATCGCATCGATTGGACTGCAGACTACATCAACTTCTACATAGGTGGCAACCTCACTAGGCAGGTTCAACACGACAACAACAAGGGCATGCCATCGGTTCCGTCCGCCATGTTCTTCAAACACTGGTCGACCGGTAACCGCTACTCGATGCGTGGTCCGCCCCAACGAACAGAGTCTATCGCAGAGATTGGCTGGATACGCATGTTCTTCAACTCGTCGTCGACGAGCGTAGATGCTCGCGAAGACTTCGTCGCCAGGTGTCCATTGACTAATGCGTGCTCCATGGACGACATCGAGCTTCGTGGCTCAACCCCGTATGGGGACGATGCGGCGGAAAAGTGGGAGCAGCACAAGGGCAAGGATATTAAGCGCATGCCAGCGCTTTGGCTTTCCGTGTCATGCATCATCTTCTCGACCATCCTTGTCATCCACACCCTTATTCGACGTCTCGCTCCCAAGGTCAAGGGTGACAACAAGAAACCCGACCCAGCTTTGTTAAACGAGTCGAAACCATCGGAAGAGCAAAATAGGAACCCTTTCAGTGACAGTGCCTTCACAGTAGCATCGCACGAGATCTTCTCTCGTGGTGGTAGCGACCAAAAGACCCCATCAGCTTCTGAGAAGCGCGACTCGGCTGATGATGACATGGCTATCGAAAGGCTTCCCGGCACCTCCACCCTCGGAGGTTCTACGCCCAAAGACGGCCTATCCAGACCGAACTCGGTGCTCTTTGACAGCCGTGGCCCTACTCCTTTCAACAGCAACTTCAACACTACGCGCGAGGATCTCTACGCACCTATGCCACCGATGCCCGGAACGGCAATCTCGATGGGACGTGACTCCATGTTGACAATGGTAGATCCCCGAGCCTCGGCCATGACCCCGGGTACTCCAGGCACCGCAGTATCGAGAGGACACGAGTCGATGATGACACTGATGGACCCGCGCGCCACCATGAACACCTCTGCTCCCATGATCGCTCCACATGACAAGATTACAATGGAGACCGTCACTGAATCTGCTCTCCCAGCCCCTCGTATGCGCCCTCAACCTCTACCTCAACGGCAACGTATCGACCATCTTGCTGGTTTGACCGCCCTCTGCTCTCTCGTGGTCACCCTGATGCATTTCGGTCTTACCTTCGTCCCTGCGATTGTCACACCGGGTGCGTCCGCACACAACGCCTCTGAACCATGGGCACAGAGAATCATCGGCCCCTTCCTGCTGAACCAAATGTGGCTCGGTGTCTTCTTCACAACCTCGGTGCGTTTCCTTACCGCACCGTACTTGCGCAAGGGTAAGATGGATGAAATTGCCAAGGCAGCTGTACGCCGAACACCTCGTCTCATGATTCCCGTTGCCTCCATGGCACTGCTAGAGTACTTCTTCATCGACGTTGGCGCAACAAAGTTCTTGCAATACATTCCTTCCCTGACCTGGTCGACCTGGCCCTACGTGAGCCGCTACGAGAACTTTGGGCAGTACATTTCCGAGGTTCTTGAACTCATGTTTCTCGTTCCCAACGCCGTTCCGCAAATCACATTACACTACTGCACTGGTGTTCTTTGGACCATTGCCGTGCAACTCCAAGGCTCATGGCTTGTCCTCCTCGGCGCTGTCGTCGTCTACGAGATCAAGACGCCCTGGAAGCGCATGTGCTACTATGCTTTCTGCCTTGTCAACCACTGGTACGCGCAGTCTTGGGGCACATACCTCTGGCTTGGTCTGCTCCTCACCGACCTAGACGTAACCTACAAGTGGAAAGCGTTCCTGAACAAGCGACCATCAGCCTACTACGCGACCATCACTTTCTTCTGGTGCTGCGTCGGCGCCAGTTTCGCCGTCAACGTCATTCCCAACTGGGTCGACACGGACTTCAACTTCTCGACTGCGGAGCGTGGCATCCACCCCGACCCTGTTTCCGGCGAGCCCATTCTCAACACCGACTCTGCTGGGTACCCTCCATACTACACTCCCCGTCTTAATGGTGTGCTCTTTGCAGGTGGCATGCAAGCCATCGTCGAGCTCTCTGCCGCCGTCCAATGGGTTCTCTCCACACCCCCTTTCTTGATCCTCTTCCCCCACGTCTTCACCATCTACTTGCTCCACGGTCTCGTCTTCTGGACGTACGGATCCTGGCTCATGGTCTTGCTCGCCGGTCGCGGCTTCAGCTATGGTATCAATATCACCATTGTGGGGATAACATCCTACGGTGTCCTCTTCGCCTGCCTACCCATTATCACGCCCATCATCGAGGCGTTGGGCAAAGACATGACGGCATTGGTATGGATGACGGCTACCAAAAAGTCGCCGCCTAGGCGCCGCACTTTGTTCCCCTTCCCCGAGGACCTGTTCACTGGTCGTGCCGTCAACGCTGTTACCGACGACAAGAAGGATGTGGAGAGTGGCATGGGTAACCGTGCTTCTGATACAAGCACCCTCAACGGAAGCAACACGAGCAGCCAACGGAACAGCAACGACAAGGGCAAAGGTGCATCTACGACCGTCATGGAGTACAAGTTGAAGGCCTTCTCGACGGGTGACGACAGGAAAGAACCGCATCCATCGTCGCGCGTCAGCCATTTCTCTACTGATTGATGACTGACAGAGTCGTTGTGAATGAGAAATTTGTATCTCCGGGAACGTGTAATGCTGGGTGGTGTTATTTGTAGTTTTGACATTACGGAATCGTCGGTTCTGTTGCGATTTCCTTCTTTGTAGGTATTATAGTGGAATATGATTTGGATCTTCAACACGTGTCACAATGTCAACTTCGCGCTGCCTAGGCCTTTGTATGAGGCGGCTTTCGGCTTGCCATGACCTGTATTTTGTGAGAGGTGAGTTGAGGAACCGATATTGATGATTAATTGTTGCTTGGTGTCCGAAAGCTTATGACTAGTATTCACAGCTGCGCAATGCAGGCTCAATACGGAATTAAGATCCATCCGGCACTCTACTCGAAGCACAAGGAAATGACCAACATGATGCGCGTTACCGCAAGACAAGCCACCCGGTGACTGTCTACTCGACTATCTCAAGCTCGCCCGTCCTGTGCTTGGCAAAAGTGTCCTTGTGCTCGTTCCATATCCGCATCAACTCGTCGACGTACTGTTGGTGTATCTTGTTGATGTAGTCGTTATCTGGATGCTTGTCCTGCATCACCCGCACAGGACGTCCCACAACGATGTTGATGGGTCTGCGGTACGGCATCATGCCAACGTCGTAGTTGAAGATACCCCGCGCATGGAAGATAGGCACGGTGAAGCCCATGAACTTCTTGACAAGCAATTGGAACTTGTGTATGTAGGGATGGGAATCGGTGTCGAGCTGGTCGTATACGTCGTTTTCGCCGAAAGCGAGGACAGGCACGAGATCAGCACTGGTGCGTATGGCCATCTTGACAAAGCCTTTGCGGCGGTTGAGGACGAGCTTTATGGAGCCGGGGCGCGCATCGAGGGATTCACGTGCGCCACCTACGACAATGGTGATGGCGCGGCCCATGCCTTCGTTGTTGGGGCCGCCTTTGGAGAGGATGTTTTCGCAAGACTCGCGGGACACAGAGGCCATGCCGAGACGGAGGGCGTATTCGCGGTAGACGGGGTAGCGGAAGTTGGAGTCGAGGGTCAGCAGGGCGTTGGTGATGCCGGGGAAGAGCTGGGAGAAGCCCAGAGCCTCGGTTGCAAAGGCAGCGAAGGCGCCATGGGATATGATGCCATGTGGGTGGTAGCCAAATATGTACTTCCTAGTGGGCTCCAGCTCCTGTGAGCGATGAAGGCGCGCGGGGAAGTAGGAAGCGAAGAGCGACCAGACGGGCAGGCGGCGGAGACGGTCGCTGCGAAAGGAGAGCTCGCCCGAGGTGCCAGCATTGGAGAAGAGGACGTAGACGGTGTAGGGCAGGAGGACTGGCCAGAGCAGAGGGATGCTGCAGAGGAAGAAGAAGATGGCCAGGCCGCCGACGATGCTGAGCGTGTGCATGAGGACGGCGAGCGTCTGGAGGCGGCGCTGGACGGGGACGTTCATAGGCGCAAATCGTATTCTGCGACGGTCAGCATCACCACGTCTCAGTAGAGATGGTTCCGACTCACTTGCTCTTGGACCATCCCGCGCCGGCCTGTCGCCCCGTTGTGAGCTCCGAGTTCCTGCGCTTGAGGTCGCTCCTTCGGTCTGCTCTGGCGACCTGAAACTCCTGCGGCGGCTTCACGCTCGTCAGCGCTTTGCCATTGCCGTTTGCATGCTTGTCGTGCATGCCGTTCTGTGCCTGCTCGCCCTGCTTGCGGCCGAGCGAGCCATGCGAGTTGCGCGACGAGACGCGACGGTGGCCCTTGACTGTTGGACTGCGGGGCGAGCCGTCCTGGCCCAGGCCCTCGAGCGACGTCTTCTCGTCCTCCGAGGGGATCCTGATGCCATTGGGCTTTACCTCGTCCATGTGGCCTCGCACTTTGTTCCCACCATCTTCGGCGGTGCCGTCGGTGCCGTTGGCATGTGATTGTGGCTCCAAGCCATCTTCGGCGGCGTCGGCGTACGACTTGGGCGGCAGATGGTGCTCTGCCCGCTCTTCAGGCGCCGAGGGCTCGGGGTTCAGCGACATGGCTAGCGATGGGCTGGGACAAGAGCAGTGGTGGAGAGGTGCTGGGCGGGACTAGAGCAACGGGCATGTTTTGGGTTTTGTTGGCGCGCATAGCGTGTTGGACCTGCCTGACGTTCCGCGCGTGGAAATGACGTACAGCTGTGGCTCAGTCTATTCCTCCCACGCGCCCCGGCAGCGATAGGAGCCACGACCAACGCCGTGTTTCGTTGCTATCGCATCCACTGTCCGTTACGCTTCTCTGGACAAAATCGCCCTCACCACGACATCTTCGTCTTCGCTAGTCCCAGCTGTGGCGCAGCTCCACCCGAGCCTCACCACCGCGTCTCACGTGCTTGCCACTTCCTGATTCGTCACTATCAAGACATGCTCTTACCTGCGCTGCCATGATTCTGGAACATTGCCTGCAGCCCACGAGCGGAAACCATCCTCCGTCCGACTGACGATAGGTACTCTGCTGCCTGAACCCATCATCAGGCAAACATACTGAGTCGACTAAGAGGAAACCCTCAACATGTCTTTCCACGCCACAGCTGCACACTCGTCACGCATTACCAAACCGAGAAGAAAAAGTGCAGTCGCAGCATTAGGTCTCAAACGAACAACCTCGTTACCGTCAGCAGCAAGTTCGAAGAGGCGATCATTGCCGGCCGAGACTGTGACTTGGTTTGAAGACGACGAGCAGCTGGATGACACTGGTGTAGTAATGCAAAATCTAGCCCATGATCTCAACTTTCGCGATGTTCCCCAGTACATGGAGTACATCCGCAATGGCATGTTCAGCAATATGCTAGAGAAAGCAGGCATGAACTCCACCCGAATAGCAGAGGTTCTGAATTTCCGAAGAAGATTGCCACCGTTTGTCACGATAGCGCATATTGATGCTCTGAGTACCTCCTCGACGCACAATGAGCGAGAGATTGCTGAGCTGGCAAAGGCGGGCGTTGTGCGGAGAGTGACAATACCCAATCGCGGTGTCGGTGCTGCTGCTGTGGGTGATGGTATTGCTTCGGTGCGGGAATGGCAGGCACTCGTACAGGCACATGGCGAGCTATCTGAAGACCTAAAGGGTAAACCATCCAACAAATCATCCAAATATGCATAGCTAACATGGCGCCAGCAAGATACATAGCAGCCATGAACAGGAACCCCACATCTGCCTCCATTCCCGGCACAACCTTCACGTCTCCGGAGCTCTCAGCATTAGTAACCTTCGGCTTCCTCACATCAGCTACAAACTATCCATCCAATACCTCTCTTTTTGCTTCACCAGGCAACAGCTCACTTCTCGCCGTCTCAAAGTCCGGCTCTCGCCACGCTGCCGGCTCACTGGACGCTGCTGGCGGCACACTAGCAACCCAGCACATTCACGGGGGATCTGGATCGCGTCCATCTATCGCAGCACAGTACAACTTCTCGCTTCTCAACATGGGCGCGCATATCAAGTTGCTCGTTGACGCGCGAACCCACTTGCTCGCCCTGCTGAAGAAGACCAAGCATAGGGAGATGCCACTTGATACCCTCCGCGAGCGGTGGGACGGTGGTGTCACAGCCAACGATATCAAAGCGGAGAGGAAGAAGTTGAGGGGCGAGTTTGCGGGGGTTCTACCTGGGCGAACGAAGAAATGGAAAGCCTTCTATGGAATGAGATTTGACTGGGTTTTGGAGGAATGTATGGGTGCTGGGCTGGTTGAACTCTTTGAGACGGGGAGCGTTGGTAGAGCTATTCGAGTAATGACATGACATGGTTGAGCTGTCTCTATACTACTCGGACATGTTCAGTCGTCACCGGCCAGGGTGGAGTTGATGATCGACGTTCGGCATACCACCTTCCTACACGCGTGCAACCCAACGCCGATCAGTTTACCTGAAACTCAAGGTGGGACAGATGACGCGTGTCAACACACCGTCACACGCGAGGAATGCGCACAGTAATTTCTTCACTTTGCCGCTTCTTTGTATGATGCTGTGCTGTGCTGCTCTGCTATCTACAATCTGTTTCAGTACCATGTTTTACACCGAATACCTCGACCTCTCGCCCTGCATCATATGCTTGATAAACTCTGAACCCCAACTCCACTGATGTAGCCTGATCGCGTAAGCATGACAATTTGGTCCATTTGTTCCCCGTAACCATACGCCTGCACTAGTAGAATGTCAAGTACGTGACTGAAGTGCTCATGTGAAAATGCAGTAAAATGTGTGCCGCGTAGTTGATTTTCCAAATCCAACAAAGACGGCGCCTGGTGGAAACGATTGTAGTGTGCGTACTGCCAGCAACAATGGTTGCGCATGGAAATGTTACCAGAGACATAACAGGGCCAAGTCCAGCAATCGCCGTTACTGGATGTATGTGTGCATGGGCGATCCCACGAAACTTGTGTTTGTAATCCATCGATCGCTCATAGCCATGTGCGATACAAGAACCGAGTGGAAGTAGTCCCGGGGCAGATGATGTCCAATTTTGTAAGTGCTAGGGTACTGATACACGATTGTGGAGCGATCTGACGTCTCATCTGTAAAGTAGATGGTCCTGCAAACCGGAGACGTCAGTCACTACAGAGTAAAAGACAAGTATCAGACCACCTACCGGAGATTAAAACCATCAAGATACGTAAAGATACTAATCCATATAGAAATCGCCTTTGAGGATCCGTTCCTGCATGGCGTCGGGCACCTTGGGCTTCGGCATCTCGCGGACAGGTGGCTCCATGATGGTGACACTCTTAGCACGTTGGTGCGTTGGAGCAGACGGACTCAACATTCCGCTGGGGCCGGAGATGGAGCCTCGCTCGGCTCGTGATCGGAGGTTTTCAGCGAAATTGTAGCCTTCGCCTGTGGAAGACGACGTTAGCGAGTAGTTTCCTAGTATGTTCTCGGACTGCTCTACAATGGTGGAAGGCCAGATGTGTGATATGGATGTAGATCGCCGCGAATGTGCATGGGTAAAGGGACGAAGCAGGGTAGCGGAAGAGGGCAGTGACTGTGACAATGAAGACAGACCTCGACCTCGACCAGTCGGGGGAGAGGAAGCTTTATGGATGGGTGGTCTACCATTTGGGTTCCCAACGCCTCCGTTGCTCTGCCTGACATCCCGCATTGCACGAGCTCCGAAGCTCAGCCGTCGAGCAAAGGGTGTGGCTGGGTTGCTGCTGCTGGCAGACGTGGCAGGGGCGTAATCATCCTCGAAAGGGCTCTCGTCGACGGAGCCAGAGTTAGCACTGGAGATGCTCTCGGTCCGGGTTCGCGGGGTCTGGAGGAAAGGTGATGTCTGGCCGGGCGAGGCACCTAGGCCGATGGTGGTGAGGGAGAGCCGCCGCCGTTGAGCGTTGGCAGCTGCTGTGGTGATGGGGCCCGAGGCGGGCTGTTGCTGGCCTACATAGCTGTTTGACCGACCGAAGAGGTCCTGGAAGGTCTGGCTAGTCACTGAAGCACGTCGGCGAGTCTCCGGCGAAGGTAGCGGCGGCGAGTTTCGACCGTTGGCGGACATGGTGAGAGTGACAGCGGAGTCTGGCGGAGATTCAAAGTGCGTACAGAAAGGTCAACGGGATTGAGGGGTCGTCGGCGTAGAACAAATCAGAACGGGTTGCTCGAAGCAACAGAGCAAGGGGGTGGGATGATTGATATGTCGCTAGGCGCACAGACAGGGTCTCGGAGATGCAGTACGTCAGCGGGGGTTGATGGCGTGATAAGCGGATTGCCTTTGCAAGGACTCGCGTTGGACGGCGTGGACTAGTAGGCGACTTTGGCGCAGCGAGTTCAGAGATGTAGGTCGAAATGGCAAGAAACAGGGACGATAGACTGGAGAGTAATATGGAAGCAACAGCAGGTGTCTTGGCTGCGCTTGCCAAAGGATGCCTATCCGCGCTAATTCTGGAAGCGACTTAGCTCGGCTCCTTCCCCGCAGTCCGGCCATGCACATGTGTGGATAAAGGACGTGGCCCTTTCACCTGCCATCCAACCACACGCAAACGCCACTCGAGCCTAGCCGCTACACTCCCCGCAGTCGACCTCTCGACCCACCCTCTCGTGTCCACAACGACTATCGCGATCAACACGGACACGGTAAGTTCCTAGCTAGCATAAGCTTGGTACGAGCTATCTTGCCGCTCAGATCCCTTCACTTGTTCACCTGCACTGCATGTGTACTTGGTCACGACATTTACACGCCATACAACCTGCACGACTGATGGCCCTGTTATCACTGCATCTGTCCACAGCCTTTGCGAGACGAGTGTCGACTACAAACTGCCACTTTAGTCTCGTGTCGTGGCTGGATCCGAATGCATCCCTATGCCATGCGGAGACGGCGGAACATCTGACAAACATATGCTCTGTAACATGTCGCATACTGCGGGGAGCTTACAACAAGCGTCATATGCCCCGGTTCACTGGCCGCGAGCAGAAACGGAAGGTTTATCGCTAGTGTGAGTGCATCTTGGACTCTACACCGGACGAACACCCCACTATGTTGGAGTCCAGACGCACCACAAAACAACAGCCACTTGAGCAGCATTGTGTGTAGACCAAATGTGCGCCTTGAACTTAGCGTTCCGATACACCGGCCACTTACACGTACCCATGACAGAGTTGTTGTACGACATGCAGCTACGTCTTACATGATTGGTTCCTATACACGTCCGATGCCGACTTGCTATCTTGCATGCCTACGAGGGATCTATTCCGACTTTCACACCGAGATGAAGCCTGGTCTATATCAGCACCTAGCGTGCCAGGTGCGTCAATGGTATAGTACATGAGTATTCACTTTCTGCCGCACTTGACGACATGTGAAGGCCTACGGCATGTGAAGCTCGACTATGAAATGCGCCCGCTCCACTTCGTGCATATTGGTCTTGTTTCGCGTCAGTCAGCCGTCGGCCACACTCCCAGTTCCGCTTAATCTTTCTATATATCGGAGCTTGGCACTGTATGAATGCGGACCCTCGTATCATCTGATATTTGCAGCTTAGGCGTCGCACTTGATCGTTTTTGGTTTATTTAGTCCACAGCATACTCCAGAATACCCCAATTTGCTGTATTAGATCATGAAACAGGCACTTTCAGGTTCGCACCATGTTCAGAAGCACGGACTCTACAGCGTACAATGCTGAAGCTACAACGTAGCGAAAAATATATTGCTCAAACTACATTTGCAAGGATTGTAGAGAATCGGAAGGACAGACCGAGTATGTCCGTAAAAAAAACAAATGGCATCAAGGTTCCGGTGAACAATCGACCGTAAAAAAAGGCGAAGGAATGAAGTGAAGAGAATCTAAATCATCCGGTCATTCACGAACCGAAGTCGGGTGGTCTTGGAGGAGGAGGAAGAAGAAGAAGAAGATGACAAAACGAAGCCCAACGAAGACAGTCCGAAGTCCGACCACCTTGGGCAAAGAAGAAGAAAACGACAGCTAGCGCTGCGGACAGCTGTGGTGTCGTAAGGAGAGACAAGACGGTATTAGATAGTGAAGAATGCCACAAGAAAGGAATGGAAAAAATGCAAAATGCCGCCAGCGCCCATACAAAAAGCAAGATGAGAACTAGTGACACCTCCACCCGCTCAACAATTGTCTTGACTACGAGACACACCGCTTCCTGACTGTAATCACTGCATCGCCCGCTTCGGCTCTCGCTCGCCTACAGCCGATCCTGGCCTCTTACGATTCTCGTAGACGATGTTGCGGAAGAGAGTCATGTAACGTGCAGGCGCATGCGCGTCAATCAGCTTGCTTTCGATATTCTGCAACACAGTCCGGTGGTTACGATATATGTCTTCCGGCGGTAAGGAACCGAGAGCGTCGAGAACGAACTGATCATCTTCATCTGACTGTGCTCCAATCAGTGCAACGTATAGGTTGCTTTTGGCAGGGTCCGATAAAGCCTCCATGCCACTCCATTCAATGCCTTCGTATGCATTCACATTGCGATCTGTGACACGGTCGAGCATGGTAACGAGAGCCGCCGCTGCTCGTGCAGCCACATCTTTGGTATCAGCCTGGCGGTGGTGAAATTCATCAATGGCGCCGACTAGTGACGTTAACTGTTCTGCGCAACTGGAAACGTCGAACCGAGGCGGGCCTTCGGAGAGGATTTTGGGCCCCTTGGCTATGTACTCATCCAAAGCATCGAAAGTCAATATGATGCGCTTGTTGATCTTTTCAAAGAAGACAAGGCTTTCGAAATCCGCATCAATGATCTTGCGCATTTGAAGGTACAAGCTGGGATCCCTACTTGCGTATCGTATGATGAGATCCGTCATCTCTTGGTACTTCTTTGATCTTTCCGAGGTCAATGGCGATTCAGGATACCGAAACTCCCCAGGAAGCGCTTCTTCGGGCTCGAAGCATGACAGCATTTCGATGACCGTTTCCTTCAAGTCGTCCTCGTTTTCAGGTACGTCGTCGTCTCGATAAACCCACTTCAAGTCGCTGGCGATGTTGGCTAGGCCTTTGGTGTCTAAGATCTCCGCAGGCTTCACGTCTTCAATCTTCGAGCCGTCAGGTGAAAGGTGAAGAGGTGTCTTCACCATGTCACCTGGGGAAGTTGAGATGATCTGATCTCCGACCCAATAGATATGCTTGGGACTACTTTTAGTTATGTTTCGACAGCCATGCAATGGTAGTCGTACCTTACACGCAAGGCCCTTTTCATTGGCGCCACACGTACACTCGGGCCTCCTTAGCTCTCCACCCATAGCCACGGTAATATCGTCCTCAAGATGAAAGAAATTCTTTGGGCTACCACCCGTGCTGTACTCGTCTTCCGAGACTGCACAATACTTCAACCTGATATCGCTACCTTCCAGTCCTTTCTTGGCACGCCTCCGTAGGTCGGTATCGAAAGCCGAGACATTGTATTGAAGGTTTTTTGTCGATATAACCAGGGAAGGCGTAGGGGAAACGGTCGACTCGACTGAAGGTAGAGGTTGATCTTGGTCGGAGTGTCCCGATGACTGCGTACTAGTTCTTGCTGCCCTTGCGGCCCCGGCACGAGTCGTAACCATGTTCTCTCCAAGAGAGAGCTTCGAGAATTGCTCCGCTGACATAAAGAACCTTCGTTTTGAGGTATTTTACACAAAAAGCCCTGTGAGGAGCTATATATCAATCCAACTCCCCCAGCTCCACGCCACCATCTTAGGTGATCCATCGTGTAGGCAGAGCATGTCCCCCATCTCACGACGGCGCTTAACGAGTAGGCCTCCCGTGCCGTAGAGCATCAAGACGTGTGAAGCGGATGTGGCTTGCTCGGGGAGAACCGAAAGTAGGGGAGGAAAACTGTCATCGCCGCAGTACTGCCTGGCTTACTAGAGCGAGTATGGTAGGATTACAACGGACATTTGCCGCAACTCCGTGCATATTGGTGCCTTTATCGCGTCAATCACCTGCTTCCAGGCAGCATAACTGTCATAATACCCACTTATCCATGAGTATTCTCTGGTATACACCAATGAGATTGTATCAGTAGACCCAATGCCCAGTCTGCTTGGGGCGAAGCGAATAGTGCTTTAACCCAACACGGTTAAATTAGGGGCGGCCAGCGATCAAGGAATTGCCTTCTCCAGAGAATTATCTCATTTTGCCGCCGGACCTCAATCTCAGAAATGCCGCTAAATGGTCGAGCTCAGCTATCGCAGGCTGAGTTGGGGTGATAATGCAAGGCACGGCTTTCGCGCACCGCAGCGGAGGCGACTCTCGTGATCCAGGTTGCAGCAGCAGGAATGCCACCTCAATGCAAGCCCGAATGCGTACCGAAAGGCTGTACGCAAGAAAGCGCGCAGCCAGAGACAATCGACGTGATCGCAAATTCGATAGAGCTGCCTCAGGTTGCAGGCAACATCGGTCCGCGATGGTGGAGTAGCAAGAGTTGACGGTCGCTCGGACTCCAGCTCAGCCTCGCAAACCTTGCAATCGCCAGTCAATAGGTAACCTAAGACCGTTATAAGGCTGACTGGAGTGAAAGGAGTAATACGCTTCTAGTTAAGCTTCTGACCGCATGAAAACATTCATCATGCGTGGCACACTCCGACAATATCCACCTTGTTGAGGATGCCTTGGGCCTCGCATCGCAGACCCAAGAGGTGGCATATTCTTCACACGCGACTACACTACGCAGTGCACTAGTGATAGCGAAGGCTTTCGTGGCAGTGAGAGGGCTGAGGGGTTGGGCGCATGCCATTGTTGATAGATGCATAACGTAGTTCTATCATGTTCCCAAAGGCTAGATCGCGTCGCGAGGCCCGCCCGTCCACACAAGCAGGCTCACCATCCGCGCATCGAGCTATGACGAGCGCGTGGACTTTGCCATACGAACCCAAGCTCCATGTCTCGAAGATGGCTTTCGGGAGTATATTTAATCAATGGGGCGGGGCAGATTTGAGCCTCTTGCATGATACCGCCCATTCAGCAGTTCCGAGTAGCCGCCGTGCGAGCGAGGAACGGAACGGCCCCAGGAGAGCAACGGTAAAGATCGAACAACTATGAAGTCTTGTCGCAGATTGAGACAAGCCCCCCAGATGCGAGCTGCGCGGTAAGTTTGTCTCTGGTGTGGACAAGGGTTTGCGAGGCGTGGAAATATGCAACGGCTTCCACCCGCAGTGTTCGGCCGTGGCGTGACGACACCGTGGCCAACATCGTGGTGATCCGCGCTAGCTATCTAAGCATGCTAGGTACCATTACACAGGGCCGGCTCGGTTCAGGACTTGCTAGATTGTGTAGCTTGTTGTTTTATCATTGAAACTAGTGGTGCAAGGTACGCAGCACATACCTAGCTGTGAGTGATCGAGAATGACACCCGGGCAGGCACAGACAGTCAGGTGCTGCGTCGCCGCGCTCACCAACATCCCGCATCACCACAAAGGAAAGATTGAAGCTGAAGGATCAAGGTGGAGCCCACCTGCACTATGGAATTTGTTGGTACCCGGCTCTAATCAGAACCGACTTAGTCTGCTGTACCATAGCGGCACAGCACTGAAGCAGTTAGAGCGACTGACGCGGGGGCGCAA
Organism: Alternaria panax; assembly: GCA_019702505.1. Taxonomy (NCBI): domain Eukaryota; kingdom Fungi; phylum Ascomycota; class Dothideomycetes; order Pleosporales; family Pleosporaceae; genus Alternaria; species Alternaria panax. The sequence continues at coordinate 4,877,423 of JAANER010000001.1, read as the reverse complement.
AGCTATCAGGTGCTCGGACAGGACACTTTGCGTTGCGCATTCCATCTACACTTTCACGCACGTTATTACTGGTCTTGATAGACCGCCTAGATCTCTCGGCTACGCAAAGACGCAACCGTTCTCGTATTCGATAACTTGAGACGCACGTCAGCTCACCCAGCCGCGATCATGTCTCAGTCTACGTCACCTTCTATACCCGGCTTCTATCGCATATTCTTCACTTATGTCGACCCCATAATCTGCGCCTGGGGCGCAACCATGGACTTTTTCATGCCCACCACTGTCCTCTCGTCACACATTCCCTCTCCCATTCCAGACATCGGTCATGCCATGATCCTGAAGCAACGCGGCGGCGGTATGCTAAACTTTGGCATCATATCTGCTGTCCTGTTGCGATACACTCACGATATGAACATTTGGCGCATCGTCCAGTTCTCTTGCTTCGTTGTCGACTTGGCTTACTATTGGGCGGTGTGGGAGGTTTTGGTCAAGCAGAAAAGACTGGATCTAGGAACATGGAGGGCGGAGGATTGGGGAAGTATTGGAATCACAGCGTTTGCAGGCTTAGTGAGGCTGGCGTTCCTGGCACAGGTGGGGTTTGGTGAAGCTAAGACGAATGAAGAGAAGAAGGACTTGTAGATCTCCAGAAGTGATTTCCATGTACACGGTCTTTATCAGAGATGGATGTAGACTCGCGAGGCGGTACGAAATTTCCACAATTTGTTATGTTATCAGCCTCACTGTTCATTGTTTCGAGAGGTATCAGAAGATAAGAGCCATGGAGATAGTTGCTTGATTGTGTCGCTCATTTACCCTCATATTACTCCAGAACCCAATGCCATCCACTCAGCTATGTCTTCACGACCGCGTGATACTGTTGATTCAAGCTCTTGAAATTCCTGTAACTCAGCCGCGAACACGACCGCCTGTCTCGACCCGATTCTTAATGCAACGAAATGGAGAATCTGAATGATCCATTCCCGCAAATCATGCGTAATGAGTACACACGTACCCGCGGTATACACCGGCTGTATGACCTGCATCAGCCTTGGCGAAACGATTGAGTCAATAAAGGTACCCGGCTCTCTTATGAAATCGTCGCCTTGATCATCCTCCTCAGACTTTTTCCCGTGTGCGAAAGGATGAGTGGGCGACGGTACCATACCCGTTGTTTGAGGCACCGCGGAGATGATTGCCGCAACATTAGCCCGCAGCATATCCTCCTCGTTCTGTATGCATAACTTTAGAGAAACGTCGTCAAAGCTCGGTGACGTATGTTCTTCACAAACTCTCACCAGATTCGTCCTTATGATTTCGTGTATTTTGATTCCAAGAAACCGCGTATAGTTCCACATCTGCGTTATGACAGGGTGGAGGCAGAGGCTGTACATATTTCCATAGTAGTGATACGAAGGTGCGTTGAGACGTACCCTCTTGGGATGCCAGGCTAGAGGTAAGAGAGCCTTGATCCTGTTTAGGTCTTGATCGAGCTTCCTGGCTTCGTTGATTATTTCGACAGGACCATGGCTTTTGTCTTGACTGAGTTTGACGACAGCGTGCATGGCATGCAGCATGCCCATCATGAACTTCTTTCCAAGCTCCTGGAATCCCCCACCTGTCGGCATTTGGTCATATAACTCCTGCACGCCTTCTAGAAGTTCGTTTATGAAGTCAGTGTATATTTCAGATGCAGTTCGTACAAGTGGTTACTAACTGGGAATATTTGTTCCCAACTCAAGCGTGAAGAACAGCGCAACACCATAAGACTGCAGGAAGATCTGTCGGCCAAGTTCTGTATCGAACTGTGACTTGCCTCTCAGCACGAAAAGCGTGTAAGCGCCACTGACGTGCTTGGACCATCTGGCTATAGAGCTCTTGTCCGTGTATCTCGTGCTCTCGTACATACCAAGTAAAATAACGGAGATTACAGTGCTGTCTTTGATGGCTGTTTCGTGCGAGGTGAGCGCCCTGTTTGTTTCTTCCAACGCGGAAACGTATGCAATACGCGCTTTCTGCATTACAGCTGGAGACTTGACTGCGTTGGAGAAGACAGCTAGACTTAGGGCTCGAAAGCTCTCGCGGAGAGCATCCTCAACATTGGGTTGAGACAAGAGAAATGGAATCCATTCAAATTGGCCTCCTTGAGGGAAGTCGGCAGTGCCTGCGTAGTTGGCTAAGAAGTAGCCTTGAGCCTGCGCTTCGATATTCGGCGTAGGTTGCACAACCATCTCAGCACTTGGCGGTATTCGTACCGGATACATCCTCTGCATGCTTCTAATTTTGTTATGCGCGCCACGTCTCGAAGATGTTGTCGGCTCTTTTGATTTGGCAAGCTCTTCGTAACGCCTCTCCGCCTTCATCGCCACAACATTGCTTTCATTCTTGAACATCAGCGAGACCAAGTCCCGGTATCCATGGCATTCTTTGCCTGCGCGAAGACATTGTGAGCATGAGGGTCGCTTCTGGTCACACTTGAACAACCAAATCAGCATTCTAGACACCTGGTCGTAGGCGCACTACATACCCTGATTCTTCTGTCCCTACAGGTTTTGCATCCTAAAGAAGGTCTCCCAACATTAGGCATCGCGACAGATGATGACTAATTGCCCGGTGATGATACGATGCAGTTCGGATACGCACTGCTAATTTCTCACCTACATACATTGATGGGGAGGGAACGCCACGTTGTACTAGGGAGAGCAAGCGAGGACGCAAGAACTGCCCAGGTGCCTACCCCGCCATCTAATCACCGCTAGCTTGTACCCCAGCCAGCCCTGCTTTCTTTTCGACCATCCATGGATCGGATGGTACTGCTGCACCAAGACTTACAGGCGCATCGAATCACATTATACCGCAATTCGGTTCGCATGTTCTAGTACACTGTAAATAATGTCTTCTATATACAACGAATCGGTAAGCTCATCACACGTAATATGTACAAATCATCAAGCCTTCTCTGCGATCCCCAAAGTAACTCAAGCAGCGTCCCTCGAGTCGACCTGCTCCAGATGTGCCGAAACGCCTTTCTTCTCAGTATACTCGCTCTCAGTATCACTAACATTAAAGCTATCGACGACTGTGCTTTTGAACTTCCTAGCAGGAACACGCTTCTCGAAGAGGAGATCGAGCTCTCCGTACGTTCGGCCCTTGGGCTCAGGAAGACGGAAGAACGCCCAAAGGAAGCAGCAAAAGCAAGTTCCGGCGTAGAAGAGGCCACTCTTTGCCCCCCAATTCCAGGCACCAGGGTTGAGCATACGTGGGGTGATGACGTTGCCGATAATGGAACCAAAGTTATAGAAGTTTCTTGCTAAGACGACTGTCTTTTGGCGAAGACGGGTAGATGGGATCTCTGCGACGATGGAGTAACAGACAGGTCCGACCGTGCAGTTGTATGCAGCAGCAAAAAGCAGAAGCATAGCGCCAATGCTCCATTGCGCACCGATGTTGCCAGCTGGAATGAAACCGAGGCCTCCGATAATGCACAACAACGCGACCATGACGAGGTCACCGTAGACATACAAAGTGCGGCGCCCTACACGTTGGATCAAGATCCAGGCCATGAAGACACCAACGCCACCAATCGCATATTGTCCCAGGCTCATGGAGAAAGCGTCTGCGTCGCTAAGGCCTGCTTGCTGGAAAAAGTATGTTGAATAGCCGATGAGACCTGCTCCGCAGAAAGATTGTGTAAACCATGCCATGGCAGCAATCTCAGTCCGACGAAGATCGGTACCCTTGAAGCAGTCCAAGTACGAGGTGCCTTCAGATACCGCCATTTCCATGGCGTTGGTATGGCGCATCATAGCGATGGTCTCGTCAGCGTTGAAATCTGGCAGCTTCTCAGGCGAGGTCAGGCGCATCAACATCTTCTTCGCTTCGTCGTAGCGGTCTTTTCGCACAAGCCACCATGGCGATTCGGGTGCGAACGAGATGCCAATCATCAATGGGAGAGGCCAAAGCCACTGCAGGGCGTATGGGATCCGGTATGCCCATTGGTCGGGGCGTTCGGCTACACCCTTGAGAACACCTGAGGCGAGGAACTGACCGATAACCCAGCAGAGGTTGACGTATGTTGTGAGGATTGGGCGGAGCGGAACCGGTACGACTTCGGCAGCATAGGTGCAGGTCAGGGTCTGGAAGACACCCCATGGGATTCCGCACAGGATGAGACCACATAGAAGCATGACGATGTTCTGCGCAAAGAAGACGATGAAGATGAAGAAGTTGACGACAAACAGCGCGCCAATCATCGTCTTCTTGTATCCGAAGCGATCCGCAATGAGACCATTCAGGAGCAGACCCGTAAACTCTCCGACGTATGCACCATTCGTAAGGCCAGCTTGCCAGGCAGCAGTAAGTTCGAAGGTACCATCAGCGAGCTGTTGGCCAAACTTTTGCTTGAAAGCAGGGACTGCCATCAGATTGGCGATCAAAACTTTGTCGAAACCTTCCATAATAATGGCTGCGGAAAGCAGAACCGACCAGGCAATGGCCTTGGGATACAACTTGATACCCTGTCGCAAGGTCATCTGTTGTTCTGACCGAGTCGCGTTGCCGGCATCGTGGGCAACTTGTTTGATGTCCGGGACGGCGAGCGATAGGCGGCGTGCTTGTTCAGAGTCGATGGCGACGACACTGCTGTTGCGACGAGACATGGTGGCCGTGTCAAAACGAAACGGTATTGAACCTTAGAAGTGAATTAACGAACATGGGTATATCCAAAGTATGAAGTAGGATACTGTGGGCCAAACCAGACCTCCCCTGAACGTGGAGCTGGTGGGACGCGAGGCTTGGATGGTGATCTCTCCTGGTGGATCTCGTTCTACTTATACAACTTCACGCCTACAGACACGCGATACCCATGTATAAGCTGAGATCGTACCAAGTCAGAAGCCGGGGGGTTGTGGAGTGAGCCAGATGATGCGGGGAGGGACGCCACTCTTGATGGATGTGCCATCTCTTTGGTGCAACCCTCACCCTAGGGCAATGGCTTGAAAGGCTTGAAGGCTAGACTGTTAGCGGGAGAGGGCCGCCGACAGCCATCGCAAATTTCGGAGGAACTTTAGCCGTATGATTGGATGGGTGTCGGGGCGAAATTGCGATGCACGAGCCATTTGGACAGAAGACAGCAGAAATCATCACGTGTGGCAACAAACCCGCCGTTCAAGCTTTGCTCTGGAGTCAGGCTCCCGCTGGTGCATTTCCTAGGCCTCCAGTGATTCGCCGCAAGTCGGGGATTCGTGAAATGATAGTTCGTTATTTCCCCGCGCCCATCCTCGCTTATTTCCCGCAGTTCTGGATATGGGTGTGAGAACGTTGGAACCAAATGCGATTGAGAACATCTGTGGGGAAGGTGTCGCTCAGTTGTGGGGATTGCCATGTTTCTACACCAGACCGGGATTGTGGGACGTGTGCCGACTTTCGGCTAATTACAATTTCACCGATATTCCTCCCGTGAGGGGAAGCGGGATTCCATCGATAAGATCTCAACGACAACCATTGCCATCTGATAAGACCTAGGTTGCAAGACGGTTATAAAAAAGCTACTGGTGCCATTGCAAGCCACCAAAGACACGCTTGCCCTCTTTGACGCTGCCTGCTGTCCTTGTCATACCCAGGTAAACAAGCTATTACGAGTATCACGATATCCAAGCAGCAACACAATGACCGTCCCTGAAAGACCCTGGTGGAAAGACAGTGTTGTATACCAGATATACCCTGCCTCTTTCAAAGACTCCAATGGCGACGGTATTGGTGATCTCAACGGCATCATCTCAGAGTTGGACTACATCCACTCCATCGGTGTTGACGTCATCTGGATATGTCCTATGTACGATTCACCCCAAGTCGACAGTAAGCAATATAACTCAGCGCTCTACATGGATTCATATGCTAACCTCGTACGTTGGAACTTAGTGGGGTATGACATCCGCAACTATGAGGACGTGTACAGACCGTATGGTACTGTCCAAGACATGGAAAGACTGATTACCGAAACACATTCGCGAGGCATGAAGATCATACTAGACTTGGTGGTCAACCACACATCTGACCAGGTATATCTCGACTGTCTATCTCCATCACGCTCCAGGCAAAGCTGACTTCGTGAAGCACGAATGGTTTCAAGAATCACGATCATCGAAAGACAACCTTAAGAGAGACTGGTACATCTGGAGACCAGCTCGGTACATTGACGGCCAGCGAAAAGCCCCCAACAACTGGGTTTCTAATTTCACAGGTAGTGTGTGGGAATGGGACGAGCATACCCAAGAATACTACCTACATCTCTTCTGTCCCGAGCAACCTGATCTCAACTGGGAAAATCCAGAGACCCGAAAAGCCATTTACGAGTCTGCCATGGAGTTCTGGCTAAAGCGCGGCGTGGACGGATTCCGTGTTGATACCGTCAATATGTACAGCAAGGGTGAAATGCTGGACGCGCCAGTTACTGATCCTGGTTCGGAATGGCAGTTTGCTGGATACCAGTACTGCAACGGTCCAAGGATGGCGGAGTTCCTGAACGAGATGAACCAAATCCTGGAGAAATACGATGCCATGACAGTTGGCGAGTGCCCCCACACACCCGACATGAAAAGGGTACTAGAATACGTCAGCGCGAAAGAAAAGCAGCTGAACATGGTTTTCCAATTCGTAAGCAAACTCCAAGACATGAAAACTCCAAAGAGAACATGCAACTAACGGGATTTATAGGACGTCGTCGACGTTGGTCAGGGTCCTTACAAATTCCAAACCACACCCAAGAACTGGACCCTCCCAGGGTTCAAGCGGGCCGTTGCTCGCACACAAGATCTCATCCGCTCTCCCTCAGATGGCTGGACTACTGTCTTTCTCGAGAACCACGACCAAAGTCGATCGATCACACGCTTCACCTCGGATGCGCCCGAACATCGCGTAGCAGGCGGCAAGATGCTCGCTTTGATGATGGCAGCGCTCAGCGGCACATTATTCATCTACCAGGGGCAAGAGATCGGCATGACGAACTTCCCTCTGACCTGGGATTTGAGCGAGTACAAAGATGTCGAGTCAACAAACTATTACAAAATGGTAGCTGCGCGGACGAACAACAATCCCGCTGCTCTCGAGGATGCGCACAAATCGCTTCAGCACCTCGCCAGGGATCATGCTCGTGTACCGATGAGCTGGTCGACTGCGCCGTATAACGGTTTCTCGCCACCGGATGCCACAGCAAAGCCATGGATGCGACCCCTTGAAGATGCAGATGTATGCAATGCTAGACAGCAACAAAACGACAAGAATTCTGTCCTTGCCTTCTGGAAGCGCATGCTACAAGTACGTAAGCAGTACAGTGATATCCTTATCCATGGTCAATATGATGATCTGGACGTGGACAGCCTGGAGTTTTTCGTCTTCAGTAAGACATGGAACGAGACGAAGGCACTATGCATCTGCAATTTCACGGATCAAAAGATGGAATTGGTTTTTCCCGAGAGTGTGAAGAGTGAGAAGATGCAACTGCTTGTTAGTAGTGTGGATGAATATGAGGAGAAGAGGTTGGCTGCTTTCGAGGGCAGAATCTATCTACTTGCGTAGACAGTTTCGTTGAACAGGTTCGTAGATTAGTGCTGCAATTCACTGAGCTACATGAGCAGCCTGCATTGACAAGCGATGTGAGATATTGTTCCAGGTAGCCAATTGCCCAATCTTCGCCTCTGATCGAGGGATCTCTTGGGTTTGGTGCTGCAACAATCCGTCGGCCATATCCTCTAGCCCTGCAGCTGTCTTCGACTGCGTAACTTGGTACCAAGGGTCGTTCGCGCCACCGGGACTGTTCAGATCGTGTGGTAGATTTGGCGAGCTAGCGTTGCTCAGTGCTTCAGGGAACATCGTCTGTAGCCGTAACAATTTTTCTTCCAAGATCCTGCGACGCGTCTGATCAAGGTGTGGGATCAGCAAGACAAAATCCAAAATGAAAAGGAAATCGTCGACCCGTAGTGCAGTTTCATCTATAGTTGCCGCAGGGACGTGAATAAGGACATCAGCAATCGTGTCTGTAATTTCAAAAAGCTTTTGGGTGATGCTGCTTCCGTGCACTTCGATGTCTTGGCGCGACATGCTGGATAGCTGTTGCCGTAGTGTCTGAGACAGTCGGACTGGGAATAAGAGCGATAGGCACTCTTTCGAAGATCGGGATGACAGGAGAGTTTGACTCATGGCCAAGCGCCAGACCAAGGTGCGTAGCCATTCTCGTGTGATACATAAATCGGCCCGTTGCATCATGGAAAGCATGGCCAACTCCCGTGCATCGGCTTCGGGATCGCCTTCAAGCTCCCGCGATTTGGCCTCCACCCAGGTACTAGTTACGTTGCCTCCTTGCGAGTCAAGCCAGCTATTCAGAAATTCTGTGTCGAGCATGCGAAAAAGCTTGATGATTTGGTTGAAGCCCTCGTGAATCTGTATCGGAAGCGTGGGATCGTCCTCGGGCAGTGTGTAGAGCGGTGGCAGAATGGCTCGTCGGTAGTCCAGTATAGCTATAAATCGCTCGTGTATGTACGCTTGCCAATATAGCCGCTGTCTTCGAGATCTTTCGGGGGGAGACAGCTGTGCCACGTTCTCCGGATTGTCTATCCGCAGGAGCTGAATGATGGTAATAGCGTCACGCATGTAGTAGAATGCGCTGTCGCTACCTGATAGACTCATGAGACAGTTGTGTATGAACATCGACTGCACAGCTCGCATGACGGAAACTTGACAGTTTCTGTGGGTTCGCCTCATGGTATCGATCGAGTAGTCCATGAGACTACAAACGCGAAGACCAGAAATCAGTACAAGTCTTACAACTTCGCAAGTTCGAGACTTACCTCTCGATGGTCTGCACCACTTCGTCTGTTCGGCGATCGCCATATCGTGTAAGGTTCAGCGTACAACCACCAAAAGCGTAGACAAACGAGCGAACATCGGGATCGCTGTCCATGACCTCGATGTACTGGCGGAGCTCATGCTCGGCAATGACCGGATGGACAGGATATACCCCATTGACATAATCTGGTATCAGATCGAGAAAGAATGCTTTACTGTACTGCGACGAGAAGGAGGATGCTGGAGATGCTGCCCTGAGTCAGCAGCAGCATTTTTCATTTGGGTTGTAATCAGCAGCTTGACATACTCGGCATGCCTCCATTACGGTCAAGTATCGGCGAGACAGGACTGTACGGCATCTGGAAGCTAGCTGTTCCTGCATGAGCAGGTAGTATTGGCGGAGATATTGCTGGCAAGCTGGACGTTTGGTTCCTGAACTCGGAAATGATATGGCCTCTCTTGCCCTGAGACCTTTGCTTGCCGGACGGTGAGTAGATGCACCGCAACCCGAGATGTGCGCATTGTTGGCAGCACGTTTGCCCGTTGCATCGCACCTTCCTCCTTTTGCACGCGTCGCACGCCTTCGATACTCGTTTCTGAGATGGCTGTTCCATGGCAACGGGTCCTGTTGCGTGCATACTGATTTTGTAGAACCAGGAGCCTCGGTGTCGGGAGGATCAGGCGATCTGGGGAAAGCCTGCGGAGACGCGCTAGCGGAGCGTAGCTCCTCATTGGTCCGCCTGCAGAATGGGTTTGCCTGATGCGCGAAACAGGCAGGTGCGAGTGGCGTGGAAGTTGTGCCGATTAGTCTAGAAACGCGTACCTGAGGATAAAATGTGGGGTATCGCAGCTTACATGTGCTGGGAGGCATAGACTGACCAACGTGCGATATGTATCCGTACATACTTAGGTAGTCCTAGGAGCAGTGTTCCGCCGTATGCATTAACTAGGTAGGTCGTAAGGAGGGGAAAGGGCTGCTGAGCGCGACAGGCATTCGAAGACTAGCGGGTATTCCCTGCTCAATCACAGATCAAGTGCATATTAGGAAGGCTGAGTTGTTAGATACAATGCCTGCGCACGACTTCTGAGAGAATTCCCTCATCGTATGCGACTTAGGTATTTTGCATTTCCATTCTTTACTGCTGGCAAAAGGAAGTTGCAGGGTTGTCATGATGCTGTTTCGACTGAGAGCAAAAAGAGTTGCCCACCTCTGTAATCCTTGAACAACTGAAACCCTTTTATTGCTTCTCTGTGGCGGGGTTTGTCACGACTGGCTTTTGGGGGTGTTACCCCCGACACTGTCCTTTTTTGTACACAGTGTGTTCTTTCTGTTGAGTTCCAGCCGCCATCCGGGTTTCGAGGTCAGATGGATTGATGGAGCATTTCAGAATAACAGATTACATAGTCATGTTTTTAGATAGGATATAGAAGCGGGTCATGCAAACAGTGATGGTGGCGGAGCAGTCAAATGTGAGAGTGCGATCTCGAGAGCTATATCCACACTCTCCTTCACTTTCATTTTCACTGCGAGGTCACAATCCAAAGACACGTTACCAGAGAAACAAGAAATGTGGTATCAGTGCTCTCATGGTTCCCGCTACATGCGTCGAACGGGTATCGTGGCATCATTCTGTTGCTGCCTTGAACCATCTTCGCAGATCACAACACAACAACACATGCGGGTGTACAACAAGACACCAAGTCACCTTCAAGATGGCTCAAAATTCTGCAAAGTCCCTACAGCAAGCTCTTCGTGGGATGCTGATTGCCGACCTCGGGATGAAAAGGGCAACCGGACCAGACGAGTGGTTCTTGGCAGTAGGTTCAAGATCATGACTGGGAGTAATTTGGCCCAACATCTGTTAGTTTGAGGACTGGTGAACAGCAAAGTTGTGGCGGGAGGATACCGAGGCAGTCAAATGGCGGCTGCTCGCACAGGAGTTCTTCTACAGGTCATACCTACCCGAGCCGCAACTACGAGACGCGCGAAATGCGCACCAATAAAAGAATGCAGAGATGCAAAATGTCAGACGCCAAACTGAGCAGCGAGCGCAAACGGGCGACATTGACTCTGGCCCTTTCCACGCGCACCACATAGGCATGGGAACAGCATGGGAAAGGTATCGAGACTGAGGCTGGACATGAAAGAGGAATGATTCACCAGGAATAAAGAAGGAAGCCTATCGGTTCTGGATCTCCATTTGCCGGCAACGACTGTACTTTCAACTATTGCTACTGTAGACGCCGTCCCATCCTTGCTACCAAAGATGCTTCGCTACCACCATACGTGCATCGATTATACCATAGACACCTCAAGCTCACTTCAAGAACTCACACCATTCCCCAGCCATATCCACCAAAACAACCCTAACCAAATCTATGAGGCATCTCCGGGGAACCGCTACCATGCATGGACTCATTCTCAGCCTGCTCCTTGGCCTGGAGGTACTGGTACTTCAAACGGGCAGCCTTGAGCTCAGCCTCTGCAACCTCCAACTCGGCCTGAAGCTTCTGAACTGCAACAGACTCTTTGGATGTATCGACAGCCTCGGCCGGGTACATGCGTGCTCCTTGAGGACCTGGGGAGACGGAGAAGGCAGGAGTCGGATGGGCAAGAAGAGAGCGACCAGCGGCAGGGCTAACGGAGTCTTCGTCGTCGGTGAGGATGGTCCGGGTATGGCGGTGGATGACGGGACGGCGAATGTCGGGGGTAGTGCTGGTGCGAGTGGAGCGGCTGCGCCTGTTGGCATACTTGTCATGACGCTGGAAGCCGCCAGACTCAGCACGGCGGAGACGGCTAGGTGCCACTGTTTAATGTCAGTAACCTGATTAAATATTCAATGGTTCCAAAAGGGTAAGAAGGTGTTCGTTGGGTCGTTCGCGATGCGCTGAAGGGGTAGACTTACGTTTGCGGCGCTTCTCCAGAACACGTGCCTCGTAGATCTCGTGGTTGCCGCGGCGCTTCTTGGAACCCTTGGGTTGATCTGGCTCGACGAGTTCTTCGAAGTAGGAGTCTTCGGAAGACGAATCAGATGACTCCTCTTTGTCGACTTGGTTGAGACGCTCTGGGTGCTCGTAATCAAGCTTGATCTCCTTGATATCGGCCAGACGACACCAAGGATGCTTGGGTTCATGGAGAGCAACCTTTGCACGTAGATCGACATGAAACTGGTCGAGGTTACCATTCTTGAGACGTGATATGGCCCTCAGGTCTTTGAGGAACTGTACACCCCAGTTGCGAGGGTCGTTTTCGGTCTTGTCCTTGATGTGGTCGCGGCGCTCGCAGTCCCAGGCCCGCATGCGGATGTCTTCGGGAATGATGTCTTTGCAGTCAGTGAGGCCGAAGGATTGCGCCAGAGCGGGGAGAAGACATTCCACCACATCTTTGGTCTCGTCGTTGAGAGTGTCGAATCGGCCCATGGTTATAGCTGGTTCTGTGCGGAAAGTCGAATAGGAAAGCTTACGCCTGCTGCAGAGAATACCCACACTGCTTGGATACCGTAAATAGGGCAGTCTATTAGCGGAATGGGTCAGCAAAGAACTCAGTGTCGCATGCAGGTTGGTGGTTCCGAGCGAAAGGTTCGCTTGGACAAAGGAAAACTGTGTCGCGATTGAGGGCGAACGGTCCGCGTGGAACAAGTCGCGTGAGCTTACCTTGAGTCGCCGAAAAGGATCAAGTCGTATGCGTCAAATACTAGTGATATTGAAGCAGGAAGTGGGTGGTAGAAGGTCAGTGTCGAAGGTCAGCTATCGTTGCCTATATGCTCTCTAGCGCGCTAGCAGTAAGAGACGTTCACTTGATGCGGATCCCAAGTCGTGAAGAGGTAGTCTAATGACGGGTAAGCGGGGTGGACATCGCAAGGTGTGATCTCGTGCACTTGGTTTGACGTGTTCGTCAAGATGAGAAGTGAAAGATTAGGGATGCCACCGGGTACCCGCGGCGTTCACAGCACGGAAAGTAGAGAGCAAATTTGCCGCTATTTGGATGCGGGTTATATAACAACGAGAGAGAACAAAAGAACATATATGAAGAGAACGCTGGCGAGGACGTGTATGCCTGAGCGATAATTGGTTTGAAGGTGTAGTGAGAGAAGAGACAAGCTTGACCGTACCAACATCTCGTGCCAGACCACCTAAACAATAGCGACATGTACATAGCATTGTATCTCACGAGCATGTCCGGTAGAATGCGATGTCAAGACAAGGTATGAGCATCGTATAATTCCGAGTCCAATGACGAGCACGCTAGGGAATCCTTCACGATCTGGAAAGAAGATATTGCAAGGCGTTGAAAAAGCCTTCGAAACGCTCGGTAGCCGGAGAGGATCTACAAGATCTGATAGGGGCTGAAGATGATGGAACCTCGATGGATGGAGATGATGTTTGACGAATGAGTGCTGACCACCGGCACAGTGTCTCTTCGGCATCTGCGCTAGCGCGCTCCATCATGCGCCTCCCCTGCCATCTTACCAACCACCCATCCCCTCTCCAACTTGAACAACACAACATTCAGTGTAACCAGTCCACTAAAAGAAATGGCTCTGAAAAGGGAACGCTCTCCATCTCCAAAACTCCAATCAGAAATATATCGCTCTTCTACAATACAAGAGCAGACATCCTCTTTCAAAGCCGCCTTTTCTCCCAACTTATCCGCCAAAGCCCTGCAAACACTCCCTGAGTTCCGGACGGCAACCCACAAGATCGCAGCATGGCGGAAACCATCACGGCAAAAGTCTCTGATGCCAGAATCTCGGACTTTGTATGATCTAGGCCACGATGATGACGGCGAAAAGTGGGCTGGGGGGCGATTAAGCAAAGTACTACAAGACACTGGAACCAAAGGCTCTGTAGTAGTCGCGCGATGGTACGGTGGGCAAAACATCGGTCCCGTACGTTTCACGCATATTGAAAACTGCGCCAAAGAAGCCATCTGGAAATGGAAAGTTGCCGATAGCGAGATCAAGAAGGAGCAGGCGACTAAGAAACAGAGAATTGACGAAGAAGCCAAGCGGGAGGAGCTGGTGCAGAATCTGCAGGAGAGGGATTACAACGTCTTCGCATTACGAAAGTTGTTGAGTCAGAAGAAGGCGAAGTTGCAGGATGAGGAGCCTGCACAGCCGACTCCACAGAAGATGCAAGACTATGGGAAGATGACCATGGACGCGCTGATGAGGGTGGATAAGGCAAGAGATGCTACGATTGCATTTATCCTAAAGCAGATTGATAAGGTTGACGAAGAGCTTAAGCTTGTGAAGGCATTGGAAGACGGCACGCAGGAGGTGGAAGAGGTGGCTAAGGCTGAAGACGCGAAACCCTCGATGCCAAAGTGATATGACAGCGATGTTTGACTCTCAGTCACTACAGTCATCTGGACATGAACATGGTCCTGGAACCGATCTCCCCGACATCGCACCGACACCAGGGCCTGATAAACATCTGGAGTCGTCGTCAAACTCCGGACTCATACCTTGAGCGGTTTTTCTGGTACCAACAAAAGCTTCCATGGCCGGTTCAGTCCCACTCGACAAATTTGTGGCAATTAACCAAGACTTTCCGTGCTTCTCTCGACAGCACTGCAAACATGAGAGCAGGGTCGATGTGGAGGGCTTCGCGTTTACAGAGAGGGGTGCCAGATTATGAATGTGGAACTAGGAATTCTCCGCGCTGGCCGATGCGATGTCGTTCAGCAATGGTTCAACAGTAGCGAAATCAGTCACGTAAGGAGGCGTGAGGTACCGGTGGTCGCAACGGTGGGGAATAGCAATTCTCTCGTCTCATATAGTACATGCATCTAGATGCAGAGTACGCATCCACGCTGTACATGTAGTATACACAAAGCTTTGCTGCCTTTCGCATCTGAGACTGATGCGGGAAACGACCAACAGTCCCCCTCTGCCACCCTCTCGACAACAAAATGTTCAGTGACTGATATTCCACCTGCCCTTCTTCAACCTCCGCATAATCATCTTTCTCCCCTTCTTTGTCCTAATCCTGCTCAAGAACCCATGTCTCCTCTTCCGCACCAGATGGCTCGGGTTGTATGTGTCACGCGGACCGCACCGGATTTGCGTACTGCCCAGACCAGGATGTGACGATATTTTGGAGGCGAGGTCTAGTGTCTCGGAAGTTGAGGGCACGAAAGACGTGCTGCCAGCTGAGGGTAGGGTGTTTGTGCGGGGCAGTATGGGGCGCCGGGGGGCGAGGAGGGATATTTGGCGGTTCGATGAGGGTTTTGACAGCCTGGTAGTTTGCTTAGATGGGCGGATGGAGACATGTGGAGAGGGGAATTTACTGGTGTGGTGATGCTATGCGTGGTCTGAGGAGTGTGGATGCGCTGGTTGTAGGGCGCGCGACGACCCGTAAGCACCGAAAGGCATTCATGATCTGTGTCCCAGCCGCAATTGCGCCTTGTTTGCCTCTTGCGCCGTCCTGATAGCGGCGTGGTCCGATGTGTAGATGCGAGCGTGCAGTTTGGCATGCCCGTCGCGAAGTCCGCAGAGCTAACACAATCACTGTCGTCCGTGCGCAAAAAGTTGCCCGGCTTCCTACCAAAAACCTGAGCAGCTTCTTCGTCACTTTGGCAACGCCAGCAACCCTCCCAACCCTTTCGGTTCTCACGCCAAAGCCGCCACGATGATTTTGGAAGCTCCTCCTCCCCGCCGCCACATCTCAAGTGCGCCCGTCTCTCTCAGCGACGCATCCAGCATCCTCGAAAAGTACCTCTCAAACTCGGAAACATACCCACACCTCCATCCCGATGCCACCATCACTCCGGAAGGCGTCACATTCAATGCGCAAGGCGGCGCCATGGGCAACCCAATCATGCACCACTTGCGCCGTGTAGCAGCGGGCATGCGCGGCGAGTACCGGGAGCCAGAGCGAGCGCTGGATCTGGAAGAGGACCAACAAGACGTGACGACCGATATCACTGTCAGCGGGGGCAAGGGCAAGACGGGCAAGAAAGCAGCAGGTGCAGACGACGATTGGCAGGATCTGGCTTCGTATCAGGCCGCGCAAGGCGATATCGAAGTTGGCGAGATTGGCGACAGGACGAATGTAGTACAGGAGGGTGGTGAGGAGCCGCAGGTACAGTCTACCAAGGACAAGGACAAGAAGAAGAGGAAGAACGAGGCGGAGGAGCAGGCCCCAGTGGACGGCCAGATAGACAAGGAAGCAAGAAAGAGGGCGAAGAAGGAGCGAGATCAGCAAAGGAAAAAGGACAAGGCGGCAAAAGGGAAGTTGGCTGAGTAAAGGTGCCAGGCATGATCACGACTTGGTGAACACACAGCGAAGCGCAAGCTGGAACGACTTCGGAAGATATCCTGGCCATTGCATTCGAGCTGTATTGTACGAATTTCTCATCGCATTTGCGACTGCGCGGTCATGTACCCGTGACGTATTATACCCGATATTGTACAAATCTCCATCGACATCCACGCCTACAGTTCCCGGTCCGCTGCCTTTACGGGCTTGTCCTCGTCCTTCGCCTTTTCTTCTGAGACCTTTCTGTCGCCAGTCCAGTCCATAGCCTTGAGGCGCTCCGTCAGAATCGGATGCGAGTGGTGGAAGCTCGAGTAGAACCAGTCGGCGTCCATGCTTGACAGATTCTGAATCTGGAGCTTGATCAAGGAGGCGCCGAGTTCGCGCGCATACCCAAGCTTTACGGCGAAAGCATCTGCTGAATGTTAGCACTGGCCGAGACAGGGAACGGAAACAATGTACATACCGGCTTCGTACTCCATGCTGCGGGTCCAGATGTTGAGGAGGAGCTTGATGATGGAGTCGGTGGGCGACAGGATCTCGTTGAAGAGCATGAAGCCAACAATCGTCGGCTGTTCCCTGTGGAAGCCAAAGTCGGCGTATAGCGAGCGGTTGTCGATGAAGACAGAGAAGAGGGCGAACATGTAGAACAGATGCGCTTGGCTAATGAAAAGAAGTCGCGAAGTGTGGTTCATCTTCCAGTGTCCAAGTTCGTGTGCCAGGACAGCTTCGACTTCCTTCTCTGTGCTCTTCTCCAGCAGAGTGTCGTAGATGACAATCTTCTTCTTGCCGATCCAGGGTAGTCCAGTGAAGTATGCGTTGCTGTGGGCGCTGCGCTTGCTGCCATCGATGACCTGTAGCTCTGAAAGTGGGAAGTTGAGCTTAGACGCGAGAGCCTCGACAGACTCCTTGAGCTTGCCTGGCTTGAGCGGCTCCAGCTTGTTGAACAGCGGGACAATGAGAATAGGGTAAATGGTCATGCCCGTGATCTGAACAACCAGCATGAACATCCACAGGTAGTAGAAGAAGCCCTGGCCGGTCGCCTTGATGATAGACAAGAAAGCGCTTCCAATAGGGATGCCGAATGCGATAGCCAGAGCCTGGCCCTTGACCATGTCGGTAAGCCAGAGCTTGACCGTCATCTTGTTAAAGCCGAACTTCTCCTCTAGCACGAAGCTGTGGTAGTAGGAGAAGCCCAGACCAGCAATCAGATCGATCCATCCCAGCATGTACATGAACAAGAGCGACTGTGTGATTTCACCAGAGAAGCGAACGGGCGCATAGCGGGCGACGACGGTGCCGGCGGCGGCCCAGACGAGCGGGTACAGGTTGAAGTAGAGCGTGGCGAGAGACTTGACTTGGTTGAACAGACCGGAGATGAAGCTGAACTTGGCTTTGGCGCGACCATATTCCTGCCATGCATGTTAGCGGCGTTGCACACGGCGGGGTTGCTGTGCATGTGCGCGTACCTGGGACTTGTCGAACGTGTCCCTTTCAATTTCCTTGTCGAGAGCCTTGGGGACGGTAGTTCGTTGGAGGACGCGGTATTGACGGAAGAGAAGCCAGTTCTCGAGGGCGAATTCTGCAAGGGAGAAGCCAACGACGAGGCGCTTCCATGGGAAGAGCGGCCGGTCGAGCCAGCGGGCCAGGCGCTAGATTGTGTCAGTACCCGTCACCCGGGTGGGTCTATACATGAGCTTGCCTGGAGGAATGCCTGGATCATGGCGGTGGTGGTGGTTGTTGGTTGTGATGCGGAGGCACGCGAGGACAGATCGTGACCTTGAATGTTCCGCGCGTCAGCGCTAACGCAGGCTCCCGCAACGGTACGTCACAGCCCCAGGCTCTGTTCTTCTCCCTCTCTTCTGTCACGTTATACAATTGGCTTAGTCTCTACCTAGTGAATTGACATTGCCTTGTTTGCGTGCCCTACAGCCCGTAGCGACTTGCCTGCCACGACCTACTCGGTACTCCGTCACATGTCACAGCAGCATGCTACGTATTCTAAGCAGACGGCTAAACACGCGTTCCGGAAGGACGGACCTATATAATGGCACGCGTTTGCTCGACACGTTGCTTGGTATGAGAACGCCAACTTGGTCCTGACATGGCCGTCCAGCGCCAGCATGGCCAAGACGAGATGCGCGAACCTGTCACACTGAGGAGAACATGTAGCAATCAATCCAAGAGAAGGCGCATACGTTTGTCACGTAAAAGATTATCTCACCAACTTCCAAGGTTGAAAGACGGCAAACGTAAAGCGAGTGTGAGTCCCACCGCGCTTGCCTTCTCAGATCCGTGGTGAGAGGCAGGCGGAAGGCATGATCGAGCGCACCCCCGTTTCACTCTCACGAGCAACTAAACAAGCAGCTGAGCCTCTGCTCCTTCACTGTAACCAGATGCAACCAGATCCACGCACCACCACTTACCTCGCCCGCGCAACGACTACACTCCCCAACTTAGCTCGCCATGAAACATCAGAGCAGCATTTTCCGCGCCAAACAACTATCCAAAGCCTTCACATCAACACTGACGAGCGTCTTCGAAAAGGTAGATTCGCGGAAAGTTACAGCGACAACAGTCCATCATCTCTTCTCGCCGATAATCGAACGACATTCAAAGGACAGCTCTCGGCCTGGAAGCGTACAAGACGACTTCGACTCATCTATCCCAGCCGAAGCACCCACCGAATACTACATAATACAAGAAAACAGGTACCCTGCTCTACGGGCTTTACGAAGCGACGCCGATCTTGGAGATGGGATATGGAGATGTTGTCAATGTCGCCACGAGAACGTCATCACGCATTACAAGGGAGCACTCCCCTTCAAGCACCTGGTCTGCAATGGGTGCGGCGAAATACTTTGTTCCCAATGTCACTCGTCTGAGATCCTTTCCCCTCTACCGTACGGCATGATCCAAGCACCACGGCCGGGCCTAGATCGCGAAGTCCGCTATTTCCACATCTGTACTACGTGTGGTCTAAGTCACCGCGCGGAGATGGAAGGCACGACGCTCGACTTCTATGGAGTCAAGTGTGCAGACTGTGGGAGCAGTTCATATGGAGACTGGCCACGCTATCATATTGGAAACAATGAGCCATATAGAAGAGACCCGGATGCGAGCTTTGTCAAGCTTATCGACGCAAGAGCTGATGATGCAGCGAGGACAACCTTCCGCTGGATCATTGCGAATGATGATAGGCCGTCTTCGAGACTGAGTTGCAGGAATATGGATGATACCCAAAATTGTTCCGAGGGTATTGCAAGAAGCGCACTTACACGCCCGCATCAATGACTATGTTCTGTGGGTCTCTACCTTAACGTTGGGCAAGACAGTGGCTTGTTGGCCGGCACGTGAGAGTGTGTTGGCTCTAAGCACAGACAGTGTCTCGTGAGTTATCTTATCGTTGTCATTTTGGTTCTCATTATGCATTTATGAAGGACGCTAGTCTCTCCTATCGCTCACAGAATCAGTCATACCATTATACTTACCAATTTATATACTTGCACAATACATCGCGATTACCAACAACAATGTTAAGATACTACAGCAGAAGATCTGTTTCTTTGTTCAATTGTTGCTCCTAGGCACCACCAAGCAACCCATCAGCCGCGGACAGCTCTGCATCCTTTGACATCAGCAATAGCAACAACGCAAACAACGTCAGCACGGAGTCTCTCACTACAGGCCGACTTCAGGAATTCGATTGTCTTCAGTCCACACTCCAGTCCAAAACATCTTTGTAAGAACAGCTGGACACCGCCCGCCCTTCAGCACTCTCGTGGGACGGCTACAGCCCTCATTGGGAGAAAGTAGGCATCACGCTACACGAGGACTCCGGAGATGGCATCTGGGTCGCCAGTTGTGGCCATGAAACCCAAATGGCCCATTTGGAAGGTCCACATCCCTTCAAGTATATAAAATGTCGTTGTGATCGCATCCTGGACTCCAACGACCGCACATCTGAGATCTTGACTCCGATCTCATCGCTGGCTACGGAGATCTTCGAGCAACGCTTTGCGGAGCAGGCTGACTTAGAAGAGAGTCTATACTGCCAGATGTGCCCAGCATGCAGTCTTACGCATTGCGGAGCCGTGGTTGATGGTGGTATCGAGTTTCTGACAATGCCCTGTTTCTGCGGAAGGACCTCGGACAAAAGTCCAATGTACTTACATTGGCGGTAGCTGAGCAGTACAAGAGCAATAAAAAGTTCCAGTGCTAGTTTGGTCCCTTCTTCCGCTCATGCTACTGAAACTGACGGAGCCACCCCGGAGACGAGCGCGTGCATATAAGTCTCCCTTCGTGACAAAGCTAGGCCTTGAAGAATATCGCCGGACTCCTTCCCCCCTTGGATTATCTTGGACAACCTATTTATGAGGGATCGCGTCTTTATTGCCGAAATCACTCAGTATGTCGCCCGCAGATGGCAGAATATTCCCCCGGCTTTCCACAGGTACACAATGCTCCTTGTATATCAACAATGCGCAGCATATATCAGGCCGAAACGTCATGCACATCTCCAATCACCATATACCTTCACAAAGTAACAAGGGCAAGGAATCACTCGACTGTGTCTCTATATATTTCACTCCGTCAGTTCCCCCTAAAGCTATGTTATGTAAGAATCGTTGAAAGCATAAAATCACTGACATGAATAAGGAACCTTCTTCTAAGCGTGGGCGATCGAAGTCGATGGGAGCAACGGCAGAACCGATATCGAAGCGCAAGCGATCAAAATCAATAATCGCAAAATTCATGACTGCCTTGGGTCCCAAGTCGCCTAGCACCCTAACCCAGGCACAATTAGACACCGCAAAACCGCCTAGTGCCCCAGCCCAGGCCAAGCTAGATACCGCAAAACCTATAGAAGAGGGGGTGTACTACTACAACGGCATTTCAGATGCTGGAGTCTACGTCTACGATGGCGTATGGTCATGTTGCAATACTCGTTGTCTGAACGAAAACTGCGTGAAGCATTACGAAGGCGCCCATCCCTTCAAGTACTTGACGTGTAACAAATGCGACCATATCCTGTGCTCCAAATGCTCTAGCTCGGAGGTTTTCGTACCAATTTGTTCGGTTCACATGGAGCCATTGGAGGAGCGTTTTGATCCATCGGCTCGACACGTTCGATATTTTCAACTATGCTGTGCATGTGGTTTGACCTACCGCGGCACTTTGGAACACGGTCCACTTGAGTTCCCCTCCAATTGTCCGTGTGGGAAGTCTTCTACTGAAGAGCATTCATATCTACATTTCTTCATCGGTCCGAACGAAGCATATCGGCGTGATCCGCAAGGAGTCATTGTGAGTGTGATGCTTAATGGCCGATTGTCTGCTCTGGACCGCGCCATAAAGGAGCAGCATTCAGGTTCCACCGAAAACACATCGACAGAATCGACCCAGTTTGTGCTTACCAATAAATATAAGAAAGATAGAGAGTGGGCTGTAAACAGGAAACATGATACTCGTACTAGGCCTGGGAATACCACGAGCCATTCAACCCTCACCAACACAGACATTGAGCAGCCTAGAGCTAGGTTCCCGACTGGTGTAGGGAGATCACCGGCTATTCGTCGAAGCACTGCTCCGTCATCGTAGTAGTCCCATCGCTTGTAGCACACGAGCTCGGTAGGGTTCGCTCTGGAAATCATCACTTGAAGTTTTGACCTAGACCTGATCGTAGATAACCGAATCGAGATACGCACAAATGTTCTCATTAAGAAGTGGTAGTTCGAATGATCTGGCATCCATATCTTCTGACAGTGATGTTCTGTTCAAATTTTGGTTGTTTGTGGTCAGAAGTTTTCGTCGCCATGGTGAAGCCCAAAACAATAACACGAGCAAACGCTCACGTCGTGCCCACCATCTAGACTGACACTCCCATACGCTCAACCTATGTCGCAAAAAATATACACAATGCTCAAACAGAAGACGACACTCGCAAAAGGTGACAATTTTCCGAAGACTCGACACCGCTTGAACTGCGCGATCAGAAAATATCTCACAGTCTTGAGGTCCGCCCCAGTGTCCTCACCCGACCTTCGCATTCACCGCGCTTGCTATGTACTCCGCAAGGTCTTCTACGCCTATCGCGAAGCTACATGGAGCAGATTCTGTGTCAGCATTTCTCTTACCACACGACACAGCGGCCTCACCATTATCACTGAAGACTTGATGAAGCTCGGGCGGAAGAACGGTTGGTTCGCAGAGTTTCCCCAGCAATATTTCGTCGGCAATCCTACAGCCAAGGAGAAGGTGCTGGTAATCACTCCGTGTCATGACATCGGCTTTCTGAAGAAGCTTGTGGAGCAGCTGTTCGCAGGTACGTCTACTTTGCCCATCAATAATTGAGAAGAACAGTGTTGACTGTGGAGAAATCAGGCCTCGACGTACACATCGAAGAAGTGAAAGTCCGCCTCAAACCCCTCACTGAGTGTACCGTTATCGCCGTAGAGTCTGGGGAAGGACTCGACTTTACGCCTTACCGAACCCACTGGTGCATGCGCATTACTTTACCATCCACGGGAAAACAGACCGCCCTCGACATCACCGGTGTGCAGTACGGTATCTCCCATGGTGACATGCCGTGGGAGTCGCAACTCGAATTCTTCGTTGACGAAGTCCAAGTCGTGAAGCCATTTGGAACGCTTGAGAAGTTCGCAGAGGAGATGGCAACGTTCAAGGGCACCGAAGGCCTTGAGTACGACGTTGCGGCCGGCGCGATCGAAGCGTGGCATCAGACTGTCGATGCAGCGATGGGGCGAAAGGGTCTGACATGGGCAGATGTACTACAGAAACCGGAGGCAGATTATGAGAGACATACAAAGAAGATCATAAGCGTAGGCACAAGCGCTATGCAGAAGTACGCTGCGGTTACAAAGTTGACTAAGAGGAGGAACAAGGCGGAAAGGTATGAGGAGAGGCACGAGGATCAATTAGAGGGAGAGGCCGAGGAGCTAGAAATGATGTACTTGGAGTAAAGTAGGGAGTCTATGCTCATAGGCAGCTCCCTTGGACTGCCATGGAACGAATGAGTTGGAGCGGCACGAGAGGACGAGCTGTAGCACGTAATCGGTGGCAATGCCAACCATAGCTCGACACCGACACGACTACTACGCACAGTGAACGAATATCGAGCTTTTCATACTATCGGTGTAAGGAGAATCGCTACGACATAAGTCTGGACCGTGAAAAGTGAAACTGTGTCACGAAGTTCGTATCACATGCTTTTTGCATGACTCGCGGTTGTGACGTACGGTTCCGGAGCGGCTGCGCCACACTCCGGTGGCAAACCACCCTCCCCTTAAGAACTACCTCTCTGCTCCACATTCCGCACTCGCAGCTCTTCAACAATACACCTACCTAAACACACTCTTTCAACCCGCAATCATGGATGAAGACCTCGTCGCTTTCGGCATCGTAATGATGCTCTTCCTCTCCTTTCCCTTCCTCACGGTCCTCAGCATTACCGGCTGCGTCGCCTATTCCCGCACCAAGACCTGGGACAAAGCCCGCAACCAGCGCGCCGTCAGCCTCGAGTCCTCCAACGGAGAAACCAACCGTCTTGTCTCAGATGAGGCCGATGACGAATCAGACTTCTACGACACGGACGATGAGGAGGAGCACAAGAAGAACAAGGCAGAAGAGGAAGCCGACAAGTACCTTACCTTCAACCAAAAATTCCGCAAGGAGTTCAGGAAGGTGTGGTCTGGTAAGGGCAAGGGCGATGTGATCAAGCAGAAGGAACGCGAGGAGCGCAGGAAGTTGGCCAAGGCGGTGGCCAGGGAGATGGACCGTAGGGAGAGGAGGAAGGCAAGGGCTGCTGCTAAGGCGCAGTCTGAGGATTTGCCGGCATACACTAAGGCGTAGTTCAACTGCGTTAGTCCAGCCTTGTCATGTAAGCAGGAAATACTGTAAATTGTCAAAGGCGGACACGTTTCTCTCTTGGCCATAAAATTGATACCCCAATAAAACAAGAAATGTCTCAACACTTTTTCCATGACAGATTCAGTATTTCGCCAAAAGCAGCATCCGCTGAACTTCCTTGCACGTATCCATTCTTCTTCGATGTTCCAGAATCCACAGTTGCAGAAAGACTAATCTGAATCCTCGCATCTTTCTTCTGGCATCCTGATGCCTCTGTATCAGACACTTCGCCGTTCTTGTGTAGGAGGAAGTCATCCTCGAAAGGTCCTGTTATTTTCTTCTGGATGTTACCCTGCGGTTCATGTCAGCACCTCTAGGCAGCACTTACAGCTGTCGGAACCGCATACCTTGCCTTTGAGATCTAACCCATTTTTATCAATCCACTTCCATCGACTGACTAAACTAGCCTCCACCCCTTTCTCAATATACACGTATCCGCGGAAATCAGCCGACCTGACATCGAATGCCCACCCAGGCGACGACATGCCAATATTCACCCTACAGAACGCGCGGGTACTCGCACCCCCATTTTTCGGTCCGTCGGCGGCAGAAAAGTTGTCGAAGATAATGGTCAAGGCCGAGTTATCCGACGCAAGCATAACCCTGGCATCGCCGGGCCTGCAGCCACTTCCTTCAAGATCGATATCGAGCGTGGTTAGGGAGACTTTGCCTTTTGGTGGTAGGACTGGTGCCGCGGCAAGAGTTACCGGCTGCGGAATGGCTACGACAAACGTCGCATACAGTATACAGAGTAGCATATGAACGAGCGACGACATTGCGTGTTAAGACCGTGTGGGGCCTATTACTATGGAGACATGAAGAAGGCGACTCGCATGTCTTATGCCATCCGGCCACTATTGTCTCCATGGTCGTTCGGCCAGATACCGCCTTTTCTTACCGCGACCGTTGCGCTTCGAGAACAATTCTTCGGTTGCGGCTGAAGGGCAGCGATATCAGGTCCCAATATGCAGTGCCATACGGCAACTGACATGGCTATTCCCGGGTTATTGGACAAATTTTGGTTAGTACAGGGCTCAGCCTGGGATTCAATGTCCCGACAGATTGTTCGAAAGTGAGACAGGATTTAGCCTATGTGCGGTGCTTCCCACGAATTAACTCAACGCACATGGTATAATGCTCAACTCGCGCAAACCGAAGCTACGGTTTTTTATTTTTAGGTATTTCGATAGATTCGTGTGTTTCCGTTATGTAGTTGAGAGGGGTGCGAGTGTAAACTTGTAAAGTCGGTTGAAATGAAAATGTTTGTGAAAGCATTTGTGGCTCTCGCTCATGAGATATTAGAAAAACGTCTTGTATTCCTCGACTCTACTCCTACGCCATAAGATACATGGCTATTACTAGAGACCTCTTATCCTATTCTATACAGCTTCAGTCCGTTGGACAGGTGCTTTCTCGTGATGCTCGGTCTCATAATCGGCATCCTTTCCATCAGCCTGCATGATAAACTCTTCGCGCTTCTCGAAACCGAACAGCTGATCCATCTGATCCATTCGCAATCCTTTCGTATCGTGGATGAAGAAGAAGGCGTAAACGCTCGCGCAGATAAGACACGTTGCAAAGAAAACGTATACACCCCATTCCATGGAAGTATACATAGAAGGCAGCGACTTGGTCGCGATCAAAGTCCATATCCAGACGGATGCTGCTGCCCATGGTCCAGATATGGAGCGCATAGACGCAGGAAAGATTTCGGACGAAATAATCCATGGGAGGCCGTTTGCACCAAATGACCAGGCTGCACCGAAGATCATGATCATGGCTGTTGCGGCCTTGCCACCAGCTACTGTCGACTCGGACATTGTCTTACCTACGGCCGGCTTGCCAAGTGCAATGTAAACGGCAAGGTAGTACTGGCAGAAAGCACAGACTAGCGATGAGATGATCCAAGGCCACTTTCGTCCGAACATATCGATGAACCAGGTGAAGAAGATGATAGAGCCTCCAGCTTTAATTATGCCATATATACCGGTCCAGAGAGTGACGTCGGAGAGCCCGATGGATGTGAAGATGGTAGGCGAATAATAGTTGATGGCTGCGTTGAAGTGGTTAGTAGTCACTCAGTTCCTTCGTAGAGGCGGTCATCAAATACATACCTGCCGCACCGCTCCATGCCTGCCACATAAACATGAGAAATACCAGGAGAAACCTATTACGCATGCCTGGCATGGCACCCTCTCTTGCTGCGGCCTTGATCGTTGTGAGGAAGCTAGCATGCTTCTGGCCATGGAGGAGCGCGGCACGCTCCTTTGCAATTTCGTTTCGGACATATTGGATATCCTGGGCGATGTACGGGTGGTCCTCGGGCAAGTTGCGGAAGTAGCTGTACGACTTCAAAGCCTCGGCCTCACGACCACGCTTTAGCAGCCAAGTGGGAGACTCCTTCAAAACTGGAATCATGAGAGCTAGGAGCCCAGCGGGAATGAGCTGAACGGCCATGGGCACTCTCCAAGCGATGGACTTTGAGCTATCCATGTTGTGTACAATGCCATAGTTGATCCAAAACCCAATGACGGCCCCAGTCTGGTAGAAAGACTCAAAGAAGCCGGTAAGGCGTCCACGAATAGCAGGAGGGGAGATTTCGGCAATGTAGATGGGAGATACGGCAGCTATGCCTCCTACGCCCATTCCAGTGAAGAATCGTCCAGCTAGAACAAGGCTCAACTGGTCTTTGGGGACTGCATGACACATTTAGTATGGCATGGCATGCACCGGATGGATAAACGTCGCCTACCGGTACACATAATTGCGCCCACGATGAAGATGGCGTCCGAGATGATGACCGTAGCACGGCGACCGAGGAGCTCGAGGAACGGGTACATTAGTAGCGCTCCTACCAGCCCTCCGGCTGAGTAGATGGAAGTGATATTGCTGGTAATCTCGTTTTTGTTCGACGCGTTGATGCCAAAGTCTCGTTTGAAGGACTCCTGGGCGATGGTAGTGCCGATGAAGGCAGAGTCATAACCATACGCCAAAACACCCATTGAGATCACAAGCGCGGCCATGTAGACCCTCCAGTTGTACTATGAGCCATATTAGCACCTTATCAGATCGCGATCGTTCCAGTTGATAAGAACTTACGACTTCCGGAGGGGTTGGCCGGTCTTCGGGGGCGCGAGCAAAGCCACCCATGATAACTGTCGACTAGAACAAACGAAGCTCAAGTTACTGCACCAATGTTAAAGCTGCAGGTTCTGCAGTTGTCACTATGTCGATCTTAAACCTGGGGTTCCCACGTCGTCTTTAAGCAAACTCGCTTCCCCACAAAACACCCACGCCATCGGGGCGGACGACTAGGTTGCCACATCCGAGCGTCAGGCTTCCCCAGTGGATTCTCCACATATGGCGTGGTCTCCTCGCGTGGGTTTAGTGGCGTGAACAGGAAGCTCGTGGGACTAGTGCAGCCGACAGGCGAGGCTGGCGAGCTGTGTCCGGGAAACAGACGTCAGCGTCGTGGTCGTTGCCGACGGCGAATCGCGTGCCTCGAGAGCCGATCGAACACCCACACGTCTCCACGCCGAAGCGCGTCTTCTCGCATGCTCCATCATAGTACCGGAACGCGTCGCGCAATCGTGGATGCCAAAATGCGGCGGCTTCGCTCTGATCTGGACACATCCTCCACCTACCATTCTCCTCTCTACTTGCTTGTATCCTAAGATCCTTACAAAATGCCTTCCACAAACGGCACCACAACATACTCCTTCCCACCAGGAATTCATGTCCCCTCTTTGACTTGGTTCAAGAATGACTCCGACCAAGAAATCGACTGGGATGTTCAAGAGAAGCACTTCGAGTTCCTGATTTCGAATGGTCTACACGGCATCGTCATTGCCGGAACGAATGGCGAAGCAGCAACATTGTCATCCGCCGAGAAGACCGAGCTGGTCCAAAAAGCCCGCAAAACTGCGCAACGTCTTGGTCGTGGAGACCTTCCCATCACGATTGGAGGTGTAGCAGGCTGCACACGCGATGCGATACGACAAACCGTCGAGGCGAAGGAGGCAGGCGCATCATACTACCTCGCACTGGTACCATCCTACTTCCACTTCTCCATGAACCAGGATGCGATCGTAGTCTACTTCCAGGAACTGGCCGACGCATCTCCCGTCCCCATTGTCTTGTACAACTTTCCCAATGTCGTGGCCGGCCTCGACATCAACTCCGAGATGCTAGACATTCTCGGTAAGCACAAGAACATCGTAGCAGTCAAGCTCACATGCGGAGGAATCGCAAAGGTAGCAAGGATTAGTGCGAGCTTCGACAAGTCAGAGTTTGTTGCTCTTGCGGGTCAAAGCGACTGGCTCGTACCGGCTCTGAGCGTTGGAGGAGTTGGCACAATCACTGGTGTCGCAAACTTGTACCCCAAGGTATGTACTATATGCGACAAACCAGTGCGACCAAACGCTAATAAATCAGGCCTGTCTACACATGTTCGACCTCTACCAATCAGGCAAGCACGACGAAGCGTCAGCCCTTCAGATCAAACTCTCAGTCACCGAGTGGGGTTTCGGAAAGGGCGGTATCAACGGCACAAAGTACGTCGTTGCGCACAAGAGAGGATACCCAGAGAGCAGTGCGGACTGCCGCAGGCCTTACCCGCGATACACAGATGAGGAGAAGAGGAAATGGGTTGTGAACCAGGTATCAGGTCTTGATGAGCTGGAGGCATCGTTGTAGAGTGATGCTTCGCATTGAAAAACCTGGAAACGTTACTTCTTCGTCATTGAATTGTGTCGCGTGAAATGTCACATCAGATCGTCCATTGCTCTCTTAGATCTTTCAGCACGCCATCCGTCCTCCATCCTATCAGCTTCTGTAACTGTTCCAGATACTCTACACAAGCTTGTTGCTCCCTCGGATCGATAATGTATGCTCCACACGCACTCAGAATATGACTTCCCTGGAACATGGCATTCCCACAATGGCTATTACTCACGCCATACCCTATCGTTATTCTCATATGCTTGCGAATAGCCGCGTCGGTAGATTTCCTAGCACGGACACCCGCGAGCCCCACCAAGGACGCATTAGGCGAGTAAATAGTTAGTAGTATCTTGCACAGGTGGTAGTACTGCAAGCCGACTGCCACAGTCCCCTGTGGGCAAAGTAGTTCAGGCCAACTTCCTTCAAACCTATCACCAGCGTCCGGTTCGATATGAAAGGCGGAAAACGTCCAGGGCTTTGTCCGCTCCCATCCATCGACTTCATCGCTCAAGTCTTTCCATGTATCGCGACTAATGTTCTCACTGCCATTGTTGCTGCCTCCGAATACTGTTTGCAGGACCACAGCGAAGAGGAATATGATACGATTTGCCCAGCTTTCGTCGTCAAACTCGGTGAAGACAGCAGAGTGGCGGTAGTTGTCGAGGCTAAGGTTGAGAGGTTTTTGGGTCGTAAGGGAGACGTAGATGTGTTGGCGAAGAGATACCCAAGATGCCGATTCGCGGAGGCCGCCGTCTGCGGCGAACGAAGAGATACTGTTTAATATACGCGCAGTTCCCTGAAGATCAAGCTTCAGTCAGCAAGAATATACAACCATGTTCAAGACTGATGGTACGTACAAGGTGGTGGCAATGTTCGTCAGCATCGCCCATTTCCTCGTGAAGGCGAAGCAGGATAACGGCGATGAGGAAATTCTCATCCCAATGCGCCAGTGGATCCTCAAGTGCCACGATCAATGCTTGTAAGCACTGATCTACATAGGACTGTGATACATCATCTACGACTTTGCCCATCAGCCAGGAATGTCTTGCGGCAACACTCAGTATGCCATTCAAGATGACGGGAAAGTGGGCTGCGCGCTTCGGTACCTCAACAGCGAAGTGCCGCCGTGAATCACATACGTCGATCCATGAAGTACAGAAGAAGAGGTAATGATGAAAAAGGCGTGCTTCGTGTGCATTATTCACAGGCCATCTCAGTGTCGGTGCTGACGATGGACTAAATGCTGTAGAGTTATAAGGAGGTTGGTTGTTGTTGACTGATCTGAAAGGGCTCCTCTTTGAGAGGCTCGGGGACTGCGACAGACGTTGGAGTGATCTAGGGCTCGGTTGCCAGTAACTTGTGTTCGCGAGTTGATTGATTGAAGAGACAGCTCGAGTACCTTGCGATGCACTGTTACTGCCAGCACTATTTGCGTTCACTAGGGATGGTGGGACATTAGTGTTGAGAACGTCGTGAATAGACGGCAAATCGGTAGTATCATCGAATTCTGGAATCGGGACGGTCGCAAATGTGTTTAGGTCACGATATGACGACGTCAGCTCGCTCTCGCTGGAAGCGCTGTTCAGACTTTGGTTCACCCGCCGGAGTTTCGAGGTAGCATCAACAGCGTTGCGCGTGCTTTCGGGATTCGCTTCACATTCTGGCACAGTTTCGTACTCTTCTTCGTCACCGCTATCCTTGTTGGGCTCAACGAAGTGCACTACCACCACCTTTTATCAGCCACTGTTGTTAGATATCACCTGACGCCTACGCACAAGAACTTGGGATATCCACCCACTGTTGCCCCACTCGGAATTCGAGAGATTGTTCAGCGGAGCCTATGTCTTCGCCGGCATTAAATTTGACTGCCGTGACGGGTCTGAAACGAAAGGCATTGCCACGAATGCAAGGCTTCTTGCGTTCAATGCAGTACTTGCATTCTTCCGAATCGCGCAACTTAACACCTGTAAGTGTCTATATTAAGCATTAGAATCCCATTGGATAGTAATAGACCATACATTTGATATGACGCTCACGGCAAGCTTTGCTGTTCAGTAATCAGCGCACGCTTTAAAATGGCTCCGCGGGTCTGACTGACCATCCGGATCCCAAGAAATTTGAATGATGGGGTTGCCACGTCGAGCCGGGAAACTGAGCCCATGTTGTCAGTTTTCGTTCGTGCTACTTACCCCGCCCGTTTCGTATGCAATGTTCCAACTCTGGCACGCGTTGTCTCAGCTCGAGCGAGACGAATCGAAGCTTGCGGAGATCTTTCCACTCGTGGCAATGCTCCGAACACAGCCCGCGAGATGATTGGTCATATTCCGTATTGACATGTGCCAGCTGCACTGACCCGTAAATGGCAAGGCTTTCCGTGTTGCCACTTTCGCCCAAAGTCGAAGCTCAGTGCCTGTAAGAGACTAATAGAGCGGCAGCTTCTGCTTGGTGAAGTTCAAACGGGCATTCAAGTTGAACTGAACCTACTACACGATTGCGAAATGATTTGACGATGCAAAATACTCTTGGCTGACAACACGCACGTCGACCCTTCTCTTGCCTTCATCTTGCCTCCTTTGCACTTGTTCTAATAGATCGGCGGTAGCCCTAGCATTGGTGGCGATGCTCTCAAGACCGCGAATCGCTTCAACGATCCATCGTCTCTCTTCAATATCGTCTTCTTCGCAACCCCACATGAGCAGAGGCCATAGGACATTGACGGGCAGCGACTCATCTGTCTGCGCCATTAAATGTGTCAGACGCTTTATACTTGCGATAGCGCTGATGACGTCCCTGGTCTTTGGGTACTGTACATAGGCGACGCGGTGTAAGTGTATGAACGAGGCTTGGTAGTTGGCGAGATACGTGCGAAAACTTCGAGTGAGCGCACCTGCCAGGTTCCTGGCCAGGTGTTTCTCTGTTAGGTTCCCGGCAACCGCATGATCCATCAATGCTGGTCGCTGGCCGTAAAGCGCATGCAAGTCCTTGGAAATTTGTGCTGCGATAGCCATTACATCTGTCTCGTCCTGAACAGTGCCGCGTGTACGGTGCCAAGGGTCAATACGTGTGATGCGGCCGGCGAAAGACTGTACCTTCTGATAGAAGATGATTCCGGGGTGATATAACACATCGAACAGAATTTCCTCAATCTCAATGTCTGGTGTGTCGGGCTCTGATGCAGGAATGGCAGCAGGTGATGCATCAAAGATGGTCTCATCAGTATCCGCTAAAAAGAGTCCTTCACCACCTGCCGTTGAGATAGCGCGTGCATCGAGAAGACGCAGCCAAGAAATAAGTCGGCGTTCTGGGACAGAGAATTTGATCTTATCTGCGCTTTTTATGAGCATGTATGCCTCCCGTAAATTGGCATGGGCTCGTGGCAGCATTTCCGTAAGGAGGTCGGTATAGGTAAGCAAAAAAAGGGCAGCAAGCATGTGCCTGAGATCAACATCTTCGACTACTCGCGTCTTTGCTAGGTGGCTTGATACTTGTCTAGTTGCGATGTCATATAAAGGTCTCCAATCTGCCTTAGCAACGTCGGCGCTTAGCCCGCTACGCTGCATCTGCATGGCAGCGAACGCCATGATGGCACTCTTGACGATGGGTGACTCTGCGGCCAGAGTGGCAAAGAAGGCCCGTGTAGATGCCCATTTTGGACCGATCTCCACCGGCGTAAGGATAGGTGGCATGAGCATCTGGAGAAACGTATCTAAAAGATGGTCATCGTTTGGTCCATTTGGTGCATCTTCAGTCGAGAAAGGTGAAGCCGAAGCTGGATCAGGGTGGTGTGGTCTGCGCTCTGGTAGTTCACGCGCTCCATTGCTTGCAGCAGAGGTGACTCCCAGGATTTGACTTGCAGATCTGTGAGCGGGTGGGGTCTGATGGATAGGTTGCGAAATAGGATCGGCGTGAGTATTCGCCGTCGCAAATGACACGGTGTCGGTCGGCCACGAGCTGGGACTCAGCAGCATGGCTTCATCCCAAGTGCCCAAACTCAATGGCCCAGATAGATCAAAACCGAAGCCATATCCATCTAATGGTAGTGGGCCAGAAAAGAGGGGCTGGTGCTGACCCTGTCCCGTGATAAATGGCTGGGATGGCTTGGAGGTGCTGCTGCGGTGCCATGTACCTGAAATGTTGGTGTATAAGGTCAGTATGCGTCTCATACATCTCGTACATTGAAGTCTGGGCTTACAGTCGAGGTTTAGCCTTTCACAATGGCCGCAACGTGGCCTTTGCTCATTACATCGTACTTTTCGTCTCCTAGGTCGATGAGCATTGGTGGCAAGTAACGAGGGATTTCAGCGTACCTGCACGCATTACAACCGTTCTTTGACCGCGCAGGACGAGGTTGAGCCGGTGACGATTCGGTGGGCGGTACTGGGGTTACCGAGGGTGGCTGATTCTGTACGGGCTGCGACATAGGCGATGGGAGAGTCCCTGATTAGAGATGGTAATGACCTGACTCCAATGACTAGGGTAAAACCGTTTATGTACAACATGCAGCGAAGCGGAGAGATGAGAGTGGTACATGTGTGGGGGGCCAATGAGCTAAGGCGCTATTTCGGCTCGAGGGGTGAGCGAAGGAACCCGGACTTCGATTGAACTTTGCGCGTCCTCACTAGGATTACACGCACACTCTTTTACAATGCATTACTCAATGCCCATAATACACCACAGATGTAGGCACGGTCTTCTTTCTCGATACTTCCTTAAGATACAGCATATTGAATACCTATGGGATCACTTCACCTAGATACAGCTGGGAAAAACGAGCTTCTTCCTCATAATGCGATTGGCCCTTCCTTCCATGTCTATCAACTTGAGATACGCTCGCAAATCTATGAAGCACCCAAACACCTCATGCTATGCAACGAAAACATATATGCTTACTCCTGCTGCGCCGGTTTCCGCTCTCGACGCCATATCTTCACTGGCATCTCACCCAGGATCCAGTTCATCGTCTCCAGCCGTTGTAGCTCCCAGTTTGGACTGCTCAGCGCAAAGTCGTAACGTCGCAACGCGCTGGCCAGTACCACAGTTTGCTCAAGGTATGAGATGTTGCGTCCAATGCAGCCTCTTGCGCCTGCCGAAAAGGCCAGAAAGTAGGGCTGCAACGCCTTGCCCTCTTCACCCAACCAGCGCTCAGGAATGAACTTATCGGCTTGCGGGAACATGGGCTCTTGTCGATGCGCAACATATGCTGACACAGCGACAGAGACACCTCCTGAAATGTAGTCGCCGAGGATGTTTGTGCCTTCTACTAGTGTCTATCGTGGAAGCCCATGAGGGGTTGGTGGGAAGAGGCGAAGCGATTCATCGAGGCACGCACGGAGGTACGGCAGATGCTTCACCCTGTCATAGGCGATGACTCCATCGCCTTCCTCTTCGTCATCTTCCAAGGCCGAATCAATCTCATGTACTAATTTTTCCTTGATTTCCGGGTGCTTGATCAGTTGATACATGACGTTGGCCATCGCAATCGCTGTCGTCGCTGATCCGGCGTTCATCATGATGCTCACTTCCGCGATAATCTCGCCCCACTCCAGGTTGTTTGGATGGCCGTTCTTGTCTTCCATCAGTGTTTGGAAGAAATCCTCAAGCTTCTCTCCTGCCCTGTATCTCTGTAGGCGCTTGTGGGCAAGTTGAACAGGTATGCCCTCCCACTCGTTAGCATAGTCGCTCATGCGCTTGTAGAAAGGAATGATGTTGGACAGTTTGTTGATGAGCGGGTACCAGTCATATGCCCAGATCAGCAACGACTGCTTTCGGGCTGTGTTGTAGAGCGCTGGCCTAAAATCGCACTCGTACGTAGAGCCATCTGTTCTACGTCCTGTCACTCTATCATGCCCTCGATCGAGGAATCCAAGCTTGTCTGAGAGTCCAATATCGGCGATAGCATCTAACGTGAAGAAGTTGGTCCACTTTCGGTAATCGAGGTTTACGTCCTCAGGCTTCGGTATCTGTCCAGGGGCCAATGGTGCGGTACAGCACTTGTCGAAATGCTTCAGTAGCTTCTGCGTCTTGTCGGCTACCTTGTGCTCCCAGCCTTCCAGATTCTTGATCGCATATGCGGAACTCATGAACTTCCTCTTTCGGGCATGATCGTGCTTGCCGATCACATCGGCAAGATGGTAATGAGAACCCGAAGTGATCACATACGATCCGTCCTTGGTGCAGGGCGTATTGTGGCCGTAGATGTCCTTTACAACCCGAAGGTCGCCGTATGACAGGAAGTTGGGCCCAACACGAATGACTGGATGCTTTCGGTGTAGCTTCTCAAGGTATGTAGACCGTGCTCCACCGTGTGCAAGCACCATGAATGGTATCGAAGAGATACCCGAGAGTGGATGCATGCTCGGATAGCGTCGAAGGCCTGAGTCGTCAGTTGGGGCTCCTTGTCATGCAACATGACTAATATACCGTTTGTATCGCGGAAGTATACGACGACAGGATATACAACAAAGTAGAGAAAGGCGCATGCGCCTAGCGCAGCGGCATATGGAATTGAGAGTACTGCGGCCGACATGATGCAGCGTGATCAACAGAACGGTGAAGTTGAGTATGCTCTCGCTAGCAACTCTTAAGGGTGCGCTCTGAGATTTAAGTGCTGGTTGTGACATCCCACTACCCCATTAACGCAGCTGTATGAAGTGAATGACGGCAGGTTTTCAAGAACTCAGAAGGGTAGACTTCGGAGAAAGATGGCCTATTGCGGCATGCATTGCTACAAGCAGCATATGCGCGCTTGCAAAGTCAACTGGCGAACCACTCGTGGACGCCAACGATTGCTGAACTGTGGGGTAACGCGGGGCTGCCACAGTTTGCTCGCCTCATGATCAACCCGACACTGGGTTACTACGATCACACCCGAAAATCTTGAGCAACTCCATGGGACTTCTACGCGGAGGTATCGGACTACACTGACAGGTCAAGTTTAGCAGTCATGCCCGTCGCCAACGCCTGGCCGGTGCAAATGCTGGCGCATTCGTGTCTCCTAATCCGCATGCTGCGAGCTGACTGACGAAACTATGCTCCCCTTTGCAAATATATCGTTTGCTCAGCCCGTTGCAGCTTTCGCAGTCATCTTGCATCCTTCAGCTGTCATGAATCCTTTCAGCCTGCCAATTGATATCTCAGATCTGAGATCACAACTCAATCCTCTCCTGCAAGCGATGAGTTCAACACCTGTGTTCAGCAGTCTAAAGCCTTCGACCACAGCAGATGGCCTTGCTGCGCTCATATTCCTTCTCACGTCACTTGGTTGTCTCACTCGTGGTCGCATTTGGGACAAACCGGATCCGAACTACCACGTAAGATTACCGCGTCTACACGAGCTTGCATCCTCGATCTAGCAGCGTCACTGACCCCACTATCACCCCAGGTATATTTTGAGAGACCGCAAGTCGCAGAGGGCTCTTCGGGCGGAAGAGCCACCACTACTCGCAACGTTTGCGAACGCCTCGATGAGGGCAGTTATCATTGCGTCATCTTCTGGGGATCACAGTCTAGTACATCGGAGCGCCTCGCCGAAAAGTTAGGTCGAGAGTGCGCCACACGCTTTGGTATGAGTGCTCTGGGGGCAGACCTATCCGATTACGACGCCGAAAGCATCGCCAATATCCAGAAGAAGTACTTCGCCATTTTTATCGTAAGCACATATGGCGAAGGTGACCCGAGCGACAACACTGTTGGTCTTTGGGATTGGATCAAGCAGGTCGGAGAGAGAAAAATCCGGCTTGAGAACCTACGATACCTGGCTTTCGGTCTCGGAAATAGCAACTACAAGTACTACAATAGGGTCCTCGACGTTGTTGCGGATGCCCTGGACGCTGCTGGCGCTACTGCGCTTATCCCACGTCAGAGAGCTGACGATGCCAACGGAGGTACAGAGGAAGACTACCAGGCATGGAAAGACGATGTCTTCGCTCTGCTAACTCAGATGGGCTTCCAGGGGAAGGCTGTTGCATACGAGCCAAACATCGAAGTCGATCTCACCGCCGTGAGCCATGGTTCCGAGGAGTATTCTGCCATGTCGCTTCATCACCAACGATCTGCCACCAACTCTGCCATTGTGCCATTGACCATCAAGCATGCTCGCGAGCTGTTCATGTCGGGTGATCGCAACTGCGTACATCTAGAAGTAGATCTAGGTGACATGGACATCGTGTACAAAACCGGGGACCACATCGGCGTCTGGCCAGTCAATCCTGAAGAGGAAGTCAATCGACTGCTAGACATCCTCGGCTTGCAAGAACGCAGACAAGAACGCCTCACTGTCACACCCAAGTGTGATGCCAACAAGCCAAGGATACCTTATCCCTCGACGCTCGAGACGGCTTTCCGGAGTCATCTAGAAATCTGCGCTCCTGTGGCCCGCAAGGCAGTGCTCGAAGTCGCTCAGTTTGCGCCCACACCCGGAGCCGAATCGAAGCTTCTCGATATCGCTCAGGATCGTGAGCGTTACGAGCGATTTACAGCTTCAACACACATTACCTTCGCTAGGTTGCTTAAGCTTGTCAGCCCCGGGGTTGCGTGGAGCTCGATACCGCTCGCCTTCGTTCTAGAGAACTTGCTACCACTGCAGCCACGATACTACTCCATCTCTTCAAGCTCTGTTATATTACCGCGGCGCATCGCCATCACAGCGCTCGTCGTGAACAAGACCATCACGACTGCAGACCAGTCAACAGCGACCATCCATGGGCTGACATCCAATTACCTGTTATCGACCTCCAACCTCCAATCGGCTGCGAACACACCCGTTCCCGTTTATCATCGCTCAGTCGAAAGTGGAGACCTCCAGGGTCAAACGATCCTCGCGCACGTTAGGAAGTCGAAGTTCAAACTCCCCATCACATCATCCACGCAATTGATCTTGATCAGCGCCGGTACAGGTTTCGCACCTTTCCGTGCTTTCCTCCAAGAGCGCGCGAAATTGCATGCGATCGGCAAACCCATCGGCAAGATGTTGCTGTTCTTCGGTTGTCGTAACAAAAGCGATTACATTTATCAAGACGAGTTGGTAAAGATGCATGATCAGCTAGGCGAGAAGCTAGAGATTGTCACTGCATTCTCACGAATGCAGGGGCAGCCCAAAACATATGTGCAGGATCGGGTTGCGCAGCTGGCAGATAAGGTGTTGGGCATGTTGGAGTCAGGGGCGAATATGTACATTTGCGGCAAGGCGAGCATGGCGCGAGAGGTGGATATGAAGCTCGAGGAAGCTGTCATGAAGAAGAAAGGCGTAACTGAGGCAGATGTCAAGGTGTGGGCCGCTGCGTTGAAGAAGCGAGGAAAATGGAAGGCGGATGTCTGGGGGTGATTTGTTCTAGAATCTAAATTATGATCAATCTTACGAGGCGATGGTACCCCACTTTTAGCAAATTTACCCCTGCCAAGCCAAAGAACACGGATACCGAGTCTATCCGGCGCCTCAACGGTAACTTGTGCGACAATTATTCCCGCTGCCTTCATTGTTCAACCTAACTTTCACGCCCGCCAGTGCATAGCAGTCAACAATGGATGTCGCTCTGGAGCTTCTCAATCCTCTCGTTTTGGATAAAGCCTACGCATGGGCGTTACCATCTCCCGACTTCAGCTTAGGCAACTCCTCATACTCTGAGTTTTCGGCCGCTAACAACGTGCCTACGTCCCAATGGCCACGCGACAACATCTATCGTCAAATCCTATCGATACTCGTTATTACCCAGCTCGGCGCGACTTCTCTCTATCTTTTTTTCAGCTCTCTATCATACTACCTTGTATTTGATCGACGGCTCGAGTACCATCCTCGCTTTTTGAAGAACCAAGTCCGTCAAGAGATCCAGTCTTCACTCTCCGCCATTCCTTTCATCAGCCTGTTGACCCTTCCTGTCTTCCTGGCTGAGGTGCGTGGCAAAAGCTTACTTTACTCCGACACCAGCGATTATGGCTGGCCCTGGTTGGTGATCTCAGCCACACTTTACATGGCCTTCAATGATATTGGTATCTATTGGATTCATCGCCTGGAACATCACCCCAGCGTATACAAATACATCCACAAGCCACATCATAAATGGATTGGTAAGTTCTTTCGCAATACGCCTACCATCCTGTCGCCTTCTCGTACACATGAATGGCAATGCTAACGACAATAGTTCCCACGCCATGGGCTGCGCTAGCTTTTCACCCGCTTGATGGATTTGTGCAATCATTGCCATACCAGTAAGTGTCCCGTCAGTTCTGTTCCAAACTTCATTTCTAAAATTTAGAAGTATCTTCGTGTTCATCTGTCCAATGCAGAGGTATCTATACTTGGTCCTCTTCGTTGGTGTTCAGATTTGGACCATCTTCATCCACGACGGGGATATGATCACAGGCCACTGGACGGAGAAGTTCATCAACAGCCCCGCCCACCACACATTGCACCACATGTACTTCACAGTCAACTATGGACAATACTTTACCTGGGCCGACACCTACTTTGGCTCTCACCGGGCACCGGATCCAGCGCTGGACCCTATTCATGATGCTCTCAAGGTTATGCGGGCGAAAGGGCTCGTGGATGAGCAGGGCAACCCTATCAAACACACCAAAAGCGAGTAAAATCTTGACTTCCCGGAGAAGTTGTTGTGTCCGGCAAATATCTTCGACGAGTCAATGCAAGGCATGACAAGCTATCTATTGCGGCTGCAGCTAAGTAGCCTTTTATGCTCCCAAATTCCTGGGCCAATGATTGGTCTCGATATGAACGTTTTTTTCTCTCAATTACGACTAGACTTACACAGCGATACTTAATGTTAATATAATATACAGCATAGACTCGCCCTGATGTTCCTGGGTTCTCATTGTGGAGATTCATGCCAACCCAATGGTAGTACGAAGCCTTAATCCTTGTTATTAAATAGACCCGACATCACTGCCAATCTCATCCTATGCAGCTGCCCTATTCTCGCACCGACCGCCGGGGATGACAAGTGTGACGGGTTATGACTGCTCCGCCGTCTCGCATCTTCTCCGTCTCCAAGAGCCTTGACTATCTCTTGGGTGGAGCTATCAATAATATCCTGCATATTTAG
This sequence comes from Alternaria panax, assembly GCA_019702505.1. NCBI lineage: Eukaryota > Fungi > Ascomycota > Dothideomycetes > Pleosporales > Pleosporaceae > Alternaria > Alternaria panax. The sequence continues at coordinate 4,837,617 of JAANER010000001.1, read as the reverse complement.
ATCTAGGCCCCTTCGATAACACGAGGGCAGAAACACTGTGGTCATCAGATCGGCACCCTACGGAAACGGAGCAATCCTCATTCCAGGTACCTTCACTGGAGGCTACAAGGCTGGCTTCATCCCAGATCTGCGGAGTTATGGCCTGCGCATGTACACTTTGAGACCACGACTTCAAACGCCTGAAGCCCAATGTCTTACCCAAACACAAGATCTCAAGCTCTACAACACTATGCTGTCGCTGCCATTCCTCGGGTTTGCGCACACGTCATGCCGTGGAATCTGTGTATCCACCTGGGCATCAATCATGGGTCTCAAAAATCGCATTGTCTTCGGTGACCTTCTGTCGGCATAGAAGTGTTCCTAGAAAGTCGCGGTAGATGGATCGGAGCATGTCCATCCAACCGCAGCGCTCAAAGTAGCAACCCCGCGAGACACGGATATTGAAGCCCGAGCTTGTAGCCCCGAACGTAGCAATCTACGCCGCAGACTTCCCCTTCTCAACACCCTCAGCCGCACGCGCGAACATTGCTTTCGACCCGCCATGTCCGCCTCAACCAATGTGCAGCAGCTAATTCAACTGTCAACCAGTTGTTCCACGCCCGTTCGCCCAGCTCCATGGGCCCACCCCCGCGTTTCCTTATGCACCCCAGCGGGTGCGAAGCGAAAACTGACGCATATTTGACGGGATTGCGGAGACATACGAGCAGGAGTCTGGGGAAAAGCCATGCGAGGATGGCACACCAAGTCCCGACGTAGTAATCCATGTTAGCTTGCCGAATTTCTTTGCATCAAGTCTGGTTGCGCATCGCGCCGGCCCTTGCCGAAGTCTCGATTTGAAACTATACAATCAACATAAGTAGGAAGTCAAATCTCCCTGAGTATGGTCTTCAATCATCGCAAGCTTTGGAGCCTCGACGGTCATCACTCCATTATTAGCTTGAAGTCGCCGCTTTACAGCCTGCTTCAAGCTCTTCATCACACCCAACCCCCAATCAACATGGCTCATAACACCTCGGACGCAAAGAAGGTCGATACCTTCAACCAAAGGTCTTCCAGCATCGACAAGATTGAAGACATTACAACTGCACGCGAAGATGCGGAACAAATCGCGAATCTTTCTGGTATCGAGGCCACAGCCGCTTCAAGGGCTGCTTGGCTAATCTCCATGACTGTCTCTCTTGGTGGCCTTCTTTTCGGTGTGTATCACTATTTCTGAGTAAGATCGTTCACGTCATTCATGCTGAGTCTGTTGAGGCTACGACACTGGCTACATCTCTTCGGTCCTCGTTACCATCGGCATGTCTCTCGGCCACGAACTCAGTTCCTCCGAGCAAGAACTCGTTACTTCACTTACCTCTGGGGGAGCACTCGTAGGAGCCGTTGTCGCTGGTATGATTGCTGATAAATATGGTCGCAAACTACCCATTTTCCTGGCCTGCGGTGTTTTCGTCATTGGTACTGTACTCCAGACGGCCGCGTACCATCTCCCACAATTTGCCGTAGGCCGCTTCGTGGTAGGCCTGGGTGTCGGCTCGACGGCTATGATAGTCCCTCTCTACATCTCCGAACTAGCCCCAGCCAAGTATCGCGGCCGAATGATCGCCTTCAACAACATGAGTGTCACATTCGGTCAGCTACTGGCCTCAGCTATTGGTGCTGGCTTCGCACAAGTTGGGGGCGCTAACTCACAAGCATGGAGAGCAACGGTTGGCATCGGTGCAGCACCCGCTATTCTCCTCACCGGCCTTTTGACTCTCTGCCCCGAATCTCCTCGTCAATTAGTGGCACACGGAAAGGTAGACGAAGCCAGTGTCATTCTCACACGCCTCTATCCGACCTCGACTGAAGAGCAGCGCCGTGCGAAGATTATGAGCATCGAGATGAGCATCAACGAGGCCACACAAACAATGGTTGACGATTCAGTGTTCAAGACACTAGCCCGCATCTTCACGACTGGATCCACATTCCGTGCCGTCTTGGTAGCATGCACGATCATGGCCATATCGCAGTTGTCTGGTTTCAACACACTGATGTACTACTCAGCAACGCTTTTCAAGATCGTAGGTTTCAACAACGCCACCGCTGTCGCCATCACCGTCTCCGCTACAAACTTCATCTTCTCGCTTGTCAACCTGGTCATTATTGATAAGTTCGGCCGCCGTCGCATACTCCTGGTGACGGTCTTGGGTATGAGTATCTGCCTCGTTATTGCTTCCGTCAGCTTCTCTTACATCCCAATCGACCTACACACCCTGGCTGTTCAAAGCGACGAAATCGGCTGGCCAGGCTATATTCTCATTGCTACGATCATTATCTTTGTGGGCTTCTACTCTAGTGGAGTTGCAACTGTCGCATGGATAGGCACCGAGCTGATTCCCATGGAGGTCAGAGCGGTTGGTACGATGCTGAACACGGTCACATGCTGGAGTACCAACATCATCATCTCCTCAACCTTCCTTTCTATGATGAAAGGCATCGCCTCATCAGGGGCTTTTGGAATCTACGCAGGTATTTGCTTCTTTGGCTGGCTCTTCGCCATCTTCTGTTTCCCCGAAGTCAAGGGAATGCCACTTGAGGCTATTCGCGAAGTATTTGAACACGGCTTTGGTGTCAGATATGCGAGAAAGTGGCAGAAGGAGAACAAAGAGTTCGCCAAGATCAATGCAGGCAACTCACAAGCCTTCGGCCATTGATATGATGGTATACTCAGGTGTGAATGCCGTCGGGGTTGACAAGCAGGTTCTTTTCGTGTAGATCTCTTACTTGAACTTGGCATAGCCCCAGCAATGACATGCCGAATACAATTCAGTAGTTCTACTCATATAGCGTCCCGGCACATGCTGTAGTGTGCCGCGGTATTTCAACGAAAGTTGCGCCATGTTCAAACCTCTGTTGTATACCTTCTGGGGTACGTTGAGATATGGATCCAAACCCGATCGTGGAAACTGTAAGTCGCAAAGTCTAGATGTCCAATACATGGGTTCAGCAGTATGATCAGGCCATCTGAATGTTCAGAATTGGAAGTAATGTCATGTATATCGTGAAGTGATGAGATAATACTTCAGTGTTAGCGTCATGTCCCTTGGCCAAGTACCGTGGTAGAACACGGCTCCCCCAACCCGCCTCCTTACCAGACCAACATATCAAGAAGATATGCAACAACAATTCTATCATACCTTCTCCCCCAGCCAGCACCGTACGAACACCCGAAGAAAGCTGCTACAATGCGCAAAGCCAGCCTCATCGTCATCCTCACGACAGTCATCAGCGGCGTAACAGCCATCGACAAGATCGCCCGCAAAGCCGAAAGATGCATCACCTACGCCGTTACAGATAAGTCATGGGCGGAGAACAACCTGACAAGACGACGCGTCATCTACGATACTACAGGGAATGTCGCACACTACGACCAGACGCTGTACAGTATTGGGTGGATGTGGTCGAATGAGAAGAAAGGTACATATCACACAGAATTTGGAAGGATCAGGTGCTGACTTTTTACTGCGATAGCATGCAACGCTCGCGCCACAGATACGGTTGTGTACTACAATGGTATGGTCATACTGGGTGGTACATATGTGGTTGATAGCAGTGAGAAGATAGGTGAAGAAGGCGACCGAGCGCATCAATGCCTTCTGGACTTGTTCAAGGTCACTTTGGGCAACAATTTGAACTGCACGGCGGTATGAGCCGAGAGGAGTTCTGAAGAGAGATTGGTTGGTCATTGGGTTCGGGGAGGGTGGGGGGGCTGGTATTCTGGATTGTACCAAGATTCTACTCGATGCGCAGATGCATCACAATGTTTCCATCGGTTTCACGCAATAGAAAGCTATCAGCATAGAATGTGCTGGGTAGTGTGACTTTGAGAACAAGAGCTCCTTTTTTCTATGCGTCCCACCTCTTAGTGTTATCCCCGCTCTTCACCTGCAAATAGCTCCCAGCAATCGGCGCTTTCAGTCCCGCATCGGTTACGAACTTTGGCCAGTCAATACCGAACCTGCTGCTGACGGCCTGCTTATGCACAGCTGGTACCGCAAAGTTTGCTGGTTGCTCATGCAGCAGGAACACGTAACGATGAGTCGAAGGTGCGCCGGCAGGGGGTGCAGGGCCGAAGTACGATGAGGGGGTTGTGACTGTTGTAGTAAGAACCGATGTACCATTCTGCTTAGTCCCAGACGGCGTATAGTCTTGTAGAAGAGCATGCAAAACGGTTGTTGTACGGCCGTTCTGAGAGCCGTCGATATCTTCGTCACGTCAATGCACTGGTCCTTGTGAACGTGATTCCAGAACATACCAATCATTGCGAGTAAGTACTTTCCACCAAGTGTTGTGTTGGTGAGGCCAATGATGGGAGCCTTTTGCGTGACTGGTCATCGTCAGTATAATCCTTCTTGTTCCGCATCTTTTGATCATACTTGACTTTCTGACGATGATACCGGGACTAATGTACTGTGTTCCGTAGTATACGTCCAGCGTTGCATTGGTTGCCGGAGTGAAGCCCGAGGGCGTAGTTTGCGCGAAGGCCGACCCAGCGAGAGAGAACGAGGATACAACAGCAGTCAACTTCATCTTGATAGAATATCAGATGAAAAAATACTAGCAAAGCCTTAGGAGATGGCCTATTACTGCGAAACGTCGACAACCCGCATTATAAAGGCCCCGCCGCATCATCGTGGGTTATCACCTCCACCACCGCCATGCTATGGGTATGCAGGTCTTCTGAAGGACAGTCAGCACAAGCCAAGAGATATTAAGGAAAGCATATTCCTACAGATGGGGCTCGAATTTAAGCGACTCTGATGCTGTAGGCTGAAAGGGTCCTTCATTCCCGACCCCTGCCACCCCCGCAAAACATGTATATATGTTTTCGGCACTTGACAGGAGTCTCTGCTAATCCATTGCAGGATAGTTCCCAGCTCGTTAGCTCACAATGAAACTGTCTCTCGCTCTTGCTACAGGCTTGTTGGGCATCACTATGTCATGGTCGTTTGGTAGACGAGCTCAGCTGGATGAACTGGCAGCTCCGGGTACCCAATTCTATTAACTACGGTCCTCGCCGTAGGTCTGCTAAGGATACGTTTTGCTGATCTAGGACACTGACAGTTTATGGTAGGAATGACCCCTTGGTCGACTGCCAATGGGTGTCTCTTCCAGTCGGCTCCTCCAATATACGCACCTACGTACTTGTTAGCAGCCAAGATACCGCTAGCAAGTTCTTTCTCGTGAAACACAATGCAACGAAGACGTGGGAGCTTCATTCTGCTGAGGGCATGGGTCGACAGATAGTGTTACATGGCCGCAACCAGTCTAGCGAGCTCCTATACATGTACGGCGTGCTGCATCCGGGGTTGACTAACGTTCTTGAGGGAGAGTTGGCGGAATGGGGGGGTCCTTCATGTTGAATAACAACATCTTGGACGTTAGAGATGGGAGTGCACTAACGGAAAGATGGTTCGCCGCTATGCACTCTGAAGTTGAAGGTGGAGCGTATGGGCTCGCAGGTGAGTCAAGTCTGTGCGTTATCGATAGCGACTTCCCAAAAATCCAACTCCAATCTTGGCATCCCACCAACGCCGCTCCCATTGTCGACAATCCACCAGCCCCGCCCTCTGCGCCCGCCGCCTACACTCTCCCGCGATACCAGACTCTGCGATAATCACCATGCCGGGCGCCAAGACCACGCTGCTCATCGAGGGCACCTTCGAGGAGCTTACCGACGAGTTCGCACAATACATTGACAGCCTCAAAAAATCCCAGGGCGATGAGAGCGCCAACCTCCAGGGCGAGAGCGCGGACCTGCTCAAGGAGAACAAGAAGGATGATGTTCTCAAGAAGCTGGTTGTCGGCAGCCAAGCGCTGAACCAGGCGCCAGAGAAGGGTATGGCTGCAGTCATGACAGGAGAGGGGACGTGTTGGTGGGAGAAGACACTGGGCTAACAACGCGTGCGCAGAGTTCATTGCGGCATACAACCTGCTCATCCACCTCGTAAACCAGTCGCCGAACGTGTCTATGTTCATTCCCAAGATGTGCCAGAACCTGAGCACGCCCATCTCCTCATCCCCCCAGAACGGTGGCGGTCTGGCTCTCTCCATCCTCAGCACCATCTTCAACACCACCCAGCCCGATAGCGAAACGCGCTACCACGTGCTCCTCGCCATTCTCCGTGTCATTCGCGCCACATCCAACTTCGAGACGCTACGGCCACAACTGAAGCAGCTCGACAGCTGGATAGCCGCATGGCAGACTGGGGAGGAGGATGCGCGCAAGCTCTACCTTGCTGTGAGCGACGTCGCATCCGACGCAGGCGAGGATGAGCAGGCATACACATATCTGCTGCGCGCGCTCAGGACCTTCCCTTCAGAACAAGCGTCGTCCCCAGAGGCCCGTGAGCTTTCTCTCCGCGCCCTCAAGTCGGCCCTCACCCACCCTACACACTTCGACTTCCAGGACCTGACCGATCTCGACTCGATCCAGGCCCTCCGCAACTCCGACCCTGTCTACTTCCAGCTCCTCGAAATCTTCAACTCGGATGTGCTCGAGGACTTTAACGACTTCAAGGATGAACACGATGGTTGGGTTGAGGAATCCGGCCTCGATAGCGCTGCTCTGAACCGCAAGATGCGCCTCCTCACTCTTGCGTCCATGGCTGCATCAGCCAGCCAGACCAGGTCGCTCCCCTACGAGAAAATCGCATCCAAACTACAAGTACCATCTGAAGACGTCGAGATGTGGGTCATCGATGTTATCCGCGCTGGTCTCGTTGAGGGCAAGCTCAGCCAGCTTAACCAGACCTTCTTGATCCACCGCTCAACATACCGCGTCTTTGGCGAAAACCAGTGGAGAGAGGTAGCCTCGCGGTTAGACCTGTGGCGAAACAGTCTACAGAGTGTTCTAGAGGTTATCAAACAGGAAAAGGAGAGGTTCGTGCAGGAGAAGGCCGAGGAAGCAAGCAAGGCGGACCAGAAGGCTGATATGTCCTCGAGGTTTGGCGGAAGGGGTGGACAGAGGAAACAGCACAGGGCCATTGATGAAGACTTGGACTAAGTGGCTACGTCTTCTTGGTGCGCGTTTGTTTCTTTCAAAAGGGGTAGGCTTGGGACGGATGCATTATGAGGCTTTTCAGGTTCATGAATAGCAGCCCTCGAGCTGCACGATAGACAATGCAATTCAGACATATTGATTCTGGTGCGTCTCTTTAAAAGCTATGAAGCCTGTGTCTGTACAAAGGTAAGGTTGATGGGCGTTACGCCGCGCTCCTTGAGCTTCTCCTGCACATCCCGGTAAACCTGGTCAGGTTCCTGTTCCGCGTTGATCTTGACAACTCGGTCCTGTGACTCAAACTCCTTGACCACAGGCATGCTTGTCTCCACAAATGTCCTGAAGCGCTTCCTGATGCTCTCTGGGTTATCGTCTGCGCGGCCGGATGTCTCGCCGCGATGAAGGAGGCGCTTCTCCATGACAGCCTCGGAGCAGTCAAAGAAGATAGTGAACTTGGAAGGGCAGACAGAGCGCTCGAACGCGTGGGCTTGGTCGAGTTTTCGAGGGAAGCCTGTTTGTGTTAGACGACGAAATGCAAGTAGCTGGAGCAGGGTATCTTACCATCAATCAGGAACAGGTTCCCGTGGTTCTCTCCGCTCTCCATGCTACTCTGCATAGCATTTTCCAGCAACTGAACGGTAACCTCCATAGGCACAATGGTGCCCTCCTTGATGTATGTCTTGATCATCTCGCCGAACTCGCTGCCCGCACGGTTCTGCTCCTCACGCAGCAGGTCGCCCGCAGAGAGATGTTTGAAGCCATAGTCGCTGACGAGCTTCGTACATTGAGTGCCCTTTCCCGCACCAGGGCCACCGAGGACGAAGAGCACGGTCACTTCGTCGCTGGACCAGCGAGGCGAAGACCGACTCCCTGCGGCAGTTCCTTCAATAGCAGGCATGTTGGCTAGTGGGGATGCGAAGGCTTCACTTGTCCTTTTCCACTGGGTGAGTGGCCTTGAATAGGTCCTTTTGGCTGGTATCCCTCGCCTTTGCGCTGCTCAATGATTTGATTGAACAGGTACGTGCCCAATCCCAAGATGGCGAGGATAGGCCAAACCTTGAGAGGAGATTTCGAGGGCGGCGTCTGAATGTGTGTCGGAGGCTGCAGGGGTGAAGATATGAGGTCAGTGTATGCCCCATGTGCATTTCGTTGCCACGACTTACTTCGTTGGGGCCGGTTGGTTCGCCTGGTTGACGGAGACGAGATGCGTTTACCCTAGACGAGGTAAAAGCGCGAGTCGTGAAGAGCTGAGGCTGGCGAAGGAGGATACGCTGGCGCGAGAGTAGCGACATGATGATAATAAGGCGGTATGGGGAGGGGCGATTGTCGCAGAGACGAAGGTACGTGTACACTAACCGCAAGTGGGGCTAGCTCAGGGCCCAGGCTTGCCGGCATCAATTCATATGCTTCTCCACTGCCCTTCTTTACTGGTACGGCAGCGTCGACACTGACTCTCCCTAGCTTGATCTCACCTTGATCCGGGGCTGACTATCCTATGGCTAATGGACAGCTTTCGCATTCACCACTCGAGAAGCTTGACGACATGGCCATGGCGACAACTAGTTTCTTCTCCCGCGCCCACAGAGTGGGAGTGCCTGCGTCAAAAAAGATACGCGGCTTCCTTGCCTTACCCGGAGAGATCAGAAACCATATATACAGCTACTATTTCAACTCGGTGCGACGCTGTGAAATTGTTGGCAGAGGAGCCCAATTAACGCAGCGAACACTGCAAACCGTCAAGCTGTCACTGAACCTTGTTCCTGCAAACAACACCACTTCAGCGCCTGGTTCCGAGTCAAACACCGTTCCTCTTACTGTGGTCCGCTTCTCGAGACCACTTGGCAAGTACAATATTGTTCAAGGCTTGCAAACGAATTGGCAGGATTCTCTGCATGCTTTGAGTCTTGTATGCAAGCAAATCTATACGGAGACAGTGACCTTTCTCTACCAGAAGACAATCTTCGTGTTCGACGCGCCAAAGCGCATGGAAAACTTCTTCAAGTTCGCCTCCAGCATTGGGATTGGGAACATCGCTAAGTTACACCTCCACTACAACACCTATGGTCACCCTTACAGAACCGAGTCCCTCATCTGGCAGGAAAGGCACAGCCAGAGTTGGTGAGTACTGCGATACGAGTTACGCGCTCGGACATACTCTGGTATTCTTTGCGCACAAGTAATTAACATCATCCTCACTCCTAGGCAGCGAGGTTGTAAGGCCGCCTCAAAGAAGCTCACCGGTCTACAAGAGCTTGAGATCTGGATGCAAGTCCATGAGGCCGCTCCAAAGTTTAGCCTTCGTGAGAAATGGCTGAAGCCTTTGCTCCACTTTCGGCGGTTGGCGTATACCAAAGAACTGGCGAGTCATGACAATGCGTCAAGTCCACTTGTCGATTGTCGGTCGGGTCTTCAAACCGCAAAGGTCAATGTTGAGACATATTGGTCTAGGAATTTTGAGGTCGACTGTACTGCCGACAGAGGACTGGTAAAGGCGAGTAGGGACTTGCACCAGCTCTACGGGCAGGCCATCAGTCTTGCCATTACTGGGTCGACGGAAGAGGCGGCTATGGCTGGGTTTGATGCAGCGTGGAAGGGAAAACACGCAGAGTGGAGAAACCATCTTCCGCTTGTTCGGAGAGCATGACATTCGTAGGTTGGGCAGAGGAAAGCTCGGTAGGCTCTAGGTAGTGCAACGTGTACTACTCCATATTGGAAAAAAGGCCATTATGCTCATTCAAACGAGCGTATTTGGAATGCACAGATCGCCACTCATGGAACTTCTTCCGATTCCTTTCTTCATTGCTGGCGAGTTCATGGTCTATGTGATTTCTATACGCAGAACCTCGTTGTTTTCAAAGTTCTGCCCCTAGTAAAAATTACCTTACAGGCATACACTGTTGTTCTCCTGTTTGAATTATAGTAAGAAGTCTGCATATACCATCAGAGTAAGGAAAAAAGCATCAAGCGACCCAGCTGTATGTCACTTAAGCACTCGGGTTCTGCTTGGTAGCCTCATTGTCGACTTGTGCCTCCTTCGTAGCGATCTCCTCCTCAATCTCCGGGGGGAAGTCACCAGGTACGATACCAAAGACGCCAACGTCACTCCTACCCATACCTCCACCCTTCTTCTCCGTCTCCTCACTTTCCTTCAGTACAAAGAACCCAGCATTCTTCTTCATCTCCTCCTCGTCAAACTCAAACACACGCCAGTCGGCGTTGAAAAACATGCGGTTGCATACACCCGTGCGCAGGAAACCCGAATGCGAGACAACGGCGATGACTTTCTCAGGACGCGAATAGAGGTCCTTGAGGCATCTCTGGCCGCGTGCTAGGATGGCCTTTTCAGTAAAGGCGTATGGATTCTTGGTTCCGCCTGTGGTCTTATCTGGGAATGAAGGGTCCACAACGGAGAAGTCGTACTGGGGGAATTCCTTGGAGATGTCTTCGATGGGTGTTCCAGTGTCGCAGGGCTTGTCGGCATTTTCTTGCCAATTCGCGTCGGGGATGACTATGGTGGAATTCAGAACTCGCCTTACACACAAATATAAAAAAGGTTGTATTCTGTGATGACAATCTTACCTTTCGTACCCTTTTTGATAAGCCAGTCTAATCCAATGGTGGCCGTCTGAAGTGTCCGTCTCTGAGCGCTCACAACGATGAGCTCAACTTGATTGCCAATCTTGCTCTCTTTCAGACTCTCATGTAGCTCACGACATTGCTGTTCACCCAGCTCGGTAAGTGGAGGATCCCGAATAGACCAGTCGTTGGTAGCGTTGTGCTGTGCCTGAGCATGGCGGATGAGTATAAGAGTTGGTGGCATGATGGCAAATTGCAATTGGATAAGAAGAGTGAGTGTGAGCGGAGAGAGAGACGCGTAACGTATAGTACTTGTGAAAGTTGTTGAATCACTTCTTAAAATCGGTTTGCAGGTGACGCGCTACAGAGTGGGGCGGATGTACCTGCGTCATCGACGATTGTCAACCCATAAATGGCAGGAGCGACGAAGCAAGTTTGGGAACCGGGCCAAACGTGTATGGGACATCGCCGTGCTTGCTTGTGTAAATGTTATTCATTTGATCGTGAAGGGCAGTGAAAGCCGCTCGTTATGCATGTTACCGTCTACGCAGTGTCATGTCGTCGTCGTCTACTCCTCCATTTTCTCCTCGTCCTCATCGTCGTCGTCGTCTCCCTCTAGCGCCTTCTTTGCTAACTTCTCAGCCTCTTCCCGGATGTCTTTGGGTACCTCCTCGTGCCTGCCTTTGGTGGGACCGTCGAGATTGCTGATCCATGTCATCTCAAGCTCAAACTCCTTGTCCTTGTTGTCATCGTGTGCGACGTAGATGATGCGTGCTGCCTCCTTGACACCCTCCTCCAGCGATAGCTGCCCCTCGGCGAGGTTAAGCTTCTCGAGCTCTGACTTGGCGACCTGGCGGCCCTTGCCCGTAGCCGCGCCGTAGTAACCCTACACACGTTAGTTGTTGCACGTGTGATGACAAAACGATTCAGCATACCCAGTATAGGCCGCTGGGCTCGATCATGTAGAGTGATGGCCCGCCATGCTTCGCACCCTCCTTCTTGCCTCCTGATCCAACAATAGGCCCTGAGCCAACTTGACCGTCTACTGGTAGCTCAGCCTCAGAATCCCAGCCTGCAAGAATGGCAGTTATGCCAAAGGGACGGACACTCGAGTAGAGGGTGTATGCCTGGGCGTAGCTGCCCATGCGGTCGGCGAGAGACGAGGAGGGGATGGGAGCCTTGTAGAGTTGCCGCCATTGGGCGGCCTCATCGCGGGCGCGGGAGACGAAGTGGCGACCGTCGGGGAGGAGGCCTGAAGATACGATGCCCATGTTGCGGTCCACGGTTGCTATCCGCTTGTTCGCGCCTGGCTTGAGGAGCTTGCTGCTGATGAGCTTTTCGAGAGCGAGTACGACGCCATCCTTGCACTTGATGCCGACCGCTGTGCCACCGTTCTCTACCGCCTTGACTGCGTATTCGACCTGGAAATTCCGACCGTCGGGGGAAAAGACCGAGTTGGACAGGTCGTAGCCCGTACCTATGGAAGTCTACGCCCTGGTTAGATCGACTAGGGTGCTTGCACTGTTGCGGTGGGGTGTTTACCATGGTGAGCGGGGTGAAGACGGAGGACGGCGGTGTGAGTGTTCCGAGGTATCAAGCTGTCCCCAGGGTGTAAAGGAACAATTACCGTACTAGCAAACGTTGAAAGTCGAGCGTCCCAGTGTTGATGATTCTAGGCAATGGTGTATCTGCGCAAGCTCCAGTAGCTCACTAGCGCGCCAAGGATGTCCCCGGGCTCCGACACCTACTGTAGAGGCATCAACACCCACGTACGCAGGTCACCACGCCCGCTAACATTGCAACTTTCGGACTCTCTGGCAGCTTTCCCAAGGCCGGTTGGTGTGATCCGCCCCTCGTTGCTGGTCCGCCCTGTGTTGGTGTATCCGCTGCCTGTTGTCCCGGCTTCTTCCGCCTGGAACGCTTTAACTGCACACGCCTACATCCAAAAGTGCATACGCCCATACACATTTGATGAGTTGTCGTCCCAAATCGACCACTATTTGCAAGCTTCAAAGACACTTCATTGGCTGTCAAGAGACTAGCCGAACAAGTTGGGTTTCAGCTTCGTCACTAATTGGATGTGGGCGACAAAATTATCAGAATCATCCCGCCTACACGCATGACCCCGACAGCACGCTATACTCGACGGTACATAAGGAACCACCGTCACGCTGCTGCTAAATTTCCTACTGACCCCTCTTCACGGCTGACTTGATCCAAGTATCTTTGACTACCTTTCTCTGTTTGTTCCTGACTCACAGCGCCTTTGATCCCTTCCCCGCCGATTGTCGTCAGCGCCCAACCAACACACGCGCGGATAGTACGGTCCAATATCAAAACCAACAGCCAAACTTCAGTCCGAGTATCCAAACTTGGCCACCAATACATTCCATCGTTACGCGTGTCATCTGACTCGACGACTGATCCAGCTTCTCAACCTCCCGTTTTCCAAAGTTGCCCCTCATACCCGCTTGCTGTTGAGACCTTGGAGGATATGCAGCTCCTCCACCACTGCAACTGCACTTACGACACGCCTGTCTCGTATAGTCCTTTCGCCTTCTCTCAAAACATATCTTGCTCAAACGTAAGCTCGATCAACTTAGATCGATGCTGCCAGATACTGATATTACGTCATAGTGCGGCACCATAACTACAGGCATCAACATCCAGGGCAAAGCAGCGGAAGACGCAAACATGCAGCAAGATGAGCTTACCCGGCTGTTCTCAGCCAATATGAACTTGTCGCAAGGAAATGTACAGCCCATGCAACCGCAGATGCAGCAAGAGCAGTCAGTGCAGCAGCAGCAGCAAGAGCAAGAAGAGACTCCCAAGCAGATTGTCTACGCGTCCCAGCACTACACTCATTCGTACCATGTACCCACTCGCAGTACCTCCGAGCCGGCCCTGAAGACACACATGGACTCGTCGGATCTCGCAGCTGTACTCCTAAGGAACAGCATTGATCCCACTCTTCTGTTCCCTTCCCAGGTCGAACTCTTCCAAAATGCGGACGACGATCAACGGTTGCGTCTCCTCGAACTCTGGCGTATATCTCCTCCATCGGGGCGCCAAGGCCACCCAGCAGGCGTAGACTACAACATGTCTAGACAGCTTTACGACTGGCCACCCACCAGTCTAGCACAGGAGGAGGCAATGGCGAAGCTGAGATACGAAAAGCAGAAAGCAGAGTCTGCGCAGCAAGAGGCCATCCAACAGCACCAGCAGCAGTTGGAGCAGAGTATGTCGGCAGCAGCAGAGCCCTACATGGCTTCAGGATACGAGATGATGGCTAGGCGCGAGTACGAAGAGTCGGCACGAGCTGAGAGCGCGTTGAAGGAGTCGAGCAGGTACAATCAGGCTACCGATCCAGTCTACAACAGCACAGGAAGCAACGGACTCTGGCAGAAGCATGACGTGAGCAGCGTCGCAGACATGGAGAACACCTACGGCTCATATGCATATGCGCGAGAGTATGGACTGCACGTTGGCTATGGCGACGAGGAGATGGTCATGTGAAGCATGATGCCGTTACACCGGACTGGGTGAGAGTAATGACGGCGATGAATTGTTATACGTTGGAACGCCTGTGTGCATATTCAGATTTCCTACATTATACCCAGAACTACTTTCACACACAAACAATAACGCGGAAGGATTGTCGCACACGAGATACTTCAGTAAGCAGGATACCCAGGCAGGACTACATTGCTTTGCATCAATTGAGCTGCATTCAAACTTGGTTGGGTGATGAAACAGAGAACAGTATTGGTACATTTGAATGGTTGTCCCCCAAAGGGTTTAAGAAGATACAGTCTATTTCGCCTTTCCACTCGGCCACTTCTTCCAGCCTCGTCCATGTCCCCTCTGCTTCCATTCCTGAATCAGAGCCGGCATGTTTAGCATAGCCTGTCTCCTCATCTCCAGACGTCCCTTGAGTGTTCGCTCCCATAGCTTTCCCTTGACCTTCTGTCCCTCGCCTGTGCCCTTGACTTGCAGGCCTTTTTCCACCCTCCGCCTTTCCTTCTCGCCTGGCTTCTTGATGGTCCAGGGTAGTAGATCGACGACACCGTGTTCTGACGCCAGCTTTACAAGGTCGGCTTGCTTCCGTAGACCGTAGACGGGGGAGTGCCATCGTCCGGTTGCGAAGTTCTTCTGTGGGAGAAATGGGTTTGGGTAAGGGAGGTCATGTGCTTCTGGCGGTATATTTGAATTTGAGGGCGCATTTGACGGTCTGGGGGTGACTTCTGGCGCTGACGTCTCGGCCATGGAGGCATTGGGGTTGGTCGGCGGGGTTGTCGATATTGTGTCTGGGGTTGCGTGTGAGGTTGGCGATGCGAGTTGAGACGAGAGATCGGGGAAGAGCGACGGCGGCGGGTACTTTTGGAAGAAGCGCAGTAGTCGCGGGGGCAGCGACTTTGCAATCTCGACAGACTTCTGGGCGCTCATGGTGGGTATCTTGCACGTTCCGACCGCTATGGGCGTGTTCGTTGGTGCATGTCTAAAAGTTGCAGCGCCAAGGCTACGGATGTGCAGGGTGGAGCTACTCGCGCCGCCTGGCCGCCTGGCCGCGTAGAGCTATTGCTACCTGAGCATCACAAGCACAACCAACATCGCAGCTTTGGACACACAGGGCTCTGCTTTCTACCCCGTCAGTGTATACGTCAATCGGGCCTTACATCACCTCAAATCCACAGCCATGGTAAGCATCCCCGCTGTCCACCTACAGGCCATAGCTAACCGCAACAGTCGTCACCATTCTCAATAAGTACGCTTCCACCGCAACCTCGCCGCATATTCTTCTAACGACTTGCACAGACGGCGGCGCCTGCGTGGCCATGGTGGGCAAGGACTGCGTAGCCATAGCATGCGACCTGCGTCTCGGCATGCAAGCCCTCACCGTGTCCAACAACTTCCCCAAGATCTTCCAGTATGGCGACGTCTTCCTGGGCCTCACAGGCCTCGCCACCGACGTATCCACCGTATCAGACCTCTTCCGCTACAAGGTCAACATGTACCGTCTCCGCGAAGAGCGCAACATCAGCCCCCAGACCATGGCGAACCTCGTAAGCTCAAGTCTGTACGAGAAGCGCTTCGGTCCCTACTTTATCAGCCCGGTTATTGCCGGTATCAACCAGACAAGCGGGAAGCCCTTCATCTGCGGATTCGACAGCATTGGGTGCATCGACTTTGCGAAGGACTTCATTGTCAGCGGAACCGCAAGCGATCAACTGTTCGGTACATGTGAGGGACTGTGGGAGCCGGATCTGGTGGGTTGTATCCGTATGTAGGGTTGTGCTGTGCTGACATTCACGATAGGGCCCTGAGGACCTCTTCGAGACAATCTCACAGGCGCTGCTCAATGCTGTCGACCGAGACGCACTTTCAGGCTGGGGCGCACACGTTTACATCATCGAGAAGGACAAGGTGACCAAGCGGTTACTCAAGGGCAGGCAGGACTGAGGTGGTGTATGGTACGAGGTGGCATATGATCATGTTTATGAGCTACGATGAATATGGGGATGCCGGAGATCTGCCTTATGGCTGTGATGGGATAATGGGCCAAGACCACACCATCTTTTCATGCGTATGCGATATTGCCCTAGGTACGCCATTTGGACAGTAGGCAGCTAGAATCAGCTCCTGAATCGAGGCATCTCCAAATCCACAACCTTGCTTGGTATGACTTGGGACCCTTCCCAGGTCAAATTGGCAAGCTCTAGGCACTTGCACGCAACGGGTGTGACTTCAACCTACTTCCAGCAGCACGTCATCATGTAACTAATGCATGTGACGCTATCGCCTGAAGCAATACATGGCCGGCCAGCTCATGTAGCGGGGCCAGGTTACTATCGATAGCCGTCGTCGCGCACGTGATCTGGTGTTGCCTTAGCGTAACCCATAGTCCGCGCGAATCCTCCTCCGCAACTCCTCAAACTGTAACCTCCGCGAAGCCAAGATGACTGCCGCCCTCCCGCCCGCAGCTGCTCGCAAGCAGCCCCCTAGTATCGACGACATACTAAAGGCTAAACGCGAAAAAGAAGCGGCTGCCGCAAAGCCCAAATTTATCCCAAAGGCCGAGAGGGAGCGCATTGCGCTTGAGAAGCGGAAGAAAGAAGTGGAAGAGGCGCAAAAGAGGCGAGAGGCTTCGAACGACGACAGCGATGCTTGGAGACATTCGCAAGACAGCAATCGCACAAATGGTCACAGCAATTACAACGGTCAAAACGGCTCGTCCTCATCCGTACCTACAGGGCCTCGATCGATGCGCGATGCGCCAACTGGACCGTCATCCATGCGGAACGATCGCAGAAATGGAGACATGGCACCTCCGCCACTGCCCGACAAGAAAGGCAACAAGCGCCCAGCTGAAGATGCAGAGGCTTTGATAAGACAACGATACATGGGCGCAGAGCAAAACCAGTCGACGTTTTCGGCAAAGAAGAAGCGCAAGAGGACGACAGAAAAGAAATTCAACTTCGAGTGGAACGAGGAAGAGGATACCAGCCACGACTACAACCCCATCTACCAGCAGAAAGCTGAAGCAAGCTTCTTTGGACGCGGCAGACTAGGTGGCTTTTCCGATGAAGTTACCGATGCAACCACAAGGAAGATGGCTGAGGCGATCATCGAGCGAGATCCAGAGCATGGCAGAGAGCGGGCTGAGGCACTGCTCGAAATGGAGCGGCGACGCAAGGACAAGAGCGGTCGCGCACAACTAGACAAGCACTGGAGCGAAAAGAGGCTGGAGAATATGCGAGAGCGCGACTGGCGCATCTTCAAGGAGGACTTTAGCATCGCTACCAAGGGCGGTGCCATACCAAACCCTATGCGCAACTGGAATGAGTCCGGGCTACCGGAGAAGCTCTTGCATCTTGTGGATCAAGTTGGCTATACTGAGCCCTCACCTATTCAACGCGCGGCCATACCGATTGCTCTACAATGTCGTGACCTAATTGGAGTCGCTGCAACAGGTTCGGGTAAAACCGCATCCTTCGTCCTGCCACTGCTCGCCTATATCTCACAACTACCTCCTCTCGACGCATTCAACCGCCATGATGGCCCGTATGCTCTCATCCTGGCACCGACTCGCGAACTGGCTCAACAAATCGAAATAGAGACTCGAAAATTTGCAGCGCCACTGGGCTTCAAGTCCGCTGTCCTCATCGGTGGCCATTCCATCGAGGAACAGTCGTTCCAGATGCGTGATGGAGCTGAGATCATTATTGCTACGCCTGGTCGCCTAGTAGACTGTATTGAGCGTCGAGTACTGGTTCTCAGCCAGTGCACCTATGTCATCATGGACGAAGCCGACAGAATGATTGATATGGGTTTCGAAGAACCTGTCAACAAGATCCTCGACGCTCTGCCTGTCAACAACGAGAAGCCAGATACTGACGAGGCCGAAGATCCCAATGCGATGAGAAAGGGAATATACCGCCAAACTATGATGTACACGGCTACTATGCCGCCAGCCGTTGAAAGAATCGCGAAGAAGTACACACGTCGCCCTGCTATCGTCACAGTTGGCAACCAAGGCGAGGCTACTGATAGTGTTGAGCAGCGCGTTGAGTTCGTACAGGGAGAAGAGAAGCGTAAGAGACGTCTCCAGGAGATCTTGTCAACTGGTGAGTTCTCTGCGCCTATCATCGTGTTTGTCAACATCAAACGAAACTGCGATGCGATCGCGCGCGATATCAAACATATGGGCTTCGCATCCGCTACGATTCATGGTGGAAAGACTCAGGAACAGCGCGAGGCTGCTCTTGCGTCCCTGAAAAACAAGCAAACTCAAGTGCTAGTTGCCACAGACGTGCTTGGTCGTGGTATTGATATCCCAGACGTTTCTCTCGTGGTCAACTTCAACATGCCACCTAGTATCGAAGCCTACACACATCGTATTGGTCGTACCGGCCGTCTAGGAGCGGAATCTGATAAGCCTGGTGTTGCCATTACGTTCTGGGGTAATGAAGATGCGGACGTGCTTTACGACCTCAAGCAGATCCTCATGAAGAGTGGGCGCAGTAAGGTACCAGAAGATCTGAGAAAGCACGAGGCAGCGCAGCAGAAGGGCAAGAAGAGAGGCGAGATCCCGGGCAAGAATATTACGTAGTAGGCTGTGGAATCCGTGCGGACACATGTATCGTAGACGTTGTGGCTCCAATGGCTGAGTAATAATGTAAAGTCGCCTCAACTTTCCGAGCGCATGGTGAGGGTCCCAACAACGCAAAACTTGCCAGCCGACGGCCTAATGCACGACTCAGTAGCGCCGATCTACCCCGGACTGCTGTACTGCACAATCTCCAAAAGGCTAGCAAGTGGAGACGGCAGCGTCACTCTGGCACGCCAACCGGCTGGTGTGGTTTGAAAGCCGCGCGTGGTCGATTAGTGCACGCGCACCGTTGATGCCCCTACACGGAAGATCCCCGCCTCGATGAAAACAGGCCCTAAGTCGATGTCGCTTCCTACCGGCCCGTTTCTCCTGTCAAATCTGTCGCCATGCTGTGCGCTACCACTCGAAACTTGCCTCGACTGATGGAGTCGCAAAGACGCTTCGTGCCTGGTTTGTCGTACCGCCGAGGAGCTGCGCACTGAGTTTAGGCCAAAAGCTTCGCAAATGGCGTCGCTGTCTGTCAGCCTTGCTTCTAGCGTGACGTCGTCTATTTTGGCTGCGGAGTCGACACCGGCGCTGGGTACTCTCGAGTCTGCCGGCGCTGGAATTACTGGTGGTAAGCGTCGCCGTCTGGTCCTAGAAGCTTGACCAGCGTGTACTGATCCTCGCACAGGCTACACGGGCGACTCTCTGCCCCTTAAGATCGTCATCGCCTTCCTCCTCGGCCTCTCCCTGTACAACGCCATCGAACTCATTGTCCTCGCATTCGTCACGTTCCAGCGCTACCATGGGCTATATTTCTGGTCGCTCGTCATCAGCGCTTTCGGCATCATACCATACGCTCTCGGCTTCATCATCAAGTTCTTCCGCGTATTGGATCCCTCACAAGACGCGGGATATGTCGCTGTCGTCTTGCTTACGCTTGGGTGGTACTCTATGATCACTGGTGAGTCCGCTCGGTTGTGCGGCACTCGACTATGTCGCTGCTAACAGGCTCCTAGGCCAATCTGTCGTTCTATGGTCGCGTCTCCACCTCGTCACGAATTCGCGCCGAGTCCTTCGCTGGACCCTTTACATGATCGTCGTCAATGGCATACTGCTGCATTCAATTACGACCGTCCTGACCTTCGGCTCCAACTCCAACTCTCTCTCCGAAGCCACGCTCAGTCGTTTCGTCCGCGGATACTCGATAATGGAAAAGATACAGATGGTTGGCTTCTTCGTACAAGAAACCATCTTGTCAATTGTCTACATCAAAGAGACGATACGGTTGCTGAGGCTCTCAGAACAGGTTCAGGACGACGTACGAAGTTTCGACGACAGCGCTGGAACGGGGCACCTCAAGAATACCAATGTGCGAAAGACAATGTATCAGCTCCTCACCATTAATGTACTGATCATCGCCATGGACATCGCCCTACTTAGCGTCGAATTCGCTAATTTGTACCTCATCGAAACCACACTCAAAGGTGTCGTATACTCGATTAAACTTAAGCTCGAATTCGCCGTGCTAGGCAAACTTATCCAGCTCGTTCGCGTCCGCGCTGAAAGCGATCAGAGCATGAACAACAACAACAACAACAACAACAACAACAACAACAACAACAACAACAACAACAACAACAACAACAACAACAACAACAACAACAACAACAACAACAACAACAACAACAACAACAACAACAACAACAACAACAACAACAACAACAACAACAACAACAACAACAACAACAACAACAACAACAACAACAACAATAACAACAACTACGTCTGCGGAAACAGCTTCGAACGCCGAAATACCCTGACGCTGGAAAAGACACAGAGTGGCAGTGGCACTGCGAGCGTAGGCGTATCAGCGAGACTCAACAGCAGCATGCTCACACACGACTTTGGCGGCCAGCAATACCCCGACTTTGTGGATCCCAGACGTATTAGCCCGAATGTTACGCATGCAGAGCCGGTGAATAGGGAGACTGGGTGGGAGACTCGAGGGCAGCAGGAAGATCAAGACAAGTGGAGGAGGCGAGCCAGAGTCAAACGCGGGAGCTGGATCGATGAAGAGATGGATAAACATAATATTGGTTGAGGTGACAGATCATTCCTGATAATCTGACGTCTGTTGGATAGGCTCGGCTGCCTCCTAGGTCGTTCCTCAGAGCGAGCTGACCACATGACAACAACGTTCGGTTCGGAACTTGTGAATCCAAGTATAGTATGCCGCGATAAGAGACGGGCCCCAATACAGCAGTAACCCTACTGCATGATATGCAGGGCACTCGCACGCTCCACCGCTAAATTATCGACAACGGCAGTACATGTGCGGCCGGTCTCAGGCACATCGTCTGCTCCAATTCCTACCATCGGTGGAGGTCAAGCTCCAGCACGGCCACCTCAAAACGCACCACGGCCTCTTGGAGCTTCCGTGGTGGTGCCCACGGTCATCGCCGCTGCAGCCTCTTAGTAGAGCACCAACACCAAGGGTCACGACCAGCCTCATCATGTAAAGCAGTGGATCTACATTACTAGGGAATGACGGACATTGTGTCATACTAGACATTCATACAGTAGCAGCCACTCTCAGCAACAAGCTCCTTGATTCCTAGGGGCAAAGTTGGGCATGATTGGAACGCCTAACGAAGAAACGAGATTCTTCGGATGAGAATATGATGTACCGACTACCACTACAACGTACCCTTGGGGGTTACAATCCTGTTGCTAGTCTGTTAGTAGGAACGTAGAATACTAAGAAGCTCTTATTTTTCTCAATTTTAATTCTCCCCCCCCCCCCCCCCCCACTCCTGCCAAAATATACCCTAAAGGTATACACTGTACTCTCATAATTCAAATAATACTAAGCACCTATTGTGCACACCTTTAGGGTGTGCTTTAGCAGATGGGGGACAAGGGGTAGAAGTGAGAAATTGCGAGCTTCTTTGTACACAATTCACCAAAAGGTCAGTAGTGAAGACGTATGATTTTGGAAATTTCTTGTTGATACAGGTATTGATGAGAAGAAGAAGAAGGAAAAAACCGCTTACTACCCAGGTATTGACAATGAAAACGCCAGAAACTCCAGAGCCCCCTCCCCCTCCCAAAACTCCAAACGGTCACATGCTCTTGCCTATGCTGTGCCACAAACGCAAAAAAAAAAAGCCTCGCTGATTAGCAACTGCAAATCATCCATCGTTGTCGAACTCGGACTGATTGGCCACCTTGGGCCCACCGTCTTTGCGGATGGGAATCTTGATGCCCTGTTGCGCAAAGCATTTGCTGAGTTTGGTGCTTTCAATCACACCGGGGAATTTCTTGGCCGAGTAGACGGTGAAGGGATCGGTGAAGTTGACGGCAAGACATGGGCCCTTGCCTTTGCTGGGTCCGTTTAGGTGGACAGTGCCGTTTGTGCCGTCGCCGGCGCCAATGTCGAAGAGGCTGAGCTTCAGCCGAAAGGTGCCCTCGGTGCGCACGCTAAGATCCTGTAGCACGAACCAGAAGCCGGGCTTGCCTGCGAGGTCGTTGAGGCGGCAGGCGTTGACGGCATTCATGCCTATGAGGTTGCGCGTGTGATTGGAGCCTACAGGCGTGGCGGGGATCATGGCGGTTTGGGGTTGGCCATAGATTTGGTACTGCTGTGGATAGCAGTATCCCATCGGCCCTTGAGTAGAATTGCTGCCGTATGGCGACGCCTGTTGCCGGAAGTCGTAAGGTACAGATGTAGTCACTATTTGGTGACTTCGCTCTGGAGGGGGAGGATACGACGTCGTGGTGCTGCTGGAGATGGAGACTGTTGGCGCTGCAGTACTATGCCGAACCAGATTGACGGCTTCGACTCCCGCTGAGTCATAGAGGTCCACCATTAGGACGAAATAGGTGCTGTCGATATCTTGGAAGTCGACTTCTCTTCCTGTCTGGCTGTCGTAGACAACCAAGCGGATGCAGGGCGGGGGGGTTATCGGCCTTCGATCCTTGTCACCGAAGCCGCACATGCGAGCTCGGACAGGTTGCTGTTCGACAGACAGCTCGTACCGCTTTCCTGCCTGAACAGGCGTCTGCTGGTGCTGGATGGGCTCAGGGCGCCCAGTGTTTGTCCTGGTGTAGTTGTAGGCCATTTTGTTGGTGGTATAAAAGTGGCTTGGTGTATAATGTTGGGAATAAGGACATAAGGCGAGGGGGGCCTCCCGAAGCTTTATACTCTCCAGGATTTAGGCGACTGCGGAGTGCGCTACGGATCAACGCTATAGACTCATCACTGTTACCATGGTTGCTTATGGGCACATTACCGCTTCACAAGTCGCTAGCAAATCAATTTCATCATGTAGCCAAACCACCAAAAGCTTTATTCGAAAGGTTTCCCATTAAACCAACGCGGTTGGGGGGCGAAAATATGATAGGATTACAATCATGGGTCTCCACCATGATCGGCGCCAGTTGCCGCCCCAATCAACAACTCGCTTGCTATATATACTCACACTCTGACCCCAGAGTCAAAACATTGTGGATACGTGATAGCTTCTGGGGCCTGGTTGGGTATTTGAGATAATAATTATGAAATATTTGATAGCTTGTTCATTCATCTCCACACTCGAACACGCTGCGAAGAAGAGTCAGCACAATTAACCAAGACTGCTACTGGCTCTCTTTCACACCGAACGTCGGAGCTGAGCAAGATCATTGTAATGGCTTGTGGGTGCACGCGATGCGATAGTTCGGTAACCCATCCACTTGAACCCACTGGTATTGCGATGACGCAGAGTAGACGAACCACCCACAACTCGTCCAACTCTCGACTAACCAAACGAAAATATTGTCTCAGATGAGAGAAATTGCATGCATATATGCTCGGAAGTGCTATGAGTAGTCTGTTGTGACGAATCGACTCTGCGACAAGTGCGCAATAACTTCGGCGGCTCCACCAATTGACACAACTGCTATGCCATACCCTAAAGGTATACGCTGTGTTGCACAGTAACAAACTGTTGAAAATAGTATGATGTAGCCACCCACAGAACTATGGTTCAACCTAACCCTTTTCAAGCCTCACCCTAATAAGATCTATAGTAGTAGCTTCAATAAGAGATTTTTTTTAATTACTATAGCTATATGTAGAGGATATAGCATTCAGGAAATGTACTATACTAAGAATATCGTACCAAGTTACATGACCGCGTTGTGTTGCCCTGCGTTCAAGTTCGCATTAGCACTCCTCCACCGCTATAGAAAGAAATAGTATAGTGTATATCTGTCGGACTAGTTACTAGCCAGTAATACGGAATGCAAGAGATTGTAGAGTAATAGTACATTATCTATGTTAGATAGACGAATCGTTGCCTTCTTAGCTACGATCTCGTATCTCTATTTATACTCCCACTATTAGTGGTCACATATTGGGGGAGCCACCGGGTTCTGACAATACCTTCACATCATGTCTTGAGTATGAGATTTAAGCTATGGTAAGCGAGCTCCTTTGACGAAAAAGTGAGTACAGTGCAGTACATGCTATAGGCCTCCATCCAATAACAACTTTGCACTTTTTTTGTTAGCATAGACTGTCATGGCACCAAGGGTTATTTGTCAATGAACCGTTTATTTCTGCATAAACAGCATGGTGAACCCGAACGAAGGCTCGAAAACCCAAGACGGGCACTATTCTTTTGCGCCCGTGTCGTGCCTGTGCCAGCTTGTATTTCAGGATATGCATGATGCTTGTCTAACCCCATTGGAAGAGTGTCTGCTTTTTGCCCTGTTTTCCTTTCTTCTTTCCTGCCGCACTGGCATCCTCTAGAGCTGGCGTTGATGTCCCGCTGCTTGCGCCGGAAGGTCCGGCCCAAGGATTGCTCACTGGTGTATTGCGTCCACTGTTGTCGCGCCTTAGAGCGTGCCCAGTGTATCCTGGGCTGAAAAGTGTGCTGGTGGGTTTTGCGGCTGCCGGGAGAGCAGGGAAGGCGTCTGCTGCAACGGGCTTCTTGTTTACGTTTGTTGATGACGCGACTCGCGATGGCATGGGCGAAGGACGCGCGCTCGTTGCGGCAGACGAAGAAGCCCAGGGCGTCTGTCCGGGCTTCGCACCGACACGACCTGCTGGCGCTGGCAGAGCAGGAAAAGGATTGCTCGACGATGCATTCGACCAGCTGGCTTGTTGGTTGGCTGTGGATCGTGATGACTTTGCCGTTGAGCTCTTTAGCTTCAGTACGCGAGAGCCTCCCCGCACAGTTGATCCGCCGTTCAAAGCCTGTTCCGTCGCAGAGCCAGGTAAAGAAGGGTAGTCCTCATTGATAGCTTTCCAATCGTTCCATGCCTTCAGAAGTCCTTCCCGCTTTCCTGGCATTTCAAAGATATCTGCTAATTCCTTGATCAGCTTTCCCATCTCCTTGGAGTTGGCATCGAATAGTGCAAAGAATCCTTCGATTAGTTGCGCCGCCGACAACTTGGAGTTACGATAGGCTGATACTGCGGCTCTGAACTCCTGTAACTTTATCTCACTACCCCGAAGCATATTTGTGGCTCGTTCTGTGACTGCATTATGGCGCAACAGTCGTGCCTGCTCCTGGGGTGTTTGTGGAACCGAATTAACTGATTGTGTGCTCATACTTAATTGAGCGACACCTTCTGTAATGTTGCTTGCAGCCGCTGGGGTTGGGCGTGAGGCAGTTACGGTGGGGGGTCCCGAGGCGCTTGGGGGAGGCCTCGCAGCGAACGCCTCTCCTGGCGTTGGCGCTGAGAGCTGGCCGCCGAAAGTCCTTCCAGTGACTGAATGAGAATTCTGCGCCTCTCTCTGCCGCTGGTAAGCAAGCTCTGCTCTGCTCAGAGGTTGCGCAGATGACGCAGGTACCGGTTCTGCGTTTGGGTCCCGTCCGCGTCCACGGCCTCTGCCACCCTCACGTCTGCGGTCGTCTCGCCTGTTGTTACCCTGACCTTGCTCATGTGGCGCTCTGATCTGGAAGCCAGACATGTCGACTCTCCGAGCATCTCGTAACGCATCTTTAGAAAGACCGTTGGGGTGTACTTCGAGCTGATGCGCCTTGAGATCCATCTCGGAATCAAACACGACGAATTTCTTCTCCAAGCACTCCCGATCGGGGCAGAGAAAGTGGTCTTTCCGGAAGTGCACCTCGAGGGAGTCGTAGTTGACGAAGTATTGCTGTTTTCTGCTTCCACCTTCTCGACGGTCACAAATGTGGCAACGCTCATGCTTGTCTCTGCAATGAGTGTAGAGCTCGTCGTCCCCGTAGAAGCGCTGCCGGCAGAAGCCGCATTCCGGGTGTCCCTTGAAGCCACTCTGATCTATTGCCCCGGGGTTATCGTCGCCGAACTTCTGGTGCTTGCGCAAATCGGCCTGCGTGAATAGCTCGTGCTCGTGGGTGAAGACTTTCTTGTTTCGCGTGCATAGATCACTTGAGCATATTAGCCGGTGCAGTTGGTTTGAGACAATGAAAGTACATACCACATCATCTTCTCGTGCGCCGTCTTGACATGGCGATGCAGGTCTGGCCAGCCCAGGCAGGCGACGTCGCACTCGCCGTCAGGACAGTTGTACTGTAGCAGCAATCGGGCATCCTCAAAGACACCGGAGTTCTCAAAGTGTATGCCCAGCGTGTCATCGGATCGGAAGAACTCGGTGGTGGAGAAGTCCTCGTAGTTCTTCTCTGCGTCGTCTGTAAGGATAACGTGGTCTGACTCTGTTCGGCAGTGCGCACAAGCTTTCGTCTTGTACAGTGCCCGCATTCGGATCGAGCAGATGTGGCATGTTCGGTGGTTGCACGGAGCGACGGCTGTGTGCTGGACAGGCGAGGCGCAAATGAAACAGACTTCGGCATCGTCGTCCTCATTGTCCGAAGGCTGGAGGTTCGGCTTCACGAGCGTGGGTGGAGCCTGACCGCTCTCTTCTGCCTCTACTGCTGGTGCCTTGCCCTTTTCTGGCGCATGTCCACCACGGCCGCCTGCGCCATCTCGGTTGCCGCGACCTCGCCCACGACTCTGGAAGCCGCCTCGTCCGCGGCCTCTCCCTCCAGAGCCGTCGTTGCCGTCTTCTGCTCCGCCATGTCCACCCCTACCGCGTCCACGGCCTCTGCCTCCTCTCCGCTGTGGGCTTGCAGGCACTTGTGTGTTTTCTCGGGCACCAGTCGAGGCCATCGCGGGGTATGGATCTGGTTTCGGCAGTGTGTACAGGGAATTGTTGGTGTAGAGAGTGTCTACGTCCTGTGGGGAGCGGCCAAGGGCTGGTTATAGGCAGGCCGGCGAGGCCTCTTTCTACAGTAGGCGTTTGGTGGTGGGCTGGCAAAAGCTACCTGCGATGACGATGTTCACAAGCGAATCAGAGCTATTGGGTGGCCCCTGCTAAAACTGACTCAAGCACTTCCAAGCACTCCGAAGTGGCGCATGACTACGGTAGACTCATGGATGAGTCGAAATGACTTGGCTGTAATGTCTCTGTAGGGTAGTAATCATGCCCTTGGTATTATAGATCATTAGGATGTACGCAGTCTTGGAGCGAAAGGTCTGAAACAGGCGTCACTAAATTCCCCGATCCCTGATCCGTCACATTTCACTTGTTACAGCTCGCGTAAGCCTTCCTCCTCCTCATCGTACTCATCGTGGTAGAGTGACTTCAGCATGTCCTTGAAGTCCGGCCCTCCACTGCCACCAAAGCATTGTTGATTGAGCCAATCTTGCATGATGAGGATCTGGTCGGTGAACTTCTCAGCGTCAAGACGAGCCTGTTCAGTTTCGGCAGCCTTCTTCTCCATTTCAACGGGATCCTGCTCGCTGTATGCGGCTAGCTCACTTCTGAGCTTCTCGAGGTCCTTGGTGAGCTCGGTATGCTTCGTAATCAGTGTCTTTCGATCGCCACCTGCTTACGGTGAGTGTGAGTGCAATCAACGATACGCTAGTACTTACCTGTCTCCATGAGCATTTCCTCATCCTCGGCGCGAGCTGCACCAGCATCATCTACTTTGGCCTGGAGCTCCTTCACAGTAGCGTTGGCCTTGTCGAACTCGTCTCGGGCTTTCTCGAGAGCAGCATCTTTGGCTTTCTTTTCGTCGGCAGGAAAGCTCCAGTACCAGTTACCGCTACCAATCTTCTCAACACGAATCTTGTTGTCATCCGAGAGTGCTTGAAGGTAGTCCTTGACTTGCATGCTGTTGATGGACGAGACTTGTGGCAGCGTCTTCTCAAGGTCTTTGATGCTGTGAGCCTGTGCCGTTTTGTGGAACCAGGCAAGAATAGAGGCCGCCTTCTGCGGGTTGGGTTGAGTTTTTGGCGCCTGCTGAGGTTAGTGAGTGCTGCAGCCGCTCCATGTCTGAACTGACCATATCCGCTCGATGGAAACGACAGATGCTGTTTTGAAATAGGTGAAGTGTAAAAGATACGCAAGAAGCGATGACTTTGATGGAGCGCGCGTAGGAATGAGATCGTAAATACTTTGAGTAGCTTTTCATGGCGAATGCTTTTCTTCAAGAAAGCACGCTAAGCTGCCAGCTGTCGAAGGAGGCAGGCACGACCACGGCTCAATTGAATCCTTGGCCGCAACACCACCTTTGAAATCGTTTTGAGACTTTGGAACTTCCTGTCTATAGCGAGAAGTAAGAATCCAGACACCAAGACCAGGAATGTGTCGGTGAAAGTGCCAGTGGAGCCGGAAATATACATCTTGCACCGTCCTCGGCTCACCCATATCTCGTTGTCATTATCAAAAGCCGTCGTCTTGCCTCTTTCTTCCACATGGTCCTCCTCAACACTATCACTGGAGGCAGAGATAGAGCTTCTGATCGTTTGTCGCGTTCAAAGGCCCCCTCTTCTGACATGTGCAAGCTCATATCCCACTAATATCGTAACGTCCACTACAGCTCTTCCTCTTCCGAGTCGTCCTGCGACTCCTCATCAGACGAGGTCCACGTTTCTAGGCGTGCCTTTTCCTTCGCTCGCTGCCTCTCTTTACTAGCTTGGGCTTTCTTCTGGGCTCTAACGATAGCTCCCTCTTGCTTACCACCTGTACCCTGAGTCCACTGCTTCTGGCGAGCAAGAACCTGCGTCTCATCTTCGTCGGCTGCCTCGGTAAAAGCTAGATCACCCGTCTCACCCAGCATGCCGCGCGCAGTCTCTTCCATGAGGATACTCAGGGCAATGAGCGCAGTTTCGTCCATGCCTCTCCAGGTCCTTGGCCCGAGGCGGGGTCCCTTGGTTCTGGCCCACAGAGTCGAAACATAGGTATTCAATGCGTCTGCCAGGTCTCCACTGGGAAGACTCTGATCTGCGGGCAACTTGGTGTGTGCAGGGTAGTAGTCATCTTCCTCGTACCGCATGGGCGCATTCTTCCGCTTGAAGAGAACCTCATCTGGGCGCAGTGCTTTTCTGGATGCCTTTGGATCGCGGATGTGGGCTATTAGGCCCGTTTGGGCGACTTTGCCTGGAGGTATGTTAGATCAGGCAATCTGAGTA
Source organism: Alternaria panax (assembly GCA_019702505.1). Classification (NCBI taxonomy): domain Eukaryota; kingdom Fungi; phylum Ascomycota; class Dothideomycetes; order Pleosporales; family Pleosporaceae; genus Alternaria; species Alternaria panax. The sequence continues at coordinate 4,808,458 of JAANER010000001.1, read as the reverse complement.
AACACGTGCGCCTCTTACGATGGACGGCATCGTAGACGGTAGCTCGACGCTTCCGTAGTCTCTTCTTTACTTGTTCGCGACGCGGATCTCGGTCAGCGCAAGCCATTTGGGTTGGCCTCGAGACAATACTGTGTTGTCGTTGTGCCGATGCACAGCGGAGTGTTCAGGTAAGCGGCTCGCTTGGGTGCATGGCTTGGGTGTCGTCGGTGAATGTCTTGCGACGATGGATCCCTGTCGCGTTGTGGTGGGCAGGCTACAACGTCATGATCCTCTGCGCACCCTCTCCTTCCTCGTCGCCCCAAAGCACACGAAGCATGTAGTCGCATATGAACACTCAACACGTGCTTGACCGCGCGTACGGCTTCATCCCCAACCATGTCCTCAAACGCGGCTATACCTCACGTCTCACCTACGCGCTGCAGCCGTCTCCCACCGTAACCTTCAGCCAGCATCTACCCGCCATTGATGACCCGCACGAGCGCATCCCGGCGCACGTATCCGGGGTGAATGCGCTGACCATCGACAAGTTTGAGGGGCGATATCTGCTCTCTGGCGGTGCTGATAGCTCGATTGCAGTGTGGGATCTCGAGGCGCAAACTGCGGCAACCGAGGAAGGAGAGATTCATGTGCCCCTAACGGCGGTGAACAAGACGAGTGAAGAGCACAAGCTGGGCGTTACGCAGATCCAGTTCTACCCCTTTGATTCTCTGGCATTTCTCACATCCTCGTACGACCACACTGTCAAGCTCTACTCCAGCGAAACGCTTGCGCCGTCTGCGTCTTTTAATCTCGATGCCGTCGTGTACAACATCGCGCTCTCGCCTATCGCCTCCCACCTCCTCGTCGCATGCGCCACGCAACATCCCAATGTCCGTCTCGTAGACCTCCGTTCGGGCGCGACTACGCACAGTCTTGCGGGCCACTCTGGCGCCATTCTCTCTACCGCGTGGAGCCCTGTGCGCGAACACATCCTCATCAGTGGAGCTACGGATGGCAGCGTGCGCTTCTGGGACGTGCGCCGCAGTGTGGGCGAGCTGGGTGTGCTGGATCTCGAAGACACGGTCGGCGTGTTAGGGAAATCCGCAGCCAGTACTCGCAATTCAGCCAACACACAAGCGCACAGAGACGCGGTGAACGGGCTCGTATGGACAGAGGATGGCAAACACCTAGTGTCTTGTGGACACGACGCACGGATACGCGTCTGGGATACAGATAGCGGTGCCAATACCCTCGCAAACTTTGGTCCCATGGTCAAAAACTCGGGCCTCGCGCCGCGCATTCCCGTTCTCGCACCACTGCAGAACCTCCAACCAGGGGCTGATATCATGTTCTATCCCAACGAGCACGAGATCCTTACCTATGAGCTCTTTGACGGCAGACTAATCCGCCGATTACGCCGGTCACAGCAGCCTCAGACAAACATTCCATCCAACGTGTCCGGGGGAGCAGCAGCAGCAGCAAAGGGACAGCGCAATATCAAGGACAGAATCACGAGTCTGGCCTGGCGGCCGCACCATGTGGAGATGTACTCTGCCCATGCCGATGGCAGCATTGCGACATGGAAGCCAAGAACAGAAGAAGATGCCGAGCTAGATGAGGAAGAGGAAATCGAGCGAGAAGAGAAGGAGGTGGGCAAGAAGAGAAAGAGAGGCGTACTGGACGAAATATACCAGGGTTTGACGAAGAAGCAGATTACATTTGGCAACATGGGCTTATAGCTCAATGGTAATGATATTTGAAACAAGATGAATCGAAATCGCTAGGGTCATTAATTACAACAGATGCTTTGCGCTACGTCTCCTCATATCTCCATGACATTCGTCGTAAACTGGTTTCTGCGGGTTGTGCAGTGTCCATGCTCCTCATTGTCTAACCGGCGTCTGACCAGACCCAAAATTCGGTAATCGAGCAGGAACAAATGCCTCTCCATCGTCTCTCTCCCCACCGTCCCTCGCTGCGTCTTTGATGGACAAGGGTCGATTTGGCGTGACAGCCTTGCTTGAATAATCACTTTCATCGACATAGAACCCACTACTATCCGGCATCGTCTGGGTATCTACAAGACTCGGAAACGGCATCGAGTCGCCCTGACCCGTCGACGGCGCAGTTTCGCCAGCGGGCGTGCGTGCAAGCGGCGATACAGTCGAGTCTACAGTCGCCATAGCATGAGCCAGCGACGAGGAGCGGGCCATTTTGGACTTGGTAGAGAGAGCTTGTTGGTCGGGGGCTAGGCCACGCCTGACGGCGAGCTGCTGGGCTTCCTGGCGTTTGCGGTGAACTTCGGTTTCCTCGTCAAGACGGAGACGTTCTTCTTCTTTCTGTAGATGGTCGAGGGTGGGGACTTCTTCGATGGTTTCAGAGGCGGAGCGCTGGGGCGGGGGAGGCTTGTCGGAGGCGCTTGTGTTGCGCGAGGATACTGTTCGGGTGGATACGCGGGATGCAGAGGGTCGCTTGCTTTTACTCGAGCGTGCCTTGTTGCTGCTGGTGCTGTCTTCGTTCCATTGCCCGGTTGTGCGTCGCTCCAGCGCAATGGTAAACTCGTCATCGAGCGGCACGGCGTCTTCTAGCTCGTCTTCGCTGGGGAAGATGTCGCCTCTAGAACTCAGCGAGTCGGTCGTGTGTCCGGACGTGTGCGTGTTGCTTCTCTGCCGGCGATGTCCCTTGTTCTCCGGCCCGTCGAGCGCGTCCTCTTCGCTGTCTTCAATCAGCGGCTGTTCCTCCTCGAGACTCCTTCGCGTTGCGCCCGGGTGGTCAGTGAGATCTGCTGCCGAGGGCTTGTAGCGCAGTCCCCGGCCGCCTATCTTCCACGGCAATCGTCCCAGAAAGCCAAAATACGAGGAGCTTGGGATGAGTGTCGGGTCCTGAGCGCCGTCTCGCGGCAGCGTCGTGCTCTTCCGGCGCGGCGCATTGTATCGCGGATCGCGGTTTCGCTGTCCATAACTCATGCCGCTCTGTCGGCCGGGCTGCGCAGTTGCGCCATAATTGGCCGCGCCGCCGAGGAAGCGGTCGAGGTTGTCGGTGCCCCAGCCCAACAGCCCGTCGTTCTCATCGTCCTCCCAGTCGTCGTAGAAGTCGAAGCTGAGTTCTGCCCGGCCTCGTGATCGTCCGCGGTTGCGCCGGCGGTCGTTGTGCGCTGGGAAGCATGGCGCCGTGCACGCGTTGACGCATTGGGTTACGGACGAGAAGCAAGGGTTGACGTAGCGCTGGGCGAAGCCGTAGATGTTCTCCTGCGCCGATTCGTTGGCGTGCTCGAGATTCTCCGTGATCTGATGGAGCGTGCGATTCCACCTGGGGTCGCTGCGGCGGTACATGATGACGACACTGACTCCTGCTCGGTGATATGGCGTGGTTGTGGCGTATGGCAGCAGGACGCTGCGATGCGACAGCGCATTGGCTTCAGCACAGAGGTGAGCACATCAACTTTGGGGACAAGTCGAGGTATGACGACGTGGTAGATGAGATGCGGCTCGGTTGGCTTTCTAGCTTCAGATGCCCCGGCCCTGCGTTGCAGCGTTGCAGCACCCCACATCATCCAGCCTTTCACCCCCACAGTCTTGCTGCTTTCGGCACGCCCCTTCACACCAACCCTACCATGCACCATGCGATACGTCCGCTTCCTCAAAAGTCCCCGCGTTGTCACTGACAAAGCCACCTTGAGAAAGCAGGTGACTTGCCTCGTCACCATCACTTCAGATCTAGGAGACTCTTTTCTACCCTATGACATCCAACTAGCAGCAGAGCTGTTGGTGACTGCAGATTCGCGAGAAAATGTCCTAATATGGTCGACCGTGCAATGGACCGCCGGCATGCGAAGTCTGCCCATCACATTTCCCCTCCCCAAGTCTCAGCCATCCTTGTCCCATCTGCGAGTAAGGGTGGGCGGGGAGCCGAAACGAACACACGATGAGCTCGCAGCTATATCGGAATCTGATGCTCGGGGTGTTGTGTCTGCCTGGAGCCCACCTTTCACGTCCGATGTAGATGCTCCGAAGTTAGTGGAGAGACGCTTCAAGCTACTGAATGGACCCATCACCACCATCTGGGAGGAGACAGGAGAGAGCATAGCAAGACATTTATGGTATGCATCTTCAACACGGGAGATTTGGAACCGTGGGTACTGACTCAGCTATAGGGACGCTGGTATCACGCTCTCGTGTCAAATAACAGCCCTGATCAATCCAAAAACCGAACTAGCCAGAGCCTTGCTTCCACCTGCATCCAAATCTCCTTTGAATGTCCTTGAATTGGGCACTGGCTGCGGAATGGTTGGTATCGCAGTCGCCCAAACCATCCCGAACTCCAAAGTCCTCCTGACCGATCTCCACGAGGCTAGAGAGATTGTAGAGCGTAACATGCACTATGCTGTCGAAGCTCCAGGCGCGTCACTAGATTTCATGGAACTAGACTGGGATGCAGATCTGCCTGATATTTTGCAGTCTACATCAGAACGAGTTAATCTTGTACTCGCTGCTGATTGCACGTACAATCCAGACAGCAGGTATGGCCTCCTTTTGCTCTGTCCAGATATATTGAATGGATTCTATAGAACAAAATTGATCTGACCTTCGTCTACAGCCCGACATTGGTCAATACTCTGACACGACTCGTCAAGGTAAATCCAGATGTTGTCATTGCCATCGCGATGAAGATGCGCCACTCGAGCGAGGAAGTTTTCTTTGAACTCATGGAAAATGTAGGATTCATGAAGATAGCCAAGATGGAGTTCCCGTTACCAGGAGATGTGGAAGTCGGCGAAGAGATTGTCCACCTGCATGTTTACAAGGCCACTGCAAGGTAGTAGCCTGCGAGCTTCATGTGAGAGTAAGCCTGGGATAAGGCACAACAAGTTAGCGGAAGCCAGACACGAGGCATCCTTCTGGGTATTCTACTTGTGAATAGTCATCACAAAGAAAGAGAAAAATGGACACGTACAGTCATATCATATTCAACATGGCCACTTCCGTCAGGAGTTGTACGGAGACTAGCGGGGTGGAGATCGCACGTTGTACAGGACTATGGATGTACGAAGTCGGACCCCTCCAAAAATAGGAGAGGGCAGATCGTCATCGATCACAGCATACCGATTTTACGCATATTCACATGGATTCCTTGCCTAATGTGTTCGATACGAGTAGATCCACAGACTGCAGTATCGCACATGTACGCAACCTCCACCGGATCACGCACTGGAGCAGTGACGACAAACCAAGGCATCACCGACAAGGTGCTTCTTCCGAATTTTTGCACCAGAGCGCCACCCAACGCCTTACCTCACCGATTCTATGCTTGTACCTGACAAGTTCCATTCTCAGGCTACACCCAGCGTGACGTCTGTCGATCATAAAACCGGCAAGGCTCGAAATGTGGATTACAAAGGGTATCGAACTCATTGACCGCAAAATCGAATACGAATTCTTTAGTCATCTTCCAAGGCGATCATGCCAGTGAAGAATAATCTAAAGCTTCTCCACACCATCCCGAAACGCCAGTGGGTATCATTCTGATGACCCGGGGTTGCGCCGTTCTTTACCATGTTGAACCCAGCAGTGACGGGATAGAAATAGACATGATCTTATGTGGTTGTCATGACCGTCTCCAAATTCATCATCGGCATCATCAGATTCAGCAACCCAGCTCGACTCACTCTCATCACTTCACAAGCACCGATCATTTTTGAACCCGAACATCAAGATGTACGCCTCTGTCCTTTTTCTCGCCTTTGCCTTTGCACCCGCTGTACTCGCAGCTACTGCGTCGCCCTACGGCGGCTAGAACGTCACTGTCGAGGACAACAACTTCGAATACTGGTACCGTTCCACCCACGTCGACGTCTTCTACAGCAACGCCGATACTGCCGGCCGTGTTCCCATCGCCGGTGGCTGCCAAACCATCAAAAGGCCTGGTGTGGCTCCAGCTGATAGAGGATGCTCGCCTGCCAGCTTCAACTGCACCTTGGACGGTGGCTTCGGTATTGCCGGGTCGTACTGTGAGCTACCCTCTACTACCTTCTTGATACTTGAGACTAATGTTGTCGACAGCCCTTGCGCTCGAGCAGACCGTGACGCTTAATGGCACGGAGGTCACCGTGCATGGTGCCAAGCCGATCGAGATTCAGTGCACTTCTTATCCCGAAGAGGATTTGCCATACAAGCAGTGCAAGGGTACGTCTGTCGTTTGGGCGGATAAGGCTGGAGATTAGATTATCGAGCAGGCGCCGAGGTGTCGTGCTGCATGTTCGCGCTGGATTCCTGATGGCATGTATTCTTCCAATATCAAACTTGTGGTTAATCCGACGAGGGAATTCATGTGCATACGTTTTCCGCTGCTACTTCGCATTCTGTACATGGTTTAGCAAAGTATCTCGAGCCTCAGCACATAGCTAACTGTCGTGGCGGTGGCAAGGCTGAAACCTGTAGATGGACCATGTACACTCACTGTACCTATGATTACGCATAGAAAGCAACGAGGCTATTACTCGCACCACTCCACAGTCCCCCCCCCCCCCCCCCCCCCCCCAAAAGCTATATTCCAAAACTGCCCCATACAGCAAGTAACGTGGGGTCCGTTGAACCCAGCACTAACAGCCACTAACGATGCTGATAAGCACTTCTGGCACTAGCCTTGCAGACCACGCCGCTACGCCGCAGACTAGTAAATGGACGCGCTAAAAGAGGCGTACGATGGCGTGAGGTGTAAAGAACAAGGGGTTTTTTTCTCTCTCTTCCGGTTCGAGTGGCTTGGGGAAAAAAAAAGACGTTGGGAGAATGGTGCCTTTGAAGGAGGATCTTGAAATGGTACGGGGATGAGCGAGCTCTTTGGAAAGGCCTACAACTATGGGGAGACCATCTTCCTCGCTGCTGTATCAGTAGAGCTTGGTATACGGGGCTCACACAGGTAGTTCGTTTTGCTTGTGCATGCAAGGAATGGCTTATCGTCGACCTCGTTCTATCGTATTGATGTGGCTGCGTTTCGACTAGAATCCTCCGCAGCCTTACTGCCGCCCCGCAAGACTGGCGATTGCTCTTCCACTTGCAGTCGTTGACTACCATTTAAGTTTGAATGTATCCTTGGCTGCACAAGTTACGAATTCAGTATGCTCGCCAGGCTGGCAACGATCGATCTGGAAGGTCACTTTCATGGTATATACAGTCTATCATGCTATGTACAGTTAAATACAAGTCTCGCAACCGATTACAATACAAGGTTACGCTGGTGACAAGTCCAAGCATGTGTTGATTCCACCCCCCAGTATAGTGCTCAGGGTGATATCTTGTACGTCAGGCGACGCGATTTGATTATGAAAGAGTTGATGGCGTCAGTGAGGGCGTTGGATGGCTTTGCACTTGCCTACAAAAGTCTGTCAATGTCGCGATATTTACCAATGAGGGCGAATGAACTTACGTCTGTGTCTCCATCTGGCGTAGCGGCACGATTTACAATGGCCTTTTCACTTTCGGTGAGGAAGGTCTTTATGGAGTTGTTGGAGGATATGCGTATCGTGTTCCCATAACCATCGTCTTCTCCGGTCTCTTCAACGGGATTTAGGGCGGCTTGTTGTCGAGCTGCTTGCGTGCGTCTTTTGTTCGACCTCATTACCCAGAATATACCCAAGGCGATAAGGATTGTTACAAAGCCTGTACTCGCATTAGTCTCGCTCTAAAAAGGTGTGATCAGTTGCCTACCTAGGACACCAAAGAGAATGAACAAAGACCTTGCTAGAGGAGTCAAGCCGCTCTGCGGTTCGACATTGACAGCGGTAGCCAAGCTCGAAGGTACGGCTGAACCAACTACCAAAGAAGACGTCAAAAACGAGGAGGATAGGGATTGTGGTGCAGTGACAGCCAATGGAGCGGCAACGCTTTGAATGGATGATCGGGCATCTTCTTTGCCTTTTGCTGTCCGTGTGATGGTGACAAAAGTAAGGACAGGAGACAACACTGAAGAGCTTGTCGTTGTCGAGGGTTCTGTGGGAGACGAGGTATAGATGGCCAATGTCGGCGGCAAGGCGAAAGAGATCGTAGAAACATCAGCGACATTCGAGATGGCTGTACTCGTGGTCAACGAAGATATTGACAAAGCCGGTACAATCGTTGAGGTGAAGCCGCTTAGAGTTGTCGATGGGGTTGTTGCAACCGCTGCCGTAGGTTTAGGCTGGTTCTTTCCCGGCATGGGCTTATCCGCTGTCATGGTGGAAATTGAAGAGATTGCCAGCGAACTCTCAGAGGCTGCGAGAGGCGTAATTGTGGGCGCGGTCACCAGAACAGGATCTTCTGCAAATGGGAAAGTAGGAAGTCAGTGTACGTCTCACATTTATCTTTTTCACCATAGACTTACGTTGATTGATTCCGGGAACCGTTACCAACGACGGGTCTTGTTGGTTCATGTCTGGAAGCGCTTCTTCGTTTATCTTTGCGCCGGAGTCTACCAGAAATGCTGGCGCTATGGTTGAAGCCGCCCGTATGGAACTGGTTGCATTGGTACTCATATCCACTTGAGCAGTGGAGGTAGGTCTGACGGTAGACTCTACTAACCCAAGCACAACAGCCGAACCAGTATCCGTTGATAGCGAGAGTGCAGACTGAGCTTGGAAGGTCGCTTCTTCTTCCGCATTGGCAGGCGTCGGTATCGCTGGGGATGAGGACTGTTCGGATCGTGACAGCAGTGTCTCTTCTATCTCAGTGCGTATGTTTGTCGGTTGTGATGATGACATTGGCGATGGTCGTTCCCACGTTCCGTTCATATTCGTATCCCGTTGTTCAATTCTTGTCGCGCCCTTGCGCGCATTTATATCCCTAATTTTCTCATCCCGACTCTCAACTACGATGGGCGCAGCTGCCATAGTTGGAACATCACGGCGTACCAGCACCGGTCGGATCTCATATGATCTGCTCGGTGCAGCCATAGCAAGGTGGAATTTCCATAGAGACGATGAACATTCAGAGCATGCGACGGCGTGGAGACGGCGGTAATGTGGGCCCTAGGACCCAGCCGGCTAACAGTGGTTCCATGCAAAAGTACGAGATCCCAGACCCAAAAACGTGTTGAAGCGGGCGAACGTTTCGGCTTGGACGATAACCACGGGCGGTGGTTGGTCGGGGTGATGCTCGCCGCGACCTTTTGCTGCCAAACATGATGGTCACAATCCCTGCACCATGAGGATCCGTAGCTTTTGAGACCGTGGGGTGCACCAGTGCGTCCCTTTGGGGGATCGTGTCAACTTCATGCGCCTTCTCCAAACATGCGCTTGTTTCGTAGAGGAAGCAAAAGTTTATGGCGACACTCGAAACGTAGCGCATGCGGCGGGAACTTCGAGACCGGTCTGGAAACTGGGTACCACTAGGACGGTGGCGTGGTATGGAGATGTTCACGGGGAGGGCCCGGTTGATGATACAAGAAAAGGAATGGTAGCCTCGCCTTCAACTCATATAGATCAGGTACTTTGTACTTTGGGCAAAACAACAGCATGTCGACGATTCCTGCCATGAAATCCATTGTCAGTTGCTCATGTCTTGCCCGTGGTCGGAAACAGTAGTGAGATGTAGCTCTTGATTATGGAATTGCCGCGACACGTTCGAAGTTGCCAATACGAGGTGTCCTTCACCCCGGTTCCGCAAACTCATGCGACGCCCGTAGCTGCGTCTGATATCGCCAGTTCCATCAGGGCCAACGGACAATCCATCAAGCTGTGAACCGAGAAAGCTTCTGCGTCCAGACGTCGGGGTTTGTCAACGGCAGAAGGGCGAGGGCGGGTGCTTAGATTGGGATGGCATCGGGACGACGTGCATGCCCAAGGCGTGTGGCGCGGCAGAGTGGAGCAGTCGATGATGCCTGCCATGCGCCACCTAGGTGCTAGGCCGATAGTCTCTTCTCGTCTACGCCTGGTGCGTGGTCTGGTATTTCTTGCAACATGATAGTCGTGTGTGCATAGCCGCTGTTGTTGTTCTTGTCGCGCTTGTACGCCCCAATGGCAGCACGCGACACTTGCGACGGCGTGGTTCCGGAAGCCATCGACCTCGAGCATGGGACGAAGCGCGACCACAACCGCGACCGAGTCACACCGAGCGGGCAGAACACAGAGAACGCCGCGCCGCATCACCAACTCGGCCGTACCCCGCCCTGGACGCGGAAGTTGAGGGACTGCACGCCAGCACCCGTCGTCCGTTGGAGCCGGAAGGTGGGCGCGTGGGCGAAAGGGCCGAAGCCACCGAGCAGACTCACCATCACGCCTGTTCTTGAGCGCTGGCAAACACTGCCTGTCCGTCTGCTCGCGCGACTGCCAGGATGGATGCGCATCTGCATCTACGCTGTCACGTGCGCCCTGTGGATCATCGTCTTCGCTGTAGTCCTCAGTAACGGCCGACTCCCCTCTGACATTGGAGGGCTTGGGGCGCCTGTAAAGCTATCGTGTGTCAACAATCTGTGGTATGGCTTCTCCTCTCACACCTCACGCTGTCATGGCTGTGCTGACCGTCGCCAGGCCATCTCCTGAAAGTTGTGGACTCGACGGCCGCAACTGCTTCCCCTTCTCCAATGCTTCCTTCGCCTTCAACTGCCCCGCCGGATGCTCGAGCGCCCAGGTGCTCAACCCTCGCGCAATCGGCCCGCAAACTATAAACTACCGGTCTCTAGTCGTTGGCGGGGCGCCAGGTGCTGGGAATGATGCCTTGGTCTATCGCGGAGACTCCTTCATTTGCCCGGCAGCTATTCACGCCGGAGTCACCAGCAATGGCAACGGCGGCTGTGGTGTCCTCTCGTTGATCGGAGAGCGGGACAGTTTCGGCGCTGTGACACGGCATGGCATAAGCAGTATCGGCTTCGACTCGCACTTTCCGATGGCCTTCTCCTTTGGCCAGGCTTCAGCCAAATGCAAAGACCCGCGCTGGAGCCTGCTCATCCTTTCGACAATCTTTACTGCTCTGTTCGGCATCTTCACCACAAGTCCTGCCGCCTTCTTTACACCCATCTTCACAATACTATTCTTCCAGACCGGCATGGCATCGGATCCGCCTTCGTATTCCAACTACGCGTCTTTGGCCTCTACAACTCTCGGTCGTTTCTTGCCTGCTGCGTTAGCTGCAGCGCTCTTGTATCGGTTCAGTGTCCGCCAGTCTCTGCGCAATTGCAAGGCGCAAGTTGAAAAGACCGTACTTTGGGTAGGCGGGGCTTGGGTCGGCGCACTCGGCAACTACACGTTTGAACGCATCCCCATACAGCGGCTCACAGGAAACGACATCCGACAGCAGCCTGGCGCTATCACAGCATTGGTGATCATTGTGCTCATCTTGTTTGCTGTTGTTCTGTACCAAGCATGGTGCTTCCGCAAGGAGGGGCGACTGCCACGCTATCTTGCACTATATGCCACATTAGGCCTTGGCCTGGGCATCCTTGCTGCTATGCCAAAGCTTACACTTAGGATACATCACTACATAATTGCTCTCTTGCTCCTTCCAGGCACTGCACTGCAGACGCGCGTGAGCTTGTTGTGTCAAGGTCTGCTGGTCGGACTATTCGTCAATGGCATTGCACGTTGGGACTTTGACTCCATCCTACAGACGGCAGCGGCGTTACGAGGAGATGGACAGCTCGGATCTGGTATCCCGGCTATTCTCGAGCCTATCACTAATGGCTCGAGCATCACGTTCGCATGGGAGAGCTTACTTCGCGGATACCAAGGCGTCAGTGTGGTGGTTAACGATGTGGAAAGATATCGGGGCTCTGGTGGAAGCGACCAGGGTACCTTCACTTGGAGTCGGTTGAGGGATGGGAAAGACGAATACTTTCGTTTCGGCTATATCAGCTACCAGCTGTTTGGCAGCGTAGCATATAGCGACTTTACTAGAGCAGGTACATGGTTTTCGAACGGGACCTGGAGCGGCATTCCGCCGGGCCGTACATGAACGGAACAAGAATGCAATCACATTCACACAACACATGTGCTCTCGTCATGCATATACCATGTCAAGATATTCTTCTAGAATGCCAACTTGATCATCGCATGCAATGACCAATGAGCCACTAGCGCGTTTACGTCACCGTTCAGGACATGGAAACCTGGTAAGACAGGCTTCAAGACAGGCGATCGACATGCTGCAAGCGTTGATCTAACGGTTATACAAAAATGCCTTGGCCAGCCGTATCATCTGCCGCACCCTCTTCAGCGACAAATCGGGTCTGGCCCAGAGTGTTTCTGTCTCGTTTCGGTGCGGGGACAGACACGGTAGTCTCGACCTGGACCATGACGTCACACCAACAGAACCGAGTTGATTGAATGACCGCGCCTGCAAGCCACTAGTCGCATGCCACAAACACGATGTATTCTCTCCCTCAGAACTCCCATCCCTTGTGACACTCACCTTACGCTCTGCGCAGCCTCAGCGGCATGGATGTAACTGCGAAACGTGAGGCGCCGGCCGCTTCCAAACGAAAAGCTGTCCCTCCACCGACTACACCTACGCAATCACCTGAACCCGAGCGAGAACTCACTAGCAGTCTAATACCGAATGCGTTCCTCGCCGGAACCCTCTTGGCAACGTTTTCTCTCTCCTGGCCGTTACGATGGGTCATCTCCGGAGCGCCCATATTCGTCTACGCAATCCTCCTAGGCGCGGCCTATGGTCATCGCATCCTACCCTTTGTTCCTGTCTGGACCATCTTCGCAACAGTGAACTTGGTCTACGCCGTATGTGCGACTTCATGGCTTCTATACTGGGTATTCTGGGCTTTCTGCTGGCCTGTACTCGTCATCACCTGCCTCTTCCAATTCGAAGCACCCGCTGCACTGGCACGCCGCACTTTACGGAAGACGTTCTTACGAGACCTCCACTTTATCAACGACCAGATAGCCTTTTTTGACTTGCCGGCCCTAGAAATCGACACCGAAGTCAAAGGCCTGTTCGTCATTCGCGGAGTCACACTCTCACTTTCAACCATGACACTCGTTGCTCATGGAGTCGAGGCCGGCATAAAGCTCTCGGACGATATTGAACTTGGCATTCAAGTTGACAAAGTTGTTGTACCACTCTTCCGAGAGATCACTGTTGACGATGTCTATGCGAATGTAAAGGGCGGGGATTGGGAAGTCACCTTTGGGGACGTGCAATATGGCATCCCGGAGCCAGATGATGATGATTCTGTCGTCGTCACCAACACGGCTATTCTACGAGCAGCGACAATGAAGGGAGGAGCCAATGGCCGCCCAGTTGATATGGTCCGAAACCTTACGGCGGGAAGAAAACCAATCGAGGCTGAAGATACAGCATCCGCATTCTCGTCCGTTAAGAAGGTGTCGCCAGATGAGGAGCAGGCCCATACAAAGTACAAGGAGCTGGTGCGCTATATCAACGATACAAGTGCTATCACAAAGGCGAAGCAGACACTAATAGAGGCCTCTCAAGCACGAGCTGAGGCTGGTTCGACCGATGACGAAAAGGACACCAAAGAAACCAAGAAGCCGAAGGAAGAGCCAGGGGTCCGCTTGGACATTGATAATATGGATGACTTCCGAGCAGCAATATGCACCCAGATCCATGGACAACCATCAATACCGCACCCACCTACCAAATCAATCAGAGTCTCCACTCTTCGGAAAACATCGTACCCAAATGTAAAAAAGTTCCTGCATCGATTGCCCTTCCTCTACAGGTTGATGCTCAGTCCCATCTGCTACTTCCATCCCGTCAAGTTCAAGTCCATTACTGCAGCTGGATCAGGGAAGTGGTTCACAGCCTTGATGCGACAGTACTTCTTCAAGCACTACTCATCCCAAGACGCCGAGATTCGTAGATTGGAGGCGCGGATATCCGCCTGGTGCGCAGATGCCAATTTCGCTGTAGAACTAGGCCCCATGGCTAGCGAAGCCCACTTCCCCATCAACATTAATTACAACATCCAGACCCACTTCAAAATCTCCGATGTCATGGCTTACAGAATACTTCCCGATGCCGTCGAACTTAAGCAAGTTGTGCGATTAGGAGGTGCCGATGCTATCCTCACAATTCCGACGTTCCTGTTTCCCCATCACGAGCACATTTTCCCAGAGAAGAAGAGCGATTTCGACCTATTGGAGATGGAATCTTCCATAAAGGAAGCTGAAGCTACGCCAAAGCAAATTCAAGCTCTGAAAGAGCTGGGGAAGCTGAAGAGAGACGAGGCATCTATGCATGTCAGCGCACACGCTCACCTCCCAGCGCAGTTTCATCAGGATCTTCTCAACTTCGTCGCCGCAATTGTCAAGGCCACCAAGGTCATTGAGTCGGACAAGGACTTTGAGGAGGCCAAGGTTCTACGCGAACTGAAGCGCGTCAGCACGACTGATAGCGAAGCGAGCAGTCTTGCATCGGTTAATACCAACAGCAGCGAAATGTCGCAGACCACGCTGAATGGCAGTGAGGACAAGAGCTTCAAAGCGTTCCTCAAAAAAGTAGACACTGGCTTTAAAGAAGCATCAAACAAAACGATGGTGGGCATGCGCAAAGCCGGCCAGAACACTGTACATGCTATGGCCAATGATCGCTGGATCGCACGGTTAGTAGGTAAAGTGACGAGGAAGCTTGAGAAGGCGCAAGGCGAATTGGGGTACAGTGCAGAGGTCCCGATTGCCCTGGCTAAGTACCGCGAGCGACATGAGTTCGAGCAGAAACTCTTACCCTAGAGGAGCCGGATGTTGGGGAGAGGGTCGATGTGTTGCATGATACCCCTTAGACTCTGCATGTATAAGTAGTCTACTTTACGAAGATAACATTAATGATCGTCTACCTGAGATTGAACACTATCTAGCAATTATATGGTCTACTCCTATGCGGTCACTAGGCCGACACCCCACTCAGACTTTCGACCATTTCAACAAGACTGCCGCCAACACCACAGGCAGCACACTGACCAGTTCTCCAAGACCCGCAAATTCTGGCGGTATCCTAGCGTGCACGAACGCGCCTGCACCTAATAATATGGCAAAAGTATTGTACACGAAGCTCCAAACAAAGTTGAATACAATTCTGTGTATCGCCTTTCTACTTACGTTGATTATAGTTAATACGCCCGAGAGACTAGGACGGACTAGAACTACGTCGGCAGCGGATTGCGCGATGTCAGTACCGCTTGACACATGCACACCGATTGTGGCTTGAGCGAGGGCTACAGCGTCATTGGTCCCGTCGCCAACGAACATGACAATCGGCTTGCGAGACTTGCCGGTCGAGGGAGCTGTGGAAGGTGCAGTGAGGAGGTCCTTGATGTAGGTTTGCTTATCTGTGGGTGAGCATCGGGAGTGAACATTGTCTTCCGGTACGTCGAGCAGCGAGGTAATCTCCCTGACAGCACCGTCATCGTCGCCAGACAGTACGTGGACGTTGATGCCGCTGCACCGGAGACGACTGATGGTAGATGCTGCGTCAGGTCGTAGCGTGTCTTGTAGACCAAAGACGGCTACTAGAGTGTTGTCGATGGTGAAGCAAAAGGTGGTGAAACCCTGCGATAGCATGGAGCGGACGCGTGGGTTATCGGAAAGCGCAAGCCATCTCGAGTTACCGGCACGTAGCTTCTTGCCATGGAACGTTCCCTCGACGCCTTTGCCAGTCACCACCTTGGCGTCTGATATGGATGAAATTGGTAGACCTTGCGACGCGAGATGTGTTGCAATGGCCGCCGACACGGGATGTTTGATGGGGCCGAGCAAGCCGCCTAGCAAGGACTTGGCTTCCTCCGCACTACTATCCCCAACATACTCCTCGCGTACGACAGCTAGCTTCCCTGCTGTCAAGGTGCCAGTCTTGTCAAACACTACGTCTGTCGTTCTGTACGCGACTTCGATACTGCCTGCCGTCTTGAAGACCACGCCGCGCTTTGCTGCGGCGCCGGACGCAATCACGATGACCATGGGAACCGCGAGACCGATAGCGCAAGGACATGAGACAATGAGGACTGTGATGGCTTCGATGGTTGCCTCCGAGCCTGATTGATGCCGTATCCCAACCCCAATGGCGATCCAGATGACGAAAGTGATGATTGTCAAGGCCACAACTACGGGGACGAAATAGCTGGCTACGGTGTCGGCGATCTCTTGGATCTTGGGCTTGGAAAGCTTTGCTTCGTCAACCATACCTGCAATCGTCGTGATGGTGTTGTCGCCAGGCAGACGCGTAAGACGAACGGTAAGTGTTCCGCTTCCATTGATGGTTCCTGCCATGACAGCCGACTTGGTGTGCTTCTCTACGGGCTGAGCCTCGCCCGTCAACATCGATTCATCAATCTCCGAAGAACCCGATATGACGGTACCATCTGTCGGGATGCGCGAGTCTGGAACGACCCTGAACGTGTCTCCATATTGTAACAGCCTAGCATCGATCCCTCTCTCCATTCCGTCGTTGTCGACCAACACGGCAGTGGGCGTTTGCAAAGAACGGATACTGATGGACTCTGCCGCCTTTTGTCGCGCCAACGATGCCACCCAACGCCCGACCATGATGAGTGTCACTAGAAGTGTACTCGTCTCGAAGAACTCGCCCGTCGACAAAGGGTTTCCGCTGACCAGGTAACCGAACGCAACGACCGAGAAGATGTACGCGGCACTCGTACTCAACACAATAAGCAGGTCCATCTCGATGACCTTGGAGAAAACCAGAGCCTTGAGCGCTTTCGGGTAGAAAGGGCCAGCAATGACAACCTGGACGATAGTCGCGAGTGCGAATGACGCAGAGCCATGCGCAATCTCGCGGTTGGGGATAGGAGCCCATGTCATGACCAATACAGGAATGGTCAATAGGACAGAGAGCAATGTCAACAAGCCCATGTTTCGAACATGTCTGC
Organism: Alternaria panax; assembly: GCA_019702505.1. Taxonomy (NCBI): domain Eukaryota; kingdom Fungi; phylum Ascomycota; class Dothideomycetes; order Pleosporales; family Pleosporaceae; genus Alternaria; species Alternaria panax. Next base: position 4,791,655 of record JAANER010000001.1, on the reverse strand, counting down.
TACCGGCTTCCAAAGAAGAGTCGGGACACGGCTGTGCAAGTTGAAACGACTGGCTCCACTCGTCACCCATCAGGTCCCTCGCTCCTATGATCTTTGCATCATAATCGACACGAATGCACTGCTTGCTAAGACGACGCACGTCCAACACTCCGTCCGGCCACTGCCCGTTGATCAAAGCTGCTGGGTCTTCCGAGCAGATGAAATCCAGACTACAGCCTTGATTCGAGACAATCTCGCATTTGAATTCGGTTGTGCGGTGGAGGTGCCTGACCACATCGTCAGCGGTCGCAAGGTTGGTGTTGATATCGAGCTCGACGCGGGCAAGGACCAGGCTGGTTTGGAGTTTACTGACATAGTCGAGACTACCTAGCGTTCGCTGGAGCTTTGTCTCGCATCCTGTACAGGTCATGCCAGACACGCTGATGATGACGTGTTCACGCGTAACGCCGCCTCTCTCCATGTCGATGGTATCCGAACCGCTCACAATCTCGGTCATGTTGACCAGAGCTACCTTCTCGTGGGTGCAGCAATTCGACGCGGTTTTCGGCGGACAGCACGATGGGTCGGTCCCAGTAGTTGCGTATGATTTGGGTGATGAGGTGCAGTAAGATGCTTTCGGTGCTTTCGTGGTAGTCTCTGCGCAGTCAGTCTGTTCAGATTCGCAGCAGCTGCCGGCACAGGTGTCTTCAGAGATACTCTGTGTATCGTCTGCACAGCAGTCGTCCTTGGCGTCGATGGTGCAAGCAGATGCAGGGTCAGCCTCGTTTGAGCTGCTACTGCAACATGGTCTCGTTTCTGCTTCGATCGGCGTAGATGAATTGCAACATGCGGCTATTGGCTTTGGCTTTGCAGGTTCTGATGATGAACCGCATGAGGTGGTAGACTTTGGTGGTGAACAGCAGGAAGTGGTTGATACCTGGGCTGTGGGTGCTGACGAAGAACAACAACAAGAGTCGGATGCTCTTGATTTCTGCGGATCCGATGGCTGACGACATGCAATGGCTGGCTCTGCTACCACAGGTGCTGAAGTTGAGCAGCAAGAAGTGCTTGGCTTGGAATCTGCTGCTGGCTTTGACGAACCGCATGACGACTTGGACATTTCTGACTCTGTAGGACTTGGAGGTGAGCAGCATGGAATTTTTGGTTTCCTTGTCGCTTGCTCAGGATCGGCGACGGTAGACAAAGAGGCGGTAGGCTCGGAACCAGAGTCGGAAGGCACAGGTGATGCGTCCACTCTAGGCTGTGTCATTGCTATCATGTTGCTTGTCGTTCCTGTCGATCGCTCCGTGATAGCTTCAGGATGAACTTCTAGCTTGAAAGTAGTTGCGGTCGTATTTTTCGGGCCACAGCAATCTCCTCCGCAGACCATGATGAGGTTGTGATTGACACAAGTCCGGTATGGAGAAGGGTGCGCAGTGAGAGGTAATATGCAAACAAATCTTTCTTACATTTGGTATACAAGGCGCAATATTGCGTCTGTCTTTATACATAAACGAGTAGCCATGTTTTCTCTGGCGAAGTCACAACGATATGTCATCGACAGATGAGCTCGATATGTCACTGTTCTCACACTCGGCGCCGGTTATGCACCTTCGTTTGCCTGGCTTGGCATCATGACAGTCAGTTTTGCCCACGCATCTAGGTCTACAGATCTTTGTACTGGCTAGTGCAGTAGACGTTACATACTCGGATAGAATATGCAGCGTTTTCCAGTGGTAGGTATCGTTAGCCTGCATTGTGGTCGAAGGCGCAAACCACGCGCGGGATCGACAGGGAGCCGGATCGAACACGTCCAAGAGACTAACTCAGTTCCAATTCACGCATCGTGCGCACTCTCCTAGGAAAGAACCCATGGCAATGTGGAGGTACTTTATAGATGTTATTTCATACGAATACCTAAAGAGCTTGAAGCTCTGTCGCTAAACACTCATATCGGTTCGCACTCGATCAGGCTCTCTTGGGAATGCTTGACGCTATAGACATGCACGATCTTGAGACCAATATTGAGACCGATCTCGAGTAACTCTAACAACTGACTCCACGAGGTATGTGTCCGTTCTTTCGAAGAGAAGAGCGTGGTCATCATCATAACCAACGCCATGGCTTGCCAATCTGCGCCTTTCTCTGAAACAACATTCTCTTTGATCGTCAATTTGCTGTAGCCCGGCTTGGTAGCGCCAGCAATCTGCCTTAACAGCATTATGTACCGCATTTACGACAGTCTTGTTTCAAGCTCTCCATGCAACAGACGCAGTATGAGGTTGCGTGCCAGTCGTGAAGGGTCGAAAAAGACAGAGAGGCTGAGAGTAGCGGTAGATAATGGCCTCCTCAGTTCAAGCAGTCGATTCGAAGAAGAAGGTGATGAGCGACACTTCAAATCAACGCTTGGAACAACCGTTCTCGGCTTGAGCTGCCAAGTCCACACACTCGCATTGTTCCAGTAGTCTCCTCCAAACCAGCTTGCTCTCATCCACGTCCGATCCCGCTCCTACACCTGTCAATGTATTCTTGTGCCCGATCAATATAACCCCAGCTTTCGCCCTCGTCATGACTACGTTCAACCGTCGCATATCAGTCAGAAAGCCTAATTCGTTGTGGGGATTACTCCGAACCGTGACAAACACAATGATATCTGCTTCACGACCCTGGAAACTGTCGATAGAGCAGACTTCGACGTTGGGAATTGCACCTGTAAGCAAAGCCTTCTGACGATTGTAGGGTGTCAGTATGGCGATAGATGGAGGTTTGGCAGGGCTTTTGGGAACTGCGGTCTTGTCTGGGGACGGTGGGGACGTCTTAAGAAACTGGATGATGCTTTTGCAGACTTCGACTTGGCCGGAGTTTGATTTTGATTGGTAGGATATGTCTTCAGGTGTTGCACATTCAATCCAGACCATGCGCTTCTTCTTAGGCCAAGGAAAGAGCGAAGGACCTAGAGGACGCGCGTTTTCGGCCACTGCAGTGTGGAGTTTTCCGTCGTAAAACTCGGAAGAACTGAAGTCACAGATGGAGCGGTGCATACGATACTGCATGTTGAGCATGACTTTGGCAACGTCTTCTCTTGGTGGTAGTTTATAATGGCGTTCAAAAAGCGAGACGTCGTAACCTGTCAACACAGCGTGTTGCTGGACAGTGGCGCGGAGCTGAACGTGGTCTCCAACTAGTATTGCACGCGAACATCCTTTTACAAGAGGTACCAGGGTGGCCGGTTCCGTAAGCTGGGAGGCTTCGTCTATAACAACGGCATCGAAGTGCTCATTTCGTAGCAAACCTAGTGCAGCTCCAGTACATGTTGTGAATATGAGACGAGCATCTTTGATACGCTTTTGCGCTTTGCGGCGAGCCGGAAAGTTCGCGCTGAGATCTTTGCCCAGCATGGCATCACAAGTATATGTGCGTAAGTCTTGAGCGACCTTAGTAAGCTTGCCTCAATGTTAGAGAAATGACCAAGATCGTTTGGGATGACAGTGCTTACCTGCGTTGACACCCTAACAGGCAGGGCTCCACGTTCCTTTGCATCAGGGTAGCTCACAAACCTCCTCAGCAAGTTGTCCACTGCATTGTGCGTTGGCGCAGTGACAAGGAACCTTGATTTGGGCAGTTTTTCCAACAACTGGGTCAGAATAACAACGATCGTATGCGTCTTTCCTGTTCCTGGAGGACCCCATATGAACGTCAATGGAAATTTCATTGAAGCCATTAGCGCAGCATTCTGGCTCTTGTTCAGTATTGGGTCGAAAGTCGAAGGTAGCTCAAAGCCGGTCGGTTTTCCTGGGCTTGTCGGAGGAATACCAAGAAGCATTGGGTAGATTGTGCTACAAGCTTCGCGCTCCGTGTAGAAGGTAGTTATAGCGTCAAACGACGTCTTCGCCGTAACGAAAGACCCACAATGTGTGACACTCCATCCGCACTTGTCAAGGTAAACCGGCGGGTGATGAAGGCATCGAAACGTAGCTTTGCCTAGTTCAGCAGACGATACAACGGCATCCATGGAGAAAAGCTTTGTAACAGCAGCAGTCCGCGGCGCGTCAGATGCCGTGAGCCGAACGTGGTCCCCAGCTTTGAGTATCCCATTCAAAGAGGAGTCGACCCGGAGTACGCTCTTAGCCATCGCATAGGCATCGCTATAACCATCCATGCTGAGTTGCAGAAATTCCTGTGAATGAGGCTCACGGTTGCTAGATGCTTCGTCTATATGGTCAAGCGCGATGCCAAACAAAGACGACGTGAACTGTCGGATGGCGGTCGGTCGCTGAACAAGAAGCCGCGAGCTTTCTGGCTCTAGAACCTCGAGGAGAAGATCCAAAGCAGCTTCGGAAGAACGGATCGTAAGCGAGATGAGCTCTATAAGCTCGGCAAATTCTTGCATAGAGATACGTTTTAGTTCCTGTAACAGTATTTGAATCGGACGCCGGATGAAGCTGCCCATCTCCTCGGAAAGAAGAACAAGATGTCTCAGCAGCGTAAAAGCCAAGTGAATGAGATTCCCTTCCAACACGGACTTGTGAGTTTTCCACGTTTGAGATTGGAAGAACACGGGGATAAGGTACGCCGCGTTCGGCAGGAAGTCGAGCAGGCTCGATGTTACCTGAGTGTGATCTATTGAAAGCGATGAGCTTGCCTCCAATGCAAGAATATGAGAAAACGTATCGAATAGCGTCTTCTTTTCACCATGGTCATTGAGCAGATCCAGGATAGTCCGCAGCTCTGCCAACGAATCCAGTTTTCGAAGATGAGCGAAATCTTTTTCGCGGACCACTGCGACTACTTTCTCCGGATAGTTGTCCCAGTTCGTAGAATTCAGCTTGGAAATATCGTAGTCCATGGATGGCTTCTCGAACAGTGGTAAAACCTCATCAGTGCCGACGAGGTTTAGCCACTCATCCAGCACACGCATCGAGTTAACATCTCTGTTGCTGATTACATATATTTCCTATTTACTGTCAGTATTACATAGATCAGAAAACGCTCAATACAGGAAGCGTTGACCTACCGCACCTAGCACACCCTTCTGTTGCACTTTACCGATATGTTGCTGAAGTCCTCGGCTGACTTTATCTAACGCAATGCTAGCTTTGCAGTCGTAATTAGTTCCATCTTGAACAGTGCGATCCCTTGCTCTACGTTTGTCGCCTTGGTTCTTCTCACTTCGGTAAAGTGAGTCGTCAGCCTGAGGACGTCTCAAAAAGATCCATGTGTTACTCCGCTGACGTTCGTACAACTGAAAGACGTGCTCATCGCAAAATAGCCTGTAATCGACCTTGGTCTGCAGCATCCTGTAGTTCGGTGATTGTAATCCTTGTGAATGCGGAAAAGCGAAGAATATGACGCTGGTGTCAACCTGTACCTCACTTGCTCTTTCAATCGTTTCCGGTACATAGATGGCAACGGTGAGCCTTTCGTCTACAGAAATGACGATAAGTTTCTTGTGGAAGGTTTCCAAGACTTGCGACACGGTAGGCAAGAATCTTCCCATGCGGTCGGTAGACGACTTGAAGATGGGCTTCCAATGCAGGTGTGACAAGTCGAGGCCAAATTTGTGCAGTTCCTCGGGGGTGACCAGGTCTGACTGTAAGAGTCCATTACGTACCAAACTTGGCATATGCGCAGAAGGTGGAAGGCTACCTAAGAACCAGATCTGCTCTTCGTCACTCAGGGCACTGAAATCGAATAGATGACTGTATTGTAGGACATCTTTGCCGGTACGCTGGCACCAACGCAGCACGATACGCAGCATCTCGAATTCAGATATTGCCATCTTGTCTCGTGTGACAAACAGTTCCATAACATCGACTTCGTCGCTACCATCGGGCCGTGTGTTGTCGGCTTGAAGAATGGATTGGGTACAAGCAGCGTGCAAAACATCCAGGATAAAGGGAGCAATAGCGGGCTTGGGTTCTGGCGGATCCTCTAGCTTCGTGAACTCTCTGAGGTTTTCGGGAATCCGGATGTGGTTTCCATCAACACATTGTGAAAAGAGCCGATTGAGCTGCTGACACTCCGGCCTCATGGCGTTGCCAAGACGTGCCCATTTCATGTAGAGATTTTTGACTTTACCCAGCGACGCACTGGTATATCGGGCAAAATATTCTGCTCGGGCGTCACCGGTTACTTCCCCGAAAGTGACCAGCTCTTTACCTGCGGGGTACTGAGCGGGTTGCGCCATTGTCCTTGGAATGATGTCAGGGTCCCAGGTGACGAAGACTAGACATAGTGATCAGCGAGTGTGATTCCGACACAGAGAGGAGATTTACATTTATCTCCATCCAAGTCACCACCAGACATGAGATCGGCGCTAGGCCTGCTTCCTTGGGTTGGGAACACGATACAGTCAACTAGATGACTAAAACCGGGGACATCTACTGCTTTGAACTTCTGTAGGTCGCCTGGATGTAGACATGGATTCCTTGTCACCATTACCTCGGTATTGATGATGGTATGTGCCAACCCATCACCATCATTAGTTATCCGTACGAAGCACTCCCCTTCTCTGAGCTTGCCGGGCTGACCGTTCTTGCTTGTAGGGTCACAGATACCAAAGAGCAATCGCGACTTGGGAATCAAGATTCGACACCGCTGTTCGTCTCGCTTGTTCCGCATTTTCTCGTACTCCTGCCGGACCAACCCTCCCAATATTGGGCGGACAGATTCGATACCTTTTAACAGAAGCTTCTCGGCTATATCAAGCCTGCCGGAATACGAAAGAAACTGAAAAGCTGCCCTGGAATCACCTCTACTAACGTTGCTCAGGAAATCCAGGTGCTGTTGCTGTTTGTGGAGAAGCATGTCTGTGGATATACCTAGCGTATGTAAGAGCACGACAATCTCATCGTTGAGGCTACCAAAAGCGTAGGGCTAAGTCAGGTTAGTCAGGCAGACTGAAGAAATAAAAGAGAACTATCCTTTGAGTATTCTACGACCGCGAAACTATGGTCAGACGCGTCCTTGAACTTCCTCATGGATTCTCTGAATTGAGCTTGGATTTTACCCTGAAGGGTCGGATCTAGAGTCAATACACCCTTGTACCCGCGATATCGGATTTGAAACACAGAAGGTAGATAACGCCTGTTGTGATGTATTATGTTGCGTCGTTGGGCCAGTTGTTGAGCAAGCTTGAGAGATATTAGACCACATCCGTCGGTGAAGGTGTAGCCATCGCGTTTGACATCTTCGATGTCCTCGCAGCGTTCCGGTCGAAGATCAAGAGCTATATCCGCGCTCGAGAAGAGAAGCCCAATTCGTTTTGCCTTCTTACCTACAGATATGAGTTTGGAAAGATCGCCCATGGCTTCAATCTTGGCTGAGATTTCTTCCTTGGATGCGGCGTATGCGAAACAAGATCTCGACTTCAGTTGGCTGTTTGATTGACCAAAGAAATGGTAACGAGTCCCGTTTAGCACAATGCCGGTAGTAAGCAGCCTCGTGATATAGTCGCCGTTCTCTCTGCCGGTGGCTACGCGTGGCAGGTCATCTGGAGACTTTGCTGGCCATCGTAGGCGAAAGTCTGCAAGAGAGATTAAGAGAAGCTTATCCAGTGGCTCTTTGCGCGTAACACGGTTGATGGGTGCGCTCTCGAAGTGCAGATGGAATTCCTGTCTCGCATCAGAGGAAACAAGGGAGAGGCACTTGACTAGCCCTGCAGCGTTTGTGTGCTTGGCCTGCGGAAGATTGGCAATATGATAGTTCCATGATGTGGCCTCTGGATCGACTCCTTGCAGAACGACGACACTGAAAGCTCGCAAGTTGCTCATGGCGGTGATGGATGATGGGTCGCAGATGTGCCGAGAAGATGGCATGGTGCGGGGGTGAAGACTGACATGCGTATACGTGATTCGTGAAGGATCCCACGTGCATGTGCGACGTCATATAACCGCACCGCAGCGGCAAACGAGAACTCACGATAAGAATGCCGCCTGCTGTTCGTTCCCAGTTCGTCCTGAGCCTCGACAGCAGACAGCATGGCAAGTGAAGTGGCTCAAAGTCGGTGCCTCTACATTATCGGTGCACAGTGCACTGGAAAGACGACGCTGGTGAACGCGCTCGAAGACGCGTTCAGCCAAGGCGAACTATCCGCTCCAGCACAGGGGGTACTCTCGAAACCAGTCACTATCCGGGAAGTCGCGCGGACGGTCCTGAGAGACAAGCATTTCAGCCGCGACGACATCACTACGTCGCCGTCCCGAGCGCTGCAGCTACAGATGCACATTCTCGACGCGCAGTACGAAGCCGAACAGACTGCAACCGGTCCCGACACTCGGGCCACATGGTATATTTCCGATCGCTCCGGTCTCGACCCCATCATATACGCGCAGCTGTTCGTGGGCGAGGACGCGGCGGGAGAGATGCTGGCATCGGGCAAGTGGGAAGAGCTCGAGCGGCGGATGAAGGCAGGCGTCGTGATGCTATGCGAAGCCGGCTGTAGTTGGCTTGCCGACGATGGGACGCGCTTGATGCCAACCGGGCCAGGAGAGTGGATGCGCATCGACGACGCGTTCCGAAGGCAGCTGGCCGTTCGCGGCATTCGCTACACATTAGTACCCAACGACATGGTCAGTCTTGAAGCACGCGTACAACTAGTGCGGGAGTGTCTGGGTAGCCCATAGCAACCATAACAAACACATCTACTGTTGACTTACACATGGACGTTCCTAGCCTGCCACGTTGCCGCCCTCGTGTGAATCGTCATGCGTTGTAGCGTCAAGCCCACACCGTTGGGTGTCTAGCTCCCCTCTCTGGGGGATGCGTCTCTCAGCCCAGACCAAGCAGAAACACACAATGCTGATCGCCATGCCTAGCGACCATATCGTAGGCAGACTGCGCTGATACACCCCGATCACCTCGGCCCCGATAGCCAAATGTCCGCACGAAACTGTATGTTGTGGCTGAGGAAGCGACATCTTAGCAACACTGCCAGAACGCTCGGTATGAAGATGAGGTTGCCCAGAACATCAATCCCCTGTTTCTAGCTATGTTTCTGCAGTCGCATGAATACCAGTATTGCGACGCCACAGATGGGGGTATTCATACAGAAGATCCACTGCCCATTTGCTCCTGCCAGCACCCCTCCAACAACAGGTCCCATTCGTGCTGCTAGACCCAACCAGCTAATCATCAGTCCTAGATATTGCTCCCGCTCGCGCAAAAGGCACCACATCGCGTCACACCATATCGAGAGGCACGTAAACGATATCCAAGCCCACTCCCTGTATGCTTCGTCCTGCAACGAGCATTCCTACTTTGGAAGCATTTCCTGAGATAACGCTGTCGAGCGCGCACAAGACTGTAGATGCGATGCAGGGCAGCCAGGGACCAAACTCGTTTGTAAACTATCTGAACAAGGGCTGCGTGCCACCGACAAGGCAATGACGAAAGAGTTGGTAATCCAGACGGACTCTTCGGCGCCACCTATATCTGCTGTCACTGCAGACAACGTCGTCCCAATGATGGCAACAGCAAGGCCAGAAATAAAGGACAAGATACACAACGCGACGAATGTGCGCCAGAAGCATATCGACTTCTTATCCTCTCGCACGCTGATGCGATGAGTTCAAGCTGCGCGAACATGAACGATTTCGGAAATAAGCTGCTCCAACTGTATGGAGGATCAAATGAAGCCGCGCACGGACATATTGCTCTTCACCGAGCGTGCGGAACCGAAGTGCATCTAGATGGTCCAATATGTACGGCAAAATGGTTGAACAGCAATCTGGTGTAGCCAGCATATATCGGCCCGGCTTATGTCTTGACCATGGCTGGCTTCTACCATTCAGTACAGGTGGCTATTCTGGTAAATATAGATGCAACAAATCTGTTTCACGAGAGCAGTGATTATGGGCTTCTAGTCGATACAAAGATAAGCAAAGCATGTTTTGTCCTATCTACGCAGCTGTCGGCCTTCGACGCACCCGGATCTTTCCACCATGCAAAGGAAGCTTCAGCCACACAGTGTCTAGAGGCTTTGGTCTGACTGCCATGTGCTCAACGTCATAGTTCAGCAGCATGTGTGCTATGAAGACTTTCATCTCGTTCAAGGCGAAGAATCGACCAGGGCACGCATGCCGTCCAAACCCAAAGCCAAGGAAAGCATCATCAAGTGTAGCAGTGGACTTGCCTTTACGGTCGCTTGTGTCGGCTTCGGCAGCTTCGAGATCATCCTTGGTTGCGAAATTGTCGACAATGCTGGTAACATTGTTCGCATCCGCAAAACGAAAAGCATTGAAGCTGCGCGCTTGAGGATAAATACTTTCGTCATAATGGATCGGCTCCATGGGAACCGCAATCATGGTGCCTTGCGGTACATGAACGTTGGAGACCGGAAGTCTGATACCTTCAGGATGAACGACCTGAGCCTTGTTAGTTCCAAATCTCTCACATCTGGCGGTATACATACTGTTCGCGGAAGCCCAACAATTGCGAATGGGTTGAGCCTCATTGATTCACGGATCATTGAGTCAATGAGCTTTAGATCCCGCACCGCATCGCGCGTCCATACACCACCTGCCTTGGCAAGCACGGCTGCAGCCTCGTCGCGTAGCGCATCAACATAGCCCATTGCTGGGTCTGAGCTGAAGAGGTCCAGAATCACATTCTGCACGGTAAAGCTGGTCGAATGTAGAGAAATGTCGTTGACCAACAAGAGACGATGCGCCACTCGCTTGGGGTCCAGCTGTCCCACGTCTCCCTTTGCGGCTGCGGTGTAGCACTCATCGATAAGCCATTGGAGACCGTCTTTCTGGAATCGGGTAAGCATGATGATTTGCATATCTTGTGCAAGAGGCAATCATACCGGTGGGGTCCATCCACATTTCGCATCAGCCTTGAACTGGGCAGTAGCGTTCAATCTTTCCGTTACGAAAGGCAAACAACCCTTCATCGCTTTTCGTCGCAAGTACCAGCAGGTAGATCCTACAAGGGCACCGGTAACGGGTTTAAGCGGTTTAGGTGTCGCGTTGATAAGCATAGCGCCTGCGAAGATGCTCATCGCATGATCCCTAAGATCATTCAGAAACTGCTCGTCACGACCTACGATACAATCAGTATTCAAGTCTTTCGTGAGGTACTGTTACCGACTTACACAGTGGCGCGCCGCAGAAGGCGCCATTACTCGCACCAGCGATCAACTTTAGGCATGCATCCCACACCGCGACCTCTTTCCACTCGGTATCGCCTTTGCCTCCCCACCACCGTTCGAAGCCTCTGTCAAGTTCATCGGCCATTAGCGGTGTCAGGTGCTCGAGATTTCGCGTAATCTGATGACGCACAACATTGATCTGAAAGTCATTGTCGGCTACTTCTTTGTCCCAAACTGTCCATTTCGTTTGAATGGTTTCACTTTGCGTCGCATGAATGTCAAGCGTGCTCTCTGGAAGTGAGTAAACCTTTTTGATCAAGCGTGGTGGGAGAATGATCATCGCTCCTCTATCAATGCTGGGCAGGATGAAAGGACTGTTCACGCTAGCAAACTAGACGTTCGATGATGAGTATAGTTCTACTGGCATTGAAGAACACCATACCTTGCGGTAACCTTCAAATGCCCAGTCCTGTGTCTTTCGGACGGACTTCAATGTCGCCAACACCCATTCGAACCATCCTTTCTGAAGGCCCACGACTGGCAGCTCTTCCCAATGCTTCGACTCTGCTTTTCCGAAGAACAATGTCCGGATTGCGTGGTACACTAGGAAGAGGACTGACAAAGGCACAAGTGCCTGTGTGGGCGTGATGATGAGCTCCATTCTTGGGCGAGTCAGGTCATAGAAACAACAAAGAGCGTTCGACACTCTATACGCTTAAAGTATGCTGTCTTGCACAAAGAGCTGACAACGGGAAGAGTTGTGCCGCCGTTCGAGTTTCTTCGGAGGCCCTCTGCGTTAAACCGGATATTTGATGGGCGTTGTGAAAGAAACAAGGATTCCTTGCAGCAGGTATGTATTAGCTGAGTCCTTCCAGGAAGCTAGCACTCTGTTTTGCATATATCGATTTTGGGGTTGCAAACGCGACTGCGGACCTGTACATTTTTACCGAATATACCGTTCATTGCGGCCTTCACCGAGCCGCCCGAGCCAATTATCGAAGGACTACTGATTCGGATTTTGCATTTGATAGGCTACCAGGGACCCATCGTGCTGGCGCGGCTGAGTGGGTCATGGAAGCGCATGATTTTCAGGGTAGCAACGAGTTGCTCCGGTATTGCAGTATGCAATGCACTCGCTGCAGACTGCTTACACAGCCTATCGCAGTAGTTTCTACTCTTTGAGGAAGGTTGTACGAAAATGCGTCAACCGCGCGGCTCCACACACGGCTCGGATCGGCAGACTTCCGTAACTGGGATAGGCGTGGGGTCGTCCACAGCAATGTCACAAATATCTGGTCTTTCAATGGCCTGATTTGGTTTTCACATGTTGTTCAAAACCACAACGTCGATTCAAGACCACACTTTGAGAGCATATTACGTGGGGTCAAGAACAAGGTCATTGGCTACAGGTTGGTGCAAAAGCACAGTGGAGCTGCTGTCGAGGTAGTCTGGAAATGGTCCCAACCATTGTCAATCCGACAAACCTCGGCCAGAAGGAGCCGCGTCATATGGTGCGATCTATACAGATGTTCGAGTGCCTCTCAAACTTGGATGTGGAGATGTGCACATATCGAACACCGATGTCTGCACTCCGCGCACATGTATGCTATGTGCGCGCTAGTCCGTCGCCCCTCGAATCGTGGCTAGAGCTTTCCATCACACGAAGGCCTCGACTACTCGCTATCTTCCGTTCAATATCCAGTAAATTCACTTGGTATCGATCATATACGCCAAGACACGCCACGGTAGCTTGAATCTAGCTACTACAGTTCTGGATTACGGGTCCTTTCACCGGTCCTTCTAGAGACATAATACGTCATGCAAGCCTCTTCGTATATCGCCAGCCTGTATCAGCAGTGAATTCCAGATATGCACGTCAGAATCGTTGACCTGCTTCACCATACTCAGGCCAATGCACATCCGCACGTGCACGAGCATTGTTCTCCGGGATCCAGGCCGGGCCAGTGGACAACCACGTCATTTGGACCCGTACATGTGGGAAGAGTGTTGCATAATCGAGTGAAAAGGAACCTATGGAGAAGCGGGTCCTCGACATCATTGCGTGCAGGCAATGCTACCCGCGATGTTACCTCTGCGTCCCGCTGTCGATATATTCATATGCAATGACGGTTAAACCCTGTACCTACTTCAGAAGATCCTGGAAGACATGGAGGCGTGCTAGATCACATGGCCTCTCACATAAGGACGACCGAGGTAGGACCTTTTGCTAGAAGCATTACGTCCAGGGAATGTAGCGGTAAGTAGACTCTTCTTCCCCGTCGCGTCTCTAGTTGCAGTTGAGGTACAGATCACGATTCAGGACCGACGTCGGATTTGACTCCACTTGACTCTAGGTCTTCCAATCAGAATTAGCCTGTCGGTCTTATGTCTAGGTAGTAGTGCCGTGTGGGGCAACACTGCTTAAGCGCGCTATTGCAACTGTCATCTTTGGGCGCGATAGCTTGCCGTACAGACGTACCTATTCGCCGTCTTCTTTGACGGCAATCAATCAACGCTTACGGCATGATCTAGCCGTATTAACGGCCAGGGGTCCTCAAGAAGCTCATCCGTCATTTAGCGCACGGAGTATTTCCTCATCTGGCTCTGATTCGCCCACTCGTTTGCGCACCGACCTCAAATTAGAGCCGCAGCCTCCGACCCGTCCAGACGTTCAACCGTTTTCCCGATTCCCACGCTACACCTTCGTGGATCGGACCGTTGGTCCTTCCGGCCTGGTGGACGCATGCGCTTCGTGTCTTTTTTTTGTAGTTGCATCGGGTTTACTTACCTTCTAGGATAGCAAACGCTATGATAGCGCTAAGTGGAGGGTCAGTTGGTCGCCTTTGTGTCGAAAGCGAAACACGACGATAGGTGAGACCTCACATTATGTGACGCAGCTTGTGTAGCATGCAGGTGGGCTGATACTGATCGGTTCTTACTGCAGGACAGCGGCACAGTTCAACTAACTAACAGTGACTTTAGTTTAATGCATAGAGGCTTAGACGTGATGTGATGGATCGCTCCAACCGGCCATTCCGCGTAGCAAAACCTGTAGCGAGAACACCGTGAAGATGGTAACTTTGTATATCTACCAATGCTAATCACCCCGCGTTCATTAGCCTCAATCTAAGTCCTCAGTTCCAAACTTTACTGCCATCATGGAGTTTCTAGAGATGCAGAGCGTACATCTGTCGGGCCTGAGCCCGTTGGCAGTCAATGCTGCGAGCAGCATATTCGGTTTGATATCGATTTTCTTTTTCTACAAGGCCTTGGTCGCGAAGAAGCTGGTACGTACTGAATATACACTCATTCGTATGCGTTACTCTGACAAATCTATTAGGCTTCTTCTCCGGCGAAGATTCTGAGGACCATCTTCAAGCCTGTCACTAAGCGGTACCAAGCATGGGCATATCTCTTCTGGGGCCCTGAGATCATTCAGAAGGCGTTCGACGAAGCGAAAGGAAAGCCATTCGAGCTCTTCGCCCCAGACAACCGTTATGTCTTCGTCTCCGACCCTCAGCAGATCAAGGAGCTAGACAATGCACCAGATACGGTGCTGTCCCTCCAGGCAGCATCAAAGCAGGTATGCATCTCGAAAGGCTTTGCTCTTCTTGGTAACTAACCAAACGTAGATGCTACAGCCTCTCTACACCATGTAAGATGATCTCCGAGTATTCCAGTGGCTCTCGTTTTGTATCGGGCTTACTGACACACCATAGGCACGGCTTCAACTGGTTTGACCGACGCGGTACTGAGGGTGTTGGTTTTATCCGCGCCCTTCGCACGCTTTTGACCAACAACTTACCCAAGATCCTCCCTGATCTTACATGCATCATCCGCACTAGATTCCAGGAGCTACATGCTGGACACCCAGTGATTAATGGTAAGAACGTATCCAATACTTGACTTTACATCCAAGCTCACAACGGCCAACAGGAAAGAAGCACTCAGACGTGTATCACATGACCGTGAAGCTGGTAGTTCTCTCCAATGCTGTTTCCTTCTTCGGAAAGGATCTGGCAAAGGATGAGCAGTTCATGGTCTCCGCCCTCGCATACATCGAGGAGACACTGATCTGCGCTGAGATCGTTCGTCTGCTACCTGGGTTCATGGCTCCTATCGTCGGCAGCATTATTGCTCGTACACTCAAGTCACATGCCACCATCTTCAACAGGCTTCTACCTATCGCCCAGGAGCGATGCATTGAGCGAGATGCGGCGAAGCTAGGTCAAAAGGTTCCTCAACACGCCGACTGCATCCAATGGATCATGGAGACTTCGCCCAAGAACGCCCCATGGACGCCTCAACGTGTTGTTCACGAACTGATGGCCATTTGGTTCGGCTCCGTTCACGCAGTTTCTACCACCGTGACGTTTGCTATTCACGACCTCTGCCTGCACCCCGAATACGTGGAGCCGCTGCGCAAGGAGTGCGAGTCCCAATACACCGCTTTTGAACAAAGTGGTGTAGGACTCCCGCTTCTTGACAGCTTCATCAAGGAGTCTGCGCGTTTGACACCAGTCGAGTCACAAAGTACACGTCGCTCAGCGCTACAACCCTTCTCCCTCAAAGACGGCACCCACGTCAACGTCGGAGATTGGTTCTGCACACCCGTCCGAGCCATCATGACGAACCCTGTCGATTACCCCGAGGCGACGACATTCAGTGGCTTCCGCTTCGCCGACCCGCAACTCGTCAAGAGTCTCGCAAATGCTGATGGTGCTTTCGATATCATGCAGAAGAAGCCGACGAAGTTGACTGACTTTGATATGACGTTCCATGTCTGGGGGACTGGAAGAATGGCTTGGTGAGTCTTGAGCCTGTTTCAACTATGACGTCCATCTTGCTAATGGCATATTTATAGCCCGGGAAGGTATTACGCTTCGGCTGTCATGAAGGTCATCCTAGGTCAGGTCATTCTCAACTATGACTGCGAGCTTGTCAACCCGACTGCGAAGCGCCTGTTCACCTGGCGATCAACTATCTTGCCCAAGCCCAGTGCTAAGGTTATTTTCACTCCGATTGGTGACGCAAACTAGAGATAAAGACGCGTGGGAGGTTCTACTGTTTATGCTCGCTGCTAGATATGCAGCTGGAGCAACGATTTCACGAATGACGAAGGGGTTTCTTGTTTGCTGTTTTGTGGTTGCATGTTTTTTTTTAGCCGTGGATATGATACAACGACTGATGCATATGAACGTACGCAATGTAGCTCCCCAACGCCTATTGTTGCACAAAGTGTCTTGGTATTCCGCAATCTTCATCCGACATCACATTGAACATGTCCAGAGTCCAGATGGTGTGGTTCTGACTTCAATATACACTAACCCCGTGTATTAGAAAAAGACTCGCCAGATACCGCCTCACTGCCAGAAACCGAACGTATTCTGCAACTTTCGCCTAGCGGCGCACTCGGTGCGGCTACAACGGTAAAAGAAAAGCATGAGCATTACCGGCCCTCGGTCCGATTCGACGAGACCAAGAAAAGCCGCTCGTAGCTTGGAGCGTTCCAATTCGGACCACGCCGCAATTCGTAATCCAAATGTGGAGCTACGTTGCGATGGCCACACTCTTTGTAGCCCGCGGGCACTAGCCATGAAGAGGCGGCAATTGCTTAGACGCCATTCGCGCGGATAGCAGACCCACTCCAGTGCTCCGGGGCCAGGAAAGAAAAAGAAAAAAGGAAGCAATCTAGACCCCAACGGTCAGCCTGGATCTCGGTAAATGGACGCGGTCCGTACTTCATTATACGGGTCGCCTAGACCTGGTCGATGCCCCGCCAAGCTGGTCTTGACTGCAAGCATCAAACCCACGATAGTTCAAGAGACATTTTGCGGCGTAACGACTACAAGCCCAGTCCTCCAAAAGGGTATCGATGTCCAGCATCCTCAAGGAAGCAATGACCAGTCTGGCCCTTCGTCTGCTCAGCGCCAAACATCGTGGTGTTTCGCGCCATCCTAACTCCAGTCTGAGGGTGCTGCAAGTTGGTGTCTGAGTGGGATTTTGTGAAAGGCATGGCATCGGCAGTGATGTTCAGTTCATTCCATGCAGCCCAGACATCCCCGTCGCGGTCTAGCAGGCTGCTGTCAGAGTTGGTGCGGCGTTGGGCGAGTGGTGTGAGGTAAGAATTGACTCTGAAGCCACGCTGGACTGCTCTCGCGTTATCTACATCTCCTTTCATCACGGCACGGCCAATGAAGTGATGGTAAGGCGCCCGACAGATGTCGACGGCATGGTCCGGGTGACTTTCGACCCTGTTCTTCTTATAGCGAGTTTCTGCCAGGGCTTTCGGGAGTTCGAGAGGCGGCAGTGTAGGTGGTGTGACTTCTGGTTTGGAATTGCTGCGCTCCCTAGTCCAGGAAATGACCGAAACGGGCTGTTCAGCAGCTGACTGAGGGGACTTGTTGGATCGACGTCCTGCGAAGAGGCTAATGACGCATTGATGCCATGGTCCCAGAGAGGGCGCTGGTGTGCTCTTCACCACCACCGAAGTAAGAGCTGCTGTAGAGGTTGTCGTAACTGGAGTCAGGTTTACTGTATTGACTGCCGCGGCTGGATATAGGCCTATTGCAGTAACAGTTGCAGCTGTTGGTTCTACTGTGACGTCTGCCGGTTCTAACGATAGATCTGATATAGTATCCGCCGAGCCTGAGGAGAGATCAGATACAGTTTCTGTTGCCCCTAGTGATGAAATTGCCGCACTATCAACTGCCGCCGATGGTGAGACTATCGTAGACTCTTCTGCCGCAGGACATGGATTCACCATTGTCTCCCCCATGGATCGGGATGGGTGGACCGTAGCGTCTGCCGTCGCAGGTGGTGGATCTGATGTAGCATCTTTCGCCTCTGGACATGGCTCTGTTGTAGTCTCTGGTGCCACCGGGAAAGAGTCTGCCGGAAACCACTCTGCTGGCCACTCCCATAATGGTGCCTGCATGAGAACGGAGTTGGGTGGTTCATCGTCCTCGTCTTCGATGTTGTCTGGCGCGTCCAGACTGACTGAGACAGACGCAATACAAGAGTTTTTCGGTTCAGCTGAGATGCTTTGAAAAGCGCAGCTCGACTCGCGATCGTGTTCGTTTTTATTGCTACCGGCAGCGTCTGGATTTTCTGGAACGAGGGGAGCTCTGTAAAGTATTAGTGCAGTTCGAAAACCGCTTTTGAAGGCGCCGTCAGACTTTTGATCATCTGTAGTTAGCACATGCTCCTTGGGGAAAGACGTCGCGTCCCCATCAACAGGATTATTATTATCATCATCATAGCCTGGGTGGTCAGATCCGACTGAGAATGTGTAGACTGAGCCAGTCAGCGGATTGATCTGGTGATGGTAGCGTTTGAAGCAACAGTTTCTACCTTTGGGGGCTTCTGTCGGGTCATCCGTATCGCTGTTTTTCTGCTTTGCTGTCGACCAATCTGGAACGTATTTCTTATTCTTTCCGTTCTGCTTGACCCGGCCCTGGAATTGGACGCGGGATTTGACCCTGGCGATCGCCATGGCTAGAGTGACTGCTGAGGTGAACGAGTTGAGAAGGCTGATGCATGTCAATCACAGCGCGAGCGATGCAGGCGTGGCAATGCTCGAAGACTTCTTAAGAGCAAGTTGAAATTAGTTGTAGACGCGCGTGTTGTTGTTGTGCAGGTTAACAGTAGCTGCGCGTAGAAACTTCCACAGTGTTTGCGCCGCTCAACAGCGCTATGCGTAGGTGAATCTGTCTTTGGACAGGGATCCTAATTCTAGGAGGTAGTGACGACATGGTGAAAGGGAAAGTGGAATTTGACTTTTGTTGAATGGAATCGATAGGTCTGAAGTCCTCACCAGTAGCTGGATTGGGGTACAGCTCGGTGAAGGTGAGTTGTTGCATAGACTGGCTCTCATATGATTACTAAAG
Source organism: Alternaria panax (assembly GCA_019702505.1). Classification (NCBI taxonomy): domain Eukaryota; kingdom Fungi; phylum Ascomycota; class Dothideomycetes; order Pleosporales; family Pleosporaceae; genus Alternaria; species Alternaria panax. The sequence goes on along the minus strand of JAANER010000001.1, from coordinate 4,772,695 downwards.
CTTGCTTCTCCAGACGGGGAGCCTTGATATTGGATCGCTCATGGAGGCGTCTGGCACATTTTATGATGGTCGTCCTAGCTCTCATTGGCGCTGAGCTGTTTGTAGCATGGTTCGTCAATCATCATGTGCGGCCTATTACCATGCTGCTCCTCTGAAAAAAACTGGCAAGTTACAGCTCTTCACGCCTTGTCGGCGCAAATGTATGTGACTGCACGTGAATTAGTATAAAGCGGAGTGAAGATTAGAGTGGGGACAAGATACCGTTGTTACCACGGACAAAAGCGTCTCCCCAATTCCGGGTGATGCGTCCCTCCGAGACTTCTTTGCATCGTTCCAGTGCGATGTTCATGTAGCCATCTACTGACTGGAGATCGCCTATGTAGACATTAGTAGAGGGCATACATGCAGGACACGCGAAGAGTACCTTTGTAGATGATGCCAGAGTTCAGTTTGACAGTGACAGGAGCTCCGATGATCTCGCTGAGGAAGCCGCTAGGATCTCTTGAGTCGCTGGCGGCTTCGGGTGCTGGGCTTTCGCCGTTGGTGGACATGGTGATGAAGCTGGTGATGTGTGATTTTCCTAGCAGATGTTCAGCAACTTGGTACAGAAGACTGGGAAACAGCATACGTAAGTGTCTGGTCAGGTGCAAGCTGGTGGTTCTCGAAGTCGGTCGCCGGTGGATACAGAAGTGGGAAGACGGCGATGTTGGGTGGTGGACAGGAAGAGTGCACGAGCCACATCCTCATCTATCGCGAGAAGCGTGACTGCGCGTTGAAGCCCCACCTGCATCAGCCCGCGCCTCGCCCGACAGCGACACTATCCTCGCCTCTACGCTGCCCTGGGGTGGTGCAGCACCTCCTCTATCCAGCCCGCCTGTCCATGACATCGCGCGAACAATGACGGACCCGACCGCAAGCGCCGCACTGCCGAAGAAGCGCAGCCTGTTCAAGCGCGCAGCATGGCAAGATGCACCCAAGAGAGACGGCGAGGACATGTTTAGCCACTCCCGCGAGTTCAACGACATAGTCGCCGAACAAGCCAGAATGCGGGCAGAAGAGAAGAACAAAGCCAAAGCGGCGAGAAATCGCAAACACTCTGAACCGCGCGACCAAAAGCGACGTCGCATATCCAACGACGGCGAAGAGCTGGGCCCGTCCAAAAGCGGCTCAGCCAGCAAAGATCGGGCGGGAAAGACTGCTGGTGAAACGTACGCATCTTGCCCTTCACCTGAAGATTAGCGCTGATAATGGCTCAGGCGCAGCATACCATCTCTCTCTCCAGCGCCATTGCATCCCCCACCCGACTCGCTCACGGCACGCTACGACTCCCTGACCAAGTCTGCTTCCTCGAGCACTTCGTTGCCTCGAAAAGAGCCCCACGTGATTGACCTGGGCGACTCGGACGAAGACGACGACTCGGGCTATGTCTCCAAGCCTTACAACAACCACCCTGTCGCCGACGACAAATCGCCAAGTTTCGACTTCAAGCAAGACATAACTGTCCGGCCATCGAGGCCACGCCCTACCGAGATCAAAGACGACGACGATGAAGACGACGATGAAGACGACGATGAAGACGACCAAGATGTCGACCCCGGAATCGCTGCACTGCGGGCTAGGGCGCGGGCGCGTGTCGCGGCAGCCAAGGCGCAAGCAAATGGCGATGCTCCGAAGGCGCCTATAGCCCAGCTATTCATTGATCCACAAATGCCCGACGCGAATCCACTGATGGTCAAGGTCAGGGTCGACAGCACTATTGGAAAGCCACGGCTGGCATGGTGTGGGAAGGAAAAGTTTTCAGATCAAATGACACGCAGCGTCTTCTTCACATGGAAGGGTACACGTCTCTACGACAGCACATCGATAAAACGGTTAGGGATCCAAGTAGATGGCGACGGCAACGTATCTGTCGAGGGAGACTCCAACATATACGATGACGTCAACCTTCCCAAGATCCATGTCGAGGCTTGGACAGACGAGGTCTACAAGCAACGAAAGAAGGAAGATGCCGCTGCAGCTCTGGCGAAGAAACTGGCAGCTGAAGCAGCTGTTATGACGAAGGAAAAGACACCCACTCCGGAACCCGAGCCAGAGCCCGAAGAAAAGCGATTTCGCTTAATCCTCAAGGCGAAGGGGTACTCCGATTTCAAATTGACCGTGAAAGAGGTATGTCGAGATTGTCCCTTCGGGGTAGGCAAAGACGTGAAACATCTAACATGATAACATTTGTTCATATACTGACTCAGTCATCAGAGCACCACCATTGCACATATTGCAAGTGCCTACAAGACCCGTCTCAAAATCGATAAAAGCCAACCAGTCACACTCATGTTCGACGGCGATCGACTAATGCCTTTGGATACGGTGGCCGACTGCGACATGGATGACGAAGAGACGTGTATGATTGAAGTTCTCTTCAAATGATAGCGCCTCGTTGTTCGGTTCACGCGCACCATCTCCCCCAACCCCCCTCACTTCTTGAAGGTTGGATTCCTGCTTACTTTAGCGTTGGTTCTCTGATACGACTGCAAGCATGGCGTTGGCGGTGTACCGCACTTAATAATGACTCTTTGTTTCACGTGCGTAGCTGCCAAGTTGGCTTTGTTCACGCGTTTGTTAATCTATACAGGCATATCAAATGCTGGGATTCTTTCTCCGGTTCGCACCGCCGTCCAAGATCAACTCCTGTCCACTCAAGAAGCCTGCTCCCATGACGTACTCGACCATTTCAGCCAGGTCTTCTCCCCTACCCACTCTGCCGGCTGGGTGTTGCTTGTGATAGAGTTCGTCCAGATCCTCCGCCCAAGCCTTCATCCTCAGCTTCACCGCTCCTTCCTCATGTGGTGCAACCTCTTTGTACGATCCGTTCTGCGTTTCCTTGGTCTGCAAATCGCGAGCTTTGCACTCGTGCTGCACGCTGACCCAGCCTGGCGAGATGGCCATGACTCGGATACCCCAACGCTGGCATGAAACAGACATGGCCTGTGTAAGAGCCAACACGCCACCTTTGCTCGCAGCATAGCCTTCGCAATCTGGGTCCGACTGATGTGCGCGAAAAGAAGCGACATTGATGATGCAGCCTCCCTCTTCCAGCTTGTCCTCGCCATGGAGATTCAGTGGCAGCTGGTCGAACTCCTCCGTACGCTTCAGATCCTTTGATCGATCAATGCCTGGCGTACCGTCTTTCTGTGTATTGTGGCTCTTCATGAAGGGGATGACTGCTTGGCTCATGTAGAAGGGTGCGCTGAGATTGGTAGCAATGTACGCTTCCCATTGCTCTCCCGTAGCCACATCTTCCATAGTCCCGTTGCCTGCGTTAAAGAAGCCTCGCGCTACTCCGGCATTATTTACCAGTACATCTATGCGGCCGCCGAAGAAGTCGGCAGCTTTGGCGACTGCGCCGCGGATTTCTTCTGGGTTGCGGAGATTGGTTACCGATGAGCTGACGCGTGGTGCGTAGGCGGCTAGGTGTGTGTTCACTGCGTATTCAAGCTCTTCCGCATCGAAGTCGATGATAAAAACACGATGCGATGCTGGCAATGAAAGCAAGTGTCGCGCTGTGCAGCGACCAATCCCTCGCGCACCACCAGTAATGACGATGTTCTTGCTTTTCGTAGACGGCATATCGTAGACTCGAACTTGTGAAGGCGCAAATGCAGAGTCTGGAAATATCGATCAAACGCAGGCTCTTTGTGTCTCTTATATCGACGTCGAAGACTTCCCGAGTGGAGGCGCCTCACGCACGGAAGCAATATCAGGCAACGAACAGCGGGGACGGGACACCCTTTCAGCCTATTCAGCCCACCTTGGCCTATCCTGACAGACGTTCGAGGCCGTTTGTCCGTGAGATCCATTTAGAATAGAGAGAGGCATGTGTAGGTGTGCGTGTTATTGAGAAAGCTTGGTCGACCTGCCCTGCATGTGATGGTGTATGTATCCTGGGGATTGGAAGCAGGCCCGCGGTTCCGTCATTTTGCGGCCTAGCTTGGTCCGTCGAAGCGTTGCTTTGATGACTGCATAGCGCCATACATACTGTCTCGGGCTCAGCGTTTGAGCATGCTAAGCGATGAGTGCCCAAGGTGCTCAGGAGTCCTTGGAAGGAGTGCGAATTTCGGGAAGACGGAGCGGCTTGCGGGCCGTAGATTGTCCATCAAAGGAAAGCAGGGAGCGTTGGTGCGACTTCAAGCTCTATCGTTTGTGACAGGATCTCTGACTTTGCAAGCTTTATTTTCCACTTTTCTACGAAGTACTTCACGCGGTGGTTGGGAGATTCACTCTTCCCGTCTTGTCGCTTTTGCCGAGGTTAATCTGGAAAGCACAACTGCTATCACAGCCACTCATGTTCACCATCACAGTTCATCGTGTCTTAGTCATGTGGTCCCACAGTGCGTCGTCGCAGGACTGTAATGGAGCGCGGTGCCTAGGTAAGGTACACTGATCCTGAAAGACCACAGCTTTGCACTTCCAACATTGCGTCCGAAGGTTGGGTCGACCGGAAAGAGTGCACAAAGACAGTCCCTTTCACATTTGCTTCATATCATTCAGTCACATAGGACATTATGTACGATGTCTCAAACAAGAACAAAAGCGCCACATGTCTAAAATATGGGGTGAAGGTTGCGGTGATACAGCGGTCTTTCCTGAGGAAGAGCATCACATCTATATTTGATGGATGCGCAGAATCAAATGCCTACGTTCATCAAGCTTACTATCCCAAAAGTAACAAAATGCGTGTCACCGTTCTTGCTACTCTTTTGGCCGCGGTACATGGGCACTCAACTGCAGATCAGCCTTGGTTCGATAAACCGATGGATGCTCCGGTCGTGTCACGTTTGATCGATTTTTTAGAAGCATACCAAAGCCTCTTACTACCAACCACATGCAGGGAGTCTACTATACACATCTCGCATTCAACATCAGTATCAAAGTCTATATCCACCTCCACTATCAGTCAAGGTGCATATATTGCTGCGACGACAAGATCGTGTCACTCCGCCATCACAAGCGACTCAGTACTGGTGACTGGAAATCCTGTCACTTCAGCATGGACCCCTGGGTCACTTTGTGGTTCGGGCCTGCCCGGTCCTGCGCCTTTTTCAGCCGCAGTCGCTTCCACTGAGTTGTTTGTGAGTTCCTTTGGGAGCGCATGGCAGTGGCCAGTCCTTTCTAGTTTGTCAAGCCTTCCTTGTGATCTGGCATCACTCACTTGGAGCCCAGCGCATTCACTCACGAGCTCTGTGTCTCCATTTTTGACCTCGACTTCGAGAAAGCCACTAGATACGTCTTTCTGCAAAAGTCTCCTCGGTCTTCCCTCGCACTCAAGCTCACGTGTGAAGAGCTCCATGATGCCCAGCACATCCGCCTCCTCAACAAAATCCACGTCGGACATCATCGTGGTGCCCATTACGACTGTCGAAAGGCCATCAACCTGGACAGCACGCCTTCTTGAACCGGTAACACCCCTAGATCTCATCATCTTAGCTACCGGTCAATCCCAGGCCAACGAGGCGTCTAACGAGATCTTTGCCATCCTTGGAAGAGAGCCGTGGACAAAGAAGACTTACTCAGCTACTCGCTAGTGACTTCACCTCGCTCGCGTAACAGCAAAACCAATTCCAAACCCCTCTCTCCACAGTCTCGATGCTAACTCAGCCACAGACATCGAGATTGATGCCTGAGAAGCCCACGTCCACGACGAATTTCCTCACGCTCAAAACTTCCCTTCCGCCCCCGGAAACTTCGACGCGGCATACTGACCCGGCCGTCATCACAAGCATCATAACACCGGATTCACGCTGTCCGTATCCTTACCCAAGAATATACTGCGGAACAACTACGACGACTTTGAAAACGAAATCGACCAACACAGAGGAGAAGCCAATGACTAGTGGCCATAAGTGCACTTATCTTGGCCAAAATGTCTTGTGCTGAGGAAACATTTTGTGGCTAATAAGAGACTGTAGTAGTGTATCGCGCACGAGATTGACGGCTACACGGACGGTGGTTTTAGTTATGGTAACGGAGGCGGTTTTGACAGCTGTTGCGGCGAGTATGTTGGGATGAAACTTTTATTGAGAGGGGTGGGCGGGAGGCTGTGTACATTTTTTCATTCTCTTCATGTCTTTCATTACTACCTTATTAGTATGGACTTCTTCTTGAATGGGGTTGCTTCTTAGTCGGTAGAAATACGGTATGGTTATATTGATCTATCTTGTTGCCATGTCTTCCGGAACCTTGTGGCCAGCAGACTCCCGCAGCAGCCTGTCTTGTACATTCTTTGCAGCATGTGCATAAGCCATAATGTCTACGTCGGTAGCCTTGCCATCTGCACCTCCGTCAAAGACCTCGTAGCTGAACCAGCCTCTGAATCCCGTCTTGAGCACTGCTCTCGCGACGTCAACAACCGGTAGGTAACCCCCGTTGTAAGGTAGAGGTCTAAAGTCGTGACTCCATCGTCCGCGAGGCAACAGACCTGCGTCGTCACGTTCCGCATCGAAGGCCTGAGGGACTTTGTAGGCATCGCTAATCTGCAGGAGGTAGATCTTGTCCTTGGGGATGGTAGAGCTCAGCTCTTCCAGACTCTTTTGGAACCGCTTTTCCAACTCGTCTTTCGATACATCTTCTCGCAGACCAGAAGCCGTCTTAGGATCGCCCCACTCTCCACCAGCAGTTTGGAAAGTATCAAGACAAAGACCAATGTTCGGACGGTCTACCTGCTGGACAATGCTCCAGACATGTTTCCAGTCAGGCGCATGCGTGGACCAACACCAGTTCTCGTAGGCTAATCGGAAGTTGTGTTCCTTGAGCATATCGCAAAGGATCTGGAGATCAGAAACCATCTTGCTTCTGTCTAGTTTCTCGAGGGGTGAATCCGTGGATCCGACTTGCAGCAGATCTGTCCCACACGCCTGCATGATGCGGATCCAGCCGCGGGCCCGCTCCATGGCGTCTTTGCGGCCATCGGAACCTTCAGGCCAGCCCTCGTAGTTTGCAAATGGCTGCAACATCATGATTCCGAGCTCTCTTTTGTCGCACTCCTTTTTGACCTCGCCTGCTACTTTACATAACTCATCGTAGTTGGACGGTTCGACTTCATGACCGAGTAGTGTCTGGCCGTAGGAGAGTATATCGGGGAAGGAAAGCTCGACAGCAGTGAAGCCTGCGGCGGATATGGCATGGAGGCGGTCAAGAAGAGGTGGGGGTTTTGATGGCGATCCCAGCGAGCATGTCGCGTAGCTGATCGGGATATTTTGGAGGGAGGTATAGTCGAGGTCGGCCATTTTGAACTGTAATAAGAAAAGCAGAAAGTGAGTAGTTTTTACTTATTGCTACAGTGTATTAGCAGAGTTTGGGATTGTGTATTAGCTATAGGCTGGCGCGCAACGACACTTTCGGTATTGCATGGCTGTGACGTATGATGCTGATGGAGTAGCAATGACGGCACGCTTGTCAGGGTCTAGTCGACAGCTCGTACAAACTCTATCCAACCGTCAAAACAAATTCCATTAAAATCTGGAGTGTTTCACATGTCTGTGGGTGTTAATTATTGACACGCGAATGTGGTGTATTGATGTCCATCTTCCTCGAGTTCTCAATGACATCATACCATGATGAGTGTCTTTACCTTTTCGTTTCAATGCTTCCAAAGGCCTTGTACCAAGGATGAGTCTAGCACTGTAGATTATCTCGCGAGTAACTACCGCAAAAGACCGAGCGAGTCTCCTTAGAGTTTGTCCTTGTGCGCCAGGGCGTGGCCGGGCCCGGCGATGATGATTGAGGCTCGACCCACCACCTAAAAATCGGCGCGAATGCCCCGCCCATTGACCAATGAAGGCGCGTCCGACTCCGCCGTCATACCAGAAAACATCCGACTCATAAGGGTCTTGGTCGTCTGCAAGGAGGAGAAATGCAAATAAAATCACACTCACCGTCCTGTGCAGAGCCTTCGTCTCTGATTCCCTTCCATATACCCAAAACTATCTAATATTTCTTGTGTCTCCCCCAGAGCCATGTCTGTATGTATAATACCATCCTCCACCTCCACCACCGTCACCAATCGTGTACTCTAACACGCCGTCGCAGTTCCACATCGAGAACAAAGCCGTCGGCGACCCGCACAGCTCAGAAGATTGGCGCATCAAGGGCTACAACCCCCTCACTCCCCCCGATCTCCTCCAGAGCGAAATCCCCCAGACAGCCAAGTCAAGGGACACGGTCCTCAAGGCGCGTGACGAAGCCGTCGAGATTGTCCAGGGCAAAGATGCACAGAAGCGCTTGCTCGTCGTCATCGGCCCGTGCTCCATCCACGATCCTCCCGCCGCCCTTGAATACTGCGACCGGTTGATGAAGCTCAAGGAGAAGTACCAGGATGATCTCCTCATCGTCATGCGCTCCTACTTGGAGAAGCCGCGGACGACTGTAGGCTGGAAGGGTCTCATCAACGACCCGGACATTGACAACAGCTTCAAGATCAACAAGGGCCTGCGCATCTCAAGACAGCTCTTCGTGGATCTGACTGAGAGGGGCATGCCCCTGGCGAGCGAGATGCTGGATACCATTTCCCCCCAGTTCTTGGCCGATATGTTCAGTGTAGGCGCAATCGGCGCCAGGACTACAGAGTCGCAGCTCCACCGTGAGCTTGCTTCGGGTTTGTCCTTCCCAGTTGGTTTCAAGAACGGCACAGACGGTACCCTCGACGTTGCTATCGACGCTATCGGCTCAGCGAAGCACCCCCACCATTTCCTCTCCGTCACCAAGCCTGGTGTTGTCGCCATTGTCGGCACCATTGGCAACGACGACTGCTTCATTATCCTTCGCGGTGGAAAGAAGGGCACAAACTACGATGCGAAGAGTGTCAAGGAGGCGCGTGAGAAGCTCGAGTCCAAGGGCATGAACTCGCGCTTGATGATTGACTGCAGCCACGGCAACTCGGAGAAGAACCACATGAACCAGCCCAAGGTTGCACATGCAGTTGCTGAGCAAATCGAGGCTGGAGAGACGAGTGTCATGGGTGTCATGATTGAGAGCAACATCAAGGCTGGCACGCAAAAGGTACCCAAGGAAGGCAAGGCCGGCCTCGAGTACGGCATGTCCATCACCGACGCGTGCATCGATTGGGAAACCACCGAGACTGTGCTCGCTGAGCTTGCTGGCGCTGTCGCGAAGAGGAGGACTCTACTCAGCCAAAACGGCACCAACTAGAAGGTCTTGTTCCCCTTCACGTAAAATGGTCTGCGGGCGCGGCGTAAGGATGATCTCGGCGTTGTCACACGTCTCAGTGTTGAAAAGCATATAAATGGGCTTGGTGTACGAATTACGATTTAAAACATTACAAGCAAAAGACTACGTGTCATTACAACTCAACAATTTCAGGCGTATTATCGTCGCCGTCATCTATGCTATGTCCAGGATACTTGCCATACCAGTCTCGCGGGTTGCCACTTGGTAGACACAGGCCTAACCGCCAGAAGTAATCGCGATGGGCGAAGAAGAGCTGCCAAAACTTGAAGCGGGTGGGTACACCCCAGGCAGGCTTGTCTTGGTCGCTCCCAGCAATACAGTGTGGATCTTCGTCGCCATCGCAGTAGTGGATGTCGGCAAGCGAGAAAGGTAGACTTGACTTGGAAATGAAAATCTCCTCACTGTACATGCTGAAGCCCCATTCAGACAGTGGGAGCAGAGGTACGGGATCGCCGACATGGGTGACACGGTGGAGTTTGTTGTGCTCGTGGTCCGAAGTGATGTTGAAGCGCCCATCCACGTACTTGTTAAACTCCTTGTTGCCCAGCCTAGGCTCGCCAAAAGTTGTCACATGGGCGTCCCAACCACGAGCCTTGAAGTCTAGCCCGGCAAGAGTCGCAATGGCACCGCCCAGCGAGTGTCCCACCACGACCAGCTTGTAGTCGGGATGCATCTCCATAGCCTTGGATACATGTGGCAGGACGACGTTGCGAGTATTGAGCCACGAGGAATAGAAGCCCGTGTGTACGGTACAGTTGTCGCATTTGGGCGGCTCTGCGGGCGGCGTATCGCCGTCTACTACATCTAGCCTCGGTGCGATGAAGTCGGAGGTATCCTCGTCACCGTCGCCCGGATAGGGCACGTACTCTTGCGGTATGGTGGAGAGGTCGGCGATGGTGTTGGCGACAGAGTAGGTGCCGCGGAATGCGAGGATCAGGCGCGGGTTGGTAGGAGAATGCGACAGAGCAATGTAGCCGCACGAGTCTGACAGAAAAGGTCCAGTGTTCCACGCCTGGATATATCAGTACCTCGTGTATACGATGCGACACATGGGTGGATGCGGCGACTTACTGTGACCAAGTCGAAAGTCTCAAAGTCGCGATCTCCGCAGCGGCTGGCGCACTTGAAGGGCTTCTGGATGCCCAGACCGGCGGTGCCCACACAGTAGGAGATGTCGACGATGCGGGCGAGTTCTTCGAGCTCCCAGAACAGCTGCTGGGTGATTAGGGTTTCATTGGCAGTGGCTGATGCACCGGGCAGGGGGTGTTGTGTCGCATCGCCTCTGCTACTGGCGACGAGCGAGGCGAGGAGCACAAAGCAAAGCAGGACGAGGCCGCGTAAGGAGGCCATCAGTAATATCGCTTCACATGTCCGCCGATAGCACAGGCTGGAGGGATTGGAGGGCTTGGAGGACGGGCTTGGTGGCGAGGCTGGAGGACGGATGCGGTCACTGTCTGCGTGAATCAGGTGCATGGAGCGTCAGCCGAGGAATCCAAGCAGCGCCAAGAAGCTCGCCAGGAAGGCTGGTGGGTGACATCATAGGCGCCTGATGAAAGCATGTCGTCCGTGTCTCCAGTTCATATTTGCGGGCTCCGACCTGCACGCTGCTGACAGCACACCACCCTTTGCCCCCAAGAGACGCCATCCCTCCAAGAGACGCCGACGCAGCGTCAAGACGTGACCTCACCCGTTGGCTTCCGGACAAGGCGCGACCGACTCCTCTTGTCTCCGCCGCTCCCGCACTTTTCCCCTGGCCACCCCATCGTGCCATCGCTCCGTACAATGGCCACGCAGCAATCATCGACAGAGCCCTTGAGGCCGCTGACGCCGCAAGCCGATGCATTGCGCCCGACGACGGCAGGCCAGGCAGATACGCTGCCCGTACCAGGCGTGCAGGTCGACGGCACCGGCGGCGACGAAAGACAGCCGCGCAGCACGACGCCCGTCAACAACTCGGCCAGCCTCAACCCAAGCGCACAACCAAGCCGCGTCCCGTCGCCAAATCCCCACGCCCAGTTCCCCCACACGCAGGTCACGTACCAAGACCCCGACTTCACCCGCCCGCCGCCGCTCGAGTACACGCTGCGCACGCGCAAGAAGTCCATCTTCTGGTTCTGGACCCTCATCGTCCTCGACTGCGTCTTCATGCCCATCGGCCTCTACTTTGGCATGTGGTACGGCCTGACGCGCGACCAGTTGTCCGCCAACGCCGTCTTCAGCATCAGCACCGCCCTGCTCGGAACCGTGTCCATTGTCGAGTACTTCATCCGCTTCCACAGGCTGTGGAAGAAGGGCTCCAGCTGTAGGGTCATTGGCGCGCAAAGATGGTATCTCGACTGGTTCCACTGGAACCTGTCCGTCGGCTGGTTCTTTGTCATGATTGAGCTCATTGCGTACGTTCTCGACTCGTCCCAAGTAAGCCCAGCTAACACTTTGCAGTGGCACATGTCCCCACGACCCGCCCATCCGTGTCCTCGCCATGCCCGCCCCAACCATGATGTTTGCCATTGGTTGCGAACTCCTCCTCGTCGATATCCTGCGCTACCTGAACGTGCCTGCACCCTGCCGCATCTCTTCGCTACCCCAGGGTGCGCCCCTCCGACCCGGCATCTACGCATACATTGAGGACATTTGCGCTGTGGACGGATCCGGTGGCACCGAGTTCCGTCAGCGATTGAACCTCAGGTACCAGGCCAGCAAGGGCTTCCGCATGATGCTGCACCGCTTGACACTCTTCTGGGCCATTGGCGCCATCGTCTGTGCCGTAGTTTGCACTGCCATCATTTTCACCATCCAGCGCGACGCCGCCTACGTTGTAAGTCCAAGTACTACCCACTTTACACTATCAACACTAACACAATACAGGTTGGCTGGGTTCTGCCCTTCCTCTGGGCTGGTATCTGGACCGCCATCACCATCCCCTGGGTCCAGCGCGAACTCAAGAAAGAGTACGAAGAATGGACCACGGCCAACTTCAAGGCCTAGAAGGCTTAGGTTTCCCTCTGTTTATTCATGTCCCAACTTGTACAACATCACATATATCACTAGGATGCGACGACGAACGGAATTTCTCTACATTGGCGACGGCGTTTGCAGGATATATTCGAATTGGGTGTTGATACTCTAGATACCACTTTGCACAGAATACCAGTATCGAATTTGCAGTTTGAATTTTTACTCGTGTATCTGCTTGCTTGCTTGCTTGCTTGCCTGCATGATCAATCTCGTCGAATCCACTCTATTACTCCACCAACACCGATACTTACCTTGAACATCTGCGTATTCGTGACATCAGCACGGCGTGTGGACGAATCGCTCAGGCTCCTCATGCGGCGTTGACATCACAGCACAAATATCCCCTATTTTTTTTTTCTTCTCCCCGAACACTGCTGATCATCGTACGAGTACAGTAGCTGTTTCGGCGAAGCAGATAATCCGGCTATGGTGATGCTAAGCTTTTGCCGGATGACATGGCCCAAGCAATCATGACGAAGTACCGTACCCACCACTTCCCGTGTCTCTCTTGAACGTAGAGACTAATGCATGCACATGATTTATTTCCGGTATACGACCAGTATGTAACTAACTGGCTGCTGCATATTCCAAGCGACATCTAAACAACAAAAAAGTTTTTGGCCCGAGTACATTGCATTTACACGTCTTGTGTCGCTGTTGTATCCTTGGTTTCGCATCGCGATGTTCTCGACAAATCGGGTATCAACTGTACGATATGCTCCACTTACTCCTCCATCGCGTCCTCTCCATCGACCTGGGTTCGCTGCTTTGTAGTCTCATGCTCTCTGACCCCTAACCTGACAACTTCCACGTCCCAAGTCTCCATATCAACCAGCACAATCTTGCCTGATGACTTGAATTTGGGTATGCTAACGAGCAGCACCGTTTGTCCCGCGGGGCCCTCAATAACCTTCTTCTCGAACCTTTTCTGGCAGCCGGCAAAGTACATGTGTGGACATTCTTTCAGCATCAACGGATCGTCGTCTTGGAAGGGGTAGCACCATAGAGTGTCTGGGGCGGTTGGCGCTACACAGCGCCAGCGCAGCATCATCTCCATGGCGTCTATCGATTTGACACGATCGACGTATTTGAGTAGGTCTTTGACTGTCTGGCCTCCTGTGCCTAGCACGCGGTATCCATCGATATCGCCTATCCAAGGATTTGTCACCGCATCGAAGCCATTAAGCGTTGTTTTGGCCTCTATGCGAGGTTCGGCGTAGAGGCGTGTATTGGGAAAGAGAGCGGGGTGGAGGGGTTGTTGTGGCAAGGCGACGTTTGAAGGATCCGATGCTCCTGGGAGCATGGTGATGGGGAGCGAGGGGAGGATGTCACAGAGCAACTCATCGAGGCGTATGGTAGGTGCTGCGTTGTACGACGATGCGTCGTATCCGTAGTGTCTTGCTGCGCTCTTCTTTGCAGCAAAGTCTTCTCGCGATAGAATCGGAGAGCCCTTTGCGAGTGAACCACCAGCTATAATGAGTCGTGTTATCTTGGAAGATTCGGCTTGTGTTGCTAGGTCCGCAGCTTCGCCGGTCAGGTATTCCACCAGCAGATCCAGTGAGAGCTCATCGTCTGCGCCTGTCAACTCCAGTCCTGAGACGATGGCCAGCTTTCCAGCCCTTTCTCGTTTTGGCGCCTTTTTCTTCTCCTTGGACAGCGCCATATCGTCGCGTTCCCATCGTGGTGGTTGTCTTGGTAAATCTGCGCATTGAGTTGCAATGACCATAAACGTGCCGTCTGCTTCTTCGGTACCCAGCGCCGCCAGTATACATCCCGTAACAAAGTGTTGGTGCAAAGGCTCGCCAGTAACGCGCAGACGGCCGGACTCATCTTCGAGCATCATCTCGTCGGCACCGGTGGAAGATGCGTAGGTTTTTCGCGGCGGAGGATCCGCTATCCAGTGCTGTAGAGTGTCAGAGGCGGTCCCTGGCATTTCTGGCGAATGCATCATACGTCTTTTTCAATGTCAGCCAACACGTTGGGCTTCTCCGCCATTTCCATGTACACTGTCCCCACTACCCAGCAAAGCTCGCCTTGTCGCACATCCAGCACACGCTTGACGAACGACGCCGTTTGTCCCCCTAGCTTTCTCAGGATCAGTATCGTTGCATACTGCGTAACAAGCTTTCACGTTCCAGCAACAAATGGTTGCATACCTCGAAATCGTGCCATGCATCCTCGGCTTTCTGCATGACTGTCTTTTTCAATTGCTGTAACCGCAAGAAGTACATGTCGGCAAACTGTTGCGAGTACTGTCGCTCGGTGCCTGGCGGTAGCACAAAGTCGTGTAGTGGGTTGTAGGCCGAGGGATTTCGGGACGGTGCTGGCGGCGCATCTTCACTGTTGCTGTTAGCATTTGCATCGGGAGTGCGAGTGGTAGACGTACAAGGGCTCGCCTCTGAGCAGGATATCGTCCGACTTGGCCATTGGCGCGGTGGCGTAGCAGGCTTGGGGAGTGACTGGTGTGCTTGTAAAGTTCCAAAGTTGTACGTCGCGGAAGTCGCGTCGCGCGTCATTCACGCCATCCTGAACTGGAAGTCTAAGAGCCCCACTCTACACACACACACCTTTCCACCACCAAACATCACAGCTCGGAAAAGCACTGCCTAACATATGTACGCCAAAGCAGCTTCAAATGAGTTTGGAATGTAATTGATTTCATTCAGCCATGTAGGCTATCGTATCCGTTTCTCGGATCATCTCTTCGTAGACTATTAACAGTAAACCATTTCCAGGTCATGCTCTCTGCTATACACGAGTCTAGTCTATACATCCGAATGTTTGCATCTGTACGCCAATTCTATGTTGCGTCAGTGATGCTATTATCCCATCCCGAGACCATTGTTTCCGTAGTAACGCCATGACCGTATGCGCCATTATTAGCCCAAATCGATTAAGTGGTTGAAAGAAGGTGTAGTAAGTCGAGGCACAGCAGCATTATTTTGCATCTATAGCATCTGGAAATTGGTTAGCAGATTATTCTGGTGAGGATCTGCAAGTAAGAAGACTTACGATAGCAACACCGCCAGCGACGATGAGACCAAGGACTGAGCTGCCGATGTTTGCGGCTCCGCCAGTGAAGGGGAGGGTTGAGGTTGGCCTGGCTCCAGTAGGAGCAGCAGCACCGGTACCGGTGGGGTAGTAAGCACCCGAGGTGGCGGTTCCGTTGGTGGGAACGTAGGTGGCAGTAGCAGTGGCGGCGAGCGCAGCGACGAGGGAGATGATAGAGAACTGCATTTTGGCTTTGGGTGTGGAGAGTTGTTGTTGATGTGTGATTAAAGGTTGAAGAGTGTGGTAATAGACTGCGATGGTAGGCTAGATGAGATGCTTGGTGAAGGATAGTTTGGGTATGCGTACCACAGCCGTGTTATATCCTCTGTGCCTCTGCCCATAATTACATCTGCTGCCAGCGTCTTCTAGCCTTCTCCAAGCCCGAATCCACAAGCCTACGTACGCCGACGGTAAACAATCCACATGCCAGCCCTCTGTCACCCAGCCTTACGGAGCCCCTTGGACCCACTGCAACGGGCAATGAGCCAGTAGCACAAGCCAGGACGCAGGGTCACCCAGCCGACCAAGATGGCGTTAGCTGTCAAAAGGCTGGGTGTTGCGCAAGCCGGCGGGCCCGGTGTGGAACCAAAGGAGGCTGGAGAGCTATTTTTGGCCGCCCCCAGCCACACCGCGGCTCTGCGGGTTTCGCCTCCTCACTTCTTGCCACTCTCACTCGTCGCCATTCGACACTGGCCGACAATGTATCGATAAGAGTTCTTGCTTTCACGAGCAACTTGTGTTGGCGTCATTGCTGGCAACAATCGAGAGCGCTCGTCGAGTCCCGAGGTTACGGCGCCGCCGTTGCGTGGCCGCCGCGTACCGAACGTAACGGTAGCCTTCGGACCATTTCGCCAAAGTCAAGATCAACCTGTCAGAGATGGTGTGTTTCACACGAGATCGCTTTGGGGCCGACCGCGCAGCTTGATACGCACACCTCATTGGGTCACTTGCATCTGCCAGCTTCCGCTGCTCATGTCCGCTCCCTGCAACGCTGGCTGGCGCTGAGGGTCGAGAAGCCTTGTCTGTTCGAAATACTACCGAAGCTCAGCATTATTGGCAATTCTGAGCCTTGTATTTCGGATTACATTGCGCATGCAGACAGATTAGGCCCCACATGAAAAGGAGAAGGCGCAGATGAAGGCAATTTCCAACCCCAATCTTACCGACCGCGTCTACCAGCAACGACGCTGCCCTGGGACATTCCTGTTGACGACACTAGAACTCAGCATCGCACGTATGCATTTTCCTTATACCATTCCAGCCTGTTGCCCGCTGCCCTGATCGTATCGATGTTTCACTGCAATATCTCACATGGCATCCCAATCCGCACACTGGTGCGTCGTTCCCCAACCGTCAAATCCAAACTCATCGGGAACAACAGAGCGCTCCAAATATAGATCCCCCAAGCACATGATAGCCTTGCGACGCATTGTCGTCAGCACTTGATATATGCTTCGTGTGTCAAGAGGAGAAGGGTCTCACCTGTCGGAGATAGTCGAAGCAGTGGTTCACATGCGACTCTGGCGCAAACACATCCCTACCATTTATCCCTGCGGTGGTACCGTGGACAAAGCCTTCGAATACCCCAAGCCGTACTCGGATGGAGTTCTTTCATTGCCAGCGAATGGACGTTTTGGTTACTGCGCGAGACTGACCAGACAGTGTAGCTGATGGAACATAGAAATCGAATATACTTCTGAGCTAGAGACATTTCGATCCTTGTAGCTCACGGGTAGCTGGTAGCTTTGGGACTCTACTACAGAGACGATTCCCCTGTCGTCTATGAGTTGTCAGTCTTTCCACTGATGTTCAGGCCTCGGTGATAATACTGGGCATCGGCGCCGACCATGCAGACTCTCTTGCGTTCCTGGCGATATAGTGAAACTTTGGATTTGGGTCAAAAATAACTGTGCGGAACGGCACTGGAGTCCTCTATCAGTAAAACACCATGATGAATTCATGCATCTTCAACGCATACCTGGAGGAAACGGCAATAAGTTCGCAGCATGGTTCCCGGAGGTCGATGACTTTTGACCCAGCACCCAAGCAAGCGTGGCCGACGTTGCTATACACAGCACAAAAAAGCGCCGAACAGGTTCTTGTACGAAGAGTATCTAGAGGAACCGTGCAGCGGTGAGTCGGGCGGTTCTACTTTTTCGTATGAACTTCCCATCGAAGCGTTGTCCGACAGTCGAGCGTAAGCCATCATTTACCTCTTCGTTGGCTTCCCGTACCTCGATCGAAGTCTGCTCAACTTTGGAGCTCCAACAACATATCTTCAGACCAACAATCCGCTTACGTGCGTATACTAATCTTGATCGGATATAAGCTGACACAAATCAGACGGCATTTGCCCTCGTGAGCCGCCTTGCGCTAATGCACCTCTTAATTGCGTCCATCTTGATCAACACACCCTGCTTTCCAGGTTCCGACGTTGAGGCAGCGAAGTACCATCAGGAATAGTCATGAGCGATTGTACCCGTCGATACCCCGGTTTTGGGGCCGGCCCGCCTCTTCTACGTTGCGCGTGGAGTTTAGGCTATATTGATGCCGACTACGGTTGCAGCGCATCGTGTTGCTCTTAGAAGTAGTCAAGTCAACTGGCCTAAGGAGGCTGTAAGTCGGGAAAGCTTATCAGCCTTTGTCGTGGCGCTGACTAGTATCATTCGAGTTCGTCTAGTTAACGACGCGAATTGATACCGGATTTGGCTTGCGGCATCTCTTTTGACACCACATCCAGTGCCTCAAAGACATTGTGTATCTTTCTAGCCCTCTTTCTGTGTGCTTGCTAATTTGAATAGACTTCCTCATTATCATTCCTTTGTCATACGCTATTTGAAGTACGAAGAGCGGAGAGATAGCTGTGGAAGCAAGACACATGACGAACACTCACCGAGCTCTATTTTATCGCTTCAAGCATACGGAATTCGGAGAGTATGGCCGCCATCTGACCCTCTGTGGCGCTACATCGCTTAGACATTACATATCTAGTTACAACGATACTCTTCGAAGGATGGCATACCTGTGGGCGGGAGGTCCGGATATCGATCGGTGTGATACTTCATTGTGACAGCCTATGTAAGAAGGTAAACGCATACAAGCTAAGCTTGGGAAAGCTTGACCGATTTCAGTCTCACGCTGCAATGCACTTCCAGACGCATGGCTGCGCGAATACAGGGCTAGCCTATGGCCGAGACTAATGCTCTATTCGATGATCCGTACCACTAAGAGCAAGATTAAGGTCACTGTCTACCAATCCTATTGCGATCAGCTGCTGGTGCATGCAGTCACATCCAGCTAAAGAAGATGGGCCACCATTCATCACTGAACTGGCAAGTGGGCAGTAGACTTCATCAGCAATGTGCATACGTCCGTTCCTGCTATTGGAAGGTGCGACTTCACTCCAGTCTGAGGTTGACTCGCCGAACGCTCGTCGTGGGTATGCCGGCACACTTTAAGCGTGTATGCAGCGTCAGCAGGTGGACCCTTCTCCGTCATCACGGTCCGTCCTGAAATACCAAAATTTACGGATCACAAACATGTAGGCCTTGAGACATTCAGTACATATATATGCCACCCTTCGGGTGATACATGCATTCACCAAACCCCGGGATCAACTCGTCTTCACTCTTAACCTACCATTATTCTTACAGAAGCGTCCGAATCATCATTCTCCTCTCTTTCGCCAGCGCTGCTCCCAGTGAGCTTCTTGATCGTAGCCCTGTCCCAGTCTCGAACCTCATCCAGTACCTCGCTGAGCATAGCATCGAGATGATCAAGCGCGCCCATCTGGAGGCTCAATGCAACCCTGGCTGTCCTTGCAATCTTCCTCGGAACGCTGGAGGTCTGCCTTCGCTGAGAGCAATATTGTTGTGATAGTGTTAAATTGCGCGTGGAGCCTGAAGATGCAACGATCAATCTCTCATTTCCTCTTAGTCAGCAATCAAACAGTTGACAGCCTCTTGATTACTTATTTTTACACACTTGCGTGTGCCTGCGCTGTTCGTCTTCCATCGGATTTGACAAGGGATATGCCAAGGTTTTGTGGATATTTCTCTCCCGACGCATGCACCTAGCCGTTACGGATCCAGTCGGACCTAACCGTCACGCGGCCCGTTGGGGAATTCAACAAGGTTAGATGAGGTTGGCAAGAGCCACTTTTCCGACTCATCTTTCCCCAAAGATGGCTCCCTGACGTCGTGACTTGATTGATGTCAAGGATGGTTGCAGGTCAAATTTTGAGCCTGTCAAGGAATGGTGGTTCCTTCTATTCCGACTTAGGAAGGCACCAACATCAGGGACATCACGATCACCACGAAGCGATCAAGGGCGTCGGAAGCATGTGCATATGGCAGGGAAAACTTGCTCTTTCTTCCTGAAACAAATCTATTGTGTGGACGGAGGAGCTTCGACGCTTTTCTGGCCCCTTGAAATGCCATGTCTGAGCGCCGCTGCTGATTGCGGGTGGCTTGTGTCTTTCCGCGACAATGCTTCATTCTTGCTACATGCAGCAACACGTGATGCATGCTTTCACATATCCAAGAACGAATGGAGCACACTCGATTAGGCCCAGAACTCAGATGCCTAGTGTCCGTTGATGCGCAGCCGATGACGTCTGTCGTGGAATTACACGTGGTCTGGTGCGGCGCAGAAGCCGGGAGAAGGTCGTGTGGACCACGTATCTTGCAGGAATCGCGCATGAGGAACCAAGTCGACAGCTACATGCCTGACTTGCAGAAACCTTGTAGGGCGCGATATTGTGGGCCTCCCGAGGACTTTCCAAGGTTTGCATTGCTCTACGCACGTGCATTGTGGCGTGGATTGGGCTAGCGCGATTCGATCTGTACGACACGTCACTGACAGTCATCAACAGCCACCACTTCCAGCAGTTCGGACGCGTTCGATGAACAACACAACGACTGCCAGCGCAGAGCAGGAGAAGATGGAGGGTGTGCTAACCCCGCCTTGAGCCTTGTGCTGTAGATCAACTCAGTTGCGCCTTCCGCTTCAAGCGCCCAGAAACGAATACCGAACAAGTGCCGTGCTGAAGAGTTGGCTAGCGTTTAATGTGTCGGAGGGTTTGGGAGGACACCAAACTCATGGCCATAGCACGAGTGATTCAGGAACCGGAGAGCCTGCAGAAATGTGATGTGATATGGGCTGCATTCAATGCATGAACCTGGAGATCGCAGGGCTGAGCGGTTCACGCCAGGAACACATTGACTGATATTGACATGCCGCTCTAGGCAATTGCGTATGCCACCTCACCCATGTGGGTCCCTTTTGAGCCACGAGCTGCCCTGATCCTACGTTCTCTCGCTTAACGTTGCATTGCTGCGTATGCGACCTTTGCAGCTTCAGCACATCGAGGAGCATGGTGTCTAAGATGACGCGCTTTCAGATGGCATCTATACGGTACGGAAACGGCACGGCCCTTTACTCATCTAACCGTAAGCGGGCCGAACGCCGATGGAACTATGGGCCAATCTGCGAGACACATCTGGCACTGCATCGGCCTTGAGAAACTAGCATGGCAGCATCTCTCGTCGTCCTTCAGTGCCAGCACATCGCCTGAACCAAGCTTAACAAGGTAAATATACTCAACACCAAAATTTATCCGTATCAGCTCATTGGTCTCTCTATCCCAAACTTGTGGTGCCGAACACACGCAACAATCCGTCATAGTGTCTGAACCGGGTTCTGGCGGTTGTAATTTCTGCCTTGCCACGTTCTGTTCTCGCTACCCCCGCAGTTGCTCGCTCAATGATGTTTCTGCCGGCCAATTATGGCGGATATGGGCTTGCCAACGCAGCATAGTATCAGCTTCATGCTTTGTCCCCAAGCACATATGTGGTACGGCGGCTGCAGGCTGAATCTTTTTGAGCCAGCTGTGTGGCAAAAGTGCTGGCCGGCTCCTACAGGATACCGATAGTGAGGCTCTGATGGTCATGTCGGACTATAAACAGAGGAGGAAATATGCTAAAGCAAGTATTCCTCTCAGCCCTCGCACACACAGTTGATCATCCAGATCCCCACTCACGAGGCACTGCCCCACTCCAAACTTCTCGTCAGCATCGCATTTTCACCGTCTCCAACGAACCCATCTCGCACAATGTCAGCACCAGAGAGTTACGTTCAGAAGCTTCAGCGTGCGCATACCACTACCCACGCCAATCCTCAGCTAAACGTTCCAGATTACTGCGCTACGAACCAGATCGCCCAACCTCAATTCCAGGATTACTCCGACCCACGAGGTATGTAGCCTCCCGTGCCCTACACGCCGCCCCACCGTTCTTATCTTCAACTGACACTGTTGCCTAGGTATTCGGACAGCCTGGTCAAGCAGTGTCTTCATCAACGGCCGCGAATACCGAGCCCACCTTTGGCGAGACTACCGCTACCTCGAACAGTCCCGAGAAGAAGCCGCCGAGGTCGCTTGGAAAGCACTCAGTTCCGCACCCCCTCCTACTGCGAACACAGCGCAGCGACCACAATACGCCGGCACCTATACCACTTCTCGATAACTCTTCGATCGCTCTGACACAATACACAAACAACACTCAGGGGCAACAAGCAATTTGGACTGCGCTCCGAATAAGAGGGTGCTCCGCCTAAAGCCTCTGTTTGTCAACACGCACTTGTACTATGTACTTACTGCACCCCTTGTCTTTCGACTTGCTTTTGCTGCGACCTATCTTCTTCTGATAGCTGGTTCTATACCCTTTTCTCTTTTGTATTAGGTCTCTTCTATTCTGCAGGACCGCCGTTCCATCAAGTTGTACACCACTTTGCACATGCAACGCTGTGCTTGGTATGGCATTCGACCTTCCCGTCCGCTGTTCGGTCCGAGACTATCATGTCTTCTTTCGTTGAAGGTTTTTTGGAACTTTTTTTTTGGTACTTGATAGGTGGGGGCTTGGGGTACCTGGTTGCTGGCTAGTGACGAGGCACTGCCAGTCTCCTGGCTTGCTCTTTCCCCTTTGGGGAACGGATGTAACTACAACACTATCATTTAGCAACGTCTTCCACCAACTCCATATCAGCAAACTAAAGGCAATCGCTTAGAAAAATCCATTGCTAACTAAGAAAAACTGTTCCCAAGCGACTTGTGACATATGACCCAGCCATTGCCTTGTTCAAATGTCGCTCAACGCTTCGGAACCGCTAAACAAGGCTGAGTGATACCCATCATTGTTTTCTTGAGTGACCACTTTAACGCATCGCCCTGAGCAGTCTGCTGGTTCCATTTACTGACCACACTGCCACTCACATCCGAGATGCAATCTTGATAGCTGCTTTGAACACTCAGTAATGACGCGACAATCAAGTACTACCAAGAGATGTCACACCGGTGTTTCCAACAGTACTTGGCTCCCCAAATCGCATGTACCTATCACGGAGCGTCTCCAATTTTCTGTCTCCTTCCAACTCTAGCCACCACGACGTCAGTATCCGCCAAAAATGCCCTTGTGCTTTTGTATCGACATGACTTCACTCCAAATGCCTGCTGCTGCTTCAAAGCCCAAGTGACCCTTGTCAAACAATGCGAACATCTACTTGTTGTGTCCTCAATCAACTCACCACGTGTCGTCGACGAGCAATGTTTCAACTTGACACTAAACAAGATCAGGAACACATCACATGCTCTATATCCTCAAGCATATATTCGACATCCAGCTGAAGCTTACTCCTAGTGAGAAGATGGAATTGTACTTTCTGAGCTGCTTGATTGCTGCATTGCAGTAAAGCACACGACATTTCCAAGTCATACTGATATGCAGCAATAACTCCAAAAAAAACAACAGCTGACACGAATTCAACCACTTCCTCCTCGGTGTTGTGTTGTGCCACAATTTCAAGTCCAACGTTTTCTTGTTGCTAAGAGGAGTATGCCACTTCATTAGCAGTCAAGAATGTGACTGATGCCGAATCGCCACTGCAGTATGATTTTGGAGAGTATGAGCCTCATGTGTAAGCATCATTCGGAACTCAGACATTCCAAGCGCCAGGCCGCAACGTGCGACACCTTCTCGGTCTGATCCCCTCCCGCTGCATTCATGCCATCGGCGATCATCTTGGCGAATCATACAAACGCCATTGGCCTACGCGCAATCTTCTAACGGACCGGAAACCCGAGATGTATTGAGGCATCTCGAGGCAGAAAGTCCATGGTGGCTGAGCGTAGGGTTGATGAGGCCGAGAGACGCTAAGAGGCTCGCTTACGACGCTTCTCTAAACCCTTCTCCTCCTCTCACCATTCTTCCTGGCAAGTTCTTACCACGAATCGACAAAACGCATAAACGTTCTTGACGTTTGCGTTTCTAAACTACTGGCGTGAGGATCTGCTTTCCCGCCTCATTCGTAAACGGAAATAGGCATGAAACGTCGTGGTCAGTAACATGTCTGTCGCCCAAAATGTGCTCCACGCTGTGTGGCCTCGTCGCCATACGGATGTGATTATCCGTTGAGGCATACGCGAGGCCTCAGTGACTTCTTTCGTTTCGAGTTGGCGCCTGGTATACTCATGCCGAGTTCAGGATCAGGATCTATAGTGTTGAGATGGACATATATATAAGGGTCGTACACTGTGGACTAAGATGCATCACCAACATCAAGGCAGCTCGGCATCTCCAAACTACATACAGTATATAACTGCACTAAGCCGGTGAAGACTCTCCTAACAACGATCTATTACCTACAATTCCTACCGAAACATCAACATTGACACCAAGCGACATGGCGCCCATCTTCAAGCTTCTCGCTCTTCTCAACTGTAAGATCCTTGTACCGACTCATCTAAATTTCGACTAATTCGCTTGGTAGTCTCACTCTACGCCGCAGCTCAAGGCACCCAATTCATTACAGGCGAGTGTACGTCAGACGCCGAATGCGCTTCAGGTTGTTGTGGCTTCACGTCGGGAAAGTGCGCAGCACCCTTTGTTGCAAACGAACGTGGTGAGGGATGCGGCTTTGGCGACGCACAATCAAACAATAATGCTTTGAACGGCGGAAGTGGGAATGCAAGTGCCGATGCACAACCAGATGCGGCTGCGGCTGCGGCTGCTACACCTCCTGCCAACAGTGACGCAGGAGCTGGAGCTGGAGCTGGAACTGCAATAGGAGCCGGCTCACAATTCATCACAGGTGCATGTACATCGGACGCTGACTGTTCTTCGGCTTGCTGTGGGTTCAAGAGTGGGAAATGCGCAGGTCCAGTGGTTGCACAAGAGAGAGATGGAGGGTGTGGGTTCGGGGATGCGCAACCTAACGATGACGCAGCGAAGGCATTACAGGGACGGAGATTGGGAAGGAGAGGTGCTGCGTACATGTGAAGAAGGATTTTGATCGGACGATCGCACTTGAAGCGATCGTCTTGTTGACTGGCTCCGCATATGCTACTAGCATCATCACGTCCGTATGATGTCACAATAGCACAAATTGTAATGGAGATGTAATCTTGAACGTCTGTATGGAAAGCACACTATGAATGGGTATGATGATATTGTTGTAGTCGTATCTTTGGAGTCTCGACACGGGTTTTCCATGTCCTTTTTTTTTCTTTCCAAAATCGTGTAGTCAATCATTGCTTGGGTGCCGTCACGCGTATTGAGTGTGTATGATTGACAGGTGAATCAGCAAATACGACGCGACTGTCTTTTCTTCTTCTTCTTCTTCTTCTTCTTCTTCTTTTCGGAGTGATAAAGGTATGTCAAGACATTGCACAACACATTTCATTAGAATCAACCTTGGTTCAACGGAGCATGGCCACAGTCATGCATGAAAACCCGCCTTTTTGATTCTTAAAAGCACACTTCAACACGATCCAGGTCTATCGAGCCTCAGCCTCGATTATCCCAAAAAGCAATCATCACCGAGGATGGTCCTGGGAGCAAGGTAGTTAATTCTACGCGAAGCCGTCTTTCTCGAAATTAGCAACCCGTCGAAAACAAACATGGTTCACGTCATGTGTTGAACGTATACATATCAAAAGAAAGAAAGAGAGAGGAAAAAAAAATGACGGCTCAAGTCAAGCTACAATCGACAGGCGTTTGGCCTCGAGCCTGATAAGATGTCGGAAAAGACAAGTGCCCTCTTCCGCATGTCGCCTAGTTCTAGTTTATCATGAGAAAAAGCATACCCGAGTAGGACTTCTGGGTCAAGACATGGACTTGGTGGAGCAGGAGAGTATGCAGGCAGAGCCTAATGGCAGCACATTTCTAGCTGATAGGTGTTTCAGTCGACGCAAGTGGATATCGATACGGCAATCTTGACTAACCTGGCTTACCCGCTGGAGAGCCGTGCTAGGTGGTTGAGATGAATGCACGTATCGAGGAGTAAGACTCAATGTCCCAAAATCCCTCTCCGTATCCCTTGACCCAACAAAAAATTAAAGTTGCGGAAGTATGAGAATAGCACCCGATGGGCGTTTGTCTTACACGCACACATGATCGACGACGTAAGGGGCCAACGTTATCTTTCCCTTTGCACAACCATGGGACGTAGCAGAGCTGATCCGGTTTGACAAGAAGCCCCTTCAGCACACACTGCGCACTGCACAGTGCTGAAGTTGACTGTTCCGAGGCTTTGGAAGAAGTTCATGAAGGTAGGGGAGTTGCGCTTTGCGATGTGTTTAGAAGATAGCACAACAAGGTACAGACCTAATAGACTCCTGGCATGATGCGGACGTGCATTACCAATGTGCGTCGAGTTCTATCAATAGCTTGACGAGGTTCGGTTGTTGGATACATTTTGGTGGTTGTCCGAGTCTAGTATACCTCATAACGAAGTTTTTACACATGCCATAGTCATGTGGTGATGGTCAGCGTACATGCTTGCAGTACTTGCGATGGCAAACGAAGGGTTAACGTGCAAGAAGCAGCCTCACAACCGAGGCAAAGCTCGATTCTTCTCTCATATAGCATACCCAAACAGGTGTACACGACTAACACGTCTAACGCCCATTTGTACTCCGGTGCTCCAATGCATATAGAGAAAGCAGCCCAGTAGAAAAACCCCCATATGTACGCCAACTCCCCCGCGAGTGATGTAGAAAGACTCGATGCCGTGACACACAGAAAAGGCGGCAGAGTGATGCGCACATTGCGACAAAGGAAAACAATATGACAGATGAAAAGGGATATCGAGAAAGGATGTTGTCCGAAACGAAGTATGCCGAAGTCGTGAGTGTGTGTGTGTGGTCGAAGAGACGGGCGACGGTTCTGGGTGGAGGATTAGTACTGGGACGAGACGAGAGGAGGGTGGGAGTGGCGTACAATTGCTTTACTATAGTAGCTAGGCCTCAATGTCCGTCGCCGTGAGGGATCTCCCTGGATCGGCCGTCGCCAGCCCAGACACCACCGCCGACAGCCCTCGAGATGCCGACACCGAGGCCGACGGCGGCACCTATTACGAGGAGAGCGATGACGATCTTAGCCCACAATCTCTGCTTGTTGGTCATGTTGCGGAAGAAAGCACAGCCACGCTTGCGTTGGTACGACTTCCGCTTGTCCAGGACAGCCTGCCTTGTGGGCCACATTGTGCACTCCTTGACGCGGCCATCGACGGAGTGTTTTGACTGCTGCTGTGTCGAGGCGACCGAGAGGGGGACGCCGCCCTCGAGGTCGTGTTCGTGGACAGCGACGCCGAGGTGTGTCTTGCTCTGGGGGGCGCTGTTGTTGAGGGAGTGGCGCGTCTCGCGGAGGGCTTCCGGGTGCTTGTAGAAGGCCGAATATGGGTTCGAGGGGTCGGCAGTCCACTCTTTCTTGGCAAGTTCGGCGTCGGCGGCGGCGGCGGCAGCAGACGACATGGTCGAGTCGTTGGAGGGCGGCGAGCGGAGCGGTTGCGAAGGGCTTGTTAATGGGCTGGGGGAGCGTAGCACGCTGGCGCCGAACGTGACGGGCTCGTGCTTCTCGTTTGCTGCCATTGTGACGTAGGCAAGGCGTGTTTCACGGCGGCAATGACGCGGCGTTTGCAGTCTGGGGCGTGAAGAGTGAGCGCGTCAGGAGGATGCTTTGGGCGGCAGACAGGAGACGGCAGATGCAGTGGCCGGACGTGGTGCGACTGTGGGCAGTCGGGGCAATTGCGTCACGACAGGCGCAGTATGGGACGACGTGGTGATGGCGGTAGCGATGGCGAGGGAGTCGTTATCGCTGGCTGTGTGCTATCTGCTATCGTGGGCGAGATGAGATGGCTGTAGCGGGAAGGGGGGATCGCCGTCGACGAGGAAGGAGCGACCAGTGCGCCAGGGGAGTAGGCAAGCAGCGGGTCGATGAGCGGGCGTCGGGGGCTGTCACGGGCACTTGAAGGACAGCTGGAGAGGAAGTGGGCGTGCGGGCTAGTGGAACGAGCGTGTGGGCGCGGGTGGGAAGGAGCAAAGATATCAAGTGAATTGCAAAGTGCTTGCTGCCCTGCCCTGCACGCCCGCACGCACTCGCCCCAGGCCCATGCCGGCTGGCGGACAAGGTCTGTGTTCGAGCTGAGTTCAGAGCTAGCGTCTATCGTCGGCGCCGCTAGGCCGTTCGGAGCCAGGTCCCTGCAACATCCTACCGGCTTGTCGTGCTGCGTTGAGCATAGCCGTCCCTGCGTCCCTGATCTTCATCGCCTCTCAGCCTTGAGCTCGCCCCTCTGCTTCCCTTCTGCTTGCTATGGTACAGCCCCGTGAACCAACGCTACTCTTTCATGGCCACATCCGCCCAACCGTCCCGTGCGCCTGCTTTCCCCCTCTGCTCTGCCGTCTTCCCCCACCACAGCATCTGCACTCGCCGCCGCTGAAGGCCCGCTAGGTTGACTGCAGCGTGCCTGGCAGGTCGTCAACTTGCGTCACAAAGGGGCTAGCAGCCTCCCAGGCCTAGATCCGTGCTGCGCGAGTGGAGTTTGGCTCGTCTTGGCTGTTGAGCCGCTAAGCCCCCTGCGGCTAGAGCGCGCAGAAAACCTCTGCCCCATCCAATCTTTGGGCTGCCAGATGCACGCGGAGCACCTGGCCGAGAGCCTTGGTCGCAGCTTGTCTGTCATGCACCAACGCGCAACCTGCTGTTCTTGCTGCCACTTTCAACAGCGAAGCATTTCTGAAGCCGTCTCTTTTTTTTTCTTGTTTTCTTCTGACGCTTGGGAAACACCGGCCTTGCTCGTCGTTGAGCCCGTCTATTGAAAACGCATAAGCCTACCGCAAAGGCAATCATCCCAGCTGCGCCCCTCGATCGGGCTGGCTAGTCGTCGATATGCCCTGATCGTGTTGTTACTCTGGACGTGTCCCGAACAGCCCACTGTTATCTTGATCAACTAGCGGCCCCTGAAACCGCTCCAGCATCCACTCGAGCGGCCCAGCAAACACAAAGCCAAAGTCGATGCGGTCCTCCAGCACCCATACGAAAGCAGATACGCCCATACGCCCACGCGACCAACGATACGATCTGGACGCACGAATGATGAGTTGCCGCAAAGAGGGTATTGACGCTTCAACGAGCCGCGCACGGACCTTCTGCTCAGGCTAACATGGCGCTAATGCAAACTGCTGGCAAGCATCGCTTGTCCTACAAAGCTACAGCTTCTAGGGACCTACAGTACTATGATGCTGTCAAATGCGCCATGTGCGCCGTAGCACCAACGCCTCCAGCCTGGCCCAGTCGTGTCACATGGTCGCGCCCCGCCCGCGCTTGCGACGACCATCTGGACCCGGGCTGATGTTTGTACAGACTCGTCGATAGATTCTTCGATAGTTTTTCAAGCCTTCAACACTCGTCGACAAGATTATTTGTATTGAGCTGAAATGCAGCCGCCAGTGTGGTTTGACTCGCTTTTCTTATCGCAAAAGTCTCCAATGCTGCCCAATCAGAAATGCCGCGCCAACGCCATGCCATGCCATGCGCAACCATCAATGTGCGCGTTTGCTTGCTTACTGCTTCCCTAGAGCAGCCGCATCGTTAGCCCATGTTCTAGGCCGCGTGCCCGCTCTCGTTGAATCAAAACTCCTTGACCCCAAACTTCTTCTAGCTTGCTGCACCAGCGATTTCTTCTCTCTTGATACCGGATCGGTCGCACATGCCCTTGAATATCCCGCCTTGGTCGTAGAGATTTAGCGGCGAGTCGAGCTCTGCAATCAGCCCAGCGTCCATGACGCAAATCCTATCGTAGTTTATAACTGCCGAAAGTCAGTATCAAGTTCGCGCACGGTAAGCACATTGATCCACTTACTGGTCTTTAGCCGATGGGCGATGCACAGAAGCGTCTTGCCCTTGAAGCCGTCCACAATCTGTTGTTGAATGTTAGCTCATGTATCAAGCGGCACTACACCATGACGCAACGCATACCGTTTGCTGAATCTTCGCATCCGTCTCAAAGTCAACGGAACTGGTAGCTTCGTCACAGACGATAATCTGAGAGCCGCGAACAAGCGCGCGAGCCAAAGCCATCAGTTGCCTCTGACCCAGGGAGAAATTGAGACCTTCTTCCTCAACCACACTGTCAAGATGTACCCTGCCAGAGTGGTCATCCATGGTTTGCTCATTGGAAACAAGATCAGCTTGTCGCAAGGCAGACCAGAGCTCGAGATCAGAATGCTCGTGGAAAGGATCGAGGTTGGATCGAATGGTTCCCTTGAAGAGCGTTGGGTCCTGCGGAATAATCGCCAGCTTAGAGCGCAAGTCGTGAAGACCGATCTTGCCAATGTCCACTCCATCAATCACGATGGAGCCACCTGACAGCTCTTGCAAACGGAACAACGCCGACATGATGGACGATTTTCCCGCCCCAGTACGGCCAACGACACCAATACGCTCACCAGCGCGGACGTGCATGCTCAACCCCTTGAGCACCAAAGGTAGTCCATCGCGGTATCGCATCTCCACGTTGTCAAAGACAATCTCGCCATGCTCGGGCCAGGTAGGTCGGACCTCACCCATGTGCAAAGGCGCCTCTTCTTCGAGCTGACTTCCGTAATGATGGATACGCTCAGTCGAGTTCATATTGTTCTCCACCTCAGCAAGCTGGCGGACCGTGAACTGGATCATCTGCACAATGGTGAGAATGTACGAGAGAACCAGACCGGCGATACTAGGATCAACGGAGAAGCGGCTCGTAACAACCAGGATACCAGTTGTGAAGACGAGCAGGATACCAACAATGTCCAGACGAACACTCAGCCAGCGTTGATTGGCAAAGGTAAGGTAGTAGGCGCTGTTCATGTCATCTACGGCGTCGCGAGCAGACTTTGAAAACTGGTCCTGAAGACCGTATGCACGAATAGTCGGGGTGCCCATGACAGCCTCGCCAAAGCGCGAGAACACGGTACTGCGTAGCACGGCTTCGTGACGCTTGACCTCGCGAGCAGAAGACCGGTAAAAGGCCGCCGAGAACATGAAGAAGACGAACAGCGGCCCAAGGGCGATGGCGTAGTAATAATAGTACGAGATGATGAGGATGAAAACACTGCCGTCTACGTTAGCTCCACTTCTTTAGACGTTCCCATTTGCATCCTGGGTGACTTACGATATAATCATAGCAAGTGTCAAAAAGTACATGCGTATAGCGTCCGTGATGGTGTTATCCATGACGTCAATGTCCTTACTGAAACGATTCGTAATGCGCCCCAGAGGCGTAGTGTCGAAGAAGGACATGGGTGCTCGGAGCACACGGGTAATGGCCCGGTGCAACATGACCTTGCCAGCTCTAGTACCGAAGATGGATACTGAAAAGGAGAAGAGGAACATGAAGAGCGCTTGGCTGAGTCCGAAAGCTGCGTAGGCGCCAATGTATGCCCCCTCGGAGTAGCCGAATTTGTCCGAGGTCCAGTAGGATAGCCAGAGTGAAGTGACAATGTTGGCGCCTTGAGATAGAACGAGGAGGATGAAGACGAGGGGGCCGACCCAGATACCGCCTCCGGCTTTGATGTATTCGATCCAGACTTCCCAGCTGACGCTCTTGGTAGCGCGCTCTTCCTGCTGCATGAGGGCTGCCTGTTTCTTTTGCTTTCTCTGCTTCTTTGTGCTCTTGACCTCTGCTTCAACCTCGTCTTCGTCCTCGTTTACTTCTGCTTCCTCTTCCTTTTCTTCTTCCTTAGCCGTCGTGCTCATGACCTGGACAAAGTCTGCGTTGTGGGCCATGAGGTTGTCAAAAGTATCGACGGCCTTGACTTCTCCTTGGTCCACCCAGATGATCCTGTCGCAGCGGCTGAGGACATGTAGCTGATGGGTAGCGAGGATACGGCACTTGTCTTTAAGAAGACCACAAATGGCGTTGTCCATGATGTGGCGGCCGACGTGTGCGTCGACAGCGCTCAAGGGGTCGTCCATGAGGATAATGTCTGCGTCGAAGTAGATGGCACGAGCAATGTTCATACGCTGCTTCTGGCCACCAGAGACTGTTATACCGCGCTCTCCAATCTCCGTCGCGTCATTGTGCGGTAGCATGTCCAAGTCAGGACGTAAGGCGCATGCATCCACAACTTGGTCATACCATTTCTTGTTAAAATCCTTACCGAAGATGATGTTCTCTCGTACCGTAGCGTTTTGGATCCAAGCATACTGCGGGCAAAAGGCACGCGAAGCACCAAAGATGACTTCACCACTAGTTTTGCGCATGTCTCCTGCAAGAGCTGCAAGCAGTGAACTCTTTCCAGACCCCACACCTCCAATAATTGCGACAAGCTCGTTCCGTCCAATTCTAAGGTCCAGTCCTTTGATCTCAAAGGGCTTTTCCTCTTCCACGGCGGTCGTATCGGAAGACGTAGCCTCTCCGCTAGTCTGAGCTAGCTTTGCATTCGCCTTGATCTCCTTCTTCTCTTGTCGGGTCGGCTTCTTTCCTGGCGGTCCACCTTTACCCTCTTCCGCATCCTGGGTCGGATGGCGCTCCCAAGTGAAGTTCGCACCCTTCAGTGTTACAGCATCCTTGGCATCGTAATCCCATCTCCCGCTCTCTTCAGCTTCTTCAGCGAGCAAGAATTCTTGGATACGTTTGACCGAGGCATTTGCGTCGATGACCTGACCGATGACGAGTGGTAAGAAGTTAAGGGGAATACGCATAGAGTTGAACAAGGCCAGCGAGGAGAAGATTGGCGCGGGATCGAGATTGCTGTTGACCTGGGAGTAGGTGATGAATGAAATCATCGATGCGAAGACGGGCATGGACATTCCGACGGAAAGCACAGCGTTTCGAATCGTAAGTAGGATCTGGATACCATGAATCTCCTTCTTCCTGATCGTCTGAATACGCTCGAGGAAACTTGTTTCCCACCCAAAGTACTTGACGAAGCGAACGCCCTGCAGAATTTCTTGAGTCAAGCCTACACGCTGATCAGTAATCTTGTTGATGGCAACTCTTCGACGGAACAGTGTCTTGACTGCGCGACCAAGTAATGGCATAGCAATGAGAATGAGACCCAAGCCAGGAAGAGCACTGTACGTCAGGTTGACGAGGAGCAGAGCAGTCGTAATCAAGATTCCGATGGGAGCAGTCCAGATCATGTGAAAGAAACCACTGGCTTGGTCGATACGGTACGTGTCCGTGGACATGAGGTTGACAATTCGTCCGTTGCCCCAGCCCTCGCCATCGCCTGCCACACCTGCGGCAATCTTGGGTGATTGTTTCTTCTCTTTCTTCTTCAAGATCTTCTTGTACCACTTCACTTCGGCTTCGCTTCCTGGCTTGACATCAGGCGGCGGTGCTTCGAGAACAGCCTCGCCACCCGCTTTGGCTCTTCCTGATAGCCTCATCGCCTTGTTGAAGATGAGAGCAATCAGAACACCTCTAGCCTCTCCACCAATCATCATTCCACGGTACATGAAGTGGTTCGTGGCCAGACTCTGCAAAAACTGCATCGCAGTGATACCGATAACCAGCCCAATACCCTCGCCGATATCTGGCGCCGGGGCATCACTACGTTCAGCAACGTAAGCGCGAACAGCGAAGTTGATCAAGTAGCGTAGAACAAAAGGAGCAACAGCTTGAATGACGGATGCTGACAGCTGACACGTTCCTCCAATTATGAATTCCCATTTGAACGTCTCGAACATGGCACCTAACAGAGGCCTTTCCTTGCCTTCTGCTCTCCGCCTCTTGAATGCCGCATCTAATTTGTTCGCCAGCAGCTCCGCACTCCTGTCTGGATTAACCTTCCAAATATCGTTCTTCTCTAGCGGGCGCTTGTAGCCCACTCTCATCAAGGGTTGCATCCATTGCCACGAAAGTCGACTGAGGAAGCCTGCCGTGTATTCGGGAGATACTGTGCGCTCTTTCGGAATCGGCGGTGGGTTGTTTTTCAGTACATTGAGGCGTTTGTAAAATGGCTTCTTTTTCCGTATTGACTTTGTCGCGTTAGATTCGCTATCGCTTGCTTCCGAGTACGCGCTTGTGCTGGATTGCAATCTCGCTAGTACGCCCCTTGAATTACTGCTACCATCTCCATTTTCGAAACCCTTCTCTTTGGGTTCCGTCCGTATTGGCTCGTACTCGGTCGGGTCCTCTGCTGCAGCTTGCGGGTCTACAAGGCCGAAATCCTTCTCTTTCTCAATCTCATCCAGCGATGACGTTGATGGCGATTTTTCCATGGCGGCTTAGCGGCTGTAAGCCGAACACCGAGGAAGGATCGCGGTGATCGTTGTGTAGGGCCGATGAGAAAAAGCTCGGCAACCGTTTTCCTGAACGTCACTATCAAGTTGTAAGATTGAAGCGTGTATTAGCTGTGAATGAAAGGAACGACCAACGCCACGAGGTCTCACGAAATGACATGTTTGCGAGTGGCAGGCAACGACTAGTCTATATGGTCTCGGAGACAGTCATGAAATCAGTGCATGCACCCGCTCAATAGTTAGCGCGTCCTAACGGAGATAAAATTTCGCCAATGAACGGCTTGTACGAACGGACGCACATTATAATCCGGGGTGCTAGCCTCAAGAATATTCGATTCCTTCGGGGCATAATGCGACCCGAAGTCCCGAAAGGCTTGATATTAGCAATACCGTGACTCCACGATGCTGCAGGCCGGTGAACAAAGTGCGCTACGGATGACAAATGCGCTCTATATGAATGCGCGAGGACCGTGTCGCTCTTGGTCACGTCCTCGACTGTTGGCTTTGAAATTGCTGTTTGCGGATTCGATGTCGTAAAAACAGATTGACAGTCTTGATCGGGCAACAGTGGGGCCGTCGCTTGTCGATGAGATATGGCAAAAAGCATAGCCTAGATCCCGACACTCCGACATGCCGGCATACGGGTTACTCGTGCCCGTCACCTGCCTGCACGGACAAAGCTACTCTTTAGCTGGGCGCATTGCGATTATGACTGCGGTATTGGTTGAGAATCCTGGTATTCATACTCATCTTTCCCGTTGTTTGTTTATGTTTCATTTGTTGAGCGCTTACTTTGCTAGGATCTTGTTGCGACAATGTCTAAATTGGCAGCATGCATTCGCGATATTACCATCTGGTGCATGCAGCCCACAGAGGGTGTAAATGAATCGTCTTTCGCGGCTGTTGGAGACCATGTAGCACAGAACGTCTGGCTACCCCACTCTGCACGCACATTCTGGACTACGTATCGGTCCGTCGGTGTGTGAGAGGTCCCACGTGGCCGCGAGGCTTGTTGTCTGACACGTAGAAACCTTCTCAAGGCTGGAAAAGGCCTGTAAGCAGTGTCGGTGGTTGCTGAGGCCGAAGGCTGTGCAAGCAGATGAGGTGTAAGATGTGTGGTAGCCATCGATCACGTCACAATATGGGCCCTTACCTAGGTAGGGCTGATCAGCGAGGAAAAACACCATGCGACGTCGCTGTACACCGAGCCAAGCGACCGGTTGCATAGATCATTCTTCTATCCAAATCGTAAAGCTCCTCCTCTACAACTGGAGCCTCGTCGCAACACCCTGGAGAAGAAGGTGGTTGGGCTTCTCTCAATAATGAAGCGTAGCATGCCGCAATCAGCAATAGTAAGGGACACAAGCGTGGTTACTGTACGTTTAGTAGTGAGGACGGAAAGGTTAAATGAGGCACAATCAAATGAATGAGGTCCGGTGGACGGCCAATCCATGTCACTCTCATATCGAAGGATGTAGTTCGCCAAATGCTTCAGAACTGTCCAGATACCGTGTCTCAGGCTATACGGACGTCTCTATAGTGTCATAACAGCGTAGGTATGATCTATTTACAATTTCATACCAGTCATAGCGTCGAGTCAGTCTCATGGGGTATCGTAAGGAACTACATCATGTTCCTAGTTATCCACTCCTATGTGGACGTTCTTCTCCAGCCCGACAGCTGAAGTAAGAACTTCCTCCTCCTTCTCACCTTTGAGATTTGGCAGCTCCTCCATAGCCTCCTTGATGATAGACAGAGCCGACTCAATCTCCTGCTCGGTGATGACAAGCGGCGGGGCAAGGCGGATGATGTTCTGGTGTGTGGGTTTCGCCTGTCCGTCAGAGTCAGCACCGTCAGTCTCTTTCACATGCATAATCTTGAGGGCTCTTCCTACCAGTAATCCCTTCTCTTTGCAGAGCATGCAGAGATCCCACGCGCTGTGTCCGTTCGTCCTACTTTCGTCAATGACTATGGCGTTCAACAGACCCTTGCCGCGAATGATCTTGATCATGGGGTTGTTGAGGTTCTTGAGACCTTGTCGGAACTTGTTGCCCAATGTCTCAGCACGCTCGACCATGTTCTCCTCTTCAATGAGCTCAAGAGCCCGGATCGCAACAGCGGAGCCGAGTGGGTTACCACCGTATGTTGAACCGTGGGTGCCAGGCTCGATGGTAAGCATGACCTCCTTGGAGCCCAGGACGCATGAGACGGGGTACATGCCACCAGAAATGGCCTTGCCCAGCAAGACTAGGTCAGGCTTGATGCCACTCCACTCGTGGCAAAGCATCTTGCCAGTCCGCGCGATACCTGTCTGGATCTCGTCGCAGATGAGAAGAACGTTGTGCTTGTCGCACAGTGCCCTGATTTCGCGAAGGTAGCTGTCGTCTGGCACCACGATACCAGCCTCACCCTGGATGGGCTCGACTAGGAACGCGGCTAGATTCTTTCCATGCTTCTCAAACGCTTCCCGCGCATCGTCGACGTTGTTGTAGCGAATCGGCTTGCCAGTGGCGGGGCATGCGCTTCCAATACCTGGGAGGTAAGGGCCGTAGTTGTCGCGAGACTCGGGGTCAGTAGACATGGTAATGGCGGCAAACTACTATAGTGTTAGCTGAGAGTTGGAAGGTGGGCAAGCATGCGTACTGTCCGTCCGTGGAAATTCTCCTCTACAGAGAAGACCAGCGCCTCATTCTGGGGAACACCCTTGATCTTGTAGGCCCATTTGCGTGCAATCTTGACAGCTGTCTCAACCGCCTCTGCACCCGTGTTCATGGGTAGGATCATGTCGAAGCCGAACAGCTTGGTGGCATACTCGGCGAAGCGCGGGAAGACATCGTTGTAGAAGGCGCGACTGCTGAGAGTCAAGCGCGATGCTTGCTCCGTGAGCGCCTTGACAAGCTCGGGGTGGCAGTGGCCCTGGTTGACGGCGCTGTAGGCGGAGAGGAAGTCGAGATAGTGCTTGCCCTCGGGGTCCCAGACACTGCATCCGCTTGCTCTTGAGAAGACTAGTCGATGTAAGTCACGTCTTCAGACGAACACGTGCTGGGTGCATCCATACCAATAGGAAGGGGGTGGTAGTTGTGCGCTGCGAAGTCGGCCTCTGTCTTGATGGCCGCCTGCGAAGACGACGCGTGGTACCTTGAGGGATCGGGGGTGCCAGTAGGGTGGAAGGAGCGGGCGGTTGGCTTCAGGGTGGTGCCATTGCCATTTGCGGGAGCAGCGTCGCTGTGAACTGCGCCTGGAGCCATGATGGGCGGTGGTGATGCTAACGTGGGGTAGTGGGGAAGACTATAGTGGATGCTCAGGAGAGAGAGAGAGTGTGTGTGTGTGTGTGCGTCGAGGATGCAAGAAACAGGAGCAGACGCGGCGGGCTTCTTATTTTCAAGCTTGGTCGAGGCTTGTGCCGTGGATCGCCTCCAACTGTACTTAGGAGACAGTCTTCGTAAGAGCAACTGGTACTATCGCCTCAAGATGCCTTTAGAGGAATGCGACCAACGAGCGCCTCGGTTACGGAAGGGTTATGCATATAGCACCGCTGCCATTGGCTCGTGACCGCGGCAGCAACATGGCGCGCTGGTCTGCTGCGAAACGGCCACGGGAAAGAATCGCGAGAGTGCGCAAACAGGGAGACGTCGAGTTTGGCGATGAGGTTTGACGGGCACCATGGACATGGCGCGTGTTGCCGGTAAAAGTTACCTGTTCCTCGTGTCTCGACGCGTTGCGCCATTTTCCCGCCTGCTCGAGCAATCACAGCATCGCAAACTCCGGCACCACCACCACCACCACCACGTCGGCTCCGATAGCCTGCATTCGTCATGTACTGCCCTGCCGGCCTCTGGGATACTCTGCATGAAAAACCATGTGCGCAGCGACGATGCGGTATTGTGTGTCTCTGCTCTGCCAATACATTGCGCCCTGAAGCTTACAGCATGACGGGGGCCGCCGCAGACGGAATTGTCTAGGTCGTATCGCTCGCGGCTGCACCTTGAAATGCTCTAGACCAACAGCACCCAGACAGCCATCTCGAACGTCAGCCTTGTGAACAAGCATCCTTTGGTTGCATGACTCTACATACTCTCGGTCGTACCCCAGCCCTATTTGCTACGTTCCGCACGTCGCGAATCGCCCTCTCCTCGCCCGTTTCACCGTCCACTACCATGTCCACTTGCGCCAAATCCCTATTCGACAAAGCCTCTCCGATACACTGGATCCTCGATTGGGACGGCACCATCACCAGAAAGGACACCCTAGACGCCCTGGTCAGCATTTCTGCCGCTACAAAACCCGCCTTCCCCACCCAGGACCGTTGGAACCATGTCTCAAAAGCCTACATGGACGACTACATCACCACACTGGCCCAAGTCGCTCCACACGGCGAGCTACCCACCACAGTGTCAGGGGAAGCCCATCTCCTAGCTCAAATGAAGCCCGTGGAACAACGAAGTCTTGACCGCGTATCCTCATCTGGCATTTTTGCTGGCTTGACGAGAGAAGCTCTAGAAGCTGGAGCAAGACAGGCCATTGACTCACGTGCAGTGAACTTACGCAATGGTTTCTCTGGCTTCTTCAAGTACATTCATGACGACCGCAAGAAGGATGGGGTTGTTATTCTTAGTGTTAACTGGTCTCGCTATTTCATCAAGTCCTGCCTTGGAGCCTCGAGTATCAATCATGTACCTGCCGACTTTATCTACTCCAACGAGCTCGACAAGATTGACTCCAGAGAACAGTCCACCGGTATTATTGTGCCGGCTACAAACAACGGTGGCAGTCTTATCACGTCTAGTGGAGACAAACTCGAGAGGATGGAACGCATGCAAGACTTAGAAGGCCAGAGGGTGTATGTGGGTGATAGCTGGACAGATATTGAATGTTTACTAGCGGCTGACCTAGGCGTCTGCGTTCGAGACGATCCCATGGGGACTTCACAAAAGAAACTCGCAGAAGCGTTGACGAGGTTGGGTGTGTCATGTCCGCGGTTAAAAGACTACAGAGAGGCTGGTGAATCGAGGGTTGTATGGGTGAGGGACTTTGCTGAGATACAAGAATGGGTTGAGAGCAAGTCAACCTCGTCTTGCATTGTAAAGTAATACCACTAGTGTACACATATCCCATAAGTTGACGCCAGACGCACACGCTATGTAGTAAACATCATATTCGCCTAGGCCTCCGTCTCAATGCCCGCTCCACTCCTCTCATGGTGATGGAACATGTTTCCCACCTTCTTCTTTCCACGATCCCCCACGTGCTTCATCCAGGCCAACGTCCGTGGGCCCTTCCACTGCATCACACCCCTGTTCTTTCGATGTAGCTGGCTCGCGTTCTCTTTGTAGTCCTTGATCTTGCTGATGGGCCCACTCTTGCCCTCTATGCTCAGCTTCGAATCGATCTTTTTGCCACAATCCTGTAGGAAGTCTGGTACAAAATTCTGGCTGCCACCATCTTCGTCATCATCTTCCGAATCTGAACTGTCCGAGGATGAGCTGTCGTTGTCGGTTTCCTTGTTGTCGTTGATACCGGGCTTATCAGAGCCATCCGAATCATCCCAGTCAGACCACTCCTGGTCGTTGGTGACATCGAGAACCTCCATGACGTTGGAAATGTGTTTATCACCCTTTCCAAGTTTCTCGTGATATCCTGATAGACCGGACCAGAAAGTCAATGTTACTTCGATCTCGCCCACCTTCTTACCATACGAATCGAGCACATTGTTTTCTGCGCGCTTCAAGTCACCCTTCCAGATAGGGACGCGTAGTGTCTGTTCCTCATTATCGGGAATATCTTTGAGCCAGAGGATACCAAAGCCTGGGGTGTGGTCTCGGAATGTAGCATCTTGTCTGAATTCAAAGATGAGCGGCGCACAGTAGCGGGCCCGCACGGGCAGGCGGATGCATTTATTCTTCTTCGAAGTCCAGACAGTCTGTCCATCTTCTGAGCGGACTCGACCATTCCGACCTCGCGAGTGTAGCTTTGCGCGTTCCAACGATGTGCGGACCTTGAGTCGAAGAGGCCTTAGATCCTCCGGAACATCAATGGCTTTGACAGAGGGCTTGAGGTCCACAGTTCCATAATCCCAACCAAGCATGGTCCTTGGCAGTTGAACTTGCACGCTTCGGAAGACCATAGAGATTCTTATACGTCCGTATCCTACACCTCCAGCGAGTGGGAACATGTGGTTAATCTGACTCCGCTTCTGGAATACTTTTTCCAACGGTAAATAAACGATCCCGAGCAGGGCGTCGTCTTCGTGTATGCGAGCGTCACGAACGGCAATATGTACTTCGGTATTGCGTACATCTCTGATGAAGCGCTCGCAGCCAGCGTTGAAGAACGGCTTCGAGTTCTTTGGTTTGGTCCGCGTCTTGAAGATCTTTTTGTGGTTGAGAATGATGGTGCAATATGCAGAAGGCAAACTATCGCCTTCTTCTTCCTCGTCCGTTGCCTCCGCGTTCGCCGAGTCTTTCTGTTTGTTCAGTGTTTCCAGTTCCAAGCCGGTGATCTGGTGGATCTGGATACTCAGAATACCTGATGGATAGTCTTCGGAAGGTGGGGATGCGATGATAAGCTGATCTTGGCGGTTCTTGAACTCTTCGGACTTTTGCTGTTCCACTTCCTTTCGGTGATCCTCACTTGCCTCCCGAAGTTTATCCTCCGCCTCCTTATACATCTTCCTCTTCAACTGGCTTATATTTTGGATGTCGGGGTCTTCGTCTTGCATAGTAAGCTGGTCATTGGTGATTCTGGTTTTCGAGAAGTAACCTAGGCTCCAGCTCAGCTTTCCAGGCATATAATTTCCACTCTTAAGGGCTCTGAAGCCATCTTCGCGATCGTGCATTTTTCCGTTCGTCTCATCCCTCTTCATCAACTCCTTGAGGTCAACTTCGATACGCCCTAGGTCGTCGTCGGCAGTTGAACGGTCAGAATCCCACAGCTGCAGCCTTAGTTTTTCGTCTACATTCAATTGGTCAGAGGTGACACAGATGAAGCAGTGTTCGTCCCAATGCGGATTCATGTTGTGCTGTAGAACACGCGTCGACCAGAGCGGCTTTCCGAACTTGGCCCATCCCACGCTCACGTAAGGGTCTGCGGAGCCACCAAAAGGACCGATTTTGGTGTCGCCCTCTTTAAAGTCAAACGCATATTTGATACGCACCATGATGACACCCTGCGCAACTGTATCCTTCTTGAAGTCATCGCCCATCAACATGTCTTTGAGGTCCAAGGTGAGAGATTTAGGCGCGACATACTCGGCAAGTGCTGCGTCCATGGACGATTGTACAAAGCTTGAGATGAGAGGCACGTCCATGAGGTTAGGTCCTTTCTTGATAAGCGGCACGCAAGAAAGCGTGACTTTAGGTTGACCCATGAAGGACATGGTGCAAATTGAGAAGAATGGTGGATCAGGGCAGAGTTGCAGGCGGAAACGCATGACACCAACTACGCCCGCCAGGTCGACCCAGACAGCTGAGTTGTGTGAGAAAATGAGTGATTATGCTTGAGAAGACAGACTTACGTATCTTGATGTTACCTGGCATGTAAAATGCCAACAGCAAATGAGCATGTTTGGCGCGTGACTTGATGCCCTTTCCTGTTGATGGTCTGTATGCGAAGGCAAGTTCCACGTTCACGAAGTCTCCATCTTCAGCCTCCATTGTGTCTTGCTGTGGCTGGTCGTTTTGACCTTCACCGTTATCATCGCTATCTTCCACAGTCCTGTCGCCCTTCTCCTCGTCAGGGGACTTCAGATTTCCGTCGGAGCCCACTGATCTGGCAGCCCCACCTGTAGGAAGCCATCGGACGCCGAGGATGCGGAGGGCCTCACTACCTTGACCAAGATCTTCGACGGCGACCATGCGAACCATACTGGGAAGGGAGGCTTGCATGACATCCTACAACAGTTAGTTTTCGTACTGAGTATGCTATCAAGCTCTTACCTCAAGTGTATCTGAAATGCTTGTAAACAGATCCGGGTTAATCAACGGCCATATGGAAGCAAACAGCGAATTCAGCCACTGTGTACTTTCAGCGGTTTGAGTCTTGGCCAATTTCTGGCCCTTTTGTCGTTCTGCCTGCCAAACCTCTGCATCCCATACGTTCTTGATCTTGTTCTCCGACCATTGTCGCATAAAGAGGATAATAGCTGCGGAGACGGCTGCCATAGTACTTAGTTCCGTGACCTTCCATAGCTGTCTCCCCCAGCCTGTCGCGTGGCGCGTTGGCCAGAATAACGTGTTGACCAGCATCAAGCTGATTGCGGCTGCTCCTACTCCAACAGTCACAGCCTGCATGTAAACGGTTGTGATTTCGCCTCGTGTCCTGTCAAAGGACGGAGGTGGAAACAAAGCCTGCATACCAACGTGTGCGTCCTGAGATTCCTGCCATTCATCTTCGAGATGTTCGTCGCTTTTATTAATCGCTTTCTGGCCGGTCATCGTGCGTGGATCCGACCCTA
This sequence comes from Alternaria panax, assembly GCA_019702505.1. NCBI lineage: Eukaryota > Fungi > Ascomycota > Dothideomycetes > Pleosporales > Pleosporaceae > Alternaria > Alternaria panax. The sequence continues at coordinate 4,730,377 of JAANER010000001.1, read as the reverse complement.
CGGGCGGCGGGTTCTTTGCAGTACTTTTTAGCTCCCGTTCTGTATAGTCGTGGATTTTGATAGGTAGATGGGTGATGGGGTCTGTGACTTCGCGGTCTGCACCATCGGCTTTGAACTTCTTCATTTCCTTTCGGGCCTGCCTAGGATCCGATGATATCATGCCGTCCTCTGTCGTGTCCTGTAATCCATCTTGGTCGTCCTGATCTTTTGCTAGATTTTGGTCTTTCTGCTCGGGTGTGTTCTTTCCCGCGTGATCGTCTGCAATCTGCTCGTCTTGCTCGATGTTCTTGTTCCTGACTTGGTACGGCCCATTGCCGTCGTTGTCCAGCTCTACGTCCTTACCATGTCTGAAGACGCTGACGGCGTCGCCCAGCCGGTCGCGTGTGCTTGGCTCATTGCTCGCGCCATCTGGATGACCGTACTCGTCTTGTCTTCTCTGCTTCTCTTCGCGGTATTTCTGGACTGTGGGTATCGGGTTGTGCGCGTTGTGTGGCCGTCGGTAGTCCCTACGCTGGGCATCTACGTCCTCGACGCCGGACATGATGTAGCAGTGCGCAGTGGTTTGTGTCGGTGTTGGCGAAGATCCTTCGTTTCGAGGGGCTGACCTGTGCAATTGGTGGTTGGGCGGCCGGGTAGAGTCGTAAATTCATTAGTCGTGAGACATCGTAAGTCGTGGGCAGGTTCGTGAGACCTTTCGCACAAGGGGAAACAGGAAAAGCGCAAAGACAGGGAATGTTCTGTTCCATTCACGATTGACGTAGGTACAAGCAAGGGAATGGCACATAGCCTGTCCTCGAAGCTCCACTTGGCACGCTGGACCCGTGCCATTTGCTGCTGCTGCGCCGAAGATCCGTTATGAAGAGCAGGTCCCGTGCATGATCGGATGCTTTGCTGCGATGACGTCGTGCGTGCCCGCAGTTACGCGTTCGTCAGGCCACTGCACCTCGTTACAATTGCGGGGATGCCGATATCCGGGCGATCGTGGCAGTTCACCGAGCCACTTACGCCACCACATTAGCCACCGCTTCGGCCTCGCTTCCAACTTCCAGCCTTTGCGGGGCCATGTGCAAAGTCCCAATGCCAGGGATTGCAGAGATCGGGCCTCACGCTTAGCTCCGGGTCAACGCTCGTTAGGGCAGTCGCTACAGGTCGTCAAGGCCACGCAAGCGACATATCCGCACCAGGGGGTATCATTTCAGCTTCTACCATCCTACTTTGATCGCGTCCTACTTAATTGCTCCATATCCGCACCTGCTTATCAGCGCCACCACTCCCCACCCTTTCGCCGTCTGGACTCCAATCCAGCGCAAACACCTGATCCTTGTGCCCAGGCAGATCCTCTTTCAGTTTACCAGTCCTCATGTCCCATACCTTCAGCGTCGTGTCCTTGCTGCAGCTTGCCAACAATCGGCTGTCGGCAGAGAAGCAGGTCATGTAAACCGGGCCGACGTGTGCTCTCAGTGTGTTGAGGAACTTTCCGTCTCGTGCCGACCATAACTTGACGTGATTATCCCATGCCGCAGACGCTAGGAGGGCGCCGTCTGGTGAGAAGGTGACTTGGTTGATCTGTTTTTGGTGACCTGTCATTCTTGTGACTGGCTTCTTACTCGTCAAAGGCGTCCACAGTATGATCGTGCAGTCTTCGGAAGCAGTCGCTAAGCGTTCCACCACCTCGCCGTTGATGGTAGCAGCCTTTTCAAAACGCGCCTTGGCTTTGGCGAGCTTCTCCTCGGGGCTAGACGGTACCTTACGTGTGTGATCGTGATACGATGTGCGCAAGACAAAGTCTGTTGAGAGCGCAAGATGATTGACCCAATGCGCGTGTCCCGACAGCGTGTCGACAAGCGTGCCCTTTGCCGCGTCCCAGACCTTGATGGTCTTGTCGTGAGACGAGGTATATATTCGTCCAGTACCACCCCACTTGACGCATGTCACACTGCCCTTGTGACCAGACAAGGCATAGTCGATTCTGCCGCCCACGGCATCCCATACTCTTATCGTACCGTCTTTTGACGAAGACGCTACTCGTGGCCGACCAGCCTCTTGCAGGTGGTAGGGTTCCCATGAGAGGGATGTGATGAAGCTGGTGTGGCCTTTGAGAGCAGTTCCAATCTGCTTTCCAGTACTTGGATCCCATATCCGTACTTCGTTGTCGTAGCCACCGGAAGCGAGTAGGGAGCCGTCAGGCGAGTAGCTGACTGCTAGGACCCATCCCGAGTGCCCCTTCATGGTATGCACCGGTGTTCCCGTGTCGCAGTCCCACACCCTAACTGTCTTGTCTCCACTACCACTCGCCATCCTGCTGGAGTTGACCGGTGAGAAGTTGACTGTCAGAATGTTGTCGCCGTGACCTGAAACTGCTGCTGAGCAACGTGAAACAGCTTTGACTCGGAAGACTGCTTGCGGCGCATACTGGAGTACGATCTCATTCTCCGCTGACGCTTTGCCCGGCTTGACCAATGCGTTGTATAGATCGTCCTTGTCGGCGAGCGCCTCGACCGCGCCATCGGGGAAGAAGCGGTAGGGTATTTGATCGTCGGCCTGGTCTTTCAGGTTGTTGAGTAAGAGCTCAAGGTTCTTGGTCGAAGCTTGCGATAGCGGTACAGTAAGTACTGGGATACTGCCACTCTCGCCCGTGGCTTGGTCGACGAACCGCACTCGTACAGTGCCATCGGGTATCGTGGTGTCAATGTCTTGTTGTTGGCGCGCAATCTCGGCTTGCGCTCGTTTCTGGCGTTTCGATGGGGGGGGATACTGGGTCGCCATCTTTCAAGTACTCAGATCCAGAGTCAATGGGCGAAGTGTTGCAGCGTGTCTTGCTCTAAGTAGCCCCGCTGCTACACGAATGGGAAAATAATTTCTGGATGCTATCGATAGGAGACGCGCTAGCAACAGTGGGGCGGCGCGCTAAGCTGTTTCCCCTCGACGCGTATTCCCTCCTTCGTCTCCTCTATCGCCTCAATGTTCGAGGATGCCCTCCGGTCATTGAACCCTGTGATTCACGCAAACGCTTAGCGGCTAATCGCACAGCACTAACCGTCATATTCCAGCGATCAAGGCCCTCGACTTCCCGGAGCACCTCTGAGTACTGCGGATATGGTGACTATAATACGACTACCACGTCCCGTCCAGGTACCCGCAGGAACACAGGTAGGCCCTCAACTGCACGACCAAGAACTGGCGCCTCTACCATCGCTAGGGTCGAGGCTCAGAATGTTGTCTGTGCCATTGCCGAGTCTCGTGGCATCTCACCCACCGTCGGCCTGGCCTTCGTCAATCTCGACACCGCAGAAGCAGTGCTTTGTCAAATCTGCGACAGCCAGACTTTCGTCCGAACTGTCCACAAACTCAAGGTCCATGGTCCATCTGAGATTCTGATGGTCTCCACTGCCGCAAGTCCTAGGTCGAAGCTTTTCTCGATCATCGAAGAGAACCTCGAGGATATTGGTAGCAAGCTGACCCTGCTCGATCGGCGTTATTGGGCCGAGTCGACTGGATACGAGTATATCCAATTTCTGGCTTTCAAAGAGGACGTTGAAGCTATCAAGATCTCTGTCACTGGCAATTATTACGCGGTGTGCTGCATTGCAGCAGTGAGTCCTTTATCGCACTTCTTGGTGCATGTTGTAACCAAATCTGCAGGTGCTCAAGTATATTGATCTAGGTCTGGGTATGGTCTTCACCCTTCACTCGCTTCGGATGAGATATGAGCCGTCAGAAGGATCGATGATGATCGATGTTTCCACCATCTGCTCGCTCGAATTGGTCCAAAACCTCCGTGATCCGAAGTCGAGAGACTGTCTCTTCGGCCTTCTTAACGAGACGCTGACACCTATGGGCCCACGGCTTCTTCGGAACAATATTATACAGCCACTTACTGATCCAGAAGTACTCAACACGCGATATGCTGCGGTGGACGATCTGACGAAAAAGGAGGGTTTGTTCTTTGCAACCCGGGCGGCGCTGAAGAACTTCCTCGATGCTGACCGCATATTGACCGCACTAATCGTCATACCAAGCAAGATCACTCTACAGACAACGGAACAGTCCATCAACCACATCATCATGCTCAAGCAGTTTGTGAACTCCGTACGACCCGTCTTCGAGGCCCTTACTGGATCGGGATCTGTAATGCTAAATAGCATCCGCGAGATCTGTGCCCCGGAAAATGTCGCGCCTGTACAGGAGCTCATCGATCACGTCGTCAACGAGGACACTACATATGCAAGGCAACCTCTCGAACTAAGAAACCAGCGCATATATGCTGTGAAATCCGGGGTCAATGGCCTGCTTGACGTTGCGCGCACGACTTACAAGGAAGCCACAGAAGATGCGTACCAGCACTCAACTGAGCTTAGTCGTGAGATGAAATCTGCTGATCTAGGTGAGCGCACTCGCTAATTTCAAGAAGAGGAGCACGATATCCGACTCGATCTCAAATATGACACCGCGCGCCAATTCTACATCAAGATTGCAACATCTGAGCTGGAAGGCAAAGTGCTCCCACCGATATTCACCAACGTGATTCGTCGCAAGAAGAACATCGAGTGTCAGACACTGGAGCTTATGAAGCGTAATCAGAAAGCACGTGGTGATGTACAGATGATTTGAGCTTTACTAACTGCCCCAAGATTGCTGTATCGCACCAAGAAGTTATCCTCATGAGTACAGCTAAAACTACAAACGTCACATCTATGTGTTTACTAACAGCCACCAGGCGATGAAGCGGTTGAGGCTCTCGTCGACAAAGTCCGCAGCCACATGTCCATTATGTTCAAGATCTGCGAAGCAGTAGCGATGCTAGATATGGTATGTACGGTTCAGCGATCTACGGTGTCGACTATGCTCATTGGTAATAGATCGCAGCTTTCGCACACCTGGTCACGGTGAATAAATATAGTGAGCGACCTCAGCTTTGTAGTGCTCAATACACACTACTCTGACATATCCTCAGCTCAGCCACAACTCACCGATACGCTGGCCATCGAGGCGGGACGGCACCCGATCAAGGAGAAGATCATGCAGAATAAATTCATTCCGAACGATGTTTACGCTACCCAGCAGACAAGGCTTCAGATAATCACCGGTTGTAACATGAGTGGAAAAAGTACCTATATACGGTCAGTCGCTTTGATGACTATCATGGCTCAAATTGGCTGCTAGTATGCCTCCCTCTATCTAAGATCTACATCTCTACACACTAATCGATTTCAGCGTCCCTGCCAGCTATGGCTCGTTTCCCGTTCTGCACCAGCTGTTTGCCAGACTGGGCATGGATGATAACATCGAAACCAATGTATCTACGTTTTCTGCGGAGATGAAAGAGATCGCTTTCATCCTACGTAATGTTGACCGGCGTAGCTTGTAGGTGACTAAGCTCCGTTTGCATATCGATAGTGTTGATAACATAAAGGGTCTTGATTGATGAACTAGGACGTGGTACCAGCACCAGAGATGGTTTGGCTATCGCTTTGGCGATAGCGGAAGCCCTTGTCTCGAGCCGAGTACGTATGTCTGTCTTGTCGCTACACCTTGCTAATATGTCATAAGGCTTTGGTCTGGTTCGCGACCCACTTCAAGGACCTTGCGATAATCATGAGTGATCGTGCCGGAGTTCAGAACCTGCATCTGGCAGTAGAGGTTAGATTGTGTCTCTGCTTTCCGTATCAAGCCACTCACTCTGTCAGATGGAAGATGCACATAGCATGACGATGCTTTACAAAACGACCCAGGGAGTCGTGCAGGAGGTGCATTATGGCCTAACGCTTGCGCGTGTCGTCCCACTTCCACCCGGGGTCGTGAAGCATGCCACGTTGGTCGCGCAAAAGGTCGAGCGACATATGATCCAGAAGAAGAAAGCATCCGAAACTGTGCTCAGAGAAAAGCGACGCAAACTCGTCCTGAACCTCAAAGAACATCTAGTTCAAGCACACACTGGTGTGTTAGAGGGTGAGATTCTTACTGCATGGCTCAATGAACTGCAAAAGGAGTTTGTCAATCGTATGACTGCCCTCGAAGCCGAAGCTGTAAGCGCAGATCAGGAGAGCCAGAATGAAGATGAAGAGATGATGGACAGGAGCGACTTGGACGAGGAGGATCGGCCTGATACGCAGGCCAGTCCATTGGTCATTACAACCGACTCACATGCCAGCTCAACAGAATCCGATTCTACCATCAAAGCCATGTCCGAAGTTTCTACATTGAGAGTGGTGTCTAGCAATGAGCGCTAGCGGGCAGGAGTTGCAAGCTTCTACAAACTGTTCCATATATGCTGTACATCGTGAATCTTCGACTTTGAACGCATGACGGTAGTTTTAGCATGTCGGTGTTGTCGGTGATTATTGGCTCGCCGCAGTGTTCACTCAGAGGCATAGATTGATCGAAAGCTCTCTGTTTCCTGTTCGCGGGGCGTATTGAAATTGCGATGGCCGGTAGATATATCCAGTCTTCAGCTAGGTTTTAACTGAAAGCGGGCCTACTATAGGAGCTAGTAATGCACCAAAGAGCCGAAGTCACTGTTATTATTCCCATGACGGAGAGGCAACAAACTGATAAGAGCTCGTTCAGGATCGATCTTGCCGACATCGTCCCGCCCCACTTAGCGAACCATTGAGGTTTCAAGGTTGCGATTGGAGAGTGCTGCAAAGTGCGGGGATCTAATCATTCCTTCTTCCACCTCATTCTCCACTCGGAACGGAACACATACAGTTGGACCTCGTCGCGCAAGATAGCGATCGCATACGTACCTTCGTCGCATAAGCCATGTGGTCGCTCGTCAGAGGGCGCTAGGTGAACATGTGCGGTGCAACCGACCCAGCATCCTATTCTCCGGAACTCGGGTGCACTGCTGCTCGTCATCAGCCTGCCAAGTCAGTTTCACATGGCATCATCTTAGTTTTACATACGAAGCTATAGAATCGGTAGCTACCGTTGTCATTTGCACTATCTTCGCTATCTGAATCAATCGACAGCGCCATGCCCCGGCCGAAGAAGCCCGGTGTTGAGCCGAAAAAGAGGTCACGAAACGGCTGCTGGTAGTACCCCAGATCTCCAAAATCTGCGCGTTTATGCTCACTGATCACAGGCCATGTAAATCTCGCAAGGTGAAATGGTAAGACATCTCAAGTGGCCGTCTCATGATGACTGTTAATAGATGCTCGCAGTGGCGAAGAGAAACCACGATGTAACAACTGCGAACGCCAAGGGGAAACATGCGACTACGGCATTCGATTGAACTGGGGGGGCCGCTCGAAGAAAGACAGAATCTGTACTGGGTCAGATGCTTCGAGCGCAGCGTCTGGAAGTCCGTATGAGTCGACCTTCTCATTTGAAGGAAGTGTTTTCTCGTCCACCCCAGAAACATCCACGGGGCCACACCATGCGCGATCACGATCTCAGATGTCCCCACCTAGGTCGTTGACACAGATCATTGATCCGGACTTGATGCGGAATATGCCGCATGGTCACGCTCGTAACGAAGCCATAGACCGAGGCCTTTACTTTCAAGGCGAAATGCTCACGTCTGTACCCTATCCACACGCGCAATTTCAAAGTACGGTCGACACTCGTTCAAATTCTGCGTCTTTATCGGACGCTACCAACTCTTGTAGTGTTGACTTTGCATCCGTCAACGCTGCGATGCCACCGCCACTTCCAAGTTCAGCAGATCCACTGGCCAAACGCCAGAAGTATGACTTTACTGCGGATTTAGATGCAGGCTCGCCAATGCCCTATAGCCCCTACTCAGATATTCCTCTGACGTCGTTATCAGTTGGCTCCGAAGGAAACGTTGTGCAAACACCAATGACACCACAAAATCTGGCGCAGTCGCCTCCCGATGTACGTCGGGTGTCCGTCCAATCCCTGATCAACGAGCTTCCAAAGAAGAGACCAGGTCCGTCTGGTGTAGAGGCTGAGCGGGGTCGACAATATCCAATCGCTGATTCTGCCTTCACGACCTATGGCTATGACTTGGGACTCTCTGACATCGATACTCCAAGGAATAATGACTATTCGGCTATCGCAATATTTAGTCCGCAGAGTGATACGATGGGTTTTGGTGACGACACACCCTATGGTAGTGCAGAGACCCACGGCAAAGATATGGCCTTCGAAAGCGGGGGATACTATGCAAAACCAGTTCCAATTAGGATCTCAAAGTCTCTTGAGCCGCTACCACCTTTACTTATGGAGAATCAGATGAATCTCCTGTATTTCCATCATTTCATCAACCACACAGCGCGTGTCCTTGTAAATCATGACTGCGAGCGGAACCCATTTCGCCAAATTCTACCAGAGAGTAAGTGTGCAGCAATACCTCAAGACCACCGCTGACGTCAACAGTGGCTGTACAGGACGAGAACATAATGAATCTTCTCCTCGCGTACAGCGCTGCGCACCGGGCACGTATGCTCAACCATCCAGAACCTTCAAATCGTATCGCAGTCTGGGTACAAGACGTGTTCCCCAAACTGCGTGAAGCGCTCAACGACGATCCAAACACTATATCCGACAGCACTTTAGCGGCAGTCATAATGATGGCAAGTTTAGAGATTATTTGTTCAGGTACATTCGAAGTACCCGTATCCTGGCAAAACCATCTAACCATGGCACGTCAAATGATCATCCAGCGCGGTGGGCCGAAGGGCATGGGTCGACATGATCGTGTAGCCTACTTTCTTTCCCGGTGGTTTGCATATCTCGACGTTCTTGGCTCATTGAGTGGAAACAAGAACGACATGCCCCTTGGTTCCTCGTACTGGTCCAGTGAAAACGCTTCCGCGGACGAAGACTTCGAAATCGATTGTCTGATGGGTTTCACAATACGCTGTATAGGATCTCTAGCCCGTGTTTCCGAGCTAGCAAAGCGCTGCGAACCCCAGCGCATTGACGAAGAAGGCAACGTTAGAGAGGGCTGGACCCCTAGCCCTGAAGTTGTCGATGAAGCAGTCAAAATTCGCCGGGCGCTTGAAGAGGGAGTACTAGATCGCAACATCCGGAAAGGGTGCAACCACCGTTCTAGTACTTCGTCCGAGTCTGAAGGAGCGTGGGACGCAACTGAGATATATGCGACAAACGAACTCTATCATTGGGCCGGACTGATCCACTTGTATCGTCGTGTTCTAGGAAAGCCGGCCATGGATCCTGAAGTTCAGCAAGCGGTTCGAGAGATCCTGGGGCTATTGTACAAGATCCGGAGGGGAAGTACAGCAGAAGCTTGCTTGATCTTCCCAATGTTTGCTGCTGGATGTGATTCACATGATGAGGGACAGCGAGAGAAGATTATTGACCGGTTGAGGAACGTGGAGGGCTTTGGACTGAACCATGTAAGTTCTCCACTGACTGGTTAGTGGAGTCTTACCTGCTTACTGTGCGTTAGGTACCTAAGGTTAGTACGCTTATGAAACGCGTCTGGGACACAGGCAAGCCGTGGGAGTCACTTGTGTCTGGCGAATTCTTCGGTTGAGGGGCTGTCCGTAAGGGCAAATACCGTATTGTCAACGACGGATGACTCGTAGATGGAATGAGTCAGCGTCTCGATACATCGAATGCTGGAAAAGAGTTCGCTTCAAAGCCATGAAACTGGCGCTCTCCAGACGGCTCAGCGCTCCGCGTTGAGACGACGCATACCGAGTACCCGTCTGCCTCCTTCGAAGCCGAGGACCCACAGAAGAGAAAGACCGGCGAGTGTAGAGACTGAAGCGATATGACCACGACGAAGATGGAGCTTTGGAGGGAGCCCACGCGGAGATGAGACTGGTGCGACGATGTAATAGGAAGGTAGAGTAGCTCAAGTACATGTGAAAGAAAGCAGACCGAATGACGAGAAATTGTTGGGGATAGAGCAAATACATCCACAAGGTAATGCTGGGGGGGTATCTTCCGTCCATCTGATATACATGTAAACCATACCATACTGTACAAGTGCCACCTCAAACCCCCTCAAAACCCCTCACCCGGCACATCAGTATCCACTCACTAAAAACACTTCACCAAGGCCACCAGCCACCCCGGGCGACCCTCCCCACAGCCCTTGTCCCCTTGCCCACCTCATCTACACCCTCTTTAAACTCTTCAGCAACAGCATCAACCGCCTGTCCAAACTCCTCCTTCTCCTTCTCAAAAGCCTCGGTAGCCTGTCCCCACTTCTCTTGCGCAATAAGACGCTGTTTCTCTATCGCCTGCCGAAGCTCCTCCTGCAAATCGCATATCTCAGCCTTGATGTCGTGAGTCTCTTCGATAGCTTCGAGCTTGTACCAGAGGTAGTACGATAATTGGTATGTGAAGAGGGCGCCGAGGAAGCATTTTAGTAGAGGCGAGCCAAATGTGCCGTAGTATGCGCCCTGTAACAGGTCTGTTAGTACAAAGGAGCAATGATGGGTGTTGGCAGATTGTGAGGCAGATGACGTACTACTCGTGATGGCTCTTTTGGTGGTGGTGGTGCCGAGTTTGGGTTTGGCGGGGAGGCGGGTGGATGGGGTGGCGGTGTTTCGGCTGCGTATGTTCTTCGTGATGTTTGTCGTATGCTCCTGGGTATCGTCGCGCTTTTACTCCATGCCGTCCGTGCTGCTCTGAGGTGATTCATCGTGTCGCAGAGGCAGCCGCTTTGATCCCCGCTTCTGGAGCTCGTTCGGTCGCCGCTGCAAGGAAGCCTGGTGGATGGCGAGGGGGTACGTGTGGAAGATGGGAGAAGACGAGGGTGATCGCTATGCGAGTATGCGACGCCGGGTATTGCGCTAGCGTTGATGGGGCGGGGATATGTCTAGGCGCTGGTGCGATGGCAATCCAAGAAAGTCGACAAACTGAAAACGGTATAAACCTCCGTCCATTATCTCCGCGTACCCAGCTAATGCCGGTACCCCTAGTGCTGTGCACGGCCCACGCGATGCACTTTCCAAAGGAACACGTTCACCAAACACCTTGAACCCTTATTCCGTTCTCTCTTCCCTCATTCACAAGACACTACACGTTCGCTACCCGTCCTTCGATTTCCAGAGCCGCGTGACTACACCATCTATCCACTTCAAACACACAAGTCACAATGGTACGACACCCTCTCGAAGCGCACGCAATCAACCCCCCTGGTCGCATACAACAGACAGGTTACTGACATAGCCTACAGGCACAAACACCACAACAACGCCAGGCAAACATGCGTTTCGCCAAGGCGCAGGAAAAGAAGATGGGCCAGCCCGTGTCCACGGACCCTGTAGTGAAGAAGCGGGCACCTCAGAAGAGCCCCATTAGCAAGTTCTGGATCAGTACGTCCTCATGGCACTAGACTGAAGTCGCGAGGACTAACACGTTTGTAGTCGTTCTTGCTTTCATACTAGTCGGCGGTCTCCTATTCGAGGTCCTAAAGCTCTTCTTTTAAGAAAAACGGGTAATGTCATGAAATCGATTACCGACCGACCGGACGAATACAACTCCACCCCCATCTCCGACTTCGCATTACCAATGTTTCCGGTTTGTATATACAAGGCATGCGCGTGAGGAGAAAGGCGGAGAGAAGCTTCCATGAACCTGGAGGAGGTGCAGGTCTAGAGGCCACTTTCTTGCGTCAATCACATAGGGCATACGGCGTTATAGAGGCAGCATTGCGGTATTAAGGGAACTTGGAATAGCCGATATCATGGTATCGAGCTCTCAGGATCTTATTTGTTCAAGATTAAGACACACATTGCCGCGTACTTGAACTTCTACTACTCAGACGCATCCGCACCCTCGTCCATGACAACAGTCCGCCTCTTCTTTTTCTTCTTCTTGACTTTGCCTTCTCCCTCAATTTCGGCTGCGTCTTCAGCTACGCCTTCGCCTTGTGCTTCAGATTTGACCTTCTTCTTTTTCTTTTTCTTGATAGGGGCTGTCTTTTCCTCATCACCGACTTCCGCCTCCGGTGGTGGCGTCTCAGCTGGCTCGTCTCCTTCCACAGTAACCTTCCTGACCTTTTTCTTCTTCTTCTTGACTGCAACCTCTTCTTTCACATGTAACCTCTCGCTTGCTCGCTGCATTTCAAGTCGTAATCGCTCGACTTCTTGAAGCGCTTTCTTCATTTCAGCTTCCTCTTGGGCCTTTCTTTCGATGTCGAGCTGTGTAAGCTTGCGATTCGATATACCGTCGTCATCCAGGCTCAATGCTGCAAGACCAGAGCTGTCTACATCTAACAGTGACTTCTTTGCCTTTCCTGGCTGTGGCCGCACAATGTCGTCTCTCGAAACATCTGGTGCTGCAGGTCCAAGCGTCTCATCGCCCATGATGTCGACCTTTCGCACCAGCTTGCGCGGACTCCGGGACCGCGGTAGATGTTCAGAGGATGATCCTTTACTGTCGAGGTTAAGTTCCATAATCGGGATCGAATCAATGTCCAGCTCATTGTTTTCTCTGTTGCCATCCCGAACAATTCTACTAAGTGGTGTTACTGCCCCACTGCCTTTGTCTGCTTCGGGGTCGATATAGAATGGATCATCTTTGTAGCGTTCTTTCCTCTCTGCTTTCCGACGCGCAATGATGTCGGCATCCAGGTACTCATCCTCAGCTGCGTTCTGGTATGATGTAGGTTCCTTATGCGGGACATCAAGGCGATCCGCAGCTGGTGCAGCAACCGCAGGAGCTTCCGCGTACGCTGCTGGTGGCTCCGAATAGGCTGCATAGACATCATCTTCCTCTGTTTCAAACCCTTCTGTGTCAGCTGTGTAGAGCAGATGCTGTAGATTGGGGTTGATTGGCGTGTCGAGATCGAGGTCTTCGGGCAATGGAACCTTGCGCTGAGCACCAGGAGCAACCGGATTTAGCTCAGCACCAGAGAATAGCGCAGGTATAGCTTGTGTAAGTAATAGAGATGGATCGGTAAATGTGTCCTGGTCCGCGCTAGCAGCAGTACCAGATGCAGCTTCTGCAGCGAGACGCATAAGTTCGAGGTACTCAACCGCTCGTTCTTGGACTTCGAGACTAGGATGCGTAGAGAGCGGCTCCAGGAAATGGATGATTCGAGCCATGAGGAGAGACATTAGCGTTTTGCGCTCCGGAGTCCATGATACCTGATCGTTTCCAGCCATACTAGAAAAGACCTTGGGTATCGCTTGCAGATACACAGCAAGGGTTCTTGAAGATAGTTGAAGAGAAGAGGGGTGCAGCAGGGACGTCATAACTGGCTCTGGGCGAGTAAGATAGTTGGCGTACTCTCCTACAAGCCAACCAGCGTATTCCAGTACACCCTGACCGCCATTGCCGGATGCTGGGAACATTTGATCTCTTCGATCGACAAGCACGAGTGATTGTGCGGCATCTATGGCTTCCGATCGAACGCTCTTTACTCGTATAGCAACATTCTGTAGTTCATGTCCGATACCACCACCAATGTCATCTGAATGTTCTACTTGCTCCTCCTCTTCCACGACTGAGGATGCTTTTGTTGCCGGCGATACTCTGACAAGCTGGGTAAGGACGTCAATGTACCATTCGAAGTCGCTAATGTTGCTGTAAGTGTCGCATGAGCACATTTCCAATATTCTCTTGATGACGCTGATACGATAATCATCTGGCAGTGGCGGCGGTTGGCCGGATTTCTGTTCGTGCTGTGGTAGAGTCTCTTCTGCGTCGGAGTCATCATCGCCATAGGGTGTTATGCCAGCAAGTCTGGCCCTGTCGTTATTGGGATCGCTCGCCGCTGTCGCAATTGGTGCATTTCGCAGTTGTCGCATTAGTCGTCCCACAATGGCTGTAAGATTGTCTGGATTGACCATACCAACCACCAGATCCAAAGCACGCATTCGTATCGATATGTCCGGATCGTCGATGCACTCAAGGATAACATCTTGCTGCTGAGAAACCAAGTATGGATGTGATTTGACGATCTTTTCGAAGGCGAGTAATGCGACATATTTTACTGCAGATTGATGAGAAGCGGAACGTTGGAGAATAGTGTACATTAGCTTACGGTTTGCATCTCCTTCTATAATCATCATGCCTCGTAGTTTTCCGACACATAGCTTTGCTACCTCCTCGCCTTCTGCGGTACCTTCTACGGCCTCTAGGATGCCACCCTGAATGATGCCACTGATACATTCGTAAAGCAACGACATAGCAGAAGTCTCCCGTATAATCTTGGTTAACGGAGGTAGCAATTTCTTGATGAGTCGAGGCTCCAACGGCGTCAATGTTGCAAACTACGTTTGGTTAGTTGTGGTTTTGCTTGGTATGACTTGAAGACTTGCAAGTTTGATGAGCTTGATAGCCATCCAGTTGTTCCCTCCTTCGACCAGGAGATCAAACAATCTCGGTGCAAGCGGTAGGAAGTCTTGTGGTCGCCTCCAGCCCAGCTCGCAGACGACGTTTACGATTGCCGCTGTGACGCCCGCATCCTCGTTGTCATCTAGCAAGCGGTCCTTGATCTTAGGCCACGCAGGTCGTAGTGTCTCTGGATACACAAGAGCCAGGCGGTATAGTGTTACCACCGTCTTCTTGCGGACCATTGCGTGCGAGTGCGTCAGGCGGGGTATCAAGTCGGAGAGAACGGAATTGGCCATGCTCGGGTTTATGACGTGCGGTATGGCTCCTAGTGGGAGCGCAATGTATTGTGGACTCGAACTCATAATGTCCTTTTTGAGTTGGTTCTCAGCGAGCACCAAGACCTCGGTATCTCGTCGAAAGCTTTGCACTGCGGCCAGGTAGCCGGTGCGCTTCTGCTTGAACTTGGAGCTTGACATGACCTCGAGGACGTTGAAGCTGGCCCAAGACATGTCGTGGCCGAACATCTCCAGATATGTGAGCTTCATGAGCGCCGTGGCCTTGAGGTCCATGTCGTTGGTCCTTATTTCCTTGCGACATTCTTTTATGCTCTCGGCAATGTATTCGCGCTCGCTGCCCTTGTGGTTTCGGAGGCCCCGAATGAGGTCAAAGAGGGATTTCTCGAACCTGCCATACGGTCAGTCATTGGTTGATGCACACCGGAGAGGCGGGCGTGGGCTGTACATGTTGGATGTCGCCGTCGTGTGTGTGGGTATGGAAGCGCGCGTGGAGGGGCAGATGGGCGGAGTGAGGGTGAAGGTGGTGGGCCACTAGGCATCGTCATTGGGAGGCGGCTGGCATGGAGCAGATGTTGAGCGGCGCGGACTTGGGTTGCATGCCCTCGTCTCCAGGCAAAGCGAATGCTGCGAGAGAGTCGACAAGGTTGACGTACGGGCGTGCACCTGGTCGGTCGCAGGCGAGTGGAGACTACCGAACGCCCGCTAGTTTCGCCGGCGGAAGCTTGGGACAGCATCCCCAACGGCTTACCTAACTCGACATGCTTCTCCAGACACTCTGTCGCCATTGACCCGCACCCGACACCCGTCCTCGACGCAAACAACCGCCAAGATGACACCAGCCAACCTTCTGTCGCCGCCCGCCCAAATACCGCCGCCCACGGCCCTTGCGCTCTCCCAAAAAGCCCCTCTCGTCCTCTCTACCACACCAACCTCGAACCTCCCATGGCCCCTCTCTCTCCTCTTCTCCCGCGAGACACCCGAGACGTGGACTATCCACGAGAACCTGTTCCTCTCCACCCTCCGCACCGGCGACGAGAGTGCTGCGCTATCGGTTCTGCAGCGCCTGGAAGCCCGATTCGGCGACCACAACGAGCGCATCATCACCCTGCGCGGCATCTACAACGAGGCGACGTCCAAGTCGGACGCAGACCTGGAAAAGGTGTTTGAGGCCTACGAGAAAATCCTCAAAGGCGACCCCACCAACATGAGCATCAGGAAGAGGAGGGTGGCTGTGCTCAAGGCGCTGGGGAGGATAGGCGATGCCATTACAGCTGTCACGGTGCTGTTGCAGAACAGCCCAACCGACGCCGAGGCATGGGCCGAGGCGAGCGAGCTGTATGCGAGCCAGGCGGCTTGGGGGCAAGCCATATACTGCGCAGAAGAGGTCCTGCTCATCACGCCCAACGCATGGAGTGTGAGTACCGCGCTGCTCCGATCATGCCGGATACATGCTAATCTATAACCAGGCACACGCACACATTGCGACACTACACTATCTCTCTACAGCCTCCGCCAACCCACCCAGCCTCAGCTCTCTCGCCTTATCCTTAAAGCACTTCTGCCGCTCCGTCGAGCTCAACGACGGATATCTACGTGGCTACTACGGCCTCAAGCTCCTCACCTCAAAGCTCAACAACGCACTCTCCGACTCGGCCCCCAAGCGCCATGCACAAGAGGACGACGACATCCCCGTCCCCAATGCCCAGACCGTAAAGAAGCTAGAAGAGATCGCTACAGACAAGCTTGCCGAGATCATAAGACTATACAAATCGGGAAAAAAGGACTGGCAAGGCTATGATGAGGCCGAGATTATTGCTGCGCGGGAGCTGCTGGACAGGGACGGCAAGGCTGAGCGATAAAGACTCTATCTATGGCGAGCGACTGAAATGGTCATGACATGGCGGCGTTTTGGGCGTCTTTGGTGCGGACACATGGAGGCATATCTGGACAAGTGTCCACTACAGTTGCTAGATACCATTCCAAGTGGCTTATTAATCATCAATCATCATAATGCAAGCATCAACAAAGCTGTGCAATGTACAGAATATACAGGTTGGAGTGAAGATTCTGATGCAGACGTTTGTAAAGGGTATATATATCCATATTATGATTACAAGAGGATCTGATCCTCTCATTGCCCTTCTATTCCCATGCCCTCCGTTCCGTTCCGTTCCGTTCCAGCGTCGACCCTGAAGCACAACACCAGACCCTTTCATGCAAGAAACAAAAATAGACGGATCGTTCCCAATTTACCCCACACCACAAATGCCCGGATGTGGATATGTCTCCCGTTCGATGCAGGATAAAGACCAAGGTCGCCGAGACGAGAAGAAACTAGGGATAAGAAGAAAGTATGAGCGCGCCTAGAGTTGCAACATGCATGTTTTCCCTAGTCAAACAACGCGGATAGTACTCTCTTGGCTTTCACCAAAAGAAACAGGAAAACGCCGCCGGTAGATGCAAAAAAGAGAGTACAAGAATTTCGGCCATGGGCCACTTAAATCGCTTCCATATATCTTCAAGAAAGTTTGTGGGGGAATGAGAAATTATCCTAACTCGTTTCTTCCTTATTTTCCCCTTGAGCCATGAGATCCGTATTATGGCGTTTCTAAGGTAGTGCGCTTGCTGTTGCCATGAGAGAAAGGATTTGCGTATGCGTCTTGTGAGCGTTGCGAGTCTGTGTGACAACATCTAAATGTTGAGACCACGAGTGAGATCTTCAAGGCCTGAGCTGGTGTTCTCCTTGCCCTTTGACTTGTTTTTGCGTGCTGCCATCTTGCCCCAGTCTTCGTCGGCATCGTCTGCCTGGGGCGCGTTCATTTGAGGTCCTGGACTGCCCTTCTTCAGGATGCCCTTGATGGTGTTGGTCCGGTTCTGGTTGCCGCCGCCCGGGGCTTGAAGCGTCATGGACGTTCCGTTGGACACGGCATCGGACTGGTTGACGACGGGACGGTACCTAGCGGACAACCCAATGTTAGAACGCTCGGATGGTGCGATGGAGGGAGTGTACCCTGGATGTGGGCCCATGAGCGACATGGAGCGCTGCTGCTGTTGGTTTCCGTTGGCCGACATGAACGACATTGGTCGGTTTTGCCCATTTGGTACGTTTAGGAAGCCTGCGCCGCCCATTGTACTGCCCATAGTACTACCCGCGTAGCCATTGTTGGGCATTGCCGTTGACATCCTTGGGTCTTGCTGTTGAGGTTGCTGCTGCATCATCTGCAGTTGCATTTGCTGCATGGCGATCATCTGCTGCATCTGTTGCATCTGCTGCATGTATTCGTTCCCTTGCTGCATTGGGTATCCCATCTGACCCATGCCCATACCCATGCCCATGCCCATGCCCATGCCCATACCCTGCATCGGCATTTGTCCACTCATCATGGGGTTCATCATGGGGTTCATGCCGCCCATGCCGCCCATGCCATTCATCATGGGCATATGAGATATCCGCGTTGAGTTCTGGACTTGGCCGTTCACGTTCATTTGCTGGCCGAGAACACCAGTGAAAGGTCCACCCTGGGGCTTCTTTGCTGAAGCACCGCCCATGTACTTCTGCTTGGTCATATCCCGCATCTGGATTTGGTCCACAAGTGAGGGCTGCGACATACCAGCGTCTTGGTACATCATGCCGGGACCCATACCCATGTCTCCAGCAACTGAACCGCCTGCAACTGACCCGGGACCACGCGCGAAACTGTTGAAGCCCATAGATTCACGGTTTGTCGGCCGAACCAAGCCCCCTCCGATGAAAGAGGAGTTGTACGGGTCTTGAGGCAAATGTCTCGCGAAAGCCGGCAGATTGGCTTGGGAAAGGCCGCGTTGGCTCATAGCACCCGCAGAGGCCGGGCGATCGGGTATATATGAGGGCATGGAGTTTGTCGGCTGGCTCGGGAACCGGTTGCGTGTCTGACTTGGAAAGCCATGTTGAGCGAGAATACCCAGCGGCACATCCTCATCTTCCCATTCTTCGGCTTTCATCGAGGTTTCCGATGGAAAGCCTATGTGATCTGCTCCAGGGTCTGTAGGAGCGCCAGGTGCTGTGGTCGAACGTCGCATAGCCTCCCGGGCAAAGTGCATTTGTTGGTTCTTGCGCCTCATCAGTTCCTCTTCCTCTCGTCTTTTGATAGCATCCTCTTCGTCTTCATAGTCTTCATCGTCAGAGCTTTCCTCTGCTGGTGGCTTGTTCATCTGCCTCTTTTGGTACTCCCTGAATTCGGCTTGCGACATCACACGCCTTCCATCCGCTGTGGTAGTAGTAGTCGGTACAGGGTTGCCGTTGGAGGGCACAGCTGCAAACTTCTTCGCTGTTGGGACCTCTTGCTTGGGGGCAGGCTTCGGAGGTGCGAACAGGTCATCTTCCTCAACATCGTTGTAGGGAGAGGCACTCGGTGCGAGAGAAGCTTTTGGTGTTGTATTCGTAGTTGTGCTCGTAGCCGTGGCCGATCGAGAGGAATAGGGGGTCTGGTAGGAGTTGGCAGACGACGAAGAGGTGGAGTTTGGTTGTTGTTCGGGCGAGCTTTCATGGTACGACTTTCTATCAGTGTATGACTTGCGTACGAACTGAGCATCGGCGTCTTCAAAAGTAGATGATGGTTGGAAGGTAGGGCTTTCTGAAGCGACCGGCGCATATGAAGAGTACTTGTGGAGAGGAGGTGGCGGCGGTGGCGAGTCATTGTCTGAATTTGGAGAAGCCATGAGGTTGTCGGTTGAGTTGCGGCTGTCCCAACTCTTCAATGGCGCTTCGATGCCAGATGGCGGTGGTATCTTGATGGGTTCTGCTTGGAACGTGCGCTTTTCCGAAAGGAGTGAGCGTCCCGCAGTCTCCCGTGGTAACTCGGGAGATTCCTTGCGGCTTAAATGGCTGAACATGTCGTCTTCAAAGCCGCCGAAGTTTAGATCTGCTTCGAGTTTCGGCGGAACTGCTGTGCTCGCGTAGCTCGATGTGGTCATAGCACGGCTTCTGCCACTCCACCCTGACCCTGACAGATCCTTGTATGATGACACGCCAGAGCTTGACTTGGGTAGTGAGGGTAAGTTCTTACGGAAGGCGCTTACCGATGACGGGGCAGGGGAGCTGTTGTGTTGGGAAACGGTCGGTCGGGGTATATTTGTGAATAGGTTGTCGTCGGAGCTGGTGTCCGTGGAAGAAGGAAGTGTAGAGGTCGAGCCGTGCTGGCCATTGGCGTAGGGTCTCGAATTGGAAAATTGCGTCCCACTGCTTGACTTGCTGTCGCTAATTAAAGGGTCAGTCCGGCCGACGCTATGACCAGCGGATACGAAGCTTACCGTTTTGAAGATCCTGGAGATTCATCGTCTACAGACTGGTTGCGGTTCTTGCTGCCAGCACTGCTAAAGCCACTGAAGCGAGGAAACTTTGATGACCTGTCTTTTTCTTGTGTCTTGCGCTGCTCTTTTGCCCGTTCCACCTCCGTCTTGCTCAGCACCCGGAAGCCACCCGAATCCGCAGGCGCCGTTATAGTCTCGGGACTTGTGGCGATATCGACCTCTTCGAATGCATTGCCCTGAGACTTGCGGCGGGCGGTGAATATGCCTAGGCCTGGCTTGCCCATGTTGCTGACTTTGTTTGTTTGTTTGTTTTTCGGTTTCAAGCAGCGGCCAATGCCTTGAGCGGCTTATTCTGGTGTTGAGGACAATATCATGTACACCAAAACGTGCGATGCGCAGTAGTCGTGGTCGGGGTAGGAGCGATGGGGGCCCGTCACAAAGCAGCCAAACGTGTGGTGGGTGGGCGGCGAAGGAACAGATGGGACAATCTAGACGTCAGGAATTAGCTCTGCTCTGCGTGCAAATGGCGATGCAGCGTGCTGGCGTCGTGGTGTCGAGAGATGATGTGAGCGGGCGCGGCGAGTGTTGCTGCGAGAGCTGAGCCGGGAGTGTCGTCGACGGGCAACCTGGTATTGCCGCGTTTCAACCTCAGGGCCGTGTCGATCTAGCCGCGTATTGATATTATCATGCGCTTCGGGGGATCCTCTGCCAATACGCGGGTGGCAGGAAATCTGACCGTGGCAACTTGCGCCTCTGCCTTTTCCCAGCGCATCGCCGGGACGGCTTGTTGGGGTTGAGTGCGCCGTCGTTCGATCCTACCGGGTGGGTTGGGTGTGCGACTTACCAGACACGAGGCGGGTAGCAGCAGCAGGACGTGTTCAACGAGCGACAATGTCTAATTGCAGACTGCGGAGACGGCGATGATGTAGTTTGCGTGCACGCGCGGAGAAAACGGCTGGATGATGAACGAGTATAAGGGCGCGCACGGATGGCACAAAGCCATAGTAAGGAGTGCGCCGTCCGATCATCTTCACTCAACTGCCCTCTCGCTCGGCCGGGCCTGCATCTACCTAGGTACCGAACCAATGGCATCCTCCCGCAGCAGGCATAGCGTCAAATAAAACGGCCATTAACTGCCTTGTTGGGTCTTGCCATGTATAATCTAGTCTTGACAGCCATCGAAGTTTGCCAGTGGCGCAATCAACTCCGGTACAGCTTATGCTGTCTTCCACGTCGCTGCCACAGTTCCGTGCAGCTCCAGACGTATGCCCTACAGGCTGAACCCAAGGCCGCAAACTGCTGGTCGAGGATTGGTACAGTAGTGTAGCCTCTTAGTCCGACCATTATCCATGTCCGGGACCCTCATGCCAAAATTAGACGGCTAGACTAAGAGAACTCATCAACGATGGTCTCTCCAGGGACGCACGCTCTCTGTTCGCTACCTGATAACAACGCCTGATCGACAGTATTGACGCGCAGCCCGTTCGACGTCATCGTCGCTTTTCCACATCGTCCTCGCGGCGCCTGATGTTTCGGCCTTGGATACAAGAGACCGTTCGTATTACACTGCTGCACAGCATAACGGGCCCTCACGGTCCATGCCCACGGTCGGCACGATACCGTCAAGCCAAAATTATGGGTAGCCCGTATCTGCCTAGCGGCTCTGCTCTGTAGACACCGTGGAAGCTTGAATGGCTACGAGTCGAGCCACACCAGGGTTGTCGTGGCTTGTAATTTTTGCAAGCCAGGGTACGTGATTCTCCATTCAGCCTGGAGCCTCCGAGATGACACTTCTGCGAGGCGCCGCCGCCCGGCCACTTCTCTTGCTCGTGCCTAACATGCAGCTTGCCTGCATATTCGCTACCCGGTGCGAAAACACCGCCCAAGCCCGGTGCGCTTGTCGCAGCCCCTGCTGGGTTCCCGTCTTAATAACGTCTAGCTAAGAGGAGAAAGCCTGTTTAGACTTCAAAGTCGCCTTGCGAATATCTTGTTGGGCGCACAAATTGCTTTGGATGATTTTGCTCCCAGATCGATTTCAGGAGGCTGCTGGTGGCTTGCCAATGCTGCCTTCGTGAAAGCACAGACGCTGCCCCGAGCAGACCACTACTAGCTATTTCTCCTTCTGGCTACACGCATGCAAGCCAATACTAACCTCGCTGATCTGAAGCAAAGCATCAGTTCGTTGCTGTGACCTCCCTCGATCGCTAATTGAGGGATGTCATGATTACCTGTACAGTGCGATCGTTTCGCAAGGCAAAGTACTCCGAGCTGCTTCCGGCGTCTGTAACGCGCCTAGTCGAGAGTGTTTTCTTGTTCTACAATTTGCTGCGCTGCAGCAGCTGCATGAGCTGAACGCGGCTCGCCAGCCTCCCGGGCGCTCGTTGTTGGCTGCAACCTAAAATCGTGTTCAATGCAGCGTTGCAGCATTACTGCGGGACATGACGCCGTCTCTGTTAGCTCTCCCGCCCCTCATTAATTCCAACCTCTCGTCTGCTTCAATCCTATCGTTCTGTTCACCCCGCCTGCGAACACGTAATCGTGTACGGGACATCTGGGGGTTGGCCAGCAAGACCCTACGTGCGTCTCAACACATGGCAGGCGTTCGATCGATCCCCGCGCGGCTCTCACTGTCAGCTCGTCTCCTGGAGATCAGCCGAACCAAATTGGTTGGCATTCGCTTACATCGCAAGACTTGCCAGCTGATGATCATGCTTTCCAGTCGCTATATAGAGCATTCACTATTCGATCCTTTGCAGCTTGGACTCACGTGGTCAGTCGCAACCAGCACCAGCCGGCTTTTCAGTTTCGCTTCATCCAGACCGTTATCCCATCTCCTTGTCTTAAACTTCTCAATGCCAAGGCTCAGCAGCAGGACTTTGGAATATCGAAAGAAGGAATTTCGGCGAGACCGTTGCAGGAGCAACATTTCTCGATATTCTCCTACTATGAGCGCGTCATCTCTGCAGCGAGCTTCGGAGGTTTTGCTTCTTTGCTGTCGGCTATGCTTACCTTGCTTTCCTCTCGGTTTCTGGCCTGTCACTGTCCACATGGAACCGTGTGGGTATAGGAATACGATGCCCGTGCAAGTGGTGTTTCTTCGTCCGGTCGTGGTGCTTGAACACGTTGAATCTCCGAGCTAGGACCAAGGTCGCATTTGACAGTGCTTCAATGCTACCCTCAGCATGTCAAGAAACAGACAACTCCCTTTTGTGCTCTGCGTGGGCTCACACACTGCGCCTATGTCGATGCTGCACTGGTCACATTTGTGGTGAGGTGGTTGCGACGCAGGGTGATGTTAGGACTTCAGACGCCGTTACGTTGACTGAGATCAACACGTAGGCTTAAGTTTCCAGTAAAAGCAAAGGTCGTAGTCGTCGAAGAAGAGTACGGGAAACATCAGAGGATGACATGTCGGGTGAAGTAGCCGCCAACAAAAAGGATGCGCTACAACTGAGCGTAGCTTTTCTCAAGCGGGCACCCGCGGACTCACCGAGGCGCGTGGACGGCCAATAGGGGTCCAATGACGCAGCTGTACAAACGGAAAGAACGCTCGCTCCAGCCTCAACAATTCACTCCCAGCACGGCTCCTGCGTCTCTCGCCTGCCATTGCTTCTCCCTCAGACAGCCGAACCCCCACTTTACCGAGCCACTACACGACTCCCCCCTACATCCGTGGCAGTACCAGCAATCAGGTATCAGCAAACCCGTACGGAAAAACAAATTTACCCCAACCACCGCACCACATGCTGACCAATTTCTTTGACCTTCCGCGCGAGCTCCGCGATCAGGTGTAATATGTTCCATGGTAGCATACCCCTCGCAACAGAGTGTTCTATAATGCTGGTGTATGTGTCAGCGCATGACACACCAAAGCCGCCTGCGGTCATCTTCCCCAAAACAGGAGAAAGTTTGTACTGCCTGTTTGGCTTCTGGCATGCAAGCAGGTTCTTCACGAAGGTGTCGAAAATTTTCAACTCGTGAGCTTTTCGCACATCAATTCGAGGGCCTATTCTGAAATTGTGTGTAAGTCGACGTGGGGTCTGTTTTGCCTTGCTGAGACTCGTCACATCGAAATTAATCTTTGGACATTTGAGCCTTGTACGCGCTCAGATTCAGTGTCAGCATCGACCTATTACGCATCCGTTCTTGAGAGTGTCGTTGCTTTCGTGCAGATACGGCAGTACCTTAAGACGATAGGCAGGGCCAAGGATATATCGATACGGTTCGCAATCCTTGGTTCAGTACATGGCGATGAAGAGGTGGGTCTTTCTCAGCTTGGTGGAGCTGCACTCTTCAACAGCAAACTTGCCAGATTTGCAGCTACTGTGGATAAAAGTTGTTCGTCTCCGCTTAGTTATACATTCATCAAGTCTATTGCTAGCGAGGTCAAGAAGTTGGGCACGTCAATGATGGGCATTGTTACTGAACCAGACGGATGGCAAGATCGAACCGAGGCGTGGTTCAATACTGAACGCCTCCCAAGCTCCATCCAGGCAAGCATTCTCATCAATGGAGGCCAAGATGAGAAGCCAATCGACGATTAAGAAAGGTGTTCATGTGAGAGTGAATATTTTGCGTCTCTGGGGTCGGGTTGAACAGCGACCTTGCGTCTGATTGTGGCATACCAACTGCCGCCGAAGCATGATAATATGGAACTAGAAGCATATGATCATCTTGTTTCCCCACTTCATGAATTTGAAACTCAAAACTTACAAGGCGCCCTTCCCAATACAATCTGGAAAATGTGTATATATTGCGCTCATCCATGAATCGCTAACTGCCGAAATAGGGAAGATTAATACCGATTACGGTTCTTATTGGCCAAAGAGAATGCCCCATCTATAGAGAGATGGCATTGAGCTTCGAACAATACTCATAACGTGAGTGAAATCTACATATTGAACCGATTGACAGAAATTTGTTTGCTACCGACATCGATCGTTCGCAAGAAAATGCGTAATCTCATTATCACCGTTCTCGGCGTCCTTACAACACAGGCTTCCGCAGCATGCACTCGCGAAACCCTCAAAGTCGTAACTGATGAGCTTCTCGCTGCCCAAACCGCTGGGCAGACAAGCTTCAACTCTCTATCAAGCAGTGTCGCATACACCGAAAACCGCAAGAGAGTCAATTTCAAGACTGGCATTCTATCCAAGCCCATGAAAATTGACCACGCCCGATCTCAACTCGACACCACTCAATGTGCGGCCTTTAGTGAATTCATCGTCACCAACAGCACCGCGCCATACGTAATTGCAACGCAACTACGCTTCGACAACTCTTCCAAAATCTCGCAAATCGACACTATTTGGACGAGCAAGGGAGACTGGCTCTTCAACGTTACGGGAACATACTACTGGGCTACTCACGAGAAATGGGACGTTGTCCCCGCTGAGGAGCGCGACTCCCGCGCTGTCATCAAGGCAGCAGGAGACGCTTACGCCGACCTGTTTAACAACAAGAGCGTCAAAGTACCATGGGGCTCGCCATGCGCTCGTCTTGAAGGCGGTGCTTATACGGGAAAAGGTGAAGCGACTGATAGGTGCGATGTTGGTGTTCCGAGTGGTGTGCCGTTGGTGAACAGACAGTACGTTATTGATGAGGTGTATGGAACTGTGGATATCATTATGGATTTTGGAGGCATCCAGGGTCAGGTTGGTGCAGATGGATTGCCCGATAGCCATGAATTTAGGGTTGAGGGTGGGAAGTTGAGATATGTGCATACGCTTTCGAGTTGTGGAGGAAAGGCATGCATGTAGGTGGTGGACTTTAGGGGGATCGAGAGGGTCGAGTATGTAGGACGGAACATCGTTGAGGATAGAGATATGTAGGTCAGTCACCCATCAGTGGCTCGGAAAATACTCTCATCGCACGTCTAGATTCACACCAGGTTCTTTCTCTTGATATAGAGTCATTGTGCTTTAGGTTTGCTTAGGCTATAGGACTCAGTAGGGATATCTAGGCGTCTGATGTAGGGCTCATTTCCCAACCACACTTACCACATTTCCCCAATTTCTTCCTCTCTTGTGCTCTGACTCTCAATTACCATATCACATCTCTACATCGCCATCAGCCTCATACCGCGCCTCCGAACAATCTCTTACATCCAGGTAGTCCACCCATTCATCATTCTCTACAGCCAGTGCTTTCGAAATCCTCTTTAAGATGCCAGAGTTATTCCCATCGAACCCAACGAGAGCCGACCTCTCTGATTGGGGTATGTCAGATTCGCCCCCCGGGACATGTAGGTTGATTGATGCACTGATGGGTGAAGAGTGTGGTATGTCTGTCATCATGACATCTCCGGACTCGTCGATAGAGAAGGTATGGTGTATGATGCCACTCCGGCAGACATGACTCTTCTCGACGATAACAGGGTCCATGTAATTGTGTAGACGCCAGGTCTTGCATTTCGACGTATGCGTGAAAGCCCAGACCAAGATTTCCGGCTGAGTTTGTATCGCGAGCTCGCAGACGGCTGGCAATCTTCCGATTTCCGTGCCGCGGATAGCAAGAGGCCATATAGAGCTGTCATTTTCACACTCATATTGCATCAATTGCTTGAAGGAGGGTGACTCATCCCACTAGTTGAGCCAATGATTTTTCTGGCGCCTCAATGTTGGGTTCGTAGAAGCATTGTAGGCATCCCAGCTCTCAGCGTTTTGCTCCGTCTGCGATAGTCGAATGACATCTGAGGGCACACTGAATAAAACGAGGCTTTCGCCGTAAGCCACGACGATGCGGACACCCTGAGACATTTCTACCGCCGCGCTATACATTCTTGGCACCATGTCCTTTTCTGGCGGGGTGAATGTGATTTTGCGTAGGAGTTTCGTGGGTCCACCAAGCGGCGCGTCACAGCCTAGTGACAATGCGCCGTTGGCAGGATCGATGAACAGAACGTGATATCCATCACTCAACGGAATAGCGTGATAATGATCACAGCTAGGTGATCCAGGAGGGTTCGACGCAGATTCAAACCCGAACGAACCCCAGAAAGCGCTCATAGTGGGACGACCAAAGAATTTGCGGCTGATGGCAGGCCGGTCTTCTGGATGGGCTGCACTGGATATGAGACGGAGCTTCTTGGCCGACTCGAAGCCTGGTCTTGGTGAGAGGAAGTACAGGTGGTCACCTGCTGGGTGTTAGTCACATGGCAAACACAAAAGGCATGTACTGACTCGGCGCTGTGAGCGGGAACTAACGACTCAGGCTTTGACCCGTGAGCGCATCTATCCAGTGCAATTCGATTCCCGCGGAACAACCGAAAGCGACACAGCGACGTTGTGGGCAGATGGAAACACTGCGTGGTGGATCGTCTTCGGCGCACAGGTGGCGGTAAATCGTTGTTGTCCCACTCTCAATGGGAACACTGTGAACGCGTGGCTGGAAAATACAGCTCGCCTGGGTTGAAAGCCTTCGTGAAGGCCCAGATAGGTCGAGGTTCCATGCTTGGTTGATAAAGTGTTGATTGTACGTCCGACAATCATCGGTGCTCTGGAGGTTGATGTGCTCGTTGTTCGATCGTACGCTAATCGTGCCGAAGCTTGCAGGATCTCGCTCTTGGACAAACGGACGATGTATCCGAGCCATGCTGCGACCCTGAAGATTCATACCAGTTTCAAGAACGTTGACACAGCTGGTCTGAATGGATGCCGATGTGGCCCCCTTTTCTTGCCCATCAACGTCAACGTGAACCTCGACAGGACCGTTGCCTCTAACTGTGCGACCATAGTGGAGCTCGCAAACCAGCCCCATACGTCCTTCGAGAAGGGCCGCAATTGCGTGTCGGCCAGATGAGACGTCCATGCTCACCTCAAGGACCCTTCTTGGGCACATGACACTTGTGATAGGGACTGGGACGCCCTTCTCTAGGTCATAGATATAGATCAAAGTTTCTCGTGCTACACACACAAAGCGGCTGCAGAGGCTTGTGGCGAATATTAAACCACTTGAATATCCGTTAGCTAGCTCAGTGAAGTCGACCTCGGAACTCTCTGTGATGGCGGCTCTGGAATCCAATCCGTTTCCAGTCCACCCAGACGACAACGCACACTGCCGAGAAAGGTGCCGACTGAGTGACCATTCCTCGCTTTGCGAAACAGTGGCTGCACCGGGATGAGAAGAAACACCGCGTGCTTTACAACTGGTGTTCTCAACGCTACTCAGCCAGCCACCCCTGCTTAGCATCATCCTCAGCAGTTTCTTATGGAGACTTGCCCGCATCCAGTGTCGACAGGTATGACGTACGGCATTGAAGTCCCTTGGCCTGAGGTATTCGTATACGTGCTGAAGTATTTCGATTGGAAGATGGCACGATTTTGAAAACGTCGTTGGCGCTGCAACGCTCAGAGCGATGTACCAGGCACGGTTTGTTAGGCGTAACGCACTCCGTGTAGCTGCATCCAAGTATGGGGAGAGAAGTGTGACAAAAGTGCACATAGAGGAGACGACGGGATGTCTGATCAAATGGGTACTACTGCACATGACATTGTCTTGTGTGCCAGTGAAGATGGAGGAACCATCCTCGAGTCCAATGAGCAAGGAGCTTTTATCCTCTTCGGTTGGGGTGTGAACGCCAAGCAGAACATCATTTACAGTGCGAGTAATGCTTTCGTCGACACCGGGCTCCAGAATTCCATCGTCAATGACACTGGCGCTGTCGAGCATAGAGAAAGAATCGGTTCGTGCTCGACGCATTAGCTGCATATCGCTGGTTGTCTCGGCAAGACTTGGGAGGCGAGACATTGAGTCACTATAAGATCCCACAGATCGGAGACTTGGTCCACTGAACATGAATGTTGCAGGTGAGACCACATCTAGACTGGGCACCGAACCATACAAGGAGGACCCTGGCCTGGACTCAAAGCTAGATGTCCGAGACCTTACCTTGGGACTGTCTGCAACCACGTTACGGTCATGGGCACTACCGAAGAAGGATGTGATGTATCTGTGGAGAGCAACTCGCGGTCTGGATTGTAGCCGAGACGGGAGGGCTCTATTGGAACGATCAAATTTGGCGACACGAGGTACGTTCTTGCGATGATAAGGATTGCGACTTCGTGACGGTCGGGGAAAGACATTGCGGAGAACTTCGGAGCATCTCGGAGCTGGTGGTTGTGCATCCCTTGTAGTGTTCGGGGAAGCTGCATGCTGTGAAGTCACTGGTGGCAGGCTTGATTCAGCTAATAGTGGAGTCGTCATTGTGTGGTCCAGCGTGCACGACATTTGTTCGTGACAGGAACGAAGCGGGGTGAGAGACTGTCGGCACGTGGTTGGCGATTTGGTATATGAGTCTGCCTGCAGAGGTTCAAGGTTGAGAATAGAAAATGCCGGCTCAGACTTGGTTCCAGCTACTCCGCGCGACAAGTATATCTGGGAAGACGTGTTTGAAGCACCCCCAGGATGGAGGTGCGCAGTCGGTCTGAGGCGGTTTGCTGCCGAGGCTGGCCAGGCAGGAAGCGGGACAAATGATAGCCACCTTGAGAATATGACTGTGTACGAGTGACGAAAGAATACGGGACGTGGTGTTGACAAAACGTCCCACAAGTATCTGGATGCTTGCGGCGAGTGAGTAAAGAATGTAAGGTGCCAGTGCTGTAGTCTCATAACCGATTTCATTGCGATGGCGGGTATCAACGAACACAAACCAAGAAAGAGCGACAAAGAGTACCAGAAGGAAAGACTTTAAACTATATATGTGAAGGCGCATCCCTAGCGTTGGCGAGGAAAGCCCACTTGGGCTACTCCCGGCTGCCGTTGGCACCATTGGACCCAGATCCATGTGATACGTTCTGAGGTCTACCATGTCTGTTGAGAAGCCATACATCATCCAGACTAGACATGTTTGGTCAGTACGAGCCGCGCGAAACGGGACTAAATATACATACGGCATAATGAGACTGGGGTTCTCAAATCGCAGGCCACGTTCTCGGGCTTCGTCCAAAGTAAGTCTGCCTACAATTCTCCGCCCAGCTTGCCCATTGGCAACAGCTTCTTCCTGAACCTCGCGCCCAAGATCCGATTGCTCCGGACTTCGTAAGCTCTTCAGGGCGATGAACTTCATCAGTGGCCGATAGGTGCGCGCAAATACAACAAGAAACCACAAAGTACAGACGACTAGCGGCGCGACCATGACAGCCCGCTTGAACGCCTTCTTTAGAGCCAGTTGACCAGCAACAGTAATTTGGAACAGTACGACCCCAACGATGACACGATCACACATCATTGTCCAGCCCTTGCCAGTGGAGTGTTGTCGGTGCTCCATGGCATACAAGAGTTGATACTTGTGAACGAAGTGGCCGATCATGAAATAGGCCAAGCCGACAAGCAGAACTTGCCATGAGTCCCTTAACACACTGTAAACCATACAAATGATGAAGATTAGGATGGTTTGTGGCAAGAAGAACCCATAACTGAAGACCGGCGGCTGTACCAGTTCAGCGTAATCTCGGGGAGTTTTGGCTCCAATTAGATAAACTGGGTAAAGAGACAGGGCTCCGAACTCCATAAGTCGGAACGGGAACAATCCGAATGCTTGAAGGATGATGAAGTTGGTGTAGAACCCCAGTAGATTCGAGAGCGACGTTGCCAAGGCGTATGCGATCTGTGTGGCGCTCGTGAGCTTCTCGGCGAAGCGCTCGAGCATAGTCAGAAAATTGGAAGCAGTTCCTAGTATTGTGAAGAGGATAAAGAAGTTGAAGAAAACGAAGAAGAAGTTCTTCGAAATGACCGACAACTCCACGTCGCCTTGTGATATCATCCCTTGCTTATTCGCGAGCCCTAGGAGCGTTAGCATGCAAGACTTTGGCTATCCAGAACCAGCACACTTACAGTCGTACAAGAAAGGCACAGCTACGTTGATCAAAGTAAGTGCTAATGTGGGAAGCTGAGTGTTGACAAGAGACTCCACAAATTTGTGGTCATCTAGTATTTTTGCTAGGCTGGGAAAGACCTCATGAATGGAGCACGTGTTCAGGGCACCCGCGATGGGTACTAGCAGAACTGTCCAGAAGACACTGAGGATACCAATCGCGATTGTGATTGACCAAGACCGAAACATCCTTCGACGGCGAGACAGATAAGTGTTCGACCAGACCAGGTCTTGTGGTGCTGGACTGTTGTGGGCTAAGAGTTGTAGTGGGGAAGGATCAAGCACAGTCTGAATGGCCATTTGCGCACTCGCAACGCTATCCATAGTCACAAATGCCAACGGAGTCGGTTCAAAGTCTTTCTTGCGCAGCGTGCGGATCTCGTCGTCAATTCTACGCAGCTTCTCCTCGTAATAGTCAATGGCATCTACTCTCTTGTATCGTAGCTTGAAACGGCCGTACCAAATCTTGGCTGTCGGGCGCTGCTGGGCATAAGGAGTGATGTAGTCAGGGTCTCGATCTGCGTCGCTTAGGAAATGGCCTGTCTCACTCTCGTCGTTCCCGCTACTTTCACTGTGTTGTGGCGGACGTGGCTGAACAACGGGAAGAGTCTCCAAGCTACGTCCCACTCCGCGGCTTCCAAGATGGACAGTCCAAGCTTCCTCAAGCTTCCGCAAGACTGCTTGCCTCTCGATGACTTTGCTGTCAAGCTCTTTCCAGTTCTTGCAGAGAGTCACACTCTCAACCTTGCCGATGCCGAGATCCATGATGAAGTTCTTGATCTTGTCCTCGGACCTAAGGTCGACTGGGATGCCCGACAATCGGATGGTTCGGTCGGTAATGGTTGTCTGACTCCCCAGGTACTCTTGCCGGATGTCGATGATCCTCCTCGTCTCTGAGACAATCAAGTATAGTATGAGGGCGGTGAAGAGGTAGACAAAGACGAGATACATCCATAGATAGTCGGTATACTGTTCGTATTCGGCCGCGAATGTAGAAATCGTACTGCGCATCTCGATACGGTCCCAGGTGGGGTCCTCGTGGATTGGGGCTTTCTTTCTCTCCTTTTCCTGGTGCGTATCATGCACGGGCTTGATGACGGCGAGGGCGAAGAACAGCGTAACAAGCAGGAACTTGATAGCCATCTTGAAGAAAGCAAGGTATACATAGGCATCGAGGCCTGCCGAGGCCAGCACCTGTTCGTCGGTAATCTTCCATAGTGGTATGATCCAGCCGAAAAGGCTATCGGGAAGCTCGGGCAGCGAGGTCGCGAGGTCGTTCTGCTTCTTGCGTGCGGCGTAGAGGCCCTTCCATCGTGGGCGGAGGACCTAGGGTAGCCAGTCAGCACGCGGGTAGTAAGACGAGGCTGCGAGGACGGACGCAGAATGTCAGAAATGCACTTATGCCAAGCGCGAAGGAGATGGAGATCTGGATGCGGATGTCGCGCGGCCGCTCTTGGCCGAAAATGTCCTTGCTGCCGTCCTTGCAAGTATTGTGCCCAGTACTGTTGCCCTCGATCATCTCCAGTTTCTGTCAAGTCGCCATGAAAACCGTCGACGGTTATAGCTGTGTGTAACGTGAGGATCGAGTTTGGTGCTGGCCATGTCATGATCCACACGCTAGCCGCTCAAGCCATGCGACATCTGCACACTCCCCCTGTCGTGTACCCGCTTGCTTCTCTGCACACTCGCCCGCTCACCGCAAATCACACCGCATACACAAGTACATAAACATGTCACGCCAGCGAACAGCTACCATGGGCGCAGTTTCTTCTGAACAAGAGGCAACGGACGATGCAAATCGACGACGACACCACGGTCAGGGACTTGTTTCATCTGTTCAATGGAACTGCTATCGTGTACCTGAAGGTATGCGCAATTACACCCCCATCCTGCGGACCTCGCTCGACATCGCAGAGAAACCACGTGGAAGTGCCATGTGACCGTTTTGAAGCTGGGCAAGATAGCCGAACGGAAGGCGTGGCTCCGATTCGTTCACTGTTGCTGCGTGAGGCATTCGATCTCTATGGTCAACTTCCCCATCCTCGCATTGTACCGACGTATCTTGGGTCTAACATGGTCTGGTCAATCTTGCATCGTCTCAAAGTGACGTCATCTGCTTGCGAACCACACTGCTCTACCTGTGTACACCCGACACACAGTATCTGTGAATGAAGCCATGCAGGATGGAGCGGGGATTCCCAGACCGAAGGAATTTACAATCGATGAGGAAAGTGTAAAGGGCCAGCAAGTCTCCTGTTGTGGACAGAGGGGGCGGAGACTGTCACATGCCGATTGGTGCTGGAAGACGCGTCGCGTGTGTCTTGGCAACGGTGTTCGCGAGGAATCGCTGTCGGGGTGCTCTCCGGTTCCGCAGGCTCCTTCCTGTCTGACGTGGTAGGGGGGCGTCTATCTTAACGCCCTCTCGCTCACAGTCGCGTCCTCCGTACCCGCTGCCTTTCACCATGCTGCAAAAGCACTTTCACAATATCCACCCGCTCATATCCATCATGCCGTACCACGGCCGTGCACCGCAGAGAAGCCACATCCAGGGCCACCGCAGCTCGCCCTATGGCGCGTCACCGAAAAAAACAGTCGAGGCATAGCGTCGTTCAACTTCCAGTGTGAGGCCATTGCCCAGCACTCTCCAGACAGAACTCGCGCGCAGAGGTAAGTTGCAAATGTACAGAATACCTAGGTACTTGAGACATCAGCTGACTTCGTACCTGCACCTCTGCAGATCCTCTGCATCATTACACCCTCTGTACAGGCAAGCATAGAGGGCACACACTAGCGCAAATCAGCCGCTTCGACAACCAATACCTTACATGGATAGCCAGCGCGCAATGCGGTCATCTACCACGCGAACGTGTTATCCGGAGAGCAATCGATCAGTGGAATACTGAACGCCAAGCCAGAGGAGCATTACTACCCGTTCCTGCAACCCCACCGCGATTCAAAGATGGCGGATATGATCTATAAATGCAAGAAAAGTACCTCAGGAAGTAGTGGAAGGTCACGCCCCAAGAGCTTATAGACGCCGGTCTAAAGCCTAGGGTCAGCGAGAACACCAAGACGAAGGCGAAGAAGTTCTTGCTGCACGAGGTCTATGAGTACATGAAGAGACATGGGACAATTAGTAGGGACGAGATCGAACAACTGGTTGAGGAAGAAAAGGATTTCATAATCAGGACAAAGGCAAACTTCAAGAGCTCCCAGAATGGTGAACCTAGTGGCGAATATGGTGACTATGAAGATTTCTATGACTGTATAGGCTTCTGGTGAAACCATTCGTGCCAGGTAAGCGATACGATCCTCGAGAACCGAGAATAGATAACTAATTATGATACAGGGACCGGCATGAACATTTCCATTCAATTAAAAAAGGGAGTTGAGCTTCAACCATAGGGGAAGATGCACAATGCTGCTGTTGTTTCTTCAGGTAGATGTCCTATGTCAGTTGACTTGGGGTCTAGTTATGTGGCGTAATAGAGAACTGATTTCTTTATTGAACAGTAACAAGAACGCTATGTCTCTTGGGTATCAAACTACAACCCGATCGAAGCTGCTCGACAAACCCCCGACTCAGGTACACCGAACAGCCAAACCATACCCCACAATCTTGCGCGCTTTTCGCCAATCCGTGTCGCAAGTGCCTGATCAGCCGCTCTCTTCATCGCTCGACGCTTAAAAAACTGGCTCAGGAAGTTAAAAGGCTGAGTGGGTTTGGGGTATTCATTGTTAACCTCGATCTTGTACGCCGCGTCGGGGTACTCTATAAGAGAACGTCGACGAAGTTCTTCTGTACTCATGTGCGGCGCGTCCGCAAGCGTCCACCAGAAAAGTCTGCTCAAGGGTGTCCGACCTTTGTACAAGGCTGCATTGAAGTCCTCTTCGTCGGCAGCAGAACACTGAACAAACTTCAGATACGATCGCAAAGCTCGTACCACATCGTTTGCACGACAATCCTCTAACTGCCCGTTGTCTTTCCAGATGCGCGACGAATGGTAAGGGTGTTCTATCTCTCGTACATTGCCCAAATCGCCCATCACCCAATGGGACTCGTCTTGGATGAACACATTTCCTGGTTTGACATCATCGTGGCAGTAGCCTGCATCGTGAAGGATTCCCATGCTCTCTAAGAGCTTATTGAAAGCCGGCCGAAAGCTTGCATCGACATGCTCGTAAGACATTGGCTGCTCATCCAAGGAAAGTCTTTGGGCGAGTGAGGCAAGATTACCGCCTCTCAGCAGGGGCGTGACAAGGTGCCACTCTGCTGGCTCATTGGGCTCTGTCGAAGCCATGAAATGCGCCTTCAGAGGAAGAAAACCAACATGTGTCGCATTTGCATCGTCAGCAAAGAAACCTCCAAACTGCAGTGATGCAGGTATTTCCGTCGGCCATTTGGTCCCATCAGGCGCGCAGTTGCGGAAAGGACTCCGCCCTGGCGTGAATGTCTTGATGACGGAGTCTTTGTAGGTGAACACCTTGCCCTCCCAGCCTTCGCCAAGCACTTTCCACGAAGCTCGTTTCGCTATCAGCTCTTCCTGGAGCTTCAACTGCTCGACATCAGGTCGCCATGATTGAGCCTGTAGGCCTTTTCCGCTGTTTGAATCGAAGTTGGTCGCTGCGTACTTTTCGGAGAGCGCTTTTCGACTAGTGAGGTATAGGTTTTGTTGCTGCAATAGCGCAAGTATCAAGAATACAACAGCGACCCGATAGCGCAAATGGTACAAAGTCCGCGCACTGTGGGGTATTGAAGTTAGGAGACGACGACCCATATATGCTGATGTGTATCTCCGGAGACAAAACAGCTTGAGAAGAAAAATGGTGCACTGAGGCTCAGGATCCATACCAAGACGGTGCGCCTGCTGTGACTCTTGTAGACTCACAAGCGGCACACCTTCATGACCGGATGGATAGCACTACGCGCCAACGTATTGAAACGGCGTGCGAGCACAATGCAATGATTCAAGCTCATAGTGGCTCTCGTGGGGCCAAACGGCATCTCGGATCCTACTATCAGGTGCAAAGCTCTGTTCCTGTTCTTCATACTGCGCCCCCATGACGTCCATCTCCAAGGTCTCGGCCTCTAAGTGGCCGAGACAAGGCCATCTGAAGCGAGGAAACAGGAAGTCAGCCTTCGGATCTCGGCTGAGCCACAACGTTGCCAATTTCCAAGTTGTGGCGTCACAGCAAATTAGAGCCATGCGGAGACCGGCATTGGCTACCAGTGGTGGACGAAGATAGCATCTATCTGGTAGTGTATCTTTTGAATCGTACACCGCCTATTGACTGAGTGGAGTCAGTAGTGGTTGTTACACAGCCGGCCTGTGCCTGACGGGGTTTGCTTCATATTTTCGACTAGTTGTTGGTCCTCGAGCTACTAACGCGTCTCTTTTGGTGAAAGCATGAAGGAAACAGGTTCGTAAGAGCTTGATTGTAACACGTAAACTCGAAGCATTCCAAGCTTTCGCTATTGCGCAAGAAGGCATCAGGATTCTTGATGTCGTTGATAAAAATGTGGGGTGAAGTTAAGGATGTGCTGTCACAAGCCAGGTCCAAGTCCCAGGCACGGGATTAGCGCAGCGCACTGATCAACGGACCTCAATCCTCAGGTGAGCGGTCTCACACTCTGCCGTCACATCCTGAATCCTTGCATCCTTGCGCATTATGGCATTCGAGGCCCGCTTTGCTGAGAACAGAACCCGTTTGGTTTCCCATTTCGATGATTACAAGTCCGGAGCATTACGTTCCGCCACATCCGTGAGCCATAGCTAACGGTTCTTAGACACGGGATGCGCAAGGCGACGGATGGGCCAAACTATGGGAAAAGAATGAACAGGATCTGTGGGATCGGGGCCAGCCTTCGCCTGCACTGACAACGTTTCTTGAAGAACATCCTTACCGTGATACGCTGTTTCAAGACAAAACTCAACGTCGATTGAAGGCCTTTGTACCCGTAAGTGTCTCTTGATTATGTTGTTCATGAAAGAGGCTCATCATATACTAGGGCTCCGGGAAAGGGCATGATGTGGCACTGCTTGCACGTCATGGCTTCAAGACGTGGGGTTTCGAAATTTTCCAAGGAGTAGTGGATGCTGCGAACGAGAACATAAATATTTACTTGGATCCTTCAGCTGACCATTACGCTAACGTCGTGCTCGGCGACTTCTTCAAAAAAGATATTGAGGCCCATCTTGGGCCAGACTTCCAGGGTTTCGATTTAATATATGATTACACGGTAAGATCAGAATGTTGAGCTTCGATTGGTCAATGTACTCATGATGGGGGCTGATGGTCTCGATTTAATTCTTGTGTGCTCTGCTCCCTGAGATGCGAAAGGATTGGGCCGAGCGCATGAAAACTCTCTTGTCACCAATCGGGGTCCTTGTGTGCCTTGAGTTCCCTATGTGGAAGCCTTTGAAAGATCAGGGTCCGCCTTGGGGTCTCAATGGCGTACACTGGAATCTTCTAGCTGATGGTGCTAACGGGCTATTTGACGAATCCGGCAATCTCCTTGGAAACGATCAAGAAGAGGGCTCATTCGAGAGAGTCGTATACTGGAAGCCACCATTTTCTTTCAAGCAGAGTCGCGGCGACGACATGCTCAGCGTTTGGAGATTAAAGCAGTAGACTACGACATTATCGGGCTTGTTCCCATGCCCTATCAATAACTTCTTCCAGCAAGTCTCTACATGGTAACACTGATCCGCACGTGTATGCGCGACCTAAAGCATTCCGACCAATACACTACGATATTGTATCGATTGATCGGGGTTCCATTGATATTGTAGCACTGCTAAAATATGCTTGGTTTCTACAATCAGCTCACATCCCATCAGTAAGCATAGCCTCTACTATCTGCACATGCCGGTTTGCATTCGTTTCGCTCCACTCCGTGTCATAGTTCAGGCCTAAAGATACAGACGCATGAAGTAAGTGTATGTCTCACACGCATTTTGTACAGTGGTAACTTACCATATGGCCAGAAATGTCCACCACCACAATTAATCTTCGCATCCGCTCCATCAAAGCTTCTCAGCAGTGGCAGCGCCGTCTTCCAGTCACCAGCTGCACACTTGCTGTCAAAAGCCGCCGTCTGACCAACTCCCAGCGTATGGCTTATCTCGTGCATCGCCGTCCTTTCGGTCATGAAAGCGCGGTCCGAGCCAAAGCGTAGATCCCCATTGTAGTTTGCTTCAGCAGTAGGGACACCTGGTGCATATGCAACACGAATTGTCTTGTTTGCGTCGGAGTACTTTTCGTAGCGTGCAACGGCCTTTGTCATCGCGGCTTCGATCTTGGTGTATGCATCGCTCTGATCGGCAGTGGGGTTGGACGCTTTTGCCAGGGACCAAGTCAGACGTGCGGAGGCGCTGCAGGCATATGCCGCAACGAGAAGAAGAGAGAACTGCATGACGGTAGCGTTATTGCTTGAAACGACACGAAACGTGTGCTTGCTCGGGTTATAGAGGGCTTGCACCTCTGTGTGTACTACGGTATGCCTATTGATATATCTCGTGCTCTATTCTGGCTCATCTCCACCGCTGATTACCACTCACACCTCCTTGGTTGTAGTTATGAGCGGCTATACAACCAGATTAGGTAGGCGGATATATGAGATGACATGTGGGTCGAAGCGCAGAAACATTCCTCCCACTCAGCACGCGATATCATTCGACCACACATGATGCCTTCCTATGGTGGACGAATGATGTTTAATGTACATTGGCTTGGTGTTGCGGTGTACAAGGGCTGAAACGATCAAGCGTCTGACATTTGATTGCATATAGATAACTTCCCCCACTCCGGAAGATTTCCATGTCGGTAATGATCAACGCGTCCCGGCGTGCATACAGTATCCCGCCCACGAGTACCGACATTACCTGACCTAGGCGTCACTCCGTCGTCACATGCTCTTTGTCCAGCCATGGATCACTTTGCGATGGCTCGCGTCGGTGGAGAGTGTGTTATACAAATGAGACGACGGGATTCAAAAAGGTAACGTATACATACGGTAGGAGGGGCGAAGACTGTTATTTCCTGCCCGAATGTACACTGCGCTCCTGATGTATCCCTCCATCAAAGCGACTCGATTTAGGACGAGATTTCTCTAGGCAGCTTTCTTTGGGTGCAAAAACAAAATACAATGGTCACTAAGGGGGTCGAACCCTCGACCTTGGCGTTATTAGCACCACGCTCTAACCAACTGAGCTAAGCGACCTGTTACTGTTCTTCGATGAAACTTCGGTGTCATAGCAATAATATATATTGATATAGTTTAATGATACCAGGTCGATCGGTTTGAGATGCGTGCGCGAAGCGGGATTGAAAGCATTCATCACTGTCTAACTACAGAACAGAATTCGCTGGTGTTACCCCACCCAGCCCAACGATCGAAAGAGCCCCGCGACAATCTTCCAAGAGTTACAAGACACATCCCGAACTCAAAGAGCACGATTATGCTGCCCTTCAATTCCCGGCTATCAAGCGGACCAAACAGGAAAATACAGCCGACATAGCACAGCAGCCCCTAATCTCTCTTGATGTATATATTACTTTCCAAATGTTAACCCTATTGGTTAGTGTAGTATAGACAGATTGAAAATTGTTCACCAACATAAAGTGTAACGAAGCGTTTCCTGCCTGCCTCACTGGCGTTAAACATGGCAGAACAAGGTTCAAAGTCGAAGACAGGGAACACTAGATTCTCTTTCTTTGAAGATAGCAGAACGGCACGTGGAGTTAGAGAAAGACAGCCTAAGAGGCGAAGAACTGACAGATACAACGAATAGTCCCAAGTCAAAGACAATCTCTCGTAGCAAAAGAATATGTGCTCTAGGACAAAGAAAAGCTATCAGAAAACAATGACTAGCAAGATAGAAAGAGAGAGCTATGCCGCAGCAGAGCAGTCGGGTAACAATGTACTACTTGTAGAATTACTATCTTCATATACAGTTCATGTCAACAATCTCTACGCTCTTAAACTCCAGCATAGGTCTAGGGAACATTGCAGACCTTGTTGTCCATCAAAGCCGGTTCTTTTTGTCGAACTCGTTGTTGTAAACATAACATTGCCTTTGCCTCTTTTTTGTCAGGTCTCTCCATGTAAGATAGCAGAGGTGGCTTACGCGGGAACGAGATAAGATTGCGTCGCGCCAAAGTTGTGTTGTACAATTAAAGTAAAGGTATACGCGGATCAAAACGTCTCTCCAGCGAGGTCTTCCGCAAGACCCTCCAACTCTTCTTGTCTAAAAGGTACCCACAGTCTTTCTGTGCCCATGGCATCTTTCCTGCTTTCAATCATCTGATGATCGTGGAATTCCTTGAGCAGCGTCCTGAAACTAACTTCACTTGTACAAACGAATGCCTCAACAGCTTTGTGGTACAACATGCGGTACTCTACACCTTGTGCAGACTCTGGCAGGACGTTCTTAACCTGTGCAACCTTTTTAGATCTTGGCGTAGCGGTGACCTCATCTTCTTCATCCATATCACCACGCTCCATGAGTGAGAGTGCTAGCTGCTCCATGACAAGGATGCGGAATAGCTCTCGAGCCTGTTCTGGTAGCGACCGTAGAACAAAGCCTACACCGTCTCTTCCACCCACTCGTCTGCCACTACGTCCTAGGAGCTCGTTCACCGTCTCAACCGTATCAATCTCCGCATCGTAGGGTGCGAAGGTTGTGGCATCGTGGAACAGGAACTTGTATTGTGTCTTCATGCCAACATCCCAAAGAAGAGGGAAGCTTGGTGTATCTGCCGTGCACACGAGGTTGATGGATGGATGCGCAGCTAAGCGGCCAAGCATCGACGGCACCGGAGTCTTGCGAAGGTACGGCGAGTCGATGGAATTCAGAATGACGGATACTGGATGCGGTGGCGGGTCGTTTGTAAGACGTTCGAGAATACAATCGAGCAGAAGTGCAGATTGGTTGGGCAACTTCGGTCCTGCCGGCACCGCTGCCGATGCTATGGTCAACAACAATTCTTTCATTGTTGTGCCAGCTGTGTATCCATTTATAACCACAATCTTCGGGGTCTTCTTGGTCCCTTTATACGGCGCAGAGCTAACGAGGTGTTGGTAAAGGTGTGCGGTGAATCGCTCAGTGATGATGCGTTTTGAGCCGTACCCATAAAGGCAGATGTTGAAGCCTTCTTCCAGCTCGAAGATCCATTGATCGTACGCACGACCGTGCAACTCAAGCAGGAACTCTCTTTCAGATTGGTGGCGGTCTTGGTATGTTTGCATCGCTTGGAAGTATTCATCGTGGTTGAGCAGGCTCTGCGCAGAGAGGGTGTTGTTCGAGGTTTTGGTGCCGCCGGGGCGATTCTGCCAAAAGTACTCCTCATGCGGAGGCAGTTCAGTCGGAGGTGTAGGCGAGCGCTGCTTTCGCGGTCGTCCTACCTTTCCTGACCCCTTAGGTCGGCCTCGCCCACGCTTCGAGGGTGTCTCTGGTACAGGTATCTCATCTTGTACCGCTCCTTCTTCACCTTGCTCAGTCTCATCTGCGTCTTCCCCTAAGATATGTTCGGCAAGGTCTTCCTCCTCATCCAATGCATCCTCGTCGCTCTCGTCACCGTTCAGTGTGCGCTCCAATATACGTCTGTTGCTCTTCCTGCGCGCGCTACGGTCTGCGTTGCGAACAATGGTTGGTGTGCCATTTGGCGAGTCTCGTTTTGCGGATTTGGTAGGCGTTTCGAAGACTAGCTTGCGGGCGGACTTTGGCGTCGCGGTTATGCCATCTATCAGGCCAGTCTTCTTCAAGATGGATCGAGGTGTCCCATGCTCGATTAGGCGCTGTGTCCTCCCCTTTCTGGATGGCGTCTGCGCCTCGAGCGGTTCTAGCTCATCAGCAGTATCTTCTGCAAATCGTGCGCGTGATTTCTGCGGTGTCCCCTCGTCGATCTCGTCTGGGTCGCGTCTGCGCTTTGTGCCGACCATGTCGTGTTGTTGGGGAGATGTTTGGGCAGGACAGGGTAACGCGACCTGCGCGACTGGGGGCTTGGCGTGAGGGTTGGGCAACCTTATTTGCAAGGGCTGAGAGGGACGTGTTTATTTCCACTGCTGAATCATGGCTCCTTTGTATTCTTTCCCTGTGCCCATGCAGACTACGCAGAAATAGGCTTTCACTGGTCACAGTCAAGTCGCCGCAAAAGGACAAAAGGACTCGCGTTGACATGTAATTGTCAGTGAGTGGTCCCATTGAATGCACCCATGCACCCACGCACCCGTCTTGTCCAGCATCGTTCGACCTCATCATGCATGCATGCGGACTGCCACAGTGTGCAAACTGTTGGTCCAGGCTACATGCACGCGAGACAGGCAATAGCGTCGAGGAGCCAGATGTCATGCACGATTATGTCAAGCAGCCTTGCTGCGTACAGTACTAGCGCAGCTCGGAACCTGGTCCTGCGAGGTGAGGAGGATGCTCGCGGCCCGTTCATAAGCGGACACTGGGTGCCTCCGCCGGCGGGAGTCACGCCGTGATGGCCTGTCAGACGCGACGAGGTTGTGGTTCACATGGCAGGGCAGATGACAGCTCCATGTGCGATGCTCGAGGACGTGTCTCAGAGCGTGAGACATGTCAGGCTGTGGCTGAGACGGGACTACAAATAGCTGTAGGGCTCCACGGGCTATGCATCCAACAGACGCTGATAGGCGTGGCTTAGGCGAAAATGCTGCCCAGCCAGGATTGTGCTTCTTTGATGATCTCACGCATGCCGGCCGCTCCTTCTCAATTTCCGTCGTCGTCTTCGTCCGCTCCTGCCCCGCACAACCCCAAATCTTCAGCTCCATACTTCTTGCACCCACAACCACGACCACCACAGCGCCCCACCCACCGTCACGAGACTGCCACTGCGACTCCCGCACCACCGACTTGGACAGCCTGGGAGCGCCTTGCCGCGACACGCTCGCCCACCAACGCTGCGCGGCGCATTACCCGCACTGCTGAAGACGCTTCGCGCTCCACGACAGCACATGCCACCATGGACACACGGAGGCGGCCAGAGTACAACCTTGAAATCTTTGCGGATCCGGCGTGCGTGAAGGATGTCGTCAAGGGTGAGTCTCTCTTCCCCCTTCGCACATGTCTGTTTTAAGCACCGGCGCAATCCCGTCCCCCCACCACACGCCTCCCCGCCCGGATAGCGCCGTAGAACACAGTTGACCTGGCTCCAGCCATTCTGCATACCATCTTCTTCCATCGATACTTTACCTCCATCTCTCCCCTGACCCGCGACCTCCTCGACCTTACCCTGCCCGCCATTGACGATGTCGATCTCGAGACACTCATCGAACAGAAGACGTTTGCGCTAGTACGCGCCATAGACAGCACACACCAGCCACGGGGCAGGGGGCAGATTGTAGTGCAGTTCTTTGAGAAGAAGCGCAAGAAGACATCGTACTTTTTCAGCAAGGCCGACGAGGACGTTTGCTGGGAGCAGTGGACGCTGGACGTTACCCTTGCCCAACCGCGGACCGAGACTGGTACGCCTCCTCGCGCTCTTTGCAGAGCCCGTTACTGATCACCGTCATAGACGTACTCAAGGTCCGCCGTGCCATGACCAAATCCCTAGAGAAAGCCGCGTACAAGATCATCGCCATCGTAAACCGAGAGAAAGACCACATTCCACCCATTACCACCACCGATGCCAACCCCTTCCCTTACCAGATCGTAGTCAACCCAAAGTCCGTCAACGAGAACGACTGGCGACCGCGCATCGGTCTTTTCTGAGTCCTATCACCCTGACGCTGACTGTAGTAATAAAACCGACTGTATATACAATGCGCCATGTCATAAGGAAGAGGAGGTTCAACACCGCTTGGGGGTAGTAATCGTCACTGCATGTGACGCGAGAGAGACGGAAAAGTTATGGATTTGTTGCAACAACCACTTGAAAACCGACCGCGCTTCACCCCTGTTCCCCGCCACCACCACCATTACCACCGCCAAAAGCTCCATTGTACAGTGTCCGCTATGTCGGGCAAACCCCCATACCTGAGCCCCATTCTGAACCCGCGGATATCGGGATGTTTTGCGAAGAATACGAGCCTCTGTCGCTCTTGATTGTTTGATTGCTGCTATAGCTACACAAGATACCCAATTCCCCAATGAAATTTTCCTATGCACACCCGCACACGCATCACACATTGAAGCGGATAATAAATGCCACCAGAACCAGCATAAAACATGTAATCCTCTCCATATTCCGACTCGTAGCGATCTTGCGTAAATTATCATACCCAAGTCAATGTCCAACTCATCATACATTAGTCTTCTCATCCCAGTCAACCCACCGCTTGACGACCTCGTCTACCTTCTTGACCCCGTCTCTGGTAGCCTCGACTTCGAACCACTCTTTGTGCGTCTTGCCACAAGCATCACACTGCTTGATGACGCGCTGATCCGCAAGCTCGAGATGAATCAAGCGCTCCACACGATGTGCGTGCGGTACTTTCCTCACGCTGTCAGAGGCAGGGCCGGTATTCGTATTTGATTGGCGCCTAGACTGTGCAGGCGAGGGCTGTGGAGATGGTGTGGAAGAAGAGACGTAGGGGTAGTAGCGTACGAGAGATAAACTGTATCCGCACTGGCGGGTCCATTCATTCATGCGGCGGTGCACATTGTTTGCGCGTCCGATTTTGAGCAGGATAGTGTCTCTCTCCGGAGGAGGGTTTGCGTCTCCAGAACGGGAGCGGGCTGTGTTGGGTTGCTGTCGCTGTCCGCCTTTGACGGAAAATTGTCGCATGACGTCTGACGTCCTTCGGCCTTGATCCGGGCGTGTTGGTGGTACCAATAGCGTCGATGCGGCTGATGATGGTGCGGGACCGGCAGATTCGGGTGTCAGCCAGAAGATGTAGATGTAGCCTTCTTCATCGTGAGGAGAGATGGGCTTTGAGAGTTGTGCGAGTAGCGTAGAAGCAAGCTGTGGTGGTAGTGTATTTGGGATGTATCGTAGCAACTTGGCTGTTTCCGATTCTTCTCTGGTCGTTCGATTAACGGGTCGAGCGGGTTTCTCTCCTAGTGGCTTCCGAGTAGGTGGGTCGTTGGATGGTCGAGACGCTGAAGGTGGCCGCGATGATGAC
Organism: Alternaria panax; assembly: GCA_019702505.1. Lineage (NCBI taxonomy): Eukaryota > Fungi > Ascomycota > Dothideomycetes > Pleosporales > Pleosporaceae > Alternaria > Alternaria panax. The sequence goes on along the minus strand of JAANER010000001.1, from coordinate 4,685,598 downwards.
GGCGGTCTCGAGTTTTGTCCACTCTGTCTTCGGTGGTCTTGCCGTACTCGAGGTGGGTGCTGCGGTCGTTGCTGCATAGGCGACTCCTGTCCATCGTGGTCCGCTGCTGACTTTTCGTCTGTCCGCCTCTTGTGCCGCACAACCTCAGCGTATTCGTCGTCGTCGGCAGACCCGCAGCACAAAGATGCCCAAAAACTCTGCTTTTTCCTTTGCGGTGGTGGCTTCGACGGACGGCGATCTTTGCGTTTTCTCTCTGCCATCACATCACTTGGCACAGACATCAATGGACCTTCCACATTATCCCAAGTAGCTGGCCGGTTGATGCGACGTGGCGGACGGGATCCAGATGTTCTCCTTGCTTGTCTATTGTTCTTCTTCTGATGTGTAGCAGCTTCGTCCGGTTCTCCGAAATCAAGCACACCCAGTCGTTCGACAAGTGTGTCGATACTGTTTCTCTCTTTCAGCGGATAAAGCTGAGTTGCCGGTCCGCTTGTTGCTTGTGTAGCCAACTGCTCAGCCTGGTCTTTGTGCTGCCAGCAAAAGTAGGCAGCGGCGCCAATCTCGTCGTCGTCGCTATCGTCGCCAACGACCGATACTACAGCGATGACACCATTGTCATCAGATGCTTTTGCATCGATGGGACGTCTACAAGGTCGTCCAGATTTGGTGATGCCTTTGCATGTTGTAGCCGGATTCCGCGAATCCGAGCGAGGGATGAGCGACTCTGGTGTTGTTCCTGTGAACATATTGGTGTGCCTGCAGTGGAGTTGCAATCAAGGGGAACTAGGTCAAGGACGAGCTGCCAATATAACACTCAGACGATGCTTGTGTGAATCACTCGCAGGAACCTCCACAGCCTCACCGCCACGTGAAGGGTGGGCTACGCGTGAAATTGGTGCCGATGGCAGTGAACCTCGACTATGGGAACTAGCACTGCAGATGGGGTGTGCCAGCGCATCATGGGCCAGGTCGACGTCGCCTCGACGTGGGCGCGTGGCGGAAAAGAGATGGCGGGTGTCAAAAACGCGAGGTGGGCGCGTGGCGGTGCATGTGGTGCAGCAAGCAAAAAGAGCGTTCGAATGTATGTCGGGCGGGGCCAGCGGCGCTCGGACCACATCCTCAAAACCTTCCCCTTTCCCATCCTCTCTCAACCACCACCATTTACGACGCCTGTGGACTCGCAAAAACAATGGGAGTAGGTTGCATCGGCCGGGAATCGAACCCGGGGCTAGCCGAAACTGTCCTGAGGCGGATGGCAACGGCTAATTTTACCACTAAACCACCGATGCGAGGTTTGAAGCCAACAGAGGGCTGATTGCTTGATGGAAGAATGAGCAAACAGTGAACTTCTATACTTGTGGTATCGAGCAACGAGAATCGAGATGTGGGGGTTTGCAGGTTTTGTAAATTAGCCATGTGGGGTGCAGCATGCCCGACTCTGGAACTAGATAAGCTTGAGCATACCCCGACTCGCGTAACAATACTTTCTCTTCGACTGGATTGAACGGCCATTCCTGCATTCTTGTTGCATCCTGCTGAGAGTGCTGTAGCAGAAGCAGTGCCAATGGATACCTCGTTTGTCCTGACTAGCGCGAAATTCTACTTGTTGAGCAGCAAGCATTGCCTCAAACTGTTGGCCACGCTTGTGCTATGTCGCATTATCGAAATGTCGATGGCGATTCAGCGATATACACTTCGGGAGGCACTCAACGGACCAGAACATCTCAACCTGTTGGATGCAAGCTTTTCTTCGACGTCAAACGCAAAATACACTTAGCGCTCCGCTTCGGAGGTGTTGAACTCCACTGTGTCTAGATCCTTGGAAGGCGCTGGGACTTGTATGTGGTCAACTTTTCCCAGGTCGTTTGCGTTAGAGTGGACGATATTGAGACGGCCATGGTATTCCACATGATCAATTGTTACGTCAACATGACAGCGATTCGGAACACGTTGAGACTCGCTAGTGTAGGCCGCTCGCATGCACCAGACTACAATATCGGCTGGTATGCATCGAACATGGGCATGGGCGTTGGTCACCAGGACACCCTGTTGCCACTCCGAAGGACTTACCGAATCCATCGCCGGCCATGCGCTGTAAGCCTTGCAGTGGTGCCGTTTTGAGAAGTCGATTGCCCAAATAGAAGTCCGGTGCTCTCCATCTGTCAAGGTAAGGTCCGCGTTTAGTAGCGCCTACCAGCAGAAGCCTGTTTTTGGGCCAGCCACCCACAATTTCGGTCGGGTATTTCGCCTGTGGGTATAATAAATCCGGTTTGACATCTGATAGCGATGTACCTGCGGCGTGCGGTCAGTTGTCTGCGCGGTTGGCGAGTCTCTATAGTTCACCTTGTTGAATATCGAATGGAACCACAACAACAACATAAGAACTTGTGGTCATGGTGATTTCTGCATGACGTTTTGCGAGACAAACTCTGCCGCTGAACCATTGGTAGACAGGTTGCCGCAAGACAGTTCATTCTATCATGGCTTGGATCGACATGCGGAGCACGCCCCGGTATTAGCGCGCCACTTCATCGAGGCAGATCCTAGCTGCGATCATGATCTGTCGCTCTTTCGAGACAATCATGATCCTGCTTCAGCCACATTTTTACCACTTTTGGCTCGGCGTTGACCCAACTCCAGATCTTGCCAGTGGATCCTGGGCATAACAGTTATGGTAGTTCGGGATCCAGACGTGCGGTCGTCGCGTCAACGGCTGAAGCATGACGACACTTTGCTTTAATCCTCTGAGTAGCCGTTCGCTGTAGAGCCAGAAAGCGACTGTTCTAGTGATGATGTATGTTGATGTTCTCGTGGATGTTAAAGGCGAGGGTCTCTTCAATTCGTGGTCCATGTATTCATTTTGCTGCTGTGTCACATAAATTTTCTTTTTTCAATCTGGACATTTTCCCTCCCATCATCTTTGGCTCAGGAGCCGTTTTAACGCGATGAATATCAACGTACGCTGCAACTGCTGGAGTTATCAGCATGGAAAATAATACTAACATATTCGTGGTAGGAACCCGTGCAAGGCAAGGCCTTTGCGCTTCCCTTCACGAAAGCTGCCAATCCTAATGCCAATCTTACCGATTCAGATCTTCGTCTTCCTTTCATAAGCCGCGTTCCAGATAACATTCGCAACCACTTCATCGCGATGTGTGGAGAGTTCGTCGGCACTGTTCTCTTTCTGTATTTTGCCCTATCTGGCGCACAAGTCGCCAACAGTATACCGTCTTCCGGAGGCATGACTGTAGCGGAGGCTGGTAGCAACCCCCAGCAGTTGCAGTACATTGCGCTTTGCTTTGGGTTCTCACTTGCTGTAAATGCTTGGGTCTTCTTCAGAATTAGTGGTGGTTTGTTCAACCCAGCCGTAAGTAACTCCGCTCTACTGCACCTCAAGTCGAACAAGTTCACTAAGACCAGTACAGGTCACATTCGGCATGTGTTTGATAGGTGCACTCCCCTGGGTTCGTGGTGGTCTCTTGTTCATTACCCAAATCCTCGGCGGTATGGCTGCGGCTGGCTTAGTCCAGTGTATGTTTCCAGGCGACCTGAACGTTCGAACAACTCTTGGTGGAAACACCAGCATCACGCAAGGTCTCTTCATTGAAATGTTCCTTACTGCCCAGTTGGTGTTTACGATTTTCATGTTGGCAGCTGAGAAGCACAAGGGTACCTTTATCGCACCAGTCGGTATGTAGCTATCAGGTCTTGATTTGGCTTGTTGCAGATGCTAACGTCTTGAAACAGGTATTGGTCTTGCACTGTTCGTTGCCGAATTGTCCGGAGTATACTTTACAGGAGGCTCTTTAAACCCAGCACGTTCGTTTGGCCCTGCTGTTGTCAACCTCGAGTTTGCTCCCTACCACTGGATCTATTGGCTTGGCCCGATTCTCGGTTCCATTATCGCAGCCGGCTTTTATAAGTTCATTAAAATTCTCGAATATGAGACGGCCAACCCAGGTCAGGACATGGATCACGCGGCCAAGATCGAGAAGAAAAAGAACTTACTGCTTGCCGCCGGTATCAATGAGTACGATGCTCACCAGGTAGCTACAGAGCTCACTGAAAAGGCCGCTGTTGCCGAAGCTGGCGGTCCCGATGGTGGGGTCATTGCCAATGGCCAGGGTAGACGTAGTCAAGATGATTGTCCCGGCATGTACGGCACGCAATTTCGCTCCAACTCTGATCTCAGCAAGAAGCGCGGCTCTGGCAGTTCGGAATCAGGATTTGTACAGCCACAACGTCCAATGGCTGTTACTACGGGTAGTCAGATTGGAAGATTTGGCTACCTAGGTAGTCGTGGTGCTGTACCTGGCAACCCCGCACAAGTTAATGCTTTGAGATTGGAGACGAGGCAGGATAGCCCTGCCATGACGACTAACGACGAGCTTTATGCTCCCCTTCAGCATGGCGCTGATGTACCTCTCGGAGGCTCCGTCCTCGATTCCGAGCCTAGACAAAGAGTCAATAGGACACCGTCTAGCTTTGCATGACCATATGAGGTACGATAATCAAACAAAAGATATGGCACGAAGAGATACCCTTGTTACCATGGAGCATGTCCTTGAAGTCTGTTGTTTCATAGATTCTGTATACAATGAAACACTTCAGTCTTCCTTGGAAATTCTGCCTGTTGTCGGTGTGCTTCTATGCGATTGAGTTCTAACGAGTGTGGGCGCCTGTGGCTGTCGAAGCCTCCAAATGTTGGCGTTGCATATGGGGCGTCTGATAGACTTGTCCGTGGTCCATGAGCAGTAGTTGCGAAGATAACGTCTCGACATAGTGAGATCAATCCCGAGACCGCAGGTACGTTGAGTCCATATTGCCAAAGAGTAAGATCGGCTTTGTGGTGAGATTGGGTCTGGCTACAACTCTCTGCACAAGTGATGTCCCAAGGTCGGTTGGGCAAGTTGAAGCGACTACGCTAGTACGAAAACATGTTAGCGTGAAATAAATCCCACCCCACCCGTGACTTCCATATCCAGAGTCTGAGTCCTCAAGATTCGCTATCACTAAATCGCAAACTCCGAACACCAGAATCTGCCTACCATGGCGACGATAACAGTAACAGAGACGCAACACAAGAGGAGGCTGCCAAAGAATGTCAAATTGCCACCCGAGAACGAGCGTTATATGCGTGCATGCGCAGATATCGCCTCAGCACTTATCCAGGACTATGAATCGCAGGCCGATGGCTCAAAACCTAAGAAGGACCTCAACTTAAACTCTCTACGGGGTCAGATCGCGAAGAAGCACTATCTAAAGAGTCAGCCCCCGCTTACAGCGATTATCGCGGCAGTGCCCGAGCATTATAAGAAATACATACTCCCGAAACTCATTGCCAAGCCAATCCGTATGTCGTCTGTTATGATTTTGAGTAAGCGTCGAAAAACTAATGTATATTGTAGGGACATCATCGGGTATTGCAGTAGTGGCGGTCATGTGCAAACCCCACCGTTGCCCACACATTGCCTACACCGGTAACATCTGTGTATACTGCCCAGGAGGGCCAGACTCAGACTTTGAGTATTCAACGCAATCTTACACAGGTTACGAACCCACATCTATGCGCGCCATCCGAGCGCGATATGACCCTTACGAGCAGGCCCGTGGACGAGTCGACCAGATCAAGTCACTTGGTCACAGTGTCGATAAAGTCGAGTATATCATCATGGGCGGCACATTCATGTCACTGCCAGAGTCATATCGGGATGAGTTCATCTCACAACTGCATAACGCGCTTTCCGGATACCAGACCAAGGACGTTGACGAGGCTGTTGCCGCCGGCGAGATGAGTAACATAAAGTGCGTTGGTATCACAATCGAAACACGGCCAGATTACTGCCTGGACCAACATCTCTCTTCCATGCTACGGTACGGATGCACACGTCTCGAGATTGGTGTACAATCCCTGTACGAAGATGTTGCGCGCGACACAAATCGAGGCCACACTGTCGCCGCCGTAGCGAAGACATTTTGTCTATCTAAAGATGCCGGCTTCAAAGTGGTATCGCATATGATGCCTGACCTACCTAACGTCGGTATGGAGCGTGACCTCGACCAGTTCGTAGAGTACTTCTCTAACCCGGACTTCCGGACTGATGGTCTGAAGATTTACCCTACACTCGTCATCCGCGGTACAGGACTGTACGAACTCTGGCGGACGGGAAGATACAAGAACTACACACCAAACGCCCTTATCGATATTGTAGCACGTATCCTAGCGCTGGTACCACCATGGACGCGTATCTACCGAGTGCAGCGCGATATCCCTATGCCGCTTGTTACGTCGGGTGTTGAGAATGGTAACTTGCGAGAGTTGGCACTGGCAAGGATGAAGGATTTCGGCACCTCATGTCGCGACGTACGGACACGTGAGGTTGGTATCAACGAAGTAAAGCATAAGATCCGTCCCGACCAGGTCGAGTTGGTACGTCGGGATTACACAGCCAACGGCGGTTGGGAGACATTCCTCGCGTATGAAGACCCGAAACAAGACATCTTGATCGCCCTGCTCCGTCTACGACAATGTTCAAAGGAGCACACGTTCCGACCGGAGTTGACTGGCCAGCCTTCGTCGCTGGTGCGTGAGTTACACGTCTACGGATCAGCTGTACCTATCCATGCTCGGGATCCAAAGAGATTTCAGCATCAAGGCTATGGTACGCTCCTGATGGAGGAGGCAGAGCGAATAGCTAGAGAAGAACATGGAAGTAGTAAGATTAGTGTCATCTCTGGCGTTGGCGTGAGGAGTTACTATGGAAAATTGGGTTACTGGCTCGATGGTCCATATATGAGCAAGACGCTAGAGCCGCTGTGGGAAAGAGACTGGTAGGTGGGAGACTCCTGACTGTTACACCCTGGTGTTGGTGCATGGGTCGGCCGTCCTAACTTGGACAGATGGATATGCAGGGCTCATGCATACGTACAAATAGCATATATTACGCCAACTCAATGTCTTGCTACAGAAATGTACGAACCTGCCTGTGTCTGCTAAACGCCGTGTGTAAAATTACAATGTACAAGTGCTCCTCGCCTCCCCTCCAAAGGCGCAATGGCGCATGCCTGCCCCGATGCGCTGCCGTCGCATCCAATGATTTTTCCTGATGAAGTTTCATCTTATACTATCGCTCGATCATGATTCGCACGCTGTTCGGGTTCATGACAGGCTTATCGCGCCGCGACGGCTTTCCCTTAGGTGAAGGAAGGCTTGTAGTCCACAGAAGACGAAGAAGCCCTGGAAGCGATTAGCAAGCTGCGATTCTCGTGTTCAGATCAACACGTACAATGTATATGAAGACGGCACCGAATACCGCGCCAGCAACTGCGCCACCGTCCTCGGGGTCTTCATGTCCTCCCATTACGGTACCGCTGTGTCCCTGGAAAATGCGTGTTAGCATCTGTTCTATTCCGTAGCCAAGCGTCCCCAAACGCGAAAGTAGAGTTCGAGATGTTCGCAGATGCTTGGTGCTTGGGCGCGCGGTAGACGTACTTTGAACAGCGCTCCGATCGTGGAGAGAATGACGATGGCGAAGAGGGACACGACGATGCTATCACTCCATTAGCTTCCTTGCTCCTACCATTTCTCCTAGAGCATTTTGCGCATACCATGTCCAAGCATTCATCGCGGAAACGACGGGCTTTACCATGATGGGCGAGTTGTAGCTTCGGTATCGCTCGGAGGCGGCGGCGCTTATCGGCGGTGGCGGCGGCGCTTCGATCGTAGTATCGTGAGATAGTTTGCTACCTGTATTGGCGATGTCGAGGAGGATATAGGAGAAGATGGAATTCGGAGGTGGTCGACGTCGGTGGTGGCAGCTGGAAGAGGTGCCTAAGCCATCGTCATGTCTTGCGACGCCCTAGGTCCAAGCGCTGCACCAGATGCAAGTAGATCGGGAACTTCCCGAACATCGACTTGTTCTTCTCCCATGCGCGCCCAAACGTGCTCTTTCATTGCCATAGAGATACACCATAAACACTATGTCGAATAGAGTATGTTTCCTTCAATATTTCCAACGACATTCGACACTTGATCTATAATCATGCCCAGGCGTGCCCGAGTGCAGACTTTGGTAGCCTGTGGTATGAGGAAGCAAGGCCTCCTACAGCACTAAGCCAACCGCCACCTGCATGATGAGATAGGAGTGTAACTTTATAGTTTCAAACGCATTTCGACAATTGCTATAAAAGGCCGTTGCGCGTTCGCCGACTGGTTCCTAGACGCTGTGTTTCTGGGTCACCCACACGACCAGCTATATAACAAAAGTCACCCAAAAGCCAGAACATCAACCCAAGTTGATAAACCCATAAGACTAACACCACTCCATTGCTTGAAAAACAAGCTTCGAGACCATATACATGACGACCGTCGCCTACTAGTGACTGAATACGAAGAGACAAGGCTCCAAAGATACATCGTCTCTGCGTACTGAAGATTCGAGAGAGTAGTGATACCCGGGTCAGAATCATGCTTCACTTCGACAGATACCAACGTAAGGACTCAAAGGTTGAATTACTTGTAGAAGGAGCGATCCCTGGGAAAGAAAAGTTTACTAGTCGGTATGATGTGTTTGTTGTGATTACCCCGTGGTACAAAAATGTTATGATGCATGACGAGAACTATCAAAAAGACGACTTTTTTTTCGTAGGAAATCAACCCTGCAATAAGAAGCACTGGCGGAAGAAGACTACGAGCTCTGGCGCAGCGATCGATATGGTGATACTGATTGCTACATTTTGACGTATTCATACGATAACACATACAACACATGTGAGGACCCATTTTGCTGGAGGATCGTAAGATTGCGGTCGATCGCTGCCCTGTACCAAGTGTCAATAATGTCTACCCATATTACCAGATCAGAGTATATACGTGATCCTTCTCGTTTTTAGCAACGTAGATAGACATTTTCCTCTGACCCTTCAACTCCTCATCCTCCCAGTACGTGACATTGGAGGCCTCACTGAGTTCACCCCATGCCTCTTGATCGTGCTTCGTTACCACCTCCAATTGTGGGCTGCCGATTTGAAAATTTAGCTATTTGACCTGTAGTCGATGCTGGATCACTTCGCTTCTGTTGACGATGCTGAGGCGATAGCGCAACGTCCCAGTCCTCAAGGTGAGCGATAGGGCGAAGTTTTACCACGGCTAACTCGAAGTAATCTCGGATCAGCAGGCTCGACCGTTTATGATCGGAGATTCGATGGCCCCAAAGTTTCTGTCTCCGGCGGCATATCGAGAGACGCGAAAGCATCTCAGTGCGAGTTTTCAGATCAGTATTGGCTACAACTGTACGTTCAAATACAGATGCATCGATATTCTGCCGTAGTGTGTGCCGCTAATCAGAACAATAGGCTTTGGACAGCGTCCGGGGAAGGCCTCCTACGAGACTGTACATGTTCATCATATACAGCACAAGAGGTCCACGAAGACACTGTTTGCATGTCACTAACCGTGTCTTATCCCTGAATTAGCGTGATGCATGAGCAATAGCTGGAAATATTGTGATCACCTCTTAAATCGTTCCTCCTAAATGTACTAATTCTGCTTCCTTCAATGAAGGAGCGATCTCATGCGTGATGAAGGGCTGCACATGCGACGGCGGGGTGGCAGTCAGCGCTAGTCCACAAAGAGATGAGATCAGGCTAATCACGTGCTTTCGTCACCGAGACGCGACGCGTCTTCCCCACCTCATCCGACGGATGTGGCAAGCTTGAAGTGATGAAATGTACATACACGAGCTAGTGTTACACAAGACGATCGATCTGCGCAGTTTTCCTCGCAATCCTTGCCGTCCTTGAGCTCTGTCCCTGAATTTGCCACCGGAGGCGTGAACGCGCGACAGGCTATCGGCGCGAAAGAGCCAGGGGTACATCTGCCCTTCTACACTTAGTGCTTCTTATCATCTCACCCCTCCGTCGAGGCTACAGTCTTTCATTTAATCTGTTCATCACCCTGTGTTCGCTGCGCGTTCCTCGATCTCAGTCGCAAACTCACTTGCTTTTCCTTTCTATCAATCGATCGTAATGGTACCTCGGCGATCAACCCGCAAGTCGACCGGTGTCGCGAGTGACGTCGCCACCGCGCCTGCACCTGGTATGTAGAGGCTGTTTCTGGCTCTCACTTCTGTTTAAGCAGTGATTGCTGTGCCTCACTTTAGTGCTAACGCGATCACAGCCGTGGTAGACTCACCTATGGCTGATAGCCACCACAAACAGAAGCGCACTCGCGCCTCTCGATCATTCGTACCGGACTCCTCCGACCACGAGACGGACACGGTCGAAGTCGAAGCGCCCAAACCATCCGCCAACAGCCGCCGCGTTCTAAAGGAAGTATTGATTCCCATCAAGTCGAAGAAGGCACCTGCCACTCGCGGACGGCTTGCAGGACTTAACGCACAACAAGCAGAGCAAGAAGGCTCAACTGGCTCACCTTCTTTGGAGAACTCAGATTACGAGACACCGGGAACCAGCATCTCGACTACGCCAGCTGTCTCAGTCAATCGCGGCAAGATGCACGCCCGTAATCGGCTGCACAAGGCTACGGCGCCTTCGCAAAGTATATCATCCAAACGATCTCGCAGTACCATTCTAGACTCCGACTCCGAGGACATGACGCTCGACATGGACGCTGAGATTGCTTTACAAATGCAGTTGGAGGATGAGGAAGACGCACCACACAGTAAGCGTCAGAAGATTGAGGATGACGAAGATGAAGATATGCTATCGGAGGATGAGCCAGTAGTATCTTCGCGTCGCAAGAAGGTGCCTGCATATATTGGTAAGGGAAAGGGGAAAGCTAAGGTCGAAGACATCTTCAGCGACAACGATCGAGAGTCATTGATAGATGAGCTGTCTTCACCACCATCTTACAAAGGCAAGGGTAAGGCCAAGGCCCGAGAATCTTCAGCAAAGCGCGGTCGCTCTGCACGCTCCAGTGCGAAGAAGAAGGGAATGTTCACGGAGGAGGACTTCCTTGATGACGATGAGTCTGATGGCGGAGAATTTCGTCCAGATTATGTAGACGACGCCGACTCTCTGCTCGATGATATTGAGACACCGATGGCTAGCGACAGCGATGAGGAGCCCCTGATGAGGACGAGCGCGCGGGCGAAGAAGATTATCGCGGCGAATCCCAAAGCAGCTGGAGGTCGGAAGAAGAAACTCACCCGAGGCGAGAAGGAGGATGCTGTTGGTCGTCGGGCTAGATTTGCACACATTGCGGACAAGTGGGAGCGGAAGCGCGCCATGAACCGTGAGCGAGCAGAACAACAGCACCCAAAGCTGCGTACTATGTGGGATGATCTGAAGAAGATCCCGGTCCTCGAGGTTCAGAAGGCAGAGCAGCCAGAGTCTATCACCCGACGACTCAAGCCATTCCAGCTTGAAGGCCTCAGCTGGATGGTCCGGCAAGAGAAGACCCACTACAAGGGTGGGCTGCTCGGGGATGAGATGGGGATGGGTAAAACCATTCAGGCTGTCTCTCTCATCATGTCCGATTACCCCGCAAAGCAGCCAACGCTGGTCTGTGTCCCACCGGTCGCTCTAATGCAATGGTCCAACGAGATTCGCGAATACACGGACAACAAACTCAAGGTTCTGGTGTATCACGGCACGAACGCCAAGTGTAAGAACCTGTCGATCAAGGAATTGAAGTCTTATGATGTAATCATGGTTTCGTACAACTCCCTGGAATCGCTGCACCGCAAAGAAACTAAGGGATGGTCCCGCGGTGAAGACATCATTAAGGAAGCATCGAAACTCCATGCTATTCATTACCACCGCCTTATCCTGGATGAAGCACACAGCATCAAATCTCGTAACACTGGCGTAGCCAAAGCTTGCTTTGCCCTGACTAGCAACTACAAGTGGTGCCTGTCCGGGACGCCGGTTCAAAACCGCATTGGAGAATTCTTTTCCCTCCTCCGCTTTTTGGAAGTCCGTCCATTTGCCGACTACTTCTGCCGTTCTTGCGACTGCGAGAAGCTGCACTGGGCTACTGACGATAGCCACATGTGTCTTGCTTGCAACCATGGTGCGTCTGAGCACATCTCAGTGTTCAATCAGGAGCTGCTCAACCCAATTACTGGCGACGATGTACAACTTCGCGAGGATGCTTTAACAAAGCTTCACTTGATCACCGCTCGCATCATGTTGCGACGTATGAAGCGCGATCACACCAACTCCATGGAGCTTCCAATGAAGGATATCATCATTCATAATGAGTTCTTCAGTGAGGTAGAGCGCGACTTCTCCACATCGATCATGTCGAACTCTTCTCGTAAGTTCGATACGTACGTCGCACAGGGCGTCATGCTTAACAACTACGCCAATATCTTTGGTCTCATTATGCAAATGCGACAGGTTGCGAACCATCCTGATCTGCTGCTGAAGAAGAACGCGATAGAAGGTGCTGGCAATGTCTACGTGTGCAACATTTGCGATGAGCCCGCTGAGGATGCAGTACGTTCTCACTGCCGCCACGAGTTCTGCCGCGCTTGCATCAAGGACTTTATGGACACTTGTGAAGCGTCTGGTACTGAAGCGGATTGTCCTCGCTGCCACATCGCCCTGTCTATCGACTTCGAGCAGCCTGAGCTTGAGCAAGATGAGGACTCTGTCAAGAAGACGTCTATCATCAATCGCATCAAGATGGAGAACTGGACTTCTTCCACCAAGATCGAGATGTTGGTATACGATCTCTACAAGCTCCGCAGTAAAAAGCAGACACTCAAATCCATCGTCTTCAGCCAATTCACATCGATGTTGCAGCTCATTGAGTGGCGTCTGCGTCGCGCCGGTTTCAACACAGTCATGTTGGATGGTAGCATGACGCCTGCCCAACGCCAAAAGAGCATCGACCACTTTATGACGAACCCGGATGTTGAGGTCTTCCTTGTCTCCCTCAAGGCTGGTGGCGTCGCTCTTAACCTTACTGAAGCCTCTAGGGTATTCATCGTCGACCCGTAAGTGCTACTATTAGCGACATGTTCTTGGAATTCGCTAACAACTGTAGATGGTGGAACCCAGCAGCGGAGTGGCAGTCTGCCGATCGATGCCATCGTATCGGCCAACGTCGCCCTTGTGTGATTACTCGCCTCTGTATCGAAGACAGTGTAGAGTCGCGTATGGTTGCGCTCCAAGAAAAGAAGGCGGCTATGATTGCTGGCACTGTCAATAACGACAAGGTTGCCATGGATCGCCTGAGTCCTGAGGACTTGCAGTTCCTGTTCCGCGGTACCTAATTGCGGGTGTGTTTCCTTGTCTTCATGGGAGTTCGCCGTATCGCGGAGTGTATGGGTAGAGGGTTCTGGGCCGGCACACTACAGTCATGAGGCGTTTGGTGGTCAGCAGCACATGATGTTGCATTCCTTCTTGAGGCTACGGGACTACCGGCGTTGCACATATGGAGCGCAGTCTAAATGTGATCTGATGCATAGCGCAGTCGTGATTTTCGACACCTTCTAAAGTAGACCCTACTCGTTCAAATCATAGCATAATACAGAGTCCAGTATCTGCATCTTGCCGCATGTGACTGTTTAGAGTTTCCGGTTGACCGCCTTCTTACTAGTCATATATACTGTTAATGTAAGATCCATGTAGGCAGTTCTTTAGCGTGGTGACCGCGCGGATGACGTCGGTCCCAAGCTGCTCACCCTGGACTCATAGGTACGACTGGTAGTACAATCTCAGGCACAACCACATTCTGCGTAACTCAGTAGATACAACAAGATGTGCAACACATTATCGTCTTCGACAGCTGCATGGTACATCGTTCGTTGAGCACTATTGTTGGGCAGCTTACCGTTGCAATCAGTCGCCTGGACTCTTACTATTGGGATCACCACCGCATCAACCACAACAACAGTACTCCAACAAAACGTCGTACGATCTTTAAAATACCCCAGTCTCACATTGTCAATATGTAAAGCGCATCCGCGGAACCGAGGAGATGTTCACAAAGCTATGTTGTAGCGGTGTTTGTGGTACGTAATTTTACGTAAAGCCGAACTTGTTGCGCGTGAACTTTCGATTCAGATCGTCGCGCATGTGCCAGGTCAACGTCAGGGCAAATGCGCGTGTTTGTGCAATTCAAATCGTGAATGAGCGGAGAGAGGCACCGTTCCTTGACGCTGGATCCGGGAATAAATGGCGCGATGAGGGACATTGGTTGCGTGAGTGCTTCTGCAGTCCGCTCCAGATACCTTGAAGCTTAGATTCTTATACTTCGTAGACGTTGTCGATCTGTTTGCTTGTCTTCTTTGTACTTTGACCGAGGACTCCGTTTGATTCTGAATTTCCCTGGACACTATGAGTGTCTTCTCCGGTGCCAGAGGATGGGATCTTGATATCGATCGCTACCTTAATCGCATCATTCCTCCTTCATCGCTGCACAAATTTCCGACGCCGGTATCGAGGTTTCTCGGGTACAGGAAAGAACCACGACAAGATGTTGGGAACATACTTGGAGCGTTCTGGTCGTTGTTGGGCGCCTTTTGTGGTCTGGCGGTTGTAGCAGCGGTCTTTAACAATACGGATAGTATACAATGGCATCAGCCACCAGCATTGATCGCTTCGTTTGTACGTTACTCACGGCTGAGGCAGTAGTGCTGTGTTGTGCTAACCGGGTATCCAGGGCGCCTCCGCAGTCCTCGAGTATAACTCTATACGCTCACCACTCGGCCAACCCCGCAACGCCCTGCTAGGCCACAGCATCTCTGCACTTATTGGCGTTGGCGTATCCAAGTTGTTCCAATACCACCCAGATTACGATTCCATAAAATGGATCGCAGGCGCCATAGCATGCGGTTGTGCGTCTGCTGTCATGCTCTTGACCAACACCGTACACCCTCCGGGCGGCGCATCCGCAGTGCTCGCAGCGACAGAGCCTGTCATTACGGCCATGGGTTGGTATTTTGTTGGGCTTGTTCTCTGGGGTACCACTCTTATGGTCATTGTTGGACTTGTTGTCAACAACATACAAAGACAGTTCCCGATATACTGGTGGACCCCTTTAGATTTGCGAAAGGCGAAGATCGAAGATGAAGAGGTTATGCCAGATGCGACGGGCGGTCTAGAGCCAAGAAAGACCGCCGAGCATCAACACCATGATCAAATAGGAGATAGGATAGAGATAAACGGTGCGGAGGTCGTACTACCAGACGATATGAGTCTGAATGTGGAAGAGACAAGAGTACTAGAGAAGCTACGAGAGAGGTTACGAAAGAGAGTAGATGATGAGAGAGGACGAAGGGACATGGAGACAAAAGACGCAGACAGTATAAGGAGTAGTACTGAGTTCACCATGGTGCCGAGCAACAGTGGGAGCAGCCAGACTGGTATATAGCACGGGCTTATCGTTGTTGAGACTGGTAGAGATAAGAACCAGGTATGGCGATCGTCGCTTTTCCGAGGAGTATCCACAATGCTCAACAACCAAACACATGATACCCAAGACCAACGATACTAGGGTTGAGCAACTAAGCTTCTCGCGTTGTGGAATTCTAGACAGCAAGTAGTCACTCGACACCAGAATTTTCTTCCGAGACGTGAATCTGCCGACCCCTTGTTAGAGGGCACATGGCGCAGTACTACTTAGGTACATCAGACCGAGAGCAGACTTGTGTCAAATACAAATGCAGACGGCCTTTGTGCCCCGGAATATGAACACAATCTACCTGTTGCATGGCTTGGTTTTCCAGCGAAACACACGTGCAGCGGTGTCAGCGGTCAGCCCAACCGCTGAGCGCCTTACTTGCCCTATGATGGTGGTGGGGGGAGCGCTCATTGGACGTGCGCAGCCTTCGCCACAGGTAAGAAATTTGATTCACGGGGTCGCATTGTTTGGCCAGCCCTGACGATTTCGTACTCTTATATTTTCTATTTCTATATCACCTGCAGCGCTTCAGTACTCCACTCGCTTTCACATCCGAGTGCTACGCCTCGAAGAGAACGTGAAACAGAACCTTTGGGTGTCGACAATCGATAAGAGACTTAGCGGGGCACAGATTGACGTTGGTCCTACCCTACGAAATTTCCTCCTTGTTCCACCACCCCAGAGTCTTTATTCATACACTACTAAGACACCATGGTCTCCGCCTCAAAAGCCGCCCGCCAGGCGAAGCGCGCCGCCGACGGCGATGCGAAGCCCAAGAAGACGGCCACGTCCAAGCTGTCGTCCAAGGCCAACTCCAAGAACGCCTCCAAGGCCAACTCTGAGAACGGCGACGAGGCCGAGGATCTCGAGCTGAACGAGGAGGTCAAGAAGCTCACCATGCAGGAGGACAAGCACGGTTTGTCCGACCGCGTCACCACTGGTGTGCTCGCCTCGCTCGAGCAGTCGCGTGATGTCAAGATCATCTCTGCATCGCTCGTCTTCCACGGAAAAGTCCTCTTCAACGACTCCACCCTCGAGATCAACTACGGCAGGCGATACGGTCTGCTCGGAGAGAACGGCTGCGGAAAGACGACTCTTCTCAAGGCCATCGACAAGCGCGAGTTTCCCTTCCCAGAGCACATCGACATCTACCTGCTGAACCAGGGTGCCCCCAAGACTGAGCTGGGTGCCTTGGAGTGGGTCGTTCGCGAAGCCGAGAACGAGTTGGCCCGTCTCGAGAAGCTGGCCGAGGATATTCTTGAGAAAGATGGTCCCGAGAGCCCTCTTCTCGATGACATCTACGAGGTACGTACTGCCGTCACGTCGAAGCAAAGCAACCCCACTGACTCTTCACCAGCGCCAAGAAGACATGGATCCGTCGACCTTCCACACCCGCGCATCCCTCATTCTGACTGGTCTCGGCTTCAACAAGGTCACCATCAACAAGAAGACAAAGGACATGTCCGGTGGATGGCGTATGCGTGTTGCGCTCGCCAAGGCGCTGTTCGTCAAGCCCGCCCTACTGCTGCTCGACGACCCCACTGCTCATTTAGACTTGGAGGCCTGTGTGTGGCTTGAGGAGTACATGAAGAAGTGGGAGCGCACCCTGGTTCTCGTATCCCACTCCATGGACTTCTTGAACGGTGTCTGCACAAACATGATTGACATGCGTCAGAAGAAGCTCCTCTACTACGGAGGTAACTACGACACATACCACAAGACTCGTACCGAGCAGGAGGTCAACCAGACCAAGGCCTACGAGAAGCAGCAAGACGAGATCAAGCACATCAAGAAGTTCATTGCTTCCGCTGGTACTTACGCCAACTTGGTCAGGCAAGCAAAGTCTCGCCAGAAGATCCTGGACAAGATGGAGGCCGATGGTCTCATCGAGCCTGTTGCCGTTGACCGTGTCTTCACTTTCCGTTTCGCCGACGTCGAGAAGCTGCCTCCACCTGTGCTGTCGCTCGATGACGTTTCCTTCTCTTACTCCGGCGATGCAAAGGACAACCTATACGAGAACCTCGACTTTGGTGTTGACATGGACTCCCGAACGGCTCTTGTCGGACCCAACGGTGTTGGAAAGTCAACTCTCCTCAACATCTTCACCGGAAAGCTCAGTCCCACATCTGGTGTTGTATCGCGCCACACTCACTTGAAGCTTGGTGTGTACAGCCAGCACTCTGCTGAACAGCTTGACCTCACCAAGTCTGCCCTTGACTTCGTCCGCGACAAGTTCCATCACATCAGCCAAGACCTCCAGTACTGGCGTCAACAGCTTGGTCGATACGGTATGACTGGTGAGGCGCAGACCTCAAAGATGGCCACTCTCTCCGATGGTCAAAAGTCCCGTATTGTCTTTGCTCTACTCGCTATTGAGGGGCCTAACATGTTGTTGCTCGACGAGCCTACCAACGGTCTGGATATCCCAACTATTGACAGTTTGGCCGATGCCATCAACGCCTTCAGCGGTGGTGTTGTCGTTGTTTCCCACGACTTCCGGTATGTTTCAATCTCGACTTCATAATCGATCAATCCGCTAACAGCCAACAGATTGCTTGACAAGATTGCAAAGGACATCATGGTTTGCGAGCACAAGACCGTCCGCCGATGGGACGGAAGCATCGGCGAGTACAAGAACCATCTCCGTAAAAAGATGGCGTCGACTGGTGCTCTCTAAGCGGATCTTGAGAAAGCAGTTTCGCAAGTTGCATGCGTCCTTCGAGTTGCGGAACGCAGGTACAATAAAAAGTAATGGCCTTAGAGCAGGTTTCATGATACCTCTGCAGTAGGCTGGTAGCTCATCGCTACCTGCGTCAGTGTCGTTCTGCATGGGTAGAGACATCTGGATTATGCTTTATGATGCATTGGGTCTTAGAGGAGTTTTAGAGTTGCCTTACGATCAGAATGATATCGCATAGAACATATAATATCGTTGCCGTCGTTGTGAAGACTGCTCGTGCTAGCTTAACAAATATACATATGGTTGACATCATATATAGAGGACTTTCGGTAGTCTGCTGTAGTCCGGCAAGCGCAGATCGAAAGAAGAATGTCGAACCGCTACTTGCAAGCAAGAGCGTGCACGCGGCTATCGGTTGTCGAGTGTTCAGCACGTGCCGATGGGTGAGCTATGAGCTGTGACGAGCACCCCCGCAAGCTCCGCGATAGTGGAGCTTGAACATGTACACCAAACCTCCCATTACCATACTTGCAGACAATCACTCTCCCAAGCTTCTATTCTCGCTACATTTATTAGAAATCAAAACAACTCGAGACGTAGCGGCTGTTGCAAGAAGAGTGTTCTTCCACTGGGATCTGCCATGGCGGAACTTACAAGCACGAAGCTCAATGCGGAGTCGCATCTACTCCTAGTAAAGGCTTCCGGGCTACCCAGGCGTATATGCATTACATACTGACACGACCGTAGGATCAGCCTCTTCTCCGCATGCCCTACGAGCTCTCCAGACGCAACTTCAAAAACGCCCAGCGCGTCATCGAGCATTCCTCCAACAACCTCACCACCTCTCTAACCGCCGCCACCAAAGCCGCCAACAAAGCCGCCTCCCCAGAAGCCACACTCGACTCCCTCGACTCCATGATAAGCAAGATGCAGGGCCTGAAACGTAAGCTAGAAAACCTCCACGAGGAAGAAACACGTATCCACCGCTCCGCAAAGGCGCGCTTACAACATCTGCAAGACCTTTACGAAATCCAGAGCCTTGTCGACGTCAAGTATGACGAGTGGTCGCGCACGCGATTAAGCCGTCTGCTCGTTGATTATCTGCTTAGAGAAGGTTATGCGGAGAGTGCGGCGTGTTTGGCGAAGAGTAAAGGGATTACAGAGCTCGTGGATGTAGATGCGTTTGTGGCGTGTCATCGGATTGAGAAGAGTTTAAGAGAGGGGATGAGCACGTCTTTGGCGCTTGAGTGGTGCAAAGAACATGGCAAGGAACTCAAAAAGGGGGGTAGCATGTTGGAGTTTGAGCTCAGACTACAGCAATATATCGAGTTGGTCAGGCAGGGGCATGAGGCAGGCTTGAGTGGTATGGATGGGTTGGAGATGCAGGATGACGGTACGAACGGGGTTAGTATTGGCGGTGGAGGCGGAGAAACAAAGCTAGTCGAGGCGAGGGCGCATGCAAAGAAATACCTTAGTACGAGTGGGGATTTTGAATTGATGAGGAGGGCGGCGGGCATGTTGGCGTATAGGCCTTGGGATGAGGTGGAGCCTTATGCAGTAAGTTCCTCGAGCTGATGTATCTCTGCATTTCTAACAACTTGATCTAGTCTCTCTACTCGGCTTCGCGATGGTCACACCTCGCCGACGTCTTTGTCCAGACGCACCACAACCTCTACGCCCTGCCTCCGCGACCGCTCCTCCACGTCGCCTTGAGCGCTGGTCTCTCCGCTCTCAAGACACCCGCTTGCCATTCCGCCTACACACCCTCTTCCACAAATGCCGCCTCGTCTACTACAACCGTCTGTCCAATATGTAGCACCGAGCTCAATGAGCTAGCGCGCAACGTTCCCTACGCTCTCCACACCAAATCCATTGTTGAAGATGGACCTGTGGTACTGCCAAACGGTCGCATATATGGCTCTGAGAAGCTGCGTGTTTTCAACGAAAAGGTTGGAACAGAAGAAGGCTTCGTAAGAGATCCAGCTGGCGGACTAAGCGGCGAGAGATGGCATGAGAGCGAGGTCCGGAAAGTTTACGTCATGTGATGTTTTCTCTCTTTTTCACCCTCCAACAGCACCTGTATCATTATCGGGTCTAGCGTGGCGTTCTGATGTGTGCATCTACCCGGCGCGGTATGGGTCTGGGTCCTTGGTTCTCTCAATGTGATAAAGTAGTATCTCGAAGTCTTCGCGGTTGAGCAAGTTCAACAACCGCTTTTCGCTTGACGTGTGAGGTTTTACTTGACCAATCTTGGAAACGTTGTTCGAAGGTGTTCGGACCACGAATCCCAGGCTCACTCATCATCGTCTTCCTCCATTGCCCTCTTCATTGCCTCTTTCTGGCTCGGTAAACGTCCACCCCTTCCCACCTTTGCCTGCCGCGCCATTTCCTTTTCCTCATCGCTGTCAGCGACAAGCGGTATTTTTTCAAAAACGAACATTCGCGCAGCTCTGTCTTCGCCCTTCCACCCCGTCTCCATAGCCCCCAAAGTCCTCACATGATGATAACCTGGATACTGCTCCCAATCAAACTTCCAGCTCTCCACGACCCTCAGCCCAGCATGTCTTGCCAGATCACGAATGTTCCATAATGTATAAGGCTCGCCCTCGAACAGCGTCACGATGATTTTTCCACCCATGCGTAAAAATGGCCGTATTGTCTGCTGGGGAGCACTACCTTTCTCCTTGTCTGCTTCTTGGTTTCGCAAGATTTGTAACCGCCGTTTCTGGTTTGACGTGTCGAGGCAGGACTTGAAGAAGGACACTAATAGGGCCTGGTTCGCGCGGACTTGTCTGTTCACGTCGGTGGAAAGACCGCCTGTGTGGGGGAACATGAATGCGATTGTATCCCAGCCCTCGTTGTCGTCATCTTCATCACGTTTACACCGTAAATGTTTGTAGCTTGAGAGCTTGGTTGCGTCGATGTCATGATGGAGAGGTACCGGCGGCGAGAGTGCCGAGACTTCGGCTTGTATCCCTTTGAAAGAAGGGTACTTGCTATGGAGATCTTCTTCGTCGTCGTAGCTTGTTGCGGTTACATTCGCGCAGCCGTGTTCTATAGCTAGGGAGCGGGTAAAACTGAAGTCGCCTTCGCCGACAAGCAGTATGTGGTCGTACTCGCCAAATGGAATTGCGTGCTTCTGCGAAGGCTGTACATGGGCGGGTGCGGTGGTGGACGCAGTTGCAGCTGCGGCTGGTGCGCTCATCTTCCCGTGTTTCTTCTTCGCGGGTATCTGCGCAGTAGGTCTCGCCTCAGCGGCTGCTTTCGCGTTCTTTTTCTGAATCGCAAAAATCTTCTTGTCACCTTCACGTTTGAGCTCACGGCGAGCGCGCTTGGTCTTTGTCTTCGACATGTTGTGCTTGCGATTGTTGGACGATTAGATGCGCTTCGGAGGTTTGCGGGGAACGAATCTTGGACGAAAATCTTGAGCTTGGACCATACTGTCAAGCAGGGTTCAGGATCTGCATGTGAAAAGAGGGACCGAGAAACATGGGTAATGCCATGTATACAGAACGCAGTCCGTCAGTTATGCAGTTGTTTTTCAGATAGATGCAGACATCATGAATTTCTCGAATGACTAGAATGTACAATGGACCTGATGCAGCAACCGCGATCTGCAAGCCGGCACGTTCAAACAGTTCAATGAAACATGATTACAACCGCTTATATCAAGTCGCGCTTGACAAACTGGTCGTAGAGAGATGATCCAAGCTTGGCGGGGGAGCGCTCGACGGTGACACCAGCAGCCTCAAGCGCGGTGATCTTGGAGTTGGCATCACCCTTCCCGCCGCTAACAATAGCACCAGCGTGACCCATTCTCCTGCCTGGGGGCGCTGAAATTCCAGCAATGAAGCTGACAACGGGCTTATTGGCAGTGTTGTACTCCTTCAAGAAGTCTGCAGCATCCTCCTCTGCAGTACCACCAATCTCACCAATCATGATGATACCGTCAGTCTCCTCGTCCTTCAAGAAAACGTTCAGACAGTCGATAAAGTTGGTTCCGGAGAAGGGATCACCACCGATACCGACGACCAGCGACTGGCCAAGGCCGGCTTGGGTGGTCTGGTTGACGGCTTCGTATGTAAGGGTTCCGGAACGGGAGACGATACCGACGCGGCCACGCTTGTGGATAAAGCCTGGCATGATACCAATCTTGCATTGGCCCTGTTGAAGTCAACAACACGATCCGACTGACGGAATTTGGCAGAGGACGTACGGGAGCGATAATCCCGGGGCAGTTGGGGCCAACCATGCGAGACTTGTTCTGGGTCTTGAGCATATCTGTGATGCGGACCATGTCTACGTCTGTCAGCTTCTGTGTTGTACAGTGTGTCAATGTGTTCCATACCGTGTTGTGGGATACCCTCGGTGATGCTGTTGGTTGTAAGTCTCCACATACCCAAGTTTGACATGTACACCTACGTCACAATCAGGGGAACCTCTGCGTTGATGGCCTCCTCGATACTGGCAGCGGCGACCGGTGGGCTGCGGTAGTGTCAGCTCACATAGTCGGCATATGGCTGTGAGGGTGTCTAGCGTACGGAACGAAGATGGCAGTAGCGGAAGCTTGAGTCTCCTTCATGGCCTCTGCTACGTTCTTGAAGACGGGTAGTCCAAGATGCTCGGTGCCTGCCTTCTTGGGGTTTGTTCCGCCAACAACCTTTGTGCCTGCCGTCGCGTCAGTCCTCCCCCTCACAGGTTTATGTCAGCGGTTCTGTTGGGCGCATACCGTATTCAATCGCTTGTTGTGCGTGGAAGCTGTTCCTGCATTAGCATCTCTTCCCATTAAAGAATCTTGCAGTCCCACTCACGTCCCCTGCTTTCCAGTGAAGCCCTGGAACAGGACCTTGGTGTCGCCGTTGATGCGAAGGTTCTTAATCGTCTCGGCGTATTGCGAGGAAGCGGTCGCATACTGCCTGGTAGCGGCCTTGGAGAGCGCAGAGCGCATCGGTTGCCGGATTGCCTGCATCGTGACGGATATGGTGGTCACGAACGCAACTCTGGGGATTTGAACGGTATCGCGGGTCGGTTTAGTGGTGGTTAGCGGTCTGAGCGAAGCTGCGACATAGCGGGAGTTCTTCGGGGGAGCTTGGCCAATCTAAAATCTCGTGCCAGGGTCCGTCCGCGCCCGACAACCCCACGAAAACAACTCGTTCATGAACAACTCTTACAGATGAGATGGAATCTCATCGCATGCAGTGAGTGGATGAACGAACACACTTTGGGCTGTTTTGGTCAGCATGGGTATATGTGTGTTGCGAATACCACTTGTTTGTCAAATTGACATTACCAGCCATCCATGGAGGTACGCACTGCAATTGCGATTTCAACATTCAACCATGTTACATTGCACGTTTCGCGATAGCTAGATGTCTACGACGAGCACACAAAGTGACAGACAAACTGCGAATCAACGCTTCCGCTTGTAGGTTTGCCATTGCTCCATCTACTCTTACTGTACATTTCTTGACGCGCTGAACCATGTCTTTGACTGATGATGGAGGGATGTGTCTCCTAGTTGTCGACTTCACAGAGCCAGCATGGGGAAGTGTTAATGCAGTACACGCAATGTGTCGTGAGGCGTAGTCGACTCTTAAATGTTCTACACGTTTTGTACACAGCAGATGCAAACCTGCACTTAGTCGTTGAGCTTGCCATAGAACGGGATTCCGATAGCTTGGAGAAGCAGACGTGCGTCCTTGTTGTTGGTAGCATCTGTTTGGATGGTGATGTGGCAACCAGGAATCATCTTAGGTGGGTAGCTGTGATGTGTTAGTTGGGGAGTCGATCAGGAGGGGGGAACCGGACTCACGCATCATAGTTGACCTCAATTTCCGGGAAGAGGGCAAGCTGGTCTGGGGTAAGACCGAAACTCATGTTGCCGTGTCCGTCTCCAGATGAACCTGGAACGCCTTTCCACTCCTTGATTCTCGGCAGGACTACATCGATGAGTTTTGCCAAAAAGTGCTCGGCATCTTCCCGCTCCATCTTGGTTGTCACGGAGACATATCTGCCCGCACGCAACCCCCATCCAACGACGTTGTGCTTTGCCTTGTGCGATGTAGCTCGTACGTTGCTAATGGCCTGCAGGATCATACCCGCGACGTGCAGGTTTCCACTGTTCTCCTGGGCTTCGGGTACCATGGAGTGAACTGTGACGCCAGTGATTTTGGGAATGTTGCGGAAGGTGCGGGGCTCCTGGAGCAGGCGGAGGACCTCGCCCTTGCCTCGTGGAGGTCTCAGCGGACGGTTCTTGAAGTAGGGAGAGTCGCCAGTCCATTCTCGCAGTCTTTGATCCGTCTTGGGAGCCCGGTAACCTGGAGGGTAGTGCTGGTATGTGAGGGTGAGGAGATCGGATGCGATCTTGCTCTGGTATGTTTGCTCGAGGCGGGACATACTAAAGGGTCCGGGCTGGAAGAGTCGCGAAGAGGGGTCAGACTCTGGAGGTGGCTGATGGGGGTGGAGGGGGCCGCGGTAGTATTTGGGCGAGCGGTACTGGTATCTGCCATGTATGAGCCCATGCTTCTATTGGCCAAGGGTTGGAAGCCCATACCTGCTTGGCGGCAGCTGCTTGTTTCCTCGTCTCCGCAGTCTGCTCCGTGCTACGGGGTCGTAGTTGCTTGCGAGTTCCTGCGATGGTGGAGGGACCTCGAGTGACGACGCATCCTCGATTTCTCCGACTGCTTCGGACGAGGCATTGCGGCGGCACAGGGGAGCGGCGGCGCGGATGGCGGGTCTGGTGTTGTTCCGAACAACGGCGGCGGTCCGGAATGGCAGTTCGCGCAGTGCCATGGCTGTGTGATGCGACGTCGTGGTGGCTATGGGCCTCAACAGCATGCTGCACAGTCGCGGACGGACTTTTCCTCGCTATACGCTATACGCGAGACGCGAGGCTGCAGGCATGGGCGGCGTCTGCAGCCGCGCCTAGCCAATGGGGCTGCCCCACTCGTCCGCACCTGCCTCTTCTCCATGCCAGCTCGCGACGTGCGGCTGATCGGCGTCTGGGACCAAATCCATGTTTCTTTTGCTGTCTCGGGCTGAGGCCACCGTCGTCGTCTGTCTCCTGCACTGCGCGTCATAGCTGTCCTTCACCGACAGACCGCGTCGTCCACCGCCCGGCCACACCCTCTCGCTTCCCCACCGTCCACCGGGCCCAGCGCTCAGGGCCCGTCTGCACCTTCCTCAACCACGACCCCCCAAGCTCGCTGCCTACCCCGCTACCCACCTGGCTGCCCTCGTTCTTCCAGCGGCCGCGGACCCTCCACTGAATGGGTCTCACCTTCACCAGCCACCACCATGAACGGCATGTCGCGCTTCCTCAGCCGGCGCGACAAGCATCATGAAAAGCGCGCATCCAAGCATGCCAACCCCAAAGTACGCCTGACCTCCTTCGCTTCCGTCAACTCTCTCAGTCCTCTGCTATGTTCTGCCGCTGCTACGCTGCCACAGGACTCTCCCAGCGGCCAGCGGGGCTTGTCTGCAGGCATCGAGACGCTGTATCATAGGCTCCCGTTTGCATTGCGCACGTCGGTAGAGGACAGTCTTCTATTTCTACACCAAAAGCTACCATGTCGCGCTTCTTCTCTTACTCCCAGCGCCGATCAATTCTCTTCCTCGCATTCTTCTGACCATGTATTCCTGCAGTCCAAATCCACCAACGCTTCGCCCGATCTCTACAAAATATTCACAAGCGAAGGTCCAAGACCGCCAGCGAACACCGAAGCCGAGAAGAAGGTACGCAAGGAAACGAGCCTTGGTTGAATCGTGCTGACTGGTCTAGGCCAAGATGCTCCTTTTACGCCTACAAGGCGCCGGCATAACGAACATGGGCGAGGAACAAGCCGAACATGCTCTCACCTGGCATCCCAACGACATCGACAAGGCATACGACCTTCTAGTGCTTGCCAACGAGTCACTCGAGGGCGAACTAAAGGACTTCAACCCACATGTAGCCATGCTGGGCGCCATCAACCGAAACATGGTGACTTGTTACCTGGACGCATTGTTGTTCGCCATGTTCGCTCGTCTCGACAGCTTCGAGGCCATGTTGTATGACAACTTCGAAGACGAGCCAAGAAAGAAGTTGGCGGCCGTCTTGCGTTTGTGGGTCAATCTTCTGAGAAGTGGACAGCTCATCAAGGTCGATCTGGTACAACCTACCTCGTCATCCCGCACACTCACAACTAACGCGTATCGTAGACAAAGCACCTCCAAGACTCGCTTGCCAAGTGCGGATGGGAAGATGCCGCACAGATCCGCCAACAAGACGCTTCGGAAGCTTTCACTTTCATCACCGGTGCGCTTGAGCTGCCCCTACTCACACTCAAGATGGACATCTACCACACTGGACGTGAAGATGAAGAAGATGACCACAAGTTCGTCAACGAGCGCCTACTCGAAGTTGCCATTCCGGAACAAGAGGGCGATGATGTTGTTACATTAGAAGACTGCCTGGAAACCTACTTCAACAACAGAATCGAGGTCAAGCGCTACCTGCAACGGCAGAACACGATAGCTTCCATCAAGTCCAAAGACGACGAATATGTAGACAAGGATCCTGAGAAGAATGAGACCATCCATATTGAGACCATGGAGATGGAAGGCTCAATGACTCCCATCGTCTCGACGCCGATGACTTTCGAGCCCACCACCCCACTGACTCCAGTGCGGCCCAATTTGGAGGGTCGTCGCCGCGCTGATAGTATCTTCAGCCAGCGGTACACACGCCAGTCACAAGACACGAGCAATTTTGACGAAAAGAAGCATGTGCAAGACATGCTGGACAACAGCTCTGGCGGCCGCCCACGATCAGCTTCTCTGCTTAAGAAGGAGATTCTAATGCCAGCTTGGCAATTCTTTAGTCTCATACCCTGGTATACCGACAATGTCCCAAAGACGGATGCTCAGGTTGCTGCGCACTTCTCAGTGAAGCGTCCGGTACTCGGCATATGCCTGAAAAGATATACGATGGCTCCGAATGGCGCCCCGAAGCGTCTCAATACTTATATTGACATTCCGCTTGACATTGGCTTGCCTCACTTCATCTCCGATGAAAGGATCAAAGAAGAGGGTCCGCTGTTTGGCAATTTCAAGCTTGTTCTCCAGTCTGTCGTATGCCATCGAGGTGTATCGGTCGATTCTGGGCATTACATCGCGCTTGTCCGCGCTAACGCTCGCGAACGCCCAGGTACGGCTCAATCGGATTCTGAGCAAGAGCAGGAGAAGTGGATACGCTTTGACGATCTGTCGCCTCAAAGGGTGACTGAAGTCGACATCAAAACAGCTTTGCGAGAAGAGTCGCCGTATCTGCTCTTCTACCAGGTACAGCCCATTGACGAAGAACTTGCTTCACGGGGAGATCCTCCAACCTACGCAGAAGCGCAGTCCGGAGTCCTGTCCGTAGACCCTTCACGAGAAACACTGTCGTCTCTGCCTTCTATGACAGCAGCGGACGCCGAAGCTTACACCAACGGCGAAAACGTCAACACACCAGATGCGCGTACCGAATCCAACTCTACAGACGAACCGGCTAGTCGGACTAGCATGTCCAGTAATCGGCGTAGCAGCACAGCGATAGAGGATGGCGAAGGTAGCCTACGTGGCCGAACCGAACCACCAACGCCAGAGGATCAGAAGAGCAGCTTTTTGTCCGCGTCCCGGCGCAGCTCTCGAATATGGTTGTCCGGAAACAACAGGAGTCGGCCAGGTAGTCCAAGCGGCGAGACCCGTTTGTCTCTTACTTTGTCGAGGCTAACGGGACGCGGTAGCAAGGACAAGCTGGTTACGACTGAAGCAACTACCAGCGACGAGCCTACCATTGTGATTGATAGGGTGAAGAGCGCAGAGAACGATCAGCAGGACCATTATCCCGTCAAAGAGAAGAAAGAATCTGGTCTCGGACGTAGCAAGAGCAAGAAGGAGAAGAAAGACAGACGGAGAAGTAAAAGTAGAGACCCCGGTGCAGTCCCGGAGAAGGGCAAGCACAAGGACAGACCGGATCGCGAATGCATGGTGATGTGAGGAAGTGAGGGCTTGTGTATATGTGGGAGGTGCATCCCTGGGTTTTTTTGTTTGTTTGCTTGCTTGCATTGCATATCGCCTTGACACCATTTCACCACCAGGTGTCTTCAAAACTGGCGGAGGTGTTTTTGAATCATTAGCGCGGCGTTATTGGAACATAAGAGTATCACTTGATGCGGGTTTGCGACAGGGCACATGCATATCGGAGTACTATAGATGAGATACCCTGAATTGGAACGGCGGGAAGGAACGAGTGAAGGCTTCCGCTGTAGATCTACGCACATTGGACAACATGACATGTGATTACGCATTCAACTTGGACTATTTCGCCTGCTACCAGGTGCTCAGAGAAGGCATTGGATAAGACTAGAAGAGTGAATGCCTGTTGGGGCTAGCCAGCGGCGGGCAACAACCTGGCCTCTTGGGTCGGCGCGCTAATGATGACCCTCGCCCACCACAAAAGTCGCCCGCTTGTTCCCTTACCCTCCCACCCACGTTCCGCGCAACCGCATCTCCATCCCGAGCCTCCTGTTAGTCGATCGCAAAAGCGAGCCTTGATTTCTCGCTCGAACAATCCGCCTCAAACGTCACAATGGCGATCAGCCCGCAGATGTACGCTGAACCTACATGCCGACGTCTGGAAGACAGTTTGCTAATCCCATTGCAGTTCCAACCTGGTTATTATCCTGGGGTTTATGCAAATCTCGAAAAAGATACCTTTTGATGACGAGAATGTCCTCAACGGCGTGCGCGCGCTCTACATTGTCTCCAACCTGATCATCGCGGGCATCTACCTCTACGTCCAGGCACAGATCAACAAGAAGAATGGTGCGTCAGATAAAACAAACCCTCTCCCGCCAGTCCCATGCACAGAAGCAGCAGCTAACACAATGCAGACATGACCGTCGTCAAGTACGTCGAGCCCGCCCCGATGGGGTCCGGCGAGGAGCCAAAGTTCGTCGCTACCACAGTCAAGGCCTACGACCTCCAGAAGCTGCGCGAGCTTTTCAAGGCCCAGATGATGGGTGTCGGCATGATGGGTGTTATGCACCTTTACTTCAAATACACCAACCCGCTCCTCATCCAGTCCATCATCCCCCTCAAGGGCGCTTTCGAAGGCAACCTCGTCAAGGTCCATCTCTTTGGTCAGCCCGCAACTGGCGACCTTGCTAGGCCATGGAAAGCGAGCGGAGGTATGATGGGTGCCATGGGTGGTGGCGAGATCAAGACGGACAAGAAGAGCATCGAGGCTGCTGAGCGTGCTGGCCGTGGCGGTGTCAAGGACGAGTAGATGGGCTCCCATGCCTTTTTATGGGTTCTTATGCACGGAATTTTGCATGAGAGCTGTCTTTCTTGATAGGGAATTTCCGTCCTACCGGATTCATGTGTGTGGTTGGGCAACTCATTCGCCTGCTAATTGTATAACATAGACGTCTCATGCTGCTTCTGTTCTCCATCTGTGATGCTTTATATTCTTCAAACTAGTATACAACGATTCCCCCTCTTAGGGCACAGCCCTACAGCTATCCTATCCAGAAAAACAACCTTTCTATATGTTCGGTCTATGAACTCCAATCCCATAGCCCTAATCTGCATACCAATCGCTACACCTCTGATCGCCCTAGGCATCATGTTGCGCAGGCCTGCAACGAACGCCATATTAAACACAGTACAAGACCATAAAGAATGGTTGGGAGAAAGCAAATCGAGCTCCCATTCAACTCGTATCAAAGACAGAAAACGATAGGAACAGCACTATCCATCAAGAACGGCTGCCGTCTGTTGTTGTGTGGTGGATTGCCCTCTTGGATGAAGTGAAAGGACTAAAGTATTAATATCCCATCCCTTCGCATGGCATGTGTATCGAGCAAGTTTTTCTTTTTATGTTCGTAGTGGTCCAGAGTACGATTGCTATCGTCTGGTTCGCTCTCCTGCATTGCGGAATCATGCAAACCACTGAGGAAAGTAGCCGTCCTGTGACGGCATTGCAGCAGGCTCGTTCTCGTAGTTGAAAGGATCTCCCCAGAAGCCCTGCCCTGGTTAACTAACTACACTCATTGATCTGGAAGTATTGCATCACTTACGAAGTCGAAGTCAGGGATCACGCCTGTGCTAGCTTGCACATCGCCTACGATGTTGTTAATGTTGCTAAGATTAATGTCATCCCAGCATGGTGCACGATCCTGAATGGACTGCATAGATTGCAGTAGGTCTGGCTCCGTCGTTAGAGGTTGACGTTGAGAAGGTCCTGGAATAGGCTGCTGGTCATAGGCTACAGACGTGTTTTCGAAGGCGTAGCTTGGTATCGCTTGCATTGCCGGGTACACGCTCGTATTAGTGTTTGATGGATCGTTCATCGGTACAGATACTGATGGCACCATGGGTGGATTGATATAGTGGCCTGTAGACCTCGACGCACCCCTTGGGGACAGATTATGCTCGGATACAGCCTTGTCGATCATGTTTTTCACAGCTTGCCATGCTTTGGCGCTGTTATTTTCCCGGAGTATTCGAGACATCTGTAAAGCTCTGAGTGCGCGTTGTCGATCCGGTGCGTCGAAGAGAGGGTTACGAAGTTCCGATAGAATATGCATAATGGCTTGGAAGGAAGCGATTCCACCTTCAGAAGTTAGCTTTTTTGTTCAAGGACCATGGCGTTACTGACCAATGTGCCATTGAAAGCGAGCGGCGTCGACATCGGCGGCTGCTCCATTTAGTGTCTCTACACAGTTGACTGATTTCTCGAAGATCCTAACATCGTCAGTCATTTTTGTTTCTCAAGGTAAGACATTGTGCTGTAGAGGCACGTACGACCGGCGAATTTCATCCGAGAAGACTACATCACGGTAAGCACGCGGCATTCTCAGCCAGAATAGTAGGTAAGCGCGCCACTCTAGAAGTGAAGCTAGTCCTAATGTCAGCCTCTCCATCGGTATCTCCAGGGTCAGATGTTGCAGGTGTTTTCGTTGATTTTCTTCATGGACCTCGTCAAGCATGACCTTGATCTGTTCGTAGAGATCTCTGAGCTCCTGTGCAGGATCAGGACGGGACGTTCCATGGAGCCCTGAGTCGAGCATACGTCTTTCCAGGCGGTAAGTGCTCTGGACTATGCGTCGTAGGGCTCGCATACCGTTAAATTTGACTAGCTGGAACGACATGGAGGTAAACTTTTCTTCGTCATATGGGGCCGGACCAGCGCTTGTGCCATCTATGAGGTCTTCGTCATCGATGTTGCGTGGGAGTAGCGTAGTGTAGAAGTCTTCGGTGATGCTTGGTTCCTGCCCTTTGCATTCTGCAGCCCGGAACTCCAGGTGACCTAGCTGATGCCACATGCGACGACGTAGTTCGATGGTTAAGGCGTCCATGGAGCCGGTTGGAAACAAAGATGGATCTCGGTGCAGACCTTGGTTCAGAGCGATACGAAATGCGATGCCAATCAAAACCCATGCTTTGCCTACTGTACATGTGAGCGTTGCCAACTTACAGACAGAAAGTGTGCTTACCCATGTCCTCTTCCCTGGTGATGCAAGTCAGCCACAATACGAACCCCTGGAAGATTTCCAGACTTGATGTCGTGAGATAATTTTCCCGAGCCAATGAGATTTCAACACCCAACTGAAATCGATCAAGAAGCGATTCCTTAGTCTCGCCAAACTTGTTGTATACTACCTTTGGGGGTAGCGAATTGATAGCAGAGAAGTAGATGGCATAGGCGAGAGGATGTGCTTCGCTGTTATACATGGAAAACTTGCGGAGCACTGTTGCTCTATGTGTGATCCTCACCATCGGATCTACGTTTGCGAAATAGACATCGAGAAGCGTATCACGATGCTCTTGGGTGCTGGGCAGTAGATTTTGTAGATCTGATCCTGCTCCTGCACGACCCAGAGAGAGTAGATCAACCAGACTGCTTTGGGGTATTTCCTTTCTCTCTTCATCGGTTTTATCGCCAAGCAAAGCCTTGATGTCTTGGATCTAATATTGGATCAGCCTTATTTTGAGATTGAAACTTATAAGAAATACAAAGAGATGGGGTTGGCTGTAGTTCTGCATGTACCAGATCTGTGGCTGCTTGTGCGAAACGCGAGATTGCAGGAAGCGGCACTCACCTCATCAGCAAGCAATGCGAAATGCAGAGACGAAACAAACTGAGACTGTCCGTCATTCAACAAAAGCGTTCCATCGCCGCCATCGGAAGCTATTCCTCCTCCATGTGACGTTTGGCTATTCGATGATGGGGTCAGTGCTTCCGTCTCCTTCCTGTCGAAATCAACACTGGACTGCACGGATGCCGTGGGTTTCGCCCCCTGTCCTGCAACAGCTCTCTCTAAAAGACACTCCAGTCTCTCTAACCGAGCTTGCACGTCACTGCCTTTTCCCGTCTTTCCATTGCTACTTGCGGCTGTAGGTTTCGAAATCCTTCCAGTGGCGGGGGAAGCCGGTATCTGATCTGTCCAGGTACAGACATGGCCTCCCCGCGTGCAAGAACCGCAGACTGGATGAACATGATCGCACTTGACCTTCCTGCGTCGACACGTCAAGCATGACGAAATGACGCGGTGTCGCCCTCCACTGGGTTTGCTTGTTGAGCCTGGCGAATTAGACGATGTGCCGGTCTTGGTTTCCACCATACTCGGGTAAGGGTTGTAACAGTCTGCATGTGAGACTTGAAGTTTTCGACAATGTGGATCGGTCGCCGGGAAAGAAATGGTTCCGTCACACCCTGAAGTTCGTTGCGATTCTCGCCCCACTAGCTGAACGGGCCGCCGTTACCCGTTTCGACCTTAGTGACGATCAACCTTCCTCCGAGAAGGATCCGCCGAAACTTTGGACACAGACACCTTGGTACATACGAGAGTCCCATAGGCTGGATGTAATCCAATATTTTCAAACTTTGTTTAGGAGCCAAGTCGTCATGATATCACATGCCAACGTACAGCCTCATTCTTATCCTACGGCTTGAGAAGACCTTGGTAGGGTCAAAATTACATGCTGCAGCTTAGGTACCCAGAGTCAGTAAATGTGCGTCATATTACCATGGGGCGCAGTAATAAATCGCTATCAGTTCAAGGGTCTGATTACGTGCTCTGAGAGATCGTGCAGGTGGTTTGTTTGCTCTTACCAAGACTTCTTAAAGAACACGCTCTGGAGCAGCAGTGGATTATTTCTACACAGTCTTATTCCTTGTATCGTTACGATGGCCGATCTTCCTTCCTGGAGCCGTCAAGTCCTCTTGGTTGCTCGTTATGTTAGAAGACTGTGTCTGACGCGCGGCCTTGTTGTATCTGGCCGCAACTTGCCCAGAAAATCAGATCTGCTAGTCACTGAGAGCTAACACAGCCCAATAAATGATTTCAAAGGTCGCAAGCCCGGAACGGAGGGTTGTAAGGATATGAACTGTCTTGAAGTCAGAAAGGGAGAAGCCCAGCTGGCTACAGGTGATGCAAGAGAGGGCTCAAGCGACTTATAGATCGAGCCAAACCTGTTCCTTGATGATGACGAACTACGGTACGGGCATCTATGGAGGAGAAATCTCTCGACCCTTCCGTCGATACACACGTTCAGACGGGCAGTTCGGGCTGTGAATTCCCTGCTAATCACGAAGATTGACATACTCTCATATCAGGTGTGCCTTATAGCAGGGCGAGTTTCGCAACACGAGCTGGCACTTTCCAGCTCCCAGCTCTACTGGAACATTTTCCAAGCAGGAAAAGATCTTCTACCTGCAGATGAAAACGAACGCGATCGCTTCGTGTCGTACATGCCTCACACTAAGCCACGCTCCGCGCCCTTTTGTAGCACTGCATCTCATCTAAGCACAGGGCTTTCCTTGGCTATATTGTAGTAGGAACTTCTCTTGAAAATCTGAGTTCACATTTTACAACATTGCTCGAAGATGCTAAGCAGCTAACTAGCCATACTTGCCTACGAGGCTCTTGCGTAGAGATCTATCTCAAGATCAGTTTTGCGACCTTGAGCACCATCAGCGCAACTCGCAGCATGATGTCGAAGCTACTGTACATGAGAACCTGCCGGAGCGTTGTTACGAAGGTGGCCTGCATTCTGTCGAAGAAGGTCTACATGTCATAGGGTACGAGGATGGAAGAAAGGAAGCCTGGATGGACCAACGCGTGGATGGACCAATGCGTGACCACGAAGAATTCCATGACGGAGACACAGGAGGAGCGGCAGGTGGCTCGCTAGCAGCGAATGGAAACAGCAACGTTACTTTGCAGTCGTCGTCTACACAACGGGAGCCAGCCCAGACCTGAATGCGTTGTCTCGGTGTGTGTGTGGACTAATGTATGTGCAGCTCGCTTCCGTCCAGCACAGAAGCTTAAAGCGGTGCATCCTCATCCCAACCCACGGGCTCACCCTACTCTTTTGTAACCAGGAGACAGGAGTGCGTCAGCGTTGAACTGCTGGGCGAAAACAGGGACCGGGATGAAGCAGAACGACAAGATGGCGGCTGCTTTGCTACATTTGGGGGGGGGGGGGCTGGGGAAGGTACGCGACGATAATTGGTGTGTATACGAGATGCACAGTGGGGAGGAGAATGCGGACGCCGGAAGTATTCTGTACTCCAGGATGAGGCTCGCTAGCATTTTGCAGAGTGCTCAGGTGGCCTTTGCTCGACATGCTTTTGGGGCCGGAAATTGCGTATATCGACAAGTCACCAGGACAGCAGAATTGAGTTTGCAGACACAGGTCAGGTCGTTTGGGACGAGAGTGTGCGACGAAAAGACATGGGTGCAGGAACGTGGTTTGAGTGGAGCCCGAAGTCGTGCCGTCTGCCGTCGCGTTGTCGCGTTCAGGTGACAGGCGCACGCTAGATAAGCGAAGATGCCGAAAGCCTCCCTCTTTTCCACCCAATCGTGGACCCATTGCCGTCTGCAACTTGGTCACACGTCACTGGTGTGATTGCAGCTCGTTTCGTCTGCTGCTCGCTCCTAGTGGTCCATGTCGAACCGCCAGGGCTTCCTTTCGCGGCGAGGCTGGGCTAGATGGCAGCAAAGCTTGCTTTCGCCATGCTGCCGTCGCTGCTGGGGGGCCTGCCCACACTCTCGTCCACACCATCCGCTCGATTCTCCCCAGGCCACAAACATCGTCGGCCCCGCTGCAGCGTTGTCCGAAGCTGATCTGAGATGAGCGTGCGGGAACGGATAGCAGCATAGACTACCAGGAGGCTTTACCGCTGGCAGGATCAACACTGAGCGCATACCACACAGGCAACATGCTCGCTCTTTGTTGAGATGGCGACTCTATCTCCCGGTGCGTGTGGGCATTGGAGCTATTGAGACATAGCGCGCTGACCAAGTCGCATCCATAGATGTCCGCCATTCCACTCTCAAGTCGCTCAAGCTCACCTGCCCCTCCGCCGAAGTCCTCCAAGAAGCGCAATCTGCGTCGACGACTGAATCGCCTGCCATGGAGCAACACGGCTACCCATTCCCCGAAGCTGGAGACGAGTGGTCTGACGAGGAGGTCCTGATTCCCAGGCACAGACGGAAGGCGCCCTACATACCCCCACTCAAGTTCGAGAAAGTCACTGCCACGTCGGCCGAAGATACATCGTCTGATGAGTCTTCACCATCGCCGCGCCCGCACCGACTAAGCGCGACCATCAGTCCCCTCGTACCGCCCAAAAGCCCGTCGCGACCGGATGCGTCGAGAGGCAACAGTCAGGATGATCTCATACAGCGCTACTACCAAGTCACAAAAGAGCGGGATGCGCTGAGGAAGGAGCTACAAAGGAGGAGCATGGGTCCGCATGGTTTGCCCGCCAAACGCACGGTTCTGTATAAGTCGGAGGAAAACACTTTGGTTGAAGAGCTGCACGCGCTGCGATACGAGATCCGGGTATGGAGCGAAGAGTACTTTGGAGGGCCCATCAAGGCCACGAGCAAGCGCCCACATCTCCACAGAGCAAAGGAACTGTTTGTGAACCTGACAGACAACTATCAGATGTATCTAAGGGATCCAGAGGAACGGCCGCTTCTCATACAGGCCTATGTGTGGATGAAGCTGCAACAGAAGATCTTCAACAATTGGCAAAAGGGAAGCGGATACATCTGGGCAGGCAAGTTGGGAGATAGGAAGCTGCGGGAAATCAACGACACGCTGCGCAAGGGTATAGTCCCCCACGTGCCTCGGCCCTCTTATAATCGCAATGCTAACAATGCACAGCTGTCAAGAACGAAGCCGAGGCCGAAGAGTACCATCAATGGCGCGCCATGACCGTAAACCTTTTAGTCCCTCAAGTAGACGGCAAATGGCGTCCCACTTTCGATGCCGCGCCCGTTCTAAAACGAATATCCCGTTTCTGCAGTCGCATGCGTCGCAAACTACGGCCCTGGTCTACACATTCTTTGCGCAAAGGGAAGGAACAACTGGGAACAATCATCTCGGCGTCTGTTGCGTTGGACTTGAAGATGAAGCGTCAGCTTGCTGACTATCGATTCGTTACATTTACTGGCGGCAAGAAGGACCAGTACTGGGGCTACGGATTCTATGACAGCGAGATGGAAGACGTGTATGAAGACGATGACGAAAACAGCAGTGGCGGATACGGTGTCAACGGCAGCGCAAAGGGCAGGAGAGTAGAATTGGCACTTGCGCCTGCACTTGAACGATGTGGTAATGCTAATGGACATGTCTTTGATCAAAGTTTCATGATGGTAAAGGCGGATGTGAGCTGTAAGAGGCTGGAGAAACCGAAGAAAGAGAAGAAACAGCAGCCTAGGTCAAGAGGGGGTGGCAGTAAAGGCTTCTCGATGCCTACTTGGAAGTAGAGTTAATGGAACTATGGGACGAGTAGCAACACACCACTCCGCTTTGAATTCCTTTTTTCTCTCCGTTCAGCTGATCAAATGTCTTGATTCTTACTGCTGCCTGAGCGTGATCGATTGCATGTCTCACACAGACTCTGCCCAGTCGAGTTAGCGCACGACTATCACGTTACATCAGAATGTCTTCTCAGACCAACACCGACACCAACCTTGACGTCGTTCTCAACATGCTCTTATGATTTGGTATTAAGATTGTGGGTACAGTCTACTCCGCTTTAGGCGCGACGTGAACTTCCCAGTCAGCGCCATGCGGGCCCTTGACCGTTTCACGTGGTGTTACACGATGGAATGGCCCTTCATCGTTCGTGACACCGCTCTCTATAACACCCTTCTTCTCGCCTGTTCGCAGATACTCTAGGAAGGCGACCGATGTGTCGATGTACTCATGAAGCGCGTCATTGCTGTTGAGCGTTGTACCAGTGACTAATTTCATGATCCAAGGAACGATGAGAGGCGCGTCAGTACAAGAGGGATGAGCGGTACCCATCAAGGTCATGAACCATCCCTCATTTACATTTTCGATGATCTCCTTCACGACACTGAAGTGCCATCCCTGTCCGTAGAAAGCTGTTTGTTTCTCTGTCCACTCTCCGCTCTGCATTACAAGTATTGGTACGTCGATGTCTTTGTTAAGTGGTCCTGATCCCTTTCCAGGATCTAATGCAACGCCGCCGTTGATGGGCATTGTCTTTGAGCCAGCAGATTTAAGCGCTTGCATCACGCCTGTCGCGCCGTATGAGTGGCCTCCGACTGTGACTGCAGACAAATTAAGTCGGTTCTTAAAACCAGGTAAGGCATTCCGCGGTAAGCCAGGCTTGAGGTTCACAATCGGTGCGTCACCTTTGTTGAGTTGCGCGAAGAGCTTGATGGTTTCGCTGATCTCAGCTTCGCGGAAGTTGAGTTGTGCAGCCTTGAGGTCTAGGTCGGTCATTGGCGGGTCGGCGGCTAGGTCTTTGAGTTTCATGTGCCAAACTTTCCGCTCCGTCCCGTCAGGATGATGAATGATAGTACCGGGCCCGCTTCCGTCCCGGTGTTCGACAGCAGCGACAACATAACCGTGGCTTGCGATGCTCCCGAGGTAGTGAGCATAACTTTGACTCATTCCTGCCATTCCATGCGTGAAGACCATACAGGGCAATCCTCCGAGATCGTTGCCTCTTTTTAATTCTTGATGCTCCTGCTCTGCTGCCTTCATGAGCTTCGTAAAGCCGCCTGCACCACTGCCGTCTTCTCCCAATATCTGCTCAGCGCCAGAAAGTATTGGTGCATCAACGACACCTGGGATAACGGTGCTTGAACCAAGGAGCCAGAGAGCAAATGTGAAAACTGAAGATAGTTTCGACACACCGGC
The DNA here is from genome assembly GCA_019702505.1 of Alternaria panax. Lineage (NCBI taxonomy): Eukaryota > Fungi > Ascomycota > Dothideomycetes > Pleosporales > Pleosporaceae > Alternaria > Alternaria panax. The sequence continues at coordinate 4,647,322 of JAANER010000001.1, read as the reverse complement.
GAGTCGAGCATATCCCTCGCCAATGAGCGAGACCGGTTGGGGCAGCCATGGTCGTGCCCATGGTCGCTGACTAGGCGATGCCAGTGGCAGAGAAGAGGGATAGTATAAAGTTATAGCCAATGTATTGAGCTCAAAAGCCTTCTCCCCAGTTGCCTTCAGTACAGCATCATGAATGGTTTTCTTTTGGACCTCCGTCTCGACATCCAGTATGCCAACCTCATGCGGTCCTGTGTAGGTAGGAAGTGGCGAGGTAATGGGAGCCAAGCTAAAGAACAGGATGCCAAAGAGTACACCTGCCGATGCGATGAACAAAAGACGTCGCGGTGTGAGTCGGGCGGGCCGGGGTGCTAGGCGGGCCATCCGGAAGACCATGATGCGCAACTTGCAATACTCAACAAACACGAACGGGAGCGGGCGAGGTCTGTGAGGACCGTGGCGTGTAGCCAGAAGTTGTATATGGGGTTCCCAGATCTATAAAGTAGTACGTGTGATCGACAGGGTAACTTGTGGCGTAGGTAGGAAGGAAGATGCTGGCCTGTGAAAGTATTGGCCACCGATGACGTATGCGACGTCGGAGATAAGGGCTGCCCAGACCGACCTGGGCATGCAACTGGGTGACACTTCCATCTTCGACGAACAGCGCCTCCGAAAATCGACATGTCATTACATCGCCTGCCATGATATCAACTGTCTTCAGTCTCGTCAATTGAGGCTTCATCCGTTGAATTTTGCTTGGGAGCGAATCGACGCTTAGACGAGGGCGACAAATGTCGATGTCGACAACAGCTGCAGTACGATGTTGCACATTTCTTCCCTTAAAAACTCGTTGTATGATGAGGCTAGCAAGAAGAATAACAGCAGATCGCGAGAGGTGGAGTTACAGGCGAAACTGAGGCTGTGAGCTGTCCTCGAATATGACTAATGAGCACGATATCAAACTCATACTGCAGCGCAGTGCTCAAGCAGATGTTAGACACAACCTTTTGTCCGCATGGTGGCTTCGGGAGGTCGATATAGTGACCTAGTGCGCACATTCAGCAGGTTCCACGCCTGTCCTGTCGGCAAAGCCTTTGGCATCGATTGCATTTTCATTAGCCTTCTTGGGCAAACAAGCGGTTCATCTCATATCGTAGACATCCAGACTCAATGCTTTGCCAATATCGTATAAGGCGACTATTCTCTGGAAGCTCACCGCATGACCATCGTACAGGAGCTGCGCCAAGCAGGTTCAGCAAATACTCCAGTGCCAACGGTGACAGGAAGTCATGGAAACTGATGAGTGTTATTGAGAAGAGTGCGGTCGCTGTGGTACTCCAAGACCAGAATAGTGCATCAGATGTAATGCAAGTCAAATCACTCGCTGCGCTGGAGGAAGATATCAAAAATGTAGCAGCCATTGATCGAAAGGTTTTAGTCGGCGAAGTCGAGGCACCTCGCACAGGCTGGATGAGTGCCTCAGGAACCTCCACGGTTGTTTCACTACATATGAAACAGCGTCTCGAACGGCATTCAGGCTAGTCACATCATCCCTTTCTCAACGATCATCGTCCTTTTACCCTCAATCTGTCACGATCACTGTCCAAAATCACTCACCTGTGCGTGTGCACACGTTCCCGCTTACCGATGGGTATGGAATACACAGAACACATGTCCCATGTACTAGCACAGTCGACATCGCTCCAGGCACCTTCAGCGGCACGGGTAATTCCAAATGATTTGTCTATTACCCGAGCCACTCACTATCTGCGTCTTGGCCCTATAACAGAGCTTATAATGAACGTCCCGCTTCGCGTGTATGCCCTAGTAGCTGACTTGCATATGACCATGGACCTCGAAGTTTTTTACCTGGACGATCTTATTCGGGTTCGGCATCCCTACGGATTTGCGCACATTCAGTTTCGAGCTTTGGATGATGGACGTATTGGTTCCTGCATATCCAATTTGTTGGTATCAGGCGCGGTTTCTGCAGGTAGAGGTGCAAGTACACGCAGAAGAGCGTGCTGAGGTCGTCAGCAAAACTTCGTCGCAGTACGCGCTTTCTGAACGAATGCTCCAGTGGAATTATTATGTGGGGATAGAGTGGAGCACTCCGGTCTTTTTCCTATTCGAGTACCCTTACTCTTACTTTTCCAACAATAAGGACATGGTGTTCAGCAGACCCGATTGTGCGCTCTGCTGCTCGCTTCCCCAGATTCTGCGAGCCGCGGGTAGGTTGGCAAGCGTGATGCAGGGTAAGGGTTTTAGAATCGTGGCTATCATAACTACTTTCAACACGCTTTCCTAAACAGTTGTGTACCTGCAGTAGACCATCTGATAGATCCAATAGCTTCCAAAATCGTCAAAAGTCGTTGGAGGGCTAGATACAAGCGACCCACCAGCAAACAACTCGCCTCCGATATCAGCACGAACTCGGATCATCTGCACTGTCAGTCTGCCACTTAGTCATGCGGCATCACGGCCCCGGTCTCTTTGGGCGACTTCATTGTGAAAAGCTCGCCTCGACACATCGGCTCCATATCCAACTGATGCGACAAGCCCACTTGTTTACATCCTCATCAGGACCACACGCCGCGCCTAACCACATGAGCCTATACGCTGCAGGCGCCGCAATCAATAGGAACTTTGTGTTAATCTACACTATTTCATAGCTGACCATGTTTTGTGGGCAACACAGTATTGACAAAAACCGCGCGACCAAAGGCTGAAGGAAAGGTCCCGATGCCCCCTTTCGCATAACACTACAGTATCCGTGCGCCAGTTGCACACCCCAACAACAACATTATATTCAAAAAGATGAGGTTGTAGAGCCACCACAAATCGTAATAAAATTGCGCAAAGCTAGGACTATACTATATACAGGCCTGCGGAGGTTTTAGCTTATTCAGATATTTTTTTAGAGGGCGTTATCACCTGGTCACGGCGACTACGCGGTGGAGCAGCTCGTGTAACCCTTACGGCTCCCACTACAGCTAGAGCAACACCACTACGCTTTTGACGCTTTGTAGCTAGCGTATAAGGTAATAAAGCCTTGCGCTTACCCTTATAGGACAATTTTATAAGCTTCTTAGTGTTGTTGATAAGCTCACAGTGTTATTTCTTAGCTAGCTTTTCAGCCTTCTCCTTCCTCTTCTCCTCCGCCTGTCTCTCCTACTCTATACGCTTCGCGGCTTTGAGTTGAGCCTTACAATCGCAAGCTACCTTCTTAATCTTAGCTTGCTTGGCTTTTTGAAGCTTTTTAAGCTCCTATTGTTGTTGTTGTAATACCCGACAATCGCGAGCTCGTTGTACACTCCTAGGCGACTATATTTTGGCTCCCCTATAGTAAACCTCGTCCTCATCAAGCTAGAAGGTAAATAACTGCTTTGGTCGCCTCTCCTTAATAGCTAGGGACTGCCTAAGGCCCCTAATCTCTTCATAAAGTATACTGTTTTAAGCTACGATGTAGCATAAGCTTCGTTGAAGCTTCTTAACGTCCTTACTACCCTAATCCTTTACCTCACGGCATATAATTAACTTAAGCTTGAGCCAGTCCTTACCAGAGAGGACTGATTAGCTGCTGTTAGAATCTAAAGCCTCCTTAGCAAACTTCTTGAGTACAACGTCTAGGTTAGCTAGGTTAGTTAGTTGGTATTCATTTTTCGTCTAGTTAATAGGGATTAAGTCTACTATCTCGCCTCCCGAAGGGCATATACGACGTACTAAGCTATAGAATTACAGTACTGCTACACTACCTTAGAAAGCATTTCTTACCTACGCGGGTATTACTACTATTTTAGAGATACAGCTCCCCTTCTAATTAGGGAGACTAAGCGATATATATACATTAGGGTAGTTTCCTTGTATTTTGAGGCATCTATATACTAAGAGAGAGAGAGAGAGTGTATATGTGTGTGTTTAGGGGGGAGGGGGAAAGAGAGGAAGAGGGGTAGGGAGTATTGCAGCTATTGTGCTGGACCTAGTTCTTCTAGGTACTGTATTACCTATTACTATTGTAGGGTAGGAAGAGTTACTAGGGATAAACCTTAGTGTAGTACTAAGTGAGTTTGGTGAAGGCTTCAAAGGCCTCTAGATCCCCTATTAGCACCGTAGTATACGCTAGGCCGTCGGCCTAGCTAGATAGTAGTGTAGGTAGTTAGAGTGGCTATCTGTTACACGGGGTTAGGCTATACTTCTCTAGGCTCGGTCCGTACTAAGGCGAGGTAGACTAAAGCGGTAGTCCGTGAGGTAGCGTATGGAATGATCAGGTGGAAAAGAGTTATCGTTGTAACCAAAAGAATAACGATACCAATTCTATAAACGATAGAATAACTAGTTGACAATCTGTGTAAGAGATGAACTATTTGAGTTGACCACAACGAGTGTAATAATGAAATCCGTCCATCTTTTATACCCATTGCAATCTGAACCCGTCCTCCCTGTCCTCCCTTCAAAGAGGGAGACCTGGGAGGGCCGTGGCTTCCCGATCGTCACTGGCCTCCCAGAGGCCCGGTCTTGGCGGGATGCCCTTCCTATCACGTGATCTGGACCCCGTCCTGGATCCACATCCGCTCATCGTGTTTGCCCGATGGTCTTCCTTCATGCGACCTGCATCAAAAGGAAGCAACTCCTTGTTACCTTGTAACACTATCGGCCAAAGGCCCCTAGGGTCTTACGGCAGAGCGCGAGGTGCTCTAGCGTCTTATCGCACCCGCATAAGTAGGTAAGGTTTGCATCCTTATAGTTGTACTTTCAGTAGTACTAGGTAAAGTCCCTATGTCTAGATCGGATAGAGAGTAGTCTAGCTAAGGTAGCTCTTAGCAGGTCTAGCTCCTTTAGACTACTGCGTAGTACATAATCTAGGTGCTAGCTTTTGTACCATTTCGAGAGCTTAGTCTTCTTGTTAGACTACTAGGTCTATTACGTATGTCGTAGTGTCTTATAGGCTATTGTCTTAATGCCTAAGAGTGTAGGTATAGTAGCTTTTCTAGTTAGGGGTGATAGATATTAAGCTTCTAGGTTAGTGTTACAAGGTAACAAGGAGTTGCTTCCTTTTGATGCAGGTCGCATGAAGGAAGACCATCGGGCAAACACGATGAGCGGATGTGGATCCAGGACGGGGTCCAGATCACGTGATAGGAAGGGCATCCCGCCAAGACCGGGCCTCTGGGAGGCCAGTGACGATCGGGAAGCCACGGCCCTCCCAGGTCTCCCTCTTTGAAGGGAGGACAGGGAGGACGGGTTCAGATTGCAATGGGTATAAAAGATGGACGGATTTCATTATTACACTCGTTGTGGTCAACTCAAATAGTTCATCTCTTACACAGATTGTCAACTAGTTATTCTATCGTTTATAGAATTGGTATCGTTATTCTTTTGGTTACAACGATAACTCTTTTCCACCTGATCATTCCATACGCTACCTCACGGACTACCGCTTTAGTCTACCTCGCCTTAGTACGGACCGAGCCTAGAGAAGTATAGCCTAACCCCGTGTAACAGTAATGTTCAGTCTGTCTTTCCTGCCTTAGGTATTATTACTACCTTAGTAAGCTTCTACTAGGCTAGGAAGTAGTTAAGCTTAAGGCATTACTAGAAGATTCTTTGTATAAGTTCCCTAACCTAAGCCTAGTAGGTATAGAGTAGTCGTATAGTAGAGCGATTAGTGCCTAGTAAGGTACTTAAGACTCCTATTATGTTTCGTTCACATTCCTCTAGTAAGATATATATACTCTATAGGAGGGTATCTACATTCTCCTAGTCTAGGTAGTATCTAAGGTTATCCTCTGCTATGTACCGGTTAAGGACCTCCTCTCGTAGAGCCTCTGCCTTCTCTAGGGGGTCTAATATTGTCCTATTGTTTACGATGAGAGGGGTATCCTAGTTCTCTAGCGTAAGCTTATACCAGGCAATAATCTTAAACAAGTCCTTGTCGTCCTTAGCATTATTAATAACATGCCTCCAGTACTACCTCTTGGCCTGTCGGACGGTAGTCTTAAAGGCCTATCTTTCTTCTTATAGATTATTAGAGCAGAGCTATCTAGCCTATTTGTAGGCCTAGTAGGTAGTTTTACACTCCTTAGTCTACTATAGTGCAGCGCGACCTTCCTTACGGTCTAGCTTACCTGCTGTCTATACAGAGTGTTGTACGGTCTCTGTAAGCAGCGTAATACATTCCTCTAGCTATACTACGTCCTATACTACAAGCAGGTCTAGGATACTCTAGACACCTATTTCTACTAGCTTAGCGAACTTAGGTAGGCTTACCTTAGGGACTTTATAGTAGTACTGTTCTAGATACAGAGCGCCTAGTGCGGAGATGGGGACAGAGGTCACTATTGTCTTATAGTCTAAGCTGCTGTGTATACTAGCATCTATAGTAGACTAGGCAAATAGGATGTTAGAGAAGGTAAGGTTAAGGACATAGCCAGCATAGTGTGTTAGCTGCCCTAGCACACTAATATAGTCTATAGACGCGTTAGCAGCCTATCTAGCTAGCTCTATACCTCTGTTAGCTATAGTGGTAGTAGGCTTAAAGGATTCGTATCTAGCGTTAAAGTCTCCTCCTATGAGGTAGAGTTAAGGGGGTATAAAATGTATAACGTATTAAATAACGTCGGGGTTATGTAGCTGTCTATAGCAGTTAAGTATAGCAACTCCGTTTACTATAGCCTATAGCATGTCTAGGTAGTTGAGGCTCTCTCTAACCTAGTATCGTAGGTAGCGTCTTTTGCGGATGTAGGTTATTACCCTAGGGCGGGCTAAGCCTAGCGTGTTAGGGCTGTCCTAGGTGCTAATAGGCGCTAGGTGTATAAAGCCGGGGTAGGTAGAAGTTCTTAAGTTAGTATATATAAAGGGCTCTTAAATATATATAACATCTATACCCTTCTAAAAGGCTACCTCTAGTATTATAATATACTAGGGTGAGCTCCTGCTAACATTGGCCTAGCATACACGAAGTTGTTTGCTTAGTAGGCTAGGCTATTAATGCCTAGTGTCGGCTGGGATGTTGTAAGGGTGTTCTAGCATAATAATAGCGGGTCATCGCTCATGCTAGTATCTTCCCTCTCCGAGGTAGACGGGTTAGTATAGATAGTTAATTGTAGACGGATGCTGCTAGTAGACAGTTATCCTACATTAAGGCTCCTCTAGCCTATAGCGGCCCGCCTTAGCCTCTTTTCTCTACTAGTAGTAGAGGGGGATGTATAGGAGGTAGTAGTTGTAGGAGGTGTAGCCCTACTATCTCCTTCTTGCCTCTAGGCAGAAAGGTAAGAAGGTATTATCTCTAATACCTCTATAGGAGGGGCCTTAGGCTAAAGTGTTACCTGTTTAAGGGCTACTTCAACTATCCTATAGAGGTACTACTATACTATTCTACCTACGCGACAGATAGCCTTCAGCTTAGTCTTCGTAGGCTTAGTAATGTGTCCGTTAACCTAGCGAGGGGCTACTAGGCAGTTAGTGTAACTAGCTAGATAGGGGCCATAACAGTTAGTATACATAGCTTTATAGGCACAGCTGTCTCCGTACTGTCCTTAGTGTCTGTCTATACAGTCCCTGTAGTATACACATTAGGCTACTTAGGTACAGCGGGCAGCGTTGTAGTAGCCCTAGCAGCCTAGGTTATGTCGCTGTATAGTAGGGTGCTTATAGATTTCCTTTAAGAATTAGCTAGTGCTAAAGAGCTGGAACGAGCGGACTAGCTCCTTATATGAAACGATCTAAGTAGTAAGGCTATATTAATTCGCCCTATGCCGTAAGGTCCTGTAACTAACTAGCTACTTACCTGTTTATAAGCAGACCTCTTCCTCTACTAGCTAGGTAGTAGTTAGTAGTTCTGTACCGTCTAGGGTCCGGAAAGAGCTAGGTACTCCTTATACTACGTAGTTGATCTAGCGTTCAGAGGTCCTCACCGCGTCTCCGTCTAGCGCTCTTACTAGAAGTTCCTAGTTTTCTTAAGTTAGAAGTCGGCCCTAGATGTTCTCGTTTGCTAGGGTAATCGCCTAGCCTATATTAATTAGTAATACAGCGGGTATGTCTTTAAAGGTAAGTCCTACTATGCTCTTGTATATTACCTGCCTTACTATAAAGGGTAAAGGTTATTACAGTTGCATTGCCGGGTTAGAGATAGCTACGAATATTCGATTGTCTTCTTTTAGCTTAGCGGGTAGGTTAGGCTAGGGCCTAGTAGGGATTAGAGGTCGACTACTACCCCTATCTAAGATTTGGGGGTCTCTGGCTACGTCCGCCTAAGAGCGGCGTCCTAACTCTTAGCTCCTAGGGTTGCTATAACTGGTGTCGCTGCTCTAGCAGGAGCTAGGGGGGGAGTTGCTTGGGGAGAGCGAGGTTAGAGCCTAGATAACTCTCTACTATAGTTCCTTAGCAATCTTGGCTTCTTAAGGGTTAGTGTAGCCCTCTGTGTGTTAGTCTACTACTACTACAAAAGCCGTAGTGATAGTGTTCTACAGCTAGGCAATCTGCTAAGTCTCGGTGATGTGGCGTTTAACAGTATTAGAGACGCGAGGTTTAGGAGCGCCCCTACTGGGGTTCTAGCTGCTTAGAAGGGGTGCACGGTAGTGTATGTCCTCCTAGGGCCGTCTTAGGGCGCGTGTATAGAGCTGCTAAGGGATCTTAGGGTCTAGGGACCCTGTGTGCTGGGAGGAGGGAGACTCTACTATCCTAACAAGCTCCTTTACGCGACTGCGCGGAGGGTTAGTTGCTAGGATTATTAGGGTCTCTAGAGAGGATATCTAAAAATCGAAAAGTTGGTGTAGGTTATATAGGTTAGCTAGGTATATACCAGTGGCTTTAAAGGACCTCTTGATAAGTAGAGGTTTGAATACGCTGTTCCAGGAGCTCTAGAAGAGCAGGAAGAAGTCTCCTTTAGTTAAATTGAGTAAACCCTAGCTGTCCTAGAGGTATCCCATCAACTAAGTTAAGTAAGCTGTTGCTAGGGGTTTAAACATCACTACATTAAGTGGTTGAAGCGTATAGGTAGCGTAAGGTGGAAATACAAACAGGAGGATCTTGTTGTCGTGGCAATACTCAATAAAGTCGATGGTTACATAGGATCCATGGCCGTCAAGGATCAATAATCGATACCTAGTTGAAGCGTATCGTCTGGTCTCCTGTTCAAACACCCCCTTAAGCCAAGCTAACCTAATATCGTTGTTGGTCCAGCCAGAGGGTGATGACGTAGTAAATACTAAGTGTTCTCCTGCTTGTACAGCATCAACCCAGCTCGATTGAACAGCCCCGTTGGCTCCCTAGAAGATGAGAGTTGGACTTAAAGCTGTACCATCCGAACAAATACAAGCTATCACTGTTATCCACTCGGTTGAGCCATCTTCAAGTGCTTGCCTTGCCCCTTTTTGCTCGTAGAGTCTTCTGCTGAATATACGTTTTGTATTGCCAACCCGGCCAAGTTGAAACCCCTTTTCGTCCATATTGAATATATGTGTTAGTTGTACGTTGTACTCCTCTATCTTTTCATGTAAAAGCTTAAAATACAAGCTGTACTTGGCTCCTGAATCAGCTTTGGTTCGCTCCTTGGCCATGGCTTTGCCCGAGCGAGAGATGAGATGGTTGGGATGCCGGCGGAGGAACCGGGAAACCCAGCTTTCGGAGACCGGCTTGCCAGCCAACTGACTGGCAAACTGTTGTATCATTGTTCTTGTAGGTGGCAAACGTCGTTCGGTAAGCGTTTCTATGTATCGTACAAGCTCGGCTTCGCGTTCTGGGTGGAGGGATTGGTTGCGTACGCCATAGTCGTCGTTTTGGTGTTTGTGTCGTCTCATCAGCGTCGTTCGTTCTACGTTGTACTTTTTAGCAATTTGTTGGTACGAAAATTGCTCTCCTGGATCGCGCGATTCAATTTCTTTAATCGCTTCTTGAATCGGATTCATGGTCGTTGATTTATGACGCATTGAAGTTTTGTTATGGTGGTGGTGGGGGTGTGCAACTGGCGACCATGTGCAACTGGCGCACGGATACTGTAATCCTTGTTGATGTCTGACTAGGACAGTAAAACGTCGAATTAGCCGGACTGCACTGCACGTCTTCTCGCGGCTACGCGGCACTCTTATGCTAGTCATCTATGCTTGCGCGCGTTGGTCTTGATGACGCGAAGTCATGTCGCGTTGTAGTTGTTTAGCTCCTGTAATCATGGCGTTCATGCGACGGTATTGCTTTTCCTCGAATTCCAAATCAGCATATTCACAACAAGCCAACGGCACGAGTGGGCACATTCATGCAGGGCAAGCCTGCAAATCCGATGATGAGCTGCCGTGCGGACCGTCAAGATCTGATCTGTGGATCATCAAGGTGGCAAACACAGGCACAAGAAACCGCACAGGCTAAGGCGATGCGCCGCGGACTTGCGAAACTCATTGCAAGGGTCACATAATCAGTCATCTTACATCTTAAGCCACGAGATACAGCTGGATGTAGATGAATGAATAAAGTGAGAAAGGCAACGAAGACGAGGAAATGAGGTGGGCTGTTATACTGATCATTTAGTATTGCAATGCTCGCAAGCATGTTTTGAGAGAATTATGAGATCGACACGAACAACCGTTTGATGTAGCAATTCCAACGTCAGATGGTGATCTTTTTCACGCTCTCCACGATAGAACCTTCTCCTTTTGAACATAGGAGACGACTAGTGCGCGAATGTTGTAAGAGAGATCTATGTAACGAGACAAAGGTGCGCCGACGAGATGCACATAAGTGAGCTGATGAGAAGCTGACATAAGGAAAACCGAGATGCGCGAGACTGAATGGAACTTCTCCGACTTTTAGCCTTCCCTTCACAATAAGACAGAGAGTAGATACACAAGGAAAAAAAACATGACTCGTCAATATATACATCGAATGCAATGTTGTGTCGTAGTTAACGTGACAAGAAGCATAGCCAGCCATGCTTCAGAAGCCTCCCGGGCTTCCATACAGGGAGACCCTATTGGTGGGACTCTTATTAAGGGCGCCGTGATGATGGCTTGTTGGTGATGGTTTTCTGATTTACATTTGCGAAGTGGCGGATGTGTTGCGTGGAGGGGCTGGGAATAAACTCAGCATAGGAGAGCGGGCCTGCGCTGTAGTCGCTGCGCGATTGCGTGGCTTGGCCGATTGATCCTCTTCTGAGACAGAGACAGAGAGTAGCTTGGCGGCACCGTCCGACAGGGCTTGCTTGTGTTGGCGTGCCGAAGTACTAGCAGAGCGTTGCGACCCTTGACGAGCAAGATCGAGCGATGACTTGAGCTCCTCTTCAACGGTGGTATGATTAATACACTGGGAGCCACGTCGAGCGAGATCAAGCGAAGCCCTAAGCTCAGTCTCAATGGAGCTGCGAGATTGCTCCTCATCTTGTGGCGCCTCGTCATCTGAAGCGAAGAATGTTCGCCCTTCCAAAGTACGCCCTGGCGGCGTGACATCATCGTCTTCTTTGTCTTCGTTCAGAAATGCGATCTGCTCAGATAACTGGTCACCTGCCAGACTGAAGCCAAGCGACCTTCGGCTACGACGAGAAGGAATCAGCTCTGGTACACTTCCTGCAGAACTCGCTGAGCGCCGCACAGGGGAGCTCCAAAGACCAGAGCTCTGAACGGAGGACATGAGGCTGCTATCATAGGAGCTTCGTCTGCTAAGTCGGACGCGACTACTACGGGCCGAGCTAGTCGCGCTTTGGCTCGCGTCGAGCATTGGAAAGTGCCGATCGGAACCAGCGTATTCGTCAAGCAAATCCTCGTAGGTGACTTCTCTAGTATCCTTGTATTCCTGTGGGACAAGAAGAGAGGGGCTTAGTGCGAAGCCAGTGTCGTCGCTGTAGCGGTTGGCATTGAAGAATCCCGATGGTGTGGGTGACAGGCCAGTACCCAAGGTAGATGTAGATATCGCAGAAGTCGGGACGAGCTCTGGAACACTTCCTGTGCTGAGAACAAGCAATGAAGAGCGGAAGTTGTCGGAAGCGAAGCGCTCTCTATCAGCAGGCGTAATTCTCGAGTTGTCGTTGTTCACTTCCTCTGCACAAGGTGTTTCGCAACAGCGGACACCGTCATCAGAAACACGATCCCATTCGAAGTCACAGTCAGCTTCGAGGGCGTTGTCGTAGATATAGTCAACGTCTTCTTCCCATGACTCCTCTATTGCGCGCCATGTGTTTGACTGGCGACGATGAGTAGGTCTTCGAACGGACATTCTTCTCGCAATGCTACCCGAGCCCAGCGTGTCAGACATCTGTGATGAGGGCCGCGAGACAGACGGCGCTGCCCTTGGCGAGGCAGGAGATTGACCCCGACCGTGTGCTCTGGAGGTGACTGGTGATCGCGGGCTCTGGAAGGAGAACGATCCAAAATAGGGGGATCTCGGTGAAGTTGGGGTCTTCAGCGGGGGCTGTGGTGCAGGCCTTGGGCTAACAAACCTTTCTGGTTCCTCAGCGACATCTGCGAGACTAGGGCTGAACGATGGCGGTGTCGTTGCATGGATAGCTGAGTCGTCAGGTGTTGTTACTGCGTGGCCGAAATACGACGAGTCTTCTATTATTTCATGTATGATCTCCGGTGTGGACACAGCCGACAGCGCAAACGAATCCCAGATACCTGATTCTCGTTTAGATCGAGACAATCTACGTGGAATTGATACTGTTTCTTCGTATGCGAGCTCAGGTGTACCGAAAGGAGGACCAAGAGGAAGATGAAGCGACTGGAGAGGCGCCTGTGTTGAAGAAGATGTGTGAACATGCTTCCGAGGGCTAACACCGGGTTGGGAGAAGCTTTCTATAGATCGGGCTAGGCGAAGTGGTCTTCGCGATATTGGGAATTGAGGTGCATTTTCCGACTCGTGGCGCGCTTCTGGACTACCAGGCGGTGACCTAAAGCCAAGGGCAGATGAGGATCTCTCATCCCCAATTGCGAGGTTTTCGGAAGAAAAGTTCCTGAAATGGAGGCTTTCGATTGATGTATCGGGGAGTTGCTTTTCGAGGGCAGCGATTTGATGACGATCGGTGTGGGAGAGGTGCTGAAAATCGAATGGGCTGGAAATACGGCTTATTAGACTCGTACCTGATGTGATGGTAAGCATAAAGGCTCAACACTAAGAAAAATCGTCGCTTACCAGCATCCTCAGCTTGAGTATTGACTCTTTTGCTTTTCCGCAAGATCGATGACCGCCTCTCGTTGGTATCCCCTTCATACTCATCGACGTTGATCATGGACGTCTCGCTCAGCCTCTTCCCTTTCTTGCCACGGAACAATGACCTCCTCGATCCGGTAGACTCTTTATGGCTTCTATTGCCGGTTGGTCGATGTCCAGGTGGTGAGCCATGCCATGAGCCTTCATGTTCAGCCATGTCGGAATGGCTAAGAGACAGCAATGAAGGGGTCATGGAAGTTGCGGTATTGCTCCTTGACCGTAGGTTGAACACAGAACTTCGCCTGGCTGTATAGGCTCTGGGTTGTTGTTCAGGTGAATGCATACCAGCATGAGACGAGTGCGTAGGATACTGCTCTAGCCAAGAGTCTGAACTTGTGGTAGGAAAGTTAGGCCCGGTGGCCTGAGAGTCTACAGAGGACTGTCGAGATCGGGAGGCATCAGTTTTATGGAATGAAAACATGGCTTGAGAATCCAAAGGATCTCCAGAAAGACAGGGCCTAATGCAAGCAATGCGAACCGAGCAATGCTAGTAAGGCGTGCGCAGGTCCCCACAAGTGGCCGGCAAATGTAGTTATGGCAACAACCATTAAGTTGGCGGAAGACTCTGGGGAAACCTGTCGCGCGCACGCGAGCTCGGATGTTGTGAGTTAGAATGCCCGGGTTATACGCCTGCTGAAGGCGTTAGTGATGTGTGCGAAGGATTTGTCATTGGTACATAAGACCTGTGAGGGGTTGAGGTCGGACGAGGCGAGATGACTGAAGTTGGGCCCAGTCTAGGATACAGGCGTGACGAACGAGGGTAGAGGTATAGTTGAGATGCAATAACAGTCAAAGTAATATATGCGTACCTGGTCAGGTAGATAACTTATTTGCAGGGGAGTAGAGAACGCAAGAGCCTGTTCACGGACCACTGCAGGGCGACGGCTGATGAAGGGGTTCTGCCCTTCTGTGTGGGAATAAGACGAGGATGCGGTCAAGGAGTTAGGGTCGAGTGAAGGTTGGCGAACTGCACAGACCGAAGTGAGACAATCGGTGGTTGCGAATCAGAATGAGTGTTGGATGGTCCAGGTAGCTGAGCAAAGATTCGAGTAGGGATTGTAGTTGCTGAAGAGCGATCATAGGCATATCCCGTAGTATTGCATGCCGTGACACGGGAACAGGATACTTTGTGGCCGGTAAGGTAACAGCAGGTGTAGGGATGATCTCACTATGTAGGAACATGGCCGGCTTGGTCGAGCAGCGGAGAGTATGTGGAGAAGATGGAAGGTGCTCAATGTGCTCCACCAGGTTAGTGACATCTAGGACGAGCAAGGACAGGGCTTGCTGCGCGCAAGCAGGAGAGAAAGACATGGGTATCTGCCGCTGAGCGACGGCGCCTGAGCGCCTGTTAGTGGCTGGGGGAGAGCGGAATCAGGGATGTTGGAGACGGGGGATGCCCGACTTCACAAGGCTCATGAGCCACTGACGATGAACGCACCAGTGATCGCGGCCCGACAGGTCGGCCTGCGCAATATAACGTCGCAGGGGCAGTGAGGGCCGGTGTTGATTGGACGTGGCAGCGAAATAAACGGTTAAATCTGCTGCATATCTGCTTTGACCACGTCTAGGCCCGCTTTGCGACGAGTACGTGAACTCCAATTTGCTTGGAATGCCGGCCGTATGTTGTTGTGCACCCGAGAAGGATTCGACAACGCGTAGCAAGACATGGTGTGGCTGGAGTGAGTTGTCTTCCTGCTGTGTTCGCAGACAGCAAATGTTTCGTAGTACAGGACGCGTAAACTGTGCTGAGGATACGAGCCAGTATCCATCCACAGGCGGGGAGTGGAGGATTTTGGTAGCTACATACAGCATTTGTGCCATTAGTGCCGAACAGTGCCGGTTCGCATTTTCAGGCGGGCACGGCGCAATGCCTGCAGGGTTAGGCTTGACTGTACGATGCGCCTGGGCATGCATAACGTCTCAGCCTCGACATGTCTGCCATTTTGACCTCGCCATCTGGCTAAGCATGTCGAAGAGAAGCACAGCTATTGCTCCATGCTGTTGTCGCATGCCGGCGGGGATCAATAAATCTGGCAGAAAGGGATCGCGATAAGCGTCTGCGCAGAGACGAAAGGCTAGAGCAACGTCCCATCTGCAGATCTTCGCTCGTGAGACGGCGGAACCTGAAACAACCGAAGACAGCCCCTACACACCGTGGCCGAAGATGCGTCCAAGGACTCGATACCCCGCCTCACTCAGTCGTCTCAATCTACACAGGGCTCGTCGGTGGATCGATCCGAATCGTGAACAGCCCTCATCGAGGCCAGGTACATGCGATGATGTGTCGGAGCCCAGGCAAATCCCAAACATGTTTCAGAGCCTCTTGACAGCCACGATTGAGTTCTGGCTATCGTGGGCTGTGAGATCATGGTGGCCTGTCTCTCTGACACGCAGCGTGCACAAGATACTACCTCGGCACAGTCGCACGGTCAGCGAAGCATAGCCTCGAGATTGCAACGCTGCTGGGTACGGTTGATGTTGCAACACCGTCTGCTCGTATCGTGCTGTGATGCAGTCGCGTGCAACGGAAGCAGAGGCTGTAGATCTTCGCATCAGCCGCTGTACAACAGTGCCATTCGAGTCTGCACAAAGACGTGTGACAAGCGCCTATCTCTACACTTTTTTGTTCTTCCTGGAAGATGCACTCGTACTGAGGTCTAACGCTCAAGGC
Organism: Alternaria panax; assembly: GCA_019702505.1. Classification (NCBI taxonomy): domain Eukaryota; kingdom Fungi; phylum Ascomycota; class Dothideomycetes; order Pleosporales; family Pleosporaceae; genus Alternaria; species Alternaria panax. The sequence continues at coordinate 4,631,487 of JAANER010000001.1, read as the reverse complement.
ATGAGCGGTGTGGGGGTTGTGGGCCCTCAGCTTCAGCTTCAGATGCATAGATGCAAAAGCGAGCACACCGACAGATTTCATAACGCCTGGTACCGGTGGCGCTGGAGTCGATTTCTCATGCAGTTGTAAAGACCAACGAGCAGGATAGCGAGTTGTTGGGCTGTGGTTTCTCCGAAGCTGGAGTCTCTCACGTGTGTTGATGTGCCAAGGATACACGTGCTGCGGAAGAACTTCGGGATTATCATATCATCATCATCACTGTCTTGTTACCCTGCACACGACTGTGCACAACGTCTCCTATCACTGCCTGGGCTGGACCCATCTCCAGTCTCCAGTCTCCCGAGTCCCAGTGGTTCCTGGCCGCTGCGTGGTTCTCCTTGTTCCTGCAGTGGTCGCTCGCGGCCGACCATTGATCGGCGAGAACCACTCGGCGCCTCCACCTCGCTGCTTCTTCCACGCACCGGCGGCCCACGTCTTACGCACCACCACGCCTCTGCGCGTCCAACGTTTCCCTATCAATCCTCTTCCCGTTGCAGATGACGTTAGGTGCATGACGACTGCGCTACTTCCTCACAAGAACCTCTCTAGCGGGCTCGTAGTCCTAGGTTCGGCGCCCGAACTTCCGGACGCAATCTTCACCGGTGTATCCACATGGCTATCCATGCGCTGTGGTCCGCTTCCATGGAAACCGTCTGTACACGGCAATTACCTCATTGCGTCCAATTATAGGTGCTTGTCTTCGCTCCACTTTCTATTCATCCCGAGGTACTGAGCAGCACAATTGAGGTTGCCTTCCAGGAACATGCTGTAACTGCCATGGAGCAACCACGGCGCAACTCATACATGTTCTGCTACGTGTTCAGGTCTGCGTTTCCCGGACTTATATCCACGCGAAAACTTTGTTTCCCGTACCTGCAGATGTACGCAGAGCGTCTGCATCACTCAAGGATCTCTGCTTTTACGAAATCGAATGCGAATTCAATAATGCCGATACCTAGAGGACCTCGCATTCGGCTCCGTTCTTACTAGTAAGCTCTGGTTTCACCATTGTGACGTACGAGGTGTGGCGGCTGTTGACAGCTGTAGCCACGACCTGCCTATGTGGACAATCTGACTACTAGAAGAAATTCCTCTGGAAACGTCGTTTGTTATCGTACCACATGGCAAATCATATGCGAGGGGTATCATCTCGACTCAGCCTAAGGAAGATGCTCAGCAAGCCTTATTCCTTGACATCTATAAATACATACACCTTCTATACAACAACAACAACTACAAGACCGGTAGCGGAAAGCTCCGGACTGGGAACTATCCCGCCAATGGAGGGAATATGGCGCTTCGCTTACCAAGCTTGGCAACTGGCGGACATGATGGCTCTCTATCCCAGTGGTTCAATGCAGGCGATTGCAGCCACAGTTATACCTGCTTCAACAAGAGAGGCTCTCGCTTTCTCATACGAATGGTGCACTTGCGGATGAATCGAACCTTGTCTCACCATCTGTGGAGACAGCAGCGGATAGAAAAGTTCGAGTAAACGTCCGATCACATCTGATAGGCCAATTGGCGAAGAGTCCATAACGCCGTCACGATCTGGGGCAAGACATAGAGTTCGCTCCAGACCAAGGACCTATTCGCGAATAGAAGTACCCGGTTATCGGTCGCAGAGCCACTCCCCACATCGAGCAAGCGACCGCTGCCTAGGTACATAAGTCTATCGATAATCCTCACTCTAATCCTTCCGGAGCCAGAGTGCGGGACAACTCCGAGGTCCAGACGACAGTTAGCTGCGACTTTTTATCTGAGGCGTCAAGCTCATTATGCACGAATGGTCTCAACGACCTCTCTGAGTTCTGGTCTACAGTTTTTTTTGATCATATTCAGAGGCAAAACTCTCGGGGAACATGAATTCCTAGTTCGGCTTCGGCATATCTCGAGCGTAGTTTGGCCATTGGAGCATGCAGTGGTCTACATCATATGGGTTTGGCTCTCTTCCACCACCACTCAGCCGTTCTTTTGCCTTCTCAACGCACGGGTGGAAAAAGAGAGGGGCAATCTGCATGAAACGGGAACTCCGCCGCTGTTCAACAACGCTTCAACCTAGAGCCATGAAAATCTCGCGTCGCCCTCTCGGTCTCACACTATCCACTGATACCCAAAAGCTCGAAGTTTAAGTCCATTCAGATGCACAGATGCTTTGAAAGCCGCTGCATTGCTATTGGAGGGCATGGATGAGAGGTCAGCGGCGGACAAACTACCACGCCGGATACCAGAGGAATTGATACAATTGATGCGGTCAGATGGACACTATGCGTCCAAACGGGTGAAGCGGTGATTACCAATGGAATGAACAGAAAATCCGCCAATCAAAGATTCCTTCGCACCTTGCATGCGCCACATTCCCAGTCCTCCAACTGCGCTCGTCTGTGTCGTTGCGGACAAAAAGTACCAGCTGAAGCCGCGGTTTCCCTGTGCACATCTCAGGTTTATCTCTTGAAAGGTGCGCTGGTGGCCCACGGGCCGTGGGACATGGGTTACAATCCTTCGGTTGGCGATCGAAAAGCCACCAACATCACTATGAGCCGTGTCCAGGTGTGAACTGCAGACTTCATCACTGGTCAAGGCGCACGACGCACGACGGTCCCGTGATGCACAATCCGCCTCGGGTGGTCCCTTGAAAGGGCAGGTGTATGGCAGGGCCAAAAGGGTTTTCCTTGACGATGCTAAAAGGGTGGATACCAACGCAAGGCCAGACGCGTGCATCGAATGACACATCGAAACGAACATGGCTACAGCGTTTTGCTTTGTTCGCTGATTTTGCCATGCAGGTTTATTAGTATCGGCAATGATCGCGTGAGTATTCATCTCTCCCTTGCTATGACGTCGTCTCAATACGACCACATCGCGCTTGAGAACTGTAATGCATGCGAGGTTCGTGATGTGTACCAACTGCCACACCGGTGCAAGAATCTTCCTGTTCCGCAAGGACCGGTACTATGTCACCACAAAGACCTACAACTACCTAGGTGCCGTTGGCCAGTGCATGCGCAAAAAGCAAATGCTCACATCAAGCCACAATGCAACCGTCATTTCGTTTGCTATTTACGCAAGCCGTCGCAATATGCACGATGGCAATCTCATCCTGCAGTGCAGCCGCGATGACAGCACATGAGGTCCAGACCATGCTTTGACCTCTGAAAAGAAAAGGAACACATGATGGGTGGTCAGCTTGGAAATCAAACTCTGGTGTCTCCCATGCCACTAGGCAGAAGTTTTACACAAGAGGTGGTGGTGTCCGGATTGTTGTTATGACAGAATCAATTCCTATACGAGATGAATTCAGACCACTGGTTACCAATAGATATTCGTGGGGAGCAGGCAGATTTCCATCGGTCTACTTCGTCGCAGGCTGTTAGTAGTCAAGTGGTCAGTCTAGATGATACAATGAAGTATGTCTCACGTTGAAAACGTGGTCTGACCGTTATAGGGTATGCTGCACGGACGTGTGCCATGTAAACTGTGAGTAGCCTAGCCAAGCAATAGACAGCTATACAGTGCTGTGCATCTGCCGAATACCTCCCGAATGCCCTTTCCCCCTAGCGTCACACGTCTTGTACATGCAATGTACAGTACGTGTCTGCCCTGTTAATCCCTGCACGTCCAAGCAACGTCCTTGACCAAACTTTTGCAACATAGTTCCGGAAACAATTTGCTCTCCCTAGATAAGCAGATCTACGCCTCGAGCATTTCCGAAATCGATAATCGGATACATGAAGCCGTTCCCCAGGGCCGAAAGTATCAGTGAACACAGGTACAAACGTGCGCAATGCGGGGCCTGCCTGTCCGAAGACAGGCCGTCGGTTGCACCGACTGGATGATGGCTTGCCTTCGGATTGCGTCGCTGATCGAACCCCCCTGGATCAAACGTCTTCCCCGTATCCCCAGTCCGTGATGAGTTTGAGATACAGGGTGTTTTGGTGTGACGAATCAAATATACTTCAAGAGTCAGAGATTCGGATCCAGAGATGTTGCTGAGTCTGGCCCATGGCATAGGCGGTAATACGGAACTTTTCAATTGGTTGCCAGCAACCCAAGCGCACACGTTTGGCATCGCTATTGTCCGCCGACGTCAAGAAGTTGAGGGGTCCCGGGATGTGGAGGAGGAGATGACGACTAAAATCTTCTTGTTGGGACAATCAGACCGAGGAAAGATGGATCGGTCGTTATTAGGATTAGTTGTCGCCTTGCCGTATTACACGCAGATGAATGAGGCAATCAAGTCTTCGCACTGGCAATCCTCAGAACTCAGGGTTATGATCTTCGAGTACAGAGCGCGAGCGTAAGACAGAAGCAAGGCTGACGTGTTCGTTGGGGAACCTTCGGGATTTACAACCAGAGCATCAGTGCGCACTACATGATTTCTCCTATCTCGAAGAAGGAGATGGGTTTCGCGTCAAGGAAAGTTCGCCTTTTGCAACGGAAAGAGGAAATGACATGCTAGTGGAAATCATTCGTCATTCGACACGAAAAGGGAAAGCCGAGCCGACGAGCGCAAGAATTTACCAATGAGCAAGACGTAGGTGAGGACGTGTGGCCATGGTAACGCAATGCACCTCCTGCTTTGATATGCACGTTGTCATAGCCTTATAAATTGGCCCAGCGAAGATACGTCTTTCCTGGCGTGACCAAAGCTGTGGGACATGCAGGGCCGAACCTCATCGTCGTCGTCCTGTGAGCTTCCATCAGCGAGCCAGCAGCGTATGAAGGGGAACCGTGAATGGTGATAGTTGTGTTTGCTCGTTCTGAGTGGTATTCCATATATACAATCCCGCAGTAACGAAGCCTGAATCAACCGGTACGCCCTTGTTCTGCACGCGCTTCCTCTGAGGACCAAGTCCTAAGCCACCTCATCATGGTGGCCGCCCTTGTCATCGAAGAACAGTTGCTCGGCAACAAGGTAGCCGGCAAACGCGACCGTGGCTATTCCGAGGCCAGGGAAGGAGCCCTTGAAGCGGTTGAAGCGGGTGAAGGGTCCGGTGTATCGCCATTGCTCACTGCAAACATAAGTATGTGGGGCACTAGGCCATGTCGTGGGTTGGAGCGTACTATCGGGCCCATGGGTCACCCTTTGTGCCGTTCGCAGAGGCAGCGGCGAACTTCTTGGGATCGAAGCCGGTGATGGAGGGGCGTGGTGCCATGGTGATGGAGCTGGAGCAGTTAGTGATGATTGCGCGTGATGAACAACAAATCAATTGCGAAAATGAGGCTAGATGCGTACTTTGAAAGCCTCGGGAGCGGCTGATGCGAGGCAAGGCGTTTGGAGGAGCTGGCGTTGTTCGTTCCTGGACCGTGGTCAGTCGCATCTCTCGATATCTTGGCGAGCGATCATCGCGCACGGCCTACACACGTAACTGCGGCTGCTCTCCCCACACAACGCATCCAACGCCCGCTACCCATCACTATCCACACTCGGCACGCGCTCGTACAACTCGGATATAGTCCACCACTCTTGCGGGCGTCATTCGAGCAACCAAGGACCCCCATTGTTTGGTCAACAGCACGCGCAACCACCGAACCACCGAACCACCACGCCCACGACACGCGAATCGCCGCAACAACTAGAAGAGCTCCACGATGCCGCCTCACGGGGGCCGGTTTCCCGGCCACAACCTCTCGAACCCCTTCGCACATCTCTCAGGCCCAATACCACAGCAGCAACAGCCACTGCACCAACAACACCAGCAGCAGAACATCCAACACCCGGCTTTCGGCGGCGGCAACCAGGCCCATAACCTCAATCTCTTCAGCCAACATCAGGGCGGCTTCCAATCAAATGCAGCGCTGGGTGGCGGATTAGGTGGAGCGGGTCTGGGAGCGGCAGCAGCGATTGGCGGGGCAGGCGGAGGGACAGGACTCGATGGGCATGAAGCGCGTATGCGGTTTGCCCATGGCGCACAAATACAAGAAAACGCTGCTCGCGGCCAGGATGGTGCTAAAGGCATTGCAGGACAGCGGATTCGAGAAGTCTGGCGGTCGAACCTGCACCAGGAGATGGATATGCTGCGCTCGCTCATCGATCAGTATCCCTACATCAGCATGGTCAGTACACCACTCTCCTACACGTCGGCCGGACAGCTCTTGCGAGAGAGCCTTGTCTGATACGTGTGAAGTCTGTCGCCAAACATGGCGGAATGGCTTCTTTTGACTGTTTTGAAGTAGTTTCCATTCTACCTCTCCCTCCCCTTATTAACCTTGTGCTCACTCCATGACAGGACACCGAATTTCCCGGTGTGGTCGCACGGCCTATCGGGGACTTCAACTCGAAAGCCTCCTACCACTACCAGACCGTGCGCTGCAACGTCGACTTGCTCAAGATCATCCAACTCGGCGTCACTCTTTTCAACGTCCAAGGCGATATCCCGCCATCGCATCTCGACACTTCAGAACTGAACTACAAGCCAAAGTCGATGCAGCGGTATGCAAACAACATCGTCGTCTGCCCATGCACATGGTCATTCAACTTCCAATTTTCGCTCGAAGACGACATGTACAACGAAGAGTCAATACAGATGCTCAAGAAGTCTGGCGCTGATTTCGAAAAGCACAGGGATCAAGGCATTGATCCTCAAGAGTTCGGCTCGCTGCTCACAACGTCTGGAATGACTCTGTCTGAGGACGTCAACTGGATATCGTTCCACTCTGGCTACGACTTCGCATACATGCTAAAGATGCTCACGTCGAAATCGCTACCCGAAGACGAGGATACATACCGCAAGCTCGTCAATGTCTTCTTCCCTAAGTTACTCGACGTCAAATACCTGTGGCGGCATGCGAACAACCTCGTCAGGCGCGGTGTTATCGGATCGACCGCGACCAACATACTCAACAACTTGGGCACCAAATCAGGTCTTCAAGATCTCGCCGACGAGCTTGGCTGCCAACGCGTGGGCAACTCACATACAGCAGGCTCCGACGCATGGCTAACAGGAGTCGTTTTCTGGGAGATGAAGAAGAAGATCTTCGATGGCACAGTTCCTGACGAGATGAGCGGCCATATGTGGGGTCTTACTGGAGTTGGACCGCCAGCAAGCGCGACGGCGCAGGCTGCTGTTCTCGCTGCACAGGGTGCTTCGCAGGGCCTGACAGGCTTTCAACAAGGTGTTAACAACACTTTCTATCCCGGCAACGCAAGACACGGTGTCGACGGGCCAAGCACGCCCACCAACCATCCAGCGGGCCTCGCATCAAATACCCCTGGACAAACAGGAATGATGACACCAGGAGCATATGGCGGATATGGCAACAAGTAGAACGGTGGCTATGACGGCGGCCATTATTGGCGCGGGGTGTAGTATCCCAATAAGCATGTCTCATTCAAGGGTCCACACCCTCGACTTCCATATCGCCCTGCTTATGGCAGTCATTACTATGGTGGCTATGGAAACAATTGGTATACCGGCCACCGCGGTTAAGGTGCGTGGGCATCTAAGGCTCGTCACAATGTACACAGTGATTATCAGCGTCTTGGGATGGTCTGAAAGGGACTCAGACAGGCTGGCGTAGGATAGTATTGTACGATACCCGGGGTTAGTGTGCTGCGAGTGCGGACCATGATTTGATAGTATGGTCAATGTCATCATTGCATTCATCCATCACTTGTGCGTAGATGACGTGCCCGGAACCAGGTGGCGTTCTCAATCCTTTTGGTCTGGCTGTAGTGCCTGCCGATCGGAGCATAGCAGGCTGTTTGTGCTAAATGGTGTTGTATTCTTCGCTTGCACAGACCAAGGAAGAAGCTGTCTCGAAGCTTGTTCGCCGGACCACAAGGCATCTACATGTTGAACCTCGTCCTCTTCTTCTCCATGCGTCCCTTCCATTGCCATTCCTGCCCGCTCTTGAACTGGATTCCGCGATCTATCCTGCGGAGTTTGAGTGTCATTCTCGGCCTGTCGCATGTTAGTTGTCTACTCCGGACCCGTTGGAAGCAAAAATGAAACTTACCCAATCTCCTGCATGCCCACTTTGACATGCTCGACGCCTGGGAGCGGCTTGCCATCAGATCCCAAGATGGGCTTCTCGCTCTCGCGCTTATCACGGAATACATAACGATGCCTTCGCACGAAGATGTAATCGCGCTGGTTGTGTAGTGTGAGGACTTGACGGCCTTCGAGCTCAGGTTTCGCGGGGAACATGTTCTGGAAGAGATGTGCTGTGAGGATACCGAGTGGTGTCTTGAATTGGTTGAGGATCAGCTCAGGGTAGTGTCCCGTGTCATTGGCGTGTCGGGGCAGCTTCTTCCCGTCAACCCAGTTTGTGAGAGAAAAGTGGAAGTGCGGTCCGTCTGGGAGGGTGACAATGTCCAGGCCGTCGGGCTTCTTCTCGTGCTGGGCTTGCATCAGGATAACGAGGGCCGTGTATCCCCTTGCGCTGGCGAAACCGGCAATCTCCTTGACGCTGTACTTGTGAGCGTGTACGTGTTGCGTTCGTCTTATGTAGGTGCTGTTGGGGAAGAGCGAGGTGAGGGTTTCGGCTTCCTTGTGGAGCGACGAGTTGATGCTGGTTGTGATGAGGATCTGCGGGTCGTCGGTGCGAGGATTGAATATGGATGGGAACTTTTGCTTTAGGAACTCGGGTGATAGCTCGAGGTTTGTTGCGGTGGATGTAGCGCTGGGACTCGAGGCGCGCTTCCCAGGCTTGGACGAGGCGGCGTCTGAATCTAGATCGGAGTCGTCCGAGTCGAGGTCGGATTCAGGCTCGGATTCGTCAAGCATGCTGTCTGCTTCGTCGCTGTTGTTGCCGTCGTCGTCGTCGTCGTCGCTGTCACGCTCCTTTGCTTGGTCGCGCTTCTTCAATTTCGCCAGTATGCCCTCCTCCTCGCCCTCGTCGCCGTCTTTGTGTGCAGCTTCTTCTTGCGCCACCTTTCTCCTCTTTGCGAGTCTCTCCACGTCGATGGCCCATCCCAGCGCATCCTCTTCGTCACCGACGGGTTCATCCCACACACGCTTTCCGTCAATGGTTGCAGGCTTGTTCTGTGCTAGTCGCTCTTCGCGCAGGGCTGGGTTCTTGTCTTCTTCGCGCTTGCGACGCAGTCTTGCGTCTCTCTTGTCCGATTCACGCGCTTTCTTGATGGAGAGAAATGCAGCCTGTCGGCGCAGCTTGTTCTTGGGCTTGAGGCCCGAGGCGGTGTTGGGGCTCTTGGAGAAGGCCATGCTGGGTTGGAGTCGCGCTGCCCGGCCGATGTTTTTCTGGATGTCTCCAAGGCCGCGTCCAACTTTTCGGTGGAGCCGCGGCCTGTGCTTTTCCGCAATCTTGGCGCGTCACACACCGGCACAGATTCCACACGTCGAAGCATGCCATTCCAGGGCCCGCGACCTGTACCGTATCTGTAGATATCAAGCCCCTGTCGCTCCTTAGTCTTCTCTTGTCGGCCGCAAGAGCATCGACGTAGTATATGTGCCGACTAATTCCACTGCTGCGCGTCCCCCAATCTGCTTCGCGCCTCTCTCTCCCTAGACCCTTACATCGTGCCCCACCTCCGCCGACTCATCCCACCACGCACTTCTCGTCCACGCCACCACTCGCCCGTTACAAGGTGCCCCAGCGCAAGAACGTCGCCATGCCCAGCGATACCACCACCCACAAGGGCAGGCCCTTTGAGCGCGCTGCTTTCGAGCAGCTCATGAAGGTATGCGCGCCTGGCTCGACGCTGCACAGCAGCCATGCTAAACAACAGCCATTGTAGCACAAATACTTCTATGCGCCCTCGTTCGACATCTACGGCGGCGTCGCCGGCCTCTACGACTACGGCCCGCCCGGCTCTGCCCTCACCGACAACATTGTCGACATCTGGCGCGAGCACTTCGTCCTGGAGGAGGATATGCTCAAGATCGAGCCCACCATCCTCACCACACACGAGGTCCTCAAGACCTCTGGCCACGTCGACAAGTTCGCCGACTGGATGTGCAAGGACCCCAAGACTGGCGAGATCTTCCGAGCCGACCACCTGGTGGAAGAGGTCCTCGAGGCCAGACTTAAGGGCGACAAGGAGGCACGCGGCCAGAAGGTCGCCGTAGAGGAGGAAGACCCCAAGAAGAAGAAGAAGAAGGTCAAAAACATCGCCGCCGTGAAGCTCGAGGACTCGATGGTCAAGGAGATTGAGGAGGTGCTGGCCAAGATTGACAACTACAACGGCGAGGAGCTTGGCCTCCTGATGAACAAGTACGACATCAAGAACCCCGCCACCAACGGCGAACTGCTGCCGCCTGTCGCCTTCAACCTCATGTTCCAGACCTCCATCGGCCCCTCGTCCAACCTGCCCGCCTACCTGCGTCCCGAGACTGCCCAGGGTCAGTTCGTCAACTTCCAGAAGCTGCTGGACCACAACATGCAGCAGATGCCCTTCGCCTCTGCCTGCATTGGCAAGTCGTTCCGCAACGAAATCTCCCCGCGACAGGGTCTGCTGCGTGTGCGAGAGTTTCTCATGGCTGAGATCGAGCACTTTGTCGATCCCGAAGGCGGCAAGAAGCATCCGCGATTCGACGAGGTCAAGGACGTTGAGCTTGAGCTGCTTAACCGGGACGTGCAGCTTTCTGGAAAGACGACCGTTGAGACGACCAAGATTGGCAAGGCTGTCGAGACTGGTCTCGTGGATAATGAGACATTGGGTTACTTCTTGGCCCGTATCCAGCTGTTCCTGCTCAAGCTCGGTGTCGACCCAAAGAAGATCCGATTTAGGCAACACATGGCTAACGAAATGGCCCATTACGCGGCCGACTGCTGGGACGCTGAGCTACTCACATCATACGGCTGGATCGAGTGTGTCGGTTGTGCTGACCGAAGCGCATACGATCTTTCCGTGCACATGAAGAAGACAGGTGCACCTCTGCTCGTTCGCGAGACAAGGAAGGAGCCTCTGAAGGTCGAAGAGTTTGTCTGCGAACTCGACAAGAAGCAGTTTGGTCCCAGGTTCAAGAAGGACGGCAAGACCGTAGAAGCAGCCATCGAAGCCTTGTCGCAAGACCTTCGTGAGAAGCTGTCCCTCGATCTTGAGAAGGAGGGCAAGATTGTCATCGACGTTCCGGAAGTCGGTGATGGCAAGGTCGAGATACCAAAGGATCTCATCACCATCGAGAAGCGCACCCGCGTAGAGACCATGCGCGAGTACACACCAAACGTCATTGAGCCGTCATTCGGTATCGGCCGCATTTTCTATGCAAGTACCCAGATGTTGAGAGGGTCACGTACGTTGCTAACTGAGCCAGGCTCTATGTGAACATGTTTACTGGACTCGTGAGCAGGACGAAGCCCGTGCTGTCCTCTCCTTCCCTCCAGCAGTTGCACCGACCAAGGTTCTCATCGTACCGCTCAGCTCAAACCCCGACTTCGATCCATTTGTACGGAAGCTGAAGGACAAGCTGCGAAAGCTTGGTATCTCCAACCGCGTTGACGCTTCCGGTGCATCTATTGGCAAGCGTTATGCTGTAAGTTGTTTATTTGCTCCAGCAGTTTCGATCAAATGTTAACATGTCCCCAGCGCAACGATGAGCTTGGTACCCCTCTCGGCATCACCATAGATTTCCAATCTGTCAAGGACAACACTTTCACACTCCGAGACCGAGACACTACAGAGCAGGTCCGCTCAAGCTTAGACGAGATTGCCCAGGCCATTTCAAATATCGTCAAGGGTGAGGAGACATGGTCAGACGTCGCAGCACGGTTACCTAAATTCGAGGGTCAAGAAGTTGACCCGTGAGAAAACTGAACTTTGATGAGAAATGCAGTTTATGCTATTCGACAATAGCGTTGAAACAGCATCGAGAGAATCGCATTCTACAGGATCCGCTTGCTGATGTTATCACCCCTTCTTTCCTTGTGCTACACAGTGATGTCTAATCTGCCCGTGCCGTAGACGTGCGTCTTTCCAATTGTGCACACCGTACTTCGCACCACTTCTGAATTATGTCATCTTCTCCCCACTCGACTCTACTAATTACTATGCCCCGCTCCATACATCTCTTATTGTCGTACCTGTGAATCCGGCACAGTTGCGCATCAGCTAGAGATGGAGACGTGACCGACCCGTGCGAATTAGAGATATCACATGCTGCATCCTCTCGGAATCTGGGCTATCCGGCACTTTTCTGCAAATCGCATGATCGTCCGGCAGACCTCGTAGCTGGAACGCTCCTCATTAAGTTGCTCACTGATACCTATCACTTTCTACGTAGGAGGCCTTGTGGAGACAAGTAAATCAAATTACTTGACGTCGGCAGGGGCTGACACCTCGGCGTCTATGGGTTTTGGCCCGTCTATTCTCTAGCACACCGGGCGCCTACCCGCTGCATCTCCTAGGATCAAATGTAACCAGCGATGACTCGTTTGCATCGAGCTTGCTCATCTAAGCGTTAGACTCTAGCGAGCTCCGAGGAGACTGGTGTGAATGTCAAGCAACCCGAACAGCCTCGGAACCAGCGTACATCACATCTTGTTTCACAAGCTCATAAGATGGTGCATTCACTTCCGACAGTCTGGTTGGCGATCTGCTGGTACCCGCCCGTACCGCTGGCTCCGACAGCGTGGCCGCACCGTCAAAAGCCCCGCGCCGGAATTCTGTCCCTAGAGCGAAGGTGACACCTACAGGGCTCTGCTATCCTCGGTACTCCGTAGGATCAGCAAGAGACCGCTTCACTTTGGCTCTGGCCTGCGGCTCCTACCTTTTGTGACATGCTGCAAGCCGGTAGCAGGGCCTGGTTTCCTATGCGCTAACACTTGCGAACGCGTAGCACGAGCCGGAGATTGCGTTGTAACATAACGATGGACGCATACAAGTCGCCAACGGCTCGATTCTATCCCCAGCGCATGTACTCGTCAATTGTCTGGTCCGAAGGCCGAGCATAGATAGCCTGCTGTCTGATGCTGGGGTTGGTAATCGACCTGTGTCAGATCAATATGGCCAGAAGTCAGCGGGTAGCAGAGCCTGCATGTCGTTCATGTGGCTGCTCAAAGTCCCATCAGCGTTCGGTCGAGGCCAAGTTCTGAGCTACCAAAGGAATTGGCGGTTCCGATTGTCTCCTACTAACAAGCTCCAACACACACACACACACCTACATGGATAGCAGCGTACCATAAAGTATCGCGTCAGTCATACACAATAGCGCGATTTCCACTACCGCCTGCAGATCCCCTCGCCGTAAGTTGCCCGTTTATGCTTACGCTTGCGTCCAGGATGTAGGGGACCGTATACCCAGTATTCACGCGCCCCCAGTATCAAGCGACCATCGCTTAGCATGCGGAACCTTAGGTTTTAGCACCAGTTTGCTAGGGTCCTACGAGTACAGCTCATTCTCAAAAGACAAAGCATTTATACTTCTTCTATCCGCTCATCCTGTTCGTCACAGTCTGCTTAACGATTTCGTTACGTCTTTTGCGTCGGCTTTCCGAGACCATGGACGAGGGACAGCCACCACCCGAAGGCGTGGTTGCCCCTCACACAGGCGCTCCACTCAAACGCCGACGAGCTGACTCGGAAAGTACAGCGTCGATCGAGTCCAAGTACGTTGTTGCTCTCTACTCTCGCACCTTTTTGCCACCCCGCATTTCGACGTGGTTGTTGGGCTAGATCCAAACGGGAGGCCTCAAGAGTAAACAGCAACAACAGCCAGACTGTAGCCTTGCAGATAGTCTACCGTGGCTAAAAGTCGCACGTTGAACAAGCTGACACCTTCATTGATAGTCTCTCTGCCCGCACTTTGGCATCCGACGATTTGGAATACTTCCACGAGAATGGACGAACGTATGGGAATGAGACGTACTATCTACCATGTGTGTACAAGCCACGTGCCGATTTTGTAGAGCAGGATCGCCTGTCTTTACAACACGAAGTCTTCGTTCGGGCACTCCACGGCAAGCTTACCACTGCGCGACTATTGCCCACTACGCGAAGGATACTCGACTTGGGTACAGGACCGGGTCACTGGGCTGTTGCCATTGCGCGTCAATACCCGCATGCGGAAGTTGTTGGGATAGACATGACTGAATGGGATATTGATACCACTGAAGCCACGTTAGGCGACGCCAGGGTGACGTGGGAGCTGGACGATCTCGACGTCTGGGGGAAAGAGATTGACGTTGACGAGCTAATCAATCAACTTTCTACCCTGGACTTGGCTACCGAAATGGCCCACCGGAATCCGGTTGAGTCGCTCAGGAAGCCAAAATCTACGATTGATCTTGACCAACGTGGAGGATCAAGTACCCCCGAGGAGTCTCTAACTATCGATCTCTCGACTCTCACCCCCCAACCCGAACCCGGCTGGCATTTCAGCGATTCTTTCGAACTCATACATTTGCGGAATATGAAGGGCTCTTTCACTCATTGGGAAGAGGTCTATGCAGAAATTTACAAGAGCCTCTCGCCCGGTGGGTGCATTGAACTTGCAGATTGGGATCTGGGACAGGTGCCACTGGGCCCGAGAGAGATTACAGCAGCAAACATACCTATGCCTACTCTTCGCAAACTGTATGTGGCGTTCATGGAAGCATCGTTCAAGTCTGGTCGTCCGCTCGGTCTCTTCTACATGCATCACACTTATCTCGAAGAAGCGGGATTTGAAGACATACAAACAACTCACGTCAACGTCCCGGTCGGGCGATGGCCAAAGGACGAGGCCCAAAAGTCGCTCGGTAAGATGATGTTTGTATTGGGTATGGAGATGTTTGAACCGGTTTGCTTGCGCCTGTTGACGACATGGGGCAGTAAGAGCAGGGTCTGGACTGCTGAGGAGCTTAGGGTAGACATTGCGGTGGCACAACAAGAGGTCAAAGAATATGTCGAGCGCTCTGAACGTGGAGAGGTGGAAGGCTGGTGCGCAAGCTTCAAGTGGATTACTGCTAGAAAAAGCTGGTAAGAACTGTCCCTGTACGAACTGCACGTGATACATACACTGACTTCGCTCACGCACCTTCTAGGCATGCAGAGAAGTGAGTTTAATTTGGGTACATGGGCCGGTCAACTCTTGTATTATATGGAGTTGGTGGTATTCTGAGTTTAATGTTGGTGTTACGAATAATGACCACTTTGTACAAAGGACATCACCGCTTTGAGAAGCAGTTCAACTATACTACACTCTGCAAATGGTAAGAAGTCTACATACCTTCAGACAGTTTTCTCTTGGTTCTGAGTGATCATTAAGATGTCGGCAGAGGAAGTCAACTTCCACTGCTTTAGCCGAACATGGCAGGCACACTCGTTGTACAGCCATCATGAAGTTCGGAAGGTGGAGCCGTAGCAAGGCCATATATCAAAGGAACGACGCTGCAAGTAAACGATCACAAGGCCTTTTTCCTTTTTTACCGGCAATTCAAAGATGTCTGCAAACCTCTCAGCCAACACGCTCTTCAGTGTCAACGGTGTTGTAGCCGTCATCACGGGAGGCGGATCGGGTAGTGCACCCACGCACCAGATCTGAAAGCAGGGTCCTAATATCACCAGGTATCGGTCTGATGATGACCAAGGCCCTGGCAGCCAATGGCGCGCGCCGTATATACATTGTCGGTCGCCGCGAAGACGTACTCGGCTCAGCCGCAGAAAGCATCGACCCTGGAATCGTCATCCCACTACCTGGCGACGTCACATGCCGCGAGTCTCTCCTCGGAATCGCAAAGCAGGTAGAGGCCGAAACCGGCTACATCAACCTCCTCATCTGCAATGCGGGCATCATGGGTCCCAAGCCGCTCAAAGCAGCACCAGGTGCCTCTCCACCATCACTCTCAGACTACAGAGCACACGCCCTCGCGACGTCCGTGGAGGACTTCACATACACATATGCGGTGAATACGACAGGTGTATACTATACCACTCTCGCCTTTCTCGCCCTGCTGGACGCTGGAAACGCCAAGAGCAACATGGGTGCAGACGTTGGCTCCCAAGTCATAACGACATCGAGCATCGGCGGCTTCTCGCGTCTACCCGGCGCGTCGTTTGCCTACAACAGCAGTAAAGCTGCTGTTACACATATGACGAAGATGCTGGCTACGTCGTTTGTTCCATACGGCATCCGTTGTAATGTGCTTGCGCCTGGTCTCTTTCCTTCTGAGCTCGCCATGGGGATCATTGGGGCGTTGGACCCGGGAAAGACTGGAGAGATGGATAGGAATATTGTGCCGGCGGGGAGAGCCGGGACGGAGGAGGATGTTGCGGGCGCGGTGCTGTGGATGGCGAGCCGGGCGGGAAGTTACTTGAATGGGAGCGTGGTTGTGGTTGATGGGGGGAGGTTGGGTATGTTGGCGTCTACATATTGAAGTAGTTGGCAGTCAGAAGTGATGAAGCTTGACCGTCTGGCACAGTGGTTGCAGAGTTTGGGGTTTCTGATGCTGTTCAGATTTCAGCACCCGAGTAACAGAAGCCCCCCACTAGCGCGCTTCCCCTGCATGTGCGGAGTTGAAGCCACACCTCCGCACTAGCTTGCTAACCCTCGACTACAATGTGCGCGTGCTGACCACGCGACAATGCCTGCACAACTACACGGGCTCAGTTCGAATGAACTGCTGAACAAGCCTGGCTTTGTAGGCGCTGCGGCGCGCTTCTGGCAGGTACGTCACTCGACCAATGCGCATCGCTCTCGGATAGACAGCTAAGAGGTGACATTGGCAGCGCTCGTATGCCTCGGACTATGTTGGCATTGCGATACTAATATGCGGGTACATATTGGTGAGTGAGCCATGCAGCAACTGGCCTGCAAGGTAGTGCAGCAGCAGGACTGACAGCCTAGGCACAGATACAATTCCTCGCCGAACCCTTCCACCGCATGTTCTTCCTTGACAACCTCGCCATCGGCTACCCACATGCAGACATAGAACGCGTGCCCATCTCGTGGCTCTTCATATATGCCGGCGCAGTTCCCCTCGGTATACTTGTCGCCTGGGCCCTCGTCCTTCGTCCCGGAACACACAAAGCGCATGTCACGATTCTGGGCTGGTTCGTCAGCATCATCCTGACCATGTTCATAACCGATGTGATCAAGAACGCTGTTGGACGGCCCCGACCTGATCTGATTGCAAGATGCAAACCTGCTCCTGGCACACCGGCACACCAACTCGTTACCTTTGAAGTCTGCACCGAAACGGATCACCACGTCTTGCACGACGGCTGGCGCAGCTTCCCTAGCGGGCATAGCAGCTTCTCCTTCAGTGGATTGGGCTATCTTGCACTGTTCATCGCAGGCCAATGCCACGTTTACCGCCCTCGCGCCGATCTCGCTCGCGTTCTTCTCGCTCTCGCTCCTCTCCTCGGCGCTGCGTTGATCGCCATCTCCCGCTGCGAGGACTATCGGCACGATGTATATGACGTTAGTGTTGGCTCGGTCCTGGGCATGGCGGTTGCGCATTACACGTATAGGAGGTATTATCCCGCCCTGAGGAACAGACAGTGTGCAACGCCGTTCCCTAATCCGGCCGACGAGAAGGGCTGGGGCAAGGTCAAGGGAGATGAGGAGAGTTTGAGGGCTGCGAGCGAGTTTGAGTTGGATGACTTTGATGAGGAAGATGGTGGAGAGGGGGAGCGGAGACCGTTGAACAGGAGACGGTAAACCGTGTGATTGTGTTGAGATATCTAGGTTGCTTTGCTCTGACGTCTTTGCCTGCGGACGTATGCGCGCGTTCCACACCAGCATTAGCAGCTCATTGATACATTGATACAACATTCCTCCACTCGTTTCAGCTTACATATACCCTATCCAAGTAAGCATCAACGGTAGCCTTGCAACTTCGATCACTTCACTATCTCCTATACAAAACCAATCTACTTCCCCGCCCCTTGACGTCCAAGCCAGCTGGATGGACCGATACGCTTGGGAGCCATCATACTCTCACCAGCCCAACCCGATGAGCCGTTGTATCTCCTCCCTCCACCTCCAAAGTCTGATACCAGCAAGTCCACAGATTACAACTGGAGTTGCTCCCACGATAAAAGTTCATCCTCCCAATTCGGTGTCTGGACATCCTTTTTAGAATGTGTTCTTGGTATCGAGCCAGATGTCAGAAGATATATCACTGAAAACCGATTTCGAGAGAGAGTTTATGTTATCACTGGCGTCATGATCGCATCATCGGCGGACATCTCTAGCCAGAGATTCTGGGAGAAAGGACTTTACGTTCATGCGGGTGTTGATGCGACGGCGTAGGCTGGTGTACCTAGTGGCCTTTCGTTTGGCCCAGAGGGGGGACGGGAAACGCAAAATTGAGACTGAGGAATCGACTCGAACAGCAGATGAGTTTGTCTTTGCGTATAGAATTCGTGAGATCAAGGTACGCGGGAAAGGTGGTGTCAAGTCGGACAAGCTGTATGATAGAGGTGCCTTGTTTGATACTGAGGTCAAGAGGAAGACGAGGGAGAAGATCGAGGTGGAGGTTGATGGCTTAGGTGAGGAGCTGAATATTGGCGATGTTGATCTAGAAAGTATGGAGGTGAGGCAGAAGATGGGAGACGATGAAAGAGCAGGGAAAGTTATTTGTGTTTCACCGAAGCCTCTGGACTGATATACAACTTTATGCACATGCAAGCAGAACGTATACATTAGGATCAGGTACAACTGCTCATCGCGATGCTGTAATGTTTACTTTTGAAGTTTGACATTTCCGAAGTTGATGTGCAGGCCGACTACTGGTACACTAGTCACCTGGACCCAAACCTTGACCTTTCCGACGTGTCCTATTCCCTGCGTCCGCCTACACAACCACTCACCGTCGAGATCGACACCGTTAGTCGCGTTGGACTGCTACAAGCAGTGCTCTACCTTCGAAGCGGATTCCTACATGTACACTAGGTGTATACAATACGAATGTTCAAGCTGATGCCATCGTTGCTAACAGGTCCAACGTGTACACACAAACACGGCAGCCGCATTCTACGCGTAAATCGCGTCGAAGCACCGCGACATGCACGCGTCGCGATCATCTAAAGATGATTGCGTAGTATCTCCACTCGGCTGAGAACCCGGCGGATGGCATGCCAAAATTACCGCCTACAAACTCGCATGATCAGCCGTCGCCCGTGCCATGGAGAGCGATTGCGCGACTACCAATGGATCTGTCCAACGCTTACTTACCTGCCATCGAATGTCGCCCTGTTCTAGAACAAGCAGACCACCGCCGACGCTCCCGCCGCCGAAGGAGCATGGGGAAAGGCTTGTCCGGGTCTGTGCGCGTTTGGTATGAAATGCCCCTCTTCGTCCCACATCGACCGCTGAGCTTTTCTGCGCCACATAGCCAACTTCACGCATGAACAGTGAGCGGCAATGTTTGTACTTGGTATATCAACGTTCAATTGAGCCGTCCTTCCATCATAAAATCGGGCTTGTGGTTTAGTGGTATAATACTCCCTTAGCATCTTGGGCTCCATGGTGATCAAATCCGTGCCGGGACTGAAATGGGAATGGTCCAGGGTTCGATTCCCTGCAAGTCCAGTTCTTTTTGTTGCCGTCGACGTTGTGGTTGGATGAAGGGGGGTTGGTTGCATCGCGCTGTGAGATGGAACAGGCTGATTTTTTGGCCATGTCAAGTGGTCTGTGCGCACTGTATACCACTCCGATGATGGACACATGCGCATGCGCTCGTTCCACGCCATGCTTGCTGTCAGACTCGACTAATCCTAAAGCTCTCAGTCTACATCACTCATTCCTTTCTCCTTGTGGATAGATCTTTGCATCGGAGCCGGTCGATTTGGTACCCAGGGTCGCTATTCAATACAATGCTGGATCTTACCAATTACAAGACCTCATCGACGTCTGGACAAGCTCGGGAGACAATCTACGAAAGGTTACCGCAACCAAACACCCAAGAAAGAGCATCACTATACATGTCAAAGAGTGCATGAGACACTAAGAACTAGCGTTTAGTAATTGTCAATCCTGCTTGTTAGATTGCAGCGAGTTCTCGGGGGACCAAAGACGGACCAGGGAGCTACGAATGAGCCGGTCTGCGTAGAGCCAACGGAAGCTACCAATATTGGCCTAGTGCTGTTGACCTTGTTGAAGCGAGGTCTTTCGTATACTCCAGAGTCGGCCGAAAACTCGGTGGAAGCTCAGATAAAGAGGACCGACGTGTGCTTCGAACAAACCATCTCAAGCGCTCACAGAGCATTCGAATTCTATACACCCAACTCCAATACGCTTTTACACTAGTCGTCCTGTCAAAAGAGTCGCAAATTCATCGCCCAACATGGTCAAAATCGCAATCGCAGGTGGTACTGGAAGTACGTATCCTACAGTCCTACGTCAATGTACCGAGCACTAATGTCTTCACAGACGTCGGACAAGAGATTGTAGATGTTCTCGTTGCTAGTAAAAAGCACGAAATCTTGATCTTCACTCGCAAGGTCAGCACCTCATAGATACTGATCTCTCCAACCGTTACTGATGCTTCCCCCAGGATGTTCCAACCGAGACCACGAATTCGTCCGTGAGATGGGCCAAGTCCACCTACGAAGACGTCGACGAACTAGCTGGTCATCTGCAGGGCGTAGACGTGGTGTTGTCATTCATCGCCCCGCATGACCAACAACAAGGCGTTTCTGGTCAGAAGAACCTCATTGACGCGGCAGTCAAGGCTGGCGTGAAGCGTTTCGCGCCCAGCGAATGGGTCTCGTAACTCACTCCCGTTCTTTCGTCTCGTTCTTCGTGCACTAATTCAACTCACTAGAGCCGGTCTAGACCACATGGACTGGTATACCTTCAAGGGATACACACGCCAATATCTAGCAGAACTCAACAAGGACAAAAAAATCATAGAGTACTGCCTGTTTCAGCCAGGCCTCTTCACCAACTATTTCACTCTTCCGTACAAATCGACCAAGCACGTCAAGGCACTTGAATCGCAGTTCGATTTCGAGAAGCGTAGAGCTATTGTACGAGAGGGCGCCGACGACGACTACCTCACCCTCACTACAGTGGAAGACCTAGCCAATGTAGTTGCACGCGCGGTAGACTACAAGGGCGAGTGGCCCGTCATGGGCGGAATACGAGGATCACGGATTCCCATCAAGGAGTTTATTGCTCTTGGGGAAGAGCTACGTGGTTAGACTCCATCTTCCTTTTACTCGTACAACGTCCTGTACTATCGTCTCATTTACTAATAGAGCTGTTTCAGGCGGACCCTTCACCATCGAAAGGATTCCGAACGAAGACTTGAAGAACGGAACATGGACGGCGTCCTGGCTCCCTAAAGTCGAACACCCTTCCATTCCGTTGGAGTTTGTTGAGGCATTTTCAAAGAAAATGGTAGGCGGTATCTCATTGGCCATTGGAGACGGGGCTTTCGATGTGGGCGATGAGTGGAATCAGTTGTTGCCCGATTACGAGTTTACGGACGCGAAGGTATTCTTGAGGAATGCTTGGAATGGTAAGCCATGATGAGGAGGCATGATTGAGCATGTCCTGCAGCGGATGTTTGCGGTGAAGCGCTAGCGCAAGCGTAGTAATCTAGGGAGGCTTTTTTTCGTCCGCCGAGTCGGCGGACGAGATCGACTATCCTGCCAAAGCCGGCAACTTATGACAAACACACCTCCATCTTTTTGTAAACACATCACCCGATCGCATCGATATGCTCTCGGAAACTAACCTACATGACGAAAGAGCTGCGAAACGAAGAAAAGTGCGCAAAGGAACACAGAGTTGTTGGGAATGCAAGAAGCGGAAGGTTCGGTGCATCTGGGCGACTACAGATACCACGTGTGATAATTGTTTGCGAAGACAGGCGCCATGCATCAGCCAAGAGTATGCAGATGAACCAGCCTTGACGAGAGGAGTTGCTGGTGGGGTGGAAGATCGTCTACGTCGGGTTGAGGATCTCCTTGAGCGCTTGGTTGACACCGCGACATACGCAAATCGGGACGCGTTGGACAGGCGCCTTCAGGTACCGATAAAAAGCGGCCTGGGGAGTACAGTGGTACGTGTATCATTTTGTAAATTCGTCCTCACCCAGCCTGACGCCCACAAGGACTATCCGAGGAACGTTAACATTACTCCATCCACCTCTCCAGAAGCTACATCATCACCCACGAATCTATCGCAAGGTTTAGAACCGCTCATTAGCAGTTATTCCGGCGATTCCCAAAATCTCGTTGCAGCATGGCCTACTGCTCAAGATCTCCACTACATCTGCAAGCTTCCAATCGGACTTTCAACACATCTGCACATCAAACTGACCTCGTCTTCGGCCGAGGTCATGAGCCAGGTACCGGATAACTCCCGAGAAATGCTGCAGTTACCACCGCCGGGATCGCATCCAGTTCTGCTAGCACGAAAGCTCCTTTTGTTGAGCAGTCTACTCCAAGGCGCGCTATCAGCAGGCCAGATACAAGAGGATCAGCGCGGACACTTCAATCAAGTCATGTCCCGCGCAATGGATACAGCAGTGAGGTCAGTAACTTCCAACGACGAGCTGACTCCGTCTGTTGAAGGCGTCGAATGTATCATGATCGAAGCTATGATCCAAAACTACGCTGGGAACCTACATCGCGCATGGATGACTGTACACCGGGCATCTGCTGTCGCGCAGATGCTGGGTTTGCATCGTGGAAGCTCCAAGTTGTCTTCCTTTAAGATTCTGTCTCCGGAAACGAGGTCAGGATTTGATCCAGACCAACTATGTTGTCGCATCATCGAGATGGACCGCTATTTGTCGTTGACGCTGGGATTGCCGCGATCATCACTCGAAACACGCGGCTTTGATGCTGAAGCAATAGCGGCATGTCATCCGCTTGATCGCATCGCGCGTCTGCAATGCATAATCGTGGACCGCATTCTACCACGCCGTGCTGAGGAGTCCAGCGAGAAGGAAAGCGAAAATGTACGGCAGATTGACGAGATGCTAAAGGAGGCGGCTGCAGTCATGCCATCGCAGTGGTGGCTGGCTCCCGACTTCGATGCTAATGACTTGACAGCACCGAACCCTCTGCCAGAGATTGCGC
The DNA here is from genome assembly GCA_019702505.1 of Alternaria panax. Lineage (NCBI taxonomy): Eukaryota > Fungi > Ascomycota > Dothideomycetes > Pleosporales > Pleosporaceae > Alternaria > Alternaria panax. The sequence continues at coordinate 4,608,527 of JAANER010000001.1, read as the reverse complement.
GTACAATGTATCAGCTTTCCCATTTTCATCTAGTTCTACGGTTACATTTGCCCTACGTCCTTGGCTCGTCAGGGAATAGCATGTGCGAGCACAGCAAAGCCACAGCTATCCATGCCGCTCGCGAAATCATGTCCCGATACATTGCGTTCCGTAAGTGGCATACTGGAGTTTACTACTGCCGCGGGTTGGACTACCTCTCTTTCATAGCCCTCACGGTACTGTGTTTGGTGCACATTGATGCGCGTAACCAACCAATGGCCCAGCATGAAGCAGTTCTCGATTACAGCCGTCCGAGCGACCGCGAGATGATGGAACGAACTGTCGAGATACTGGAAGATATGAAGGAAGATGCAATCGCAATGAAGCTCTCTCATATCATGCAGTATCTTCTTGAAGTCGAAGTAGCATCGGCCAACGGAATCGGCTACAGTACTTCTACTAGCGGGGCCGACGATGGACTAGCAACAGAGTGTGGCGGTCAGTTCATGGGTGGCGAGAACGGCGAGTTGCAGCTCCAAATACCACATCTGGGTACCGTCAGTCTTCAGCGCAGGTTAGCCTCGTCTGCCACAACAGCTGTGGGGATACTGTCTACCCAGGCACCTGAGCAGATACAGCCCTCGCTTACAGAGTGGGACAATGAGTGGTCACTGCTCGATTCATCCAATGACATGGATGCACTCGACGACTGGACGCTACAGAGCATCAACGAAGGCCTTTTTGGGGGCTTGTTCAGTGGCTTTGGAGGTGCAGATTTAGGCCCTGAGCTGTCTTTGGACGAGTCGTTTACTCACAACTCTCCCAGTCTTTAGCCCACTTTTCCGAGCGTACGCGCCCAATGGAATCGGTTGCAGGCCACCTACTTTTACTTGTTTGGTGAAACGATTCCATGATGCAGTCGCTGAGATTGATACCATCTAACCCCCACTTCTGGGCTTGAAGCTTGGACTCTCCACCGCAAACAGGCCTAGCGCATCACGTAAGGAAGGAGCACACTCATCAAAATGTGAAACATGACATTGTTGAAAGCAACATGTTGACATGTAGAATTCGTAGTGACCCGGAGAATTGAGCGGTTGTATGTGCAAATGTCCATCCCTAGACTTGTTCAAGCAATAAAATAATCCTCCAGACAAGGTATCTTTGAGCCCATGGCTAAGTGGCAACATTTTAAACGCCGGAAATGCAAAGTAAAAACACCAATGTATGCAGGCCGTAAATCATCATGTTCGTTTGGCGACACGCCCGCCGGAGCGTCCGCCGGTGAATGGCTTCAAGGCGCCCTTGCCGCGCGAGGTAGGGAAGGAGACCCTGTTCTGAGGTCTGCGGCGAAGTTGTTTCCGGGTCTGGCTCTTGTCCTTGTTCTTGCGCGAGTTCTTGGAAGAGGTGGCGGTGCCGTCGACGTCCATTTCTACCAAGTCAAAGTTAGCGCGTGATTCTCACTCAGCCAGTGCGGAGGAAGCGGGTCATAGGCGAATTTGAGATGGCCGTGGTCGGTGAAGCCCAGGACGTCAGAGCACAGGCCCAGGTGGAAACACAGAGTTCCGAGTTCGCAGTCGTCCTCTGCTGAGTCGGGGGCAGTGGTGGAGGGGTTGGAGAGGGAGCGCGGCATGGGGGCAGTGAGGAGAGACGAACCTTTGGGCAGGTCCTCCTTGGTGGCATCGTCGGTGGTGCTGGCTGGGTGGGAGTCAGAGGGCGCGGGCGGGAGAGGCTGGTTCGGCGACTCACTTTCGTCGGTCTGCATGCGCGTCTTTTCGGGCTTGGGCTGCGCAATCGTCTCGAGAAGTTTGGCGTGCAGGCGTTCGGCGCGCGCGTGCTCGACGGGGCCGAACACGTTGGCGCGCAGCTTGGTGCGGTTCGCCTTCTTGCTGCTTGCTCGTGCGCCTTTGGCCATTGCGAGGGGTGCGAGGGGTGCGAGGGGGGTGAGGGGTGTGGGTGTGGGTGCTGGTGAAGACGGGCGACAAGGTGGAGGAAATTTAGTGGCCAGGCGATGGACAGGTGCTTGCGAGGCCGGGCCGTGCGCCAGTCGCCTTTTTCGCCTGGGCGAATCTCACGGGGCAGAGAAGCACTACCGTACGCTGCCTTGGGAATATCGCCAGCTGGAGATGCGCTCGCCGCGAGAGCCGCCGCCCACGTCGACGGCCGTCTAAACCCGCAGCGTCGCATTGCGGCCCCTCGCGCCCTGTCTGCTCGCCCGCGACTGTTGCGCCCGAGCCTGTCGTGCCCGTCCGCCCGCCCTGCATCGCCGCGTGGGCTCTGCGAGGTTGCGACCAACGGCCGTCCTGCACGACTGCTGCGTCAGGACCCCCAGAGATCCGCCCTTCACTGCCTCGACCCCACCCGCCGCCAGCTGCAGAAGAGCCTGCGCGAGAGACGCAGCCCCCGATGCCGTCGCGAGACTCTCTCTCCCCGTAGCGCCGCCCCTGCAAACCCCCAACAGAGCCAGCCCTCGCGACGTCGACGGCGACGCCCGCACACCATGGCGTCCAGCCTGCAGCAGATGGCTGCCACCATCACGGAGCGCTCCAAGACGCTCATCAACAACGACCTGAAGCGCATCCTCAAGGAGGAGGGCTCCTCGCAGACGGGCAACAAGGCTGCACTGCAAGCGCGCGTCATTGGCCGTAGGTATCTCCGCTCCCCAGCCTCGGGGCCTGCTAACCTCACCCTCACCAGTCATCGCCAATGCAGTCTCCAGGAGCGACGCCGACGTCTTGCGGCGGCTGCAGTACCGCGTGCAGCACCACGGCGAGGCGCCTCCGCCACCCACGACCAGTCCCGCAGCCTCTGCGTACTCGCAGCCGCCTGCGCCCATTGCCAACGCCTACAGCATGGCCAATGCCTACCACAACAACGCCGCATACCCGCCCTACCAGCAGCCGCACCAGCCACCCATGCCGCCCCGGCCAACACACTTCTTCAAGGACAGCCCTTTCTTCGAGATCCGCGAGCTCGTGCTGACCAACATGTCTCTGGACCCTTCACCCACCCACCGTGCCACCATATCGCGCAATCTCACCCTCAACGAAGCCCAGTCCGCACGCCTCAGGGCTGATCCGTCCCTGCGCCTGCTGCTCTTTTCCGCCCTCGAGCAGCCCCTGGCCCCCTACTCGCGCCTCGACATCGCCTTTCCGTCTCAGATCGAGGTCAAGGTCAACGACGAAGAGGTCAAGGCCAACTACAAGGGCCTGAAGAACAAGCCAGGCTCGACGCGTCCAGCAGACATTACCGGCTGTGTGCGCGTCAAGGTCGCCAACCAGCGTAACAGCATCCTCATCACCTACGCCCTGACTCAGAAGGCAAGTCCGTCCGAGGTTTTCTTATCCCGTCAACGTCCTGAAACGTGACCTCGAGCTAACTTCCAAACCCAGAAGTACAACCTGTTTGTCTACTTGGTCAGAAAGTTTTCCGTCGACGAACTCACACAGCGTATCAAGCAGCGCAATGTCATCACCCGGCAGTCGGTGCTGAGTGAAAGTATGTCTCCGCACTGGACATCCGAGGCACACCGCAGAACTAACCCTACCACAGTGATGAAAAAGGCCAATGATCCGGACATTGAAGTGGGGTCGAGCGTCATGTCGCTCAGAGACCCCATCTCCACCTTACGCATCGTCACCCCATGCAGGTCAACAGTGTGCACGCATAACCAGTGCTTTGACGCCGACTCGTTTTTGCAGCTCCAGGAGCAGGCTCCTACATGGACATGCCCAATATGCAGCAAGACCATCTCATATGAAGCCTTGGCTGTCGACCAGTACGTCGAGGAGATTCTTGGCAAGGCCCGGAATACCGACCAAGTCACCATCCAGCCAAGCGGAGAGTGGTCTACCGAAAAGGACGTGAAACCCAAACAGAATGCGCACCATGACCATAGTGACGACGATCTCATCGAGATACCAGACTACCGTGTACAGGCCATCAAGACCGAAGCTGCGCCAACACCCACTTCGCTCAGTACCCCTCCACTGCCTTCCCGGGAGACTTCCATTGCCCCACGGTCTGCTCAGAAGAGAAAATCAGAAGTGGTGGATCTGACTCTAAGCGATGATGACGAGCCAGTAAGACCAACGAAAAAGGTAGCGTACACTACCCCCAATAGCCTCCCTGATCCGCCCCGTCGGTATCATTTACCTCCCCTGGGTAGCCACTCTGCTGCCCACAGTCGTCCACTGCCACCATCCTACCATAATGGCTCCCTCAGCATGCGCTCTGATTACTCCCGGCCTCCATCTACACCTCCACCACGGCATGGGTATCAATCCTACCGACCAGCACAGCCTGCTTTGCGGCCTAGCTATCCTGGACAGGGTACTTCCTCTTACCCTACCTACCTCGGCTCTTCTTCCCCTTAAATTACATGTCGCGCGTCCTTTTGTATCCTTCATTTCTGTACGACTATGGTTCACCAGCTAACACTACCTCGGCTTTGCAGGGCAGAACAGGGACCGGATGGGGTAGCATAGCATTCACCTAGGCAGCCTACTCCGTTGCGGACTGTTGCGTCGGGGGCAAGCTGTGTAGGCTGATCAAGTGAAGTTGCCTACATGATCCTCTCATCTCTTTCCTAGTTAGTCAAGAGGATTTAGCGAGAGGCGTTTGGGAGAGGTTACATCTCATGATCATCTATCTGCTTACGGCGTACAACACTGATTGGGGGCTTTGAGGATACCACCGCAAAGGAGATTTACATGCATTTCGAGACCTTAAACAAGCGACTCTCTGCGATGATGAGAGAGAGAGAGCAGGAGTTGCGCCAGGAAGGGAATATGGGGTGCTGGTTCATGTAAAATCGTGTAGCAATGACGCCTTTTGGCCTCCACCATACCAAATAATTCCAAGTCGACCTAGAATGATGTTTCACCGTGACAGAACTACCCAGTCCTCAGCTGCTGGAAGGATTCCATTGCTCATGTTGCCACTCTACGTAAATATATTGTCTTTTGTGCTTAGAATCGAGTATCAGCACGCTCCGGATAGTGTTGAAAGCAGTTGCGAGCCGAAATGCTGTTGCATCAAGTGTAGCGGCCACAAAGCCTGTGCGTGAAAACGGACGACCAAGGCTCATGCCATCCAACACCAGAAAGCGGTACGATTGTTAGAACGACTGACGCCTGGAACTTTTGTTTGGATTATTCTAGGTTATGTGATCTACTTGCAAGCTTACGCGGTTGACCTTTTGATTTTGGCGCCGTCGCAGGCTCTACCGCTTCGCCATCAGGTTTCGGTGTTTGACTTTCGGGTTTTGATATGCCATCTTCGGATTTGGATCCCAGCTCCTGTTCACGCTCAACCAAAAGCCTTTCTCTTTCATCTAGCTCGGTCTGTCGTCGGTCAAGCTCACTTTCTCGTTGATCCAATCTCTCTTCTCGTTCGTCATGTCCTTCTCCACTCTGCGTATCAGCTTTCTCACCAGCGTTGGATGTTTCCGTCTTTGCTGACTGTGCTTCACTATCTTCTTGTTTCGCATTCAACTTTCGTGGTTTCTTTCGACCCTGAGTGTCGCTCTTTTGCGTCGAATTGCCACTTGGTGGCTCTTCAGACTGGCTTTCGCTGGGCTTTGAGTCCGAGCCCCCACCAGTGGCTTGTGCACCAGCTTTTACTGCTTCGGACACCTCTTTCTGATCCGGCATCATGCCCTTCGCACTCTCCATCCAACCTTCATCAAGCTTCCCTCCACCTCCCTCACTTTTGAACTTTTCAAGCTCTTCAGCACCAGGCATTTCCTCCTCATTAGCCTGTCCCACCATCTTCTCCAGCGTCTTCTTTTGCTCCTCGCTTGCCGCCCATTGTGGAATCCAACTTGTGAGCTTCTTCATCCCTTTTCCGGCTACTTTGCCCATGTTCACCCATGGACCGTGAATTGCTCCTGTCACTCCACCCAATCCAGCGCCTATCCCACCGAGAAGAGTTGAAGAGATGCCTCCAACTAAAGTGCCTGTTATAGCACCCAACGTGGCGCCGGGCGCAACCCCAAGGCCTGTGCCCGCCGCCATGCCTTGGAAAGCGCCCGAACGAAGATATTTAGCCGTTTTTCCGAATGACTCGGCCTCGATGTGTACGTTTGTAGCTTCTTCTGTCAACCTTTCTCGCTCGTCCGGATCGCTAGCGGCTGCGGCCGCATCTTTCAATTCTTTTGCTTTCTTCTGCGCTGCAAGGGCAGCGTTGGCGGCTTTTCCGGACTCTTGCCGCACTTCCTCTTCGGAGACGGCAGGCTTGTTGGATTTTGAGTCATCCTGGGGTTTCTTGTCTCCATCTTTGTTCAACTTTTTTGGAGGCATGATTGTGGTTGTTGTTTTCGCAGTTGTGGCTGCTGCTGCAGGTGTCTAGTAAGCATCCCCTAATATACGTCATCGTCGCTGGCCCCACTAGAGAAGCCTGAATTGCACGCGTTCACGACGCGCCATGATCGTCCCAAACTTCATCTTCCATGCATGCATGCTATCAGCACAAGAACAGTTGGTGTCACTATGGCTGTCGACACGGTTCAATCGATCGCGACGGATGGCAATCTGTTCTCGAGGAGGTTATTCGGCAACGTCGGGTCGACTACAACATCGTCATGAGGAAGTCCGGATTATGCAATGGGAAGCTTGAACAACGCGCAAAGTTCAATATTGACACACTGCATAGCACGCTATCTATTACGCGCGACACATTCGACCGTCGGTCTGAACAGTCCAAGCCTCGCTACCAACGCCAACCGTGGCGTAGAACAGACCAGAGGGATCCCATTTCTTCTTGATATTCAACAACTTGCCGTAGTTCTCTCCCCAGAATGTATCAGCAAAGTTTGGTTGACGGAAGTCAGCCTCGTTGACATAGGACCCGCTGCCTGGTGTCGCAGCCTCAACAAGAGGAACGATTTCATTCGTCATCTTCTCTTGGACCGCAAACGCTTCCGACCACGGAGCTGTAAAGTTCCATGGGAGTGTCAACGTCACGTGTACAATTGCCTTGCGCCAGGCTGGGTGGACTGAGGTCGTCTTCTGCGAGCCGAAAGACTTCACATCCGTTCCCACTCCGATCCAGGTCACTCCCTTTTCCACGACAGCCTTCCAGGTCTCGGTGATGTTGCTGACGACGCTTCGCGGAATCAATCGGGTACCGTACTGGGCGATACCTACTTGGATGTTGCCGAGAGGAAGAGGGCCGAAATACTTGTCGTAGTGCTCATAATACGTGTCGAACTCACTGTACTCAGCAGTGTAATTGACGCCTTTGGAGTCCAGCCTAGCAACGAAAGGCGCGAGCATAGCCCTGACCTCAGACTCCGTCTTGTTGTAGGCGTTGAGTGGGGAGATCATGAAGAACGAGGATGTAAAGTAATGGACCACCATTGCTCCGGCATCTACCATGGCCGGCAACTCCTCGTGGAATGCTTGGATAGCATCGTAAAACACATCCTGAGCGTTGTCTGTTGTGAAGAACGATAGCGAAGCACCACCGAAAACGGCCTCCTTGTGCGCCTTGACAGTCATTCCAACCACAACGCCATACGTGCTGCCACCGCCGCCATTGAGAGCCCAGTACAGATCCGTATTTTCCTTGGGATTCGCGTTGACAAGCTCTCCACTGGCAGTCACGACTTCCCAGTTTAGAACGTTATCAGCAGCAAGACCAAAACTGGTGCTGATGGCCGAGTGACCGCCACCTTGTGTGTAACCACCAGCGACGCCGACTGTAGGGCACTCGCCTCCAACCACAACCAAGCCTTGGGCTCGGGAAGCAGCCATGAGCTCGAATCCTTGAACGCCGGCACCGATTTTGAAAGCTGGGCCGTTGTATTCCGAGCCGTTGTATGTCGGGACATGGGTAATGTCCTTCAGATGATGTGTCCATATCGCTAGTGAGCCCGCGCCGGTGGAGCGACCGAGATAGTCGTGGCCCGTGTTGCGAATCACAAGGCGGATGTTCTTCGATGCAGCAAAATCGATTGCTTTCTGAACGTCTGTAGGTCCAGACGCATCAACGGCATAACGGACGTAGTTGCCAAGCTCACACGGACGGTCTCGAGGCTGGAAGGGATCGCAGCTCTGGTTGGCGAAGAAAGGTGCCATTACAGATGAGGACGATTCATAACTAGCTGCCTGTAAGTATGAAACTTCGAACGCATGTGACAAGTACATACTGGATCTTCTCGTACTGCCACTGACTCTTCAGGCTTTCACAAGCAGCGTTGTCAAAAGTCGAACCATGACAGGGTGCGCCAAGTGGTACGGTAGCCACTAAACGTCCACCTACTGTCTTGTTCAGGTTGTTCCAGTCCGATTGCGAAGGCCATGAATTGTCTCCTGGAAATGATTTGCATCGATCATAGGTTGGGTTGGTGGCAGAAACAACGCTAGGAAGCGTGAGAATGAAGATGGAGGAACGCATGATAAGGGCCCTGGGAGAGAAGACTTTCGGCAACCTGAAAAATATCAATCTGCAAGGCATGCGGATTGATATAGAGAGAAATTCAGGCGCCTTGCATGCGCCACGCTTGATGGTGGCGAGAAGACTCGAGTAGCTGTGGGACTACAAGTCTAGTCTCCGGTGAGGTGGGCCGTCCCGGTACCGTGCACCATTCTACGGCCGTTGCGACTAATTTCCTTGGATCCTTCTAGGCGACAAGAAGTAATCGCGATGTCAAAAGGGTACATGATCTATAGACGATCGGTGGAAACAGGTGCTTCGTCAATCTGGACACACAGCTACCCGATCAACATGACTATCTCAGAATTATCCTGCTGGCGCGGCACGGCGTAACTACCATGAACGCGATCAGATGGAAGTTGAAGCCTGCATTAATTGACAGGGATATTTTCAAGCTTTCCTCTATCGAGAAATATCCGATGCAACCGACCATTTCACCGCGAGGGCGGGTCGGCGGCTATCCAAACGAACTGCAATCGTCCCATCCCGTCTTTCCAGACCCTTAAAACTAGGAGATATTTCACCGAGGGGTGCCGAAAAATATTCCCGTTACCGTCACCAATATGCCGTGATGTAATGGTCTAGCTTTGACAAGAAGGTATCTTGCATGGGTCAATGCTTGAGCTGCTTTGCAACCATGTGCATTAGCTGTCAACCTACTATAACTTCGGAGAATACTAGGAACATTCGCACGTTTCACCTCGTATGAGGTTCTGCTTTACTCTCGACCAAGGCATGCCTTACTGACCAGTACATGATGGTCCAGGTAAAATCAATATTGACCCCCACGCCGGTTTCGACCCTGTTGGCGACCACTACGCCGGAGACATTCGGAACGATGCAAGTATTAAATTCCAAGGCCTAGTTAGAGCGATGATGTCTTGCGATGGTGATGCGAAAAGCCTACGACAACCTCAACTGAATCACCACGAATAGACCAGAGCGATGGGTTGGACCTACAATACTCCGGACGATGTTGCCAATGACGGACCACATATCAGTGCTGTCGCAATTGTCTTCACAGCCGTATCATTTCTAGTCCTCTCCCTTCGCTTTTATGTGCGCGGTTACATGATCAAGGCAATTGGACCTGGTACGTACCGTGATAGGGCCTTCATCTTTGAGCTCATGGCTAACGATCATTGCTAGACGACTGGATATTGATTACGACTTGGGTTAGTAGCTAGACCCTTTGCTATAGTCCTGGGGCTGACAATCTCGCAGATAGCTTCGTGTGGCTTCGCTGTTGTGACTATCGTCCGTATGTTACTTGCACGATTGCCGCAGCACTGCGACTGACTGTGTGATATCAGAAACCAAATGGGGACTTGGGCTGAAACATCTCGATGATATGCCTATCCAGAACTTGTACAACTTCGGGCTTGTAAGTACCACGAATCCAACTGGAAGAGGCTCGATCTGACCAAATCAGATGCAGTACATGGGTGCACCATTGTGAGACGAGGCATATGATGCGATATCAAGTCGACCAGCTAACATCTATAGTTACATAACCAGTATACTCGGCTTCAAACTGAGTCTACTGTTGACGTATCTACGCATCATGCCGAAGGGCGCGTCGCGTAGCGCTACCATCATAGTAATAGTCGCATGCATACTCTTTCATCTCTGCTTTCTCGTTGTTCAGACAAACCTTTGCCAACCGGTAAGTTCGAGTACAGCCTGATCCACAGCACTCTGCTCACTTGACCCAGATTGCGAAACAATGGGACCCTTCTATCACCTGGGGCCAGTGTCTGCCAGCCGTCCCCTTTTACACCAGCATGGCATCTTTGACCATTGTATTCGACGTTGTAGTGTAAGCAATTCCCTCGTAACTATCGGCGAAAGCTTACTTCAACAGCATGTTCCTACCCTTCCCCGTTCTCAAAAGCCACATACAAAAGCGCAAGAAATTCGCCTTGCTCGGCCTCCTCGCCCTGGGCATCTTCATCACAGTCATCCAAGTCCTGCGCATCCAAACCGTTCGAAACCTAGCCAACTACCTTGATTCGGGTAGCCTCATCATGTGGTCGACTGTTGAGAATAATCTAGGTATCATCGTCGCGTCGATACCGACACTAGCACCTCTCTTCAAGTACTTTGTTGAGAAGACGCAGAAGAGCTCCAATGGCAATTCTGCGCCGCGATCGCGGTCTATATACGCTTTGAAGTCGAGACGCACTACAAGGCAAGGTTCTATCCTGTTAGGCAGTGGTGTTCATCGGGCAACGCACATTTCTGGACCTTTTGAGGACGGGAGCAAGGAGTTCATCGTGAGTGATGTTGCTACTATAACGAAGAAAACGGAAGTTACTGTTTCATCTCGTACTCGCGAGGAATCGAACAGGTCGGGCAAGTAGTCGTCTTCTCTTGCGAACGTTACGGGGAAGATGTCGTGATTTGGTGTCATCTTTAGCGCTTCCATATATGTAATGTTTATCCAAGAGAGAACATCTCTCGACCCTGACCTCGGTTTGCTACATCCAGTATGAACATGTTTCACTATCCGGAAGAGGGGACGTCAGATGATGGACCTTAATACAGTGCCGAGCCTTTCCACGGAAGGTTGTGTTTCGCAACATGATAACATAATGACGCGCAATGTTAGATACAACGAACATGAAGTGGATGCAGAATATTCATATCTGACGACACCAGAACAGCGCATGTGTTGATCATTCGTAAATGTATTACATGGAGTAAGATGGTTGGATTCTTGTGAAGTTTATTTGCATCTCGTCAGCCATTCTCCGCATGACCATGCCCATTTCTCTACTCGGTCAGCGACTGAAAAACAGATGACGTGTCTCACGCGTGTGTGACAGCTTACCCAGTTATATCGAGCTACCACAAGGAGCAGACAGAGCGCAATGAGATATCTCGCTAGAAGACCGCCACAACGCTTGGTGGGAAGCACCATCTTTGAATAGCATGCGTCTAACCCTCTTGGCAGTCGTCCTTTCATGTCCGATCATTCTTCTGGCAAATGCATGCCTGACGTGCATAAATAAGCTTATCAATGCGATGAATCCACACGATCCCGTGACTCTCTTCCACGTTGGGCGAGAAGAGGACATAGATCTTGGAAGTCGGGAGATTGTGTTCGATCACTAGGAGACCATCGTTATAGCCGGGAGTCGATATATCTCTTCGTCGATTCGAAAGACGAGCTTCCGGGACTGACCAGTGTTGGTGAAGTTATCCCAAAGCACAGTAGTCAGTGAGCCCGATGAATGGGACGAACGTGGATTTGGGGTCGTGGAATTCATCTGCTAAGATCCGAGACAAGAAACTGTAATACCGGACTGTTCTTTCTTCGAAGACGTATCGAACATCCTGGATTTTCGATCGGTGCTGCTTCGCTCTACCATGTGTGTTGCCCCCGTGTTGATGAGGCGACAAGTGCAGAGAACGGTGGGTGACACCAGCGGAGTGACTACGGTGACAGAGGCAGCGCTGCCAACTGTACGTACTACGGAGGCCTACGATACGGAGATACGACGTACGTAAGTCGTACGTAAAAGGGCTCTTATTAGATTATATTATAGTTATAAGTAGTAAAGAATTAAGAGTCATAGTATAACGTATAATTTAATAGCGTTTTCAGTATTGAAAATGGCTTTGATTACCTTACTAACTCTATACCTTACTTAATTAAGTATAATACGCATTATATATAGCTTTTGTAGGTATAGTATAACTATAACTTACACTAGAAGAAACTTTTTACCAACTATACGTATAATACAAGAAATTAACTTATACGTACGTACGTTGTAATAGCATTACGTATTACGTATTACGTATGGCTGGCAGCCCTGGACAGATGCCCCTGTTAATAGTTATGGAATGATGACTCGTAAAAAGTCTCGCGCTTGGCTGCACCTAATGAGCTGGTCAAATCCACCCAGAGTACGTTAAAATCCTCGACGTCAAATAGAGATTTACATGGCACTCGCTCGTAGACTGTAAGGGTAAACAGGCGAAGTCAACAACTGTCGTAAGAGTACCTTGTACGCTCAGACATGTCCATCATACAAAGTTCTACTAGAAGATTGAGGAAGCAGAAGGAGTGGCCTGCCATGGAAGTCATTTTGTGGTCGGTCTGGGATCTGAAGAAATATAGTCAGCTAATCCAGAGTGGTCAGAGTGACCGCTTATAGTGGTCGTTAGCCTTCGTTGGAGATTAAGATGCGGGTTCTCCTAGTGTAAAGCAACGCGCTGATGTAAAGCTTTGGTAGCGAGAATGAGTTGATCATACCCAAAGTAGAGTGGGTGCTCAAGACACAAAACATGGAGGAAGGACTGCTGCCTAGACGTCTTTCAAAGCGGTGCATTCGCCTGACACTAGCCCACCCGTGAGTCAAAGATCTTTTAGCACTGCCGTAGCGTGCAGAGGGGGTTTTTACGCACAGAGATACTGCTACATCAACATTGAATAGCGTGTTAACACTATGTCCAATTTCTAACACTCCGTCTAATACTACCACAACACTCTAATTAATACGACATAGCGATTTCTGAATGTCTAAGACCCCTCTATGCGCCGTACGGTATTTCTCATCGTGAAGAGGTAGTACCTAAGTGTATAAGTATTCAATATAATATAGGAGTTCTAAGTAGTTTATTAGTTCTACGTTATCGTAGTACTATCAGATTGAGTAGATGTACTAAAGTATCAAGGTACACTCGGGACATGTAAGTCAAGAGGAGTGGATATAAAGCAGACCGCCTAGCCCACCCGTATCGCAAGATGCACCTAAGGTTTGAAGGGTTTTTTTGCAATTGAAACAGCACTTAAAGCGGCTAAAGGGCCAAATGGCATCAAGACATTGTAATAGATAGACCAATAGCAATTAAACATGATTGAATACTATAGCAGATTGGGTATGTAGACGCCAGAACTTCCCCAAAAAACGAAGCATCAGTGGCTTCTGTAAGGCAAAATTGGAATGTGTAGGACGCAACCAGATGATCTTCTTGATCAGCTGAAAGATGGGATAGCAAAGGCATTTCTACAACGAACAGACCGGTCATGACAATGGCAGAATCGGAGGCTCCGGACCTGCCGGTACCACGCCGTTACCAGCAGTTACAGCTGAGTATCCCTCCTTGATCTACTAAAGTCAGTATTGTTACGTCGTTTTTTTCTTCTGAATTTTCTCTCATACCAAGTCGAAATGGGTTGTGGTCCGAAAAGCGCCACCTTCTGTTTCAGGTCCGTCGCTCCAGTAAAGGCGCCTCACCCAAGCGTGGAGACGCGGATAGTCTAGACGAATCATCTTCTTGTTACATTTGAAGAGAGTGTAGTATGCCACGTCAAAGCGAATGATCGTTGTGTATAGTCGAATGTCGGCCTCGGAAATGTATTGCCCAAAAAGGTAGGGGTAGTGCTTAGGCTGTGAGAGGTGATCTTCAAGACGATCAAGCGACCGGAAGAGCTTGTTGACATGTTCGTCATAGGACGCTTGTGAAGTTGCAAAGCCGACTTTATACACCCCATTGTTCACAGTGTCGTGTACCCATGAAAGCAATGAATCCATCTCTGTTAGGATATGCGCAGGTCTGAAACCAGCGACTCCTTTGTTGATCTCGCGACGCTCCGGAGGTAGAAGGGGGTCGAAAGCATCGAACAGCATGCGAATAATCTCAGCGGCTTCGTTGTTGACAGCGGTACCTGAGCAATGTCAGTCTGTAGGCTATGGCGATAAACACTGTTTTTTATACCATTAAATGTGTCCCAAAGCAAAGGAATCGTGATTCTGCCGCTGTAGTTTGGGTCCGCCCTCAGATAGATCTCTTTTAACCACTTCGCACCATACACGGGGTCTCTCTCTGGCCCACTACGCCCAGAGAAAAACCAGCCGTGCGATGCATCCCTTCCATCGACCTCTACCAAGTCTAGCACATCTCCCAGCCCCTTCAATGCGAAAACAATGGCTGCTCGATTTGCCCAGGGACAGATGTAGTTGATGTAAAGTACATATCGGCCCTTTTCGGCAGGGAAGCGCGCAGATGGAATTCTATCTCGGAACTGCGAAGGCATATGGTTCCCTCGGCTGTTGGCATCAACAGGATCGCGAGGTTTTGGCTTTGCAAAAAAATAAATGTCAGTAAGCTTGCGCGATATGTGAGGTCTGGAAAGAAAAACGTAGTCGAACCTTTGAAACCGTCATAGCTGGTGACTTTATAACTTGTCGCTGTAGCTACGCAGACTATTCCCGGATATATCCTGTCTGCGGATGGGCAGCCCATGCCGTTGTCTTAAAGAGCGCTGGGACCTTTGCCGTTGGCACATCGTGATTACAAAACAGCAGAACACGGACAAGGGTGACGTATGATTAGTAGGCACCACGCGCGAGCGTTAGCCTCTGGGGATTAGAAAAGCCGCCAAGTACAATTGCCGAGTTGTAGCAACCGCTACCAGGACATGTGCGGTGATGGTCCCACACGCGATCGATGGTTCCTGTCAGATGTCGAGATGGTTTCATTGCAGGCATGGTCGACGATTACATGTGAAGGGTGAGCTCGTGCCATGCATCTTCGCCGATCAGGGCCGAGGCTCGCTTAGACGAAGGTTTAGTCTCACTCCGTCGCACGGTATCCGTCCACCTTTCTCAACCCAGACCCGTTCTGTTGCCCCAACCCGCGTCGCAAAGCGTACAACCGTACGGCTTTTTGTAATAATCTTTTTGTCATCCTATCACAGTGAATCTGATGGCAGATAAGCCTACCAGTGACGTGGCCGAAATGATCGGCCCTCTCTCCTAGTTCCAAATACTACTACAGCCTGGACTGATTAGCCGATTCGCGATCCTGTAAGAGATGGAAACACGGTAACTCGGACGTTCAGTCATCAAGCTTTCGATGAAAATTCTGCAACGGGCCTTAAGAGTCGCGTGGTTGTCGTAGAGTTCGTACGCCGTCGAACTGGCGAAGTATGTGATTACACTATTATGAGGTTGTTTGCAAGAGGCACTTCTCTTCGCGTGCGCCAGGCATACCGTCAAAAGAAGCGGCCGCACTCTCGTCCGCTTGTGTCATCCAGTACACAAGCTAGCTTTCCGACATCGCCTCACGTCACAAGATGCGATTAATGAATCATTGCTTAGGAGGCGGGGTGCGTCGGTGTGATTCGAGGAAGGATCCGGATCCAGGCCATATGATAACATCATCTACACGGCATCAGGCTGAAGGATGCGCCTATTGACAATCGTCGCGCCCTCTATACACTTGCCAAGAGAAATGCTACCAGTCATGGTGGAAGTTGAGCTTATTTTACTCGGTCTACCCAACACCTGTCGGGTCAATAGAGTGAGATGGTTGAATATTGTTAGCAGCCAAAAATCGAGACACTGCAATATCGGCCATTGGGTTCCGACGCCAATGTCGAGCAGGACATGCAGAAATTCACACACGATGATATTGACACCAGACGAGACCAAAGTTCCACGCTGCTCCATTCATGGAACTGCAGGGATTCCGAGCTCATACACGATGTGCCATGCGAACGCTTACGTTGCTTTGTGTATTCTGCACTCACTCTCTTTGCTTCTGAGCCTTAACACCTTGACTAAAATTCCGTGAGAGACCTAGGCGTTTCAAGCCCCACTTTCGCGAATGCAGGTTGTGCTCGCAAATTACTGATTGCATTACGATCGCAGCAAAATTCGCTCGTCGGCGTCCACTTTTTCGGTAGGTATGAGTATACAACGCTAATCTGATTACTCATACTCCCGAGCTAAGTTCTGATGTACGACGAGGGCCCACTTTAACAAAAATGCCAGCCGTCTTCTGGAAACGCGTTCAGGCTACCTGATTCGCCGAAGCGTACGTCCGTAAGAATAATTGAGGCCCGAACAGGAGTCAGAATACACTTGACTCCGCGCGTAAGGTTATTGTCATTCACAGCCCAAATTATGCTGCGTGACATGACTGGGGCCCTCAATTTCATCTCGACAAACATTGCGCGAATACGAAATCAACTACAAATAATGTAACATCTATTGACTAAAAGATGACATACTGACCATGCGACATGCAGTAGAGCCTGCGAGCACTTGGAGGCGATAGCGTGATTTCAACTATAGCACAAACATGTATGCACAGCCGTCGGCTTACTAGTCGTGACACATGTGTTGTTCTCATCGCTGGTTCAAGCGAGTTTCAAGGGACGGTCAAGGCGATACCCTTTCTCTAGCATTTGTACTAGCAAGACCACATTCTATCATTGCTTCCGCCAAGGCACTCGCATTAAACCATTCCAAAGATTTCTCCGTCTCCTTGTTTCGCCAACAAAAAGGAGTTTCAGCACTCGAGTTATCTCCCCCTGTATGTTCGTTGGTGCGACGTCTCCGAACCTTTTGCCATGTTTTTAAGGAGCAGGTTACTGACAAACCGTTGTAGGACATGAAAATGAACATGGCCGAGACATGTACCACCAAGGCAATCCGCCTTTCGAAACGAGAAGAGGGGAACGGACTTCAAGATCCGGATTGTAATCCGACCTACAATTCATTCCCGGATACTACACGACTAGACCCAGGTTCGATAAGAGCGATATGTGTCAAAACACTAGAATTCTGGTCGACTATATTTTTTTTTCCGACAATCACTTACCCCATTCACGAGAACGTGCGACCGCTGTCGAGCTCCTATGGAGGTTTGTGGTTCTGACGGCTATGTTGACAAATTAACGACCTGTTTGCCGCGGCTCTACTCGAGGCCCGAAGCTCTTGGCCCCCACCAGCTGCCAGCATGCATTTGACTTCCCCAGGTTCTCTCCTCAATCCGTGTATCCGCAATCCACTATTAATTTACATTGGTCGTCTTGGCAACTTTTGTCCGTGTTCGAGTATGGCTGATATGAGCAGATGGATAATGATGCGGTAGACTGAGACTTGGGTTTATCCATATGTAAGGCATGTGTATTGAGAGCGCCATTGCTGGCATGAAGTTTTGAGTATCCACTGATCTCGAAAGCTTACCGTCGACATGCTTCATTCCGCCCTTCTCTCGTTACTTAGCATCGTGCCCAGCGTCCTCAGTGTCGTCCATCCATAGTCCTTTATGCCGGCACCTGGTAGCTTCCCAGTCAAGGGTGACGGCGACTTTGCAGGCGGCATCTTCAGGGTTTCCCTTGCTGAGCTGCCCAAATAGCCTGGCGCAGGCGGAGCTGGATTCGAGGCTCCCAAAGGCAATGACGCGAAGACGTTTGGCTCAGGACCCTATCCTGCACAGATATCGACCGACTTTACGTTGACGGGACACTCAGTCTTCGCACCTAAGACTCCTCCAGCCGGAAACCTCAGTCTCCCCTTTATTGCATGGGGTAACAGAGGATGTGGCCTCAGCGCAGGCATCTACGAGCGCCTGCTGGCAACGATCGCCAGCTACGGGTATATCATCGTCGCAGACGGTAGCCCCACGGGCTCTGGTTTCCAATCTGCTCAACAGCCCAAAGTACAGGATATGCAAGATTCACTTGACTGTGCGTTTGGTGGCAAAGTGACGAAATACGGAATCGTTGATTTGACCAAGGTCACGACTGCGGTCCATAGTTGCAGGGGCCTGGAAGCCATGTCGACGGCGTACCGTGATGAGAGGGTGAGGAGAATCATGTTGTTCAACATTGCGATATTGCAGGATGACAAGAGGTTATCTACTCAGGCAGATCAAGGTGCCAACCATATATCTGATTGGAGGGCCGAAGGATATGGGGTACACTGCGGTGAGCCTGCGTTACTCATGTCTCGGTCTTGATGTGGTTCAATACTAACGCCGAATATACGGTAGTCGGCAAAAGATTGTGCACTTCTGAACGCGGGGCTTCCCAAGCTTAAGGCCAATCTCAATACTGGCCATGACGGGACTCTCGCCGCTACGAATGATGGCAAGCAGGGTAAAGCGGCTGTCGCATACTTGGAATGGCAGTGGCGGGGCAACGCGACCGCTCTAGCATACCTGCTGGACGGCGGTTTAGAGAAGGACAACTGGGTTGATGAGCATGCCAACTGGTCATGAGTTTCGTGTTGCTGCTCGTGGCGGATAGATAGCTAATGGCGATTTGTGCGCAGTTGAAGTAGGAGTGAATTCAATACGCCGAATCGTACTGGTGAAGAATTCTGTCCTGGTGCGATTTTCGAGCTGTAGTGTGATGGCTTGGGCGGAGGCTGTGGGCTAGAGAGCTGAATGAACATGAGCATAGCCAAGCCAAGCCAAGCCAAGGCACAATCGGCCATCAACGACTTCGCAAGGCCTGGAGGTATCAAGGTGAAATGCTTGGAACTTGGACATGAACGCAATACCCTAGGATCGTCCGGAGGTGCCAGTGCGCGCAACCCAGGATCGCTCGGAACCAACGTCATCGTCCTCACCCAGCAACCAGAGCACGCCGCGCCAAACCGTCAGCCAGGAACGCCCTCCCCTAGGCCCTAAACCGCCTAACCTGCTCGCTACACGTTCTCGACACTCTATTAATAACCAGCAGCGACGCTACAGTCTGGTTGCCGGGTTAGGTACAATCCCTGCAGAGGCGAAGAGCGGGCTGCGCGGCGGGGACGCGACTGGGTGGTTTGCAGCTTCGGGATCCACCAAGCAGTGAGGCTGAGACTCGAAGGGTGTCTGACATGGCACTCCACCCTTCCGTTGTTGCTGGAGGAATACACGACACTCTTTGACGACTCTGACATCTTTTTCCGCACACGACTCGAGAGCGCTTTTGTTGTTGAGCGTTTGCACACGGCAAAGAGCAGACTCGGAAGCACCGAAGCCCACCCGTATCGACGTATTCGCAGGGCTGAGTGAGCTGTCTGTTTACGCTCACCTTTCTCGGCTTTCCGCGCCCTTCCACACACACACACACCAGGCTTGGGGGAGCTGGATATACACAAACAAGAACAAGATGCGGATACCGCAGTCATATATCCAGAAGTGCAAGGTGGTGGCACATGTTTTCCAGGCCATCTTCGTCTTCATAGCGGCATGTCTGACAGTCGCTGTCATGACCAAGGAAGGTGATATTGGGGGGCCTACTCGGTATTTCTTTGCCATGGTAAGTGGCATTCTTTCCTATACATTTTGTGTGCGGCATCGTCTCGAGGACCGATCTATCGCGACAGCACGCAAAAGGCTAACAGTGGGTTGCCTGTAGTGTTTCCTATCCATACCCGCCATCATCTACCTCACAATGGTACCCATGTGGTCGCGCGCCCAACGCTTCGCCTCTGCTTACGCTTTCCTCGCCGTCGACGCTCTGTACACTATTCTCTGGTTCGCGGCCTTCATCGCCGTGGCCATGTGGAACGCCAACGGTATCAAGGAGGGAGCGAAGAAGGAGAAGATTTCGGATGATAACCGGAACTGCACAACATTCTTATACGGAGACGAGGCCAAGTGCAAAGTCAGCAAGGCCGCTGTAGGCGTGGGTGTCATGGTGTTGTAAGTACTCTTCATTGTATGGCTGTTAAATATGCCGCAACATGCACTAACCGCCCGCAGCCTCTTCTTCGCCATCACTACGGGCGTATCAGGTTACTACCTCCACAAATTTCTACGCGAAGGCGTCATGCCCTACCAATCCTCCAAAGAGAACACACACTACGCCTCGGGCGACTCGACCTACAACAACCCCAAGGACACAACCTGGTCCACGGAGATCGAAGCCGCAAACGGTCGCGAGTCAAGTGATTCCCTCGATCGCCGCACGGATCGTGGTGGCAACCAAGAAGAAGACGAATATGCGCTGCTACACAGCACAGAAACAGACGAAGGCAGACACCCTGGCCGGCCGCTAAGTTGGGGTGAGGACAGGAATGGGACGTATGGCGGCGGTGGCAGAACGCCTGTGCCCCCATATGCAGAATACCGGGATGGCGGGAGCATAGCTGCTGGCGTGGATGCATTAAGTCCAGGCGGTTATGAAGAGTATAGGAGAGAGGCCAGCGGGGGACCTCTGGGCGGCATGGGTATGGAACGGCAGCCCAGTCATGTCAGTCACGCTGGGAGTGGGTACAGCTTTAGTGGTGGACCGGAGCGCTTGAACTAAAAGGGCACAGTCCGGAGGAGAGACGGCAGCGTTGAGCTGTTTCTGCCCATGAGCGCTTCTTTTGCTACAGAGTGGCTGCATCATGTTGCATTGGGATTACGGTTGGGTCTGGCGTTGTGTCTGAACGTCGTTGGTTGGTCGTCGTGCGCTTCAGCGAACTGCTTTTGCATATGAATACGCATCTCTCTGCATCAAGACTTGCAGCAAGACATGAGGTATGGCGTTAGCGCTTGGCGAAACGTTGAACAAGCTCTAGGTCGCGTTCGTGTTGGCCGTGGATGGTGTAGAACCAATATGCATCTTGTTTCTTCCACCACCGGTTGGGGAGATAGGCTTCCAGCATATAGTACTCATCGCGCTGATATGGAAACTCGAGACTCGGCGGACCATGTTTGGCCAGGAACGCATCCGTCTCTCGGGCAGCCTCGGCCCGCGTCATGTCCACATGGACCCGTTTGTTCCCTCTGTTCTTCGAGTGGCGGCGTATGGCGCGAACAGTCGAGTCGAGGTGGCATTGCAGGATGGCGGCATGCCACAGCGAGTTGTCGACGGCGTTGCGGGCTATGCGTGCGTTGCGCGCCACCAGGTCCTTGTTCCACTGGGGTGTCTGCCCGCGCGGTATGACGGGTATTGGGGTTCCAGAGTCGAGATGGTCCTGCCAGTGCGCAAAGTCGAGAGCCAGACCCAGATTGTTCCACGCCAGAATGCAGGTGAGACAGGTGCACAGCTGGTGCGGGTCGGGCGGTTGGATGTGTGGGTACGGACGGTTGTGGATGCTGAGCTGCTTCTGACGCGCGGGGTCAGTGAGGAGCGGCTGCATCGCAGCGTCGACGTTGGCGAGGAGCGTGGGCGCAGGCAGGCACTTGACGAGGATGCTGTAGCGGCGGGCGATGATGGCGTCGCCGATGACGTTCGCGTTGGCTTGGACGAGGCTGTGGAAGCGGCGGTTGACGAGGCTGAAGTCGATGACGTCGCGGGGCCTGAGATACGTGAGGCTCTCGAGGATGAGCTCCGTGGGCAGCTTGGCCATGTTCACCATGGCGTCGCGTTTCTGCTGTCTCGTGGCATTCTTGCGCTTGGTGCGCTCCGTCTTCTTGTTCCTGAGCGTCAGCGCTGCCGTCTTGTCTTCGAGCGGCTCGTCGTCGTCGCTGGCAGCATACCGTGCCATGGTTCCGCGCTGAGACGCGAGGCAAAGCCAGCCTGGGAGCCCTTTGGCAGGGAGGACGGTTGCCCGGCGGCTGGGTCAAGAAGTCGTCTTCCAATCGGGTATAGGCAAAGTCCGCATCGCCTGCATGCCGGCTATTACGCAGCACCGTCGTCGCCACCAAAGCACGCGACTCCTCACCACGATTTTACCTCGACCAAGTGCGTGCCTCTTGATTGGTCATGTCATGAGCACACCGGCCAAACTCCAGCATGGCGTCATGTCTCATTTCTAAGCAAATGTCGATACATAACCACCATGACTGCCATGGCTTCCACAATTGCATTTTCATCACAGCCGAACCACCCCTGTGAGCATTGCCAGAGGACTTGCACCCCTACGTTAGAACCACGCGAACCCACCCAAGGCCACCCTTCTACACGCCTACCGAATCCTGTCTACCACAGCCCACACCTAGGAAGCCACGCGCAAAATCGCTCCTTCCCGTCTGGAGCCCAACCAGCCAGCATGACTACGGCAAGCTTTTCTCACATCGACACCGACTCTTACTCCGGGAAACCCTGGGCCAAGGTTGACGGACCCGGCACCAGCTTCTCGCACAAGTGGCACCAACGATCCGTCCACAATCTACGAGGCCGCGAACATGAATTCAACACCGATAACTCGGGTTTCGCAGTATACCAGTACCCCGCAAAGGAGAAGCTCTTCACAGACGATTCAGCAGTACGAGAAGGCTACTACGCCGAAGTCGAAGCTTTACTGCGCGACAAGCTTCCCGGCGTGAAGAAAGTCGTCATCTTCGACCACACAATACGAAGACGAGACAAGAACTCCCCCAGGCAACCGGTCCAGCAGGTTCATGTTGACCAGACGGAAGCTGCAGCAGAAGCACGCGTCCGCCGTCATCTCCCTCCAGAAGAAGCCGAAGACCTCATCACGGGCCGCTGGCAACTGATCAATGTATGGAGACCCATCGAGAATCCCGCTTCAGACCATCCCCTCGCTGTAATTGACTGGAGGACAACATCGCCATTCGACTTCATTGCTACAAACCTCCTCTACCCCAAGCGTGCCGACTCCATGGACGTCGACGACCGTGGAAAAGAGGTTCTCCCCGACCCCAACAATTACACATCCACCGAGGGCTATGAGGTCAAGGGCGAGACAATGTCTGTGGCACCGAATGACAAGCACAAGTTCTATTATCAGAAAGACATGACGCCTGAGGAAGTTCTGTTGCTCAAGTGCTACGATAGCTTTGGTGAGGACATGGCTTCAGGGAAGAAGGGCGTGGCTGTGAGGACACCGCACACTGCTTTTGCTGATCCGAACACGCCCGCGGATGCACCGGGGCGACAGAGTATTGAGGTTAGATGCTTGGTGTTCTACGGGTAGAGGTAGTTTCACAGGATGAAATGGCATGTCTCCAACCATTATTCATCATGTGCCTATGGGTTCATCCAATTAGTCTAGCGAAGCAGCGAATCTACGACGACAGCCCAAATGAAGCATTCATCTCTCAAGATCAAGAACAACACGGGGACGATCTATTTAGCAGACAGCAGTAAAAACACACATGTAAGCCTTGGTATGAGCTTCAACATGAGCCTCGGTAGATTCCAACTCAAACGAATCGGTATCCTGGGGCCTCCAAAACTGTTTGTCGCCCTTCATCGCGCGGATGAACCAAGGCTGAGCGCGTGGCGAGTCTGAGCGGACTAGAGCGGAATCCTGTTAGCATGACTTGGAGGAGACATTCGGCACATGGATACACTTACAGCTCCAGTACTCCTTGTTGTCGTAGTCTGGTGGTAGCAGACGCCCGCCCGAGATGGCACCGAGAGCCCACGTGGTAGTGTTTATAATGGCGTAGCAAATGATGCCAGCGATGAGGCCATAGGCGATCGAGTATGAGAAAGGCATAAACATCAGAGTGACAAAGGCTGGGATGGAGTCACCAGGGTAGTTCCCTAAATAAACATGTACAAAGTCAGTCCATGTCTCACATGCAGCTCGTACGGGAACACTTACAGTTGATGGCTAAAACACCACGCATCATCATGCATCCGACTAGAATGAGGGCTCCTCCTGTCGCCCAAGGTGGGATGGAAGCGAAGATGGGCGCGAAAAAAAGCGAGATGAAGAAGCAAATGCCAGTGGTGATTGCTGTTAGGCCTGTACGACCGCCTTCTTGGATACCAGCCTGGGGACATTAGCAAGGTCAAGGTAGAATATGTTAGCATGTAGTACGTACACCAGACTCAACAAAAGCGGTGACCGGCGATGATCCAAACAGGGAACCAATGGAGATGGCGATAGCATCAGCTGAGTAAGCAATGGTACTCTTAGGGAAGTCACCCGTGTCAGGGTCGACAACGCCCGAGAAGCGAGCCATTGAATACAATGTGCCCGTGGCATCCAGGATATCAACGTAGAGCATGGTGAAGACAGCCAGAGCAAACTGTCCGCCCACGTTGGACAGATCCCAGTCTTGTGCCAACAACGTATGCTTGATCGGATGGAAAGCGACAATGTTCTTGAAAAACTCATAGCGGCTGTCGCCGACTGTCGTGCGTGGGAAATAAGTGATTGAAGTGTCCCGGGGCCAACAGAAGATGGATACTAGCGCAATACCAAAGATCATTGAGCCGCGAACCTTGTAAGTCATGAGCAGAGCTGTAAAGACACCGCCAACAAGAAACCCGAGCCACATGGTGGGATTGGTCGCTTTGTGTGAGAGACACGAGCCAGTGTCCGGGTCAAGGTACTCAGTGGGGCAGCCTCCAAGATCAAGGGGCGTTGCTTTGGCTCCAGTGATCGCGCCGATGCCAGCCGAGTACGAAAGTCCGATCAAAGTGAGGAAGAGGCCGATACCCGCACCACACGCAACTTTGATGCTGGCAGGAATGATGCGCGCCAGCCATTGACGGATACCCGCAAGGGAGAGAGCAACGAAGATGAAGCCTTCGACAAACACCGCGGTCATTGCGACACGGTAGTCGATTGGACCAGTGCCGTGGAACCCTACAATCTGGTATGCCAGGTACGCATTGAGACCCATTGCTGGTGCGAGTGCGACAGGAAGGTTGGCAAAAAAGCCCATGAGGAACGAGCCAAGCGCTGCGATGGCGGCGGTAGCAGTAACAAAGTCGCGGTTGATTTCGAGGAGACAGAGGGAGTAGGCTTCGTCGTTGATGCATGTTGGGTCGATAGGGTCGTTGCAAACACATGTAGCACCCGAGTCTGTCAGGACGGAGGCCTGGAAGTGGTGGTGTCGTTAGTAAGCTGTACTATATACCATCAATCTGCCATGTCTACTACGGGTTTACCCACATTGACTGCGATGATATATGCCATAGTAAAGAAGGTTGTTAGACCAGCGCGTAGTTCAGTGGTAAACCTCGCGTTCTTGATTTCTTTAGGCTTTGGCAGTCAGTATTGTGTGCTGGTATCGAAGCCCGAGGTCGACTTACATGCCCTGACCCGTCAAGATGGAAGTGTTTTCCCACAAAAGAAGCAGAAACCACATCGTTGAGAGCAGCCTTGTTCCGTTCGATGAAGCCCATGATGATCTCAGAAACCAAAAGCACGAAAAATGAGATGGTATAGCAATACTGGACCACTAACCTACAGGAAACGATGGAGATGGATCTCCAGATATATTTGCCATGCTCAAGGAGGAAGATACGGAGGCTACAACTAGCGCAGGGAAGCAGAGTGCAGTAATTGTGCTCGTGTCATGCAGGTGCCCATAACGATCCCGTATGGAGTTCGTAGTAAGCCACATAAGGCATCCTCCGTGATTGGAGATGGGTACTTATTGAGCGAATATGGGAGACACTATACGCGTAAAAGTCTGGCGTTCCGTTAAGGCAAGTCGAACGGCTGGGTGTAGTTGTTTCATCTTCTCGTCCGTCTTGGACATGTCACCAGCACTAACGTAGCTGTCGGACTCGGGACATGGGCCGCAACGAATGATCCACTACCAATGGCCAATTCACTTCTATTGAGCCAGGAAGCGAAGGCGAGTCACGCAATCTTTAGGATGGTAAGGTCGTGCCATGCCACATGTGCTGTCTGCTCTGAACCAGGTTCGGCTCTTCAACCACTCAGCAGGGACGATATCATGGCTGCTGAAATTTAATGTGTGCCGGCACCATTCACACATAAGTCTAGTCGTTGCGAAATCTAGTTCGGTATTTTCCGGGGTCCAGGATTGACGGTGCATCGGTGAACGAGTCGGAGGTGGCTACACAACAGGATTCAGGAACGAAAGGTTCCCGATTGTCGGGTCTTCCAAGAAGTTCTAACGAGTCGCATAGAGTCCCAACGACGGCTTGAAGCCGCGATCTCTGTTCGCGCCAATGGCTGATTTGCCGCTCCCCGGGACTTCCATGAAGAGGGAAGGTAAGCGGTCTTCTAGCAGACGCTAAAAGTAGCTGGTGGCGCACATGTGATTAACTGGCTTCCGTGGGTCGTGCGTATCGCATTGCTGGTTATCACAAGTGACATGCTTGCGCGACGGCATTGCTGTGATAAGCGAAGATCTCGGGGGTGTTCTCTTCTGGTACCCCTCTGGTTCGTTCTTTCTTTTCCGAGTGAGTGGGTTGGGAAGGTCACTTTCGTCGATCATCATCTGTGCTGTTATCGATGGGGACATTTCGCCTGTTTCGGCGCTATGTCGGCAAAAACTGTGCGTCCCCTGGTCTGTCAGGCCTCCAACCACAACTGACTTACGGCACCCAACACTGACCTACTATCATCAGGCTAGACACACTAGCCGGCCCAGTTGGCGAGATTGGGATTCGTTCCCGTGTACGGGCTGGCCTAAAGCGTGGAACATGTTGCGACATGGCCGGAGAGATGAGGTATTATCGAGCGAAGATCCCCCCGCCTGGAGGCAACAGTACCTAGCTCTGTATTGATATTGTCGACATGTTTCCAACCTTTGATGTCCCTCCTCAACATGCGGAGACAGTAGGAGCCCGAAAGGCAAGAAGAGCAAAGGAAGATGACACTTCCAGACGATCTTTCTCAGCAACTTCGCAGTCTTCCGGGAGCACACACAGCAGCAAACGTCAAGATGCAACGAGTTCGTCAGACTCGAGATCTGGGGGGAAGACTGGCTTTGGCAGGTTCTTCGGCAAGAGCAGTAAAAAGGGCATCCAAGAGATCGAGCCATTGTCGACATGTAAGGAGACGCAGCGTCGCAAGGATCCGGTAGTTGAACCGGAGTTCGAGCTAGAACTTGATCAAGGACCAGCACCACCGACTGCTCCCTTGGAGACACAGCAGCAAGTACTCCGAAGACCATCGTCACAACGTTCCGAGCAAGCATCTCGAACCCTCCGCCCACAACAGTTTCTGCCACCGCTGCCAACTCCTCCCCCTTCTACCGGGCTGCCGCCGACACCTGTCTCCATGAATATTTCTCCGGGAATGCTCAGCCCTGTCAGTACATCAGGTACGTGTAACCCTTCGGGTTTGTAGACGGCACGATTGGCGTGGTCATGAAAGCCCTGAATGGCTCATTTGAGCACGGAGTAATGACGATATTGCACAAGTAACATGCTTACATATAGCTCAGATAGAAAGTCACAGTACTCTACGATTTCTCGCGCTTCATCCAACCAATCTAGCTTTACTCAGTCTAACAATAGTGTCTTCTCGGGAGCTTCGGGCTACGAGACTGCCCTCTCGGAAGACGCTTATGATGAGCCACGATCTTCCAAAACTCCGTTCAGGTCTCAACCGGTTGCTCACACACCTTATTTCGAGACGGTTGAGCGCGGTTCGAGGACTGGCAGCAGACAGAGTCGTGACCGTGATCAAAGCGTCAAAGTCTCTCAATCGCCCTTTACCCGTGCGTTAGCTAAGATGGAGAGTGCTGGTTCTCGCATCATGTCTGCACGCTTGAGCGAGGAATGGGATGGCTTAGATGACGATGAGAGTCACCAAGAGATCATGTTCGAGAAGCGGTTGTGGGCACTGACCGCCTACCAACGCCTAACGCAGCATAAATCCTTACAATCACCCGCCCACGAACTACTCACCAACAGTCGACTAGCAGATCAAAGGAGAGTCCTTCAAATACACGGATCTTTAGGTGCGTTCATCTTCGAGCTCAAGTTGTTTTGAGAATACTTCAATGCTAACTGCTGCAGCGGACGGATGGATGCTTGCAAACCGGTATCCTTCGGTAACCGTATATACGCTGTCTTCCACGAAGACCCATCCCACTACGACGTATCCTGCTCCTTTAAACCATCATTCACTATTTACCCCTTCGCTTGCGTCCCCGGCGCCCTTCCCTGATAATTATTTCGATGCCGTTATCTCTCGCTCAGCTGCGACCGTCCTTCGAAACGACGATTGGGCTCGATCATTCTTTGACTGTATGCGTGTTCTCAAGCCAGGAGGACAACTCGAGATGCTCTCGGTAGATGCGCACATGAGTTGTGAGGGACCCAAGCTATCATCATGGGTTGATGAACATCTCTCCTGCAGATTAGAGGCTCATGGTGTGAGCAAGCAGGCGTCGGACACTGTTCTCGACACAATGGAGATTGTAGGGCTCGAGAACATCCGTCGCGCTCGTATCGCACTGCCTGCACAACCGCCTAGAGTAATGGTAAAGGTAGCACCATCCGCATCACATACCTTTGGTGCAACCATACCACCTCCCACGCCACAGGACACCCTAGACACTACGAAAATGATGGCTTTTCTCGGCCGCCATTTCTACCAAGATCTCTACAATAAATTCATGAATGTGAGTCAGGGCGACGAATGGTTCTGGTCGCACAAGGATCTTCGGGACGAGATCGACCGATATAAGACAAAAATTGTACTTACCATTTCTATTGCGCAAAAGCCTGACAGCATGGGTAGTAGAGAAAGTTACTTGGAAGATTAGGCAATCTATCAAACCATAGCAAGGTTGTTCCATTACGCAAGAAGGCAGTCACTAGAGCTGAAAGTGTTTTCGGGGCTAAATCATCACCCAGCGACGTTGTCCGTCATGAATTTTTACTTACAACGTTCCAAGGCTCAGATTCACCTGCCAAGCGAAGTTGATCAATATCAGTTGACGAATAGCGCAGAACAGGCGAGCTAGTACCAGAACATCTCAGCTTGCGCCTGCCAATGTTGCGATTGCTTCCTTCCCACAGTTCCGCTCACAGGGTCCACTTTTATCAGAGAACAAATACACTCGCCTCTACACAGCTTATGTTGATTGTTCCTCTTCCTACTCAGACCAAAGACAGACCTCAAACCTCAGACCAAGTCAACCTCCTAGAAAGCCTGCTCGTTATACGCATCTTAACCGTCACAAACACCGGTTGACACCTGACAATGGCTGCTTCCCAAATTGGTCACGGCCAGATTGGCAAAACCATAGAGGGTACGTGAGATAGCCTAGAAACTGCATGTGATATACACACTAACATCGTATAGATATGGAAGAACTCTTACCTTCTGAATCCATTGATAGGGCTGACTATCGCGCATGTCGCACGACCTACGGCCGTCTGTCAACAGCCTATAAGCGCGCCAATGACTCCAACGATCCGGCGAAAGATTACAAGGAATTGCAGGCGCTTGAAAAGACTCTTCGTCACCGCCTCTCCAATCTCGATGCTAAAAGAGGTCTTCCGCGCAAATTCCAGGGTCCGCTCGACGATCTCAAATCCGGTGTCGATGATGCACTTGAGAACGGGGTATCGGTCGAATTTCTAATTCAAGGTCTAAAGGACGCGTTGGAAGAAAAGCCAGATGCTACACCTGCACCGAAGTCCGTGCCAACGAAGATGGTATCCGAGAAGCGGTTCAAGACGGTGTTGGAAGAACTTCGCAACGAGAAAGACAGGAACCGAACGCTCAACGAAGAAAACAATCGCATAACCCTGGAACTCAAAAAGTATCAGATTCGCGAGTCAGCGGGTGAGCCGCCCCTCAAACGAAGACGCGTTGATTAGATTGCTGATGACGTAGCCCAAGATAGTAGACGACCCGGCGCAGGCTTCTATTGAGAAGGCAAAGAAACCGGCTATTCTGCGTATCCTGCCCTTGGCTACACTGCCTCCTCCAGCTGGTTTGCTGTCCACCAAAAGCGTACTCAAGTCGGAAGAAGTTTTCGATTTGCAGATGGGTACAAGACAGAGAACGAAGTCGAATTTTTGGATCCCGAAAGCGCCGATCGTTTTACCGCCGAGTGGAAGAAAGTCAAAGCCGAGCAACAGTGCCGTTATTGGCAAAGAGAAGGCGAATGCGAACACTCTCGATCCAGAGCCTAGCAGTGCACTCCTCGCAGAGTACACTCTGGAAGTACGCAGGCTAGGATAAATGTTTTGTGCGAATGTATGCATTCTAGCAAGGGCTTTGTGACTGTCTCACATCCTTTGGTTAACACCGACTTGAGTCTCAATTTACTTCATTGAATTTCATCACAAAATGTTCCTTGCTAGGAAAGATCGTGAGGTTCTTCTCACCTTTATTCCTCGCACCCGCTCGCCAATCATTAGTAAAGCCTGATTTTCCGCCTAGTACCACTTACGCTTTTTGAACAACAACAGAATGCCAACAGCATCTGCGCTTTTGTTGTGAGAAGTTCTCACATGTCTCTTTCCTTTCGAATACTGCAAGGTCTGATGGATATGGGTCGCAGATGTTGCGAGACCGCACTATTCCTGCTATTCGAGATGTGTTTTCATCCTCACGGAGACAGACGTCTCTACGGTGACAGACGTCTCTACGGTGACAGACATAGGTGTGGATAAAGACGAAGTCTTCGAAAGTCGTCACCAAATTCACATCGTGCTAAACAAATTCCAGTGCATCTTCGAAAAATTGTATACGTCGCTAGCAACTTCCCAGGTTTTGGTGATCAGCATGGATCACGACACGCCCCAGTAAATCCGAGCCCGTAACCAGAGGCCAGAACACACACGCAACCAGCAGGACCTATCCATCCACCCGCCCAATCCGAGCCTCCTCTGAGCAAAGAGCAACAGCGAATCGTCGATATTATCGTAGCTGGCCACAATGTCTTCTTCATAGGGTCCGCAGGTTGCAGAAAGTCAACCATCCTGTGGGCATTTGTCAAGGAGCTGCGAAAACGCAATAAGGCAGTTCGTATCTGTACGCCAACGAACCTTGCTGCTTTGAATGTTAATGACATTACAATTTGGTATGGTACGAGTTTCTACGTTTCTGTAAACGTGGCTGACGTCTATTTAGATCTTATGCTCAGTGGATGGTACCTGACGTGAAGAATGACTTGGATACGCTAAGAAAAGACGCTCATAGGAAGCAAGTCTGGAGTCGGATGAATACTACAGATGTGCTCGTATTTGACTAAATCAGCATATGTGAGAACAATTTCTTCCCTCGACTACACGAAGTGATGAAAGAGGCGCGAGATTCAGATGAACGCTTTGGTGGCGTTCAGCTTGTGGTGACAGGAGATGTAAGTGTTGTCATGACATTGAAATGTGCAGTGATTGGCCTATCTGATAGTTTTGCCAATTGGCTCCCGTCAAGCCTTTCCAGAATTGTGTCAACCGCGGTAAGCCTTTGATTGAGGAGGCTAACCTGTATCATTGCGACAACCGCGGCTGCCCAAAAAGGTCTTTCATGACAAAGACAAATGGGCCTTCTGTAGCCGTGCATGGAGGGTAAGCTGGCGTGTTCTCCCTACCAAACACTAACCACCTGCTGACTACCACAGGAGTGCAAATCTGTTCATGTCAACTTGACCCAGATCTTTCGACAAAACGATCGCCATTTCGTTCGAATTCTTCAGTCGATCAGAAAAAAATTATTCTAGCCCCCAAGCCGTTATACGCACTGCATATGCTGACGTCGGACAGACATAGACATCTCTGAGGAGGATGCCGATGCACTCCCAGACCATGATTTCGGCACAGAAGGAGCCGTGGAGATATGCCCGTATCATAAAGGCGTTGATCGCATCAACAAACGACTGTATCAACGCGATCACTTCTGCTCATCTGTCACTCCATTCTGCATGTTCGAAAATAATGTTGACATCTTACCGATAGGAGAAACACGGATACGAGCCATTCGTGCAGTCCAAGAAAAACATGCGCGTCGTGTTACAGCACAACTTGGATCCTGTAGTCGGTCTGGTAAATGGATCTCAGGGCATGATAGTAGGTTTTGAACATTATGACGAGACAAAGCTTCCCCGTGCGCGCAAAGAAAGTGAAGGATGTGGAAGTGACGCGCCTTCAATCGGCGCCTCACATGCCTCAGATGAGCATTACGAGATCAGAAGATACGCTGAAGAAAACAAGCATCAGCCCTGACCAATCATGCGGTTCGATGACGGACAGGAGAGGTCCATCTACCCGGATTGCGCCGTTAATGAGCTGGGGGATACTTCGCCCTTTAGTTTGCTGTCAAGGGCTCAAATCTCACTCATGGCAGGCTATGCCGTTACCGTTCACAAGGCTCAAGGTATGACAATGGACAAGGTCAAAGTCAATTCGCGAAAGGCTTTTGAGCCAAGCCAAGTATATATCGCTTGTAGGTCATAGCACGAGAATCGTAATGAAGCCAAACTGACAGTGACAGCAGTGAGCAGGGCAAGATCTTTGTACGGTCTGGAAGTTACAGCTCTCCCGAGAAAAAACTTTGGCGGGCAAGCACAAGAGGTCAGGGAGTTTCTGGATTCATTTTTTTCTAATGTAAGCTGTATGTATTGAAGCTAGATGGTGCGCGTAGACCTTGGTTGGCGAACGAAAACGCGTCTTAAACTTGGCGGGCATATTAGTGCTATGGCTGTTGGCGAAAGGCTTGGAGTATCTGTTAGTCCGTATTATCGATAGTAAAGAATATGTCCTTTTCTTCATAGGTGCAAAAGCCAATGGAGTCAGGCACAACAGAGGGCCTAGAAGATTACATAGGAAATGCATTGATTGAAAAATTGCAGAAAAGCTCACTTCGTGGTCAAAATCAAAGCACAAGACACATATTGAAGGAAGGGGTATATAAACATTCAAGATCACCTGTCTAAAAGGCGAACATTACATACCAATCTAAGATGAGAAACATCATCGATTGATTACCAGCTCAAAAGCACTTGGAGAGCGCAAGGACCACGTACTAAACATATGCGAAGACATGTCTAGAAGATGCGGTTGAAGAAACGCTTCCACGCAGGCCAGGTGGCGATCTCCGCGCGCTCCCTGTTGATGTGGTCCCAGTCGAGTTCACGACGACCAGTGTCAACGTCCATCTGAGCGGTGCGGAGCCATCCCTCGCGCTTCCAGAAGTATCCGGCAACCCAGAAGGCAGCGACAACGAAGATAGCGAGGTAAGCTGAGAAGAAGTCGGTGGCGGTACCAAGCCTCTTGCCAATGGGAGAAACGGCAGTGTAAAACTGATGTCGATGTCAGCATGTTGTGGATAAGTGATTGAGGAGAAATCTTACCTGAGCAACCAGAACAATGATAATGATGAAAATACCAATCCACGAGCCGATGACACCTCCAGCAGCCTTGAACGGGATCTCATCTAGTGTGTGTCCGTGGTAAGCCCAAGCCTTGCGGAAGCGGATATGAGCCAGGCAGATGGAGCCCCAGGTGAAGAGAGCAGCAAGACCAGATAGAGCGACGAACCAGTCAAAGACAGTCGCACCGGTAGCAGCCAAGTTCATGTAGGCTAGAGGACCCCACATAAGGATGAAACCGACGGAGTACAGAGGACGTCCGGCACGATCAACATAGGTGAAAATCTTGGGAGCGTAACCCTGGTCAGCAAGGGCAGTAAGGGTACGGGAACCACCGTAAACACCAGAGACACCAATGGAGACGACGGAAATGAGAATGACGACGTTCATGAAACTGTCGAATCCTTTCAACCCAGCGTTCCTGCCGGCAATGACGAAGGGCGAGGTGTTGGCGTCGGAGGAATCTCCCAGCAGGCGCTCGTCGGTGTGTTCAACGAGCAGTCCGACGAAAGTGAGACCGAGGATGTAGAACAGGGTGATTCGCCAGAAGACCTGACGGATAGCGCCGGGAAGAGATTTCAGAGGGTTCGCGGTCTCAGCGGCAGCGAGACCAACAAGTTCGGTACCAGAGAAGGAGAAAGCAGCGGTAACGAAGACGGTGCAGAAGCCCTTGAAGCCATTGGCAAAAGCGCCGGGGTCGTACCAGGTACGCGCTCCCCAGTATTCCGAGTACATGCCGTTGCTGGGACCTCCTCCAAGAACCAAGACCAAGGCAATGATCATGAAGACGACTGTGGCGCCAAGCTTGATGCAAGACGACCAGAATTCCTCCTCAGCATAACCAAGGGTACCCCAGACGTTGATCAAACAGATGAAGAGCCAGAAGACCGTGATGAAGACTGCTACGTTTACATCTTTTGCACCGGGCCAGTATTGGACTGTTAGACCGGCGACGAGAAGTTCCAAAGGTAAAACGATAGCCCATTGGAAGACGTAGTTCCAACCCATGGCGAAACCCCAGGAAGGATCAATGAAGCGAGTGGAGTAGGTGTAAAAACCACCAGAGACGGGGTACATAACAGCGAGTTCACCAAGAGCGTAGACTAGAAGTCGAGTCAGTCATGCTGGGATACTTGAAAGCGTTTAGCGTTTACGTACCGACGTTGAAGATCATTATACCCATGATTGAGAAATCAATCAGGACAGAGGCGGGACCCTGCGTAGACTGTGAGCTGATATGCAGACTTGTTTGAGTGAGGTGTAACTTACACCTCGTGACAGGGCACCACCGGAACCGACGAAGAAACCAGCACCGATGGAGCCACCGATGGCGATCATGTGAAGATGGCGCGTCTTCATGGACTTGTCGAGGACGACCATGGGACCCTCCTGGGGACGGCGCTGGAAGGACCTCATGTTCAGACCATTACGGGTCCTGAAGTCTTCCTGGTCACGCCATTCAGCCCCATCTTCGCCCTGACTCTCGACGGTAGGATGAGGGACGGCGGTCTTCTCGTCAGGCGGGAGAGCCTTCTCGTGGTCCATGATGGGCGGTTGGACAGGTCAGTGCTGGGGATGGGAAAGGCTGTTGAGGAGGATAGAGACCCTGGGAGCGGCTGCTCTTATGGAAGATGTGGATCAGCGGGAGGGGGGGCAATTGACATTATCCAGCCCAGGCTGGAGATGGTCTCACGGAATAGGCGACAGGGACCCCCGTCGATGG
Organism: Alternaria panax; assembly: GCA_019702505.1. NCBI lineage: Eukaryota > Fungi > Ascomycota > Dothideomycetes > Pleosporales > Pleosporaceae > Alternaria > Alternaria panax. The sequence goes on along the minus strand of JAANER010000001.1, from coordinate 4,573,696 downwards.
ATGGACGAGGCGCACGAGCCGATTGCTTGGCACCCCTCCACCACAGTGAAGTGCCAAGCCGACGACTGATAGGCTGGGGCCGTATCTGGTTGGCTGGCGGCACACGAGCAGAACAAGCGTTCGCCGCAAGCGGGTAGCGCTAACAGGGACGGTGAATTGGCGCCCCGTAGCGGCTCTTGGGATTAGCTTGGGACCTCCCCGCAACAGCAAATCGGCCGGTGGCGCATAGGGCTTGGTGCGAGCTTCGAGGGAGGCCTTGGTACCGTTTGGTCAGACGCGGTCACTGGGCGGAGATTGGACCCAAAGAGGACTGATAACGGGTGCGCGAGTTGCGAGTGTGCGAGTAGAGGCGAGGGACGAGTTTAGCAACGTTCTAGCACACTTTCTAGAACGCTGATTGCAGTGCTGGGCTCCCTTGGCTGCCGCGGTTTTCGTCGGATCCAACGCCGCTTTCCTTGCCAGCTGCCTCTATTGGCGAATCGAGCCTGGTGCAGAGTGAGCGTCTTATCTGCAGGCGCATGGTCGCGCTTGCTTGGTGTAGTCTGGAGAAGCTCCTCACGTGCCCCACGTCCATGTGCACCTGCCTGGCCGGGTCTAGCGGCCTCGCTTCCGTCATGTCCGCTTCGGCTGGCTCGCCACGCCATGCCTCTCCGGCAAAACTGTTTGTCAGCCACGCCATGGGTGGCGCTGCGAGGCGCTTCAGTCCTGCCATCGCGGATACCGTGAGTAGGCTTGGCCAAGCGCCCGTGATTGCGGCGCGTGTTGTGCTATTGGGCGTAATGAACACGGCAGCATTGCGTTACATTGCCCATCTCACTGCGCATCCTAGCACGACAATCCCTCACTTGTTTCAGTTGCCTTGATGATTAGGCCCTTTTGCGCTCCACCGCCCCCTTCGAGAACAACGCTATCAACGCGTGGGGGACGAGACTGCCGAATCCTTTGCTTAAGAGGTGCGACGTCGCGCGTCCTGAACTCTCTGTTGCAAACGCACCATCGTCCAACACCAACGGCACCCAGATCCACTGTGTTGGTGCCCGAAGAAGAAAAAAATACACCTGTTGCCCTGGGACTCGCATCCATTGCCAGCCAATGATGAGCCCCCGCTCGCTTACATCCCCAATCGACTTAGCTCATATCTTGCCAATTGTGCTTGGAATTTCTTGAGTGTCTTGGAACATCCCATATCGGACCAGTCGACAGGCCAACCCCAACACCATGATCCGGCAGCCTGGCAACCAGGACGAAGGAAGGGTCCACCAGAATCCTTTATCTCAGTATTGTCAAATTCGAATTGCAAACGCTCGCCTGTTCGCTGTTAGCGCTGCTCCACTGATAACCAGCTGTCTGAGCGTCGTATGTTGGGGTGCTTCAGATCCGCGCCTGGGACCACCCTAAGATCCACCGGCATCCACTTGGACCTGGATTCCAGATAGCCACGTCCCTCGCCACGGCCACGGAGAGTGACGTTCCTAGTCTGGTATTCGTCGCCAGCGGCAATCGTCACAGCGGTTTAACCCGCAGTCGTAGCAAGCTGGTATTGCTGCGTTCTGACCGCAGTGTGCCTTGCGCTAGAATTTCTGACCGACTTTCTCGCCGCATAAGCGGCCGTGGCACCCAGTACTACATGCCGCTTGCACCGAGTTGGCGGTTTCTCAGACGGTATCGCCGAGGATTAGGCCTGCAGGCGCAGTACACGCCTTTGTCCCGGTGGACCCTGAAGTTTGCGCATCACGGTTGTGTTGCAATCAACAAGTCCAACGATGTTCAATCCTCGCACTAGTTCATCGAAGATAGCTTCTCTTACTGACAACGCGGTGCCAGCAGCTTATCGAGTTCATCTTGCCATCCCAATCACAAGTTTTTCTCACACCGGATGACCAGTTTATACGTCATTGATGCATCACACGTTATCGCGATTCCACCCCTCACGCTACCTTCCACAGACTGGTTTGCACATCGCAAAAGAATGACATGTTCTGACAGTCGTACGTCGATCGTCTTCCGAGTCTGCCGTGGTTCCAGCACACACTTTCGCTAGCGCGACGATGTTCCGTTGCCACTATCTGCCACCATTTTCTACATCTGCGCCAATGACCCCTCTGGATACGTGTCATTGGAACCATGAAAGAGTTTCGGCCTAGTTGGAATTATGTATCAAACTCAGAGCTGAGCAACTATAGCTAACCAAGATACCAAGCGTTCTACACATCCATTCGCTGCAATGCACGTCACACGTAACGCAACAGGCAGTCAGACGAGATATGACTCAACGGCCGTCCCTACCTCGAACCAGCCGTCTCCAAATCCCTCTTATTGTCCACTCATTTCTCTCTCCTTTCTCTTCATCGCCGGAACAGTCATCCATCTCCTTCTGTCTCTTTAGGAACAGCGATTGATAGAACTCCAGCCTCATCATCTCCCGCATTCTCACCATACTAGCAACGCTGCCCTTCCTCTCTGCGATATCCCTTACAACGTGGTATACTGAAATCTTCCTCTTTCATTGCGGACAAGGAGGCGGTGTCCGTGGGAACAAGAAGCTCGGTGTTAGCAGTGGAGAGGTTGTTAGAAGAGGAGAGGCTGGCAGCAGGAACGTCGTTTCGGTTGGCGTAGGCGTAGGCGTACGGAGAAATGTCAGTGCCCTAGGCGATAGCGGACTATCGAAGATGGAAAGCGGAGACGCAGGTAGAAGGGGCGTCGCCTTGGGGAATAGGCACGGCTGGTCGGTTGAGGACTCTGGTAGTGGACTGAGATACGGATTTGTCGGTGAGCTTGGCGAGACTCGTGAGCAGATAAATGTAAATGGTGACGGTGTATCGGGGTCCCAGTAGGACAAGGCCGGCACGGGAGGAGCTTCACCATCGAAGTTGATGGACGTGGACATGGATGGGTAGGTCGCACGCCGCGGTGTAGGGGGGCGGATGGCGCGCCATACAGTTGTTGAAGCAGTAGATATGGTAAGGGAGGTTGGTCGGGGGCGGACTGACGGCATAACCAGTGGTGGATTGTAGGTAGCTGTTGGTAGGTGAATATAGAGCCGCAGCGAGGGCCGGAACGTTGTTGCTTGCTCCTCGGCCAGCTCTAGTCATAATGCCTTTCTCTTGATATACTTTTCAAATATTCCATGTCAAAGGAGTAGATTAGCCATTGAACAGAGACATATAAATGCTCCTTACACGGAGACTGAGACCTGGGGTGCACACCCACAATAGAAACTTGAGTGTCTTGCAGATTTGTGGTGTTCTTGGGGTCAGACTTGACGCCAAGTTCACAAGAAAGCTTCTGCACCATTGACAAGCCCCAAGCACAAGCACAAGCCCAAGGGTAGGTCGGACGATTTACAGTCGCCGAGACACAGCCTACAGTAGCATCACAATGTCATGGTGGTTTCGCTGAGCGACCGGCCTACTCAGGTCTAAAGCTGTGATGTATCGAGCCATGACAGTGGGCGACAACAGCACGTACAAGACGTAAGTCAGGTTGTCCATGCAGACCAGACGATTTTGAGAAACGGAACACATATGTATTGGCCATGCATAGGTTGTGCGCTCGTAGTGTTTGGGTGGCACTGAGATGAGGGGAGGTGTTGCATGTTGGATGAGTCAGCAGCGAGCAAGAAGAAGAAGAAGAAATGACGTCTCGCCAACGCTGAGCGCGGACGCGAAAGACTCGGAATCAAGAGCTTGACTAGCTATCGCTGTTGCAACAGTCAATCAACAGGGTCATCTCCAGCGACAACAGTGTACAAGGCTTGTCCGCCGTCGCCAAGGCCCGCAGTCTGCAGCTACTGACATCCAAACGGAAAGTTGGCGGTGCAGCCAAACACGTTTGCGACCTCAGCGACGCCGCCCCACTGCCGTCCGAGACACGTCCAAGATGCTCACACGAAGTGCACTGTGCCCGGCGAGGGCCTTTGCCAGCCGCTTCCCGCCCGCCATACTCGCCCCTTCGTCAACCGCCGCTGCGACTTCCTTCTCCACGTGCACACGCCCAGGCAAACTTTCGCAACCACCGCGCGCCAGCCCGACTGCCGCCTCACGTCCCACACCCGCCAGCAGGCTGATAGTACGACATGCATCCACTACCCCCGCACAACCCGTCGCCAACAACTCGCCCGGCGCACAAGCCCAACTCACATGGAACGCCTTCTTCGCCCTACGCCGCACGCGCCGGAGAATTGGCCAGGCCTGCTCGGGCGTCGGCGCAGTGGGCGTGACATACTTTGGTCTCACCACCATGATCAACAATGGCTACGACGCGACCCTCTCCGCCCAACTCGGTGGCTTTGACCCCTTCATGCTCATGGGCCTGAGCACTCTGGGCATGATGGCCGTGGGATGGCTCATTGGCCCTATTTTCGGTAACCAGGTCTTCAATCTGGCCTACAGGGGTGTGCTTGGCGAATTTACACGGGTGCGTTGAAAAACTGTATTTCCGGCCAGAGTTGGAAACCGAATACTGATATCCTGCGTAGAAAGACTCCACCTTCTTCAACCGCATCAAGCGTCACCGTGTCGATCCTACCGCGTCCTCGCTGGCAAATCCACCGCCCGATTACTATGGCGAGAAGATTGGTAGCGTCGCTGGGTACAGACGGTGGCTGAAGGACCAGCGTGCCTTCAACCTCAAGACGGGCAGATACCGGGCGACCAAAACATTGTAGTCTAGCCCAGACGGCCGCGGTGCCTTGCAGACTGCATAGCTCGCATGCCACAAGTCAAATCTCGAGCTGGAGACTGATCCCGTCTAGCAAGATACGCATTGCTGCGAAGAGAATGACGGAGTCGGCATGGGTGTGGGTTTCAGGATTATGTGAGCGGTTGAACCTGGAGGCGTATGAGCGAGTGTTGACTCACACACTCTGCTGTTTTTCAAAAGTGACAAAACATCCAAGCCATGATTTTATCTTCGCGCCTTCGCAGCTCAGCCAGTTTGTGTTTCCATTTGTCCTGAAAGAGAATTAAACGTCAAACATACATGTATGTATATGTACATCTCTGGTATTCTAATGAATCACATCTCCACCTTACGAGTTCGCACTACAACCTCGCCCTCCTCTCCGTCTCCTCCAACACGCCCACAACCCCGTCTCTAACCTCTCTAACCACATCTCCAGCCGGCATCACCTCCCTAACTAAACCCACTCCACTCCCAGCATAAGTCGTCATTCTGCCTCCATTCTGCCTCCACCCCTCATCCCCCTTTCCCATCTCTTCCTTGTACAACCTCGTATTTTCCTCTTGACTCATCCCCTTTTCCACCGCATCGACATAACTCTGAGTGATGATTCCACGCGCATTGTGCGTCTCAGCCCAGTTTGTGCCCCGCAACGAGTCGTAGACTTTGGTGCGGACGGTGCTCTGACCGCCATCGGTGGTACGCAAGACGGCGGAGCGGTAGCCCTGGGTTATGTTGGCTTCTGGCGTGGCGAGCAGACGCGTTCCCAGGATGCAACCTGAGGCGCCAAGGGTGAGGGCAGCGGCGAAGGTGCGGGGCTCGGATATCCCTCCTGCGGCTAGGAGGATGGGTTTCTGTTGAGTTTGGTTTTGCTCAAAATACTCATCCAGTGTGTCCTTGACTTCTGGTAACAGCGTTACTATACTTGCTCCTTTTACTAAGCCGTGGCCTCCTGCGTCTGTTCCTTGCACGACGAGGACATCTGGTTGTACTTGTTTGACTGCTTCGACGGCTTCTTTCACACTGCCTATTTGGACCCATATCTTCGTTTTTGGAGAGGCGGTCCTACTCTCTCCTGTCCATTGTACGAGTGAGGTTGTCGAGGAAGGGGCGAAGAACCACACTGCTGCTGGACGGTATTGAGCGATGATGGGGATGGCCGTTTCGAGATTTGCGCCCCAGTTGATAAAACCGATGCCGATGGGTAAGGTACCATTGTGTGTTTCCAACGTAGTACTCTTTAGTAGTTTTTTTGCATGGCGGATGTGAGATTCTAGGTCTGATACATCTGTTCCTGCGCCTATGAAGCCAATTCCGCCTGTGTAGATTTGTTAGTATGATAACAGACGAGTTACGTTGTATCGGAGCGCGAGAACAAAGAGAAGAAAGTTATATACACCAATACACCATGTCCTTGACCGCGGAGGAACGGTAAGTCTACACAAAAACAAAATGATGTTCTTTTCTTCCACGACTTACCGGCTTTCGATATTTCAACAGCCATGTCCGCTAGAGCGATTAGTCGCATCGGCGCACCCACCACCAGTGGCGTTTGAATCCATGGATAATCTCCTTTTGATCTTTCAATGTCATCCATCTCTTCTTCTTCTTCTTCTTCTTCTTCTTCTTCTTCTTCTTCTTCTTCTTCTTCTTCTTCTTCTTCTTCTTTTCACAAGGCTCTTGTAAATCCGTGCTTACGTGTGCTTTACTTGATGTTGTACAAGATTGCGTCTTGCAGTAATCTTAGCAGAGTCTCGACTTCACAGCTCTCTGCTTGTCTGATCTACTGCTTCCGTAGATGGGGTGGTGAATTGATATGGAAAGAGCAATTAGGGGAATGGGTGCGTTACGGCGAGCTTGAAATGTGCGTATTTGAGTAATAGTCGAATGATGATGCATGTACCCTAGGTTCCGCTAGACTAACCGGAAGGTTGCATCTCCTCGGCTATACCAATATGGAACTAAGTCGGCCTTACTCGGCAATCAGCTTGAAGTACAGCTTCCGTCTTTCAGTATGTATGATACTATTATATTATCTTCATTACATCCTTTCTTCACATGCCCTAAGGTATCAATTAATATACTAATCCCAAAGTCTATCTCAGCATGAACAGAACTCGAAACCTCATGCCTAAAAGCCCAAATATCTACATCGGCCCATCGTGAAGACCCAGAGTGCGTCGCAAAAAGGTGAGAAGAAGACAAGTCATTACAACTCCTACTGTCGCCTCTCCCACTCCACGATACCAGGGGCTGATGGCCTGGAGAACAAACTCGAGTAGTCAGTGCCAACAATATCCTTGCTGCCACCGACGTTCCTCATCTTGAACTCGCGCACGAATGCTACGAGAATAGTTTGCAGTTGAAGGTAAGCAAACTGCTCGCCAATGCAGCGATGCCTCCCAGCGCCGAAAGGCAGGTAGGGAGAGTTTGTTCCCTTGGAAACAACACCCCAACCATAGTCAATCTTCTCTTGGTCGGCATCGTCGCGCTCCTCGTCGTATTGTTGGTGCTCGGGATCCCATCGGTGTGGGTCCCAGACGGCGGGGTTGACAAAGTGGGTATCGAGCTGAGCGGAGAAACCAGGCGAGGACATGAGAGTGTGGGAGGTGGGCACGACGTAGTTGGTTCCGTCAACGACGAGGGGTTGCTTGACCTTGCGCATGATGGAGTGGATCGGGGCATGGAGACGAAGAGTTTCCTTGACAACCTGGGCGTGGAGAGGGAGCTTCTGGAGGTCTTCATAGGTCAGGGGTGGGAGGTCTTCACCGAGAACAGACTTTTGCTCGGCAAGAAGTTCCTCTACCAGGTGTGAGTTTTGTGCCAAGCGGAGCAGGATCCAGGAAATGGTCGACGAGGACGAGTGTTGACCAGCCATGAGCAGCGCAATCATGATTCCGGCAATCTCGTGCTCGGGAACTGGTGTGCCGTCCTTGTACTTGCAGTCCATCAGATGCCAGATCATGTCGTGCGAGTCCTTTTTCGCCGCACCCGATCTCCTCTTGCGAACGACTTCAGAGTATAGCTTGATCATTGTCTCTCGTGCGTTGTCGCGTGCGCGGTTGTGAGGAAGCGGAGCCCAAGACAGCATGAAGTTGATGGGTGAGAAGCCCATGTCGAGGTCGTGGTATAGCTCGGCGAATTTGGAATCGAACGACTTGCGGATTTCCTCACCCTGGAGCGAGCGAGAGGCGGTGTAGATGGTGAGTTCGGCCATGACCTTGGGGACATTGAAAGTACCCTTTTGGCCCTTGAATGTGTCGTGGCGCTTGATGAAGTCTTCGCATTCCTGTGTGATGAGAGTAACATAGGAGCGGAGAGCCTCTTGTGTGAGACCGTACTTGACAAACTGTCTCTGCGTTAGCCTTGACGTAGTCAGAAGATGGGGAGGTGCGCACCTTCTTCTGCTCCATGAGCTTCGAGTTGGGGCAGTCGTATACGACATCCTTGCCAAAGACCGGTGTGCAGAGCGGGGAGTAGATCTCCTCGGCATTGACGTCCTTGATCTTTCCGTTGAGGATGAAGTTGTTGCCAGCCGTGTCCAGGCACACAGTCATCTTGCGACCGAGGAGAATGAAGGTGAAGACATTGCCGTACTAGTTCCGGTCAGTTGTGTTCAACTCGGCCACTGCATGTCCTACATACCTTCTTCTGGTTGGCGAAGAAGAACGCAAACGGGTCCATGCCATAGGTGACGGTGTTGCCAATCACGGGCAGCCAGTGGAAGACGAGCGGCGGCTCATTGGGGTTCTTGAGCAGCAGTTGCTTCAAGACATTGAGGACGACGGCGAGCAGGATAAAGGAGGCGAAGCCGGCGGCGACGATGACGGGTGTCGACGAGTTGGAGGTGAAGTTGCCCAGGGGGCCGGCAATGTTGGCGAGGAGACCCATGGTGCGCGACAAGAAGCAACGGCAGAAGTGAAGGCGTGGTCGAAGGGCAATGTTGATGGGGACCGCGTCTCAATAAATTTCCCAGAAGTCGAGGGCGCGCATGGGCCAGGCCATCCAATCATACAGATGATTCGTCTTTGCCGTATAGCGCGGCGTCCGACTGGACTGTCGGTGTCGATGTCTTGGCAGGGACCGGCATGCGGATCTTAGCGCAACCCGCGACAAGGAGAGCGTCAATCGATGGCACCACTGACAGACCACGCAAAGATTGCTGCCACCGTACACTGCGTCGTTTTATTGGCCCAAGCGTACATCACCTCGTCTGGCACCCAAGGCTGACATTGCCACGGTGTAAAATTTGCTCATTACTACGCTGTGCTGTGTAAAAAAGACCTAGACCGCAGAACGTGTGTTTGCCGTTAACCCACTATTTTACACATCCGCCTGTACTGCCGTACAACTCCTGTTAAACAGCCCGAGTGCGCCAGACGCTCCGCTTGAATGAAATATCACACCATCTCCCAGTGCTACCCTAGTTGGCCTGTCCTTTGCTCTGTGCAGATGCAAGGCTCTGGTCCGTCGCATAGCGGGAACCATCCTCCTCTTCCGAATACAGCGTCTGATCGCCTTTGCCGCCCATTTCGACAAACTCCTCGGGCTTTCGCTCATCGGCAGGCCTTGTCTCTGCAGCGCCGTGAGTCCTGCCGTTCGTTTTTGTGCCCTTCTCAACTCCGTTCTTCTCGTATACTTTGACCGCGTCTTGGCCTTCGGCGCCCTCGATAACGCGAGACACCTTGATGTCGTTGATGCTGCTGAGCATAGTACGTTCTCGTTGCACCTTGCGTTTGGAGAAATCAAGCTTGGAGATGGCGCCCGTAAGACCGTCTGTGCTGTCGGTGACGCTTATCCTGTCTAGCGTAGTCCACGGGTGCTCCAGGCATTCATCGATCGTTATTCGCTGCTCAACATCGACTGTGAGCATACGGTCGATAAGATCTAGCGCAGGGTCGCCAACAGAGTCCCAGTACGGCGATGGATAATCGAACCGACCCATCTTGATCTGCTGAGATAGTGTGTATGGGTTCTCTGCGCTGTACAGCTCATCTGAGAATGGAGGAAAGCCGCACAGGCAGATGTACAATACAACTCCTAGTGACCAAACATCGACAGCCCTGGTGTAACGTCGGTGGTTCGAGTTTTCCAGAATCTCAGGCGCAACATCTGGCAAGTATTAGCTTACTCTCATACACTGTATGATGGCAACTTGCATGACGGAGTTCCGCATAGCGTAGTGGTGAACGACTCCTCACCAATGATTTTTGCAAGACCAAAATCAGCCAGCTTCACAGACAGCTCCTTGTCTGTAAGCAGAATGTTCTCGGGCTTGATGTCTCTATGGACAATGTTGCGCTCATGCTAGTAATCGTCAGCAAGGAAACAAACAGCAGTCTGAATACCTACTAGGTACTTGACCGCTTGGAACAGTTGCACAAAGACCCTTCGCGCCTCTGCCTCGGTCAATTTCTGTTTCATGACGATCCAGTTGAAAAGCTCGCCCTCGGTAGCCAGCTCGAGAACGAGGTAGACGCCGTCATCTTCGTCAAACGTGTCTTTGAGACAGAGCAGTGCTGGGTGGCTGACGCTCATCAGCACGGCAATTTCCTGCTGCAGACCCTCAACCTTTGACTTCTCGCCAGGACCAGTGCGCTTCTCGAACTTCTTCACTGCATACCGTATGCCTGACGATTTCTCTGCGGCGAGGTATACCGAGGCAAAGTGTCCTTTGCCTAATTGCTCCTGCATGGTGTATTGCTGTCGGAACCGGTGGGTGTTGCGCTTCAATGGGTATCTGAAGACGTAGCGGGCCTGGTCCAGGATGGCAATTTCGTCGCCTTCGCGCAATTCGCGCCGCTTGTTCCGTCCAACGAAAGTATCGTTGACAAATGTTCCGTTGCCAGACAAGTCTTCAACGACAGCAATGGTATCGCCACCCTTTTTTTCCATGAACAACAGACAGTGTCGGTTCGAGACGGTCGGTGAGGTGAGGACTCGATCTGTAGCACTGTCAGGGGAGCGCGCCTTTGGGTGTTTACATCACCGCGACTTACCGCACTCTCTGTGACGGCCAATGAGGTATCCACCAGAGGGGACACCATGCTCCTGCTTCTCCTTCTCGTAGTTTTCCTCCTGTCTTTTGTACTCATCCTGCTCTACGCGTTCTTTGCCGTCTGTCTTGCCAACGAGTGCGCCAGGAACAGGGCAGGCCAATCGCTTGCGCAAGACTAGGACGTCCTCGGCCTGGCCTTCCATGGGCACCAGGTAGCCCCAGACCTGTTCGTCCTCCTCATCTTCTACGGCATACGTTCGACTCTCGGGTGGGTAGACGAACTGGGAGAAGGGCTGGGTGTCGGATGGGGGCGAACTGAGCCCGCCTTTCGCCTGGCTTGGCTTGCCAGGCGGGGGACTCTGCGTGCCTTCTTTGTAGCCTTCCGAGGCGTCTCCGGTGGACTCCTTGTGGGTGACGGGCGAAGGCAACGGTCCCTGCTTAAGACGACCGTTGGGAGGCGGCGACAGGCGCGAGTGGCGAGTCCGCTTGGGCTCGGCTTCTTCGCCCTGAGAGTACTACAGCAATTGAAGCGTCAGCGCCCATGCTCATTCACAGTGGCCGCGTACGACGGGTAACGTACGCGATTTCGCTTGAGCTGACTTTTTTCAGCTTGCGCCGGCATCTTGAATGGCAACGGATGGCAGTGGAGTCGAAACGGAGGCGGGTCAGTGCGGGCGCGTGTGTTTCCAGTGTCTAGACAGGCAGCATAGCGATGCAGATGGTGGAAACGAGTAGGAAGGGCGGAGACTCTGGGCCGCTAAGCTCGACTGAGATTGAACCGCCGCTCAGCTGCCTCGAGGTTTAGACAACGTTTCAGGCAGCCAAGCCCTCGAGCCGGGGAAGTCGCGTTCTACCCCTGCCGATTTGCGCGTGGCGAGCCCGCGGCCCTGCTTGAGTGGCCCGGAACAGCCCACCAGCTACACGTACGCCTACGCTAACGCAACTACCGCGTACAGGCTACAATCACTGTCCAAGGCTTAATTACAGCCTTTACCTCTCTGCCTTTACGCTTATAGTAACTATAACTATAGGATCTAAGTCTATATAGCTTCTATATTATAAATATAAGATGAATCTAATACACAAGCGTATAGTGTAGATTTAGCTTATGTCCTACACTAAATTAACGTTCTCGGCATACCTCGGCAATGCGGAGGGTCTTCGATTTTTCCCGTATATGACGTGCACGCGCTTCATGTGCCGTGAAGCTGTCCGTAATACTCAGCCAAGATTCATCTCGACGAGACATCTCAGAAAAGCATGCTCGCCGCTTTCCCTCATTTCGCTGAAACCGACTTTGAACGCGCCTGCGACGGGTTGCAGCGACGCTTCCAGCTGAAGGGTAGCGTGCAGGACGGGTGGCTATCTGTGGAGAAGATGCACCGAAACGGGACCGTGTATCTCAACATTACCGCGCATCTGCCGCGCCTTGCACGAATGCCTCCTGTGCATCATCGAGACGCTACTGAACAGGATGAGGGAGTAGAGTATGACGAGATAATAGAGCATGATGAGGTGGGTTGTGCCCAACACGTGCCGATAAGAGCTCAACCGAGGTAGGAAGCCCTCAACGACACCGTAGCACCCCAGGCGGTTGTAGACTACGATGTTGTCCTGTCACCAGTCTATCGTGTGCCCGTGCTGTATATCAGCATCCGTGACCCGCAGCACCGCTATCCAACGACCATGACTACCTTGTACGATTATCTGGTCCCACTGGAATTCAGGGCCCAGACAGACAACGTTGGTGTTATCGGAGGCATCACCATTACTGTAAGACGAGTCTCCGCGTACACGGTATCATACTCATCTTCGTAGGACCACCCGGCAACCAACAGACCGGTGTTTTTCATCCACCCGTGCCAGACGGCCGACGTCATGCAGGTGTCTGTCGACAGAAACATCACGGCGGACGAGTATCTGATGGTATGGATTGGGGCCGTGGGAAAGGCTGTTGGCTTGAATGTACCCCTACAGTTAGCAAGACCAAACGATGCTTGACATTGCTACACGTGATTTACAGTTCGCGATACAGTATAGTACACTTACAACCGCATCCGTACACTGGCCTTCTCCAGCTCGCCAATGTTCCCCATACCTGCCAAGCTCCACTTCTCCGCCACGAAGCCCTCGTTGACTTGGTGTCGCAACATGCCGCTTTCAGCATAGTACTCCATGATCGACCGGGCCTCTTCCTTGGTCAGCCCTCCGACGTTGATAACATCAAATTCCTTGGAGTCACTGTGAAGATCCTTAAGAGCCTCCATAACGCGGACGTCTACGTTCTTGTAGGGATTCCATCCTGGTAGCTTGTCTGCACCCTTTTGACGCGCTATCGCTGCTTCGATGCAATGATCCATCGCTGGTGAGGCGGGTGCGTTTGATCGTGATGTCGCGCCGAGCACGACGCCGCCGTTGGGTAGTTTCCTCTGGCCCGAAAGATGATCGACAAAATGGCGGACAAGAGTCAGGTCGTGGGCATGAATGGGCTTCACTTCGGCAGACATGTACTCGGAGTGGCGCATGACATGCGATAGACCGTCAAGTGCAAGTAGGATGGGTGGACGACCTGGCAGAGACAGCTCATTCCACAGCGCAACAAATACCGGCCAAGATGCCTCGGGGTTAGCCATGCCCAGCGCCGCCAGCTCCTTTAGTGTAGCGCCCGCAGGGAGTGGGAGAGGTAGCTCGGGCTGTGTGCTAAGTTTTGTGGCCGTGAGGAACGCTCCGTTGGACATGAGCATCTGCTGGAGAAGGTTCGCCGTGTATGTATCTTGGGTGTACTGCATCGGTTCTGAGTTCGGGAGGGGTGCATAGTCTGTGTGGGCGTTGACGAGGGTTTGAGCTGTAGTTTGTCAGTGCAATCCCTCTGGCCTGGCATGGCAGTCCGTACCTTCTGGGAGGTTGATCACAAACCAGTCGCGCAGAAACCCCATAGTCAGACCCTGTAGTACCAATGTGCTCTTCCCGCTCATTCTTTGTCCAGACAGAATGCGTCGTATCGTCTTCTTGGAGCTTTCAGCCTCTTTGAACAGCCTCGCGAGTTCAATCGCCTCCTTGCGCATCAACACTGCCGGCCGTCTAAACAGACTCCATCCCTGGGTTGTCTTGAACGCCTCGACGGCTCTCAGCGCGTCCACTACAGTCTCCTGCGGCAGTCCCATGACCTTGCCCTCGTTCTGCTCGTTTAGGACGTTTTCCTTGCTAAGGTCCCGCAGCGAGGAGACTTCGAGTGCGTTGTCGTTGCTCAGGACAATGCGCTTCCGCTGGGCTTTGCGCTCTCCCTGTGCTGGCCGTTTTCCGGAATCACCTACTGCGGATCCTCTGCCTTTCTTGGTGTTCAGAGACTTGACACCCTTCTTGGGGGCGGCCGTCATGCCCTTCTTCTTAGGAACTACGGCATGGCGGGCGGCCGACGTCGAAAAGCCGGCTATTTGTGGGCGTAGCACGCGCGGGGCGATGCAGCCGTGGGCGCCGGCATCGAGCGACAGTTGGGAGAAGCTGCGGAGGCATGTTGAAGGCGGCATGACGGGTGATCGAGGCGCTGGCCCTCCGCAATGGGCGAATTGGAGATGCGAGAGACGAATTCTGTGACGGTCAGAGCCTCGGAAGTCCGCCGCTCGTGCACGGACTCGAAATTTATTCTGAACTTCTGGCCGGCGCGCAAAGCGAAATTCTGCCAAAACCACGACAAGTCTTCAACATGTCAGACACGGAAATGGACGGCGGCGTTGCGCTCGGCGCTGCTTCGCCCACGCATTCTCAGCTCGTCGACCAAATCAACGGAGGCGCCATGGACGTCCATACCAACGGCGCAGCCTCCGTCGCAGACTCGACCGTCTCCAGCCGACTGTACGTCGCATACTTGCTGTGTCCTCTGCTTTACCTCCGCTGACTCAACAAAGGCCCGTCACTGTGAACAAGCCCACGCCTTTCACTTTTGACCTGGGAAATCTGCTCGCAAACGACCCCAACCCGGTCCCTGCCAGCGCCGACGAGGCAACGCTGACTGCAACTGCCCGCGATGCCGCACAGGCCCTCATCAACCAGCTTCTCTCTACCTGCGAAATCAAGTCAAGCTCAGAGGGCGTCCACCTCGTCCTCCCTGCGCCTACCACACCCCTACCCCGCGAGAAGCCCATCCCTGCAGCTGCTGAGAAGACCAAATGGGAGAAGTTCGCTGCGAAGAAGGGTATCAAGGACAAGAAGCGCGACGGCAACCTCGTATACGACGAGACCTCGGGCGAGTGGGTGCCCAAATGGGGTTACAAGGGCAAGAACAAGCAGGGTGAGAACGACTGGCTGGTCGAGGTTGACGAGAAGAAGGAAGCCAAGACAGGTACGGCTCACGATGCGAGGGCGGATAGTCGGAAGGAACGAAAAGAGAGGATCCGGCGCAACGAGAGGAAGGAACGGGCGAACAGTGTCAAGTCTCGAAAGACTGGTGCGTAAGCTGGAGCGGGCAACATTTTCAAAAACGACTTGCATTGGGCGGCGTTACTGTTACGACATGTATTCGAATCTATGGGCGCAGGGGCTAAAAGCTTGCGAACATGCACTTCCATCGACTGTTCCAGAGGCTGTAGCGTCTTCGCAAATACCAAGAGCAGCCAAGCAGTCGAATATACTGTTTCTGCACTTCTACCCAAACCCGGACTCCCACCCCTCAAAGAGTGTACAAGAAGTCTGGCCGTTGATCTCCCATCTCCTCAATCTCCTTCTCACTCTTGCCCTCAATCCACACATCCCTCGCACCCTGCCTTCTCTTCTTGTTCTCCCACGCGAGCAGAAATCGCGTTACAATGCTCCCACCCAGTAGCCACAACGTCAGATATGCCAACACCACACCGTGACCCAAGAAATAGCGTGGCTTATCTCTGCTGCGGTAGATGTTCGATGAAACAACGCCATTGATGTTACCCCAGCCGATTACAAAGCCGAGGGTGACGCCGCGCTTGTACACACCTTCGACATTATTGGCCGCCCAGGATATCGTGTTTGCTATCGTTGCTGGACGGGTCGTTAGCACCAGGAAACCAGAGTGATTTGTGATTGAAAAAGTAGGGAAGACTTACGATAGATGCCAACAGCCCCCAGAAATGTGCCAGCGTATTGTACATTCGGATTTCCGGAACTGAGAAGCATGGTGAAGCCCGCGATGCCAAACAGCGACACAGCCATATTGCAGTACCCTCTTTGTTGCGTACGATCAGCGATATAACCGACCAACACCGTCGCCACAGCAGCAACTGCATATGGAGGAACAGATAGCAGATTCGCCGTTGTGGATGTGTAGCCCATGCCAGCAAGAATAGTGGGTAAGAAGAGACTGAATGCGTAGAGAGACCCATCTGCTCCCATGTAGATGATGCTGAACATGAGTGTTTTCCAGTCATTGACCGATTGCCAGAAGTACTTAATCTGGAAGTCTTCGTGCGCAGCTGAGGCCTGTTTGTCGGCGCGCAGACGGCGAAGGACGCGAGCTCGGTCGTCCGGGGACAAAAATCCAGCTTCAGCAGGGAAGTCGTGGACCATCCAGTAACTTGCTATCCCGACAAGGATGGTGGCGAGGCCTTCAAGAATCTGCGGAGCACTGTCAGTTACGAGTTGGCAAAAATGAAGAAAGGGAGGTACAGGTCACTTACGAAGATCCACGCCCAACCCGGCTTTCCTCCTACGCCTCCCATCTTCGCGATTCCAGCTGCCAGTAACCCACCAAAACTACCTGCCAGTGCTGCAGCCGAGAAGAATATGGCAGCTCGGATACCGAACTCGGAGCGTTTATACCAGCAACTCAGATAGTAATTCACACCTGGAAAGAGACCTGCTTCGGCACAACCAAGCCACCAACGCTACAAGCATCTCGTTAGCGAAATCGATCTCAACATCACACTACCAACAGTGAAATTACTTACTGCAGTCATTAAACCGGCATAGTTGTGCACCAAGCCCATGCACGCCATGCAAATCCCCCACCAGATCATGATCAGTGGTAAGAAGATACTCGGGCGTAGTTTCTTCAGGAGCACGTTCGTAAGCGGCTCGAACACTGAGTAACTGACGAAGAAGATCGTTAGACTGGCATTGTATTGGCCGTTGGTCATGTTGAGGTCTTCTTGCAGACCATCGACTTTAGCGTTGCCGATATTGGTGCGGTCCAAGAAGGAGATTAAGTAGAGGAAGGAGAGCCATGGAATTAGTCGAAAATCGAGCTTGCGGAGGAGTGCTTTGTCCTGTTGCGATTGTATTAGTTGGGCTACGATGTGAAATTTAGGGTTGGGATGAGTAAACAACGTACGTGAGCAGCGCGCTCTTCTTCGCTGAGGCCAGCGTCGGGATCTGGTAAGTTTTCGATTGTATGAACATGTTTTGCTGTTTCAAGATGCTCTTCGCCTATTGTCTTCTCTTCCTCGCTCGATCGTTCTATTGCTGAGGCCATATTGGCCGATGTAGCCGCGTTACAAGCTACCAGCTTGTAAGATACCAAGCTTTAGCAAGCCTTGTCGTCAACTTCAGCTAGTAGGTTCCAAGAGCGCAAAAAAGGGTTCGTACGGAGATGTCAACGATTGCGGTCCAAACAATCACAAGTCAGTGTTTCAACCATGGAACCAGGAACTTGCTTGTCTAGGACTACACCTCGATCAGCGAGAAGCTTTCTTAAGAACGTCACCACCCGTGGAACCACTGGAGAAGCGGCTGGGATATCATTGTCCCGAGGCTATTGAGCTGCCTATCACCTAACCCAGTCATGATGATCTTTTTCCGATGACGGCAGTGACTGGTATGTTTTTCTCCATAATCCAATCCCCACCATCCACTTCCTAGCGTTTGCCGATCCCTTGCTTGATAACTATGGAAGCTCCTCCCGCGGAGTGTCGGAATCTAGAAGTAGTAGCGAAGCCGTTATTCCTAGAAGCATCCGATTGCATGGCGATACACATGTCTCCTGTTGACGCTCAACATCTTCGCTGTATTATGAGTTGGTCCTTAAGCGCTGGGACCAAGCTGTTGTTGGGATGGCCCACTGTTCATACCCCACGCTACCAGTAGTGACTCTCCAGAAGCTGCCCAGGTGCGATTTAACCATTACAGAATACACTTAATACGCCTCGTCCTCTGTATACGACGACCTAGATACACGTTTCATATTTAAACGGCGCAGCATCATCGATACCGAGGTTTGAGACGTTACGTGCCGAGCATCCAAGCGTAAAGGGCGTTGCAACGTGCGGGGGGTGAGATGCGGGGACAGCTAAGCTTCCATACAAGCCTGCGCTTGTGACATTGCTTGCTTAGACACCAGCAAGTGCTTATCTGCTAGCAACAACCATGCGGGCTCAAGCCGTTTACAACAGATTATTTAGAAAAATGTGTTTTCCTTCGGCCGAGACCCATTATCGCATCTTTAAATATCCGCGCAACGATGTGCTGAACTAGGACTTGACGCTCGTCTGCATGTTGCGTCTTCTTAGCTTCACTTATTGTGGTAATGCTGGGATTGCTAAACGATTGAGCCTGGTGCCACAAAGTTACTGGATACATACATGGTACCCACAGAAGGCCTCGTGACCGGAATTGTGGATATGCCATGAAATGCCTCGTCATTGTGTTTCGGGGCTCGCATTGTCATCCCGCCTGCACATCATCACAACTTCAGGAGGCTGCTTTCCATCAGTCTCTTGAGCTGGCACCTCGCTTGCTGCGGCCTTACTCTGTCCGTCTTTGGCCTCCATGAATATCGTTGCCTTCTTTCCTTCCGGGCGTGAGACCGAACAAGCCTGATCGTTTTCTTACCGTTGCCAAGATAATTGTAACGATCACATTCAGTCCAGTGAAGGCTAACATTACCTGAAACTGTTTATTGTCTAATAATTCGGGATAGTCAGCATGTTATATATACCTACATATGTGTGAAACAGGCACTTACAGCTACCGCCGAAGACGACACCAACACGGTCTCTCACAGCGTCCGGTAATCGCGCAACCATCGAGGTCGAACTTTGCATCTCGCTGAGTTCTTCACGACTCAGAAAAGCGGCTAGTTCTCTATTCAAGTGCTCGCGATGTATAGCGGTGCATATGGCGACGGCGACACAACCTCCCAGCGTACGCACCATGTTAAGTGCGCCAGTACCAACAGCAATGTCCTTCTCTTGAATGGAGGTAGCGACAAGCACAAAATATGGAGGGCTTGCAAGACCCAAAGCAAGACCAGTGATAATCTCGTAGCCATATAGTCCCGGCCATAGGTGGGGATATGCGGGCAGACTACCAAGAAGCCCAATCCCGACACATACGATTACCGTTGCACAAATCAGAACAATCTCGACTGGCATTTTCTTCACTGCCAGCCCAGACACCATGGCGCCAATCGGAGTTACGACGGTAGCAGGAAGTAAGAGGATCCCAGCTCGCTCTGCACTTTTGACATTCACGTCCTGGAAGCGCTGGGGGAGCTGGACAAAGACGGCGTAGAATGAGAACCCCAAGAGGAACTGACTTCTGTCCTGGGACTAGCGAGGCCTGACAGGGATACTCTGGGCTTACAACAAAGTCAACGCCATGGGCATATTTTGAAGAAAGTGTATGGGAAATATGGGAGCTCTCTGCGTCTGGGACGTTATCCAAAACTCACACAAGCCAAAAAATATCAGGAGAGTAACTCCAGCTACTAATGATCCAATGATGACGCCACTACCCCAGGGATGTGATACACCGGCCTCCTGGAGGGCATATATGATTGATATCGGCCAACAGACTGACAAGATACCTCCATAGACATCCAATTGGCGTATCCGCTGTAGATTTGTTCTACCGTCATCGAATGCAGGCATTGAGTAAAACAGCATTTCCATTGCGATACCGATGATGGGACCACTAAGCTCGGGCACCTAGAAGTCGGCCACCCGTAGTAGCCGGCCACCCCACCAAAACGCGTACGCCCGATTCAACACGCGATATCTCAACCACCTCATGCTCAAAATGGACGCCCGTAAGCTCGCTATACAATCCGCTATCCGCGATCTCGAATCTAGTGTTTATACAAGCCAGAGAGCAGCTACTAAGGCATAGGGCGTGCCTTAATCAACGCTACAGGATAGATTAGATAGCCGCCAGCCACGCGCAATAGCTTATCAACACTAGTAGCAATTAAGCCTAGAGCAAGAGGAGTTTCTTATTAATTAGATACTAGATAAGAACGTACGCGCTTAGCTGCCTTCTTATACCCGTATACGAGAGATAGCTACTTAGATCCTCTAGCTTAGTAGTAATCACGATCCGCTTAGCTAACGCTAGCTATAATCCTTTATCGCACGCTAACCCTAAGTCTCTAGTATTATTAGCTAATTAATTAAGGTAGCTTAGGCTAACGCTGTAAGCCTAGCCGTCGTACGCGCGTTTCTAGAGCTCTTTAAGCGTACCTAGATTAAGCTTAATATTAAGGTTAATAATATATAGAATATAGATAAGACTAGTATTATACTAGGAGTATGTACAAACACTAGAGTAATCGCTAGGGCTAGTAAACGTAAGGCTTATATTAAAGCTCTAGGAAATTAGGAGTAGGTATTGATTATTAAGTTAGTATTAGCTACTAGGTAGAAACTCTAGTGTATAGTAATCTTTAAGGGTAAATCTCTCTAAACTACATAGTTCCTATTAGAATTAGTACCTAATTAGATATATACGACGTTAGAAAATAGATAGACGGCGAACGCGATCGGATTAGAGTAGCTCCGCTAGATCTATATACTAGAAACTATACTAGATCTAGGTAGGTATTAGATGCTAATACTAGATAGGTATAGCTTATATATTAATATTAAGTTTATGTAGGAGTGTTTACAGCACTAGATCTATATACTCTATCTACCCGCGCATACCTCTTACCTCCTCTAGCCTCTAGATCTAGCTCCTTTCTTAGTTATTAAATCTAGATATTACTATTAGATCTAGGAGCTTAGTTTAATTAATAACGCAGCACTAGTTAAGAAAGAGTGCTTTATTAGCTTATATTATTAAGCTCGGATCTATAGGCTATTAGATTAGGTTATACGGGCTAGATAGAGAGCTACTAGGTGTTACACGGGGGTTTGCTATACTTCTCTAAGCTCGGTCCTTACTAAGGCGAGATAGGTTTAGGCGATAGTCCGTAAGGTAGCGTATAGAATAATTAGGTAGAAAAGAGTTATCGTTGTTAACTAAGAGAATAATGATACTAATTCTATAAACGATAGAATAACTAGTTAATAATCTGTATAAGAGATGAACTATTTAAGTTAACTACAACGAGTGTAATAATAAAATCTGTCTATCCTTTATACCTATTATAATCTATTCTTATCTTTTCTGTTCTCCTTTCTAAGAGGGAGACATAGGAGAGCTATAGCCTCCCGATCTTTACTAGCCTCCTAGAAGCTAGGTCTTAGCGGGATGCTATTCCTATTACGTAATCTAGACCCTACCCTAGATCTACATTCGTCTATTATGTCTACCTAATAGTCTTCCTTTATACGACCTACATTAAAAGGAAGTAACTCCTTATTACCTTTATAACATTACCCCCCCTCTTAGGCGTATTATCCTAATACCCTAGATTATTGTTTTCCTATACTTAGTCTAGCGGCGGCGGTAGAGGTTTAGGTGTTCCTGTGGTGTCGTAACCTCTCTTCCTTCCTTTCCTTACTTCTCCTAACTATGCCTAAGGTTTAGACTTCTTAACGCGTCTGTACCTAGAATTCGACTTAATAGCGCTAGGCTTATACTAACTATATCTGTTAGTAAGGGAACGAGATAACTTTTTATTGTAAGCGGTGTAAGGAGAGGAACCTTCGTTGTTTCGTAGATACTACCTCTAGGTAGTGTATAGGCTGTATTTTAGTAAAAGCTAAGTATAGCTTATTTGTAACTAAGGAAGAGTAGGAGAAGGTTAAGGCTAAAAAGCGCAAGAAGCGCCTAGCGCTTCTTCGTGCTAAGGCTAAGGTTACTTAGCTTTGCCTAGAAGTAGTAGAGACTAAGGCGCGAGAGCGAGCATTCGCTAATTAAGATTACGCTATTTTAAGTCTTTAGGATCGTACGAAAGAGTAAGCTAAGGGGAATTCTGCCCTAGGTATAGACTTTCTAGTAACTAAACTATCGCTACCTAGATGTTACACGGGGTTAGGCTATACTTCTCTAGGCTCGGTCCGTACTAAGGCGAGGTAGACTAAAGCGGTAGTCCGTGAGGTAGCGTATGGAATGATCAGGTGGAAAAGAGTTATCGTTGTAACCAAAAGAATAACGATACCAATTCTATAAACGATAGAATAACTAGTTGACAATCTGTGTAAGAGATGAACTATTTGAGTTGACCACAACGAGAGTAATAATGAAACCTTTCCATCCTTATATCCTCGTTGCTGTGTCCTTTGCCATCACTGCCATTACAACCTAAACCTTGCCTTGCCTGATGTTCCTGATGGCAGCCATCACTCAGATGTTGCCGTCACATATTAGCGCCTGATGGTTGGTCTTGGCGTGATGTCAATCACGTGATCTAGCGCGCCCCGCGTTGATCATTTACCTTCTGACGTGGACGTGGTTGACCTCTAACCCACCTTCCGCGTCAAGGAGAGAATCCTTCGTGTTACTTGTAACATAGGGCTTATATCTCTTTAGCTTGTTCTAATGACATGCTAAATAGTTACCTAGGACATTCTATACCTTCGCTCGTAAGCGTAGTATCGTAAACACCTTTAATAGTTACCTAACTATTTCTTCTAGTAATGTATATCTATACTCTAGAGACTTATATAGTTCCTTAATAAGACTTAATCTTATATATAGAGGTATATATATTTAACTACCTTAAATTATATCTTAGTATTCTTGTTCGTCTTGTAATAGTTTATTAGAGCCCTTCTTATCTAGCTTAAACTACTAGCTAGCGGCCCTCTACTACTATTACTACTAAAGTGTTTCTATCTACTTAGCTACCTTAGCTATCCTAGCTAGTTCCGGCTAGTTATAACGTAGTGTACTATTAGGTATCTTCTTAAATATAGCGTTATGTAGTTCTTTATAACTTTCCTTGCGTAAGTTAGATCTCCTACTTAGAGTATCTACTACTCTATTAAGTATTCTTATGCGGTGTATTATCTTAAAGTTAAACTAAGCTAGTATCTTAGCCTATTAGACTTGTCGTCGGTTAAGTTTCTTAGTTATTATGAAACCTACTAAGTTCTAGTAATCGGTAAAAACCTTGATCTAGTGTAGTAGTCCTAGTAAATAGACTTCCTACTATTTAAAGGCATCGACTACTCCTAGTAGCTCCTTATTATAAACGTCGTAGTTAAGTTCTACTCTAGAGAACTTCTTTAAGTAGTAGAATACTAGTCTCTACTTCTTATCTAGGTACTACTATAATAATATAGCTCTAAGTGTATAATCTAACGCGTTGGTCTTAACTTACGTTTCTCGTTTTAGGTCGTATATCTCTAGTACGGGTACCTTAAGGAATATCTACTTAATTTAATTAAAAGCCTCCTAATATTCCTCGTTCTATTTAAAACCAATTTTCTTCTTCGTAATCTTAGAGAAGAGTGTTATAATCTTTAAGTAATCCTTAATAAACTTCTAGTAGTAGTTAGTAAATCCTAGGAAGGATTGCACGTCCTTAACTGTTTTAGGCGTTAGCTACTCCTGTATAGCCGCTGTCTTCTTTAGGTTTATCTTTACTCCCTCTATAGATATTATAAAGCCTAGGTATTCTATTTCCTTTATATGGAATTCGCACTTCCCTAGCTATAGGTATAGCTTGTATTCCTTAAGCTTCCTTAGCACTTTCTTAATATACTCTATATATTCCTCTAGCGTCCTGCTAGTGTATACTAGTATATTATTAATGTACGCTATAACGAAGATTCTAAGGTACTCGTAGAGCGCGTTGTTAATAACTAACTAAAACGTTACTAGGGTATTCGTTAACCTAAAAGGTATTACTATATACTTAAATAGTCTATATTTCGTTTTAAACGCTGTTATCTATTTATATCCTTCCTTAATTCTAATTTAGTAAAATCCTTCCTAAACGTCGAACTTCGTAAACTACTTAGCTCTCTAGAGTTAATCTATAAGCTCTGTAATTAGTGGTAAGGGGTATTAGTTCTTCTAAGTAACGCTGTTTAACCTATAGAAGTTAATATATAGTTACTACTTCCCGTTAGGCTTCTTTACGAATAAGATAGGTAAGGCTATTAGGCCTAATCCTAGTCGGATGAATCCCTTCTTTAGATTCTTCTAGATATACTTCTTTAGCTTAGTATCGTGCTTAGGCGATATAGGATATATAGGTCCTAGGCTTAACTTTACCCCTTCATCTAGGATAATCTCGTGATCCTAATCCTAATAGTCTACTAAATCTATAGCTTTATTTTCCTTAAAGAGTTCTCTAAACTCGTTAGTCTAATACTCTTCTAGTATCTTTAGTAGTAAGGGTCCTTCCTTTATAGTCGCGACTCGTCTTATCTATATAACTCCTACCTTTTAAGAGTCCTTCTTATAGATTCTCCTAATCTTATAAGGTAAGATCTTACTAAACCTCCCGTCTTAGGTTGAGCTCTAGTCCTTTAGGCTTACTCTTTAGCGTACTCTAGTAACCTTATATATAGGTTCTCTTCTAAGTATTATCTTTATTTGCTAGTTAATAGCGGGGTTATAGGTATCTAGCTAGTTATAACTAATTAACATGTCTAGTCCTCCTAGTTCTATTATATCGATATTTATTTAGTACTCTATGCTAGCTATTTGTAGCTTTATTAATTTGGTTTCTATCTATATTATACCGTTTCTATACTCTATAGGTTTCTCGTTAGCTAATAGTACTAATACTAGGTTCTTCTTAACCTAGTAAGGTAGTTCGTATTTCTCTACTACTTTAGGTAAGATTATCGTTCGTGTAGCCCTACTGTCTATAAGCGCCTTAATGTTTCGTCCTTATATAGATACGGTTATAAGTAACTATTTTACCTAACTATTAGTATCCTGTACCTTCCTAAGGATCGTTTTAGGACTGCCTTTACTAGCGTAACCCTGTCCCTAGCGGCATCCTAGTTTTTTAACTACTTACCTTTCCTATACCTAGGAAAGTAGCCTATATTATTCTTTAAGCTATAGTACGTTAAGCACCTATTGTTATAATAGAAGCTCTAGTGAATGTTTTGATAAGGTATCTCCTCCCTAGTAATCCTCTTCCTTAGTTAAGCCTTCTTAGCTTCGTAAATCTTATAGTCTATAACCTTATAGATGTTTAATAATAGGGTGCGATAGTAATAGTTATCTACCTTATGTACTTCCTTAAGCTGCTTATAATAGAAGTTATACCTATTCCTGTATTGCGTCTATAGAAGTCTATAGTAGATCTCTACTTTCTCTAGTTCGTGTAGGTAGTAGTTATCTGCTAGATACTTATCTGCCTAGAGGTTTAGGTGATAGTACTGGTTCTAGTCTGTCCTGCACTTCTCTTTGTCTTCCTTATAGAACTTATAATTAATCTTATAGTTATACTAATATAAATCCTTGTAATCCTTAGTATCTTCTACTTTATAAGCTTCTTAGTCCTTAACTTTAGCTAACGGGTCTTTAAAGTAGGGTTGTTGGTGTACTACCTAGTAACTAATGTCCTTAGTATTCTTGCTAGTAATGATGACTCGTCCTTAAATGTCGTAGTTATTAGCGTAGTGTGTATTACTACTATAAATCTAGCATTGGTTGTTGGCTAGTTGGTTTAGCACATCCTAGCCCTTAATTTTCTAGTTATCGTTCTTTGATTCTTCGTTAGCTAAAGCCTTAGGCTGTTAAATTATTACGAATCTTTCTTTAGTTGCTTGGCGTACCTCGTCGTAGAGGTCTAAGTTACTTAGGTTATTATCTAATTCTATTAGAGTTAGGTAGGGCGTACTCTATCTAATTATTTAGATCTTAACAGCCGCCTACTTAACCTATTCTTCCTTATAGTCTTAGGTAAAATATCCTATTTTACTACATTAAAGATATACTTTATTATTATAACGCTTCTAGCGTTCTTCTTTAGAGAGACCGTCCTATCTCTATCCTTAGGTCCTCTTATCTTTAGCCTTTTCCTATATTTTACTAGTTATAATAGCGTCGCTATCTCTATCGTACCTTCTACGTTACTTCTTTATGTTTAGTAGGTTAGGTTAAAAGTATTTCTTCTAGTCGTTTCGTTCCTAAAGCCTATTATCTATATACGTAGCTAGCTTAATTAGAGCGTATAGTGTTCTAGGCTTATCGTAGTGTATAAGGCTGTCCTTAATATTTTCTTTAAGGCCTACTTTAAATACTATTCGAAGTGCTGCATTATCCTAATTAATCCGTACTTATAGTTACTTAAATTCTACTATGTATACTAATACTAACGTAGTCTACCTTAGGTAAGTAATCTTCTTCTCTACCTAGTTCTAAGCGTCTACTTCTCTAAAGATGCGTCCTATCTCTTACTTAAACTCTATCTAACTTACGAACAAGGTACGGGTTCCTTCTTTAGTGCCTATGTATTCTATATCTAGTAGGTAGTCGTCTATATAGGGTTATATCTAATTAGAAGCCTTATCCTTTATATATGTACTAGCTATAAGAATCTTTTCCTAGTCGTTAGGTACCTCGTTATACTCGTAATATAGGTTAATGTTAGTAAGGAATACTCGTAGCTTTTCTCGCTCTCCGCCGTATTTCTCTAGTAATACTATCTTAGGTTTCTTAGTAGAAACGGGTCGTTCGTTAGAGGTAGCCATCAGCTAGCTTATAAGCTAATTAATTATGTTCTATATTTTAGCTATCTACTAAGCCTAAATAAGGGCCTGTTACCTAAGATTTTGCAGTTCTCTGTTGCTAGGGCTCTCCTCTAAGTCTAAGTCGGATACGTTAAGTATCTTATTATTAACTAGTGTAGCTACTAGCGTTAAGGGTCTCTAACCCTAAGCCCTATTGTTCTGTGCTACTCTTAGGGATACTATATTAAATCTTAATTAGGTAGTTCTATTAGTTAAAACGTCTACTAATATCTAAGGTAGTTAAAGTGTTACACGGGGGTTTGCTATACTTCTCTAAGCTTAGTCCTTACTAAGGCGAGATAGGTTTAGGTAATAGTCTGTAAGGTAGTGTATAGAATAATTAGGTAGAAAAGAGTTATTGTTGTTAACTAAGAGAATAATAATACTAATTCTATAAACAATAGAATAACTAGTTAACAATCTATATAAGAGATGAACTATTTAAGTTAACTACAATAAGTGTAATAATGAAATCCGTCTATCCTTTATACCTATTATAATCTATTCCTATCCTCTCTATCCTCCCTTCTAAGAGGGAGACATAGGAGGGCTATAGCCTCCTAATCTTTACTAGCCTCCTAGAAGCTAGGTCTTAGCAGGATACTATTCCTATTACGTGATCTAGACCCCGCCCTAGATCTACATTCGTCTATTATGTCCGCCCGATAGTCTTCCTTTATACGACCTGCATTAAAAGGAAGTAACTCCTTATTACCTTTGTAACACTAGGCTAGTGCTATACAATCTAGATATAGTACTATTATCGTCGCAGATCTTAGCGCGCCTAATCACTCTACCACGAGCTATCTAGCCTATATATATATCTAATCTAATCTATTATACGCCCTAGTAATCTTAGGACGTATATTAAGCTTAGCAACAGCTCTAAAGATTAGAATTACTATTAAGAAACACCCGAACAGTACTCGCTAAGGTAGCTAAGGCTATATTATAAGCTTAATCTTATGCAGCTCAACTCCAAGCGTTAAACCAGCTACTACACTAGAAACTAGATAGTATTACTAGTACTAGGGTACGTAAACGCACTTGGATCGATCTAAATACCTAGTTTAGTAAGGTAGATACAATCAAGCGTACGATAGATCTCGCTACATCTAGGATGGTTACACGCTCTACTAGTCGAGCTACTTAGATATCTAGCCGTATAGCAGAGGCGATCGCATCAATAGTACACCTAAATCTATAAGTTTTGATATATATATATAGCGTTGGTGTTGAGATATCGCGTGTTGAATCAGGCGTACGCGTTTTGGTGGGGTGGCCGGCTACTACGGGTGGCCGACTTCTAGGTGCCCGAGCTTATCATGAATTAGCCAACGCAGCTGAACAGCTTGCAGTTTGCATACTTCATGAAAAAGATCCATCTCCAAGTTGTTCTATCCACGATGACTCCACCAAGCAAAGGTCCTAGCAGATTTTCCAAAGCAAATACGGAGCTTACGATACCAGAGTAGAAGCCAATCTTCTCAGGTACAATCATCTTCATGATGGATACGAAGGTCAAGCTGTAAAGACCAGATCCTCCAATGCCTTGGAAGGCACGGAAGACGATAAGCTGAGTCATTGTTTGCGCCCCACCGCAGGCCATGGAGAATATCAGGAATACCGACGCGCAAAGTAAGAGGAGGCTCTTGAGGCCCCAGATGTCGCTCACTTTGGCTGTAATCATTAAGAATGCTTTACCGTCAGTCTTGTTAAGAATTTTCAGAAGGGGAGTATTCTTACAGTTGTAGGTCAAAAGATATGCGGTAATGAGCCATGCTGCCTGCTCAAGAGCATCGAAGTCGCTCGAAATCTTGATGAGCGCGGTCGTGACGATGGTAGTGTCCAAAGCTGATAAGAAAAGACAAAGCCACAGTCCAGCGATAACGATGTGCAATCGCTTTGAGCTGATTTTTGGCACAAGTGGTATACTAGAGGTTGCACCGTCAATTGCAGGTCGGCTACTTTTATTGTCAACCATGATTTTGTCAAAACTGAAGACAGCTGTGGGTTCTCCGTCCTTCTATAAGCTTCAGCCATGATTGTGGCGTGGTTGTAGAGCCCCCGCAGTAGGTACGCAGCCCGCACAAGGATTTAGATGTTGCGCGTGCGGGCTGGTTGGCCCGGGGTTTGTTGGGCAACGGTCATTGGTGTTGTGCTTTGGGTACGGTAGGATTGTTGTGGCTTTGGCTTACGCGGCCCGCAGAGACCGGAGTAAGTTGTACGAAGCCACGTCTATCGTCATCATTAATTTTCAAGCAAAAGTTACAGGACGTGAAATTGAGAACTATTGCATCGCAGCGAGCGAAACTTCAGCAAATTGGCATCCCTTGAGCAAACGGGATCTATGCCCCATCTCCATGCCGCCTTTGTAGGCAGGTTGGTGATGTTGCCGTTGAGAGCCTTACAATGCCCGTGCGTTCGATGAACATCATCATTCGATGAACACCCCCACTTCAACAACAACACAACTTCAACGCGTCATAACTCAACCACTATGGATCCGATTCAAGAAGCGATTGCAGAAATCGAATCGCGCGAACCAGGAGATAAATTCTCGTACCAACAAATCGCGAAAAAACATGGCGTCAACCGCGTTACGCTCGCTCGAAGGCACAAGGGGGAAACTGAAGCCTATGGCATCCGCAAGCGATTCCTCCACCCACAACACGAAACTGAGCTTGTACGATACATTGATACGCTTAATGAGCGACGTACACCACCTACAAGAGCAATGATACAACGCTACGCTTCATCTTTGGCTGGTTTTGAGGTTACAGAACAGTGGGTTTCCCGGTTTATCAACCGCCACCCGGATCATCTGATCTCTCGCTACACCAAAGGGATGACCCGCCTAAGGCACAGCGCTGATTCAGGCAGTAAGTACAGCTTGTACTTCAAGCTTTTGCATGAAAAGATGGAGGAGTACAACGTACAACCCCTCCATATATTCAATATAGACGAAAAGGGATTTCAACTTGGAAGGATTGGCAGATCGAAGCGTATCTTCTCCAAAGCTCTCTACGAGCAAAAGGGGTTACGGCAAGCTCTTGAAGATGGCTCAAGCGAGTAGATAACCGTTATGGCTTGTATTTGTTCGGATGGCAAAGTATTAAGTCCTTCTCTCATCTTCCAGGGGTCCAACGGAGCTGTTCAATCAAGCTGGGTTGATGCTATACAAGAAGGAGAGCACTCAGTCTTTGTAACCTCATCTCCCTCCGGCTGGAGTAACAACGATATAGGACTAGCTTGGCTCAAACAGGTGTTTGAACGGGAGACCAGACGATACGCTTCAACTAGGTATCGATTATTACTCCTTAACGGCCACGGATCCCATGTAACTACGGAGTTTATTGAGTATTACCACGAGCACAAGATCCTGTTAGCTGTACTGCCTCCTCACGCTACTCATACGCTTCAACCGCTTAACGTTTGTATGTTCAAACCCCTATCAGACGCTTACTCAACTAAGTTAAATGGATATCTTCAAGACAGCCAAGGGATACTCAATATAGCCAAAGGAGACTTCTTCCCGCTCTTCTAGAGGTCCTAGGGCAAAGTATTCAAGCCTCCACTCATCCAGAAGTCATTTAAAGTCACTAGTATATACCCACCTAACCCAGACGTTGTACTCAAGAAGTTTGCCAAGGAAGCTTCAGATTCTGACAGCGGCAACTCAGTACTATCGGGGAGCGATTGGCTCAAACTAAAGTCAATTGTACGCCGTAAGGTAAAGGATCAGAACAGTAAGGACGTCAAGAAGCTTCAACGAAGTTTGCACCACATTACAGCTCAAAATACACTCCTCCACGACGAGATCAAGGGCCTCAAGCGTTCCCTCTTAATCAAGGAGAGACGGAAAAAGCAGAGCTTCACCCTCGAGCTTGATGAGGATCATAAGTATCATAGGGGAGCCGTTTTGTGGTCACCAAGGAGTGTACAACGAGCTCGCAATCGTCGGGCATCACAACAACAACAAGCCGAGCTTGAAAAGCTTCAAAAAGCCAAGCAAGCTAAGATCAAGAAGGCAGCACGCGATTGTGAGGCTCAACTCAAAGCTGTAAAGCGTGTAGAGCGGGAGAGACGGGCGGAGGAGAAGAGGAAGGAGGAGGCTGAAAAGCTGGCCAAGAAACAACACCGTGAGCTTATCAACAACACTAAGAAGCTTATAAAACTGTCCCAAAAGGGTAAGCGCAAGGCTTCACAACCTCATCCGACAGCTACAGAGCGTCAAAAGCGTGGTGGTGTTGCTCCAGCTGTAGTGGGAGACACACGGGTTGCACGAGCTGCCACCCCACGTAGTCGACGGCAACGACCGATAACGCCCTCCAAAAGATTATCTGAATAAGCCAAAATCTCCGCAGGCCTGTATTTAGTATAATCCTAGATTTGCGCAATTTTATCACGATTTGTTGTGGCTCTACAACCTCATCTTTTTGACTATATTGAGTTGTTGGGGGTGTTCATCGAATGATGATGTTCATCGAACGCACGGGCATTGTAGCTTTTGGTCTGCCGCCCCAAGTACCAACACTACTAATGAAGTCGCGTATCGTACATTCGCGCCAGTATACAGAAATATAGTCGCGTTTGCCGTTCTTGTTAATTTGTTCAGCTACTGCGACATGTACATCCTCGACATCCTATCTAATGTACTCTTTGCCCCAGTCCTTGTCCGCCAGCCCTGCTACCAGTATCTTCTTTACGGTAGAATTTCGAACCGCATAGTAGGTCCCGCAGGTGATATCTACAACAAGAACAAAGGTCTTTTTCGTAAAGACTAGGCGCATTCAATCTCTAGTAGTTATGTCTCGCTTTGCGTACAAAGCGTCATCAGGTTTAGGGTAGCCGACGCGTTTTTCGTGATAGGTAGGGGTGCGCTTGTCTGTCGCGTCGAGGATGTTGCTGATTGCGATAGTGTTGCAGCAGGCTATGGCAGAGGCTAAAAAGCGTAATAGAGGATGGGATAAGTGCATTGGTAGAAGAACTATGCAAAGAGCTCCGGGTATACTAAGAGCGCGGCTTGTTTAATGTCGAATGCTAGGTCCTTCGTACAGACCGCATCTCATAGAGCAGTATGCCACTCTCCTACATCATCAGAGGGATGGATACGCCGCCAGATGATAGAGAGTTACATCGGAAGCCCATCAGGCCCGTAGCAAAGTCTGTAGACCTTGAGCAAATTAATGAACACACAGTTAAGTTCAGTATCGTCCCTAACGGTGACAACAATGTTGTTCTCGCCGCGGACAAGTCTGCCAATCGTACTGATGTCTAGTTTGCCTCCGCCCCGGTGGACTACCATAGAACCGGACTCATCAAAGCCAGAGTCGTCTCGTAGCGCCTGTCCATGTTCATCAATGGTTTTTGCGCCGAGCTCTGGATAGTATGGTGCAACCCTTAGGTTCCCACGACCATTGCGGAAGGCGTGGCCATCCTCCAGAGCCCTTATAAATGTTGCTCTATCTGAGGCCTCTGAGTATGCAATGAATCCGCTGTATGATTTATCCCTGTCGCTGCAGCAGCGTACGAGGGCGAGTTCGGTGGGTACAGCTTGAAGCCCCTTACGCGTATTTGGCATTCCTTCAGTGGCAAACGTATACAGGTCATCCTCAGGATGATCAATGATCGCCTGGATCGCATCGAAAACGTACTTGCGGTGACCACTTGTAAAGCAAACCGACTTCAGGTGGGCATCTGGAATCTGGAAGGCTGGCGGAGGTACAAGACCTGGATCTATATCGATGAGCCTTGAGCCATCTAGAACGGCGAAGGGATTCTTGTAAATGGCTTATGCAGTAATAACCGCTTTGATGAGCTGGTAGTGCATATCGCATAGTATGCTGTCTGAGCCTTGTGTCTGAATACATTTGTAGGCGAGTGGGCAGCTGGTAATGCCGTTTACCATCTTCTCCCGCTCGTCGAGTTATTGGACGCCTGGAGCTGGGTCCGCACGGTGTATGGTAACGCGATCGAGGTGGACAATCTGAAGTGGCGTAATTGCCTTGCTCCCAGCAGCTAGCGAGACACACTACCCTAGTCTCTGCACCTCCTCTACTATCTTGACTAGGCTCGTATATCTTTGCGACCTACCAGGGCGATGTGAGGGCGTGTATCTTGTATCGTGATGAAAGCCGGAGATGGGACTAGCGCCCGTATCGTCAGAATTGATCGATGGGTTTAGGAACCACACTGGTAGCGACGGGGTACAACATGCTCCGCTGAGTCGTCGTAGTATAGTTTGGAAGGGGCGGCAGAGAATATTGAAGGTGGCGGAAACAACATAAGGGCATCTGTTACGTACAGTAGTGGGAAGCCTTGAAACTTCTCCTGCAACAATAGACCTGATCGAGTAGACGCCCACCCAGAAGCCCCACCGCCAACATTGACAAAACTGAGCCCTGTTCAGTCACTGCTTGGTATTACTATGCCGCCGACCAGGTTGATGGCGAATGGAAGAATCGAGCTCTTCTTCTTTTCCGTTCAGTCGATCCAGAGGGCGTTCGCTTGTGGCCAAATGGTAGACGTTATTATTCCAGCAGCGGCATATCGCATTTGGTGCGCTGACGGGAACGTATTGTCTACCAGGTCTTCTCTATGCGGGTATAACACTAGGCCTGTTGGTCGATCAAAGCGGCTCCGAGTTGTTATGCGACTGCTCCAGTCGTTGCACTTGTGCGAATGCTCGAGTGCTGAACAGGCCGTGAGGAAGAGCATGCCACACGGTGGACATGCCTATTATTGCAGTGGAGCGTCTAAGTCTGCATGCTGGGCGTGCCGATGATTCTGGGCCTTCTCTCCCGCTTCACAGCTTGGTACAGTTTGCGTCCATTCAAAGCGCGGATGGAAATCGTTCCATTGCGGAACTTGTGAAGAGTAGGATGGCCGCCGACTCTCGCGTGAAGGAGACTGCGATTGGCGCAATGGGCGTTATAGCGGTTGGGTCTATGCAGCTGCCTGGCTGCAGGCTTCGATCCAACAGAGCTTCAGAAAGCTGTGGCGAGCAGCGACGAAAGGTAGGAAACTCCTGGTTATTTTCTTATGGCTCTCCTTACTTGCCCCCAGCAGTTTTCTTTCTCTTTAGTTGCAGCGCTTTCTTTTGATGGAAAGGAGTAAATACTGATGGTTGGGTGTTAGTCAAACCATGCCACCAGTTGACGCGTAACTCGCGCGCGCCTGCAACCGTGACGTCAAACCAGTGGACGCGACTTCTGCGTACTAGCCCTGCCGCGTTCTCACCTTGTGTGGTATACACCCTTCACATTTTCCACATTAACCACGCCCGATTTTGTTCATATGGGACAAAAGACTGCAGTCTCGTTTCTTTCCATATCTCATTGTAATGACCTCAATTTTGTTTGAAGCGGCTATCCAGCAGTCGGACAACGACGCGTCCAATTCGCAACTCCACAAATTCGTCTCTGCACGCGATTTCAGTGGACCGACTCTTCCTTCCGTCGCAGAGGGTTACCTCGAGGCTTTTTGCAACACTGGTTCGTCCGTTGTACGGCGGCGATGGATCGGCATCGCGCTCGCGGGCATGCTGGAGATACCGAAGGTGGCTGCACACATCAAAGGGTCGACACAGCTTCTTCATAATTTGGGTGCCGTTATTTTGAGCAGTACCGAACAAGAGCAGACTAAGATCGTTACTGGCGTTATCATACGGCAGGCATTGGAGCAAGGCATCGAGTATGGCAGCTTCTGGTCGTCAGAGAAGGTCAGACAAAGCGCGCCAAATTTTCCGCTCGGAGCCAGTGCGAAATGGATGCATGACTTCCAGAAGTTTCTCGACGCTCTGAGCGACCTGGCACTCGCAAAACCAACAAGTGAGCCCTCGATCATGTACTTGGTCTCACTATTTGCCTCGGATGAATTCAGATGGCCAGAGTCAACCAGTGCTCTCCCTATTGCTCTTATCGAGGCCGGACTGTTGACCATCATCGCACCTGACGAGTATCTCAAAGAGTTCCAGTTTGTGGAGATACCGATCGAGCACGTCTTGAGCACACGGTCAGAGCCGTCGACACTGCACAACTCACAGGCACAACTCACAGAGCATGAACCGTGGGACCTCATCATGACACTCAAATCAAACCCATGGAGCTACCGTTTGAACTCCACTCAACGCATCGCAACTGAAATGTCGCTCATGTTCGAACATTCGGGAGACGCGTTAGAATGGATGAGCAGCATCGAGTCTCCGAAAGGGAATATACACCACTTAAAAACGTCTCGGAACTTGCCTCTCGATGCGAGCTCACCTTCCATCCGAAGTTCAGACGCTAGGCGGTCGCTCCGAAGTGGCCCCCAGCCGCGTCGAACGAAGCGCGTCACTACGAAGAAACTTGATGTGAAAAGTAGCGACCCGGCTTCTCTGCGACTGCGTACGCGAGCTCCTCGAGCTGATTTGCAGGCGCTCCAGGAACTTCAGCCGCAGCATCAATCATCAACATCGAAACACACAACATACAGCAAAGGAAAGTTACCTCGTGTATCTCAGGCCGCAAAACAGAAGATCTTTAAGAAGCTCAATGCGGAATCTGAGGATCTCGACGTAGCTATGAGAAATGCTCATACTGATCTTTTAGGTAGTGCAAGTGTCACGTCATCACCGGAAAAGAAATTACAGGGCTCCAAGGCTGGCCCGGGCAAGAAAGCGGTAGTCAAGAGCAAGTCGAAGGCACGTGTATCGCATATCAAGCATGTGGCAGACGACGACGAAGACTTTATACCAACTCAAACAAGGGCAGAGAAAAAGAACACCAAACGTAAAGCAGCACCGGACACGACAGCTGAAATCAAACCGAGAAAGAGGTCTCGCGTACAGCAGGGTCAAAAATGTCCGCTTGCAAAGCCACTGGAGTCACCATCGTCTGTCACGTCATCACAATACACCTTAATTGGAGGACTTCTAGGTGCTCGAGGACCCACCAATCTCTCTGATCTCCCATTCAAGAAACCAATACTACCAGCAAGGGCTGCTCAAACACCTTCGACCCCAACCAAGCCAAACACAACGCCTGTAAAAGCACTATCACGGTCAAAAACCCCTGTGGAAGCACGAAGGCGTTCTGACGATGACGCTTTGCAGTACATGGCATCTTCGCCACCTGTAGCCGACGAAACCGAAGACAGCAATGAGTGGCTCGACGTTTTCGCTGAGACCGCGATACTCTCTAGCAACAGCAAACCTACACCTGCCTCGCCACACGCGGCGTCGACAGCGATTTCTGGCCATGCAGATTGCAACGACGTAGCCTCTGAGAAAAAGACCGGTGATTGGCAGACTGCTAAAAGCGACCCGTTTAGCCGGCGGTCCACTGGCAAGAAGGCTACATCGTTCATACGCCGCTTGACTGGAGAAGAATCGACAAACGCGAATGATGGCCCGGCTATTTTCATCTCGAACCAAATGCCTGCTACTGCAGTCGCTGGCTCTAGCACACCAGAAGCCGAAACTCCCAGTGCAGCGAGTCAGCGGCGTCCACAAAAGATGCCCTGGGAAAAGAAGAGACCATTTCACCCAAAAAACAGCTTACACACGCTTCCTGAAGACTTCAAGATCAACACATCCACACAAAAAGTCGATATAGTATCGCAACAAGTTGCAGATACAACAAGCAGTGCAACTCGATCGTCTCGCCCAATACAAGATACGAAGACGCAGCGAACGCTCGAACTGGTCCTCCAACAAGATCACGATGATGTAGGTGAGAACATCAAGCATCGTGGCATTCCAAGTATATCTACAGCGTTGTCTAAAGATGACGGAACGACGTCAGCACTATCCTGTAACGAGGCTGCCGCGGAAAACAATGTGCCTGAAACGATTTTGAACACCGATCGGCAGATCGTTGACTTTACTCAGCCAGCCATTGAGGCTGGCCAGCAACCCACCAGCGCCCTGCGAAACTCGATCGAAGAGACCCAGCAAGCCACGGAGTACCCGCGCCACACCGCTGAGGAGATTCAGCAACTCTTTGATGACATGCCTATCGACGAGGCACCTAACGAAGACGATGTGGATCTTGGAGATGTTACTCTCGTTGGTGACGGAGAGAGCGGTCGACAAGCTGTCAACGATTTCAACGTTTCACCAGTAAAATTCCGCTCCTCACAGCTATATCCAGCTTCTTCTAGTAGCCATAGCTCGACATCCGCCCTACCCGAACCCTTGACTGATTCACCTGTACCATCTTCAGAAGCTGAAGAGATGCAATGGAAAGCGAGTCTGCAACCGTATCAGCGTAATCTGAACGAACTGCTGATACGCACGTCAAAGCGGGTTATGCGGCACATTGTCGACAACGAGACTAGTGTGACTGATATTGCAGAGATGTACGCACAAGATGGCGAGCATGTACTCAGCACTTTGATTCGGCGACACGATATCGATTATATGCACGTGTTTCAAGAGATGGAGAACACAAAGGCAAACCTTCGGAAAGAGCTTGAACGCGCTGCTAAACAGATGGCGAAGGACAAAAGACGAGTCAGCTCAATTGCCTGATGTTCTCGGCGGTGACAAAGAATGGTGACGAAAACATTGTAACAGTTTATGAGGTGTGTTATGCAGGACATGCATGTACGATATTATGAGAGCCTACCCACGAGCATTATGAAAACACGATAGCATAGTATGACATTTTAATAAACAGGTATTAATAGTTACCCCATCCATGCATCCCATGTCTTGCCTTGTACGTGTGTCACGAGTGACTTCCGCGGGTATCAGACGCACCTCGCTGTATAGAACTCTCGCGAGAACTCCGCTGGGAGCTCTGCTCCTTGCTCTTCCCTTTCTCAACAATGTGCCTCATAGAGATGCCACCCCACGGTAGTCCAGATAGTGATTGACTCGTGTTGATGTTTTCCGGCTCTGGCGATGCGTATGAGCTTCCAGCACGTCGTTGATTCACCATGTCTCGCTCAGTTTCCTCTTTCAGCTCTTTCATCTTGTCGCCTTGTCCATGTTAGCAGGTTCCGCCGATACATGTTCTTGGTGCTACTTACGAAATCTTCTTTGAGCGAGTTTGTTCTGGATCCTTCGCCTTTCACTAGGATCTTTAACATCGGACCAGTCGTCTGATCTTGCTTCCGGAGACTCGGCGGTCACGGACGAACCACCCTTGGACGAGGCGGGCTGGTTGGGACTGGATTGCTGACCTTGAGACATGTTTCCAGTTATTCAAACAGCATCGGCGTAGCACTTGAAGATTGTTTCCGGGTTTTATCGATGAGAGTCGTGCCTTGGATTGTGGTCGACTTGCAGCTTTCGCTGGCTCTCGGAACAGATTCTTGGTGAAGAGCCAGGCGATGAAGAGTAAACTGCTTCTTGGCAAATAGTAGTAACGTGTAGTCCTACAGAGACGTTGGATGAGACGTGGTATTTATCTGGTCGGCGGGCGCACAGCGAGTATTTCTATTGCTATGTGACTTGAGGGATCCATCGATCAGCCGCAAGACCGAGTGTGTGATGGACGAGCACGTCGAACGAATCAAGATGCTGGGATGATCAACCCAGGCGTATGAAAACTGGAGGCCTTGAAGCAGCGGGGTCTGTGAGTGCAATTATGATGGCGATATAAAGGAAGGATGTGCGAAACGGGCGCGGCTGAACTCTTGAGAGGATACCGCGAACTTTGGAAGGATCGCCCATGATACCCAGTAAGAAGTATTACAAAGCTAACCAATCTGCACGCTTACTCTTTGGTCTCAGCTCGGCCCATCTTTTGTAACATGGCATTTTAACGTCCAGCAACTACACACAAATATCAGGACAAAGATCCGCCGCGGGACGGAAGTTTAATTGTTCTTAGGCTCATTCAATAGTGTGATATAACAAATGCTACGAGTGACTACCATTGGTGCAATCATACATAGTAGAGATGTAATTTCCATTGTGAGGTTAGAGGTCCACTCTGCGCAGTACCTGCATGCGTCGCAGTGGGGCCGGGAATGACCGCATTGCTGTAGCCTTGTCATTGGGCTGAAGTGTCTTAGACGCTCTCTCGGGTTGACTTGCACCAAAAATGGTTGCTCTTTCCAAATGCAGCGGTAGCGTGCAAGTACATCGGCCTTGTACTCGAAACGTCTTGGTATCAGGCTACCTCGTTAACAATGCACTCCAGCTCTTGTCCTACAAGCCTGTGCTCAGTCCTATGCGGCGGGAGCCTCAATACGATACAAGGTATAGTGGTCATACTGGACGTCTTGCTGGTACGAGCCAGCTTGATGTACGAGATAGGTGCACACGGTAATTAAGGGTAAGTGAGTGGTGCGGTATTTCGAGTCATGTCTACGGCTTTGAGCGGGGCATCGTGAGTATCACGACAGAAACATATGAGCGAAGACCTGATGCTGTCTGCCAGCGATATCGAGTGCATGGGGTCGGTATAGAGGTGGAGCTAGCTGCGGTTGTCTAGGGCTACCTAGGCGCTGTGAAATGGAATTACGGTCGGCACAACGCTGGCTAAGCATAATGGGACGAGCTGGGTCGGCGTACCTTCACCTCATTCGTTACATCTTACTAGCCACGCGTGGCTCAAGTTTGCGCTGACCGCTCTGCAATTTTCGCACTGTTAATATTATAGCCCGCTGTCGAGGAAGCGAAGTGCAAATATAGATCCGGTTGCACTTTGCTCGGTGCCGCTCGCGACCTTCCTGATGCTGTCCCGAAGGTCCGGCTCTGTCGCACTTGGATCCTGGACCATCCTAGACCCCCAAATAACCCGTGAATATCGCGTTTACTTCCGACACGCGAAGCCTCCGGGCTCCAATAGAGGAAGACCACGGCCAAGCTGGAAGTGTTTATGAGATCGACAATGACACTTCCGGTCATGTTTCGCTTTTTTC
Organism: Alternaria panax; assembly: GCA_019702505.1. Classification (NCBI taxonomy): domain Eukaryota; kingdom Fungi; phylum Ascomycota; class Dothideomycetes; order Pleosporales; family Pleosporaceae; genus Alternaria; species Alternaria panax. Next base: position 4,534,327 of record JAANER010000001.1, on the reverse strand, counting down.
TACCGTTGATTCGTTGTCTGGCGTTACGTTCGATGTAGTCACAAGTAGGTGACATGGGCCACTTAGAGAGAGGTCGGATGCATGAAACCGTCTACCTCTTCGTAATCGCACTACTAGCCCGCAATGCTCTGGTCCTTGACAAATACCGCTGGAAGGATTGCGGACCGATTCCATCGCCCTGCAGTCGTCCCCGCAAGTTGATAAGAGCGGAGCTTTGGCCGGCTATACTGTAGGGGCCATCAATGGCTTCTTTGCGAATACGGGACGTTGCAAACGGGTCACGTCCAGCGGCAGCGTGCCGCGGATGCTCGGGGCATTCTGGCACCATGATCAGCAATTCGACGCTTTCCAGGCGCGATGTGGGGGCCTTACGTTTCCCACTTGACGGTAGACTGGGAGGAGCGAAATTTCTTCGAACTCTCCGAGACATGGTAATCACACAGCTTCCAGCTCCATCCTCCGGTCACCTGTGGCCGGTGCCAAGGATGGTGCTGAACAGCATTCCCTCACAGCTCGAACAACTTCACGTAAGACGGTACGATTGTAGCTGCTCGCCTGGAATGGAAATGGATCTGTGCACTCTCTCGGCTTTACACAATTCTTATATCTGAGCTAAGAGCTAAATCCAACGCCCGTTTCCATCACTTGGGGGACGCGAAGATGCGGAACACCACAGATGTTGATGCTGTGGGTGGCTGCATAGCATGCACAATCTTATGAAAGCGCACGGCAAGCATGAAAAGCCCTGCAGTATACCCACTCTCGAGCAAGGTCGTTTGAATGGCGGATACAGCTGATATGCGCTCCAAATGCTAGCGCAAGTGTCTACGCCCGTGCACAGTCATCTACTTCGGGAATGAACTCCAATCTGTTACTTATGACGGAAGCACGCGATGAAGATTGTAGCGGTAGTGGTATTAACAGTAATTCCGCGAGATACCTGATGCTACCTAAGTATTCTACGCTCTAAACTAAGAGCATACATCTCAATACACCAACATTGAAAAATTGGTCAATCTTAGAACTTGACTCGTCTGGAAGCTTATCGCCCTTACGTCTCGTCTACTCCGAGGTACCTAGTATTCGGTGCCATAACTGTTATGACTTTTGATGGTAAGAAGGAGCCTACTTGAGGCAATATCACCGCTGCACATGTGGACTCTCAAGTTTGGTAGAAGTTTATGGAAAGAGCGTATATTCCTTTTCTAGGATGAGGGCTAGGAGTGAGTGCTATGAAGTGCGTATCAATGTGGCTAGCGTAATACGACCATCTGGCGCTGTTTAGGTGGAAAGGAATGATCTTTTCATCATCAGCGATCGCTTAACAGGCTTCATTCTGTGCACTGTCCCTCGGTCTGTACCTTGATCAAGGCACTTGCTATCCAAATGATAAGAACGCGATTCTTGCGCCCTACATTCCATGTCGGACGTGGCGGAAACCAAAAGAGACACTGCCGATTTATACTGTCAGACTTGGACCTACGGATTAATGCCGTGGCGATCCTTGGACGTGAGGCAGCTTGAATTCTACTATCCAAATGCTCACTGATTCCCATAATGCGTGTTAGCACACGGCGCTCACCCATCTTCGCCATACATGGTAAATCGAGATTATCAACTCTCGCGAGAACTTCAATGCCCATGGAAGCTAGGGAAGCACGCATATACTCACGTATAAGCTAATGCTGTGGGTAAGCTTAAACCTCTGTCGCTATAGTCCAGATATACTCATGACCACACTCTTCAAAGTACATGTAAGTGCAACCGTTTGAGCATGTCCAACCGATTCCGTGCCTCGACCAGTCCTGGAAAACTTGCCAGTCGTACTATTCGTGCAAGTAGCTTGACGAGAGATGAACATGTCGATTTGTTGTTTACATGAATTGGATGTTGAAGAGGGTGGCAATCACTCGAGTTTGATCATGGCCGAGTGGCAAATGTGTGATGTTGGGTCAGCGAAGGAGGAAGGCACGTAGCAAGGACGATCCGGCGAATCTCGTCAGCAGGTCTTGTCCGCAATGGTACGGTGTGGCGAGGTGCTGGTGTGGCGGCTGTGGCGTAGTGCCGATTGTCTGCTTTTTGGTTGTGGGTGCTGCCGGGTTGGTCCTCGAGCAAGGCGTAAAGGATTTGCAGTGCGGTGAAGCTTGGACACGATAACCTGTTTTGCGCAGCGGGCGGGCACTAAAGCCGCACTGTGCCTGACGATCGATACGCGGTTTTGGATGCATGGGTCCATGGTGGTAGTACCGAGCAAATAAGGCGCGGTGCACATGGCAAACAAGGTGTGGTGACAAGCGACGCAGGCCACGGTGGCTGAACAGACGGCGACGGGATTGGCAGTGGCTGACTCTAGTCGGTGTGGCCGAGGCAGCGCTGGAGGAGAGGTCGGGAGCGTGTCGGGCATGGATCGACTGCTCTGGTGCAGCGGCAGCATGGCTGCGCCACCACGCCGGCTCAATGCTCGCAGCGCTGCCAGTCTCGGAGTGGCCATGGCAGAGTCTTCCTGGCAGGCTGGTGTGGCGTCGACGTGTCTCGTGTTGCGCCGTGCTTGTGTGGAGGGCAGGTTCTTGGACGTCGAGCAGTGGGCCGTGGTGGTGCAGCGTGGTTGGCCGCGGCGCAACACAGCCCCAAAAGGCTTGCGTTGTTCCGCCGCGCTGCTCTAGGGCCGCCTCTCCTCTGCTGCCGCAATCCATCGCCGGACTGCCTCCTCGTCTCCCCAAGTCGTCTGCTCTCTTGCGCGCCCATCGCACCGCCGCCGCTCGCCATAGAGGGGCCGTTCCCAGGTTGCAGCCAGAGCCAGAGCCAGATCCCGTGACTGTCTGCCCAGCTGCTGCAGGCCTCGCCGCACCCACCCGCACACACACGCGCACGCACGCACTCGCCGGCCTGCTTACTTAGCCTGGACTGGAACCGTCAGCCACAAGACTGCTCCAACGGCTCCCTCGTCATCGGCACCCTGACTGCCAGACGACCTGCACCCGCCGACGCTGCGACGGCCCAGTTGCACCACGTCCACCATCGCCAGCATCCTCGCACGCCCGTCTGCACCTCGCACCTCGTGCCGGCCCGAGACCCCTCCTCTGCTGCCGGCCCACCACCTCGCCCACCACCTCGCCCACAGCCACACCCCGTCTGCCGACTGAAGCCACTCCAGCTGCGCTGCCCCGTCGCCGCCGTCTCCTTGTGCGCGCCCGCCAGCAGATCGCCTTGGCCCGAGCCGCATGCGAGCAAGCTGACCGTGGTCAATTGCGAAGCTGGCGCTTTCTACCGCCCGCGTCTGTCTGGAGTCTTGGTAGACGCCTACGACGACACCCTTACTGAACCTCCTGCCGCACCGCACCATGGCGGCCTCGACGCGAGCAATCACGCCGACGCCCACCGGCCCCTTCACCACCCACAACCGGCCCAATACCCCAGGATCCGCCGCGCGCAACTCCCACGGCGGACCTACTTTTGGAACCCATCTCACAAAATCCCCCGGCGGCCTTTCGCCGCGACTCTCGCCTCAGCCGCTCACTGCAGCCGCTGCCATTGCCGACGAGCGCCGCTTCCGCGACCAGTCTGCGCGACAGACGAGCCCCAATCCCGCTGTCGCTGCTCTGCAGAGCCTGAACGGCAGCGTCCAGGCAATGAGCCACCCTTCAGACGCGCCGCACCAGTCCGCCCCGGCAAACATCAAGCCTGACAAGACGGCCAAGCCGCTCATCACCATCCCTGACCAGATCAATGTCACAGGCGACAGCATGCAGACAAGCCCAGTCAGCCTCTCGAGTTTTGGCGATGGTGACGTGCCGAACGCGCCGGGCGCTCCTGCGACGGATGGTGCTTCCGCCAGCAACACAGGTCGGGAAGGCGCGTCTCAGCAGCAGCCGCAACAACACCATCATCACCAGCATCACCATCAGCTCATCGCCCCGAATCCTGGAGACAATCCTGGCAACCGCGCCTTCACCTTCCCTGGGCCATTGCCCCCGGAGCCAGACCCACGCGCCCCAGCCCGTCAAATGAGTCTGCCTGGATATGGGCAAAACACTCCCAAATCGCCTTCTACAAAGCGTCACAAGTGTCCCTACTGCTCTACCGACTTCACTCGCCACCACAATCTCAAGAGCCATTTGCTAACCCACAGCCAAGAAAAACCATATGAATGCCCCACCTGTCAGGCGCGTTTCCGTCGTTTGCATGATTTGAAACGCCACACGAAACTGCATACTGGCGAGCGTCCACACACGTGCTACAAGTGTGGCCGCAGGTTCGCACGTGGCGATGCGCTTGCCCGACACAACAAGGGTCAGGGTGGCTGTGCGGGCCGTCGCTCTAGCTTCGGTATCGATGACGATCTCGGGGATAAAGGCGACGAAGGCATGGATGGTGTCATCTACACCGGCGAGCCTGATGGAGAGGGCGACGAGGACGATGACGGCAGGCGCGTTAGTGAGCCGGCGCGCAAGAGACAAAACACTGGGAACTCTACCCAAGGTTCGTATTCTCACCACTCCAGCACTTATCCGCCTATTGCTGCGAACCGAAGCTCGAGTAGCCAGAACAACTTGCGCCCCTATTACCCAGGGTCTTCTGCGCAGCCGACTAACGTCTCGCCCAAAGCAGCTCCTACCAGCATCTCGTCGATTCAGAACGCAAACACTCAATCCAATGTCTTTGCTCAGGGTGGTATGACGGAAAGTCCAAGGCCATTGTCGCCAGGCCAGCAGGAGCAGCACCGCCTGGGTGCGCCCGAAAGCAGTCTCCCTGGCTCCCGGTCCCCCAGCCTGTCGCACCACATGCACCAGCAGCAGAACTATGCTCGCGGGAGGGGAACCCCTCCCGTTGCCCTGGCCCCGCCTAGCACGAGCAACGGTCCCCATCTGCCCTCTCTCCCTGGCCTTAGCCCCATGCCCCCCAAACAAGCCTCTCAAGGTGGCAAAAGCAATGCTCCCAGTATGCTCCAACATCAGACCATGGCAGCCCCCGGAAGCAGCTCGCAGCCGGGCAGCATGTCCAGCCATGGTGGAAGCGGCAGCAGCATGCGCGAGGTCATGGGCAATCAGGTCGATGTATGGCAATATGTCCGCGAGATAGAAGCTCGCATGGCAAGAATGGAGAAGGATCACAACGACAAGATGGCCACGCTACAGAATGAGATCACAACGCTCCGGGCGCAATTGGCTCAGCAGCATGTCAACAACACGCAATCCCACCAACAGGGTCAATAGCGTAGGATGGCGCCAGTGGTACGGGTTTCCGTGCTTTTTCCGCTTGGTGCGGTCTTCGCAATGCGATGCAGGCGTTGGACGGAAGGACAACGGAGGCGTTATACGGAGTACAAAACCCAAGATTGAGTAACAGACGAGATTTCAGGCTTCTACATGGATCAACATACGTCAGGGACCACGACGCGCATGTTACAATGATACCCCATGCTAAGATTACTTCCAATGTTTGGCATTTTCCTACTTTGTTCTGCGGTCGCTACCATTTATACCTGTATATTAGACTAGTTAGTATCATCTCAGTTTTCCATTGCTACACGCTTCTCTGCGACCGTAACGGCGGGCAGAAGTTCGGTGAGTGACGTGAGCTGCCATGCCAGTAGAGCGTGCGAGCGCCACGCGCCCAGCATGTTCCTGGCAGCGCGCGTAGCACCATGGACAAAGTTGGTAGGAACGAGCAAAGAAAGTCGCTGCTGCTTCGAGAAGGGGGGCGAGGTGAGGTGTCTTTGCCAAAAGTTTGGAAACAGACAGTCGTTGCCGTGGTGTTGCAGAAGCGGTACTGGTGGTGGGCAAGGGAGACGGCTAGGCAGGAGCTAGGTAAGAATGGCCCGCCCACAACAGGGCTAAAGTGCTGCACCACTGCGCCCAGTCCCGAGCCTTTCTCCACTTGGGTGCTACACGTCAGAATACTACCCAAAACTCCTCCTACAACACACCCAAGACTGCGAACCCCTCACCGCACCCTGCCCTGATTGATGTAGATGGATGGCGAGCTGCTGTTCTGATAGGCGCAACCGCGCAAAGTGCCCGCCCTCGACGCCCAATCGAAGCTGCCCATAGCCCGCGCCAGTGATCCCACCCGCAGAAGCCTCGCAGGAGCCTGTCTGCTTCGCGGCCCACAGTAACACCAACGAGGAGCTCCACGCCGCCTCTTCGCCATGTCAGACTCGCACCGCCGCCGCAGCAAGAAAGACCCGGACCGCGAGCGCAGTACCCCTCGCACCAAGGACAAGGATCGAGATCGCGACCGGGAGCGCCATAAGAGCAGCAGGTCCCGCAAGACCCGCTCGTCGGCGTCCAAAGAAGACGACGACAACCCACCATCCAGGCGCCCGTCGACGGAGCGTGTGCGCAACTCCACGTCGACGTCAACCTTGACGTCGTCGCAGGCCTCCAAGTCGTCGCACAAGATGGCAGTCGTGCCCGAGATGGGACGCCGCGGCTCGTTGGGCTCCGAGAACACGTCGCGCATCAGTCTGCCCTACCCGTCGCATTCCAAGACATATGCGAAAGAGAGCATATATTCCCGCGACGGCGTAGAGAAGAGGAAGTCGGCCTTGACCCCGGATGCCACAGATGGCGAGGCTTCACCAGGAAGGGTCCATGAGCGGCCAGTCGCACCGCATCCACCCAACCGAGCACCACCCCCGCCGCCGCCGCGGGCACCGCCGAGTCCTCCGCTCACTGCGACTACGGGCGCAGATCTCAGGAAGGCGGCCAGTGCGAACAGCATGCGGAGGAAGGACCCAGACATGATTGCGAGAGAGATGGAGGAGGGCCGTCAAAGTGTAGACAGCGGCACGCGCATGACTTCCACGGCCGGCCCGCGGGTCGCGTCGCGCTCCAGCATCAGGGACGAGGACACATTCGACGGCACCGACCTCACCTCCACCACCGGATCCCAGCCTAGCACTATTCGCGCCAAGTCGCCTCCACCAACAACGAGAACGAGAACCGTGAGCCCATCCAACACACGGCCCCCAGGTAGGACGTCAACCCCAGGTAGAACATCAACACCCGCCAGGACGTCGACGCCTGTCAAGATGAAGACGAGAGCGCCCTCGGAATATACCCTCGACTCGGAGGCGACTTCAGTACTCCAGGACCGCAACTCCCACCATCGTCGGAGTCAATCACCGCCGCGTTCTGATGCCTCGCCATCCTCCGTCAACGATTCATCCCCACGAACACCTACTCAGCACTCGGTTCTTCCTTCTAACGTATCGTCTCTCAAGGATGGGCCGCCGGCAATCGAGGTGATGACAGACCCTCTGTCGCGCACACAATCGGTAGACCCCAGCTACGCTCAGTCGCCCATGACCCCACCGCCTCCACCTCCTCCTCCGGCCATGATGGAGGCCCCTCGAGTTGATTACCTCCTCCAGAATGGCGGTCTGGCCAAAGCAATCCCACGAAGTCTATTGGCCGCTATCGACGGAGTTCCAGCCTCCGCCTACTCTCAGTATACCACACCAAGGTTATCCGGGGCACAAGCCCATGATGTCCGATCTTTCTTTAAACCTCTACAAAATGTTCTCAACAGTTACAATACCGTCATGGACACGAGCGGTTCGTTGGCGGTGGCCACCGGTTATCGTTCTGTTGCGCGACGTCTCCTCGATCGCCTTGAGAATGTTTTTGCTCGTAACATATCCTCGGAGCACTGCGCATGCATGATGTGCTTCGAGCAATCGGTTGTGGAAGATTCTGCTGGTGTTAATTGGGGAGAGATTCTAGAACTAGTCTCTGGACGCTGTGAATTGCCGACTTGGCCACCTTACGAGGAGGGACCTGGACCTGGACTGGGCATATCGTCTGATCTGGAAGCACCCTGCCAGCGCATTGATGTTGATGTACCTGAACAGTATCGCGAGCACTACGAGAAGCAGTCAAAGAAGACCAAGGTTGCGGTTCAGTCTTGGCTGTCCGATCAACAAGACGGTGTTCCTGAAGACGCCGACGACGAAACTTTGACGTTCATCATGCTCACCCGCCTAGAACAGCCTCAACGACCGCTTTTCTATGCACTATTGTGGGGATTGGAAAAGCTCCCAAATCCTCGCACACAAAAGCCTGATAGCGGCACACCACCGTACTTGGCAAAAGCCGCACTGGCCCTGCAACGTTTATACCGACTCTACACTCCACCGCGCGACCAGTTGGTGGTCATGTATCTCATCCGCCATCCAGATATGCACAACATGCTCGCTACCTTGGCAGCTGTGACCAAACACGAATGGGAAATTCTGGTTTCTGGTCGCTTCGACGGCTTCCTTTGGTCAGGCGTCGAGGACATGACTGATATGAATACGACGCCCTCCAGAACGGGCTCAAGAGCAGGCCGGCCCATTGACGGACCCCAACGGTTTGCATCACCAGTACTACCCAATCGATACGGCAACTTCAGCCCCAGCCCGTACTCTCGACCTGGATCCGCCCGCCCTGGATCTGTCCGCCCGCCCGGTGGAGCCCCTGTGCAGATCGACGAAGAGACCGAAATTGCCGTGCTTGCCGAGATCGAGCGAGAGATCTATCTTGGTATGGAAGCCATGGAGGACGCATTCGAGCAGCTCCACAACCAAGCCGAGGGTGTGCGTCGCCGTCTGCGCGAGCGCGCGGCAGCCTTGTCAATGGTGGCGCAGCAGCGTAGGGGCGCTGGCATCGGTGGTATTGAAGTCAGAACTGACACACCAGCCAACATGCGCGATCCTGACGAAGGCGTCGATGATCTGAGGAGCGAGATTGGGCCCGACGACTCAGCCAGCAACGTTAGCAATAATAGGAGAAGGAAAGCACACCGTGCACGCGAACGAAGAACACCAGCACCGGTTGAAGAAGAGAGCGAGGAGGAAGTTGCGCTCGCAGAGAGGATACGCAGACGTTTCTAGGGTAATGCGGAGATTCTTGGGACATTGCATTTGCGTTGGAGTTTGTTGGCGGCGTTTGGTATTGTTAATGATCTGGGACTATGGCTGATATGATTTATGGCTTTCTAACGGCCGAGATATATGGATACCCAGTTTGAGAGTGCGGGGGACTGATAAGATACGCTCTCTTCCACCTAGTTAGGGCCGCGGAGCAGTTGAATGTATACCATTTGCTAGGATCCTATATAGAATGACGTCACCGGTTACTGTTCTTACAATGCCCATTGGTCCTGCGGGATAGTCAAGATCGAGGTAGGAAGGGATCAAGGCTGTAGTCGTGGTGATGGTGAGACTTGAAGGTGTCGATGGTGCTCCAATCACCAGGCACTGTCCGACAGGCGATGAGACGCATAGCTGCCGTCAACCCCCGCTCAACCACCCTGGAAGCTCTCTCGACATCCGTGTGACGTGAAGCACTGGCGAAGATGATGGGTGCAATGTCAAATCAAAGCCTGCGCGAACCTGGTGCGATGGCCATGTTCGCAATCGCATCAAGGCCTTGCTTTTGTAGAAGCTCATTAGCTGGACGCGACCGATCCCTGCACGTTGACGCGCCGGACATGCTGCATGTCCCTCCATGACAACAGAGCGCGAGCGGGACAGTAAACAGGCCAGCAACCACGCCGGCGGCCCATACAACGACCCAAACTTGTCGTGTTTGGAAATCATCCGGCTCGATTGGACCAGATCCAGACATCTGCGTGCTTCGTCCCTCTGCTGCGGCCCCCCCACCATTCGCTGTTGCCCTTGCAATTGGGTGTTTACGAAACGAGCACTCTTTGGTAGGCGCAGACCACCGAGGCCTCTCTGTTCTGGAGACACTCACACTGACAAATTCACTCCCCAGACGTCGGTCATTTTCCTGCTCGATCCGCTCTTCGGCCACCTCGCAGCGACCTCACCGTAGCGACGACGGCCCTTCCGCCGTCCAACCGAGTCCGTCGCTTTACCCCAGGAACCGCACACGCGCATATCCGCTATTCGCCTGCCGTGGTCACATTACTGTATTAGCATCACTACGTCCGAACACATTCCCCACCACGCCTTGGACACGAGGTTGCGCACATGGCCGATCTGGGCGCGAACGAGTCGGTCGATCCGAACACACTCTACACCAAGCAGGAATGCATAGGCGGCGGTAGCTTTGGCAAGGTCTACAAGGGCCTTGACCGGCGGACCGGCCACACGGTCGCTATCAAGGTCATTGACGTGGAGAATGCCGAAGACGAGGTGGACGACATTATGGGTGAGATCATGATCCTCTCCGGCATGAGCTCGCCATACGTCACAAAGTACTACGGCTCGTATCTTACTGGCTCGGACCTGTGGATCGTCATGGAGTTCTGTTCAGGTGGAAGCTGCGCAGACCTGATGAAGCCTGGCCAGATAGCAGAGGCGGAGATTGCAATCATACTCAAGGAGCTGTTGATGGGGTTGACCTATCTGCACGACGACCACAAGCTACACCGGGACATAAAGGGTACGTGTGCTGAGCCAGGATCATGCACAGGACCGCTAACGTGAGAACAGCGGCGAATATCCTAGTCAGCGCAAATGGACAGGTCAAGCTCGCCGACTTTGGCGTTTCGGGACAGCTATCAGCCACCATGACCAAGAAGAACACGTTCGTTGGAACACCCTTCTGGATGGCTCCCGAGGTCATTAAGCAGTCCGGTTACGACGGGAAAGCTGATATCTGGTCGTTGGGCATTACCGCACTCGAGCTGGCCAACGGCGAGCCTCCTTATGCCGACATTCACCCCATGAAGGTTCTCTTCCTTATCCCGAAGAACCCCCCACCAACACTACAGGGTAGCTTCACCCCCGCTTTCAAGGAGTTTGTCGACCTTTGCCTGCGAAAGGACCCCAAGGAACGTCCGAGCGCAAAGCAACTGCTACAGACAGCCTTCATCCGCAAGGCTGGTAAGCCCGCTCGTCTGCAAGAGCTCATCTCAAGATATCAGGACTGGAAAGTCAGATACCCAAAGGAAGCAGCCGAGTCAGAAGATGAAGCCACTCCTGTGAAGAAGAGGGAGCCAGTCAACGAAGACTTGTGGGATTTTGGAACTGTGCGACCGACGGGAGGTGCTAGAGGACCAGCGCTTGCCCCAATGAATGACGCTGGAGCCAATGCAAGGAACCACTCGCCACAACGCAAGCCTGTTACACAAAACCGAGGTGGCTATGGCGATGAGAACGACGACACCATTCGGGAACCTTCTTCGCCGACCAAGCGTTTGGCACCGCTGCAGACTCCCGGCTCACCTGACCCTGTAAGAACTGCTGCACGAGTGCCGCTGCCGGCATCACCAGAGAAAAGAACGGCCCCTTCTTTTCCACAACCTGCTGCAGAGCCTCCACGAAAGTCTCCTGTACCTAGCCTCTTCCAGCCTCCACCCAACAGAGGACTAGTCACGCCAACTAAGCCGTCAACTCCTCAACAGGCCAGACGACAGACACCACTACAGCACACTTACGATGATTTTGTACAGCGGGAGATTGCTGCGGAAATGAACAACGTGGAGATGACACCACAACAGCGAGTTCCGACTCCAAGTCGCGCTTCAGTTTTGCCGCAGATGACTATACCCGAGATACCGCCATTCCGTGGACAGTCTGCCAGCCCTGGACAGAGCACCTCACAGAACCAACCACCCAAGCCGTTACAAAGCCCCATTCGAACACACCAACATGGCCCGACTCCGTCGCAAGCCCAGAAGCCGCTGCCGTCGCTAGTTGGACAACACGAACTGCCACCTCTGGCAGGGCAGAAGCCACTTCCCCCAACACAACAATCATTTACATCCTTCAGCCCAAATTCTGCATCACGACCTGATTCAGGGTCGTCGAACGATCCATTCGGCGGCCCAATGACGTCAAATTGGCAGTCACCACCAAAGCAGCAACAAGTCGCACAGTTGCCCCCTCCACCACCACCACATGCCACCAAGCCTTCACCCATGTCTCGTGGCTCCTTTGGTAGACCCAAGCCGACACCCAATCATCCTAGTCTTATTCAAACGCAAGGTTCTCCACAGGCGCCTGTCGAGATAACAGCACTCAGCGGCGTGGTTATACCAGCTCTGGACGCTGCACTATCTCGCCGTAGCTACCATCTCAGCATCAAGAACAAGCAAGAATCTGCTCGGTCACTAGATGACGCGCAGGGCTTCATTGAACGCAGACGGCAAAGGCAAGAATGTCATGACAAGGTAGCTCGCCTGGTCAATGAGATCAAGGGCAAGTTTGAGGAGCTGGATCGATGGGACGAGAAGGGAGAGGTGGGCATGGGTGGGGAAGTCGCGGGGTTCTTGGAAGGTTTCCTTGAGGAGGTGCTTGTAAGGGTCGAGCCGGCAGACGATTAGTGGGACTGATTGCAGCATCGATACTTGCTCTGGCGCTTATGCACACAGCGAAGGTCTCTTTAGGGGGGTTCATGTCTCTGCTGCGATTTGGCAAGGCGTTTATTGATAGGATTCCACCCGTGGATGGCGACGGGATTTAGATGGCTCTTGTTATGCATATTCCCTGGCCAAATCCACCGTCATCTGGTCCATGTTCTGGGCCATTTTCCCTTCTCGAAAACGGTGCGCTATGGCATTTGACTTTGGGTTGGTGATATGCTGACGGGCGACAGGGTGTTGGTGACGTGAAGCTACTGCCAATCAGCGTCGAGGCAGCTCCGGAGCCCGATATTAGTCGTAGTTTGGTCACTCGCCCAGGCCAACGACGCATTGCTACGCGTCGCCATATCGCGCCACGCTATAGCGCTCAGCAAAGCAACCGGCAAGTCCTCGCATGATGGTGTGAGTATTGTGTGCTGGCAGACGATGTTCGGTGGCTAATGGCGACCTGCAGACGCGCGATCCGCAGCAATGCGCTCGAGAAGCTTGCGCGCCTGTCTGCGCAGTCGCCATCTGTCGAGGCTACACAGTCCGACTTTGCCAGACTGTTCAAAAGATGCTCGGCGTCGAGCTCCATGAAACTGCAAGAGCTAGAAGCCATCCTCGCCCTATGCAAATCAGCCCCCTACATTGAGTCGATCCACGTCGCCGAGAAGCTGCTCTCACGCCTTTCCCCATACCTCGCCGCATCGCACACGCAGACGCTTGCGCCCTCGCCCAGCCTTCGAACTTTCGAGCCCGCGCCGTACGAAGTCCTTAGCTACAACCTCACATGTGCCGTCCTCTCGCTCGGCCTTCGACACGATCAGCTGCGGACACAGGCCGCCAATGCACTTGCAAGCTACCTCACCGGCTGGGTCTCGGCCGCTGCGGAGCTCTCGGAAGAACAGTTCGTCGACGATGGGGCGGACGACTATGCTGCAGATGGAGAGTTGGCGCGCGTCATGACACATAGTCTGTCGCTGTTGGGCTTCCTGGGTGCTGCCGCTGAACATGCCCATTTCTGGAATGCCTACGACAGACTGCAGCTTGTCCAGCATGTGCGGACGGCCTTGACGGAGAACTTCCTCATTGCCTTTGAGACAGTGCTGTCCATCGTGCGTAATGCCCGCTCTCACCAGCATGGACTGAGGGAGTGGAAGCGGTACACAAAGCATTACGCTGCTACTGGACGACCGCTTGGTGCCATGATCCTGCACGACTCTTTCCTGAAGGTCGTACTGGCTTCGGCTTCGCTGCTGGTTGGGAGCAGCCCGCATCTGGCATCGCAAACGTCCGTGCTGGATCAGCTTCAGACTACACTCCACAGGAAGAACCACCACATTCTTCGGGATGCGGCCGAGAACTCGTTAGCTGAAGGACTGGCCAAGATTTCCGGAGAGGAGATGGAGCGTCTGGAGAACGACATGGACTATCTACAACGAGTGGGATCTGCTTGGCAGCAGCAACAAGCCTCCTCCGTCAAAGCCAAGGTACTTGTCACGTACCTCTGCTGTACCATTTACGACAACGACACGGATATTACAGACGCCGAGGTCCTGACTACCTGGCTCGACAACGTACTCAATGACCCTGCACAGAGCGCCGATCATGAGCTAGCTTCCACAGTACTGAAGTCCATGGCCATCCTCGCCAAAGTCTCGCCACAGCTGGCGTCTAGCCTGGGCCGGTCGCTTCCTCGAGTTATTGTTCAAGCCAACTTCGACCATCGAACAACTTCTGTTGCTGCTGAGTCGCTCGCTGCTGTCCTCAGTCTCCTCCCCCAGGACGCCATTATCACGACGCTTTACAGCTTAGGCAACGTCATCAGCGTTGCTCCCAAGCCTGACCGAAACCCATCTGCATCTCCTACGTTGAACGGCACAGGAAAGACTGCACGCACAGGTGGCGTCTACAACAACCAGAATGGCAGTACCATCTCACTCACCCCGAGTGATGTTGACGAGCCGCACCATGTACACACCACTGTCGTTGAGACTATTGTTTCTGTTGCACGGAACTGCAAAGATCCTAAGATTACGGCTCTGGCACTATCGATGCTTATCCAGAAGGTTGGTCGCTCTGGCAAGGCTGTGAACGCAAAGATCATCACCGATTCGGCTTTCTTGGGTGTCCATAGCCCACCCGGAGAATTTAGGTCCTTGCTCAAGGTCTACATCAAGCTTTCGCATGATGCATTGGTCTCGGACGACGGGGCTACACTCGAAGCTGTCATGGCAGCCCGTCTCAACCTTTCCAGGGAAATCTCTGCCGATGAGCCTACCTTTGAGATCTACCTTACACACCTACTGGATACTATAGTCAGCAAAGGCGATGCCCAGGAGACATCGCATCGCCATCTAAGAGACACTGAGCTTGCAGCTCAAGAAATTGGGCAATTGCTGAAGCCTCTCGCGCTTCTACTTGAAAGAAATGCTGAACGAGCCGAGTATTCGGAGCTCGATGACTCCATTATCGGTCTCCAGCGCGATGCTTGGTTCAATATCGTCGTTCACGGTTTCGATCTTCTCTCTGATCTCGGAAAACAACACAGGGAGGAATTGCGCACTCTTGCGCGATTCAGTAAGCCGCTCATCGCTGAGGAGCGACCTTTCCTTTCCGAAAGTGATATCGAACTTAACACGGTGTTGCGTCGCGGAAAGTCACCAGAACATACGGTTGAGCAAAAGAAGCGGCTTGGGAAATTGCTTCCATCTTGCGAGCCTGATACCAAGTCTTTGAGCTACCAGGAAGCAGTCTTCTTAAGTACTGCGTATCTGGTCGAAGACCTACGCGCAAGTACAGGTGATTGCACCAAAGCACTTGCCTACTTCCTCGATCCCAAGCTGCGAACAGGTGCAGTGGGAAATTGTATGGCTGCCATCACAACAACCGCTATTCGAACCTATTTGGCAAAAACGCTGTCGGGTCAATCACATACGTTCTCGACTCCGTACCTGGCGAGGCAGCTAGCGACAATATTCTCAGCATGCTGCCATCGCATCGCTCGCGTTCAGCAAGCGGCAGCTACCTGTGCAGACATCATTATCCGCGAAGTACCATCCACCCTGTGTCAAAAAAGCGCGCTCTTCGCCCTGTTGGAGCTTCTTTCGATGATGTGGTACAGCTGCCTCGAAGGTGAGACTGACGACTATACCTGGAAGTCAACCTTTACATCGAAGCGATGTAATATCGTGGTAGAACTATCAGACGACTACGCTTTCCGGAGAGCGACACTCGATGCGTTACACAAGCGTGCGACAGTATGGGTCAAAGGGGCACTGGACATTGCTCCACTCGACGTGAAGGGGCTCCTTCAGTCTTATCTTTCCGAGTTTGATGATGAGATGACTTTCGGCCATATCTCGCTAGGACGATCTTTTGCCCTGGAAATGGGATCTGTTATTCCGTCAACTGACCAACGTCTTGGTGCTATCGAACGCCAGGGTATAAACATCAACACCGCGTCAGACTTCATCACGCAATACACGACGAGACAGGAGTACAAGTTTCTAGAGGGCGTGGCTGATCAAGAAGAGGAATGGCTCCAGGGCGTACCAGCTTCTGGAGGTAAGTCAACTTACCTCTCACGAAGTTTGCATGAAGCGACGAATCTTCTCGTAGATTTGGAAAACCGCACCCTCAACCACAAGCATGTTACAATCGCTGAGCTTCGTGACATACTGCGGAGAGCAGCCGCGCTTCTGTGCAGGGTCAAAACGGACCAATCGCCTATCGTTCAGCATCTGGTCGGAATCCCTTTCGCAGTTTTCTCAAAGCAATCTATCAAGCTTGGTATCTCACTGTGGACCAGTGTTGCAAAGGAGAACCCTCGTATGGAATCTCGTATCCTCGTCGCTATCGCTGAGAACTGGGAAAACACGGTGCGGAAGCGTCGTGGTATCTTCAGTCCTGCATTGAGACACGAAGATCCCTTCTACGGGAAGCAAGAATTCGCTGCAACCGACAAAGAAGCGCTCTCGAAGCGCCAACAGCAAATCTACAACCTGATCGCGCCACACTTCCGCTTGTTGCAGTTTCTGTCCAGCCACTTTAGCGCTTCACGGTTGAGCAGAGCGGATGTGGAGCGCGTTTATGTTCGGTTGATACATATCACGCTTGACGCGATGAGCGCCGGTTGTTCGCAGCCGCTTGCTCGCGAGTCGTACTTCCATATTGTTCTGCTTGGACTGCGTATTGCACGTCATTGTACTACCTTATCAGCGACCATAAGATGGCGGTTGACCGATCGCATACTGACTGCTGCTCTGGCATGGTTCGCGAAAGCACCACAATGGTCCTTTGGAGGCAATCGACTACAGATCAAGGCTGAGACGCATGTGCTTGCAGATGTTCAGGTGCAGCTTGACGTTATTGGAAAAGTCACAATAGGCGTTGATGTCGGCGCGAAACTGAAGGCAAAGCAAGATCTCTTATCTCTACTGCTTTCAAACGAGCAGACCCGTCTTATGGTGTGGCTGTTCCCTCTCGATTACGGCAAGAAGCATCATTTTACTGCTGGACGCCATAACAACACACTTCCTGATGTAAGTTGTCTGTACATCTTGAACGATGAAGGCTAATATTGCTAGACTGCTGTGTCTGCTCATCTGAAGACGGCCTGGGCAGAGAATCCTGCGATCGCTGTACATCTCCTCAAGCGCTTCCAGTCTCAGCGTCTCGACACCGAGGTCCGATGGCAGGTACTGAACTTCCCACACAGGGTGTTGGATGAACCAGATGCTCTTGAGATCCTTCTGGGTAACCTTTTGCCAAGTGACGTGTCGTTCCAGCTCAAGTACATGCTCTACTGGAAGCCTGTGAACCCCATCACAGCCGTCACGTACTTCCTTCCAGCGTATGGCAACCATCCTTTCATCATCCAGTATGCGATGAGAGCACTAGAGAGCCACTCTGTCGACGTCATGTTCTTCTACGTCTATCAAATTGTGCAAACGCTTCGATATGACGTTCTGGGCTACGTCGAGCGCTACATTATCGAGACGGCCAAGTTCTCTCAGTTGTTTGCCCATCAAATCATCTGGAACATGAAGGCAAACGCGTACAAGGATGAGGCATCCCAGGTACCTGATCCTGTCAAACCGACACTTGACAAGGTGATGGGTAGTTTGGAGTCCAGTTTCTCCAAGGAAGATCATGCCTTCTATGAGCGCGAGTTTGCTTTCTTTAACGAAGTCACGGGTATTTCTGGTACTCTGCGCTCTGTGCTGCACGAACCCAAGGAGGTAAAAAAACAGAAGATCGAAGAAGAACTTCGCAAGATACAAGTGGAGGTCGGCGTCTACCTGCCCTCGAATCCCGATGGTCAAGTCATTGGTATCGATCGGAAATCTGGCAAGCCGCTACAGAGTCACGCAAAGACACCTTTCATGGCTACGTTCCGCATCAGGAAGACTAGGCCTGACGATCAGGGCCTGGAAGATCAGGAAGATGACAACCGCGATATTGCGCAAAAGAAAGACAACAGCTACGAAACATGGCTCTCTGCAATTTTCAAGGTCGGAGACGACTGCCGTCAAGACGTGCTTGCGTTACAGATGATCGCTGCCTTCCGAGGCATTTTCAACACTGTCGGCCTTGACGTCTGGGTCTTTCCCTACCGCGTTACAGCAACTGCGCCAGGTTGTGGAGTCATCGACGTCCTTCCCAACTCCATCTCCCGCGACATGCTCGGCCGCGAGGCTGTCAACCGACTCGATGACTATTTCGTCTCGCGTTACGGCAACGAGGACTCGATTCGCTATCAGGAAGCACGCTCCAACTTTGTAAAATCAATGGCTGCCTACTCAGTCATCAGTTTTCTCCTCCAATTCAAAGACCGCCACAACGGTAACATTATGATCGACGACGCTGGTCACATCATCCACATCGACTTTGGTTTCTGCTTCGACATCGCACCCGGCGGTATAAAGTTTGAACGCGCACCGTTCAAGCTCACGGCCGAGATGATCGCCGTTATGTCTGGCAAGAACTCCACAAACCCATACCAATCGCAAGCGTACCGCTGGTTTGAGGAACTTACTGTCAAAGCTTTCCTCGCTAGCAGGCAGCACTGTGAGCACCTTTGCCATGTCGTGCAGGTCATGTTGGACAGTGGGTTGCCATGCTTCAAACCCGAGAGTATGAAGAACTTCCGTGATCGGTTTGTGTTGGACAAGAGTGAGAGGGAGGCAGCGGATTATATGAGGGGACTGATTGAGAAGAGTAGGGGGAGCTATTCGACGGGAACATACGATCGGTTCCAGCTTATTACTAATGGAATTCCTTATTAGATTTGGGGTTCTTGGGAAATTGGTAGGAGACTTGGGTTTTGTAGAGAATACCATTCTTGTAGCCGTGGGCCTTTCATTCCGGTTTTGGACCCAACAAAGCCATCATTGACAACTCGAGCAATTGGTCATTGGAGATGCTATCACACTGCCGATACAGAATTGTCGGGTCCGATGCACGAAAAACACGCCGGACGGACATAGTGGTGGTGCACTGCATGGTACCAAGACATTTTTTCTTGGCCTGAGGCAAGAATGAAAAGCAACACACGAATGCCACCTCCGCATACTTCGTCTCTTGGCATATGCATACCACTGCGGCCCAGACTATACTACCATTGCAGTCATGCCAGTCATGATTCAAGTACGTGAGCGTTGGCATGACACCGCACATACACTGAATAAGCAATGCCGCTCGACCTCTTTACAACAACCTACCAGGACGTTTCGCATCTCCCCCGGATTCCACTCAGCTGCATAAGGCATGCATGTTGGCATAGAGCATACATAAGTGCGCTCGTTCTAGCCCGTATAGGAAAGTAGTTGTGTCTAGTCTGGCCCCACATGGTCATCCCATTGGTGGGAGGAGGCGTTGGCGGTGACGCGCAGGAAAAAAAGGGCTTTGAAACTCCAGCCATCGAAGCTCTCTTATTTAAGCAATTCTTACTTCTCTCCAGCACATATATACCGTACTCTATTGATATCATGCTGCAAGAGTCCAGTATGGGTGTAGAAAGGTCACCACAATCAACAGAGACGGTGAAAGAGGAGGTGGAGATGACGCAGAAGGGACAATGTGGGGCGGAAGAGGTACTGCAAGTTGTAGCAGCATGGAATGGGAAGCGAAGTAGGTTAAGAATGGTCGCCATCGTTACGGCGCTTTTTGTAAGTCGGAGTTTTTCCCGAGTGATCATGTCGGCTTGATGGAAAAGATCCAAAATCTTCACATTCTCCTTACTAATTCAACCAATTTAGCTCTCGCTCTTCGTCTCCGCCCTCGATGCGACAATCGTCGCCACAGCCCTTCCAACTATATCCCGCGACCTTAATAGTGCTGCTGGCTATACCTGGATTGGAGGCGCATATCTGCTTGCCAACGCCGCCTCCGGTCCCATTTGGGCCAAGTTATCTGACATTTGGGGCCGAAAACCCATCATGTTGGCAGCGCTTGCCATCTTCTTTGCTAGCTCAGCGGTTTGTGCGACGGCGAAGACGATGCAGGAGTTGATTATCGGGCGGGCTTTCCAGGGTACCGCAGGTGGTGGATTGATTCTTTTGGTGCATGTTTGTATTAGCGATTTGTTTAGCTTGAGGCAGAGGAGTTTGTTGATGGTGAGTCGCTTGTTTCGTCATGTTGGGAGAGTGGGTTGGGCTAAAATTCTGTGCGTAGGGCTTCACAGAGGGCATCTGGGCATTAGCCGGTGGTATTGGACCGGTTCTAGGAGGCATTTTTGCTAGCCTGGTGACTTGGAGATGGTGCTGTAAGTGACATTCTCATTACATCGAGCTCCACAAATCTGTGCTGAAACCTAATCTTTACGATACATAGTCTATATCAACTTACCCATCAGTGGAGTCGCCGCTTTGCTCATCCTCCTCTTTCTCGACATCAAGCACGAACACACCTCTTTCCTCGATGGTGTCAAAGCCATTGATTGGTTCGGTATCTTCACCTTCCTCGGATTCACACTCATGATTCTGCTAGGTCTGGATTTCGGTGGCGTCTTATTTCCATGGAACTCTGCCAAGGTTATTGCACTACTCGTAGTAGGTGGGGCTATGATCTTTGCATTTATCTACAGCGAGGCAAAAGTGGCAAAACACCCCCTGATTCCCATGACGTTATTTCGTCGAAGGACAAATATCGCCGCTTTCCTCGTCGTTTTCTTCCACGGTTTTGTCTTCATCGCAGGCGAGTACTATCTACCGCTTTTCTTCCAGGCCGTTCTCGAAGCTTCACCCTTACGATCTGGACTGCTTCTCCTTCCTTTCATCGTTACAGGTGCGATTGCAGGAGTCTTCTGCGGCCTCATCATGCACAAGACGGGCCGCTTTCGCGAGATAATCTGGGTGGGCACCTTACTACTCACCATTGGTTTCGGCCTGTTCATCTCCTTCGACGCATATACACCAACAGCTAAGGCAGTCGGCCTTGTTATAGTCGGTGGCTTAGGATCCGGCATCCTTTTCGAAGCGCCCATGATTGCTATCCAAAGCCAGGTTGAACAGCACGATGTTGCAAGTGCTACTGCGACTCTATCTTTCATCCGCAATATCGGAGTCTCGATATCTACCATCATCGGTGGCACCATCTTCCAGAACTCGATGAACAATCGCGTTTCGTTTCTTCGAGACGCCGGGCTTCCCCAGGATCTTTTGAGTCAGCTTGACGGCGACAGCGCGATGGCCAATGTTATGCTTCCTGCTACCTTCGAAAATTCGGCATGGGAACTTGCCGCGAAACAAGCTTTTGCGTATGCGATGCGCAATATGTGGATTACCTACACCGTTTTCGCTTTCTTGAGCTTTGGGGCGAGTTTGTTTATTAAAGCGGCGGTACTCGGGACCGATCATGTGGAGACTGTCACCGGACTGAAGAAAGAAAAGGCTCCAGCAAGATTGGAAACCGACAGCTCATGAGACAGAAAGCGAGACCAGTGACAACTCCGCATGTCGTGGAATGTCTTTCGAAACGAGAATGATAGCATACTAAACGCGACCAGGAAATTTTGAGTTTAAACAGTGAATGTGTTGTCTTGTGGGCCAGTGAGACACTGGTCCGCATAGGTCAAATCTAGTACGTAAATGTTGTAAGCGCACGACCATCGACTGTCAAAGTCAGCTCATAACGCTTCATATACAGCAAATTACTATTATCGGTGCACATCGATTCCTACGCAACAAGGAACGGGGGGGGGTTCCAAACCCGAAGTCTATATAACAATGCTTTTGTAGTATCCCGACCAAGACTAACAATGCCAATACAACCCCAGCCATTGAAGAACGAAATACCCCAACTGCCATCTCAACATCATGCAGTGTTTTTGGGTATTTCCTATAACTTCTGCGAGCTCCTCGGACCTTTGAACACATTTAGGTCCGCTCGTCTGGAGAGGGACTTGAGGAAAGCTGTGCGTGCTGAAGGGCCTGCAGATGACAGTCTCTGGCACAACCAGAATACCCCTTACTTTGCACACCTAAACCACTGCGTGGGTGTTGTCAACGGAGTATATATAGGTCCAATGCGGCACTGAGAACACTTTGATCCACTACCAAGGGGATTATCCGTTCAAACAATTGACATGCCGTTTATGCGGTCACATCTACTCCAAAGGATGCGCGACCTCAAACATCTTACGTATCGTGATCATAGAGCTGCTACAGCAGCCTGGCTGCGAACCGGGCATCGGCCAGCTGTGTCCCGATTATGGGCTGACACATTGTGCAGTCTTGAAGAATGATACAGTGTCATTCGAGACGAAATGTTTCTGTGGAAATGTAGCGAACAAGTCCTGAATTCGCTTTCCCATAAGCTCCCCCGTAGACAACCGACTCAATCCTGTTACTTTTCCCCAGGGGCTGAGAATCAATCACACGATGAAACGTATTGAGAAGCACAACCGTGGCGAGCAGAAAACGCCCTTCCAAGAGCCAGAACACGTGTATGTCGAAGAGCCAAGGCAGATCGAAATTCTTAGACACATCGGAGAGCTTGTTATGATACCACTGACAGCACCTTTGTGTTTTTAGAAGGCTGTCTGCCGCGATAGAAAGCAATATGACGCTGATATGCATCGACTTCCAATAACACATACCCTATCCAAATTTATGGTGTTTGAGCACGAGCATATCGCTACTGCCAGAGAGCATACATATGAAAGCAGAATCAAGGTTTTCATGCCCTTGACAATCGTCCGTGTTTACAATAGTAATGCTGACGTCATGCCACTTAGGAACGGCATTCCAGTAATGGAATTTCATCATGTACTTGTACTGATTTAGGTCAGCTTTGTCGACCTTGGCCCTCATTCATCCTTTCCACCGCCACATTCCACTAGTATCGTGTTGTGGTCGTCTTTCGCACGTACACTTTGAAGCACACCGTTCAGATGATTTAGCTCTATGCGCTGCAGCCGTGATGGCGCGTCACCCAGCCTCAAGCTTCGGACTCGCCGTTGCCGACCTGATCTGCTTTACCGCTCCTTCCCCACCGTGGTTTATCTTCGTACGCCTCCCGCTCCCCAGGCCAGTGTCGTGGGAGATGTGCCGTACGATGACGTGCTGGCGAGGCTGACGAGGTCGGCATGCCCGACCCCGCATCTATCTAGCGGCCCCAGATAGTCGCTTTAGGTAAGTTGAACAATCCGCACTGCTTCGCCCCCGTCGATAGCGCTTAATATGCACACAGCGCTGCTATCTTGTATGAGAGGCTTTCAATATGGCTTCCTCTCATCTCAAGATGACAGAAGATAGAGACACCGTCTGGGGATAGTTTTGACCCCAATCTTATTAGCCCGCGACGTCTCCATTCAGCAGACAATAGTATCTTATGCGACATTGCTGATAAGGTTGGATTTCTCTGAGATTTATCGGACAGGTGATGACTGGATTGATATTTCGTGATAGGCGCGGTTATCCTGCGTATGAGGTCGAAGCACGCCTCATGCAGCCAGGTCACACGGCATGTCTCAACTCTGCCAGACCATTGCCTGGATTGCGCAACACGTCCGAAAATTCATCGGTCGCACAAGTTTTGAGCACGCCTCAACGGCAAAGAAAGCTTTGAAAATAATACTCGGCATGATGGGAAATATGTTTTCACCGCGTTGTTAAGTTGTCGACACCAATCTCTCGCTGGCACAAGAGGCCTGCTTCAGGTGAGCATTAACGTTGTAAGTTAAGAAGCATACCGCTACTTCTTCTGACATGTGATAGCACCCGCAATCTGATGATAATGATCAGGTATTATTGCACCGCGGCGATGATCTTTCGCGATTGTACCTATTTCTCAGTAGCCTCAAGTTCGCGCGAATAATCAAGTTATATACTCTTTGTTTTGTATTGAAAACCACGAGCTAGGAAAGGCTGCTGGCATTGCGCTGTCTACAGTCTTGACCTTGCTGTTTTCTTTTGCCCACAAAGGCATTGATACGTGCGCATTGCCTTACGCATGTGCCTCCTCATGCAGCCACCACCCGTGACAGTAAGACTGGGACGGCAGGATGCACGAACTGTATCATCATCGTACTGACTACATGCAAACATTGGCGAAAATGGACTGAGGATTTGCGTTTACCATGTTGTCGACACGCAAGCCTAGTACTAGGTAGTCGATAGAGCGGTGAAAGCTTCTCACTTTTGTTCCCTCTATTTTTCATGCTGTTGGGTGAATATAGGCTTGATAGTCCGGGCATACTGTCATTAATCCAGGTTCTGGTGAGGAATGTCGGTCATGTCCGTATCTTCGTAGCTATGGGTACTGTACAGGCATCCTGATATTGTGCGCGTTCGTTGCAGACCTTATAAGCCCTGGTACGGGTTGAATGCGCGCTCAATAGTATGGAGCGAGCCTAAGCGGACGGTTCACGACAGTGGAGTCTTCAGCGTACATGGCCCTCCTGTTTCATATACTTCGAGAAGGCCGTCGTATCAGTCCGGCGCTGTCGTTGAAGCCTTGTTGCAGGGCCACCGTTCCTCACATACGGTAAGGCCGTACGCAAAGAAAGACGTTTCGGAGGATATACCTACTCTTGAATCCTGGCTCACACTTTTTTTTCACGGTCTCCCCGAATTATTTCATTCGGCGGAACCTTCGTTGTTAATGTTCTTGTGGGAAGTTGATCTGCATAACCGAATGTCGAAGGTACGTCCAAGGATTCATCAATGGCGCAATAGCATGTGCGAGCCGCCAGCATACAGTACACCTGCTTCTGGAATTGTATATATTCGCCATACTTGATCAGTCTTGTCCATTCTTTTACAAGCACTCTGGATCATAGGTAACATTCGTGAGCAATGTCGTTCTAGCTCTAGTAGACCCCGGTCCATCATCTTGTCACTTTGCCTGATATTCAGGTGACCATTCCTTCATCTTACTCTCAGTCCTTTTACCTGCACATTTCATCACACCTGAGCGTGTAGAGATAATGGCGTCCAGCAATGGAGAGTCGGATATCCGCCTAGACCGCATTCAAGCGCGCGAGGATCAGTTCCGTCGCGACATTCGAGCCAGGAGGCAGTGTCCAGTCGCAAAGCAACGAATTGACCTGACCGAGCTGGACTGCATGGGTGCCCATCTCGATCTGTCAAAACATGAGCCTTGGCCAAATAAGCTCGAGCTCACCGAGGGCGAAGCCGCGCATAGTGGCCCTGCTTCTGCACTTACATGCACATATACCAACCTTCATGTACAGCGCAACGCAGGTAGTAGCGCTGCATATGGATCTCCCACGTCCCGTGCACGCACATCGACAGGATATGGCTCGTATCTTCCGTTATATGAGTACAGGGAGTTTGAACGCCAAAGATCAGTCAACGGTAGGTTCACTCACAGTGTATGAAGATGAGCGAATCTTCGAGCAATCAGATCCTGTGACATGCTGACAGATCGATAGATCCACGCCGAGCATCTGTATCAACTACCAGTGAGCCGGAAACACGGGAAGGGCATGACCCGAACCGCCGTCCGGAACACGGTTCGTATTCTGTCAGCCATGCACCATCACATTGCTCTCGAGCCTTGACGGACCGAGAGAATCGTAGTGTGAAGGACATGGGGCTAGTCTCTTCCGGACCTTGGTTGCAACTCGATCGGACTGTTGAGAAGAACGAGGAAATAGTTGGACCTGTGCGCTGCACGAATTCTCGCATCGGATAAGAGGCTACAGTTACCTGGAGTTCACGAGATGTCCAAGGTGGCCATCGAAGAGCTCGTTATGTTGAGAAACAAACTTTATCTTCGTACACCGACCTGATATACTGTCAAATTCCTGTATTCTCTTCCAGTTGTTTCGGTGAAACAAGATCGTGGGCCCATCTTCTCATTGTTGCGGCCATCGTTTTGCCTCGTCGTTGTTTGCCCTTGAGTTGCATCGCTGAGTGGTAATATCGAGCGAACAACATTCGTGTATCTTTCATTCCTTCCTCTACACCTTGATCAATCCACTCGTGTATCTAAACAGATTACATAGGGGCGTTCGTACATTTGGGAACGAAAACTACCTACTGTAACGCGCGATGCTGTGCTCAAGCTCGATGCTGGATTATGCCCGAGAGCTTCCCAACTACATAATACTGTTGATCACCAAGAACCAGGCCAGAGTGCCGTTCAAGCAAGATTAGAGGCGCGCCTCGTAGACATGAAGCTGTGTGGTTAATCACAAGAGTCCTTATCTAAAAGCCCTTCAAGCGCCTTTGAGGGGGTCTACCCTACAGGAGGTGGGTACGGATGTACCAATCTAGCTCAATCCGAGCGGGGAATGTACCATTTCCGAAATTCACTGTAGCATGACTCCTGGAGACTCACAGACAAAGTACTTCGAAACCAAGATCAAAGAGGGGAGAATGCGATCTACAGAAGAGCGCTGCGACGGCTGCTGCAGCGGCAACCCTTGCAAGCTTCCGCAGGGCAAAATTACGGGGCCGTAAAACGATGAGGAGAGTCGCACTACCCAAAAAAGGATGGGCATCTTCTAGCGGAATCAAGTATCCCGAGAGGCACTAGTCGATCGTTTAATTTCTTTCTATTGGAATGGTAATGTGGGGAAGTCCCCTCCACGCAGTCCGCGCAGAAGAAACGTTCACGCACAATGTGTGTCAAACGTTCGCCATCATGTCCACGCGCATAATGTCTGTTGGAGGCACCATCCTGATGGCTTCAAAAGGTCGGAATAATAAATCAATATTTTATGTCCCTGGATGCAGATAATGTTATCGCAAGGGCCGTCACGACGCTTTGTAGCATGTACTGTCGTTACTCGTGTTAAGAGAGTGTCGCCCAAAGTAGAGTCGAAATGGAGCTAGCTCTATACTGCTTTCTTCCAGGTCTCACAACCTCTACAAATTCCGGTTATCATCACCGGAAAGCTTCCTTGCCGATCTTGTGCCAGCCATCGAAAACTGGAAGATTGAGACGTGTCTTTCCAAGGTCTTCCGAGCAAAATCTGTACAGAAAGCGTTGATGAATATCGCTATTATACCCATGCAGCCTATTATATTCACACATAGTCGTCCCTCGAGGTGACCGTAGTAGTGATGGTAATGTCCCCCGTGTCTTTGGACCCTGGCGCATTGTTCCATGTGTTGTTTGCATGACTTTCCCTCAGTATCGTTTCCTCACTCGCCGTATCACTACCCATGCGAACTGTTGTCTGTAATACGCTCTCTCCAGGACCCATGTATATCTTCTCAGACCTTCTGCTTCCGTCCATACCACGACTGCTCTTCGACTTGGAGTAGTCCTTGAGCGGATACGAGTTTTGGCCTGATGAGTCGCCACGTGAACCGTATCTGATGCGTACGTAAAGCGGTCGGAGGACGGGTACACAGGCGCAAACGATAGTGAGAAAGACCTCAGTAGAAGACCATAGAAGCATACTAGCGGTGTCGTATACGTAGTTTTCCACCGATGACATGGATTGCAGATCGATGGTCCGGACGACGGAGCAAGCGCCCGCAAAAATACCTTAAGATTGGTGAACGAAGTCAGTGTCTGTCGCACATGCGTTTCGTTCATCGACATTACTTACCTAGTGAAAGACCGGAGGCGATTGTGATCTTATCCTTACGCTTCATATTAAGCCCCATGATAATGTGCCAGGCTAATTTGAATCAGTGTCGCCCTTGAAGATGTTGCGTGGTAGTTTTACGTACGAAGAAGTGCAAGAACAAAGTCCATAGCTGCAGACCAAGCACCCATAGTCAGGCCAACCTCAGTGAAGTTGAGCCAGCAGTACCCACCCTTGATTGTTTGGTCCCATAAGAATGCCGAGGGTACACATTGAGTGTATAAGAGGGTCGTTGTAATGATGCAAAGCACTGTTGTGCTCACTATGCAAAACCAGAGGATAGCGACATGCCATCTCTTGAGAACGATGCGTAAAAGGAAGAGAGCCACTGAGCCTTTGGATGCCGCTATTCCCATAATACATATGCCTTGACCGATTGCTTCCCACATGATGGACTTTGAGTAGTTGAGATCGAGGCGGACGATATCTGCTGTCTGCTTGCCAACACCGTAGGTAATGCCGACCGATATACAGCCGACATAGCCAATAAAGGTAGCCTTTTGAAAGTCAGCTATGGAAGCTTACGACGACCGTCAGAGTGACTATCCGTAAAGGGATGATTTTGTGTTGTGTGAGTAGAGGGCTCAAATGAACGTACCAGATTGGCCAACATCAACACATCGTCCCACCCGAAGTTCCTTACAATATACTGTCTCGTGTACATTCGCAACGCGACGAGGATAGTACCAAGAAATACCTGAGACCACATCACTCCATTGAGTATGCTCGCAAAATCTGCTGGCTTGCCCATCTTGGCGGCTAGTATGGCTGCGATCGTAGTGAAGGGACTTCTTTCCTCGCCCCCTACTCTGCTGATCCTCGGTAGAGAATATCGCTGGATGAGATTTCACCCAATTAGAAGGGAAGTACAAATGAGCAGAATGTATGCTACTAGGGGAAGGATGAGTGTGGAACGAACAGCCGTACCCTTGATATCGAATGCTTTATCTTGTAGATGAGCAACTCGAGTGGCGGAAAGGATGACTGAGGAATCGACGTGCTTACAGCCTCATTTGCGCCCACCAATTGAGACACCCATGCTGAAGAACAAACATACTTGCATATAAGTCCGAGGCTTGAGCAGATCGATGCGGATCTCTCGCAGCTATGGGAAACTAAGCAGGGCCGAATCTTCCAAGCCAAAACAATTGGCTAGTGTTCAGGACCTGCACAGGCAATCGAACTGGGCATAGTGCCAAAGCTTTGCTGCCGTCTTTATCGCTTCAATTGCCCTGCAAGGGAGGCGCCGTAGTTAGAGATACATGTACGCCAAATTCTCGAAAAAGTATATCTCTGTCACATTTGTAGCAGATTTTGATGTTGGTGGGTTGTTATTGCTTTGTTGCCAGCCAATTTCCGTTTCTATGCCCATGCTTTACAAGTTAGTTCATTTGTGCATCTAGTAGATGCGTTGAGCGCAAGATTTCATACAACACTTGAGGGATGATTGCCGTGTTCACATACATCATGCTGTCATATCGTGTATCTTGCAGCTTGCAGTTTGTAGAGCACGAAGAAATGCGAAAGTGCTTTTCTTTCTCGAGTTGGACGCAACACGCTTTTGTAGCTGGGTCCGCTTCGTCTGATTCGTTGACGGCCAGCTCCCCCGCCTGGCGAATATCGCCTCAAGCTGGAACGTCGACGTGGAGCAGAGGTGCGTTCCTTCACCGTTCGGCACTGACGCTAGAGATGTCAGGACCAATCAACGCACAAGACTCATGGTGTGCCGCTGCCGGTTGTTGCTTGTCCCGTGAGGTGGGCGGCCTATCTCGTAACATCCCGTCTCTGACAAGCTGTGCTGTGCGTTAGCCTGGTCCATCGCGAAACCTTGGACAGTTCGTGCTACGCAAGTGGCTTTCGGATGGCATTGCAAGAATTTGCTCTTTCTCGAATAATTGCATGACATACATGTGAGATGGTACAGAAACGTTTGGCCTTTCCGAGGCGGGCCGTTGCCCGCGCTACCAATCGTTAGGGTCGAGGACTAGCTCGGCCCCCCTCGGGCAAGCGACCCCTATTGGCGTATTGACATCCGACGGATCAATCTCGGTCTGACCAGCAACCCACACGGAAAGGAGTGAAGGAAGACGATCACCCAAGGTTGTTTTCCAGCACCGTGGTACACACTTCAGTCCATATTTATCATGCAGACACCGACAAGACCTTCATAGGGTAGTAATGTACACATTAGGAAATTACAACACGTTTGAACCTGCGGTTTGGACTGACTTCGTTTTCCTTCACCTCTCCAGTTCGGCAGCAACCTGCATTGTTAGTCTCCGTCAGTACGATGATACTCCACACCTCCCGCTGTCACTGTCTAACTAGCACGTAAGTTCGCTTCCCCGACGCTCACCATGTCTGCTACGACCAATTGTTATGCATATCGATGCGATAAAGTGGTGGCGCACAAAAGCAATATGCTCTATGGACGTACGCAATTGGCGCCTTGACTTACCCTGGTAAGTCTTGCTCGGCTTCAGCGCACCACGGTCCCCAAACGGGAGCGGCTGGTTTTTAGCTCTACCTTCTCATCCACTAGATGCAAGCATGAGCATGCGAGTGATTAGCAGCAGTCCCCATAAAATGTTCGGCCTGCATATTGGGCACGAGACCTTGTCACGTACAATACCATGTTCATTACCCCTCCCACTTACATTTTTCTTTTCTTTTCGTGAATCACATTGCATGCACGTAACAAGGTGACAAAATGGCAATGACCGGGTTACTCATGAAGGCAATCGGCCTTGGAGCAATCCTTCTCATCACTCGATACGTTCTGGCGTATCTACAATCACCACTCAAAACTATACCTGGTCCTATCCTAGCCAAGTTCTCTGACATCTGGCGTTTCCTGAACCATTACGGACAGACTCATATCGAAACGCAGAGGAAACTCCACGAACAGTATGGCGATATTGTTCGTCTTGGTCCCAATACTGTCAGTGTTGCTGATGCCAGTCTGATCAAGACCATTTACAACACCCGTGGAACGTACTTGAAGGTGAGCTCGTACAGTGGAAATGCCATATACGATAGCTACTAATATCGTAACAGAGCGATTACTACGTGAGATATAAGCAGTCGTTGACGTGGATGCATCATACTGACCACATTAGTCTATCAACGATGCTCTTCAAAATGGTCACATCATTCAGAATATCTTCAGCACACGCAGCAACGAGTTCCATTCCAATGGTGTCAAGCCTGTTCAGAAGTTGTACAGTCTTCAAAACGCCCTCCAAATTGAAAGTATCATGAACGACGACTTGCGTACATTATGCACCCAACTCGATGCTCGATTTGTGGAAGGTGTCAACAAGGGCAAGACATGCGATATCGCCGATTGGATCTCATTCTTTGCTTGGGATTTCTTGGGTGATATGACTTGGAGCAAGCGCATTGGCTTCATGGAACAGGGTACGGATATTGGCGATATGCTTGGGACAGCCGAACGTGTGATGCGCTATTTTTCAGTGGTAGGTGTTCACAACTCACCATGACCACTACAAACATGTGAACATGTACTAACCTCACCTAGGTTGGCCAAGTTCCTGCCCTTGACAAGTGGCTCGGGAAGAACCCTAACTGGCCACGCTCGCTCTACAAGTTTGATGACTTCTCTGTTGCTGCTGGTTTCTCCGTCGAGCGCTTCATGGAGCGCATGCAGGAACCTGAACTTGGTGATGGGAAGAAAGACTTCTTAAACGGCTTTCTCGAGGCCAAAAAGGAGTTTCCTGAGCTTGTTACCGACAATGAAGTTATTGGATACATGATCATCAACGTCAGTAACTCATGGCTGTGCTATGATCAAAATAGAACTGATCCTGCTCTTACAGATTCTTGGCGGTGCGGATACCCTCGCCATCGTGATCAAGGGCATATTCTACCACATTCTCAAATCACCAGCCTCAAAAGCGCGCCTTGTAGAAGAACTCCTTGCTGCACAACTCCCGTTCCCCACACCTTACACTACAATCGAACACCTGCCCTACCTCGATGCATGCATCAAAGAAGGCCTCCGCATGCATCCAGTCGTGGGCCATATCCTAGAGCGCGTCGTGCCTGCGACGGGTCTCGCATTACCTAATGGGACAACATTACCACCAGGCACAATTGTTGGTGTGAATCCGTGGGTCATTCATTACAAAGAGAGCATTTTTGGCCCGAAGCCATATGAGTTCCGTCCCGAGCGCTGGCTGCAAAGCGAACAAGAAGAAATTGACGCCTACGAGGCCAGGATCAAGAAAATGAAAGACGCGGACATGGCATTTGGAGGAGGAAATAGGATCTGTATTGGCAGGCCATTAGCTCTGGTCGAAGTTTACAAAGTAGTTGCGACTGTGTTTGGAAGATACAAGGTTTGTTTTGGTTGCTTCTGACTTGATATGGGAAAGCTGACATTTCGACAGATCGAGCTTGTAGATCCGAGCAAAGAGTGGGATCTTCACAAACAATGGTTCGTATGGCCGCACGATATCAAAGTCAAATTGGACCTACTTGAGAGCATCAGCGCTCCTTGATTGTATCCCTACTGAAGCGAGTGAGGACCTGTAGTACACGCTGTCTATGTACCCTTGAAATCGTTAATGCAATACATTTTGAGTGCAAGCAATTTGTTCATGGGATTCGCGTAGTATCTGTTATGCGCCACGCAGCTCCCATGTACGCGACTGCTACGCATATTGTGCGTTCGGAATGTACCTGCAGTTGCTTGTGGTATTAGTTGGTTGGGAAAGCTAACGCCGCTCATATGCACAACCGCTGCGGGGCGTGAAGGTAGCTAGAATGCACCGTCGCGGTCACTTGTGCATGTTACGATTCGCGCACGCGGTGCCAACATCATCCATGGATGGAGATCGTCATCTCACCGCACTAACTGTTTTAGGCTAATAGCTCATGCCTTTCGGCTAAGGCTGGGTTCGCCGCCACTCGTCTTGCATTCGAAGGTTGCTATCATTCGTATTTTCACGTAGCGTGTAGTCCTCAGTCACTCAAGACTTCCGATTTTAGGTGATATGGCTCGATTATCAGGACTCCAAAAGGACGTATTGTCTCTTTACCGACAGTGCCTCAGAGCTGTAAAGCAAAAGCCAACAGTATGCCATCGCCATGCTCTCAACTCGAAACCTTACTCATACAGTCATAGGATACGCAGTCACATTTTCGGGACTTTGCAAGGTGCGATAACGTGAATTGAATAACATGTTGATGCGGTGGCTGATGATGATATCTAGATCTGAGTTTCACAAGCACAGAGATGTCGGTAAAAAGGACTTCGGGACCATCGAATATTTACTTAGAAGAGGAAGAAATCAACTAGAAACGTGGTCTGAACCAGGTATCCGAGACATCCACAGGTAACCGGATAATGCCAGGTCGAGATTGAGAAGCGAAGCAGCGTGCCAATGAGCGAACCGCCAATGGTACCTTAATACAACCCATCATACGAACATTACGCAACTCATCCCAACCTCGCGGGGTAGTCCTGAATCACATGTCGTTTCCATGATGCTGGAAGCTTCCCGTGTTGTCGTCACGTGACCTGGTCTGAGCCACCACTCCGAACTTTCTAGTGGCTGCTCGCGCATCCTCGAAGCAGGGTCGACCGGGTACATGCCATGGCAATTACCCCTCTCCAAGGACTGGAAAATTCTCATCTCACGATGTCTTCTGATTGCATACGACGACGTGACGACAAACATCGTGTTCGAAAGCTCTAGAAACCCCCCGAGCCATCTCCGAGCCTCCTCGCAACATCTTGGTTTGCATCATACCAGTGTTCTCAGCACTCTACGATAGTTCGAGAAACATGCATCTCGAGTATATATAGCCCTCGAGGCGCCTCCTAGAGTTCATCATCAGAATAACAAAGAACAATAAGTCTTCTATGCAATCACTCCGACGAGTTCCTCAACAACTCAATCGCATCACCAAGCCTACAATTACAGCTACTCGACGCTTTACTACTACACCAGCAACAATGTCTCTCTTCCCACGATTCACTCAGGAATTTGCTCCCATCTTCCGCCTCTTCGACGAGTACGATAGGCAAGCCTTCCGCAACATCGACCGCGAATTCAACAACATCCGGTCCTTCACTCCCAAGTTCGACGTGAAGGAGACGAAAGAGGGTTACGAGCTTCACGGCGAACTCCCTGGTGTTGAGCAAAAGGACATCAACATCGAATGGACCGATAACAACACGCTGACCATCTCTGGTCGCCACGAGCACGTCCGCGAAGAAGGCCAACGCCCTCAGGGCTTCATCGAAAACGGCGAGTCTTCCCAGCAGAAGAAGCTTGGTCATCAACCTACCGTTGAAGATGACCCCAATGAGTCCAACAACAAGGTCGCCAAGCAATCAGAAAACAGGGACGTCTCCAAGCACGATGAGGACAAAGCGAAATACTGGGTCAGCGAGCGCTCAGTTGGAGAGTTCCACCGCTCTTTCGCCTTCCCCGCTCGTGTCGATCAAGACAGCGTCAAGGCTAGTCTCAAGAACGGCATCTTGAGCATCCTCGTTCCCAAGGCCCAGGCTCCTCAGCCTCGAAAGATCAGCATCGAGTAGATCGACATGGCATGGCCAAACCACGACAAATCACCACTTCCCTCCTTTCGATCAGCAAACGTGGCGTAGCGATGGAGTTTACAATGGGTTGATGTATAGTTGTTTGTTCTGTTTTGTACCTGTAGTAGTCACTGCATTCGCTCTCTATATGGGTTAGCGGTACCGGAATTGTATCTAGCTCAATGAAACGATTTTAACTCTTACCCTGGGTCGGTTTGCACATGTTTCCTTTGGTCTTCCAAGCTAGTGATTGAGTTTCGATCCGATCGGTTTCCTCAGTCTCGAAGAATACCCGCAACACTAGTACGCAATTACAATTCAAGATTATGTGCTACGCGGTAATGCTGTTACTACAGAGAGCGTATTAAGCTAAAGAGGGAATGACTAAACTAGAGATTCGGTACCAGCTAGAGTGTCGCTCAAAATCACCGAGTATATGACTAAACTTATTTTTTCTTTCTTTCTTACAATTGATGGTGGTGATGGTTCGACGACCTTTGAGTTTTGAGATGATCAACTAACCAGTCCTGTCGATATATCGTCGACATGTTGTTGTTCTCCCGCATTTCCTCACTGTGTTTGCTACTACACGGATAGAGCGCTGTGAACGATAAATATCAGAGGAGTGCCAAGACTTCATGTGCATCGGGCGTGAGCAAATCTAGTCGCGCAAAGGCACTGCGCGCCGCGACAAGACCGTACTTTCTCTTGCAAGTACACGAAGATTGAATGTCTATTATTATCACACATGCTCTACGCTCAAGCAAAAAAATATTTGTCGCGCTGTTTATTCACCTATTTGTCTAGGCGATACTTGAACAAAAAAAATGATCATCTCGCAATTGTGGAGAAGGATGTTATGCATCCTCCGGGAGCTGGATTGATTGTTAGAATTATTGTTGATGAGAAGGAGGTGGAATAGAACGTACTCGAACCCGGGCCAATTGCTTGGAAGGCAATTATCCTACCGTTGGACCAAGAATGCTTAATGGAAAATCCATGCAAAAATAAAAATATAGTGTCTGTTGCCAATGATCAAGACGCCTAGCTTGATCAGTTGGAGCATCTGGTTCGCCTTCGTTAGGTTGTGGTACAGTAATGTTCAGTCTATCAAAGGGATCTAATTTCGTGGATACAAACACTAGCGTCGACAGGACCCACTACACATAAAGTTCAGAAACTGATTTTGGAAGTTATAAATGTATCGCTTTCATAGGGGGGTTAGGGGTAGCAATTACAAGAACTGAAAAAGATGCGAGCATGAAATTACAGTAGCTCGAATTTGCCTGCTTCGTGATCGGCTGTGTAATCGGCGGCCGTATATTTCACTGATGTAGAGCCAATCTATATGATACGATCTATGGCCCACATGCAGTGCCAATTCCCCTTTCCTCCTCTAATGTGCAGCATTCCGCTTAGTCTCCTGTCCGCGAATTCTCAATCTTTGTTACGATCAGGTCGCTAGCCCCGACCTCCGTCAACTTGTCCATAGCAATAGCAATATCTTTCCTCAACACCATAGCCTGAACAGCCACCCAACCATCCTCTTCTAACGCGTTGACAGTGGGCGCGCGGCGTCCGGGGGTGATCTTGCGCGCGATATCGAGTTTGGAACGGTCGATGTTGTATGTGCACAAGACGTACTTTTGTGCAGCTGTGGGAGAATTAGCCATGCCGTATCATGCGAAACGTCTAATGCCACTTACTGATGACTCCCTTTATCCGGGCTGTAATCAGCTCTACCAGCTTAGGATCTGATGGGTGCTTCGACTTGATGAGGATAGCACTTGATGAGACAACTGTGGAGATGGCCTTGAGACCTGCAGCGCGCATTGTCTCTCCTGATTCCACCAAATCGACGATACCGTCCGCGACACCCAATGCGCACGCCGCCTCGACACTGCCGCCAATGTACTTGATGATTGTCTTGAGTTTGGCATCGCCATTGGCTTCTCCGTTTTTGATTCCAGCTTGTTCCGCCTCTAGTTTCCGGAAGTACTGCTCAGCCAAGTTGGTGAAGCTAGTAACAACGTTCTTGCCGATCAAGTCCTCTGGTTTTGCCAGGTCACCCTTTGCAGGAACTTGTACCTGCAGACTGCACTTTCCAAAACCTAGATCCAGAACCTCCTCTACACCGCTGGTAGCAGTAGGCGGTGCGACGCACTCATGTTCTGCTACTTGATCGCGCCCTGTTATGCCCAAGTCTACGCGACCCTCGCCTACGAAAGTGGGGATATCAGCGGCGGGGAGGAAAACGAGAGCGAGTGGGTGGTTCTTGACGAGCGCGATATCGAGACGGGAGTGTCGGTGGAACTGGATGTCTGAGCCGTGAAGGAGATCAAGACATGCTTGGTGGAGGCGGCCCTCTACGATGTTTGTCAGTCTGTGAGCTTGGCTAGTAGTGTATAGGCAACTTACTCTTAGGCACTGCAAAGAGCAGGCGGTCGTTCAAGCTGTTACCCAAGATGTCAGTCATGAATGGGAGACTCCTGCTGCCCTGTCGCACCCTCTGCGCGATTCGCTCAATGTCATTTGCGCCATTGGTGTGGCCCATTGTCGTAGAAGATGCTTATCAGAGGAAGGAAAAAGAATGGGGAAGGGAGACAGGCGAAACATACGAGTTAACTAGATCCATTCTTTTTGAGACAAGCACGCAATTGCTAGGGTTTGCAGTATGCAAATGCGCGCTGTGCACCCTCCAACGAGGCTTTGAATGGGGAATTCTGCTACAGGCTAAGCACGAGTCCCACGTCGGCAATTGCAATTGGACACAGGCTTGCTGCCGTGGAGGAGGCTAAATGCGCGGACAGCGTCAGAGCAGATATGCAAGCTTGGATGTGTGGGTATGTGTGTCGTTTTGTAGTGTACAAGATTGAGGCGCGTGTCGACTTGGTGACTCAAGAGGGGTACGGGCTACACGTGTGATGCGCCAATGGCTGTGGAACCTCCAAAAACCTATTACTTGAGAGTGCACGTCGATAGCATAGAGGCTATGCAATCAGCAAGACCACGATTGGTGCAGTAAATCTGGTCATGATGACCAACCTGCGGGTTCACTTTTTCTTTTGCAAGATGACGTTTCATCAATGCATATTGCCCCGCGTTGCGATGCATCGGAGTTTGGCGACGCGGCACTGGCCGGCATCAATTGGTATGCTCAATACAGTTCACTGCCTCCGGCGTAAACCCAGGCTCTGAATACAACCATTTTGTCCATGCAACAACGCAGAAAGTAAGTTTGGACGTAATATTATGCTCGGTTGCGTGAATCAGACTTCTACAGGTATCTACCTAGGTACCTGCAATGCACCGCTCATGCGTCAAACCCATGCTGCTTCGCCTTGAAATTCAATCGTGAAATAGACATGCTAAGCGCAAACTGCCGCAGACGCAGGTCGACTTCTCAGTCCTGAAATGAACCAGCCGCGACTCCAGACTACCGGATGGTTTGGTAGGATGCTACTGTCTGGCACTAGACAGGAGACTGCGAGGGGAGAAGGCGTGTGAATATGAAGCGTCGTCATGTCTCACATGAAATCATCACTGCACGTTTGTTAGCATCTGTAGAAGCCCTACAAAACTCGACATGACTCACTCTCCAAAGTCCTCATCATCGTACGCCCTAGTATCTGCCCTGACACCGACGTCCCTGCTTGCATTGAGCGTAGTCTTGGTTTTTGCCGCCTTTGTCTTCTTTCCCCCCTTCTCGGCAGCCTTCTCCTCCTTCATCTTCTCGTTACTCAGTGTGGTCAAGCCAGATGCAATTTTCTTGATCTGCTCACTCGGCAGATCCTTGGCGATCTGCTTGGTAAACTCCTGCAGGAAGAGCGAGTACTGTCCCTTCTTAGAGTTGGCAGCAATCAGAGGTGTGAGTGTCTCCCGAAGCTTGGTGAACTGGTCTTTGGTGTTGGGATTGAAGATGGAGAGGGAGGATAGGTCGATGGCATTGCCCGGGTTGCTCTCGTCGGTAATGGTGATAGCCTTGCCGGCACGGGTCTTGTTGCTGACGCTCAACTCGCCAAAGAGTTCCTCGGCTTGGGCGCGCGAAGCGTCGAGCTCTGCCTGTCGCATTCGTTCGCGGCGCTCGGCCTCAGTCTCTTCCTCGTCCGACTCGCCATCCTCTTCCAGCTGCCGCCGGCGTAGTGCTGCCTGCCTGTGCTCCTCGATCCGCTGCGCCTTGGACTTATGGTTTGCCTTCGCCTCTGCCTCTGCTTTTGCCTTTGCCTCTGCGGCCTTCTTCGCCTTCTCGCGCTCGACTTCCGAGTCTTCTGCTGCGTCCCACGAATCTAGTACCTGTTTTGTCCATGGTCAGTATGTTTAGCATCGTATGGCAGGGCTTGAACCGTGCAAGCGCGGGGCATGGTGGGCTGACGCACATCATCATCATCTTCCTCATCGTCGAATTTGCTGCGACGGGCGATAGGCGCTACCTGTGGAGAGGTAGGAGGAGAGCTGCCCTCTTCTTCGTCGTCTGTAACATACGTTAATCCCAAGCCTTCACATATCCATCTTAAAGCGCGCGCAGTGGCATCGAACATGACGTACCCCACTTTCCTGGTGCCATGGTTGCAGATGTCTGTACGAGGATGCGGTTCGTGTGTAGTTTAGACTGATATATTCAAGGGTCTCGACGGTGGTGCAGGGTTTTATAGTTGAATCATGTGGAAGAAAGAAACGGCCTGAAGTTGACTGCGGCGCGAAACAATGGTTGGGCTCGCCATTGCGCGTGGCTCGCTTCCGATCTACCTAAAAATTCGCTGCCCAATCACATAGGTCGCGCCACATTCACTCTTGAGCACTACGCAGATCCACTATTGCTAGATTGAACTGCAAGCACCCTGCAGCCGCATTGTATTAGCCACCTCATATATACAAGACATTAATTCTTTGGCCCCATCCCTTCACGCCTACTTGAGGCTTCAAGTACAATGAAAACCCCGCATCCACCAAAACAAACAAGAAGATATAAACAGAATATGAAACTTGAGACCTGCTTGAACGTTGCCACAACACGTGAACAGCAAACAGACTGATTGGGAGAAGAGATCCAGATTTACTGCTCAGGAACCTCCCAGGGCCTCCAAAATTTCCACCCTTCTCTAACTTCCCGGACGCCCTTCCGTTTCGAACTCCACGCTCCGACCAGTCTTTCAATGCCGATGTTGCCCTCAGCCCGAAGGAATTTTTCTTGGTTAATCTCCTCTCCGCCTTCCTCTTCATTGCCATTGTGCAGTACAGCAGGCCAAAGCACACCCACGCCGTCACCGGCAAGCGTCGTTTCAAACTTCTCAAAGCCTTCATTCTCCAGTTTGACCTCAAGGGAGTCGAGGATTTTGTATTTCAGCTTTGTCCCGTTGGAGATTATAGATGCGCCGCAGTCAACGTCGGCTTCATCAGACATGTCAGATTCGTCTGATGAGATATCGTGATGCACGCCATTCGCGTGGTCATCGGTCAGGGCTGGGGGCTGGGGCTTGAGAATGGTAATGGCGCACCCTCCGCCTCCCGCGCCCGTCAGTTTTGTCCACCCGATACCAGTATGATCAATGATTTCGCGGATACGCTCGAGTTTGGGATGTGAGACGCCTAACGAGACGAGCAGGCCATGGTTTATCGTGACGAGTTCGCCGAGGTGTCTAAGTGCGTCGGGCGAGGTTGCGTCGAAATCTGGTGCTGTGAGTAGTTTATGTGCTGATTCAGTCACTAAGCCGATGGCATTGAGTATGTTTTCTGTAAGGGCAGGGTGCACGTTGCGCAGGTTGGCGACCTTGGCGACCTCGGTGGCCGTACTGCGAGATTGCCGTGTATTGACAAGCAGCAGTGGAAGCTCAGGGAAGCTATGCAGCGGTATGACTAGAGGTGGCTTGTCGTAGTCCCTCCGCTGGAACAAGACTGCTTTACCACCCGAAGAAACGGTATTGTCGACGCCTGAGGGATTTCCATGTATGCACATCTCTCCGACGAAGGCCCATCGATTTATGCGCTCAATGTTGAGCTCGCACTCTTGCGGTGGCTGATCCTGATGAGGCCCGCTGAGTGCACGTATCTGCAGAAGCATCGCCGTGCTCAGGCAGACGGATATACTGGCGCTGCTGCCCAAGCCTGCACCAATGGGAATTGTAGATCGTAACGTGTAAACACATGGAGGCACTTTGCGCGACGCGAGAGAAAGGAAGAGATAGAGGAAAGAACACGCGGAGGCGTGGTGGATCTTGCGTATCGATTCGGGGGCTTTTGGTGAGACTTCGTCGATAAAAGGTTGTATGGCGGCCATGAGGTCGGGATCCAGAGATGTGACGAGGTCGTAGTAGTACTTCTTCTTGCCTGCCTTGGAGAAGCTGTCCCAGGGCAGGTCGTCGATATTCCAGGTATGTTCCATCTGTATGTCGGGGAAGCG
Source organism: Alternaria panax (assembly GCA_019702505.1). Lineage (NCBI taxonomy): Eukaryota > Fungi > Ascomycota > Dothideomycetes > Pleosporales > Pleosporaceae > Alternaria > Alternaria panax. The sequence continues at coordinate 4,493,983 of JAANER010000001.1, read as the reverse complement.
CAGCTTAACGGTCCGACTCGATTTGGAGAGAAACGAAACGTGGAGATAGGACCGGAGCGATATAGCGGCGGCGATGGCAGCCTGCGAAATATCAGCATGCGTCTTGCCATGACTGTCCGGTCGGGCCTACCTTGCCGTGGACTACTGCGTGTTCGCCGTAGACGATGACCTTGCCTGGGGCAGAGACCATGAAAGGAGGCATCATGGGCGACGACTGCTTCCTGAGCAGCCCAGGCGTGGCATTCGACTTTGCGGTGGTGATGGAAGGCATGTCAGAGGCCAGTTGCGCGGGCATCGAGTCTATGGGCGAGGGTTCAGGTGTTTGCGTCGAATGCGACGACGTGCGCGGGTGGAGGCTCGCTGCGTGCAGGTTAGCCATAATTTGGGCCTCGTGCAAAGAGCCGCCTTACGTGGCGCGACAACAGTGTTCCTGCGCATGCTGCTATTAGCCGCCATGGCTAAGAAGGGAAGATAAGTGAAAAGCAACAAGTGAGCGTGAGTGCGAGCACCAGGGAACTGCCGATGTCAAAGGAGGCGTCGTGCTCAACGGGCGGGTCATGTACCGAACTTGGGCGAGGTCATTACACATGGGCTAGGTTGACGGCGGACTAGCTGATCAGCTCCACCATGCAGGAACTGTCGGGGTTCAATCTGACATCCCTGTTTTCTAGAAGCGCCCTATGGCTGCCCGGACATTTCCAAGACCTGCACTGCCGTCTCCCTCTCCCACTACGTTTGTACTGCCTAAGACGACGCGGTGCCGCACGTTGCCGCAGTTATGTTCTGCGCATTCTTCGACGCAGACACGCGAACAATATCAAGACAGCCCCTTGCCCTTCTGCGCTCGTTTTTCATAATTGCAGTAACCTGAAAAAGCGGCCGCGTGGCATGACACTAAATAATCATGGTTTAAATGCGGGGAACTTTCGCATCATATTAACTGTAAACTGTATATCGCAGGCAGTCAGATACGACGACACAGCCGTCGGGATCCGACAAATCGTCGGAATCCGACATTGACGCCAGCCATAGCCACAACACGCAACGCAGTCGTGGTACAAGAACCAAGACTATAGGCTAAACTTGTCCGTGTGTGTGGGGGGCGTTCTTATGACCTGCGTCGTGGTTTCCAAACTATAGATGTGGTTTCTAGCAAGTGCCTGCCAGGCAACAAATGCCGGTAACGCCTCGCTATGCATGTACAATTCGGATGGAAGAACTCTATGACGGTGTTTTGATCATAAAAATCTGCGGACATGTTAGTGGTGATGGAGACAAGATGGAATCATGTAGACATGCCTCTTTCATTGCTTGTGCATCCATAGTCGCAGCCTTCTTCTGACGAATCCATTTTTGCCTAACAGCATGCATGCCCCTTGGAGTGTACGATAGACCAGCTGATACCGGCGTGGATGTCTTTGACAGAGGAACCGACGAGATCGTTGTCGGTATACTCTCGTCTTCCTCGCTCTCAGAGCTCGAGTTGTCCGAGCTGTCCTTTTTCGCTGCTTTCTTAGCAGCTTTCTTCAGAGCCTTCTTGGCTTTCTTTTCCTCTTTGCGTGCCTTCTTCTCAGCTTTCCGTCGCTTCTTATCCGCAAGCAGCCCAAGATCGGATGCTGGCGCATCGGCATCGTCAGTGGAGGATTCAGCATCTGACAAGGACGCCCGCTTCGGTGTCTTCGACTTGTCATTCGACTCGTCCTTCTTGTCCTTCTTGTCCTTTTTGTCCTTCTTATCCCTCTTATCCTTCTTATCCTTCTTATCCTTCTTCGATTTCGACTTGTCGCTCTCCTTCTGTGCTTCGTCGCGCAAGTCCATGCTCTTCTTCTTGTGCTTCACCTTAGGCTCGTCGTCGGTGCGCTCATCACGCTTCCTCTTCTTGTCTTTCTTGTCCAGTGCGCCATTATCGCTGTCTGGCTCAGACTTGATCTCAGTCTTAAATTCCACTTCCTTCTTGATATCGCAGCTCTTCGTGATCTTGTCACCTACGAGAAAGCCGCCGCTAACAAAGTTCATCATGCCGTATTTCCGGTACACAAATGCCCTCTTCTCAATTTCCTCTCGCCTTTCCTCCTCCTTCTTGACCTCGGCCTCATTTCCATTCAGACGTCCAAGTATGCTCTCTAGCCCTGCAAGACCAAAGTTTTCCGCGCGCTCACTCCCTCGCTTTGCGCCCAAGCCAAGATTATCGTCCTTGAGAAACACGCGAATATGCGATTGCGAAGCGGCGGTGTAATGGGCGGCATGGGAGGCATCCGTCGCACCCAGAGAGTTACCAGGCTGCCATCCTTGTGAAGTCAATATGCGATGGCCGAAGCGCGACGTGTTGTTCGCCCAGGTAGTGTTCTGGGGATCGTTGGAGATTTTCGATCGGCTGGTGTTGCGTTAGTTTTGCAAGAAGCGGCCAGAGCAGAATTGGAAAACATACTTCTTCGGCGCTGCGAGGCCCATGGTGAATGCTAGACAAACCGGACGAGATTGCGATTTGTCAAAGGGAAGGCGGGAGTCCGTAAACACGGCCAAAAATTTGTGGATGCCCACTAGCGCGGAAACTTGGCGCTATGTGGGGAAGCCATCCCTGGCCTCTACCCGTCCACAAGGCTACGACCATCACTCTCCAACTGGCAAGCTTTCACCACTTGAGCTGCAGCAACGAGAGCCTCGACGCAACCAATCAATTGATCACAGTTTTTGTCTACGTCACTAACCCTCAGCACTCACCACTAGTCATGGCGCCAACACGCGCACCCAAGAAATCTACTTTCAAGGCCCCCTCCACAGGCGCCATTCGCCAGGGCGCACAGCAATCCCGAAGACGGACAACCGAGGAAGAAGTAGAGCTCAAGAACTCTGGCGAAGCCAACAGTCCGGACGACGACGAGGATACAGCACACGAAGAGGCGGAAGCATCCCAGAACAACTCCGACGGCCCGCTGGAGCACCTGATGGCGAAGATGGTAGACGACGTATGTTAGATGAACCTATCAACAGCATACTACTGTCTTTGTATCTCTATCAGCGGCCTGATTCGCTTCGTCATGAGACTTTTAGAATCGTCATGCTAATTCTGCGCGCAGCAACGCAAGCGTTACGACATGTCAAAGGAGGACGTAGGCAGAACTTATCACAAACATTGCGAAACCGTTGAACAGTCCATCAACACCGTCTTTGACGCACACGAGGAACAGGCGTACGCAATGCGGTATTGGATCTAATTCTGCCCCACAGACTAACCATACCTTAGATCAACAGCCCACCAAGCGCAGCTCAAACGCCTCCAAGAACTCTTCGATCAAAAGGCTAGCATCGAAACCGCCATGAGGAATCAGTTGACGAGCTTGCAAAAGATATTCGATGCGCATTCTTGTGATCTGGAGACGGTCGTTGACCGCCGACTGAGAGAGATGAAGTGAGCCCAATACGTACATGAACACTGAGGGTGTGCAATCTTGTTGCCATAACAGCATGCTTCTGCAGGATTTGATTCTCCAGTTGTAGCGTCATAGGCAGAGTCACAGCAAAAAAATAAGGTAGTCGGTCATTAGGGTAAACACCAGATATGAGGACGATGTAATTCGATTCCAGGTATCATAATAGCAAACCATCCAAAATACTCCAAGCATCCTGCGCTCTTAACAAGACTAGTGTATCATCCAGGTAGACGATGCTACGCGCAAAGCTCAATTCTATGCAGTCACCGCCCAAACACCATAAACGCCAATATCATGCTTGTTACCTCCGGTATTCCGGCAAGGCTTCGCTCTCCCGCCTACCGTCCTGTGGCGCACCTTGCGTACTTCGGCCTGGACGTACAGCGCCTACGAGATCTTCGTCGTCGTCGTTCAGCATAGGTGCCGAAGGTGCCAACTGTAAGCTTTGCATTCTGTCGAGCGGCGGTGCTGAAGGAGCGTGTGATGGCTCGCCATCTTCATCTTGGTCTGTAGGGGGCGCGCTTCTCTCCATTTCCAGTCTCCGTCGCTGCATTTCTTGCTTGTCATCGGTTGGTTCAACATGTGATGATGAGCTAACGACATACTGTGGTGCCGAGCCTTGTGCTGTGCTGGGTGGTAGTGGCGGTAGTGGTTTGGACTGGCCGTTATTATCGTCGTTGGTGGATGGTTCTGGGCGATTCGGATGTATGGTATGCGAGGATTCGGTCCTGATAGTCCCTGTCTCATCGTCTGTAATGTTCGTAACACGGCGCTGCAAAACCGGTGCCGGTGCCGGTGCCATGCGCGACGACAACAATGGCGACGAGGCCGCACGAAATGGGGGTGGAGGATGCGCCGGGGTCGACGAAGACGAAGATGCTACGACATAGGGGGGATTTGGATCGTCATCTTCAGGTAACAATGGCGCCGATGCTGGCATTCCGTATTGGACCGCGCCTGAAGGTGCAGACGGCCCAGCAGTATCAGGCGGTCGAGACGGTAGTAGGCGCTCTTCTGCTCTTCGCAACCGTTCTTTCTCTGATATTCCTTGTTCTTCTTCAGGAACAGCTGCAGGTACCGGGAAGGATGTAGCTCCGCCTGTACTATGTTGTTCGTATCCAGGGACTTCGTAATAAGTTGGATCGTAGTTGTAGTCGTAATATTGTCCGTTCTCGTCTTGCTCGTAATAGTACTGATCGTAGCCGGGCTCAGCATTCGGATCCAGGTGTCCTTCGTAGGCGCCGTTGTTGTCGACCGTCTGTTCCTGAGTTTGTTTCTTCTTTCCATTTCTATCGCTGTCCCTGGTACCAATAACAACTTCGAACAACGCAGAGACGATACCCTTTTCGCGGCGAATCTGATCGGTGTCGACAAAATTGCCTCCCCAGGTCGAGAACATGCTGCCAGTAGCATCGTCGCGTGCCATAGCTGAGGTGCCACCAGCTGCAGAAGGCAAGTTGACAAGCCCGGCATTAGATACCATTCGGTCGAGCCCTGTCAGTTTGCCCTGTATATCTACGACTACTTCGACGTAGTATTTGAAGGATATCATTGCTCCCGGAACATTTGATATTGTGGGAAATGCCTCATCAGGCACACGCACGGTACACTTCACTTCAGCCATCAGCGTCCGAGGGTCGACGAAGAGCGGTGCGAACGATTGGCATAGATCCTTCCGGAACAGATGACTGGATCCAGCCGATGAGAGCGACAAGCCGCCCAATCCAGTTCTCGATTTCGGATAGTAATCTTCGGACTTGGTCTTGTCGCCTTTGCTGTTTGGTACAACAGGCAGCGCAGGATGCATGTCAACTCTTGCTTGACGATACAACGTGATGATGATGCCTTTCAAGCTTCTTATGTGCTTTGTGTGGTTCACGGTCACTTTGATCGGTATTTGGTCGCCTCTAAGAAAGCCTCCCTTGAGTACATCGATAGTGGCTGTGATTGTCTTTCCTTTCAGCGTTGTTCGGCTTCCATTCTGCGAGCCTGATCCGTCTGTAGCCGTATTGATGGAGCGAATGCCGTATTCGGTGCCAGAAGCGTTCCCGCTACTCCTCTGACTCTCGTAGCTCACGTCGCTAGGCGAGGGGCTTCGTGGACCCTCCGTCTCCTCGATGGTATTGGTTGCTTCTAAAGCAGACCCTACTGGCTGAGGTTCTGAAGTAGAAGGTGCATGCGGTACTTCCTCAGTCGGCCGTTTCCGCGTCGACCTAGCACGCGTTCGTCTGGAAATGGGTTCTAGTGAGATGACACGAGGCTTTAGCGGTGGTACCGGCGCGATATCGACCGATTCGGTAAGGTAGACCTTCGTATCGCATGACGCAGTCGGTGACATGGTAGTGGGGCGGGTCAGGGTAGCATTGAGCATGTAGGATATAGTTCCGCGCTCAAACTGTACCTTGTTGTCAGCGTGTTCGTCAATTACGGGACAGGGTTGCTGCTTACGTCAATACTGCTGGGCAAGCCTTTGGAGGGAAACTCGAGTTCGAAGTTGAAGTGGTATACGCCCTCGGACAGTCTCCCCTCACCGCAAAGCACAACCTCGTCCTCGAAGAGCGAAACGAATCCATTGCCAAAGTAACTGCCTGTCCTCTTTCCTCTCCCAGAACCAACTGTTGAACAGTAGTTCTTGTACGCGTCCCCCGGAGTATTGGGGTTCTTGAACACCTGGGCATAGCCATGTAGGGATACGACCAAATGAGTGACTCTTAGAGGTTTGACAATCTTGATGATGACGGTCCCACTAATGATATCTCCCGGTGTGTAATGGCGATGCGGGTCGTCGGACTGGATGTAAAACTCGGTGTAGTAGCGAGTCTTGGAGGTCAAGGGCGATTTAAGCCGAGATAGAAACGATCTGCTCGACACTGGAGAGGACGGAGTGGCGGGTATGCGTGTCTGGCTGGAAGTCATACTCCGTGTACCACGCACATCATGCGGCTACCCGCGATATCGGCAATCGTCTCGGGGAGCCCTCGCGACTGTACAAGTACGCCAAACCGAGCTCGCCGGTGGAAGGGCCGAGAAGGGCTATTGCGCAGGGGTGCGAGGTGTAGGTAGTGGTATCGGGAGGCACGCGCGGGTGGCCGTAGGGGAATCGCAACGACGGCTTCGCGTAGTTAGGCACGGTAGTAGGCGCAACGGGGACGATGAAGGACGCGGTCAGGTGGCCGGCGTATGATGTTGTGGTTCTCGGGCGGTCGCTTCAGGGCTGGCGCACGCAACGGCGACGCGCAACTGTCTCAGATGGACGGGGCTGTGGTGGTGGAACTAGACAACGGCGGTGGGAAGCAACTGGATAGCGCGCACCGTTGGTCAGCATTGCGGACGGCTCTGCGTAAGAGTGGCAATATGGGGCCTTCTCGCGGTCCCACGCGGGGAACGACGATGGTGATGGTGGCAGTGCTCTCTAGCGTGCGCAAAGACAAGCCGTCGTGCACGGCGCCGCCCATGGATGCTGGCTTGACGGGCACACGGCGGACAGCAGTCGGGGAGCTTGTGGGGCGCGCAGGAATGGATGGATTGAATCATGGATCAGCAGTTACGTACAGCTTGGGTTGCGCAGAAGGCTTGTTCGAGAGCCGCAATGCTCTTGGCTGCCAAGTCGTCAAAGGAACACAGGATCTGCGACACGGTGGAGAGCCGTCGAGGGGGGGGACCTTTGTATGTGGGAGACGTGTATTATCCTCAACAGCCTCTGCGGATTGGTCTTCAGAGGGAGCTTGAAGAGCGCGGACAAGTCATGCGTGCAAGGGCTAGGCCAGCCATGCTTGGGGTCGTCGCCAGCTATACAAGAAAGTTACCCGCGGAGCGAGGCACCGTGCTCACACTGGACTATGCAGGTGTACGCCATGCGCGCATCAGCCTATGCGCTTTCCCGATGCCGCGTCGCTAGGCTGTTGTTGCATTGCACCCTTCTTTCGTCCGTCTGCTCGGCCTAATGCCATGCGAGTGACTCTCCCACCATCGGAGCGCTCTGACAGTCTGCTGAAGCTTGCTGTGGGTAAAACTGACTAGAGTATGCGCTATGGAGACTGCGAAACAGCTCTTGTTGTGAAAGAAAACCATCAAGTGTCAGTGGATCTGCTGGGCAGGGCTGACAAGTCCGGCGCCAGATGCTATTCACGTTTGGCCATCGACGAGTGGACAGGCCCACCGCGGTCTCGATCATACCGTCCGCGTCCTAGCGTGGGATCGTTGCTAAGCTTCTGTGCCAAGGAGGCCAGCAATGCTTATCGTCTGCTGTTAGTGCGAAACAACTGCTCATTGCGCTGCACGTTTCGAAGTGTACCGACATTAATCGCGCCGACGGTGTTTTCACTAGCAGAAAACACAACCCACCGCCCACTGGATGCTCCAACACGCAGCGATACTGAACCTAGGTAGGTGAGACTCGGTGCGAGTCAAACAGTCCACCTCTCATGATCTCAACGTACGTCTCCCGGGTACCCTTGATCGAATTCCTCGAGATGACGATGAACAAGATGCACAGCCCACGTACGACCGGCGATCTAAAGATACATCTCGTGCTCCCCGCAGTCAACGCTCTTGACCTTGGCACCAATCATGTTGAGAAGCTACCTAGTAGTTACCCCGTCAGGCTATACATCTACCAACTCCTTCAGACTGCGTTTTTTATGGCTGGTGGCTGGTATAATGAGATGCTCAATATGAAATCTGGCTGCTCATCATCAAAAAGTGCCCGCTTTTGACACCCCCTAATGTATTATGGATCCACAATAATACTCGTCGATATACTACGTCTAATGAACCCTTCACGATCTACGATATCCAATCGATTCATCGATGACCGGCCTAATGAAGGCATACATGATTTGATTCCCACTGTATGAACTAGTTGTCCAGTCATTGCATACTTCCACTCTTGCTCGGTCCCCCCTTTCGATCTGCTTTAGCTCCTTCTTCTTCCATGTCTTCCCCTCCCGCCAAAAAACTTCACCTTGCCAGACGTCTTGTAGGTTAGCTGGTCTACTTCCCTCGTAAACAGGATCGATGGTTTGCTGCTGGTTCATGCCGTGTTTGAGAGCAATGGATGTTGAGACAGCGAAGAGCCGATCTTTTCCTTTGAGTAGTTTGAGATAAAGGTCCGTATTTGGGAAATTTTTGAGTATCATTCTCAGTTCCTCCTGCTCGTTCTCATGGTGTAGTTTGGGCAAATCTACATCTACTAGCGAGGTGCGTTTCTTGATCGACTCAACACCTTTGGCGTATCCTTCGTCAGTCATAAGCAAAAGTCTCCAATACTTCAGAAAGGGCTCATGTTCGTTGTCCCACGTGTTTTGGGTGTGGGTCTCAGATCTTTGGGACATCATCTGATATGCTGCTTCGGAAAAAGGTGGATGCAAGTCTTGCTCCCAAAACAATTGTCGTTTGCGCGGATATAGAAGCAGGTTCTGCTATTAATCAATAGATGTTGGCGTACATTAATCTACGTTAATCGCACATGCAATTAGAACGCCAAAACATACGCTAAGATTATTTGCGCATCTTCTGCGTGAGAACTACATACATCTCGCAAGTGTGCTAGTACGAGAGTTGTAGACTTTAGTGGTGACTCCCGACGGATTAGCAAGAGACAGTGCTAGTTTCCAGAGAGCCTTCGGGATAGTCGAAGACTTCGTGGCTGCCAGGACCATATGCAAGGACAGCCGTGTTGGTAGCATGCGCATGGTCTGATTCGAGCGGATTTTTGGTGTTCGACCGCTGGATGTCATATCGCATGATTCGCACAGAAGGCATGATTGCTTGTCATGGAATCCCGAGGTCTGCAGCAACAGTATCCATGTCGAAGCTCGCACGCGAACTTTGGGCGCGAATATCAAGATAAAGAGAATAGGCGCTGGGGTATCCCCACATTGATGTGATCGAAAAGGGAAGAATGGATGTCATGCTAGGTTTGAGGAGTTCTCGATGGGAGGTGGTGGCAAGCAGGCTGCTGACTCAGTATGCGGATCGAGAAAGCATAGACTGAGTCGCCCGCTGAACTTTTTTGCGGCAAACACAAAACTAACGGGCTGGAATACTCTCAGCATCCATCCTGCCACAACCCCTCGATCTCTTATTCTTCCCTAGGGCTTCCTGTAGGGCTTACTTTGTATGTACGAATGAAGACAATGAAACTAGTTTCACATTCTCTTCCATCTCGCTCGTTTGCTCTTGCTCGCCTCATCTCGCCGCGCCTGTCCCTAGCAACTAATACAAGACATAGCCACAGCTCAGCATTCTTCTCCCTCCCTCATCACAGACACCACACCCAACTTCCAGCACAACTCTCAGTCATGTCTGCACCACCAAAGCGCAAGTGGCCCCGCGGCAGAGGCGGCGGCGGCGATCGTGCGAATGGTGCCCCTGGGCGCGGTGGGCCTACGCATCCCCGCTCAGCCATGTCGCAGCAGCCAAAACGTCCCCGAGTTGAGGATGCACAGGCGAAACCTGAAACAGGTATCGACGTGCGGCAGATGTACAGCACTGCGGCTGGCGACGCGGCCCCGAAGCCTTTCTCCGATCTGAAGAACAAGCTCAACCCAGCATTGCTAAATGGCTTGGACAAGATGGGATTTGAGTAAGCACACTTCTCTCAACATTGCTCTTTGTTGGTGCTGTTACCAATCATCACAGGTTCATGTCTCCAGTCCAACAAAAGGTCCTCACCGAGCTACCCACACTATCCTCCGACTGCGTTGTACAGGCAAAGACGGGTACGGGCAAGACCGTGGCCTTTCTACTACCTGCGATACAAAACCTCCTAGCGGGCAACATGCCTCGGAAAGGCAAGGTCGCCATCCTCGTCGTCTGTCCCACGCGTGAGCTGGCTCTACAAATAGCGAAGGAGTGCAATGGTGTTACAGCATGTCTGCCCCAGAAGATGGACTGTCACACTGCATTTGGCGGTACTTCTCGTGCCTCGAACCTCAAGGCCTTCATGAATGGAAACCCTACTGTTCTAGTCGCCACCCCTGGTCGTCTTGACGACATCCTGGGTGAAGAGCAAGTTCGCGAGAAATTTTCCGACTTGAAAACGGTCATTCTGGACGAGGCGGACCAAATGCTCGATGCCGGATTTGCACCTGCAGTCAAGAAGATCCTGAAGCGTATCCCACCAAAGAACGATGGCTGGCAGGGAATGTGCTTCTCTGCCACACTACCCAGAGAAGTCCTCGATATTGCCAAGATTGTCCTGTTCCCGGGTTACACACATCTCTCGACTGTCGACCCGAACGAAGTGCCGACCCACGAGCGCGTACCACAGTTCTTCTTCTCTGTTCCCACTGTTGGTCAAACTTTCCCTGCCTTGTCGGCATTGATCGAAGAGGAATACAACCAGAACCCCACCGACTTCAAAGCCATTGTTTTTGGTACTACTGCGAACGGCGTTGGGCTGCTCTACGATCTATACCGAAACGCGCTGCCGCAATTCAAGCTATTCGAGCTGCACAGCCGTATGTCTCAGCCTGCTCGTACGCGCACAACCCAGGACTTCAAGGATGCTCAAAGCGGTATCTTGTTCGCATCTGATGTCGTCGGACGTGGCATGGATTTCCCTAATGTTGGTCTGGTCGTCCAACTGGGTCTTCCCTCAAGCACTGACCAGTATGTCCATCGAGTCGGCCGAACAGCTCGTGCTGGCAAGGATGGGCGCGCTGTTCTCGTTCTCTTCGAGCAAGAAGCCTTCTTCCCCAGGATCAACAAGACGTTACCCATCAACCCTTACCCTGTCGACCTGGTATCACGTCTTCCCTCGCACCAGGCGAACATCGACCGAGCTTTCGTTAATGTCGATGAAGTAGCCAAGTCAAAGGCGTACCAGGCATTCCTCGGTTACAACAAGACTTTCGTCAAGAAACTGCAGATCAGTACCGCGGATTTGGTTCATCTGGCAAATGATTATGCGCAGACGATGGGCTGCCCAGAGCCGCCTATGTTGGAGAAGTCGACCGTTGGCAAGATGGGTCTCAAGGGAGTACCAGGTCTAAGGATCGGGTCTCGAAAGTGATCTATCATGTTGGGTGTCTAAAAGAATAGTCGCGCGCCGACGATTGATGCCGTATTTTTTGGATTATATACATAGACCATATGAAATTAGACACGGCGGTTGAGTTTGTCGAGCACTGTGGTTGGAAATGAAGGATAGATCATTCCGGTGCACTTCTACCTTAGATACCCAATTTCTTCTCTTCAATCATGTCTTAACTGTCGTCTTCTACAACGCATGTTCCCGTCACTCATGATAGCTTTCGCGCCTTCTCCTTCGTAGCTTCTTGTTGGGCACGTCTCTTGTTGTAAACAACGATATGATTAGGTGCTCGAACGCTTTAGTTCTTGTCTGGCGTATCTGAGGCTTATCCATAGTACCGTGCACTGAAGAAAGAGCATAGTCCCAATGACATATCACTATGTTAACAAAACCGATTCGCATTGGGCGTGGCTCGAGTCGAACATCTCATAGGTGATTCGTGGCCCTTTCTTGTAACTTTTGAATTGTTATTACTACTACATCAATACTGTTGGAACAAGAAGGTTTTGTGTACTACGGTTCACATATCATCCCGTCCCCATGAATGCGACAGTCGATGTGATACAAGTTTATTATTACAATTCATGCAACCTATGAACCTCTTCAAACCACAACTTAAAAGGCCATGTTATCGTGAGTATGATGTTTGTCACTGCTGCAGTTCTAAAACACGCAGTCATGCTTGTCCCAACATCAACAGGATGCATCCACGTATCGGCTTGCAGGTCTCTCCTACGTGGATATCCTACGATGATGCCTCGCATCAAATGCCAATCAATCTCGAAATCCCACCTTCCATCACTCAGGCAGTATGATGACTTCAAGGCGGAAATTATATCAACGTCACTGCAAGCTTTTGGTCCAGCAGACATGGTGTGAATTCTGGCTTGGGCATCAAACGCTCTGAACACTTGGCACATGACACTATCAAATGTACTAGGGGTACGTACCTAACGTCGTGCTTGATAGCGCACCCCGGCGCGTCCAAGAGTTTCACAACAGCGGTATTTCGGGTATCGTATCCTTGCCCAGCCCTGCAGGCAGTCCCACGCAGAACGAGAGCGGTACCTGTGGCCGGAGCAATGAGCTTGTATCTGGATAGTACGGATGGTCAAGAGAATCTCCTGACAGAGTATGCGTTTGAGCCAAGTAAGAGGCCCCGTAGGCAGTTTAGTCTTCGGCATGTTCATGTATGCTTTGAGGCATGACTGGTGGACAGACAGGTTGAAGATACGTCAACTATGCAATTAGTTGAAAAGATCGTAATGAGAGGACGCAGGGCTACAAGGTGGGCAGGGTTGTACAAGATAGACTTTCGGTAATCGTACATGTCACTTTCCACGGTTCTGGACTCTTGCAGTGTCTGGCTTCAATTTTGGTGGTTTAGACTTCGGCCTCACGGTTTCATGATCAAGGGTGCTCAAAATGCAATTTTGTTGATTGGTTGTAGGATTGCATTTCCGTAAAGTACCGGCTATAACTTGGGCTCCGATCAGACAGGTAACGTCGGGCGGGTGACCTACGGACGAAGTGAGGCAAGCTGCCAAAACGACCAGTCGGCGGCACTCCGCTTTGGAATACACTCCCGGGCCGGGTTATACAGGCCTGCTCGCGGGCTCAGACGCGCAAAGAACAGACACTGTTGAGGTCGAAGTTGCGGCTACCCGCTGATCACCATGATGAGCCGTCCGCCCCACGTTGCTAATCACGGAGGAGGCTCCGCATCGTGATCTGTAAAGACTCGCTTAGGGGGTTATTGATGGTACCGCAGACGTTTGTTGACGGCTGTCTAGCCCGGACCTGAGCGCTACGTCTTTCAACAGGAGCTGAGCCGCAGGGACAAATGTCTTTGGTAGTGGACAAGAGGGGAATGGCGAGCTAGACATGTGGTAAATCGGTACTCCGGATGCGGTCGGTACATGCGCGATGACTGTTGAGTGGGGTGCAGTACTGGGATAGGCTGAGACGGGGGCATGGTAGCGAAGGCTCCCTCGCATCAAGACGGCATACTCGGAGCACACTACGACGAGTTACCTGTTTTTCACGTAGTGTTCCAAGATGAGATTTGGCGCATGTTGTCGACCAGATGGCATTTCATCTCCTTTGCGAGTTCGCGATCGCGATGCAGGAGGAGCTCCGTGCGCTGGAGTTGAGATGGAAATGAGGGGTCTGTGGTGCTCTGTAGAGACGCGTCTGGACCACGAGGGTAGCTATGCAGCGTGGACAGCATGGCCCTAGGGAGTCGGGCTGTGGCTTGAGTGGTTGAGCTGAGCTGCAGCTAAGTGCCAGGGTGCCGTTTGTCGAGTTTCATGCGCGCCTAGCGTTCGGATCAGACTGCGCCCCCGTCTGGCACTCGATAGGCTGTGCAGCGCGCCCCAGGACAAGTCCCCTAGGCATACGATGGCTGTTAACCACCGGCTTGACGAGTACTCGGCGTCGACGCATCTGTCGTTTCACCGGCGCGTTGTACAGGCGGCTGCGGTCGGTGGCTCTGCCAGTCGTCGCAACAACCGTCGGATTCCAGAAGGCGCGGCGGGCAAAAGCAGCGGGTTTCAGATGGGCGGCAATGGCAGCAGCCTTACCGTGCACGCGCACTGCAAACAGCTGGCTAGTGTAATTGCCGGCACGAGGTTATTCCTGGGCGAGATGGGACATGACGTGCGATCGATCAGAGGGAACGCGTGCTCGGACCACCTCATTGGCCACGCTCCCTTGCCCCTTCCTTGCAGGTGCGTTTGCGGTGGCAGCCAAGGAAGGTGCGCTGCAGCTACCTCCAAGCCTGCCTACCTGCTGTTGTCCTGCCCGCTTTCTCTCCGCCGACGAGCAGCAGCCCTGGACGCTCCTCTTCCTGTCTTCTTGTGCCTGCGCCCTCGTCGCGTCCTCGCCTCTCTCCTGCCCCAACCCTCAATCTATCTGCCATCAGAAGAAAACGCACACCGCCCTCCCGCTGCAGATCCGGCATTACTGTCGTCAGAGGTTACTTTTTAGCGCCCTTAAGCGAATTGCTCCGCTGCCTCATCGCATCAGCACAGGTTAGATAGCAGCCCACGCCCCCTCAAACGAGCTCCTTTCTCACAGAGCCTCGTAGAATTGCACCGCACATGACAGGCAGCCTGCTCCCTCTGACAACTGGCAGCCTGCACCCTACCGCCGACCTTACCACTCTCTCGGCCATCGTCACCGCAATCTTAGCTAACACCGCACCCGCCGACCGTGCTTAGTCGCCTCGACGGACCCATTGTGCATTTTCAAACGCGACTCCACGCGTCAAAGCGTCTGGAGAGACTATACAAGGCTGTTGGTGCCCTTGTAGCCGGGTCTCGCCATGGCTGCAGCGCGTCGACAACCCTCCATGCAGATTTTTCAAGACGCAGTACAACCTCACGACCACCACCAGATCCACGCCTTCGACCCACGCCACCTCGACGCCTTCACGTCCATCACCGACGTGTCCAACCACTCAAACACCCTCCTCGCCCCTCCCACGCCCTTCACTGCCGAAGCATCACCCCGCAAGACGCGCCAAGCCTCCAGCTCTCCTCCACCCAGCGCCCTCGTCGAGAAGGGCCTCGACACGGTCAAGATCCCGCCGCCGCAAGAGCAGCAGTTTCGCACTGACGCGCCCGCCAAGAAGGTCCAGGCTGCGTCTTCGCAGCACTCACACCCAATGGTCGGCGGCATCCAGTACTGGTCCGGCTATCCATCTCATATGGACAAGGAGAACGCGTACTACTGTGGTCCCGTCATGTCCGCCACGCCAGCAGCAGAGCCACCCATGAAGCAGGGAAACAAGCGACCACTGATGGACGCTGCTCCGTTGCGCGATCGCACCAACACGAATATCAGCAAGAAGCAGAAGTTCGTCAAGGACATCAAGACCGAAGAGGTAGACGGACCACTGCCCAACCCAGACCAAATGCCTACCATTGAAGACGACGGAAACAAGCCTTCGTACAGCTACGCAATGCTAATTGGCATGGCCATTCTACGAGCACCGAGCCGCCGGTTGACCCTCGCCCAAATCTACAAATGGATCTCCGACACATTCGCCTTCTACCGCAACTCCCAGGAGACAGGATGGCAAAACAGCATCCGTCACAATCTTAGTTTGAGCAAATCGTTCTCTAAGCAAGAGCGCCCCAAGGACGATCCTGGAAAAGGCCACTACTGGGTCATCAACGCTGGGTTCGAGAAGCAGTATCACAAGGTCAAGCCTGTTCGTCGACCGGCTCATCCAGAATCTCTTGCTCCAGCATACACAAGTGATCTCCCGCGTCCGCCTACATCCATGTCAGCTAGCTTCCCACCCATGAGCTCGACCAAGGGATTTGACTCGAGCAAATTTCCGGAAGAGGCCGAGCTACCTTCTTCCGAGGCTACCATCCCCTGTTCCGACCCGGCTGCTCATGATGGACATGATCCTATTAGCATGCCGCCGCCCCGTCAGATGCCATCTTCACCTCCACCAGCCGACATCCACTCCTCACCGCCTCCACCTGTCTCGCGATCACGCTCGGTCCGTGAGGACACACCGCCACGTGCTCCACATTTCCCTCCTAACAGCCGCTCGGGCGGACGCAGGCGCAAGTTCAACGGCCTTGGTGACAGCGGCTACTACTCTTCCATTGAGTCCTCTGCAACCAAGGGTAACCCAATGGGACCTCTACTCACCTCCGAGGCGGATCTCGATCGTCCTAACCTCAAGCGCGGCCGCGCTGAAGAAGAGATTGCCCGCATACGTGGCTCCTCTTACGATTCTCCTACCAAGACAAGGTCTCACACGAAGCAGCCTGTCATCTCGTCGCCGGTTCGTCAGGGTGGCAAGGTCCTCGACCCTCTTACCCCAGCCATCGTCTTCAAGCGTCCTGCCCTCCCACCCGCTTCCGCATCACCCAATACCAACCTGCGCAACCATCGTAACAAGATGCGAGAACTAGTAGGCGGCTCACCAGATAAGAGCCTGGCTATGTGGGTCGATACTTCCTTCCTCGACAACAAGGCGTGGAGCCCGGCTGTATCAATTCCCAACGAAGAGAATGTCAACCTTGTGGGCCATGGTTTCGACAATACTTTTGACATCTTTGGAGATTTTGGCTACAACGAAAGTCCTCTTAAGCGATCTGCCAAGCGTTCCCGTCTTGAGCGTGCTGTCACCACAAGTGGTGTCCTCGCTGACATTACAGGCGCCAAGAGTAACGTGACCAACTCACCTACACCCAACTGGAAGATGTCGTCCTCTTTCCTCAACATCCCAGACCTATCACCTGCCAAGAAACTGTCGCCCATCAAGGCTCCTATGCTGAAGTCTACCACATCTACCCCTCTCTCAGAGCTCGCTCTTCCCCAGCCAAACAAAGCGAATATACATTCGGGCCTTACGCCTCCTAAATCCTTTCATATCCCCGCGAAGCCGCAACAGCAACAGGACGATGAAGATATCTTCCATCTGTTGCACAGTGACGAGTCTGAGCCAGGTATTGACCTGCTTCAGGGTTTTGAGAAGATAGGAGCGCGAACATTGGCTGTCGCACCCAATGGCTCGCCACAGAAGAAGGCTGCTAGACCGGGCTTGGCCCGCAGTTCGACCACTCGCTTCTAAGCCAATCACCAACGTGCCGTTGTCACTGGCTCTTGGTTTCATCTTATCTTTTGCTCTACTTCTGGATCTCATCTCCCGGATTTGGATGCCTCTTTCTTCGTCATTCTCGATACCCCTCATCTTGCGACTACGTCTTTTAGCTCTTACCCCCTGGCCTTCTATATCACGGTTCTCCAGGTCATCACTTCGACCCCTCCCACTTTGCATTATCCATTGGATAATACGACTCACGATGTAACGACCAACGATACCCACGATAGCAACGGCTAGCTCTCCTACTTTTAACGTCTAATATCGACATATCTTCTCATTAGGCGAGGCGTTGCAAGGCCACATGGGACGTACACATTGTGCCTACCACCCTGTTTACTACGGTGTCTAGGTTTCTTGTTTCTTTGCGAGCGATGCAAGCGTAATGATATTCCAAGGTGGACAATGGACTCGATGGAGATCGTCATTTTTACATGGCATAATCACGATGTGGATGAGAACGCGAACATGCCTGAATGTACCGGATACTATAGTCTTTCTTGCTCAGCGAATTGAACATGTTTCATGATCCCTAACATCATGTCCCCCATACTTTCACCATGGTTCATAAGTTGCTTGGCTGCGTGAACACAACAATTCCACGTTCCCTTCAAATTGCTGACTGAATAGAGACCCCAATAGCACGATCTGAACTGCAAACAACCGTACAGACGTGCAACCCACAAACAGCCAATAGCAGCATCCGTGGCATTAATCCTCCGCGGCTTTTCTTTTCCACCATCCCTCTTCCCTTGAACCCCCTCAACGAAAGCCTATTCGTCCCAACAATGCCGTTCCGCCCGCAAAAAGAAACACCCCCTCCTACCTTTCGGGTGAGATGGCCTATCCTCGGTCCATCGGTCCCCCGTGTACCTACTCAGAAATCGGGACACTAGTCTCGATCGTCCTTGCTATAGATGCACCTGCATATGCAGCACACCTCCCTAGCCTGTTTTACCCCACAAACGGACAAGCAGCTAAAGCCTAGAGCACAAACGTTAGCTTCCTTGGTAGATCGAGGTGATAACGTTCCATGGAACTGTATACATTCGCTTGAGTGATCGACAGAGGCAAACCGTACTAAGCCCACGATGGTAGAGCGGACGTCTGTGCGTTTCTGCATGGTCAGCATGCAGTATGTACATGGTACATACCTACCCGTAGCGTCCCACAGCAGGATGTCTCAATTGAGCAGAAGAAGTAACGTGTCGTAGCAACGTGGTCTACGCTTCAATGTTGCCTTGTTCGTATACGTGCTCTTGTCTGAACCTTGAATTGTCTCTCCGTCTACCTTGAGGGGAGCCGGAAGGATGCACGGGGCACGTTTTGTAATCATACAATTGATGCTCCATCATGCGTGCCTTCTTTTGGTCTACTTGTCCACTTTAGTTGGGTTAATGAAAACAGGGTCGTGGCGGAAGCAAGAATATGGTAGGCGAAGAATGTGCAAAAACATACAACAGCGGGGACTCGCCAGTGGTCACCCACCTGACTCCTAGTCTGCCGGTTGAAGGTTTATCGTGTGGAGAGCGGACGGGATCCATATTCTTCCTTTACCTGTGGTCGTATGTAGCAATCATCCAAATTTTAAACCTTGTACTCTCAGAAAAGACTCAAGTGGTCATGGACCTTGGGTGTGGACAATGCTGGCATGGAACACGGTGCATAAAATAGAGACTTGGGTCTGCAGCAGCACGTAGATCGCTCCATAATAGCATCGTAACTATATCCCCTCATGTCCGGTAGTCGCCGTTGATAGTGACGTACTCATGACTAAAATCACATGTCCAGAAGACAGCTTCCTCTCCTTCCTTTTCGCTCAGCCTAACATTGATCTCCAAATCTTCTGCCTCGAGGATCTTTGCTGCCCTGTTCTCGTCGACCTGCTCCGGCTCACCCTTGACAAGCAGCTTTAACTCCTCACTGCCGTCCGCGGGTACAAAGCTTACGCTCGTCTCTTCGGGAACAACCGAATCGACCCCCTCTGCGTAGCCCGTAGCGCACAGGATACGGCCCCAGTTCGCATCCTTTCCATACAAGGCTGTCTTGACGAGCGGTGAGCGAGCGATGGTGGAAGTTACGCGGTGTGCATCCTTGTAGGACGCGGCATTTGTCACCTTGATAGTAACAAACTTTGTCGCACCTTCTCCATCTCTGACGACCAGCTTTGCCAGGTCAATCGAAAAATCTGTGAGAACTTTTTGGAAAGCTGCAAAGTCTGGAGAATCGGCGGAATTAATGGGCTGTCCACCCGCGGCACCGTTGGCTAGGATAGCTACTGTGTCGTTGGTTGATGTGTCACCGTCAATGGATATGCTGTTGAAGGATTTTCCGATGGCAGAGACGAGTGCCTGACGGAGCAAGTAGGGGGCGACGGGTGCGTCTGTGCATATTATGCCTAGCAGAGTGGCCATGTTGGGATGGATCATGCCTGCGCCCTTGGTCATACCCGCAATGTGATATTCTTGTTGGGTGCTTGGTAGCGTAAATGTCTTCGAGACGAGCTTGGGAAAAGTATCGGTCGTGCAGATTGCGCGTGCGGTGCCGAGCCAGTGTTCGTGCGTGTCTCCGAGGTTGTAGTATGCAGTGGGTATCTTTGATGTGATTTTGTCAATGGGCAGACGTTGACCGATGACACCGGTACTCATGACTATGCTTCGGCTGCCTTTTAGGTCGTCTTGGCCGTTCGAGTCTTGTATGAAGCATTTGTCAGTTTCTTTGCCCATGGATATAGCATCTTCGATGCCTCCTCGTCCTGTTACAGCATTGGCGCAGCCTGAGTTGACCACGACAGCTCTGATTCCCTCGCCCTTCCTCTTCTTCAGCATGTCCCTGCTGACAGTCACAGGAGCTGCCTGGAACTTGTTTGTGGTGAAGACGGCAGCTCCTGCACATGGCGTATCAGATGCAATAAGAGCAAGATCGTCGAAGCGGGTATTCGACGCCTTGACACCAACATGTGCACTTCCAGCCTTGAAGCCAAGCGGGTATGTGCCCGAAGTCGGTACATACTTCTTCTTCGCAGGTGGGATCACGCCGTCACCCGGTGCAGCATACGTTCGTATCTGTGAGGTGAAGATGCGGTTGGTACGGGTGAGGAAGCGAGGGCTGGGGCGTGTGAGAGACATGTCTGGATGAAGCTGTCAGATGTGTCGTCTCTCAAGTCGTTGTTTGCGACAACTGCGATGACGCGGAAACTCCTGTGAAGATGATGCTTGACAGAAGCCAATGCTAGGACCAAACATACCTGGAGATGTTCTTGTACCCCCGGTCTCTTCTGACTCACTCGATTGACGTCCGGCGCCGTACGAGTCTTGCGATGGAAGCTGCCCAAAAAGTTCTGGGATGCGACTTCCCGCCGTTATCGCTCCCCGCCAATCCCCGCGCGAGCCAAGTCGAGTCAAGACCCTTGCGCGTCTAGAGCAACAACGCGCCCAGCGTCGAACCCATCAAGTAACAGATGAGGATCGCGTACCGCGTCATCACGACACGCTCCTTTTGCGCCAGGTAGGGTGCGACAATGAACAAAATGGCTGCTGTGGGTAGACTGGCGGGAATCGACATGCGCAGGCCGCGAGCGAGTTGGGCTACCAGGGCGTAGCAGTGGCCGTCCAAAGCTATGGGCACAAGGCTGTCGCCGCTGTAAAGGACGAGGAGTTGGAAGACCGTAAGCAACAAAGTGGACACTAGCAGTGCGTATTCGATGCCTTCACGACGGCGTTGGTCCATCTTGTCGACGTAGCCATCGAGTGTGCGCTCGATGACTGGGAGTAGCGGCGTTTTCTCAGTAGTGTACAACATCATGGCTGCTGATGTTTGTGTTGGCGGGCATGAAGCGTTCTGACGTACGAGGCCGTCTACATATTATATGCCATCCACGCGCTTGGGCGGTACAATCAATGTTAGATACGTATATTGGTTGTCTTGGAATGCGCCATATGAAACAGGCGGACCCAGTTGTTTGACATGGCATCTTGGCCTCACACTCGGCCTCGGTCTTGTTTCGTCAGCCTTGCTACCTTGAAATTATGGATGACGAATGACGAGATTCCGGCGAAACTAACTTCATATAAACTGCGATAATTAGATGCGGGAAGTGCCAGCTAAAACGCCAGCATGTGAGTAATTCGTCGTGCGCATGGAGCTTTGTAGAATAGCGCAAACCTACATTTCTGACAAGCTTTTGGTATGTTTGACAATGCCAAAAAACCCTGGTAGCATTGCATGCTGTTGTATCTTGGCCAAAAAGCGGCTGTTTTGCCAACATTGCGTCACTGTAGCTGTGTTTTTCCATGCGCCATCCACTATTCGACATGTGCTCTTTGTGAACCGAGACATGTTTGCTACAGTTCCTCCTGGCACCTCGATATAGTATGCGCTCGCAGCTTTATCTGTCACTGATACCATAGGTTTGTCAACTGCAGTGTGTATGATCCAGTCGCAACTTCATTAACAATGTCTGACCATGAAAGCTGTCTTCTTCTTAGCTCCCCGTCAGTCTCAGCAGGACAAATCCATCCTGAGAGGCAGAATCGAACACAATCCGATGGGTTGCGTGTACTTAATCCTGTGCTTCCAACGTCCACTGTAACTGTCCGTGTTCTTGTAGAAGCTAACATTCTGTCATGTGCGACGAACCACTTCGATCGTGTTGAATGTATACAATTCTCTTTGCGATTAAACCCTTTTCCATCTAGTCGAAAGTACCTAAGTCTGCACGCTTCACATCGTCTCACTATCGGCGTTTCGTTGTAACGTCCAGGATATGCCGTCCTATGTAAGGTAAATGACAGAAACACGCGCACAGAGAGTGAGCAGGAGACTACCCTAAGTATAGAGGAGGACGATCTGTAAATCGCTGGACGAATATCTCCCTATTGCGCAAGTCTGTACAGCTAACTCCAGATTTACGTCATCGACTTGAAAATCTCAACTGCCAGAAGTCCTACATTCTTCCGATATCCCGAAGACGCACACAACATGTCAGCTCTTTATCTCCCCGCATGCAGGCGCTGCAAGAAACGTGGTTAAAAAAGCTCGTGCGACGTTCCCATGTTTCAGCCACCGAAAACCACTATGAGGGAATGTCTTACCTTTGCAAACCCTTCAGATGAAAGAGCCCGCAAACAAAGACCACTAGAAGCACATGGGCATTCGGAAGGCCATGCTCAGCCTCAGCCTTACAGGGGGACGGATGGAAGGATGAACAAGGGGACACTACGAATAGCGCACCTGCGCCACGCTAACCGTGCTGAGGCCCTGGGTATCGTCGGTGTTGAACATTAGGCTTTCCGACTTCTTGGGGGATATGGCAATTTGATATTAATCAGCATGTTAGTCGTGTTGATCGGATTTCTGAAGTGCCAGGGCAGATGCACGATATGATCACATTTATTCGATTGGGTTCTAATATTCGCATGTGCGGAAGGAAGTCGGTACTTCACGATAATCTATGCGCGCAAAAGAAAGGTATGCCATGTTCATGCGGACGCAGGTGTTATCGTAAGGAGAGAACAGCACCACCAGTGTGGTGTGCTGCAAATTGCCATGAATGTGAGCCCCTCTCATGTACTCACCCGTGTGGAAAGGAATGAAGCAGCAGTCATTGGCTTCACCATACAGCAATCGCTTCCGAAAGCAGTGTTGTAAGACTATGTTCGGAATGATTTGCGTTTCATCATTCGACCACCGCGGACCAAGCGGATTGCGCAAATCGATAATCATCTAGTGGTCAGTGTGGTAGTTATCTTCGAAAGCACGGGTAGGTGGTGCTCAACCGTGCTTCATTGTATTCTACAAAGGCGGCTTTGTCTGCTTGGTTTCATATCCGCGTTCGATATGCGATGAAGAAGACACCTCGTCGACATCCCTAATACCACAACCAAAAAAATACTGGACATGACATGGCCAGAACTTCAACCGTCGCTCATTACTATTCTTAAACTTATCCTATCACTTCTTTTCAGCGAAGTTACATCGACGCCAAACATGAATTCTTTCTTTAATATACCTCATGTGCGGGCTCGCGCAGATACAGCAACACCGATATCTTCAATCCTCGACGCCAACACTCCGAACGCACGGTCAGTTCGACCTTCACCGCAACCACCATCCTTGGCGAGAGCAATTGTCCTCGATTCATCAACACCACCACCCGCATCAGCACAGCCAACACCACAAGCAGAAGGGATGTCTTCGGGGACAAAGGTTGGCCTCGGAATGATACCCATTATAATCGCCTTGTGCGCAATCTGTATCTTCTCTGTTTTCTGGTGGCGCAAACGAAAAGCGCGGAGAATAGATCAAGATCTGGAATCGCCACCTCCAGTCCCAGAGAAAGACTATGTCACACGCTTGCCGTCGCTGGACAGTGATAGGAGAGGAAGCAAGGTGTTCAATATGGCCGCATTTAGTACCCACGTCTACGATGGTCGATACAGAGAAGCACAGGTTCTTGGCCAAAGCAGAGAGTTCATTCGAACGATAGATCAAGATCAAGATCATGAGCGTGAGATGCTGAGGACACCACCACGCAGCACAAAGCCTGAACAGGTTCGCTCCGGTCGAGATTCTCCGATTGACGGGTCAAGTCCGTTCCGACTAAAGCGAGGCGACACACTCAGACGAAGCTTGGGATCTGAAATATCGGAATTCTGGCCATCACCATCACCACCCCCAACAGCTTGGATCAGGCGGCAGGGTATCCTCGATGCGCTACCGTCATCGAGATTCGGCCGAGATATGAGTAGGAGATCACAATGTAGTGCTGACTACACGCAGAGGAGCGATGCAAGCTCAGTGTTTTAAGGTCTTGGCAAGGCGTCTTGGTTAATAGGTGGTAAATGGGCGGAAATTAGGGTCAGGATTGGCCTTCCCTTACGACTGGACGACTTCCGTAATGGTTCACTATACCCCATAGGTTACAGGCGTCCAGGTTGGGGATACCTTCACTCATTCACTTTTCTCTGTAAACATGTTAACAATTGAATTATTATGTTCTGGTCAATAGACACACCCTATGCTTTGTTTTGACCGTCATGTTCTCAAATGCATCCTGGCGCACGACCTCTTTGGCCTGTTCGATTCAGCATCTCGAAGCGTCGTGCCTGGCGAGAAGTCCTTGCTCTATCGTGCGCGCGTATGTGCACATGTATGCAGTCCTCCCTGGCAGTATCCGCAGAATATTGAAGGCGTCTTCGCCTCGAATCAAAGTATGACTCTGTCCTCGTGATGGTGCTCAGTCACTGGAAGCGCATCCTCTGCAGCCGCAGTTTACGCATTGAATTTCCTGATTCTCCTGGAGCTGATCCCTGGGGACACGGCAGATACAGGTCGATCGGAAGTTTGTCTCTTTGGTCTGAATGCAGCGTGTGCAGCATAGCTGTTGCTGAGTTAGCTTCATTCAGGCCGGCAAGCTGCCTGACTGGAGTTGGCCTACCTTCTCATAGCCCTGCTTCTTCCACTTGGCAATCAACATGGGGTCCGCATATCCATTCTTGAGCAGGTAGTCATATAGCTGCTTGCTGATAGCCTCCTTCTCGTAGTATAGGTCGTATATGTAGCGCGAGCGCTGGTGCGTGATCTGGAAGATGGGCCACGTCATTTCGTACTTCTTCTTGCCCTCGTGCGATGCATTCTCGGCGTCCTTCATCTTGTTCTGAAACTCCAGGAGTGTGTCCTCGATATCGTCGAAGCCCTCTGGCGGGGCCTTGCGCGAGGCGCGTGCGGTGCGGACTGGAGGCATGGCTGGGCTGGTTGTGGAAGGTCGGCGGTTACAGGTTGGGTGCGTATGTGAACGAGAGCAGTCTGAATGGCAGTGGAAGTGGCCGAGCTTGAGGTTTATTGCAATGACGTTGTTGGCGAGGGCGATTTCGAGAAAGAAGCGATCGATAACTTCGCGACTTGCGCCGGGAGTAAAACAGTAAAACCCGCGCTAACGTCGGTTCTTGGCACTCCACTCCACCCGCGAGCCGCATCGTCACTGCAACTCAAGCTACTAGACGACTGGAAGCTCCGCAACACCGTTAAGATGGTCATCAACCCCACCTATCTCGCTCAGCGCACGCGCTCATGTTAGTCGAACACGCCCACGGAACATTGGAGGAGTACAAGGGCTAACGCGGGCACAGCGGTCAACTGGACCGATGCGAAGAAGAGGGTCATTCACAGCTACCGGGACTGGCTGCGGTCGGTACGTTGATTCCCAGGTCTTGAAGGTTAATGAGGAGAAACCGGGTCCAAGGTACTGGACGTGTGCGCGGAAGAGCTAGAGCTTGAGGGAGGAACGCGTGAGATGCGGAGAAACGGGCAACAGTGTTGCGGAGCCAGAAGCCTGGACTGACTAGAACTATGCAGGCTCCCGAAATTCAAACCATGTACTCGCTGAACATGCCGGTATCCACACTTCGGACGAAAATGCGGCAGGAATTTGAGCGGCATCGATACGTGAATCAACTAAAGACGGTGGATGTACTGCTGTTCAACAGTCATCAGGAGTTCCAGGTACGCCATAAACCACCTTGTTCGATAATTGGAGGGCACATGCTGATAAAATCACAGGAGACGCTCAATTTCTGGAAGCAACTCTCGCACGTTCTCAAGTACTTTCGCGCCGAGGAGGACCCCAAGGCCCGGCTACCAAGCAACTTCATCAACGGCTTTTTGGAGGTACGTTCATACTTAAACATAAAACTCCAGTGTTTTTCGGTGCTGATACGCGCGTAGGGTCGCAACTGATTTGACCATTACTACTACAGTCTGAGAACAACCAAGAACAGAATTCAGTGTATATAGCTGAAGTCAATACCATTTTCCTTTCCTTTTGCCGATAAACTATGCTGCCCTTTAACGCCAGTAATGCAACGCTATCACAACAGTCGCGTCATGGATTTACTCCTCCATCTTGTTGACAAAGTCATCACGTGCAATGGTGAATTTCTGCTCGACGACATCGCACATGTTCATAAGATCCTCCAGACCCTTCTCAAGCACAGTGTATACACTGACGCCGTCTGGTCGCTTATTAGCTGCGCCGCCAGGATAATTCTGCATATATGGCCTACCGTATGTTTGGATGCGCAAGTTCATCTTGGCTTCTGAGGGATGCGGAATAGAGTAACCACAGAACTCGACATCGGGGCTAAGAGAAACATCAGCTGTTTGCTATTTTGTAACAGATTCTCCAGCTTACTTCTTGTGAATGATGTATCGTAATGCGTTGCCTAGAGTGTGATCCTCTCCATCAAACTGGAAAGACGCGGCAGTCTCGGTCGCGCCAGAAAGCTACAACAGATTAGACACAAGTATTTCTACACCGATCTAAATCTCACGTACGACTCTGATCCTGTCACGATCGACTGCTGGGTCGATCTCCTCGTTGTTCTCAGAGGTGGGATCTAAGATCGGAATTTGCGTTGGTTCTTGTGTCGCGCCTGGCATCTTGTTCTTATTTCTTGCTCTTTACGGTGACTTGACGGTAAATTGAAGGTAACGCGTTGAGTTGGTGTTTATCCTAAGGCTGATTATGTGACTTGCGATATCAAAATTTTGGGGCGGACTTTTGGTTCGGCGATTCGTTGGTTGGCCAGACTTTTTCAGCCCTATATCGCTTGGCGACATGACGTGGGGCGTGGGGAAGCCCCTCGGAATCCGCCTCAACTTTTTGTGCCCTTACCTTACTGTGCCATTGACCACCCCGAAGTACCCGACACACACACACACACACACACACACACACACACACACACACCTCGGATCTCACCGCCACAATGCCGCGCACCTGCAGCCTCAATCGCGATACGAACGAGACGAAGATCCAGGTCTCGATAAACCTCGATGGCGGCGATCTCTCCCCTTATGAGCACAGCGACTT
This sequence comes from Alternaria panax, assembly GCA_019702505.1. NCBI lineage: Eukaryota > Fungi > Ascomycota > Dothideomycetes > Pleosporales > Pleosporaceae > Alternaria > Alternaria panax. The sequence continues at coordinate 4,467,014 of JAANER010000001.1, read as the reverse complement.
CTGGGCGGCCTACGACAAGGAGCATCTCAATGGAGAGGGTGAGAAGGTCGACAAGGACCACGCTACCCAGAAATCGGCATCCCAGGAAATCTCCGTCGACACGGGCATCGGCTTTCTCGACCACATGATTCACGCCATGGCAAAGCATGCTGGCTGGAGTCTGCGCATACGGTGCAAGGGCGACCTGCACATTGACGACCACCACACAAGCGAAGACACTTTCTTGGCGCTAGGCACGGCCTTCAAGAACGCATTGCAGGGAAGCACGGGTCTTGCCCGCTTTGGACACGCATACGCACCGCTTGATGAGGCGCTGTCGCGGGCCGTCATCGATCTGTCCAACAGGCCATACAGCATTATTGAGCTGGGTCTGAAGAGGGAAAAGATCGGTGACTTGAGCTGCGAGATGATCCCCCATTGTCTACAAAGCTTTGCGCAGGCGTCTGGCACCACTCTCCATGTTGACTGCATACGCGGCGACAACGATCATCACAGGGCCGAGAGCGCTTTCAAGGCGCTTGCAGTTGCTATCAGGCATGCGACAACCGTGGTGAAGCAGTGGGAAGGTGAAGTTAGGAGTACAAAGGGCGTACTTTATTAAACACCAGTATAATTGGAGTGTAGGAATCCAAAATCTCGATTTACACGGACTATCGTTGTGTTGCACCATACGCTCGTATTCAATCGTTCCAGAATATCCACGAGAAACCTGATGACCTGTCTCCCGCACTCTAGGGTCATAGCTCCGTAGCTTATCTTGCTCAAGGTACATGCTGGTGCAATGGTCACGATTGAAGACTCTTTGTGCTAGGTGGATGGATATTTATGAGGGAGAGCTTAAAAAAAGACACAAGGAGAGGGTTCACGATAGAGTCGTAGTCGAATCTATCAAGCAGTATAGGAGATAATAACGATCAGTAAACTATGATCCCGTTGTGCATGTAGAGACGGTAACGCAAGATACATCATTGCCTACCGTTGCTACTGTTGCGCATAGGTTACCTCTGATAGTCACTTCCAATATCCCTGCAAACGCTTGTGACCGTTCTCCACGCGCTCTCGAGATTCTCGTTTTCAGGAATATCAATGTTGTGTCGTAGCCGAGAAATGTATGTGACAAGAAGGCGCAAACTCTCCGTGACGTTCTTGTTCATCACTGTGGATTAGTGTTGAAGAAGCTGTCTCTGCCAAGTAAGGCGGATCGTCTCGTGGAATGGAAAGGCACCGTTACAACATCAGATTGACCCCCTCAACAGCCTACTCATGACTTGTAAGCTTAGGTATGATGAATTTAAGTTGACCGGTATCATTGTCGTAACTTGAGCCAAGTCAAGTGCTAAATCAACGGTTTCGTAACTTAGCTTTCTGATCTCGTCTTCGACTCCAAGGGCTTCATCGAACATGCCAAAGCAATTCCCAGGACCGATATACAGCAGCCATCTACTCCGTGCGTTGATTCGTCTTTGTCAGAGATGATTTTGGAAAAACCAATGAGGTACTTTCATTATGTTGAAGGATATCTTTAATGGCTCCATGACGCCTGCAATGCAACGACACTGGTGTAAATCCAGGCTATTATACAGAATAACAATGCTCAAAACCTGGACCGTACACGTAAGACGGATGCAACCAGGGTCTCGGAGGGGAGAAACGTACCTTATCTCATAATTACCAGCTCTCGTCATGTAGCGCACCCACTTCACGCTGCTGTAGTTGCTCTTCTCAAACACCTTCAGATATCGCACAAGTAAACCGGAGCTTGTAAACATCAACAAGGAGAAGCTCAAACTGAGCGGTGGTCGTGACCAAGCCTTCTGGTTGGTCATGCTCGTCAAGCTGGCCTCGGCACTGAGAACGAATTCGCTTTGGCCGGTAAATCTTGGAATCTTCCAGACAATGTTGTTATGCTCCGGCTCGTACTTGGCCTTGCCCTGTGATGTCCGCTCGGTGATACGCGCAGTGTTGAGGGGTGTTGGTATCCGCACGATGACGTTTGTCGCGAAAAGCTTAGAGCCATAGTTGGCGCGGATGGCGATGCTGTATTCGACCTTCGTCTTGCCAACCTCATTGACGATGGCATGCACTTTGAAAGGCAGGTTGACGTTCTCAGTCGCCCGGTAGCGCATCAGCTCGAACTCGCCGTCCGGCGGCACGAAGGATATTATCCTGTCCGCATCGAACTTGCCAAGCTTCACGCATTGGTGGAATTGACAGTCTTCCAAGGTAACGCTTCCCGCCGCGGCCCTGGTGGCCTTCGCTCCTGCTTTGTTACCCGATGGTTGCTGGAGGTGGTCCTCGCCTAGCGTCAGGCGGTCGTTGAGGCCGAACTTGCACTCGGGTGTGCCTGAGAGATATGCGCGCATTATGATCTGCCCGTTCACGTCGGCTCGCAGTACTGTGCCCGTCGCGGACATGAGCAGGTTGACGTCCTCGATGACGTCGACGAAAGCTTCGTTCTTGCGGTATTTGATGTCGGCTCGGCGCCAGGAAAGAGCGCCGGTGGCCTGCATTGTGATCTTTGACGAGTCCTCCTGTGATTCTGTCAGCGTGTTGCTCTAGCTGCGTCGGACATGCCCTACCATGGCCCTTTCCGACTTGACACCCTCAGTCGTGATATACATCTTCAGCGTGTCTGTCTCGGTATTCTGTGGGTATCCAAAATCCAGAATCTCGTCTAGCAGCTCATAGACCAGTACGAAGTTGTTCTTTACGGCCTCCTCGTCAAACTTGCCGAAGTATGCCTTTCCCAGTCCCACCAGCCGGTACAGAAACTCAAAAACCAGCGCTGCATTGGCATTGCTCTTCGTCACAGCTACCAGATATATGTTCTCGTGCTTGACATGGCTGAAGGTGGTCGAGCCCAGGGTGAGAATGGGCGAGCGGACCTGGGCGTTGGAGATGACCTGAATTCGGAACACATCGGCAAGTCGCGGGCGGCAGTCGTTGCGGAAGGCGCGAAAGATGAGGTTCTCACCTTTCTGGTTGAAGATGAGGATTCCGGAGAGCATGGCGGCGACGTGCGATGGGACAGCGGGCGTCGGCAGGGAATTGGCTGCTTCGGCGTGTTGCTGCTTGGAGCTCCACCCGCGACGCCGCGGGATTGAGCTCGGACTACATTCACTTGTGGGATCAGGGGTCTCGGGGACGGCCTTAATCGTCGTCATGTCAATCCAGTTTCCACCGCATCAGTGATGCAAGAGCTTAGCATCTGAATGGGAGAAATTTCGTCTATATGAAGCTGCATGTTCAATTTCTGCGCTCGCAACCGTCTGTTCCCATGACAAACACCAGGATACCGCTAGTTTCGCCTTTCTTGATCGAAAACACGACGAAATCAAGAAAAACAGATTGACGGAAATTAGCATTCACGAGAAGTATCTGCTTGCCTAGGAACATCCGCTTGGTAAATGTAGCAGAGGACACTGGCGCACAAAAAGGTCAAGTTGTCGAGACCAAATTTGGTTCATCCTGGTATTGATTTAGTCCTATTTGGTACCTCAGACTGCGAGTATCTACCTAACTAACACCATCTTCGTGCGATACGCGGAACAAAGGCCATCACATTTTCTCAGTTGCCGGTGTTGTCTGACCATGGTTTCAACGTCGCAAGCTCCTGGGGATCCAGTTTTGCCATCAAAGCAGTGCATCGCTCCGCCGTAAGGCCCCTCTTGATTTCCTCCATCCGTACACCAATCTCGTGGCGTTGTTTATACAAAGTTGCGTACTCGTCTTCTAGCGTGATGGATGGACTAACGGCGTGTGTCACACGCTGACCCTCTGGGGTAGCTTCAGTCTGTATGCTCTTCATGGTATTAGTGAGTGGTCAGCAGTACACGTATATATCCAGGAACTTCCACTTACTGCGGCCACGACTCTTGCCGTGGTTCGAGATAAGTCGGTCCTAGACTTGACAACATCGCCACGCTACCCAACTGACTTGGCCCTCGCTGTCCATATTCACCATTAAATCGAGCCGTTGAAACCGGCTGTGGATGAAAATGAGCTTCAGAATTCTGCGTATATGGGTCCATGGTTGCCGGTGGGTTAGAATCGTAGTGAGATAACTGCGTTGGTAGGGACGGCGAAGCATCGTAGTTCCCAGGGCCTGGAGGAGCTGCTCCGAAACCAGACAACTGTGGTTCATGTATGCTTTGGGGAGCTCCGAAGGGTGATGGCCGAAGGAGAACTGGGTAGCGTTCGTCGCCTGCCGGATAGTATTGTAGTTCCGCACCTTGTAGGTTTTGGATAGGGATAGGATAGGCTTGATCTCTTCGCCTAGACAAGCGTTTCTTGCTCCTGTTGTCTGCCATTTTCTTGTCTTGTTGCTTAGCGGAAAATAAGGCGTGTGCGGCGAACTTGAAGTATTTGACTCTTGTCAATAGCGGCAGAAGGTGCCTCGATGGAGCTAGCACAGTTCTGCTTCTGTAAAGCTCTGACTGCTTTAGCTTGCTTTATGTCTATGATATCATCAGCGAATACTTCCGTCACCCTTCACTCCCTAGATAAACTTGAAGCCGGGGTCTTCACAGCATAGACCCACCTGGAACACGAGCTGAAAGTAGATATTAGCGACAGCAACTCTTTGCTCTGCATCAACATGTCTGTCAAAAAGAAAAACGAGGTCAGACACCTTCCCAAAATAACGGCCTTTGTTGATGTCGCCGTTACTGATCTCTATTCTACATTGCACGTTCTTCTTAGCATTCTTACTCTTGAAAAGGTGCACAGACGCTGGATCCCGTCGTTTCTCTACGTAAATGTCCCACTCCTTTTCTCCGCTATATAGCTTGAAAGTGTGCGTGTCACGATAAACATCCTCGGTGGGAATTTGATAGCCGTCATTTTGGTCGATAAAAGACATTTGGTTTAGAAAGGGAAGCGCTGCTATAGTCTTGGGGCTTGTTCTGACTTCCGATAGAACGCGAAGATTGAAGGTATGGTTACTGACTTTGGCCTCGGTGGGGTGCAATGGAACATCGTCTTGTCGGTATTCTTCTTGAAGTTCCCTCAAACATTCTCTTAGAGAAGTTCAAACGTTCATTCTACTATCTCGGCATACTCATCGTATGTTGGGGCATTGTCATAACCATAATGGGTGTAGTGAAGAACTTTGCTAGTTCGTTAGCCACCCGCATCCTTCTCGGCGTGTTCGAGTAAGTCTTGCACATCAGCGATATATGCTCTAATAACGATGTACAGGGCTGGATTCTTCCCAGGTGCAATCTATCTTTGTTCCTATTAGTACATGCCAAAGGATCTTACGACGAGGATCTCGTACTTCTATTATGCATCAGCACTATCTAGGGCACTCAGTGGCCTACTCGCTGTAGCCATCGCCAAAATGGTCGGTGTCGGTGGCTACCGCCTAAAGCGAATATCCATTTATATAAAGTACTAGGAATGGCTTATCACCCGCGCTCATAAGCAATTAACGGTCTTCTATTGACTCTAGCCTATTCACCAGGTTAGTTTCCTTATTAGAGATACGCCGCCACGCGCGATCTAGGAATGAGAGACCAGAGGTTAAGTCGGAGTACTAACTAGCTACGTCAAGCCTAGGAGAAGCCCACGACGGAGATTCCGTCTCCTCGCCGACGACAGTTATGGTTGGTGCGACGCTAAGTATAGCATGAGGATAGGCTGGCGTCGACGTAGGCTACTGAGCGTTAACGGCAGCTAGATGAGTTGGGCGTAGGGAGATTAATTTTCCTCGCGAGTAGGCGGCTTCGTACTAGTATGTCAACCCCCCCACAGATATAGGTCTTACACGGCTGGTTGCTGGAGCACTTTGACTTCTTCGCCTTGCATAAATCGCTCTAGTTACCTTAACCGGCCGATACCTCGTATTGTTCCTGCTCGGCCTAAAGTTAAGGCTCTGCTTCTAGGGTACCGTGTTGCTAGGTGTTGCGTTGCTTAACATTGTGGAGTGCGAGAAAAGAAAGAGCAAATGGGCGTGATTTCTGTCGAGCCCGTCGAGACCAGGCTTAGTGCCGGCTAACATGTGCCTTTTGCGGAGTCGCCTCGATCGCTCCTCTCTTCTTTTCCTATCAGACTATGGCCGGTTCTTCTGCGTCAGATATGGAGAATTCAAGCTGGATGTATATATCGTCTAGATGGTTGTACACCGTCTTTAAGCATTATACACCCTCTTAGCATCGCATCACACAATACAGACCCCGCCCTGAACCCTGCGCCTCTGAATCCCCCCTCGAATCGCGTCACGCCACAGCAAGCATACCTGTCCCCATACACCTCACCCTCAACACAGGCGCGCAGATACTGGCTATGGGCTTCGTCACATAGCAAGCAAAGCCAGGAGAAGTCGAACGTGCTATCGAGACGGCGCTCAAAGCTAGCTGCCGCCACATTGATTGCGCTGCGATCTATCGCAACGAAGCTGAAGTAGGCGACGGCATACGGAGGAGTGATGTCCCCCACTCCGAAAATCTTCCTTACCGGCAAGCTATGGAACACCAAACATGCATCGGAGGACGTTGAAGCTGCTCTTGATAAGTCGCGTCAAGATCTCGATCTATTCCTAATGCATTGGCCTGTGTATGTTATATTCGCTTTGCATTGCATACACACTATACTAATACATATGAAGTGCATTCAGTGGTGCCACAGGCAAGTGGTTTCTACTCCGCGAGAGCGGCGTGTTTGGCCTCGTCGATATTGATCCTGCGACAACATACAAGGCCATGAAGAAGTTGTTTGACACTGGCAAGGGTCGCGCCATTGGCGTTTTCAATTTCAACGTCAACCGTCTCAACGATATTCTCCCTAAGATCGATGTTGTACCAGCAGTGAACCAGATTGAGGCACATCCATACCTCCGGTAACCTGCTCTTTTCGACTTTTGCAAGAGCAAAGGTATTCTGATTGAAGCCTATTCACCCCTTGGAAACAACCAATCAGGCGAGCTGCGGACTGTTGACGACGGTCTCGTGGGTATTTTAGGTCACAGATTAGACATAGATAGCAGCCAGCTACTCGTGAGTTAGGGTATTCAGCGGGGCACTGTAGTACTACCCAAGAGCGTCACACAAAGTAGGATCAAAAGTAACATGCAGGTCAAGGAACTGCCCAAGGATGCTTTCGATAAGCCGAGTGGGCTGGAGAGACACAAGCGATTCAACGTGCAGTTGCGGTGGGGGTTCGATATCTTCGAAGAATTAGGCCAGGAGCAGGTACGGAAGATTGCATAAGGCTGCGCCGAAGAGAATATGACGAAATTTACGGTATAAATAGACAGCTCATATCTTAGTATGGCATCATATAGCAGATGAAGAACCTAGAAGTCTTCAAAGCAGTTGACACATCTAGGTTCTTCTCTTATATATCATTGTAGACTGCAGTAGTACTTCTCATGTCACTGTATCTGTTCAGTTTCCTCCATGTATATGGCAATAGCGTAGTCTGGCATCTATTGTTTACAAACATAGCTGCTAACATACATCTTTGACCGTCGTGATTCATCGATCCGCTGAATGGCGAAATTTGATACGCATGATTGTCTTGTCGACGGGCCGGGAGGTGATGGACATCGTCTACTCAAGAGTAAGTCACTTGCACAATTCCGTGAAGGAGCTATTAGCTTACGTTGATCAACTCAGACTTTGTTCTGTATTTACCCTTTTGATCCATGACAGGATGACCCGCTTCGTCCGTCTCAACTTCTCCGAGTCCGACCTTGACAAAGTCATATCGTCGCATGACGCATGCTAGAATTACGCGGGCCTCCATATTGGCAAGTTCCTGACCAATGCAATTGCGCGGTCCCCGTTCAAAGGCCCTCCATGCGCTAATGGGTATCTTGCTTTCGCCAGTGGTTGATCCGTCGTCTTCAGTTGAGGCGCTGCTGGTATCGGAGTCGCCAACCCAGCGCTCAGGAACGAAATCGTTTGCTGTCTCTCCGTACACCTTGGGATCTCGCTGAATGATATGATGGCACAAATATATAACGCATTTGTCGACACATACGTCGTCTCCATCCGAAGTGCGTAGCTTGAAGCCGTTGTGTGACATCCGTGCCGAAGCTGCGGGAGGCCAAAGTTGCAAAGCCTCTTTGATGCATGCAGAGGTATATTTGAGCGCTTTCATGGTCTCATCCGGTCGCTTGAGGAATACATCGTGTGGCTCGGAGTCAGCGAAGACAGCATCGTGTTCCGCGCGGATCTTCGTGAGGCAATGCGGATGTATTGAGAGGGCATAGAATAGCCTCTGTAGGAGAATAGCAGTGGTGTCGTGTCCTGCGAAAAGGAACGATTTCACTTGGTCCGCGATACTCTGTAAGACGTATGGAGTCAGCTCGTCGATACCTTCCAGTGCCAGCGCTAGCACCGATCGGTCTTTCTTTTCCTTTGTACCGGAATCCTGAGTGTCTCTAATGTCTGTGAACTTCTCGACGATGCACTTCTTGACGGCCAAGTCCAGTCGCTGACTGTAGATGTACTTCTTGACGCGCAGAGGCAGGTTCAACCAGGAGGCCATCAGACCGTTGTCACCAGTATATACAGCCTTGAGCGTGCGGAAGTTACGGACGATATCATGGGCTTGCTCGCTCTTGTCTTGGGCCCTGCAATCAATGTTCGTGACTACGTCGCCAATTATATCGAACGTAACGTCAGTACAGTAACTCTCCATCTCGGCTGCGACTTCAGAGGTTGCCAATGCGTCAAGCCTCTCTATGAGCGTACGCGTTTTGTCCACGATTACTGGAAGTAGGGTAAGCAAATGTTGTGGCGCGAAGCCAGGGTTGAAGGTCTTGCGAAGCCCTCTCCAAGATTCGCCATTCTCGCTGATCAAGGAAAACCTCCCGATGAGCTCTCCAAAGCCTTGCTGGACAGTCGGAGATTTTGTGACGCTATACTGCTGCGTTTTGCTGGCTCTTGAAACTTGCTCTGCCATCTCATGGGATGTGATGAGAACGAGTGGGTATTGCACAGGTCTAGTGTCAAAGAACATGAATTCCGGGCTGCCTTGGGCGTTCCATATATTTTCAAACACATAGTCTGCCTGCTGTCAGCGGTGGCCAACGGCTAGGATATGAATCCTACCCGGGTGGACGGTACTACTGAATCCAGCCTTCCTGTATTCAGCCGCAATATGACCAAGGTGTCCGATGAAGAGATTTGATGACAGCTTGCTTGGAATATGTGCGTATCGTTTGAAGCGCCATTGGCTTATTGGAATATATAGGAGCCATGCGACAGCTGGAATGAGCGCTAGCACGGCGTACGAGGGATACGGCATGACGTACTACAGCGGGAGGGTAGCCCACAGTTACCACTGACGACTACGACAGTCGCATAGAAAGAAATAAGTGGGTGTAATAGGCTGGTCTGAAGGTGTGCCTGTGGTCGTGCGGCTTACGGTGAGTAGATTCGGGTACTCGTGCTCGGGCCATCAGCCCTAGGATAAGCAATCGATGATGTAGGGGCCGATGTATGTACGGACGAAATCACCAGCGGACTCGGCGTTCCGGAAACTACGCACAGTTTATGAAGTGGCTGGTGACGCTGTTGTCTGTAGCACACGCAAACATCCGATCTCACCATGACCGTCTTCGAGGCCGTACCTGCACCATCGCAAGCGCGTCTCGATGCCTCGCTGAACGACGCGCCCCTGGACACCGAGAAGCTCGTGTCGCAACAATCGACCACAGCACAGGAGAAGGCCAAAACAGTGCTGTACCTGGCATATGGCTCGAATCTGTGCAACGAAACGTTCCGAGGCGTGCGCGGGATCCGTCCGCTTTCACAAGTCAATGTCCTTGTTCCCTCGCTGAGATTGACCTTCGACCTCCCCGGCATCCCCTACAAAGAGCCCTGTTTCGCCAATACAGCGCTGCGCGAGCCGGGCGCACAAGACTACCACAAGGACCGATGGCACAAGGGCTTGGTTGGCGTCGTCTACGAGGTGACGCTCTCTGACTATGCGCACATCATCGCCACGGAGGGCGGAGGCAGTGCCTACCACGATATTTTAGTTGACTGCCACGTGCTGCCACCCTCAGACACAGTCCCCTCTATACCCAGTTCCAAGCCGTTCAAGGCGCACACACTCTTTGCGCCTATTGTAGACCGCGAAACTAAACAACGAACCACCGTGCGTGTAACGCGGCCCGACCCTAGCTATGCGCAGCCTTCAGCACGATACCTCAAGCTCATAACCGACGGCGCCGCCGAATGCAATCTTCCCGACGAGTATCAAGAATACCTAAATAACATACGCACGTACACTATCACAACCAAGAAGCAGGAAGTGGGAAAGGCTATTTTCCTGGCTATCTGGATGCCTTTCATCATCTTCATCTTCACCATGGGGAGGAAGCTGCAAGACAAGAAGGGACGGTCGCCTTGGTGGCTGGCGAAGCTCAGTGCCATGATCTTTGCGGGCATGTGGACCAGTTACGACAGTGTGTTCAAGGGAACCTTTGGTGATGGAGAGAGGACGATAGGTGACTGTACATTGCCGACAACCAATGCCAGAAGTAGGAGGATATCTTCCACCAGAAAAGACGCGGAAAAGGAAGCGTTATTGGAGGAGTTTGGGAAGACTATGCACGAGCCGCGGTCAACAAAAGCCTGAAACCAATAAATCTTACCGCATACGTGGGCATTTGCATATGGCCAACCATGAATCTGAGCGACAAGTATTCTCCTCGCGTGAATTTGGCCCGCTTGGAAAACGTATCGACAGGAATGCAGTTGCCTTGCAAGCCTAATCTGGGATCCACCTTCCAGCTGGAGCATCTCCATTATCCCAGCAAGAGCGGCGAACACCGACGCTCGCCGCCAGACTCCGATAGAAACTAGCCGTAAACAACCCATGTTTCGAAAAAGTCAAAAACTCATATCAAACCTCTTCATCTGACAATTGCAACTTACGAGACTTCAGACTTCTTCACATACCAAACACCATGTGCAAATCTCCCACTCACACGTTCCTCGCGGACCTCCCAAAATGTGAACATCACCTCCATCTAGAAGGCTGCCTCAGTCCAAGCCTTCTATTCACCCTGGCGTCCAAAAACAACATTGCCTTACCATCACCATCCGAAGATGTCGCCTACACATCCCCCGCGACACTCACAGAACGCTATTCACATTTTACAAATCTCGATGATTTCCTGGCGTACTACTACCGCGGTATCGCAGTTGTAGTGCACGAAGAGGACTTTGAGATGCTTGGCTGGGAGTATTTTACGACAGCAGCCAAGGACGGCGTTCGCCACGCAGAGGTTTTCTTCGACCCACAGAGTCATACAGAGAGAGGTATTGATTTCGATATCGTGGTACGTGGCTTCAATGCCGCAAGGGCACGAGCCGAGAAAGAGTTGGGAATAACGAGTTGTCTAATCATGTGCTTCTTGAGGCATTTGCCTGCTAGTGCTGCGGCGGAGACCATGGCGTTGGCTGTGAAGGGTGGGCACTTTGATGTCAAGAGCGACAGTCAAGAGCGCGCTATTATCGGACTTGGGCTGGACTCGTCAGAAGTAGGATTCCGTCCAGAGCTCTTCGTGGATGTGTATCGCGGGGGCAAGGAGAGGGGTCTACGAAGGACTGCTCATGCGGGTGAAGAGGGCGACCCAACGTATATTAGCGGAGCACTTGATGCGCTACATGCTGAGCGCATTGACCACGGTATTCGTCTTACAGAAGATGCTCAACTACTTCATCGCGTGGTAAAAGAGGAGGTTCTACTGACGGTCTGCCCGCTGAGCAACGTCTGCCTCCAAGCTGTGGAAAACATTAGCCAGGTCCCAATCAAGACATTCCTAGAGGCAGGGGTGAAGTTCAGTATCAACAGCGACGACCCAGCGTATTTTGGAGGATACATTCTAAACAACTACTGCGCTGTACAAGAGGCCTTTAACTTAAGCATGGAGGAATGGAGGACAATTGTTAGCAACTCGATTCACGGCAGCTGGATAGGAGAGAAGCGAAAGTCTGAGTTGCTAGGCCTGCTCGACACTTGCATGAGCAAGCATGCTTAGAGTCATCTTTAACTACATGGCCTTTTATCGGAGAAAGGCCTGGCCACCGGGCTACGACAAAGGTCGTTTTTCCCATTGTACCTGATACCAAAAGGTGTCCTGGAGGTACTTGGTGTAATTTCATCAAGAAACATACAAAACAAAGAACAGTGTATACCTCCAGGAGTGGATACGTTGTAGACGTGTGACGCTTCACGTCACAGAGCGGTGCGATTGAGGGCCAAAGTAGAACTTGATGTGTTTGGGCTGCTCATTTCGGAGGACTGTGCCCAGGACCCATGGCCATCTCATACAAGAGTACCGCTGAATAACATGCGTCTAGATCGGGTCAGCACCATGTCAGGCTAGCAGTAATGTATGCTCATACACAGTCGTAGACGGTTCAAATAAACGAGTCTCTCTGAAGTGGCCTTTCTTGATTCTGGTCGTTGCTCGTGGGTATCATATTGTTCCGCAATTTTTGAAGATCTAGTCCGAGTCGTCGCTCACATCCATCTCCATCTCCGCGTCCGAGTTCTCCTCGTCCTCTTCCTCCTCGCGCCCTCTCTTCTGCCCCTTTGCTGCGTCTTGCGCATTGACAGGCACTGCTTTCTCGGGTGCAGTACCGAAACCTGCGGGCTGCGCAGATGCTTGTTCGGACTCGTCTTCGCGCTCAGGCTCGGGCATCTTGTAGGTACCGTCCAGCTTGGCTACGGTGTCGGACTTGGTCTTTGCGTATGCGATTTGCTGCAGAGTTTTAGCATAGCACAAGGCAACTCCTTAGCTGGGAGCAAACGCACCATGTCCTTGCCAAAGAAAGTGAAGCCCTGCAGAGCACGCATAGCCTGCGTTGAGGAATCGACGTCGCGGAATACAACATGCGCCTGGCCGCGCATCTTCATCGTCTTGAGCGCAACGATGTCGAGGATGACGCCGTATGTAGCAAACAGCATGTACAAGTTCCGCTTGAGGTCTTCTTTCTGCAGCTTGTCGGGGAGGTTGCGCACGTACAAGCTGTTCGATATCAGTACGTACTCTGGGGCATTGGAGCGGCCGACTCACGTCCTGTTTGGAATGCCCTCTTTGGAAACGGCGACGGTGCCTGGCGGTCCTCGCGCAGAAGTAGCCATACTGTACGTGATATGCGACTGCGTAGGCGTCGGTGGTGAAGAGCTCCCCGCAGAAAAGCGCAGCCAAGCCAAAATGTTTGGGGACGTGCATGGTCGCCGCCGCGGACCCTGGAGCGCGACCGCTCACCCGCCGGCGACCTACGCCCTCACTACCTTCACCGTCTGGGAGAGGAGAATTGCGCTATGGAGATTGAGACGCATAGTGCACGGGAGCTGTGGAGCAACCACTAACGCCAATTCTCTGCTGTATTTCCTTGACCTGGCCATCGTCCGTTGCAACACTCGAACCACGCCTTCATACCCACAACTGCACCATGGCATCCCCAGCTGTCCTGAGCCCACGGCCAAACCCGCCCGGCGCACCGTTCCAGGACGCGACCAGGGCTAGAACTCTCGCACTTCCGAGCCACACGGCCAAGCCCACAAAGCCACCAGCTGTAGCACTGGCGGCCCCCATGGCAGGAGACAGCGGCATGGATCTCGCCGAGCAAATGAACGACCGGGTGCGCAGCCAGTTCGTCATGGGCAAGAAACTAGGAGAAGGTACATATGCCGTAGTCTTCCAGGCTCACTACGTCAACAACCCCAAGAAGCTCGTCGCAATCAAGAAGATCAAGCTCAACGCCGAGTACCCCAACGGAATCGCCCCCGACGCCCTTCGCGAAATGCAGTTCCTCTTCGAGATAGACCATCCCAACGTCATCAGACTACACGACGTCTTCTCAAGCAAGGACCAGAACCTGTCCTTCGTACTCGAACATCTGCCCCTGGGAGACTTGGAGCAGCTGTGGAAGAACAAGGAGATTACATACACAAAGGCAGATATCAAATCTTGGATGAACATGCTGTGTCAGGGAATCTGGTTCTGCCACGAGAACTTTGTCCTGCACCGCGATATCAAGGGTAGCAACGCCCTGATTGCCGCCGACGGAACCGTCAAGCTTGCTGATTTCGGTCTTGCGCGGAGTTTCGCCGATCCAGGCACAAAGATGACTACCATGGTCATTACACGCATGTATCGTCCATTAGAGCTGCTATACGGCTGTTCTCATTACGGTGGCACGGCCGACATGTGGAGTATTGGCGTCTTGATGGCGGAACTATGTATCCGTAACTGGTTCCTCTATTCCGACACGGACATCCAACAAGTCGCCGTCATCTGCGAGAAGTTTGGAACGCCGACCGAGGAGACATGGCCAGGTGTCTCATCTCTCCCATACTATGTCGCGCCCGAAAAACAAACTGGTCCACAAGGCTCTACAGCTTTCAGACAAACACGCCCTCGCGTTTGGTGGAAACAACAATTTTCCACGCTGGGAGACGACGGTTGCGATTTCATCAGGGGCCTATTGACCTTGGACCCGACGAAGAGGTACACTGCCCGGAAAGCGCTAGAGGATAAATGGTGGACCAACGCACCCCGGCCCACGAAGAAGGAAAACTTACCTAAAGAAGGCGGTGGGGCAAAGGCCATGGGCGAGGATCTGAAGCGGAGAGGAGGAGAGACGCCTACCAATGGTCGTGCGGACAAGGTAGCAAGAAAGCTTGACTTCGGCTCCATGGGGTAGATGCCCATCCCGACATCACCCGACAGCGGTTTGGTCTGGTGGATCCCTTCGATCCGACACGGGCGTTTAGGCGTTTGGAGCTCGGTTCAAGAGCACCTGCATACGGGTAAGGCTCGCTGTTTCGTCTAGGCTAGCCATGCTGCATTTCTTGTAGTCTGGGGTCATTAGATAGCTTCTTTGTTCGGTATATCAACCACCGAAGGTCAATCCACACGCGCAATACTGCCTTCTGCCCTATGGACGACCTACGGAACATTAGGCGGACACTTTCTGGCAAACGATAGCCAGGGTTGTAGCTGTGGAAAAGATATCTTGTACACATCAATACAATGTTTTCTGCGGAGCCTACCATGCGCTGAGAGTGTATCCATACAAAATGCAATACATACCTTTAGGGTGGACTTTTTTCTTCTCCTCGTAGTTTTACTCAAACCACAAACACATTTCACGTGGAGCTCACAGCATATTCAAAGGCAGTAGATGGACAGAAGTGAAGTTGAAAATGGCATCCCAGCGCCGTGATTCGTTCGTTACTATCTACTCATTTCCATTCTTGGATTTCATAACTCTCATTACACAACCTCAGCTCTTCATGTGATATGTTCACTTGACGAGCTTGCAGACCAGGTCGCCAGAGTCGACTGAGTCACCCTCACGCACTGAAAGGCCGCTGACCTTTCCGGAGTGTGGTGCGGAGATTACCATCTCCATCTTCATGGCGCTGAGAATGGCAACTGGGTCACCCTTCTTGACCTCGCTACCATCATGGACACGAACCTCAACCAGGACACCGGACATGGGTGATCCGACTTGGCTGCTGTCTGTGGGGTCTGCCTTGGGTCGTGACACGTTCTCAATAGCAGCGTGTTGGTCCTCGACGGTTACAGTACGGGTCTCACCGTTCATCTCGTAGAAGACCTCGCGCAGACCGGTTTGCTCGGAAAGAGGACCAATGGCGAGGAGCTTGAGGATAAGAACCTTACCCTTCTCAAGCTCGACGTGGAACTCTTCACCAATCTCAGGGCGCGACAAGAAGTAACGAGTAGGCAGAACGGAGAGATCTCCGTACTTGGTGGTCCACTTCTTGTAGTCCTCAAAGACCTTGGGGTACATGATGTACGATGCTACATCACACTCAGTAGCGTCGCCCCACTTAGCCTTGAGCTCTGCCTTGATCTTCGGGATGTCGACTGGCTCAAGGTAGAGACCAGGGCGCTTGTCCATCTTCCTTCGCTCACGAAGAGCCTGGGAGCGAAGAGGCTCAGGGAAACCGCCGTATGGCTGACCCATAAGTCCTTCAAAGAATTCCAAGACGGAAGAGGGGAAGTCGAGTTGCTCGGCCTTAGCCAGGACGTCATCGTAAGAAAGCTTGTTGGACACCATAAACTGAGCCAAGTCACCGACAACCTTGGAGGTGGGAGTGACCTTGACAATGTCACCAAGCAAGTCGTTGGCTTGCTCGTATGCCTTCTTGGTTTGCGCCCATTGCTCACCGAGACCCTGTTGCGAAGCCTGGAAGATAAGATTGGTAAGCTGACCTCCAGGAATCTCGTGCTCGTATACTTCGGGGTCGGGTCCGGTAAGACCAGCCTCGAAGGGTGAGTAGAGGAGGCGAAGCTGGGCCCAGTATGCGTCCAAGTTACGGATCATGTGTGCATCCAGACCAGCGTCAAAGTCGGTACCCTCCAGGGATGAGAGGATGGCACCTATGCTGGGCTGCGATGTCATACCAGACATGCTGTCAATGGCAGCATCAACAGCATCCGCACCAGCCTCGGCGCAGGCAACCATAGATGCAACACCGGTTCCGGCAGAGTCGTGGGTGTGCACGTGGATGGGCAGGTTAGGGTACTTCTCGCGGATGGTACCAATCAAGAGACGGGCAGCACGGGGCTTGAGCACACCAGCCACTAGAATTTGAAGTCAGTAAATGTGGTAAATGTGTATCGGATATAGAAAACTCACTGTCCTTGATGCCCAAAATGTGGGCGCCCATCTTGACGATTTTGTCGACAACATCCAAGTAGTACTCTAGGTTGTACTTCTTCTTGGGGTTCAACACTACAAAACAATCAGTACTCTTCAGGCACGAATTTAGCAGACGGATAACTCACTATCTCCCGAGTAACAAACTGTTCCCTCGGTAACACCGCCGGCCTTGAGGACAGCCTTGACACCAACCTCAAGTTGCTCAACGTCATTCAGCGCATCAAAGACACGGAAAATGTCGACACCGTTCTTCTTGGCTTGCTCACAGAAGTGGAAAATGGCGTTGTCGGGCAGCGAGGAGTATGCGACTCCGTTGGCACCACGGAGAAGCATCTGGAAGGGAATGTTGGGTACGAGCTTGCGCATCTTCCTAAGACGCTCCCAGGGGTCCTCGTAGAGGAAACGCATGGCAACATCAAAGGTAGCACCACCCCAGCACTCAAGAGCCCAAGCGTTGGAAAAAGCATGGCTGGTCTCCTTTGCGATGTTAAGCAAGTCAACAGTTCTGACACGGGTCGCAAGTAGTGACTGATGGGCATCACGCCATGTGGTGTCCATGATCAGACATCCCTTGTTGGCGCGAACGGCCTTCGCGAATCCCTCGGGACCCTCCTTGAGAATGACGTTTCTCCATCCCTCTGTGCATGGCGCGGAGGTGTCAACCTTCTTGCCATTGCTGTCGTGGATGGCCGGGATGGGAATAACGCCCTTGAACTTGGGCTCGCCGATCTGGCCCTTGATCTGGCTGCCGTTGACAGCAAGGTCACCAAGGTATGCGAGGAGCTTCTGAGCACGGTTCTGGGAGCCGATCAAGTCGAAGAGGGCGGGAGTGTCGTCGATGAAGGTTGTCCAGCATTGTCCGTCAACGAAGGTGGGGTGTGTGAGGAGCTTGATCAAGAAGGGGATATTGGTCTTGACGCCACGGATACGGAACTCGACTAGAGCACGCAGCATCTTTCGGCGGACGATCTCGTATGTGGAACCACGGCAAGAGCACTTGACCAACATAGAATCGTAGTGAGCTACAAACGAAGAGGGTTAGCAGAGGTTACCAATTTAAAGGGAGGTAGATAATTACGCGTGATGATTGCTCCAGCAAAACCGTTACCACCATCGAGACGCACTCCGTTACCACCAGCAGAGCGGTAGACCTCGATCTTTCCAGTATCGGGTGCGAAGCTCTGAGCGGGATCTTCTGTGGTAATTCGGCATTGGAAGGCAAAGCCTCTTGTGGAGATGTGGTCCTGGGTGAGACCGAGCTGCTCAAGCGACGCGCCTGCTGCGATCTGAATCTGCGCGGCCACGATGTCGATGCCGGTCACCTCCTCCGTGATGGTGTGCTCGACCTGGATGCGAGGGTTGATTTCTGCAGTGATGTTAGTAATTCTATTATACGAATATGCTTTCTCTTGCTACTTCCCGATAAAGTAATAACTAAGGTAAAAAAAAAAGTTAGCAGAGATTTTTGTATAGAAGTATAGTATAGGAGATTAGTGGAATAGCGAAGATCCTCAAACACATAAAAGTGTAGTGGATGTGTGGTGGAATAATAATCACTTACCGGTTCTGTTGGTCGACCAGGAACTCGGCGGTTCCGGCGTTCCTGTACTTGACGCTCTGTGCAAGCCTGACAGCATCGGCAAGGATGGCATCACGAGTCTCAACTGGGAGATCCTTTGCCGGGGCAATCTCAACGACCTTCTGGTGACGACGCTGGACACTACAGTCACGCTCGTAGAGATGGACGACGTTGCCCTGGTTGTCACCGAGAAGCTGGACTTCAATGTGCTTGGGCTTGTCGAGGAAGCGCTCGACGAAGACGGTTCCGTTACCGAAAGCCGACTTGGCCTCTGAAGTTGCGCGCTCGAATGAGTCCTTGAGGGTCTCTTGTTCGCGTACTACACGCATACCACGGCCACCGCCACCGAAAGCGGCCTTGATGATGATGGGAAAGCCATATTCATCAGTGAAAGCCTTGACGTCCTCGAACTTCTCGACGGGGCCGGGGGTTCCTGGTACAACTGGGACGTTGCACTTGACGGCGAGTTTTCGTGCCGAGACCTTGTCGCCGAGAGCGTCGATGGTGTCGGGAGAGGGGCCTACAAACTAAAATGAAAAGTAAGCATGAGTCGCACATTGCATGGGGTAAAACAAAAGCCATGCTCGCTGCGATGATCGCCGCCGGGCTTCTTGGTGATCCGCCCCGCCGCCTCATGCATGCTGTGCGGGAGCGATAGGCTCAACAGCGGCCGATAGCATCTGCAACCCCTCCACGCAATTTCGTCATAGCGTAAACAGAGCGGTAATACTCACAATGAGCCCAGCCTTCTCAACATTGCGCGCGAACTCTGCGTTCTCCGATAAGAAGCCGTAGCCCGGATGAATCATGTTCACGTTGTGTTCGACCGCGATCTTGATGATCTCGTCGCCCGCGAGGTAAGCACCGACAGGTGTGTACTGGCCGCGGGCACCAATCTCGTAGGCCTCATCAGCCTTTTGCCTGTGCATGCTGAGGCGGTCCTCATGACTGTAGACGGCCACAGTGTGCAGCGACAGCTCGTGGGCTGTTCGGAAGATACGGATGGGAATTTCTCCTCGGTTGGCGACTGGTAGAGCTGTTAGAGCGTCGAAGACGCGGTAGACGAGCCATTGAGCTCCGACGACTTACCGAGGAGCTTCTTCAGCTGCATGATAGAGCTGCTCGCACGCAGCTTGTGGTGGACCGAGTTCCTGTGGGGGTGGTGCTCGCCATGATCCTCGTCGAAGTCATTCTCGTCAATGGCCGACGAGGCATTCTGGTCAACTGCAAGTGTCGTCATGTCGAATGACGGCTATGTGTGTTGGGCAAGGAAAAGTGTAGAGAGAAAGAGAGAGGAGGAGGAGGAGGAGGAGGAGGAGAGGGGGAGGACTGGAGCCGCAGATGAAGGCAGATACAGCGCCAATTTATTATGGTACCGACTATCGGATATCCAGGGTCTGCTACGTGCTACGACTCACTCGCTCAAAGCTGCAGAGCGCGAGTTTAATCCCAAAACAGATCCACACAGCCAAGCCAGATGGAAACACAGTGCAAAGACCCCGCCGGCCACCTGAAAAGCAGCCAAGCTAGCCATGGATAGCTGCATGCCACGACCTGGCCAGAGCTTCATGGCGCGGGGAGATAATGGAGGGGCACTGACAAGGTTCGCCGATGGAACCGCCCCATGTGCGACACGATTGAAATTGTCACCATGGGCAGAGGCCCTGCCCCACCGCCTACCGGTTTTCTCAGACATGCATAAAACCTTCTTGCTCTATCCCACGCCGACAAGGCGCGTGGGACGGCTAGCCAAGCCACACGCATTTTGTCCGGTGTGATGATAGACGCTCAATGAAACCTTGACCGCTACCCACTTGGACCCCCTCCAGCAAGCCATTCGCAAGCTTGATTCTACCCAGCTCCCATGGCAATGTCTGCCACACGCCGGGGATAGCTCGGCATCGCGGAAAAATGTCGTGCTTATCCAGCGCTTTGCTTCGGTGTAGTTCTCTCTACCGAGCTTCCTCACGACCGCAGAGGGCAAACCGGCTATTTCACTTTGTTCAGAGTATACTTTTCCGGTCTTCTCCTCGCTTGGTATTCGCGTACCTGCATGGTTGCGAGGAGTATTCGGAACATGGATCTGAGCTACTACTGACTGCGCATCATTCTCATGCGGTTCCGCCTCTCACTACTACTGACAAAATCTAACTTCTAGACTGGACTTGGCTGTCAGCGACCCTGAAACCGGTGACGTTAGCTTATGACGGACCGTTTGAGGCACTCAGTGGCTGCATTTGGAAACATTACTCGTAGTAGCCTAACTTGGTAAAGGCCATGCACGCGTACTGCAGGCGGAGCTTCAAACACTCGCTACTTGGCACATCAGCACCCGGATTGCTGGGCTAATTATTCCGTGAGCACATGCAGAGCTGTTGGATGGCATCTTACAGGCTTCCTCTGTGTTTCACTTCGGTAGGTAAATCTTATGTTGAAGAGCCGGTGTATCTTGGTATGCCTTTGGAGTAACTTGGGTGTGTATAACAGCATGACTCGAGCGCTGATTGTGGATCCACCCATCCATGGTACAGGCACTTCGCCTATACACTCCAGAAACCACGTTAGAAAACTAATCCGCTGCTTGCGACAACCTCAAAACATGTAAATACCACCCATAGTTCTAGGGTGAACGCGCAATACAACAGTACACCACGATGTTATCCATAGCATGTATGATATCAATTGCGCTCCAAGCATCTACCCTCTGTAGACTTGGTGTGTGTAATGAACATGATACTAAGTGGTGCTACACCAGGTTTTGAAATATACTCCGAAGTTATGCACTACATTTCATTTTCGAGAACATCGATAAGAATCACAGCGAATACCTCCTGGAGCACATTCCAAAACACGGTAAGGCACTGCTGGGTATCACATCTGAGTCTGTCACCATAATTGCCTTACTTGCTCTCGGAGCTTTTGTGATTAGGACACGCAAAATCGTGTTATTAGCTCGATCATCGGGGATGTGCGCAAGAGACAATTCACCATACTCTAAGTTGGCACATTCGAATAGAAAAGGCATTGAACACCTTCAGGGTACATTTTGGTTTCTGGTACGGTGCGAGATTCCTGCAATGTTTGAGCCTGGTAAGACGACTGTACTGTAAGTCTTCGTTTTTTTCTGGATCCAATGGTCAGGACGCACATGGTATTCAACCATAATCATCCACATCAAACTATACCTTGTATGTGTTCGCAGTCCTCTGAAGTCACATAGCAACGGCCCAACGGCTGCGGATACATTCAGGATACGATTCCAGTTCCAGCACACAACACTATATCGATCACACCACATAAATATCGCAAGCAGGAACACAGGATCTCAGCGCGAATAAAGTGATGAACTAGAGTACAGAAATCTGAAGATGTTCTGTTTGAAGCATCCAGACTAGGAGGCCACCTCAAACGCCTGTAGAGTACATTGCCGCATACTGCTAAAGATGTATGAACCCTCAGTTCGCTTTTGCATGCCCGACCAATCATCAATATGTAATTTCAAGAGGAATCCCAACTACCCCTGTTGGCAGAGCAGGTATCTCGTCTTCAGCTTGGACAGCGTCTAGAAGGCGCGGAAGCTTCCAGTTGGCTGCGGGGCGATGCCGTTGGCCTGTCCGTATGGACCTGGGGAAGGAGCCGAAGTTATCGGACCCTGAGTAAGCATGAGACGCGAGCCCAAGATCGGAGTGTCTTCCTCCCTCTTCTGCTGTGATACTTCGCGGGTCTTGCGCTCTTCGTTGTCCTTCTTGAGCATCTCGATCGCGGCCGTCTGCTGAGAGATAAGGTTGATCATGTATGGCTGGTGAACAGTCAGTGGTCTGTGCAAAAGAAGGAGAAAGAGTATATACATACCATCGTGAAGTCGTGAAGACCGTTGCGCCATGACATCTCGAGGATGACGTCAGGACGGAGAAGGTCGTAGCAAGCGTATAGCATACCAACGTAACATTCGCGGCTGCCAATGTCGACGAACTGGGTTGCGGATTAGTATGATGCATTGAGAAACAGTCAAGTCCAACTTACGTAGCGGAGCAGATCCTCAACAACATCAGCCTTGCCAGACATGGCTGAGGTCTCGATAGCGTCCCTGAAAAGCTTGTCTTGCTTGGAAAGAGTGATAGACTTCTCCCATCGCTTGTTCTTGCGGTAGATGTCAGCAGCGATTTGTCGGAAGAAGACCAGGTCGTGCTTCTCCAGGCGCTGGGCAAGTTCGACAGGATCGTAGTTGTCGTAGTTGTTGACTGAGTCTCGGAGCGTCTTGTAGTCCTCCTCTTCGATCAGGAGATCGTTCAGAGCGTTGTTGACCTCACGCTTGTTCTGCGACTGGACGTTGAGGAGGAAAGGCTTGATCAGAGGAATGTTATCCGACTTGACAAACATGCGGACAACACGGTTGACATCAATTCGGGGAGTCAGCGCCTGTAGAAGATCTGTCAAGAGAGTGGGTTGCTCCTCAAGATAGAAACTCAATGCGCGGTAGTAGATCTCCACGTTGGTAGCCTTGGTGATGGTGTCCTTGAATGCTTGGTGTTCCCAGGCATCTGCGGCGCGTTCCATCATAGCAAGAGCAGCGTTGTCCCACTCATCGTAGTGGACATACAAAAATATCAACTCCGGCCACAAGTGAGCCTCTTCTGTCGCACGGATCATTTTGGGTATGTTGATCCTACCTGAAGCGATTGTTAGTCACGTGATGATGAAGGCTTGGGTATGACTTACTCCAGAAGAGGCGGAGATGCTCCATGACACGCTCGGGATGGTACTTGGCGAGAGCCTCACCAAGTGCAGAAAAAAGACCCATGTGTGCTAGAGTGATACAGTTAGCATCTCGCACATGTTGTAGTTGTCCAGGGTAGTAGTCGTCACAAGATTGTGGTAGACAGTGGGTCTGTAGTTGTCAGAGGGGGTGCACATACCGCGTTCCAGGCCAAGACCAGCCTCGAGCAGGCTAATCAGCTCATCAAAGTAGCCGTTGCGCTCGTACTGCTTGACAAGGTCGGTGAGCTCTTCGGCATGCACGATAAGGTTGAGACCACAAATCTGGGCGAGGCGGAACTCCTTCTTCGCAACGCAAGCTTCGTTGACCTGTTTCCAGACCTTGACGGAGTTTGCCTTTCTAGCACACTCGACGGCAGCCTGGTAATCCTCCAAATGTACAAGGGTGGTTGCTAGCTTCGCCCAGTTGGAGATGCTGGTGAAGAAGATCTTCGCGGCCTCGTGGTAGCCCTCTTCGTAAGCCTTGTCACCTGAAGCTTCAATGTCGGCAACGTTGGTTGCACGGAGGAAGTCCTCAAGCTCAGGTAGTTGATTGGTGCGAGCGAAGCAGAAAGCCAAGGCGGTGTCGATGGGTACCTCACGGAGGGTCTTGCGAGCCATTCTCAAGAACTTGATCAAGTCCTCGTCTTTGCCAGCATGCGTAGCAATCTCAATGACTTCCAGGTAGTTGGATGCATCTCCGGCGCGGATGTAAGACTCAATCGAGTCTGTAACACGAAGACCGTCCAGCTGTGCCTTGGCAACTCGACTCCAGACTTCTGGCGTGTCGACCCTGTCAGCATACTCATATGCCCGATCAATTGAGACAATGTGTTCAATAAGGACATTAGCAGCTTCGACGTGGTTCTCCTGCTTCTTGAAGATCTCAAAGGCCTCGTCATACATGCCAACCTCGATACATTGTTGAGCAATGTCCTCAGGGGTGTATTGGTCGAGCTGTTGGATGTAGTTCATGACTCTGCCTCGATCAGACTTACAGGCGGTGAGCATCAGCAAGTTCTGTAGGGACGGGTTATCGCTGAAAGTAGAAGGCTCCAGGATGATCTTCTCCAGCAAATCGATGAGCTCAGCAGGCATGTCACCAGTGATGAAAGCCTTGACAGCGATAGAGACCTTGTCTGGGTCGGTAGATGAAGGAACAGCGTGCGAAGTGACTTGATCAACGAGTGATCGGCGGTGCACGTTATTCGCACTCAGAACGTAGTCCCACACCTCGGAATCGGCACGTTCCAAAAGGTAACGTGCCTGGGCCTTGAACATGGCGTTCTCATTGGTGATGTTGATCAGCTCGAGATCATTCTGTCCCTTACTGTAGGCGATGAACGCCAGGTTAGGATCACGCTTCTCGCAGTACTTGCCAACAGTGAGGGTGTCATATTGATCGTTCTCCTTCAAAAACTTCTCCGGGTTGTTGTTGGAATCGATGTATATCTTGGCCAAGGCGTTGTAGACAGCTTGCTGCTGGTTGCCGCTCGTCAATGTCTGCTCCAAAAACGGCAGAAGGAGCTTCAATCGGTTTCGCGATTCCACCTCGGCAACCAACTCGTCGATTGGAATTGAGGATGGTGTCACCGAAGCCAGAAGGCCCTTGATGATGCTCTCGTCGCAGTCCACATCGAGAAGACCACCGATGACGGCAGGTGTCCTGGCAGGGTTGACTCTCTGAACGTACACTTCGATAGATTTGAACTGCTGTTTCTTGTAGAGATAGAGTACTAGGTCGTGTACAAAGTTGAAACGGTCGCAAATGATGATGAGTGGAAGTTGTTCCGTGAGGTTGGCTTCTTTCAAAAAGTTCTGTGGAAGTGGAAAGACAAAGTCAGTTTGTGTCTCATATGCATCTTATATAGTCGAAACTTACCTTGGTCTTCTCAGCAGGAATGACAGGTGACTCTCGACAGATGCGCTCAACTTCGTTGAGTTGGCCCATGGTAGTTGCAGCCTCAACATACTTGAAGTGAACATCGGGGTCCTCGCTAACGTTGACAATGGAGCCTAGGAAGAAGTACAGACCCTCTGCGGTACGGTGCTTCTCTAGGAGATCGATGATCTTGGTAGCGCCGAGCAGGTCTGAGTATTTCTGGGCAATACGAATCACGGCCTGCAAGTTTTGTCGGATGTTCGTAGTGAGCATAGCGTCCAAGCACTCAAGCGAGAGCTCTACTGTGAGTTGACCGAAGTAGTTGATCAGCCACTCTTCTGGGAGCTTATCGGTCTGAACGATGATACGCCTGATGGCAGCCGGGTCATCATTGTGTTCCAGAGCGCGGGTGAGCAGACCAGCGTTCTCGCAGAGCTGGGCAATGCGCGCCTTGTCGTAATGGTGAAACATTTCATTGCCGAGAATGGCATCTGCAACCTGGGGAGCGTTGAGTAAGTTCATTTCGAGCAGCTTGGTCTGCATGTGGCCCTCTTCCGGTAAATCATTGGAAAGAACGTCCAGAAGGAAAGCGGTTGCCTGTTGGATCATGCCTTGAGACTGGAAGATGTCAACAACGCGGTCGATGCTGATCAACGGGCCGCCTTCGTTTTTTGCTAGTTGGGAAGCGAACTCAGCACCCTTCTGCAGAGTTGAAAATCTAAAGTTAGTGTATGTCTTAGACGCATCTTGTATAGTCACAACTTACCTCTGGGTTGCTTCGGACTACATGCTGAAGCAAGACGTTGTAATCAGGTGTATAGCCGACACCGCTGCAGTATTGCAAGATCAGGTCATAGTGACCGAGCTCAGCTAGTGCTGCAACAACCTTTTGAGATACGTTCGCCTCCTTGTAGATGGCCAGAGCAAGGTTCAGGTCATGGGGCTTGGCAAGATCACCGAGCTCCTCTGAGCAGTGAAGCTTGCCTTCCTTCTGCCACTTCTCGATGAGGTGCTTACGGCCCTGGGCGAAAACAGGACGAGCTAACTCCAGAGTCTCTTCCCTGTTCAGTCCACCCTTATCCAGTAATTGTCCGAAGTATTGTAGTAGAGTGGTAATCTGGCCAGGCTGGTTGGGTACTTGACGAAGCCTGTTGATTGTGTTCATCGTGCGAAGGAAGCCCCGGGGCGAGTTAGCGGCGACCTTCGCAGCCTCTGCAAAATTGCCTTGGGACATGAGCGTCTCGAACCGTTGTGAGTAAAGCTGATCTGCGCCTGGAAGCCCGCCCTTTGAAGCGAGCTTGTAAGCGATTTCAGCACACGCTGGGTTCTCCATAATGTATGGAATCAGGCTGTCCTCCCGGATAGTTGTATGCAGAACTTGTCCTCGCTTGTTGATGACGACGACACCAGTGCCTTCATCATCACGCGCCGTTGTGAAGACTGTCTCTTCAGATATGCGGTTCAGGAACAGTGCGGTACCTGTCTCGAGGTCGTGGAGGTGGATGAAACCGAACTTGGTAATTACGATTAGAATGCCGTACTTTTGCGCAATATGGATGCCGAGCGGGAAGTCACCGGTACCCTCGGCGGGCCAGTGGATCGGGATGAGACGCTTCGGGAAGGCTGGGTTTGCAGCGTTGTGGTCGACTTCGACAATGTTGATCTTGGCTTCACCAGATGAGGACTTCACAGCGAACGCGAAGATCTTTGTATCGGTAGATGCTCCATCAAGTCGGAGGGTACCGAAGGTAGCAGCGTGACCCTCGAGGGGCTGGCTGACGTTTCTCGCCTTTGAGAAGAGCTGCATGTTTCCACGGATGCCACCGGCGGGGTTCGATGTGATACCAACCAAGCAGGACCAGCTTTCGTCGTCGTTGGTAACATAGTTGATGATCTGGTTGTTCTACACAGCGGGTTAGATGCCATTAGCGACGAATTCGGCCGCTCTGCATACCTCGAGTTGTTCTTGGCGGTCGAAGATCTTACGCGGCGCAACAGCGTTCTTCGAGTCAAGTACGTCCCAGTGGTATACGGCCTTTGTGCTGACGAGCGCAAGGGTGGTCTGGCTGATCCACCTCCAGAACTGGATGTCCTCCTGATGGCTGTAGGTCTGCAGACGCTCCTTGGTCTCAAGATTGAACAGCTGCAGTGTCCGGCCTTGTGCCTTGAGAGCAATGATGGGCTCGGTCAAGTGCATAATGGCGCTCTCAGCGCGAATCGGTCTCCGGATGACATTGTTGGTGTTCTTGAGGTCGATGATGACGGTCTCGGCGGGCGCGTTGGCTTCGCTGTTGACCTGTCGCACGCAAACGTACTTGTCAGACTCGAGTGTCTGGACTTGCAGTCAGCATATCTGTATCTTGTGCATGCAGTTTGACGGGATCACATACGCAGTTTTGCCATGATATCGATGCCGGCTGGACTACGTGTTAGCTTGCTAACCCTTGTTGCCTTGTTCGCGAAATGCCTGGCCTGGGACCAACGTACGAGGATGTTGAGGTTCGTGAGCTGTCAATTGTTAGCTTCAGCCACTATGGAATGCCAAGGTCTAATGCGGTGCATACCAGCGTCGGCTGCGTGACGTGCAATGGCACCTGTCGCTGGGCCATGTTTGCGACAGCCCAGTTCCAAGCTCACCGGGGTGAGAAAGCGCGCAAGAATCGGGTATCGGAAGAAAAGGAAGAAGTAGACCCAGGTGCACAACTCCGGAAGCGCGTGATAGGAAATGAGAGACGGTCGTATAAGGCGGGGTCGGGGTCGTGGAGGTGATGCTGTTCGAGAAAGGAGCTCCTCGTGTTGTTTCCACATACGCTGGACCGCCCTACGATGACATAAGCACCCCGGGCCCGATTAGGCAAAACGCAAGGGCAGCTTTACCCAATGACGTTTGCTGCGGCGTTCAACAACCACTGCTCTCACTCTTCACACCAACTCGTAGATAGTCTAGCGTGTTGAGAAGGATATCACGACGAATTCAGTATCAAGGCTTCTAGTTTAGTGATTGGTTTAGCAGTTCGCGCATCTGTACAACAGCAGTCGCAAGTAAGACGGCTAGGTGAGGTAGACCCGTAGTTCCCCGACGCATCTTCGCGGCATGAGCATTAGACCAGAACATGAATGTTGGACTTTTGTCTATATCAGCCTCTCAGCCTCTCGCACGATACGAGTAAATGACATCAAATCATTGGGAATTCCTTTACAAAATAAGACATTAAATTACACCCCCAAGGCTGTATTTGTGTTTCCCGTACCCCCTGCAGACTGATTTCAAACATAGTCCATTAGTACATCCTTTAACTCAATCATAACGTCGTTCTACGAAGAGAGATGCTCTCTCTTGGTTTTCCGTCGCGAAGCCTACAATCCCACTTCCTGGAACTTTGACTCCCGGTTTGGACTTCCTATCCTTGCTTTCTCCGCATCAGAGCCGAACGCTGGGGGCGGTGCTAGATCTTCGTCAAAATGATCACGGGCTTCCTCAAAGCTCTCTCCAGCAGATGTCACCGTTGCTCCGCTTACAACACGCTCTGCTGGTCTCCCACGTGCCATGATGAATTCGTCTCCATCGCTGGACAAGGATGAGACGTCTGAGTAGCGATCTTCGTCAGCATGACCGACGTGAGGAACATACGTAGGCTCAACAGCGCCCAGGTCCGTTGGTCGTTCGACATCAGCAGATACGCGGCTGTCTATCGACTCACGAGCTGGATGGCTAGCACTCTTCGAAGAATAGGACTGAAATTGGGGTTGCGAGGTCGAGTTTCGGAGAGTCGCGCCACCAATGAAGCCAGGTTCCTTTTCTTTCATATTGCCTTCAGTCTCTGTCGCAGGAGCATGCTTTGAGCGACGCTTCAACTTGCTCAGTAGCGATTTGAACCCTTTCGAGGATCCTTGTGACGTGGGCGAAGTTGGATCAGCTGAATCATGTTCAGCTGTACGTTGGGCATCTGTAGGCGTAGGCTCCTGGTACAGATCCTCATTGTCGCGTGGAGTTTCAGTGTCCACAACCACCGGTTCGGCTATGATGATCTCTTTTGATTTGCGTTGTTCTCCTATAGTCTTGGACTTTTCGGCTTCTTTCGCTTGTTTCGCTGCTAGCTTCTCTTCGGTAGCGCGCGCTTTTGCAGCTCTCTTCTCTTCTTCTATCTTCAAGTTAGTAGTGTGATTAGCGATTCAGTAAGAGTTGTTTACCTCTCCCTTGCTTCTCTTCAGCCTTGATCTCAGCGGCACGCTCCTTCTCAGTACGGATACGGCGCTTCTCCTGCTCGTAATCAAGTCGGCGCTCTTCTTCCTCGGCACGTCGTTTCTCGTCCTCAGCGAGACGCTTTTCGGTCTTTTCGGTGATCTCATCTAATGTAGGCTGAATCCTGGCCTGGGCGATGGCGTCAATTTCGCCTTGATCCATCCATTTGCCATTGCCGATATGCACTCTACCATGGTTCTCCATACGAGCCTCAGAGTTGGCCAAGGCGCGTTGTCTCGCCTTCTCATCCCAATCGTCTACCATCGCAGACGACATCTTGCCCGTCTCATCGTAGATCTTCTTGTCCATGCCCTGCATCTGCGCTTGAACCTTGCGCTGTGCTGCAGCAAGCAGAGACTTGCGATCATCTTCGCGCTTCTTTGCGTCCACATCAGCCAGTTGCTTGTTGAATTGTTCCATCTGCGAGCGGATTCGCCTCGAGCGAAAGTCGTCTTCATCAGAGTCAGAAGCGTCGGCAGGGGTCGTCTCAGAAGCACTATGCGCGCGATTACGTCCACGGCGCATGGAGAGCTTCGATTTGGTTGGCTGATCGTAGCCGTAGTAGCTTCGGTAGGCAGCGTTTTCGTCGTATCCTATCTTTGCTAGTCTTTCCTGAGCGAGCTTTTGTGCAGCTTCCTGGATTCCGATGTAGCGCATAGCTTGCTGCTTGATGTCGGCCTCACCAGTCGCTGGTTGTTGACTATGGGCTGCAGTTGCTCCAGTGCGGGCGATGGACTGGCCCGATGCGCCATCGATGTGTTGCTGTTGCACATCGTAGATCTTCTTAGCCATAGATATGGCAGAGGCTCGAAGCGCATCGTTATGCTTCTTCTCCTCTGTCTCTAGTGCAACAGGCGGAGTGCTGGTGTACATGTCTCGTGATATGCTCTTCGCATGCTGGATGCGTGCTGCTTCCATAGCGCCGTGTCCGCGGCGGTTGAGATCAGCAGGAGTAGCTTGTAGTTTGGCTCGAGTGGACGCACTATGGGCAAGTGTTGCTGCTCCCAAGGCATTCCTGGCGGAGTTCTGCGAGTCTGGATAGAGCGGCGCAACTGGCGGGTTTGACTGAGCGCGCTTGCGTCTTGACGCAGAATGGGCATCGGTGGCCGCAGTGAAGGCATTCTTTCTGCCCTGGTCTGTGTATCCGTAGTCGACCTCCGGGCCGAGTCCCTTCTTGCTCATAGCGATGGTAGCAGCAGAGTGGCCCTCAGCACTGGCTTGGGGTTGCCATAGGTTCAGCTTCACGCCATCTCTATGGGCGAGAAGCGCTGCCTTTGAGCCTGCCGCACTTGCTTCTGGTTGCCATGTAGGGGCCATCTTGTAGCCGTTAGCGAGCAACGCCGCCTTGCCTGCCGCCGAGGATGCTTCGGGTTTCCACCACTCCGGGCTCTTCTTGTTCTGGTTGGCGAGTAGCGCAGCAGCTCCAGCAGAGGACTGTGTGTCGATTCCAACGACAGGGTAGCTGGGGAGGTCTTGCGCCTTTGCGTATTTGAGACTCGTGGCAGCGCCTGCGAATCATGGTTAGGCTATGATGTAACGCTATCATCGCAACATTCCACTCACTCGCCGAGGAGAGCTTGCCGTCGGCTCCGAGCGGGTTGATGGGTTTCGCTACGTTTGCTTTGGCAGGGCTGCCGTGGTTGTGTGAATAGAGCGCCGCTGCAGATGCCTGGTTTTGCAATGCGCTGTTCTTTGACTGGTGCAGATGCGCGGATGGGTCAGGGCAACGCATGTTCGTCTCGGCTGAAGATCGTGGTGGAGCCGCGTCTTCCGTACCCTTCAAGGGTCTGCTGTCAGCGGTGGGGGGCGCGCTCGCGCCAAGGGCTGTCGTCGCCATTGTGCAAGAGCGTGTGGGTACAGTATGTGATTGAGCCGAGCGCTGCTTCACGAGTGTTCACGCAAGGTAAGAGGGGGAAGGCAATTGCCAGCTAGGGACACAGACTGCGGCGCCCTTCATGGCTAAATGACGAGAAGACAACAATGATGTCAGTGGAGATCGCCGTGAGCATGCGTTCCGCGTGGGAAATCTCACACTAGCCTTGCCGCTCTGGGCCTGGTTCTGGCCTGTCCCGGCCATGACCTTGCCTGTCCAGACGACGGACTCACCGAAGTGGTCAAATCATGTACCAAGTGCGCCCGGGAGGGTTCATCCTGTCTGCCAGCACCCTTGCGCACATCTGGAGATCACGGACCTGCGTCGTGCGAACGAAGCACGTCGTTTTGGATACAACGTTGCACAGTGGTATTGTGGAACACGATAGCCAAGCTGCAGTGCCTATACGCCTGCAAAGTCGTCAAATCTTTACGAATGGCGTCCTCCTTGAACTTGATAATCGTAGCAGTCCGATTCCAGATATCGATGAGCTACCAGCGATCATGGCGCGCCTCCATCCTGATTGTTGTCGTGATGCCCGACCACCTCCACTGGTGCGTGTTTGACGTGAGAAGCAAAGCCGGATTAGATGCGGCCTAGTGTCAGCTTAACTACGTCACCGGGTCGGGATCCTCCCACCTGATGCAGGAAACAGCTATGCCATCAATCTTAGCCTCGCAAGCTTAATTGTAGTAAACATGTCTGAATTGCAGACGCCACTCAAAACTATACTGAACTTTCGCGATGTCAGTCAGTTTGTCAACCAAAAGACGGGAACTAGGTATTTCGCTGATGCGCCTCAAAGACAGTCTTTGGCTAATCATACTACAGCCGTTTAAGGAGCCACTTGCTGTTCCGGAGCGCCCGGCCGGGTGCGTATTTTACACATGCATCTTGGCGCGAGGCTTACTATAGAAGATGAGGCCTCTTTCCAAGACAAGCAAAGACTTTTGAAGGAATTTGGCGTGAAGAGCATTATTGACCTGCGAACAAAGTACGTACCTGAGCAACTGGTGGAAGCCGATATCGTATTAACCACTATAGGACTGAGCACATCGAACAGGCGCAAAAGCATGATGCAAGAATTAAAGCATCAGCAGCAGTTCCTCAGACCAACGACGATGTGGCTGAGCCCGTCAAGATACCCGGCATAACCTATCACGAGATCAACTTCAATGGCTCAGCCTTTTCGCGCATGTTGCTCTCGAAGCTTACATGGCTCCAATTCTTCAAGCTCGCAGGACTAATGATAGTCGGCTACCGCAAAGATGCCATCAAGATCTTGGCTCCCCACATGGAAGATATGGGGCTCGTCGGTCTGGCCGAGCAATCCTTGGACGTGTGCACACGCGAAGTTACGCAGGTCTTTGATGTATTAGGAGAAGAGCAGAACTGGCCAGTTCTAATCCACTGTACACAGGGCAAGGACAGGACCGGGCTCATAGTAATGCTGGTCCTATGGCTTGTCGGTGTCGACCAAGAGACTATCGACGAAGACTACCGACTCTCCGAATCAGAACTTGAACTAGAGAAAGAAGGAAGGTTGGAAGAGATGGCATCCATTGGTCTGACGGAGCAGTTTGCGATATGCCCTCCGGGCTTGGTGAATAGTGTGCACACCCATATCCTGGAAAAGTACGGCAGCGTTGAGAAGTACCTGGAGAAAGCCGGTGTCGCCAAGGAGAAGGTGGACTTTGTTAGGGGGAAGCTACTAGTAAACGTGTCTTGAGCCCCGCCCATGCTATGAACAGGGCTTGGCAGAATCTGAAAATTGTTCCTGCCTGTACGGGGTGGAAAGACAGCTTGTTGGTTGAAGACGCGTGTATGCATCATACGCGTATGCGACCGAAGAAGGAGCGAGTCTACATGCTGTGATAACGATAACGAAGACTGTTCCGTAGTCAGCAAATCTGGGGTGAGTTGTAGACATTGGGAATTTATCCACGCTCCATGATGCTTATCAACGGCAGAGTTGTGCTAGCAATGCTGCAACGTATATCACACATATTCATGGGAGTCGCCGTCGGTGTGCTGTTAAATGTTTGGAGCTGCAGGGGGATGCGCAATCGGCGCAACTCGCTTAGATTCACCGCCGTTAAAGCCTCCAGGTCCCAACACGTTTGCTTCCCATCTTGCAAAATTGCTCAGCGGTGCGCAAGATGAGCAGCAATACTTCCGAGGAGAACTTTGAGTGGGTTGAGACGCCGCCGGCGCCCTCGCCCACGACGCCCGCCTTCGACTGCGGCGTCAAGACGACATCGGTAAGTTGTTGCATCTGGACAATCCAACGGGCGACCCCGCCAGCCATTGAGCATCGACACGCAGAGCTAGCACGCTGACATTCGACGTCCAACAGTACCCGGCCATTGCAAATGCTCCTCTGCCTGCAGAAGGCTCGGGTCGCGACTCGTTCAACAACTATGCCCTCATCTCACTGTTGGTTGGCATCCCCGCCTACATCACCTGGAGCTGGGGCATGGGCTTCAAGACATGGGTTTTCCTAGCCCTCGTTCTGTTCCTCCCTATCCTTGGACCCTTCTGGTGGCTCACCTCCGAGTTCGCGCCCCGCAAGAACGAAAAGGCCAAACTTCCCGGCAAGCCCATTGAGCACTACCTCAAGTTCACCAAGCCCGAGGACCGCGACGCATACTACGGCAAGAAGCAGATCCCTATTGAGACGTTCCAGGAGAAGTACTTCGACGGCGAGGTAGAGCTCAATGGCGACATGCTCGAGATTCTCGAATGGCGCCACGACTGGTCCAAGCCCCGCTTCACCCTCGGATTGATCAAGCACTTTCTCTTTGGCATGATCCCGGAAATGATTGTTCACTCCAAGTCTCAGGGTTGGTGCTCCAATCATCCACAAACTACATACATACTGACCCGATCTCAGACGAAGAACAGGTCCGCGACCACTACGACCGCGGCGACGACTTCTACGGCTGGTTCCTCGGCCCCCGCATGGTTTACACCTCCGGTATCATCTCCGACATCAACACTGAGGAGAGCCTCGAACAGCTACAGGACAACAAGATGTCAGTCGTCTGTGAAAAGATTGGCCTGAAGAAGGGCGAGAAGATGCTCGACATTGGTTGCGGGTGGGGTACTCTTACCAAATTCGCCTCGGTCAACTACGGTGCTCACGCTACTGGTGTTACTCTCGGTCGCAACCAGACTGCTTGGGGTAACAACGGCCTCAGGAAGGCTGGCATCGAAGAAGAGCAGTCTAAGATTCTCTGCATGGACTACCGTGACATTCCCCTCCCTCCCGGTGGCTACAACAAGATTACCTGTCTCGAGATGGCTGAGCACGTCGGTGTACGCCACTTGAGCGGCTTCTTCCGTCAGGTATACGATATGCTCGATGACGACGGTGTCTTCTTCCTTCAGATCGCTGGTCTCCGTAAGGCTTGGCAATTCGAGGACTTCACCTGGGGTCTTTTCATGAACAAATACGTCTTCCCTGGTGCCGATGCTTCTACTCCTCTGGGTTTCGTTATCGACACACTAGAGGGTGCTGGTTTTGAGGTCAAGATGGTTGACACTATTGGGGTGCACTATTCTGCCACTCTCTGGAGGTGGTACCGCAACTGGCTCGCCAACAAGGAGAAGGTTGTTGCCAAGTACGGAGTCCGCTGGTTCAAGGTAAGAAGAATATTTGTGCCTTTCTGTTGGTAGATGCTAATCATAGGCCAGATCTGGGAATACTTCCTTGCCTACTCTACGATTGCCTCCCGCCAGGGATCTGCCACTTGCTTCCAAATTACCTGCGTCAAGAACCTCAACGCTGTTCACCGCATTGACGGTATCAACACCCAGTTCAGTCTGTCCGGTGCTCTTGCTGCTAGCAGGGCCAAGCTTTCCAAGGCGCAGTAAACTTCTTGTAGAAATATGTTTCCCGTGTACCACTTGGCATCGAATGTAAGATCGATACAAGGAAAGCATGTAAGATGGTATTCGAAATCTACCCGAGGGTGATATGGGCCCTCCAAGTAAGGAGACAAAGCAGAAAAGTATTTTCTCTAAATGGGAGTCGTTAGTGGCGTTAGCCATTCATCTTTTACAGCCCATAGTGGCTTGTAAGTCATTGAAGATTATGAGAATAACGACTTGTATGAAGAGATGATGTATCCGAGAAAGCATAGAAGAATCTTACGCATCTCACCAACATGTATATGTAACGTGCTCATGAAGCAGATCAAGTGCAACGTGAACTTGATTCTCTACTCAATGGTAGTCAAAAGGAAGACTCTCTATAGCCGCTTTTCCGAACGTGCCAACCATGCTTAAATTTCCATGTTCCCCACTCTGTTCTGCATGCTTTCCACATGATGCCTTTACCTTGACTCATAATCCCCACTATGTACCGTCATCCATAACCGAGCACGTTGAACAAATCAGTGCGCTTCTGAATGTAGATTTTCAACGATAATTACGTTATATTTTCCCTTCTCTCTATCAAATCAGCCAATCAGAGCTCGATACCAATGGTGGTATGGTCTAGTGGTATGACGTCGCGTTGTGGCTGGCGGACAACTTAGTTTGTCCTGATCCAGATCCGCGCCAGCCTGGGTTCGAGTACGTTCCCATACATTGAGTCGGTTTACTGAGACATTGTTACTAACATGTCTATAGTTCCCAGTACCGCCAATTTGCGACACTTCTTTTTTGCCTCTTTCTCGACCTCCGAGAGAGCATGTAGTGGACAGCTATTATCTTTGTTCCGCGATCTATCGGTAGCATGATGAATATGAGGTTTTTATGCCTTTCCTTTGTTGTGCTGTGTATCCATAGGAATAATAATGACCTAAAACGGTACTTTGACATGATAACTTCGACGACGCATGGTGTGGAAGATATGCTTCGTAAAACCTTTTTAATAGAATTCTTCCTATTAGCTACTACAAGGCCTGATAGATATGTATGTACACATGATACGCTTATTTGGATTCTCAGAAGCCTGTATTGCCATCAAGTCTATCATGCTCTTCTATTCTAAGCTGTTGCAAATAGCAGAGTAGACAAGTGGAAGATCGGACATCTCTACATCTGCTCACTTCCTGCCTTGTATTGGGTGGGTCATCTGTCAGTAACAGTTAATAAGCGTCAAGGCGCTTTATCTCAGTTATAAGTCCTGCTTCTGTGTAGGTATAAATCGAGGAATATTGTGTTATTCTTTTTCGGCAGTATTCGTGGAAGGAGCTATCCCCCAATTACAAAAAAAGCAGCGCTGGACGTTGAACATATGCTCAACTACGTCGCAGTCGATAACGACACGATGCCCTAGAATGTAAAAGGCTTTCTACTGACGTAGAGCTTTGGATGGATTTTTTATCTATATGACTATCTGGTGAGAGGTAGTGTCGTAGTCTAGAGAGATGTTTAGTATTTAGTTCCTTCCTTGATTGAAGTCATATGGGAAAGGCAGCACCCATCAAAGTAATGATATCATAATCCAGAGATGCTCAACATGGGACCATCAGCTTTCATTTTTACCGGACGCCCTAGACCGTCCCCATAACCTATCCAAGAGTCCGGCACACCGTATTTTTGCGATGATATCTAACAAGATCCCCCAGTGATTCATAGTTTTCAGCCAAGAGGCATTATCACCTCTTCCAACCACTCTCCTCCAGCACAGCCAACCTCCTCCCTATACTCCCAAAGCAAACGCAACTACAAAACAGGACACTGCCAACCCACGTAACGACAGCTAGATTCTCGTAGCTGACCATGCCAGCGAACAGCTCCGGTGCAACGACTGGTGTCGGGCTTTCTTTCGTGAGTGTATGACTGTCTATAGATGGGACTTGTGTAGCGTTTGTGGTGGCTGGTAGAGACGGCGAGGGAAGAACATCTGGATTGGAAAGAAATATGAAGGAAGTGAGAATCGACGTGACGGTGAGTGAGACGGAGAGGCCGGGTTTCGAGCGATCGAGTATGTACCAAAGGGCGGGGTTTACGAGGGCGAGAGTCAGGGTCAGTTGGAGGGTTGATTGCCAGGGGAGACGGCGCTGCGAAAAACAGTATTAGTTGACGTCGATGTATAACCAAGTTTAGAGTACAAGTAGAACGGTGAGGACTTACGATGGCAAATGCGATCCCCACAAAGGCTGCCACACTCCTCACTACATCGTTGATCTGCTCACTGATGGGTGAATCGTGTGCGTCCGCCTCTTTGCCTTCCCTCTGGCTCTCTTTCCGCTGAGCATCCCATACGAGATCAACGTAAGGTAGCAGACTTCCTAGAGCAACCCCAAACAGCCCCCAAGACGCGAGGTATGCCTGACTCTTGCGATCAACACCTTCAATATGTACAGCTGCCAGTTGCCTCGACTCGTGGAGGTAGGAGACAATGACTCCGTAGATGACACCAAAGACGTACAATGCTACAAGCTTTCCGATGATGACAGAGTACTTCCACACGCCGTGGCGCGGCTGTTTGATTGAGCGATTCCTCTGTCTCCCTTCAGCTCTGCCCATGTTTGACCCTTTTCGGGCCTGGTTTTTCAAGCTCAATCCGCCATCAGGACTCCCCATGCCGGTCTCCCGGGATTGAAAGCCCATAGCCGTGTGCGCGGGTGTTTCGGCACCCGTTCCCCAGGGCGTTTCCGCCGTGCTCAGCTCCCCAGCTGTGTTCGCACCCGTCTCATCGTATATTCCGGATAGCGTGCTGCTCGTCATGTTCAAGTAACTCTTGTTCCGAGGCGGTGGTCCCCTCTCTCTTTCCTGATCGTCCGAGTCGTCATCGCGAGAGTTGAATGTGCCCAGCAAGCGGGCGTTCAGCTGAGCGAGGAAGTCGGACGATCTCCGGTTCTCGGTCGCGCTCGGAGGCGTAGATTGCGAAAAGGCGTGGGTGGGCGAGTCGGCCGTGTCGTAGTTGGATTCGAAGTTGCGACGCGGGATGGGGCGGTAGATGTGCAGCGGAGGTGGTGCAGCATTCACTTTCGAAGCGTCTTCAGCCATAGCCGCGCTCCAGTTCCGACGCGGGCAGGGTTCCGCAAACTTTGTTGTGGCGTGTACAACAGCAACGTAGGCTTCCAATTACAATAAGAGATGGGAGTAATATGAAAAGCGAGCGTCACGAAGTGGAAAGAGACAAGCTGTCGTTTGCAGCACAAGCAGAGTCGCGTATTCGTATAGTTGTTGCGTTGTTTGGAACGGAACGTACGTTGAACTCTAACCCCGAGTCAGTGCACGTGAACTTTTGAGCGTGTGCTCGGCCTTATACAGGCATATTTACTGGAGCCTCGCAAACCTACCTCGTATAGGCAATCAAATTAATATCGTGTGCGGAGAAACAGTACAAACGTGCAGTGAGGGGACTATGGGGCACATGTAGGCTAGCACGTTGATCTGACGTTGTTAGACCATGCTCTTGCTTGTGTCACTGAATGGCTTTCATGTGAAGATCGGCCTACTTTCCGCTTGTGGATCCGCTGTCATCTGCATTCTCAACAATTCAGTGGATCGTACATGTTTCATTACATGCGGCTACCCTGAGCTGGAAAACGTACTGATACACAAGACGCTCGCTCTCTAGTGACGCTAGACCTGTGCTGTTGTGGCTTTCGGATGCTGTCTAAAACACAGCTGCGAGAAAACCCACTTTTGATGCCCTTCTCCAAGCGCAACCGACTCCGGCAGGAAATGCTCAGGAACCAAATGCACATGTTTTGCCATCATATGCCCCACATCTACGTCGTCCCGTCGTAAAGTTTGTCGTTCCACTCCTTGTGAGCTACCCCACTACTCTCTATCTCCGCTCAGTCGACGATAGGCTGGAGGATGTTACCGCTAAAAGATATGTAAGCTCGTGGACGCAACTAGATATGCCGTGGAACTTACGCTACAATATTGGCCCAACCGATAAGACGCCAGTGCTTCTCAATACGTCGAGACAGCGCGACCTTTTCACCGATCTCTGTGCATGCGGGCGAGGTGAGCGATAGACGAGCAGCGTCAGCCTTGACAGCCACAACCTTGGCACCGGTAGCAGTTGATCCGATGTTGACCATCTTCGCGATTGTTAGCCGTGTTCTAAACACACACAACATCAAGACTTACCAAAACTTCGTTCTTTGCAAGCTTGGCTACCTTGGCCTGCTTGCCGTCTGCCGTCTTGACACCGAGCAATCTTCGGAGAAGGAAGTAGTTGACCTCGAGCTCAGTGTAGATGTTAGGGAGATGTCCACGAAGACCAAGGACGAAACCGACGAGACGATCCGCACGGCACAGAGTCGGGTCAACACGTGTACCGACACCTAGCATGTGTTAATTGAGGAATCAGTGATGCTGGGACGAAGATTACGTACCAATCAGTCCTCCCGGAACGGCAAACTTCAAATCATTGTGCTCAGCGAATAGAGACACCACTCTTGAGAAGATGGGCTTGCACTGGATTTTTCCAGCGCTGTCTTTTGAGACAATACCGGGCCTGATTTCAATCTCGTCTCCCAGCTTTAGTACACCAGTCAGGATACTGCCACCAGCAACACCACCCTTCAGCTCATCAATTTCGGCACCAGGCTTGTTGACATCGAAGGATCGAATGACGATCATGTGTGGCTTCGCGGAGAAGTCTCGGACTGGGACGGGGATCTTGCTGATGAGGTGCTCGTTGATAGCATCAATGTTGAACTTGAGCTGGGCGGAGATGGGGATGATGGGAGAGCCGTCGGCAACAGTTCCTCGGATGAACTTCAGGATAGACTCGTAATGCGACGCAGCGCTGTCTTCCCGCATCAGATCGACCTTGTTTTGGAGAATGATGATGTGATTCAGCTTCATGATCTCGATAGCAGCAAGATGCTCACTTGTCTGCGGTTGCGGGCAAGATTCGTTTCCAGCGATCAAAAGCAGTGCAGCGTCCATGACGGCAGCGCCTGACAACATAGTGCTCATGAGAATGTCGTGACCAGGGCAGTCGACGAAAGAGACGTGGCGCTTCAGTCTGTATTTTCCCTCACATCCCTCACGCTCGCAAGCTGGGTCGACCTCCTTGTCGCTCTTGTATGACCGGTAGCATGTTGGGCGCGGGCACTCTGGGTTGTCGCACTGGTAGATCTTCGCGTTGGCGTAACCGAGCTTGATGGTAATATTCCTCTCCAGTTCGTTCTTGAAGCGGACGGTCTGCACACCGGAGATGGCTTTGACCACAGTACTCTTTCCGTGAGCGACGTGACCAATGGTTCCGATGTTGATGGTAGCCTGGCGGGAAATGATCTCAGGCGACAGCGGGTTCAGCGTAGTGAGGTCAAGTGTGCTTGGGTCTGGTTGTTCGCTTGTGCGCGTTAGCTACATGGCGCAGAGCCTCGTGTGTTCAACACCTACGGAAGCTCTGGGCGCACCACGGGCGCCACCGGTTCCCGGCCCTTCTTCATCGCGGACTTTGGCTTCGTCTCCTCAATCTCTTCCTGCTCAGACACGCTCTCGTCATCGCGGTGGTCGTGGTCGGACTCGGACTCCATGCTGGGCAACTTGTCCGGAGGATTGGGAATTCGGAAGGGAGTTGGGTGACGAGTGTCGGTGGCCGAGAGATTGGATTCGTTTGTCGTAGTGCTGCGTTTGTGGAGACTGGCGGCAGGCAACTTTCGAGTTCAAATCCCACACAAAGTGACTCAAACCCAGATTCGGACCAGCCCACTGGTGGCGGGGCTGCGCACGGCGTCAAAGCGCCCCCGGCCAAAGGTTCCGCCGGTCTCTTGAAGAAAATCTCTCTCGCCGCCGTCCCTGCCTTTCCTCTTCATTGAACAACGCAAAAAATTGCACACTCACGAAAAGCATTTTCTTTGGAGAGACCCGTCGTCTACGGACGGTGCGAGGTTTCCATGAGAACGAAAACCGTCTGTGAAGTGGAGAGGAATACTTTGGCTGATCTTGGGTGCGGTTTCTCCCTGCTTTTGCAGTGGGAGAGAGCGCAATGATTGGTCGTACATTACTTGTTTACGTGATGTTTCTGATGTGCTGCGAGGCGTACTCGACGTATGCTAAGAAGATGAGTCGGGGACGTTGGCCTTGGTTGCTACTTGGGTCGCGTTTCTGGGTTGCTACAGTGCACAACAGTGCTTGGACAGTAGAATTTCTCATGACTGCCTACACGGCATCGTCAAAGCGTGAACAGCTGGCTATGTTCAGGCTTTCAGCGGTACGTATAGGCAACGTCTCAGGAGCCTAACAACCATGTAGACTCAAATTATCGATGCTGCAAAGATTGCGTGCGGTACTCCCCGTTGTAGTAGGCTAAAGAAGAATGTTGCTCGGAATTGTTCGGTTCTTTGGAAGGTGTGCTCCAACCAGTGGAACTAGAGGTGGAGTTTTTCTTCCTTCAATGGGGACATGTCTCTTAGGCTGACACCCTGCAAAGTAATATGCGAAGGATGCGAAACTTGAATCTGCAACCATCTGCAACAAGCCCGACACCAGTATCTTATCGGGACATTTATGTACTTTTGGATGTACCTGTACCTTGCATCCTTGGCGTCGTGAGCGCCCTGAATCCCACCTACACTTCTCGTCCAGCTTGCTACTGCATGGGTAAGAGCACGATGTGAATCGCGTCGTCTTTCCAGCCCTACGTTTCCAAGCAAAACCTTCCATGTTGTGATGGACCTTTCGTGGATGTGGATGGGTTAGACGGATTACGTAGGTAGAGCAAACCTCTATTTAGGACTAGCCTCGTTTGCTACGTGGACCCTGTCTTCTTCCTTATACCTCACACTACATGCCATTGAAGGATGGCAATGGAACAATGATGCACATGGAACGATCTTGGGTCAGTTGCATCTACAGATCTGCGTACCCCTGGATATGTAAAACACGGCTATCCTTGGAAGGAAGTTTAGCACGGCCCGCTAGTACTGGTACAGGCTACGGGCTGGGGAAGCGGGATGCTATCATGGCATAGCCATCAAGAAGCACGGATAGATAAACAGGCGGCGACAGAGCATGCGGATCGTCGAACCGAGCATATCGACGTGTGTCTGCTGGCTGCAGAGGCCAGACCATCGCCGCGTGCCGCCCCAGCGAGTGCGGCGCCGGTATCCCGCTTCCTAGCTGCATGTTGACGACGGAGTTTAGATGGACCGGGTGGGCTCCAGTTGTTGATCTGACACAGACAGTTCAGAACCTCTCACAAGCGTGCCGTATCGGGAACCAGTCCGCTTGCTTTTCAGGCTGAAACATATCAAGTCGTCGACTTGGGGCATCACTGGCCTCGACACCGTCATTGGCCCAGACGCCTTGCCATCGAGAGCAGCCGAGTGTGAGTTGGCAACCCTTGTTGGTCGAGATTGGACCACCTCTTGCTACGACGCTGGCGCTGCCTTGCTTTTGCGCCCTCGCGCCCGCCGACTATGGGATATGGATTCTGATCAAGCGCATGAATATGCATTCGACCCCGGCCTCTCTGTTTCACACTGGCTGCAGTCGACTGAGCTCGACCATGCCGACCAAGAGCTGGGAACCTCGCCCGAGCACTACTACTCCGCCTACACTACGAACGAGCACACAGCACCTCCCTCACCGCAACGCGGCATCGACATGCCCGCAGCGCGGCCGCGGCAGCCCATGACGAACGGCGCGCGCACAACTCCCAAAGTGACCCCGAGGTCTGCCTCTGGCCCTGCATCGCCGCCCACAGCCACTCGCTCTCCGCCCCAGGTCTCCAACAAAGTCCGCGCCCTGGCAGAGCGCTTCGAGCAGTCACCCGGCGGCAGCTCGACGGCCTCTTCGCCTGCAGTGCGCTCGAGATCCAGGACTCCGAGCCGCCCTGGGACACACGACCCGGCCGCCCGACGTGCGAATGCCTCCATTTCGTCGACTGCATCGGCTGCACGCCCGAGCAAAGAAGCCTCGTACGGCCCGCACAAGTTCAACAACCTGAAGCCGCGAGACCGCCCACAGCCCGCCCCGGCAACTGCCCGAAATGCGCGCAGGACAAACGGCAGCCGGAGCAGCATCGACCAGCATGTCTCGTCCACGTCCACGCCCAAGAAGGTGACCTCGCCGAATCGGGCGTCAGCACCAAGCGGCAGGCAGTTGTTCGGCGAAGTGCTGACTGGACAGGATGCATTGTCGCCAGGGTTTGGCATACCCGTTTACGACAACACGCACAGCGACGCTGCACAACCCTCGACCTCGTTCACCGGCTCGCACCATGCACGGTCCGCGAGCACTGCGACACCAGCCTTTGCCGACGACGCGCAACCCGCACCACCACAGCCACAGGTACATGCGCAAGAACAAACTATTGCACGGTCGCCCCAACGGCACACGCCACGTTCGAGGATCCCAGTCGCGACACGGCGTTTGAGCGCTGGCTCAGACTCCAACTCGTCGACACGGTCCGTCAAATACACGCCAACCCGCGCAATGAACCACAG
The DNA here is from genome assembly GCA_019702505.1 of Alternaria panax. Classification (NCBI taxonomy): domain Eukaryota; kingdom Fungi; phylum Ascomycota; class Dothideomycetes; order Pleosporales; family Pleosporaceae; genus Alternaria; species Alternaria panax. The sequence continues at coordinate 4,423,632 of JAANER010000001.1, read as the reverse complement.
CAACCGCGCCTCGCCGACGAGAATGGACAGGGTTCTGGCTGCCGCCGCCGCCACTCCAGTCTCCTCCCGAGGCACAGACCAGTCAACGCTCCCCGCATTAGCTTACCGTGGTTATCGCGAGAGAGGGAAGTCGCCATTAGGAGCGAGAAGTGGACCAAGTGTGTCGGCCGTCGTCAACGCCCCGCCTCCACCAACGTCGCCTCGCCTGCGCAACTCGAGAGAAAGACAGCCGCTTCAGCCTTCACCCGCATCCCGCTCGACAAGCACCGGCCCCCATGGTGAGCAGGAATACTTCCCACTTGCAAGCAGCTTCGATCCGCCACAAGAGCAATCTGCGGGGCTACCTGACGTTACTGGAACTGAGCAACCTCATGATATCCGTGCGCAGTCGCAGCACGTTTCGCGGGATGAGCACTCGTCGCCTCCGTTAGAGCAACAACATCTGAGCCTCCAGACGTATAGCTTGCCCGTACCAGTGCTCGAGCAACCAGCATCAGCCGTGACCGAATTCGACGAATCACCTGTACTGGGGCTACCAGGAAGCTTTGTTCTTACGCCGCCGGCTGCCCATCAGGAGCCGGAGCACCAGCTCTTGCAGCCACGCGTTTTCCACCCTCCGCCCCAGAGGCCTGCTCCTCAATCTCCTGAGATGGAGAAGTCGGAGCTAGGCGTTAGAGAGTCAATACCAATCATGCTCAGCGAGGAGCCGCCATCAGAACCATGGGAGCCCGACTCGGAGAGCTTCAGCGCCGGCCTTCAGGCTTTGTCATATGGGTACAAGTTCGACCAAGCACATGATGCTGGAGACATGCCATCCATGTCTCGACACGATACGAAAGGGTCGTTGGGAGATTCGCTTCCTAAGCGGGACACCTTGTTTCCGGATGACTCCGCCAGCGTTGCGCCCTACCGAACACTTGGATCGCTGACGTTGAACAATGAAACCTACAGCGTTGTGAACTCAGTTTTGAACATGTACCATCAATCACCAGTCATTTCCCCGGAGTTGGCATCGGTATCGAGAGAAAGGGTGCAGCAGGTCTCGCCCGTCATTGCACAGCACAAAGATTGGGCATCGAAGGAGTCTACAGAGTCATATCTCGCTCGGTTGCTGAGTGACGCCAATAGCTCAAAACACGACAAGGAGAGGCGCGAGCCCGAGAGAGTAGCATCTCCATCACGCCCAGATTCGTACACACCACAGCTACAGCAAGGTACACCAGAATCCCACGTCGGTGGGACAGCGATCATTTATCCTTCATCGTCGCGACGCTATTCAAGGGAATCGGCAGGCTCTACCACCACGACCATCCAGGAAGATGTCTCTCATTCAGGCAGCTCTTCAGGCGACCCTTCTCACAATGCATTATCACGAACCTCAACGGATGAGCACAAGTCAGTTGCATCCAACCGCATTGAACTTCCACAACTTGCATGGACCAATGGCGGACTTGGACTTGACTTACAACACAGTATGCCGCATTCACTTCCAGCACCTCCCCGTCCTAACTACTCGCCGCCGCCTCCCCCTGTGAACCCATCCATCGATCAGCAACTCTCTTCTCGGCCTAATCAGTACAACTCTGCACCACCACAACAACAGTTTTCACGACCCATGCTCAACAACGACAAATTCGAAATGCATCCTGCCCGGTCACGTACTCCGGTCCTTCACGTTCACGAACAAAGTCTTGAGGACCGATACGGTACTCCACAACCTATCGAATCTACCGTTGATGTGCCATGTGAAGCTGAACAAGGCGAGAACGGTCAGCCTGACCCTGCTAGACAAGCTCTGATAAAGCGATATCGCACTTTGCAAGAGCTGCTTCATACCGAGCATCAGTTCTGCATAGACATGATGATTGCGCACAACATCTTTGAGGCCACCGCATCAAATCTGATGAGTGAGAAGGAAAAAAGATTATTGTTCAGCAATTGCAAAGAACTAGAAAAATTCTCTCTGTCGCTATTTCGTGCTTTCAAAAAGGCCGCAAAGCCTGTTGTCAACTACGAGATATCTCCCCCAACTGGTCCCTGGAACCGTGATTCCTCCGATGGCAAGTCTTATGATTCCGGGGAATCACCGATGCATGCTCAGCGGCCATCTGGGGACTCCCCGGATCAGTTCGAGAACTGCACTCTGGAGAATGATCGATTGACCACGATTGGCCAAGTTTTCCTAGACAACAAGGAAAAAATGGAACGACTCTACACGACATATTTTCTTAATCAGGATAATGCCAGTGCTTATATCAAGAAGAACCACGGCAACGAGACCCTATCTGGATGGGTCACTGCTTGCTTTGAGCAAGTAGAGAATATGACTCAAGCCTGGGACTTGGATTCTTTGCTGTTGAAGCCGTGTCAGCGCCTGTTGAAGTACCCGCTGATTCTTCAGTCCTTGCAAGAGATTACAGAACCCGACCATCCCGACTTACCGAAGATCAAAGAAGCTTATGAGGAACTAAGAGCAATGAGTCAGCGTATCAATCAGGCCAAGGCACGTTCCGATACCTTCCGCGCCGCCGCTTCTGAAGGCAAGAAGGAGAAGAAAAGCGGTCTGGGCAAGACTTTTGTCAAGGCCTTCATTCCCAAGGTTGATAAAAGCAAGGCATACGACGAGGCCGACAAGACCTTCAAAGACCAGGACTACAAGTCCAAAGAGCAAAAGTTTGGAGGGCACTTCTTCCAACTCCAGATTGTTATCCGTGATTTCGAACAGTACCTTGATTCAATTACGGAACATTATCTTCAGCTCAATATCGTGTTTTTGGGCTTCATCACTGTCTGCGAGGTGGCGCCATCTGTGTCTCCGGAAATCGAGAGCACGTGGCGAAAATGGGCCATGGCCCATTTCGAGCTGCAGAATAAGGCATTAGAAGAGCACGTAAGTATCAGGCAATCGTACCGTCGATATTCAGCTAACCGTGTTACAGAAAGCTGCCGTTCGGAGCCGCGTTCTGAAGCCTGTTGGCGACCTTTGGGAGATGTGGGTCTCTTACCAGAAAACCATTGAGCAACGCAAGAAATATCTGTTATATTACGTCAAGCACAAGCAAGCACTCGACCGCGGAGAAAAAATTGATCCCGACGTAGAGGAGTCGTCCAAAAAGTTCAGTACAATAAACGACACTCTCAAGCATGAGCTACCTCTTCTTTACGAAAGAACAAAGGGGCTCATGCGCACGCTCATGACTTTGTTCATGTGTTTGCAAAAGGACTGGTACAAGACTTGCTCGAAGAAGATCCTTCCACTACTCGAAAGCGAGCCGCAGCACACAACCTCCCTGCGTTACGACCTCGAATCGTACGTCGAGCGCTTCCACTCAGACTACAAACCGTTGCAGGATCATGCGAACAGATTGGGCATCATCAACAGAAATCTGCTCGTTGACATTTCCAATATGACGTCTCCTGTTCCAACGCTCTCTTCTGACGGTGGTGCCTCGTCACGCAACTCGTCGTCGCGTCGTACTGAGTCCATCGGGAGCGAGGCATCAATGCTCGACTCCAAGACCCGCAACAGTGGTGGTTATACACCTCGATCGCATCCACGGAGTCTCGACAACGCACCACGCTCTTCCCCTGCAGGACCAGCGTATCCCTCTCTCTACCCACCCAACGCATCAGGTCGGGCAGGCCCCGGACCTACCTCGCTACGGGAAGCCCGTGCGCTCAGCCCTACATCTGACAATAGTGACGCCACTATAGTTCGCAAAGAGCGGCGCAATACTGGTCCTTCTCGCAACAATCACAATTACATGGGTCTCGACGGCGCGGTAGACATCGAACACTCTCCGCTAAGTGTCAACGCATTCGATTTCCCACCTCAACTCGGTCCATCCTTTCTCTCACCCTCGCAACCGTCTATTCACACGTTCTCCGCGCCCACCTCCCAGCCAGCATCATTACCGGGTTCTACTCGTGCATCTGGTGTCTTCAATTCGGCACTACCAATGTCTGATTCTCCTGCTCCCGGTAGCGTCGAAGACCTCCCTACTACACCTGCGGATACCGATGAGCCAGAGGTGCTCTTCTTAGCAGCTAGTCTCTTCGAGTTTAACATTGCGCACGACCGCCGTGAAGGCGGAATACCATACCTGGTGTATGTACCAGGCGAGATTTTCGATGTCATTGGTATGAAGGGCGAGCTATGGCTTGCGCGGAATCAAGACGACCAAACGAAGACCGTAGGATGGATTTGGGAGAAGCACTTTGCGCGCATTTTGCCCGAAGATGCATAGTTTGGCTTCCAGCAGTTGATTTACCACGAGGATCAGAATTTGCTCAGCTCAGGTTTTGTTGGGGGCGTTTTCGGCGAATATGTCACCAACCCAGTGGCGTTGCGTGTGTGCGTTCCTTATCCGTTCTAGGTTCTTTTCTTATGTGATTCCCCCACCCCTCCTTGCCATTCGAATTTCGACCGAACTCACTTTTATCTTGTCCTTGTCCGAGTACGCAAAATCTACGACCGCAACTGCTTAGGGCTAGAAGCATTGCTCGCATCCAACATTTTGAGACCTACTTTCCTTGTATGTATTTACGAGAGAGATGATGTTCACCACTTTTTAAGGGATTTTGTTCAATCTAGCATGATTGATGTGAGGCTTAGTTGTATTTGGCAATGTGCTTTTTCTCGTTTCTTGTTTGGACAAGGGTAGTTCGTCGCATTAGTGTATGAATATGAATATTGAGAGGAATGCGAATAGAGTATCGCTCTGTATTGCTGCTACTATTTGCCGTTGACAGCAGGTATCTTCTAGTGATGTGTGTATTGGACGGACTAGCAGAAGGGGTAGCAAGAACTCTTGTCGTACTAGGCTTACAGCAAAAGCTGCCCTAAATGTATTTACAGTGTCTTCCTGCAATAAGCTAAGCAAAAAGACAACAATATATACTTCTACTGAGAGTATGATGTGCGACTTATCAAGAAAAGGCCTCTTTGTACGCAGCAGGCGAAACGAAACCTTTACTCCCTTGGTGGTGAGCATAGATCTCACCATAGCTGCCAGATCCTACTCCTCCATTTCCGATCCACTTCCAGAGTCGTCTTCGCTACCTGATATCTCGTCATCGTCGTCCTCGTCATCCTCTTCTCCCTCAAGACCGTATGAGTCTTGGAAGTCGGTGAGTTGCTTGATTTCAATCTTGAAGCCTGCGTCTTCAAAATCTTTCTTGAGGCCCTATTTAGAATAGTAAGCATCGGGCCAAAACAAGGACCAGAAGGGTAAGCTCGGAACAACTTACGTCAGTCATGATACCGCCACACGTTACAACTAGATCCGTCTTCTCGGGCACAAACACGCCAGCTACAACCTCATTCAAGATCTTCTTAACGTCTTCTTCGGTCACCTTGCGCACCTCCCGAAGCGCCCAGTCCTGCCAATCCTTGCCAACACCACGCGTAACAAGGTCAACAAAGGAGCTCCTAGCAGCATCGACCACAGTAGCGCGCTCATCGACAAAGTCGCGCACTATACTAGAAATAGCACCTTCAAGAGCCAGCTTCTCAAACCTCTGGGTACCGTTGCCGTACTCCTTGATGACCGTCTTGGCTTTATTGTACGCGGCAAACACGTTGGGGGATTTGGAGATGCGGAACTTGAGCAGGCCTGTTTCGGGATCGCGGAAAAAGTTGCTGCCGTATGCGAGACCTGTGCCGCGGATAGACTGCCACATAGGGCCCTCGACGGCGTCGAGGTAGGCCAGTGCAACCATTAGTGGCGGAAGTTGGGCGTTTGTGTATCCCTTTGGTCCCTTGGATGTAAGGACTGCGAAGGAGGAATCGATGGGCATAGGGATTATGTAGTGTGTGCCACCTGGGTTGCGGCCGATATCCGATAGGAGCGTATTACGATCATCGATTGGGTTGACAGTTGGCTGTGGGCCAGGCTTGAAGGCGTCAGTGAGATGTTTAAAGGTGGATACTGGATTTGGCAAAGTCTCGAGGTTAGCGGTAACGAGGATGCGCATGTTGGAGAATGTCAGTAGGTGCTTGCGCAGGGCTTCAAGCTTGTCGAGAACCTGCTGAGGCTCCGTCTTGAGTAGTTTCAGGATGCGCTTAAGGTAGAGGCCTTTGACTAGCGTTCCAGTCGCGCGAACGGCGGATGCAGCATCGTAGTGAATCATACGATCGACTGCGAAGCTCATCGAGTTACCGTCGCGCTTCTCTTCGGGTACGTCGGCAAGCATCTTCTTGACCGCAGAGATGACGCGCTCAGTATCGAACACTGAGTCAACGAGCATCGACCTGAGCCATACAACGACCGTCTCGAACTTGTCAGCCTCAGCAATGAAGGGAATGTAAATCATCTCGGAGCTTCCGATATCGGTACCTCGGTCCATGGAGTATTCAATCGTATCCTGCTCAAGCTTGGTGATGACCTCTTCAAACTCGATACGCTTTCCATCCTTTACGATAGGAGTAGCGAAGAAGTTGGTGAGATATACGCCGAGCAGAGGTTTGAGTTCCGTGGGTAGCGAGGCGGTTCCAAGTGCTAAGCCGAAGTGCACGAAAGAGGTTGGGATGTGTTCGAAATGGATGAATAGTGGAAGACCGTTCTCATCCTTGTCAACAATTTTCTGGATATCGTTCTCTGAGGTACCTAGTTTCTTTGCTAGTCCAGAGCGCGCTGTGGTGGTCTCATAAAAGTGGATAGACTCGGTGCTTGGAACCTGGACACCTGCGATGATCTCTTCTGGGATGGGCTTGTCGTTCTCTTCTTGGGCTGCCTTCAACTTCTGTGCCAAGTTCTTCAGTCCCTCTTCGCCCAACTTTTCCTGTTGTGCTTTGACGCGTGCAACCTCGTCTGCTTTGATCTTATCTGACAAGGCCTTAGAGGGTTTACCGAGAATGGAAACGTGGTGGGCATCCACCATCCACTTGTTCAAGTACGCTCTCCATTCCTCCTCGCTCCAATTATCTAAGATATCGAACACGTCAAGAGTGGCCATAGCATCTTTAAGATGAGTTCCATTCCGGTCACCGAAGACGTGATCTTTGATGATCGGATCTTTGTACTCGTCCATACCAATTTCAGACATGTATCGAGTTTGACGCTTGAAACGATGGAGACAGTCTTTGAGATAGCTCATATCAAGCGGCTTGGAAGCGTGTTCTTTGAGGACTTCGAAGAAACGTTTCTCGGCATCTGCCAGCTTATCTGTCTCTACAGATGACAGGGTCCACCAAATGATCATGTCGGTATGTCCTTTGCACCAAAAGTAGACCATACTTGCAAGATGCTCCTTCTCGACGAGCGTGTTGACCAGGACTGAAACAGATGAACCAGCAAGGTAGTTGAGCAGTGTGTTGATAGCAGTCTCTCCGAGATCGTCGATGGTCTTGGGTCCTAGGAAGGCGATCTGGACCTCACCTGTTGATTCGTCCTCTTCTGGGAACTCGACCGTGTCAATGATTGTCTTACTCAGCGGTGGAGTCTGCTTTGATTCGACCCACGGACGCTTGAAGGGCGCGTCGTAAGCCGGCACGTGATCAACGATCTGATCCTCGAATTTGTCTAGTACCTCGAGGAGGTTTGGATGATCCACCTCTCCGATCAGCACAAGTCGTATGTTCTTAGGTTGGTACATGTCTCGATGGAATTGGCGGATACGCTCTGCGGTAGAAACTCGTAGGTTCTCCATCAGACCGCCTGTCTCCATACGGAAACCGTCGCCTTCTGGGTAGAGAAGACGGCGCATCTGGAGATCCATCAGATCGCCCTGCAAGTTTTGACGTCCTTGCATTTCAGAGTAGACGACACTTGGAATATTAGCAAACAACGTATAAGCGTTGACAAGTACTTACCCTGCATCTTCTCCTTTGCCGTCAACGTGATGAACCTCAGTGTAGCAGCCAGCATCGGTAAGCGTAGGTACGATGAGATGATCCAAGTAAATAGGCAGCAGCTGGGCGAAACCTTCCCAACCTGCAGTTGAAAGCGTATACACTGTTTCAGAGACATCTGTCCATGCATTTGTGTCGGAGTATGATCGGGTGGCAATCTTGTCTAGTACGCCCTTGAAGGGGTATCTACGGGAGCCCATGAAGCAGAGATGCTCCAAGGTATGCGCTACGCCAGTTAGCAGAGACATATGGAGTACGAATCAGAACACTCACGAGCGCCCGAATCATCGTGGATCTCGGTGGCCACTGCAAAGTTCCCGTACACTTTGGGACCCTTTCGATCGACTACGACTACTCGGAGACCCGTTCGCTGCGATTCATACTGTGTGAAAGTGGCATCGGCGTAGTTTGCTTTGAATTGTTGCAGCTTCTTGAAATGCGACTCCTGCTGTATTGACCCCATGATGTCGAATGTGAGGGAGAGAGGGAAGGTTGGAGCGAGGTTGCCGGAGTACCCTTCTTGGTTGCTCGGGCTGCAGGCGCAGGCCGCTTTGTCCAAATTGGTACTACCATTGTTGCGTTAGCTGACTCATCGTACAGGGCTGATGCGTGATTGTATTTGGGATGCGATGCTGGCGCTTGGATCCAGATGTCTGAAACAATGGCAAAAGTCCAGACTTACGGGAGGATGAGAATCAGTACGAGCACTAGGAAGCCTGCCCGGGTAAGGCAGAAGGCAGTGGTGGAGAGCAGGGTCTGGAAGAGGCGAGTTGCCCGATGAGAGTACTGCAGCGCCACTAGGATGCTACTACGGCGGATATGCTAAGGAGTCCTGACCCGAATTTGTCTTCTGCGAATGTCTTCCGACGCACGTGTGCCAGGCTCTTCAGTAGACCAGACCACACAACTCGAGTCGTGGCGGGGTAAGTGTGGCGGGGCAGGGACGCATGTGTTGACGTCGCTTGGACGTCCGTGCAGCTTCAATGTTGGTCCTGCGACGTTGCGGCTGCCCTGCGCATCAATCTGCCCGTGTGCTCTTCTTGATATCGACATGTCAATCGCCCCGTGATCACAAATGCCTTTGCAAGTCCCGGACGAGCAGCTAGGCGATGCGCTGCTCCAATCAGTCGCGCATGGGGCGTTTCCCCAGGACGAGCATGTCGCGTCTGCAACCGTACCCTCCAGCGCGCTTCCCAAGCTGTTAGAGGCAGTCGCCAAGGCACGAGAAGACACAAAGGTGTGCAAGACTACCATGCATATCTGGCGGCGCTGACTGTTGTGCCAGGATGAAGTACGCCGACTCTCAAAGGAAGCCGCACCCGACGTCGATGGCTGGATAGCACAGGCACGCAAGCTGCAGGACGATATCAGACGCTCGCAAGAAACAGCCAAAGACATTCTAAACCAAGCCGAAGCTGGCAAGGAAAACACGGCTCGCGTCCAGGATGCTGCAAGCAAGGTCAGCCTGCTGCATACGGAGATTGCATACAACGAGAGCCTGGCACAAGCGATAGAACAGCTGAGAGACATCTCGACTCTGCTCGACTCCGCCCAGAATGCTGCTGTACATGGCCATGTCATGCACGCTATACACACGTTGGAGGACGCACATGGCGCCTTCCAGAGACTAGGGCCTTTCACGACCACGAGAGTAGTGGGTGTGTTGAAGAACAAGGAAGAGCAGTTGAAGAAAGCCATTGTGGAAACCGTGACCGAGTCATGGAACGGACTGATCTCGATTGACAACACTAACCACAAAATTGCACTGCATCAGTCTATCGAACGCGAGGCCAAGGTCGATATCAACACAACGGTCGAAGCGCTTACGACACTGGGGCTCCTTGATAGCTTCGTCACCCGTTTAAGCCGTGATCTTGACAGAATCATCATTTCCCCCCGCCTTGCCATGGGGACCGACCGCGTCGTGTCCGCCTTTGAAATTCGGGAGCATGTCATCCAACGTGCTGGTTCGGTCAACGATGCCAAGGTAAAAGCTACCTTGGAGGATATCCACTTGCTCGCTGAGTATCTGAGCACGCGCCTGCCGCTTAGCATTGCTGTCCCACTATCATCCAAAGTAATTCCGATCATCGCGTCTCGCCTGATCTCGAACCTGCTTTTACCTGCGGTGCCATTGTCCACAACGGGGATACCGCACTTTCAAGAGTCACTCTCATATGTCTTGGGCCTGGTGGAGTATCTCGATGAGCTAGGCTGGTCTGGCCAGGACCGTTTAGCTGAATGGGTAGATAAGTCTGCCGAGATATGGCTTGCTAAACAGAAAGAGGCTGCGATTGCCCGCGTGCAAAAGATGTTCCCGAAGACCGTGCAAGAAAAGAAAACGGTTGAAAGAGTCGAGACGCAAGTTGTCTCAAAAGGTGATGCGCTGCATGCTGGAAATGAACAAGAAGACGACTGGGCAGCTGACTGGGACGAGGAAGGAGAGGCTGCAGAAGAGAAGAAAGAGACCATCGAGGAAGACGAAGAAGACATGAGTGCTTGGGGTGAGGACGACAACGTGGTTGGTGATGAGTCGAAAGAGCAGGCGACCGAGGAAAAGCCAGCTGATGCAGAGGATGCTGATGATTGGGGCGCGGATTGGGATGAAGAGACTGATACCAAAACCGTTGCAACGTCAAAGTCCGCAGCAACCATATCAGAGCAACCACAAATGAATGGAAAACATGCATCTCAGAAACAACCGGCGAATCAAGAGGTCACACTTCGGGAGACATATACAGTAACGGCGATACCGGATGCCATCATGGAAATCATCTTGCAGGTTATTGCAGAGGTAAACACGTTGAACTCCCCCGAGCTCGTCAAGTCCGCGATCGCACCCGCAAGTGGAGGCTTATATGCCATTCCCAGCCTCCTCCTTGCAATGTACCGAGCTACTGCTGTGATGCATTACTCAAAAGACATCGCGAGTAACATGCTCATCTACAACGATTGCCAACGGCTGTCAGATCGTTTGCGACTTCTCCTTGAAGAGCAGGCCGAGAAAGATAAAACATCTACACTACCACAACATCTGCAACCATCCAAAAGACTCAAGCCGATGCTCGAATCTGACATCAAGACAATTGACGGATTCGGAAAGCGTGCATATGGACGCGAGATGGAGTCACAAAGACAAATCATCAGGGATCATCTTGAAGATGCGCAGGGCTTCCAGGGCTGTACTAACGTACCCTTTGCTACGGTGTGTGATAACGCTATCGCCACGACCATCAATCGCATAGGTGATGTGAAGCGACAATGGAAAAATGTCCTCTCACACAGCGCTCTACTCCAATCACTTGGCTCGTTAGTATCAGCTGCTCTTACAAAGTTCGTCACCGACGTTGAGGACATGTCAGATATTGCAGAAGACGAGTCAAGAAAATTACACGGGTACTGCGTCTCACTCGCTACCCTGTCCCAGCACTTCCAAACTGAAGATGATGACGGGGAAACAAGAGACATGGCTGGCATTTACACGCCCAATTGGTTCAAGTTCCAATATCTGAGCGAAATATTGGACAGCAGCCTCGCAGACATCAAATATTTCTGGACAGACGGCGAGCTGAAGTTGGAGATGGAGGCTGAAGAGGTCGTGGGCCTGATCGAGGCCCTGTTCGCGCCTAGCGACCATCGGAGGAGAGCCATTGCGGAAATCAGAAAGGCTAGTATGACTTGATGAAATGATATCCCGTCGAAGAGAGCATAGCCATGCTCTCTTGGGCGAGTTGGTGTTGTTCTAAACATGAGGTGACCTAATTCTACGAGCACTCTTCTGCATAAGACACAAAGTGATGCATGGTCTCGCGCATAGTCGTAGCAAACCTTGAGAAGTTTCGGTAGCTGTGTAGTCCATGAGCGGAGGTTTACGAACGCCGACTGGCTGGTTCTGGGTGCGCTAACCGCATTTGAAAAAAAGTTCAGGATCCCAAAATTTCCAAAGCTTCACAACTTCGACACCAACCAACACATTATCCCGAACCCGACGACGCCATGGATATCGACGCAACGGAAACCAAGGTGCAGATTCGCCTCACGACACGCGATACTAGCCTGCAAATCTCGGAGGAGCCGAACATCCTATTAGTCCAGACATGTAAGTAGAACTATCGCAAGCGTACTCGCTCGTCGCGGCTTTATACTATCTGCCGCGACACGTTGGCGCATGCGTTGTGAGTCGTTGCGACTACAGCACAGTGGCTGTATGCTGGCAATGCCGTCGCGGCTTCTTTGAAGGCAAGACTAATGCAAATGCGCCGCCAGCTCTGACACGACACAAGCTTTCGACACTTGTGAACGAACTTCTACACCGCGACGATGACAGCCGCATACCGTTTGACATCCTGATTAACGGCGAATTTCTTCGGACCACAATCGACGAGTTTCTCACGAAGAACGGTATCAATGCTGAATCGACGCTGGATGTTGAATATACAAGGGCTTTAGTGCCACCGCTGAACGTCACGAGCTTTGAACACGACGACTGGGTTTCTGCCGTGGATCTTCTTTCAGGGGTACAAAGTGGGCAGGAGAGAATACTGAGCGCCAGCTACGACGGGCTATTAAGAGTGTGGAACACTTCAGGCGATGTTTTGGCGACTTCCGAGGCTCCCAACAATGGTGGCCGCATCACGAGCTTGAAGACGGCTAAGTGGTTGTCGGAGAAGAAGATGGTGGCTGCAGGCTTGGACAACACTGTTCGTGTTTACAAGTACGACGATGACGCGCGAACCATCACAACGGCTCTCGAGCTTTTCAACCATCGCTGGGGTGTAGAAGACGTCGCGGTCCATGCTCCCTCAAGCCGAATCCTTTCCGCCTCTTCGGATACCACTATTTCACTCTTCTCGAGCAATGCAAAGGAAAATCCAGTCGCACCGCCAAACTTCCTGCCGAGTTCCAATGCTGCCTCCAACAAGCGACAAAAGCTCTCAAAGCCTGATCGTACGGTTCCCGCTCGTGGAGCTCTGGCCACGTTTAGCGGTCACAGTTCACCGGTATCTAGCGTCATCTTCAAGCCGGATGATGCTACAGTCGCATACTCGGCATCTCACGACCATACAGTGAAGACTTGGGATCTGCCTACCCAGTCATGCGTTGACACGCGAACGACCGGCCACTCGCTTCTTTCCCTATGCGCGATTCCTTCTCGAAACCTACTTGCAACGGGTACCTCAGCACGACACATTACGTTGATCGACCCCCGCGCGTCGGCCACGCAGATCAGCGTGATGACACTCCGAGGCCACAAGAACGGCGTTGTTTCCCTGGACACAGATCCCTCCTCTGAATACAACCTGGCTTCTGCTTCGCACGACGGAACAGTTCAGATCTGGGACCTCAGGAATGTTAGTACAGGTGGCCAGGTTGGAGAGGGCATGACTGGTGAAAGCGTATACACGATCTACAGGCAAGGACGCGATACTGCCAAGAGCCATGGTGAGGGCGCCAAGGTCTTCAGCGTACGGTGGGATCGCGCTGTGGGCATTGTGTCGGGTGGTGAGGATAAGCGGGTGCAGATCAACCGGGCTCTTGGCTCATAACGGTTGGAAGTCCTCGCCGGTAGAAGTGCCGTTACAAGGGCGTTCAGGCGCATATCGTAGATACCATTTTGGCTAGGGAAAAGTGTAGCTTCAATTCTTAAGCGCATTGCCCTCGGTCAAATCCGGCTTGACTCTTGTGATGCTTCTGCAGTTCACATGGGTCGCGCGGACTTTTATGCTCTTGTGCAATACGACACTTTCTCCACATGGGCGGATACGATCAGACGGGTATCATATGGCAGCCACCGCTATCCAGTCGCACTCATTCCTCTGCCCAGATAACTCTCTGCTGATGCTCAGCGTGTGTATGAGTGCGAATGGCCTTGTAGTCTCACACTGCGTGCTCAGCCTAGGCTTATCGCAGTAGACTGCTAGTCGCGCTCGCAATCTCCAGCCTGGCATACCCCCCACCACACTCAACTGTCCAACCAGAAACCTTGCGCATGGTATCTCAAGCTCATACCAGGTGCCCTGGCAACAAGAAATTCGCAACCCCCTCCTTGACCGCATACTCATGCTCACACGCCCCGCAAACCAGCTTGCCCTCTTGTATACACGTCTCGAGTAATATCCTATGTAGATCCTTCGCGGTCTGGCTAGGTTCCTCTTCTACTTCTTCAGTTGCTGTCGCTGGTGTCGCATCTGTGGTGTCTAACGCGGAGGCGGATGTAGAAGAAGGTTCAACGAGGTCGGCGGGTGTGGGTGCTGTTGGTGGAAGTTCAGGGAGACCAAGCTACATTTCATGGATATATCAGCCTTTGTTTCGCAGGCCTTGTGTCTGTTGTTCTTTTGGCGCCGGAACTCTGGGGGCTTTGCATACCTCACTGCATATTCCCCTCAATTCATTCCACATCAACCTCGGCAATATGTTTTTGAGAAAGGCTAGGTTGACATCCGCTTCTACGATTTCGAGTTCGGCGTCGCGCGGGTGCAAGGGGAAGGATGCGGGGTTTGTCTTGCAGGTTTTTATGGCGCAGGTGAGGAAGTTTAGGGTGAGGAGCTTCATTTTCAAGGTTTCGATGCCGAAGATCGGATGTTGCAAGAAGTCCGGTGCTCTGGGGTTTTGTGCGCGGTTGTGAAGTGGAACGGGTTGGTGGACAAGTTTTGGCCCGCGGGCTTTGCGACGAATAATTTTTGGCGCGAATGCGAGGGTTGGATCACTGGTGGGGTAGAGGCGCTAATGCAGGGCTTAAGTTTATGCTTAACTTCCCACCTAGATCGTCGTGAAGCCGCTTTCCTTGTGGCTTTCATTAGATATCTTCGATCATCACCGCTCATCTATACTAAAAACATATGAAGATATGTCAGGTTTGCAGTATAGTGGCTGTTGAATTTTTGACTACTTCTCATCCTTTGAACGGCTGTTTCTTCTTACGACACGACGCCAGTCTCCAACCTACCACTTCCCCACATCCTCCAACACCAAATCTGTCGCCCTTTCACTCAACAAAAACGTACTGACCGCAGGAAATGCCCCGGGACACCTGAGAAACGCGCTGGCATCTACATCACGCAATCCGTCTACCCCTTTAACTCTCAATTTCGTATCCAATACAGCCAAAAGGATCAGAGTCCGGACCAACTTTATTCGTGCTTGTCGGATGGTGACCGAAAACCTGGTCTTGGATCCAATCTTTATCAATTTGCGTACCTCAGCAATAGCCTGTGTCAAGGATATCTTCAGGCGGACAAGGGGGAGAAACAGAGGTTACAGGACCGACTGGCGCTTCAGTGGAAGCAAATGCTCTACGCACGAAAGCGACAGTGACGAGCATAACGTTAAGGTCTGTTTCCGCGCCCCTGCGCAAAATAATTCAGATTCACCTCTGGTGTGTCGACTGGGTCTGCAGAGTGGATCTGTATGTAACTTGCGGTATTCTGGGCATGCATTTTGACAGTTGACCATGAGAATGTGGAGGGAAAATAGGATGTGCGGTTTAGAAATTCCGTGGGGATGAAACCGGCGAGTAAACGACCTGTGCTGGCAAACATGAGCATTTCTCTCTCGCCTTCGACTGCGTGGGGCATTCTGATGAAAAAGGCGTTTGAGTTTAAGCCGCCTCGTGAGTACGGCCCTTCGCCTTTGTACCAGAGATCTAGACTGTAGTGGTAAAGATATAAAGTCAGTGTATGTCGCACATGCATCTCGTACAGGCACAACTTACCAGGGATCGCCTGGTGCACCGTTTGTGCATTGTGGCGCTTCGGGATCATGTGTTGCCGCGAAGCTGACTCGAGCGTTTCCATAGATGGGTATTTCGTAGTTGTCCTGGAGGGTGCGACCTACGCCCGGTAGGTCGGAGACTACGGAGATGTCGTATTTGTCGAGGAGGGCTTTGGGTCCAATGCCAGAGAGTTGCAAGATCTGAGGCGAGTTAAAAAGGTACCACCAGAGACGACGACCTCTTTTCGAGCGAAAGCTTGGTGAACAGTGCCTGTGGTGGAAGCGTTGCGGCGTGGGTTGGCCTCGTATACAGACTTGCCTTGAAGGTATTCGACTACAACTGCTCGCGGCTTCATATCATTACCACTGCAGCTATCGAACAGCACCTTTGTGGTCAAAGATTCGAGCTGGAGATGTAGCGTGGCATTCGTCAGATTACACGTTTCCAGAATACGATTCTGTGGACTTAAGCGCATCCAGTTTGACGTGACATGGCATGGCAGTGACCATAGACCCTCTGATCGGTCACGCATCTGGTCTAATAAGTTGCCATCGTTGGTGGGATAGTCCAAAACCTTTGCTGAATCCTTTCCAACTACTCTCAATCCCGCCTCGAAGACCTTGGAACGAAGTGCTGCAGCCGCATGGGTGGCACGATCAGCGATATCTGTCTGTAGCTAGCCTGTGAAGCCGTGACGGAGAGTATCTGGTTCAAGGTATTTGTTGTGCTCAATCTTCTTGAAGTATTAGCGCATTAATTTGGCGCCATAAGAATCTTAGTACCGTCTTTGATGACAAGGCTTGCTGGCAGCTCACCTCCAGATACCATCTTCAACTCCTTTGTCAAAGAAGTGCCAGTCGCTATCGTTTGGTAGGAATGTTATAGCGGCGTTGATTATTATACTCTCTCCAACGTGGCCCAAAAATCAGGATATGAAGTCAGTAATTGTCTTCTATACCTTTTGTATGAGAGAGCGACTCACGCCTCTCGAATAAAAGACACCCAGTCTCTCAGCTCCCATATGCCCTCCGATACTAGGATCCTTTCCTACCCAATCTAGAAATTTGATCAGCAAATAATCCACAAGCCATCTTCAATGAAGATTGAACTTACACTCTCCGTTCTCCGAATCCCCAAACTTGAGAAGTCATTCAACGTGAGTACCTGAGTGCGAATATCAGACGAAGCATGATGAAGAGGAGAGGCCAAATCTAGAGTTGGAAGCAGGCCGAGAAGTGTAAGCAAAAGATTTCTCATAGTGGACAACCTTTTTCAACTCTTACAATATATTCTGAACGTTTCTGGACACAGACGTTGGCCTTTGTATGCTATTAGACATTAGACATTATTCAGGATATCTTGACCCCTCTTCCTCTTGGACATTCCTTGTTGAGGCGCAAAGCAACAAGTATATTGAGATTACCAAGTCCGCCCTGCACCTTTACCCGGTGTGTACAGCTTTCCAAAGCCGTTTTGGAAACAGGTCGAAAGTATAAAGATTAGTCGCCATTGGATACAAGGTCACAGGGCGTATGCAGGTAGTCAAACCGCTCCCGTCCCAGTACCTGGGCAGTGACGGGATCATGGCGCCGGGCGGAGTTTTTTTACGTTCCGGACATGGTTTCGTGAGGTGGAAGTGGAGCCTAAAACTGGGGTTGGACGATATCTGGCAGCAAACATATGATTAGTACACGGTAAGCTCGCTGTTGTGGATAGAGTGGATGTCATTTGGGACTGGAGCTACTGTTTGCGATGCAAGGCATTTTCTGAACAAGCATTTTGGCAATTCTAGTGCATGCAGACCCCTGTTGATTTAGGATTTGGCAAGAGATCTGGCTAATGTCATTGAATAACTCTTCCTGGTTTGTGGTCAGCAAGTGACTGTCGCGTCAGTACCGACCCTGTCCTCTTCCTAGATATTGATGGTAAAATTTGACTGAAAGACACGGAACTGACATCTGCCGATACATAGATGCGGACACACAAGACTCAAAACGTGCATCCTACAGCGATTGGACTCGTGAAAGTCTTGTTCACATTATATGTTATGCCACTCTATTGCCAGTGGGATTGATCTCAAATCGGACAGATCTGTCATGCCGTCTTCAGTCCATCGGAATCGTGCTATATGCGCCCAATTCCTCCTACTGGAAGCTCTTCAAAAGCTCCTGCAGCTGCGCATAGGTGTCATCTGGGTTCTTGACCTTGTGCCCGATAGTCCGTTCGTCGCTGTAGATCTCCCAGTCATTTCCGCCTTCGTAGGCCTTGTCGCCAAAGAAGTGGATCTTGTCGTAGACGACACCAGAGAGTCCCTTCTCTGCCTCAATGTGACGCAGGCAGTAGGTCTTGTCCCAGCCAGTGGGGAATACATCGAAAGAAATCTGACCACCAATAGAGTATGTGAGGCCGTAATCAGGGAACGCTTCCTTGAGCTTCGCGACCATGGTTTCTCTGATCTTGTGTTCGAGGTCGTACTTTTGGTATTCGTTACGCTCTTCAGTGGATGCGTTACGGCCGATGGGAGAGACGTTGATCATGCCGTTGCGGAACTCGATGAAGGTACCGCGCTTGATGGGGATGTCGAGATCGGCGATGTAGTGGAGGATCCTACGAATCTAGATCAGCGATGCTCTGCAGCCTTTACGAGTCACATACCACTTGGTAAGGGCCTTGTATCTGTCCTCACCAATCCATGCGATGAAGCTCTGGCTAGCCAGTACCTCGCCCATGCGGATGGCAGTGAGGCCATTCTCGGCGAAACAGAAGTCGAACAGCGAGGTGACGTCTACGGGCCCGCCAAGTTGTTCCTGCTGTTTTACGAGGTTGGAGCCGCCGACAAAACCGATAGCGCACTTGTGGCGGAGCTCTGAGAGCAATTGCAGCATCTGAGGGGTGACGAGCTGGCGGGGCTTTGTGAGTGTGTCGTCGACATCGAAGAGAAGGACGGTGTTCTTGACCGGACGCTGGTCAAGCGGAGGGTAGACAGCAGCTGCGGCGGCCATGGTGCAAGTCTTGTGTTGCAGTCGTGGGATGAGCTGTAAGAGGGCAGATGTGAGAACAAAAGACACTCAATTGAAGCAATCGGAGGGCGTCAGAGTGTTCCGCGGTGCAGCAAGAGCGCAAGGCAAGGGCCGACTGTCTTGATATATTTCCGAGGGGTTCCTGCAAGGATGGCTGATCCTCACCGCAGTTTCGCCTTGGCACGCGCGTGGGGTTGAGCTAGTGCGTGCCTGGACCCTGGATTTAGTGTGGTACCTGAACGCCCACAACTACACACGAACATCGACGTGCGTTCACTCAGCTTCTGAACTTGAGTCGCGTTAGCGTGCCGATTCGTCTGTATCGAACATGTGTCCACTTGCATGCTGTTAGATCGTCGACGCGTAAAGCTGAGCCACCAACTGCTGACAGAAGCGGAATGGCTTCCGCTCAAGTGCGTGTCAGAATCTCTACATGCAAGTGGACATCACGGGGAATACGAAGAGAACACATAATGCTGGACAAGGAATGGATGATTCAGGGACACATCTGGCCCCTCCGCATTCAGCATCTTCCAAAGATAGGTATTCCAATGATTGGCTCGTGCTACTTATTTCAACGCGTCAACTTCGTTTGCCAGCGCCCTCCATCGTCCCTGTCGCATCCCAGAAGGCAGCGCCAGCAATACATCTTTAAGTGAGTCACGCTCATATTCAAGTCTCTCCAATGTGACTGCCTGCAAGATATAGTTTGCAACCGTGTTACTCGACAGCGGCGGATCTCGCAAAACATGTGTCATCTTTTCAACCGGAAGTTTCTGGTGGTACCACATATGATAAGCGCGAAGGTGCGTCACGGTTGCACGAATGCGTGAGGGTATTGCCGAGGAAGGCGATGGGATCGTCAGTCGAAGATGCTCGTGTGCCCATGTTGTCGCCAAGTTGTATTCAGGTTTTCGTGATGGTTCTTCTAGTAGGCCGATGTCTGATTGGGATGCCGTGATAGGCTCGTGGGATTCGTGGAGATGAAGCGAGGTCGGGTTAAGGTATGATGCTTCATTGTGATTTGCAACGGGCGGCGAGTTGGTATGCTCCGATGCTACGTTATTTGCATCTTCTGTCAAACTTCCACTGTCGTCCAGAGTCATATGCCCAAGTGCATCTTCCAGTTCTGGGTCTGCATATTCGTCATCATCAGATTCTTGCTTCTGAAACGAAACATTCTTGTCTTGATCCTCTAGGCGCATATTGACGTCGTCTCTAGACAAAGCAGGGGATAGTGTTCCCGCGTCTTCTTCTTGCGATATCTTGGGCAATTTGGGGTACCCAGGATCAGTATTGTTGAGCCGGGAAAGCTTCACTCGGCCGATTCGCTTTTTGGGGGCAACTCTGCTTTCAGCCCCCAAATTCTCCGTCTTCTCTAGATCGCTATGCGGAGTGGGTTGGCATGCGTAAGCCTGGTTCGCTTCATCTGTGCAGGCAGATTCTGACGCTGCGTACGGTGGTTCTTCGAGTTGATGGCTATCGGTAAGTTCTTCTGTCGCTGTCTCGTAACCTTCCGCATCTCCCTCGTCTTCTTGTCGCTCTTCAGCAACGTCGACTGCGGACTTTACAACCGTGTCTGCTACGTCCTTGGATTTCTTCGCCCTCTTATGGGGTAATTCTTTGGACCTAGGTGTAGGCTTGTTATCAAAATCGCAAAGAGCTACTGGAGGAGGGGTCGGCTTCATTCGTGTCCTTTTCCATTCAAGCATATGATATAGACGAAATCCAGCATACGCATCGGCGGCTGCGTAGTGTATCTGATGCATATCCAAAGGAAGAGTCCAGTCACTTTCTCGGACGCTGGACGTTGTTTTGGGGTCGTCGGCTAGTTGCTCGCCTTTATACAAGGGTAGCTGGAGATGCTGCAGCACCTGGGAAGTGAGACTCACAAGTCTATTCGAGACTTTGCTACGCTCAACCTCGTACCACTCCACCAAGTTGTGCAAGCGACTCAGCTCGAAGACACCTTGAGGCTGGATATTGAGATACTTCTCCAGGCGCGTGAAATCACCCTTGACAGCCACGCCTACTTTGTAGATATCTGGTGATTCGAGGACAGCCTTTAGACTGGGCGGCATCAGCTGCTCCACTTTATTTCCGGAAAAAAGCGACACATGAAAAAGGGCAATCCGATCTTCGCAAGCCAGCTGAATCAAAGAAGCGTTCTGCTTGATCGCATGTGGATTTCCACGAGGCTTCCATTCAATGTCGAAGCCCACTACTTTCTCTTGCAAGAAGTATTTGGCCACCCTTTCAGCAACGTCAAAGGACTTGCAGTAATGGGTGGAGAGTGGCTCGCCATCGGGTCCCTGATAGAGTTTCGCACTCCAGTAACTGTCCCGTGTATTGGGAGTGGCAAGCATGGCAGCACGCAACTTCTCCTCCGGAATTTGATATGTGAGAGAGACGTATCCATCGGTATCGTCTTCATCAGCGTCCTTGGACTCGGTCTCTGACTGGGACGAAACACCGCTGGCATCGCAGCGCACTGAAGCTCTCTCTACAGCAGCTTCCCCGGTATGTTCTGTAGCATCGCTTGCCTCGTCTTGAGTGGACGAAGAGGGGTCATCTGTGCGGGTCGTCGCAACCGACTGATCTATACGTGAAGGTGCAGTCTCGGTGGCTTCAGGGATGGAGTCCGGCTTAGGCGCTTTAGCCGTCGCTGTCGTCGCAAAGCGTAGCCCATGAGCTGGGTTCCAAAGTCCCACGCGCTGGATTCGGTCAGCGCTTAGTGCTGGAGGAGTCTCAGCAGGTCGTACGTGTAGCGTGGCCGATGCCTGGCGTATGCGACGATGGTCTCCAGCCATGAGCACGGTCTCTCTGGAGATAGGCTGGCCCACTAAAGCTTGTGCTCCTGCGGTGTGAGTTTGGTGGATTCTTCTGGGAAAGTTGTCGCTCCTAGTAACAGGCCGTCCTCGCTTCCAGCGGCAGGCCGAGGTGGGTGAGGTAAGAGGTATTGAACGTAATGCAGTGGTGTGCACTGCTCTGCACCCTCGGATGTGTGAAGTATGCGAGGCGAGTGTAGGGCGCTCTACAGAGGGTAGGGTGTTGTAGAGCGTCTCATGGCAGACACGTCGCGGGGCATCTGACGCGCTCAGCAGAGAGGCGCGTCGACGGAGGGGCATAACACTCCATGGTAGTGCTCCCACTAGGCACCGATGAAAAAGAATAGTCGCCACGGATGCGAGTCGGTTGTGTGGACAGGAATGTTTGCTGCCTGATGTTTCGTGAAGACTGGTTGGCTAGCGTGTCGCCTGTGAAAGATGATCTTGAACGCCAAGATATCCAACCCAATCACCGCCTTGATCCTACCTACACCCCAAACACGACATCCAAACCCAGCGACCGATACCCAGCTTGCAACAAACCACGCCGCCATGTCGCTCGAAAACCTCCTCCCACTAGGTATGTCTCCGCCCCAAGCGGGTGCCTGGCCATGACTAACTACTGTAGAACTCATCGACAAATGCGTGGGCTCGCAGATTTGGGTCATCATGAACGGCGGAAAAGAATTCACCGGGAAACTGGTTGGGTTCGATGACTACGTCAGTAAGTGCGCCTGAGTGAGACAGCAGAAAACCGAACTACTCTAACAGGCATAGACATGGTCTTGGAGAAGGTGACGGAAATGTGCGTAGCTTCCTTCCAAGGTTCTATGACATTCGACATGGACAAGTCTGACTGACACGACGGCAGCGACCCGGCAGAGGGGAATGTGCAGCTGCCCAAAATCCTACTGAACGGCAACAATATCTGCATGGTATGGGACGCCCTGTCTAGTTTGCGCGCCAGTACTGACATTTCCAGATGGTGCCCGGAGGAGATGGGCAGACTGTACTGGAGGACGAGTAGGGCCGATGTAAGCCAGCAAATGCAGCATCGTATGATTTCAAACCACACTGCGACAACGACACGGCCGCCCGTGCGGTTGGTGCGCCTAGCCCGGCACTGTCTGCTGCCGGGGTTGGACAAGTCACGAGGCGGCGTGGATGAAAAAGCTGACGAGCCGTCGGTCGCGATGCTCACGCTGGGGTAGATTCGAGGCGGTTGTGATGACGGCAAGGGTCCAGAATGGCATCGCGACGAAGCTTCAGATGAAAAATAGTGTAATGTAATCATGGATATGCAGCCGTCTGCCATGCTCACGTGCGTGCCCCAGCCAAGGACGGCGCAGCTCCAACAGGAAAGGAGCCAGCCAGTTTCCGCTCCGCCGGGGCTGGCGAGCTGGGCGGAAGCGGGCGCCCAGATGGCCTCTCCGCCCCTTGTAGCGCGTTGATCAGCCACGGCTTGGGCCAGGGCGACAGTGACGGGCGCAGCGACTGCAATCGGTCGGCCGTGTGCAACAGCGTGAACCACCAGGCGTCGTCGCGTGGCGGGGCTTGGGCGTCCGCATGACATCGCCGATGCAGCCCGTCCTGGGGCGCGTAGGGGGGTTTGCTGTTGGTGTGTACAAGACGCCGCCATCTGCGTCGCATCGCAGATCGATGGATGCCGTCTCGTTCGCCAGGCATAGTCGTCCGCTCGGCTACTCAGCGGCGTCTTGGACCCGCGGCGTCTGCGTCGAGTGCTCAGCATGACGAGGGCAAATGCCATGCATGACGACAGGCAAATGCATCGTGCGGCCGTGCCAGCGCGACGCCACTTTCGCCGTCGACACGTGGGCATGCTGGGACGAGGGGCTGCGAAATTGCACTGGCGGACCACGGCCAGCGCTGAGAGCAGCCTGGGACGCCGTCGGCTCCTGTGAACCGGCCCTACTGTAGGTACCGGCGTTTCGTCGATCGTGCCTCTGTCTGAGATGTTCTGTAGACTTGACAGCATCACCCGCCGCCCGCACGCCCTCGCAGCCTATCAGCCCGCGCCGTCGCCAGGACGAGAGTCCGCATCAGTGTGCTCCCCGTGCGGAAGAGGTGGCTGGAGCGTCCGCTCGCACCTGGGTCGTCCCCTGGTCGCGCTCGCTGGCTGTCCATTGCGTCGATCGCCTGCTCTGATCTCGAGAACCCTGGGCCGGGCCCTAGGAGGCATTGCTGCGCTGCACAGTCATCCTCTGTTCTTTTCCTGCTCCCTCTGCTCCCTCTGCTTCCGCCGCCCTCACGCCCGTCCAGCATCGCCGCTCCCGTCGCCGCCCTCACGCCCGCCGCCCTCTCTGACTCGTCTCCTGCGCCAATTGCAACGCCCGCCATGATTGCGCCGAATCCTGCCTGCTGCTAGCTCTCTATCCCTTCGCCCTGGGCCTGCACCTGCACCGCCCGCGCCCGGAACTGCCTACTCTCACCGCAACCCAGGCCTCGTGCGACTCTGCTCAGCGCGCACTACCGCTTGGGACGCGCCAAATGAGCTCCGGCCGCTTGCTGACTCTTGACGGCCGTTGTCCTGGCCGCGCCTCTCCTAGCCTGCCTCCGCCGTCTCTACTGCTACAGTAGCCGAGACTCGCCCTGCCCCTACCACAGCATAATCACAGAATTCTGTTGATCGGTCCGGGACCCACCTACCCCAAACCCAACGTTAGGCGCCACCTCTTATGGATGCATCTTAGTCGTCGACTACTCCTTTAACTTGCTCTTCTCTGCGCCCAGCGCCCTGCAACACTTTGACCCTTACGCGGATTTTCCTTACGAGTCGATCCGCCACACTCGTCGTGCCGCACCAATCACGTTGTTTGGGCCACGACGCGACCATTTCCTATTTTATCCCTGTACACTAGTTCCGCCATACTCGAGTCCCATCCGTCACGCTCCATTCCAACCCATTGCCACTAGTGCTTCAGTAATTCCACACATATCGACCCTCGACGGCCAGCCCTTTTCGAGACTTGGTCGCTCCACCACACCACCCAGCCGTCGCGCCCACGCCCTTCTACATGAGCGACTTGAGAGAACGTCTCGCGCGATTGGGACTGTCCCAATACCACCAAGTCTTCACGGCCGAAGGCTTCGACACATGGGAGACTGTGCTCGACATTACAGAATCCGACTTGTGCGCACATGCCCCACCCGTACCTGACGAGACCTGTGCTTACTGTTGTGTAGAAGTTCCCTAAACGTCAAGCTTGGACATCGTCGGGTAGCTTGCTTTCCTCCCGCTTTGGCATAACCAACAACTAAATTCTTTGCAGAAACTCCAACGGGCCATCGCCGAATCGCGCGGACAGTCTTCTGATAGGCCCCTACCCATCAGTCTTGCACGAGCTGGAAGCACTGCTGGCTCATATCGCAGTGACGACTCGGGGCCAGAGGGCAAAAGCAAGCAGCCAGACTCTACCAACAATGCGT
The DNA here is from genome assembly GCA_019702505.1 of Alternaria panax. Classification (NCBI taxonomy): domain Eukaryota; kingdom Fungi; phylum Ascomycota; class Dothideomycetes; order Pleosporales; family Pleosporaceae; genus Alternaria; species Alternaria panax. The sequence continues at coordinate 4,398,774 of JAANER010000001.1, read as the reverse complement.
CTGGCGGCACGGGGGCCAAGCGAAAATACCGGCGGCATCCCAAGGTACCTCATATTCCATCTTCTGCAATGCCATGCACTTTTGCTAACCGAGAATAGCCCGACGAGCATGCCCCAGAGCGCCCACCATCGGCTTACGTCATCTTCTCCAACCGTGAGTCTTGTCTTGGTGCAACACGAATACAACTAATTCGTAGCAGAGGTGCGAGAGTCACTAAAAGGTCAAGATCTTTCCTTCACCGAGATTGCCAAAGTGGTTGGTGAGAAATGGCAGGTCTTGCCCGCCGAGGAACGCGAAGGCTGCGAACGACAGGCCAATGGTGCGAAAGAGAAGTATTATGCCGAACTGGCTGAGTACAAGAAGACGCCAAATTACGAGGCCTATCAAAAGTATCTCGAAGACTTCAAGGCGAAGCATTCAGTGCCTACAAAAGGTCTGTTTACAGCTTGTAATCTATCGAGCCGCAGCGTATTGACATGTGCAGAAGGCAAACGCTCGAAGCTAGATTCCGAGACGAGCAATTTAACACGAGGGTGCAGCTATGAACAAAACGACCAAGCAGCAAACAGACGATTAAGCACTATCCAATCAGACGCCCAAACAGCACCACAGCAGAAATCGGATCCAGCCCAGCCTATTGGCCCTTCACGACTTCCAGCTGGTCCGGTCTACTCGTCAACCTCGACATCACCAGCTAATCGCCCCCTTTCTGGCTTCAACTCTCCACGCTCGGGCGAGCAATTCTCCCCTAGTTCAGCTTCTCCACGGACTACTGGCTTGCAAAGAGACGGGGTTTTTGACCCAACCGCTCCCAACCCCATTCGGGACCCCAGGATCCCTTTTGATGCCAACCCATATCATCAACCTTCTGCGTACAACCTGGACCTCCACCAGAAAATTGCATCCACACCACCGCCTGCATATCCGCATTCGACTCACTATCAGGCGCCCCTGGACATGCTTTCTCGCAGAACTCCGCGAGAATCTACGCGTCTTCCCCCCCTCAACCATGAGGACACGACACTATCCTCCGAAAGCGGCCACAGCACTCAAGGATCTACGGGATATCCTCTGACAGTTTACCCTGAACAGACATTACCTGCGGATCCGAGCAAGACGATGCGCATGCTTCCTCAACCAGTGCCTAGTATGGGGCCACTAGCCTCTCCATTGGATCGGCCGATGCCACCGATGTCTTCATCCCACCTCTCACACAATCCCCACGATTATCGAACCCAGGGCTCACTCGCAGTCCTCGTAAGAGCAGGAGAATTAGCATCCAGAGCAGTGGATGACGATGTGATGGAGACCGAAGGCTCGCCTTGATGTTTTTTTGTTGGATTTGAACCAATGTTACAGTTCACGATAGGGGATGAGCATTCCACATGACTCGTTCCAGTGGGTAGCATGTGCTGCATGTGGTCAGCAGCCGTATAGCTGCGCAACCTCAGTAGAGCTACGATTGGCATGCCTGTAGCGCACATCAGCCCAGCAAGCATATGAGGAGACGCTTTACGTTTTCATATGTTATTTGACATTTCGAGATGATACCCCAAACGCAACCAGTCGACCTTTCGACCTTTCGATTACCAAGTGATTATACGGAGGATGGATCCCTGCCTAACAGATTGAGGGGTTGGAGTTGGATAATGGGCCCTTCTGGATGCGCAAGGCCTATGCCGTTCGGATGGAGGATATGGACTGCATGCAGAGAACCTGACATGTCAGAGTAGAGGTGGGAGAAGTTTAGCTCCTCTGGGATACGTCGTGAGAATACACGAGATTGCTGCATGGCGAGCATGTGGAGTTTGTACATAGGAAATCTAGATCTTCTCGCTTGAACAACGCTGCAATCCTGCTGTACACAATAGTGCTGGAAAGTCAGGCGTGATGATCGTCTGAGCCCTTCCATTGGCTGCAAAGTATGGTGTGATGGGCAGTCAGCCTGGTTTGAATTAACAAATCGACAAGTCGTATGAGGCGACCACGACGTATGCGCAAGGCGGATTCAATAGCGCCCAACAGAGAGTACGCATCTGGGCAGCAGCTAACTTGCCACTGCAGCAAAAGACATCCTATGCTAGGGCGGACCTCGCTCGGTCGTTCGGCCCGAGCGACATCGAGATTGTGCGGTTGGCGTGGCGTGTTGAGTGGATTTTGAAAGTTTTAACCATGTCAGTCAACATCGAAGATTTGGCATGCTGATCCAGCATCATATGACAGGGGTTCGATTCGATAAACCTCATCACGTGGCAGATGCGTCGATGCCGCACGACAAAGTCTATCCTCGGTGTTATATCCCGAGCCCGCGCTTGCAGATCGACGGCGCGCCAGAGGATTGGAGCGAATGGGTCCACCCACACCTTGAAACCTCCCGACGTGGCAGACGAAGATCCTCATTTTGCAACAATAACACAATATTATAATGCGTTTGTCGGTGTTTGTTCGCATCGTACTCTAATTCCGGATAGATCTCAAGGGCCCCTGTCAACCCATCGTAAATGGTGGCTTATATGCTCGTGGGTCCACCTACACTTCACGGACATTCCACGGAACTAAGGAAAGATTTTTTGCAAGACTTCGCTATTAAAAAAACAGCTGATTTTGTGGTATTGCCTGATTTGAGCATGAGCCTGCAGTTTAGGATGGTAAATTTCGCAGTTCGGCATGTCGTTTCGAATGGCAAAAGCAAGGGTGCATGCATCATGCAGGTGCTGTGGAGGAAACAAGTCGCAGCTAGTCACCAGTGATGGTTGGCCGAGACTGCAGTCGAGCCAAACGTTTGGTACGAGAGGTCTGCCATTGCCGAATGGGAATGGCGAACAAGGGTCCTACAGACGTTGGCTGTAGGTAAGCTCCGAGGATCAACTGTGTTATCAGCTTGACGTCTGCGGAGCGTCAGTACTGACAGCTGGACAACCTTGGGAGTCGGCAGCCGGTTTTTTTGACTCGGCATGCAGAACAGAATACCGGCCCGCATTTGCGTGTCTTTTTATCTTCCAATGGTGATGACGCAGTTGAGTCAGAAAAGACACAGGTCTTTTCCTTTTTGAGGTTTGCTCCACATGCGCGTCTTGTATATATATATATAGAAATACTGTGCCAACCCCATGCGTAGCTACCTAAGTAGGTATCTTTGGGTCTGCCGATAACATGGATCGATTCCGCTCGTATGTACGTTGAGTAAGCCTTGCGGCAGTACCCGGGTGTTGCTCAACATGACTAACGAATTTAATAGTGCACAAGACCGCATTAAGAACGTTATATTGCTAGAGTACTGCGAAGGGTTAAACCTACCTAGGCATGTCGTACTTGATAGTTTGCCCGCTACCGGGTACTGTACCAGCCGGTTCCAAGGTTGTGTGCCATGGGCCTATACATCCTAGAACACGAAACCCGATGCACGCAATCGTTCCGACTTTCCTACAACACAGTTGTCGCATTCCGTATAGGTGCCCCGGTGGTATGCAGTTCAACGCGAACGCTTCCACATATGCTGCTCCCCAACTAGCACATCGTAGTGTCACATAACTAGGCACGAGCCAATCAAGGTCACATGTACTCTTGTCGATCTCCCGTTTTAGTGTTAAACTTCGTCTTCCATCAAATATCTGCTTGGCATCATCAAACTGCTTCTACATTGCATACAAGACCTCCGGTGTATACCTTCTATACTGTTCTAGTTCGTTCTAGAGTACCGCGGCACATGTGCGGGTGGTGTGTTACCAGTTAGGCACCGCGGTCACACCACACATCGTTCGCGCCTGTCGCCACAGATATTCCTTGTGCAAGCTTGTGGCTTATCTGGTCATATACGTAAGAAAGCGCTTTGAGCTAAGTGAGCTGATGCTGATCTATATGCTGGTAGCCGCGACAATTGCCTGCTGCACTACACGCTTCTTTGCTTCTCGTCAGTCTAGGCCTTCTGCGCAGGCGTCCTGTCACCTGCCAAATAACTGCAGCGGATCTGCATCAATTGTCTTTGATAGCCTGCTGCATATTGCAAAACTTCTGCTCCGCTGGAAGCATGGCAGAACCTATCGATGCTAGGGACCCTGTCCAGTCCGGGCCATTGCGACCTGAGCACAACTTTAGGCAAGATGCTGATACTAGCTCTATGCCTAGTGCCACTATGGCCATTGCGAAAGTAACGTCGAAATGCCAATACCTCAACCTAAAGCCTCTGAAGAAACTCGATTTGCCTCATCATCGGGCATACGGTAACGCTGTCTCAGATCATAATGTAAGCTTGGTACAATTTCTCGACAGCCTCTTTGGCGAAGTACGAGGAATCCAATTTGATGAAGGTTGCGAGAACCGCGGGACCTGGAGCCCCAATAGTGGACATGTGATGATGCCCCCATTGAACGCTACCCAAGGCAGCGATGCAATTCCCGTTCCAGTCTCGGTTGAGAAGCGCATCAAAGACCTGAACAAAGCCAAATGGGCAGTCAGGACATCTCGTCACAACGACACTCATGTCAAGTTTTCCGAGTTGGGCGAACTGTTGGCAAAAGACCACAGTCGTAATGAAGCCATATATACGCCGAGCGTTTTCGATGCCATCGAGCTTTTGAATTGGGACCATGAAGAGCTATCGAAAGCTGTGCAGCAGACAGGCCACAAAGAGGAGATAGATAGCGTAGAAATGTTTAGTAAGTTACTCATTTGGGGAGTCATGTGTCTGTCGCGGCCGTTGCTAAAGTATTCAAGTATTCCAAATGTTCCACATGATGCCCAAGGTCGCTGGTCTCAGCTTGCTACAAGACCGTGTCTTCCATGTGCTGATTGTCACGGCAAACACCTACCGGACGGGGAGTCCTTCCGAGCTCTCCAAGTCCTCTACTATTCAGCTTCCGATTGATTATGCATCATTTAGCGATGTCCGGGTGGTACAAGAGAGAAGTCGAATGAAGACGAAGGGATCTTCACAATGCTATCATTTCCCTTCCAACGCGGAGTCCGGTACACCACCTGATGCAAATCAGAAGCAGCGTCAGGGAAAGAAGCTGACAGAAGGCACCTACGTGTCGTTCGAGAGGCTCATTAGTGCAGACGCTACAAACAGCGACTGTCATCGTTGGGACATGGTAGGCATCGTCTGTCGGACGCTAGTGAATGTATGTTGACGTGATACAGATGACGTTGAGTACGGCGGGAGGCATGACACGTAAGGCTCCAATGGGCATCCAGCGAAAAGAAACACTGGACGCGATTGCGATGGACGTGGAGTATGTCCTCGCGCATATCGCGGATCGAAGACGGAAAAGCAGGACTCGAACGTGAAGGCGGCTGTTTTGGATTACGAACCCTCTGTAGGATGTTCTTGTTTTGAGACATTAGTAGGCTTCACCTGTTGATGTAGCGCGATGTAGCTGAGGAGCAAGCGAAGTGGTTTCGTTAAGAGAAGGGCCAAGACATGAGGCCAGGCGACGGGAAGCGGGGACGAAGCACATGCAGATCCGCGTGGCTGTGGCACCATTCCACCTTCTGCACACCTGGACTCCAGCATTCAGCCCGGTGCCGCGCAGACGAAGCATAGCTTGACGTATTTCGGCATTGCCCTCTTGTACTTACTACCTACACAATGCCATGCGATTCATCTCAGTTCGCTTCGTGACATACTTCCAGCGCTTGCCGTACATGTGCATATGACACTTCTGGAGAGCCTATTAATACACACAGGCACTTCAGCTCGTATCTCGAGAGCGCACTCGCAGCCAAGACGATCCGCCACCCTTCGCGACACACACACACACACACACACACACACACACACACACACAGCGGGCAGATAGTGTGAGGAGACGACATTCGCGATGCAGAACTACGGGCAAGCCCCAGGCCATCAGCGGCCAGGCAGCACGACAAGCTTCACGGGACAGGCTGGGCCTCCACCAGTTCCACCGCCGCCCCCTGGATATGGAGGTATGTCTATCCAGCATCTGGTACGTCCACATGGCGAGGCGCTGACATGCTGGCGAAGCTCAGGGATACCAAACATCCGCTCCCCAAGCCCACGGCCAATGGGCTGCGCCAACGCCGACACATACATCAAATCCATGGAACCAAGCGCAACAACAAGGGACGGCGGGATACAACCTGGGCACATATGGCACCATGCCAGGGGTGCACCATCATTCCAGTCATCCCCCTCCCCAGCAGGATCAGCCCCCTCCGCCTCCACCAAAACCCTACGGCTTCGCAGCGGCAGTCCAACGGCAGGAGCAGCAGCAGCAGAGCACGCAGAATTGGTCACACCAACCCCAACAGAATACCGGCTTTGCGCCTCATGCGCAGCAGGGAGGATACCCAGTACACGGAACATCACAACAGCCCTACCACCATGCAGCTCCTCCGCCACCCTCTGCCACGCCGGGCAGGCCAGATTTCCCAACTTCACAAGGAGGACGGCCCAGCTCCATATATGGTACAGGACAGCCCAGCTCATACTCAAATGCGCCATCAGCTGCGCCACAGCAACCCCCCACGTTTATCAGCCCGAACGAGCAGCAGCCGCCTTCAAATGGGCATGGCGCATACGTTCCTCCTCCGCCGGTAGCTCCGACGTGGGACCAGCCACAGCATGCGCCGCACCAAGACGGCATGAATAGCTTCACGCATTCTAGCCCAACTGTAGACCCAGGATTCTATGCACAGGGTTATCATGGTGCGCCGCCCCTGCCTCCACGACATAGCCAACAGACTGTGCAACATTCAGGGCACCACCAACCTCAGTACGGACATCCAACGCCTGATCAATATCCTCCATTGTCACAGACACCTCATCAGTCGCAGCAACCATTGCGCCAATACCCGCCGCCGCAGCAGCATCAATACCAAGGTCAGTTTGGGGGTGCGGTACCAGTTCACCAACACCCGGTCGGACAACCGGTATATCCACAAGCGCAACCGCACCAGCAACCCGTACAGCCCCCACATGTATATTCAGCGTATGAACAGCATGGTCAGTCCTCTTCACAAGATGCGCACTTTCAGAGATTGTGGCAGTCTGCATCTCCAGCGCCTGAGCCCAGTTATCATCACAACGTACCACAGACGTATGAGCCTCAGCAGCAGCCCTCGCAACCAGGATACCAAGCACAAGATTCATTCCCGGGACAGCAGTACTCTCAGCCACTGAATCAAGAAGTTCAAGACCTAAAGCCATTCGATCGGACTGATGCCGCTACGTCGAATTTCTACCATCAGGCAAGCCCGCTGAGTCAACCTGTGTCTCCCATATCGAACCGTCCGAGCGTGAGCTCCGCGTCTGGTTACCAGTCTGTGTCTGCGCGCACCGACTCTGTGAGCTCCATAGCTCTTGCCAATCTCTACGCGCAACGCGCAGAAAATAAGACGTCCTCGCCAAAACCTCCTACACCCAAACTGCCCATACCACCTCCACCTCGTGATGATAAGTCAAGATTTAGTGTCCTAGCTGCTGGCACGCCTTCTGATTGGGAACACCTGGGTGGCAGTGAGGAAATCGACGACGAAGAACTCTTCGGGGTAAAGAAAGAGGAAAAGAAAAGCGAGACTACTCAGCCAGAAAGCGTTGAGCTGCCTGCGCACGTTCCATCTCCTTCCTCTACGCATGGGTTTCCTAGCCCTGCGGTACGTCCCGTGCATATGAGTTCCAGCGAGTGGGATGAAGGCTATACGCCAACACCGCCATCTGTAACGACAAGTCTTGTTCAAAGACAAGACTCCCAGTCGTCTGACCAAGGGTTCGTAGTGGAAGATGCCATCGTCGCGCCCTTGAAAACCACACCAAAACCTATACAGGGTGCGAGGCCTCCTCATCAACCTGCTGCGTTGATGACTGGGTCGGCCACAGCCGAAGGCGGATGGAATGCATCACAACACACGCCAACACAATCGAAACATCATTTTGAGTTGCAGAGTAGTAATGATCTGAACAGTGTGAAACCTTCTGATTACGATTATACTGTGGAGTTAAAAGAGAAGGATGAGCTTGCGCACCAGCTACGCGCAGATGCAGAACAGAAGGAGGCTGAACTTGTTGCGAAGATTGAGGCACTACAGGCTGAAAATCAGAAACTCTCATCTGAGCATCAAGCCAACAAAACGCATAGCGCAAGCGAGATGATCGTTTTACGTGCACAGATTGAGACTATGAGAACCGCCCAAGACCAGGCCACTGTCAACTCCGAAGCTTTGGTGAAAGAGAAGAACATGACGATTGAAAGACTGAAGGAAGATGTGGAAGGCAAGGAACATAATATCGAGGAGCGTAACAATCTCGTCGCGGAGTTAAAGCGCCAGCTGGAAGCTGAAAAGCTGAGAGAGTTGCCGAAACCCACCCTTACCGATCTTATCTCGGATATCGACCCGTGGTATATCGGCTCATTAGAGCGGTACATAGCCATGCTTCGTAGTGAGGCAGCAGTACCACAAGTGGAAGAGAAGCTAAAGATTTTTAAGTCATTCATGAAGGTGGAGTCTAGCATGCGGGCGATCAACGTTTTCGACGCCTCAACCCAGACCCTTCCAGTAGAGCCAGAGACGCCACACCAAACACAGCAAGCTGCGCACTCTTGCGCATCTTCAAACATGTGCACCAAGAGACAAGACCTGAATATAGAAGTACCGCACAAGTCCGCATACGAGGATGACTATGAATATAGTCCTGGTGGGAGACCTTTATTGGCATGCCAAAGTACAATGCCTCCTATCGAGAATGATCAGGGTACTCCAAAGGCACCTCCTTCGATAGTATCAACGACGATTCTGACTCCAACAAGCTCTATTGGCGACGACACGAACAAGACGCCAATACAATCTCTACTCGAAGAGCAAATACAACCTCAATACAAGGCATATATTCCTCCTGCTAGTATGTCCATTGATCCTCCTCAACTGAGGCACAGACAAACGATGTCTTTCTCCAATACTCCAGTTGTGGCTTCCCCATCAGGGCGTAGGAACAGCAAGGGGCATGATGAGATCTTCTTTGGTGCTCATCAACCGAATGCGCAGACGTATGCTCCCCAGCCTTCAAGTAGCGAAGCAGATGCTCCCTTGCCGGCGCCATTGACTCTAACTTCACGCCGTACAGCGTCCACCGCTGCACCATTGAAAGGAGATCCGAACCAAGTTCTGAAAGGGCTGTTGCCGAAGCAGATCAATTCGGACCTTCCAAATCGCCGAATACAGAATCTCAGAGCTAAGCTTGCGGATGTTGTGTCAAAATCCAGTAACACCGAAGAGCTTACCAAGACATGGGAGAAGTCAGCATCTCTGAGCCGCCGTAAAAAGGACGACGCTCGCCGCAAGCGTCAAGAAGAGAACGAGGAGCACAATGATGATTTGTTCAATAGCAATGAGATTTCGTACGCAGAGATGAACCAGCTCGAAGAAGAGTTCAAGCAGAAAGAGGCAGAACTCAAAGCACAAGAAGACAGAGACGAATACAAAAGTTACATGGACGCCGTATTCAACCCAGTCTTCACAGGCCTACATGGCGAGATCAAAATCCTCATGGATCTGTATGTCGAAGCTAAGCAGCTACTGCAGTCCTCCGTACGTGGACTCGGGAGTTTGGAAAGGACGGATGATCCAAGCATAAAGGACTGCTTTGAACTTCTGAGGGATGTTCACGAACATATCGAGAAGAGACGCGACAGGGTCGCGCAGCTCGTTACAGAGCGCGACAGGCGCTATAAGAAGACCGAGACGCAACCTCTTTATGCTGCTGGCAACATTAGCCAGATGAAAACGGTGGAGAAGCACTTTGAGAACGCTGAGAAACAAGCGGATTTCGGAGCTAAGCGCGAGAAGGCTCAGCGTATAAACGAGCTTGTCCAAAGTACTGAGGGCATCGTTGTCGATGCAGTGAGCGATGAGCAAAAAGAGATCGCCTACGTCATTGCAGCTATCAAAGATCTCGAGGACGGAGCCGGTGACCCGGAAGTCCTTTCCCATGCACAATCGACTCTCGAGATCCTGAAGAAATCATCCAAGGCTCTTCTCTCCCTCTTCAATACGCTGGAGATCGAATCCAATAGCGCCGATATTGATGCTGAAATTGCACAAGTGAAAGCTGATAGCGCGGATGCAGAACGTGTAGGGGAGCTGGAAACTGAGAAGAACCAAGCTGAGAAGGGGCTGATAGAGGAGTTCGAAAGGAGGATTCGTGTGCTAGATAGCGATGAGGGTGAGATCACGGAGTTGGTACAGAAGAAGATGAGGAAGAATAATGAAGATGTGGAGAAGGAAGAGCGATTGCGAACTGCATTAAGCTCGGGCACCTAGAAGTCGGCCACCCGTAGTAGCCGGCCACCCCACCAAAACGCGTACGCCCGATTCAACACGCGATATCTCAACACCAACGCTATATATATATATCAAAACTTATAGATTTGGGTGTACTATTGATGCGTGTTACACGGGGTTAGGCTATACTTCTCTAAGTGTTACAAGGTAACAAGGAGTTGCTTCCTTTTGATGCAGGTCGCATGAAGGAAGACCATCGGGCAAACACGATGAGCGGATGTGGATCCAGGACGGGGTCCAGATCACGTGATAGGAAGGGCATCCCGCCAAGACCGGGCCTCCGGGAGGCCAGTGACGATCGGGAAGCCACGGCCCTCCCAGGTCTCCCTCTTTGAAGGGAGGACAGGGAGGACGGGTTCAGATTGCAATGGGTATAAAGGATGGACGGATTTCATTATTACACTCGTTGTGGTCAACTCAAATAGTTCATCTCTTACACAGATTGTCAACTAGTTATTCTATCGTTTATAGAATTGGTATCGTTATTCTTTTGGTTACAACGATAACTCTTTTCCACCTGATCATTCCATACGCTACCTCACGGACTACCGCTTTAGTCTACCTCGCCTTAGTACGGACCGAGCCTAGAGAAGTATAGCCTAACCCCGTGTAACAACTAGCCCTAGCGATCACTCTAGTGTTTGTACATACTCCTAGTGTAACGCTAGTCTTATCTATATTCTATATATTATTAAGCTTAATATTAAGCTCGATCTAGGTACGCTTAAAGAGCTCTAGAAACGCACGTACAACGGCTAGGCTCGCAGCGTTAGCCTAAGCCACCTCGATTGATCGGCTAATAATACTAGAGACTTAGGGTTAGCGTACGATAAAGGATTGTAGCTAGCGTTAGCTAAGCAGATCGTGATTACTACCAAGCTAGAGGATCTAAGTAGCTATCTCTTGCACACGGGCATAAGAAGGCGGCTAAGCGTGTACGTCCTTATCTAGTATCCAATCAACAAGAAACTCCTCTTGCTCTAGGCTTAATCGCTGCTAGTGTTAATGAGCTATCGCGCGTGGCTGGCGGCCATCTAATCTATCCTGTAGCGTTGATCGAGGCACGCCCCATGCCTTAGCAGCTACTCTCTGGCTTGTATAAACACCAGATTCGAGATCGCAGATAGCGGATTGTATAGCGAGCTCACGGGCGTCCATTTTGAGCATGAGGTGGTTGAGATATCGCGTGTTGAATCGGGCGTACGCGTTTTGGTGGGGTGGCCGGCTACTACGGGTGGCCGACTTCTAGGTGCCCGAGCTTAGAGGAAGCGAAGAGGCGGAATGGACATGCCTGATAATGTAACCACATGTGTTCAGGAAGAGTAGTGTTTTCAAGCAAGCAATGTTCATGGATATCTCAAGGCCAAAATGCACTTTACAAATTGTCTTACGTCCCCCCAAGAGATGCTCGCATGTTCAAAGCCCACTGTCCTTCCTCTCCCTCATCGGTCTCTTCTCTTCTTTCTTCTGCGTCTTCTCCTCGTTATCATCCAAATGTGTCCTTCGATCGATATCCAACCTCTTCTGAAAATATTCTCCAACACCAAAGTCATCGTAATGCATCCCTTCCTGCCTCAGATGCGGCACAACGCTGACCTTTGCGTCTTCGTTCGGGCTGAAAAAGAAAGGCATGCTATATCTCTCCTCACCTCCCATGTTCCTTACCCTGTGCACGGTACTCTGCCACGAACCGCCCGTAACCAATTTCAAGAAATCGGCAATGTTGACAACAAAAGTGTTGGGTTGTGCATGTACTGGGATCCAGATTCCGTTTCCGTTTAGCACTTCGAGGGCCGGGTAGGCGGTTTTGGATTGGCAGACGAGCGTGAACCAGCAAAAGTCTGTGTGGGCGCCGATGCCGACGTCGCTTTGGCGTTCTTGGGGTGGGTAATGAACAGCGCGCACGTTGGTCATGGGGTGTGTTGTCATGGTGTCGAAGTAGTCTTCGGGGAGATCCAGAGCGAGAGCGAATATGTGGAGCATGCGTTTGCTGAATTCAAACATGGCTTTATAGTAGCGGTAGATTGCGGGGCGCCAGAAGAGAGCTGATGGGTGGGTGGGCCATTGGTTGCGTGGAGTTTGCGGTGAGGGTGGTAGGGAGGAGATGAGCGAGAGTTGCTCTTCATCGGTGAAGTCTTCACCCATTAGGAAGCCTTCTTTGAGATCTATTTGTTACTGTTAGAGAGACGCGTGGCTTCATGTATGGACTCAGTGCAGATAGTACCTCCACGTGTACTTGGATCAAGTTTTCCTTCGAGGAAAGCCTCGTAGCCCCTGAACTTCTCAGTCTTTTGGTTGTGAGTCTCCATCTTGATGTCTGTCGGCAGCGCAAAGTACTCCTTCAATGCATCGAATGTTCCCTCCAAAACGTCACCATCCACTCCATGGTTCGCTGCGTAGAAGAACCCAATGTCTCGACAAGCGGCGCCGACTTCTCTAGCTAGTTCTTTTCTTTCCTCAAGGTTGTCTGAATATATACGTTGGAAGTCGATCTTGGGAAGTTCATTGAACGTTTCTTTGGCAGCGGTGCCTTTGAGAACTGGTCTTCTACCAGGAACACCGCCATCGTGGTAGTGAACCCAGGTATCCACGTAGGTCTCCGTCATAGTAGTACTTGACATGTTTTGATAAGTGATAACGAATCTACACACGACAGCGAGGGGTTGCGAAAAGGAGCAAAGTACATACACTCAGCAAGTCACAACAACGGGACCTGCCGCAACCCTAATATATAAGCCGGCACTCAGCCTACCATAAGCCAAACGACATGTCCCGATAACAAAAAGCAAACGGTCTGAGAGTGGAAGGCTGCACGACAGTTCGTTCAGACCAATGGTGAGAGACCACGTCGTGGAGCAAGGCACAATTGTCGCAGGCTGAACGAACCACATTGCCTATGCACATACGGTGTGGTGCAGCGGGTGTCATCGTGCCCAAGATCCCAAGGCCCACGCTCTCGGACAAGAGCGCCTGCCTGGCAGGTCTACCGCCACTCACCAGGTCAGTCATCTACGTATGGACGGTGCGAAGCGGAGAAAGGCCTGGAGCTGGTATAGGACCGATGCTGTGCATACACAAGACTTCAGGAGGGTGGGCGAGTAAGGATGCTCTATGCGAACTGTCTTGTGTACTGCGCTTTTTCCCGCCTCCTCCATGTATGATACGACAATCTCGATAACTCTGTGATTAGTATCTTTCTCGACAATCTTTCCCCATAGTCGCATGATGCCGGTCTCTCTACGTCACTTTCTTACACTCCATCAAAGCGTGCAACTCATGTGAGCTGTCTGCAAGGCATTAGCTGCAGCCATAGCATAGCGATCAGACAACCCTCCATAACGGCAGGACCCTACTAGATGGTGTATGCGCGACAGACTGCGTTCATAGCTTACCAAGCCATCGGGAACCGGAGTTGAGCGCGACTGGAATGGGTTGTTCTTATTCCACGTTTGCAGAGACGGCTCGTAAGTGCGTCTGGTGATCTTGGCAATTCCATGTCACATATTCGCATAACGTTCCCAACGTTCGTTTGGGCTGACATGGCGATGATGCAGAAGGACACTTTGAAGATTGCATGTGCCCAGATTACAAGGTCTTGATGTAACTGTGGGAGGATGAGGACCCGCTGTGGGTGGATGTCGCAAAACCCCCCGCATGACGCTTGCCTGTTGCCGAGGACCCTTTATGGACCTTCCGTGGATAATGAGCGGTGCTGTCCTATCAAAGCGTTGTACGAAATGGGAAATGACAGACTGTCGGAACTGCTAAAGATTGTGAGGAAAAGCAAAAGATTAGTGTACGCAGCTCTGGTTTGTCAGCGGTGAAAGTGCTGCAAGAGTGATGTAATCAGGCCATATGATGATGCGGTATACTTAAGCCACTTTCAAACTTCCAGCAGCTTGTATAGCATCAGCAGAAGCCCAGGCGACACCCTGTCGTATCACGAGCAACTGAAGAAGTAGCCGGTCAGGCATAGCGATCAACAAGACAATGAAGCGATTGGCTAATATATGCCAGCCAGACATTCTTTCGAGTTGTAAGAAGACATACCGCCAACTCCTCCGCCCACCGATTAAAAAGCCTTGCACTTCCTGGGATATCATTAACCGTATAAAGAAACCGAAAGCCCATCGACTGCTCCAGAACAGTTCATGTGAACCACGTTTCCACAACGTATCACCATACTGCCGTCCATTAGTTTGATCAGGCTTATTTCTTGCCCAACTTGTTCAACAAATCTTTACCCTTGCCCAGCAGGCCCTTTCCGTTGTCCTCGCGCTTGTTATCTTCGCTCCTGCGCTTGGCCTCGGCGCTCTTTCGTTGCGCGGGCTGTCCGTCGCCGATGATATTTGCGGCACCTCCACGACCGTAGTGTTTGGGACCTTGGGGCTCTTGATGCGGTTTGCTGTCAACGTCTTGAGCAGCACGCGCAAGCTCAGGGCGCTCAGGGTCGTTCTTCGCCATGTTGCCAGTGCCGCCTCGGCCGGTGGTGTATGTGTTGGACTTGAGTGTTGGGGTGACAAGGTCCTCAGGCTTCGGGTAGTTGGTAGGATCGTCCTTTGCGATGTTGCCTTTGAACGTTAGTAGTCGCTCAGGAGCAGAAACTAGTGAAGGATTGCAGGGCTCTTCATGAGGCGTGTTGACTGCCTGACTGCCTGTGGTAGTCCTTGCGCGCGCGTGCGCGCAACCAAGGCATGCAGGCCTAGCTAATCACTCAGGCATTGTGGAGTTGCGCCTCAAGATCTGAAGAAAAGTAGGAACTTACCAGCACCCCCGCGCCCATGGGACGCAACGCGCTGGTATTCGTTCGGTCGAGCAGTCATCTTGCGCGAATCCGGGTAGGGCAAATGTTTGAGGGCACGACGGATGACAGGCTAGTGTTATAGGAGCGTGTTCGTCGGCGCAAACAGTGGCGGAGTCGCGGTGTTTACTTGGGAGCAAATCGTCAAGGGAGAGGAGATTGAACAAAAGCCTAAGTGATGACGCGATGGCGGTCACAACCCTTCTTATATTGACCGTGTTCTTGGCTCTTCCGCGAGCAGCAAGCCAGGCGCAAGGACAAAACTTCCAAGTTCAAGGGCTGTGCTCCGTTTTGCGCGCCAGCAGATTGTGTTTCCTTGAATACCATGGTGATTAAGCACCAGCCGTCTCTTCGCGCCTGGGCACGACGCGCCGACGGTGCTCTTTCTGGTTGACTAGGCGGCACGTTGCTTTCTGAGCCGTGAAAATCTCCATGCTGTGCGCGTGCGTGACTCTGTTTTTGGGTTTCTGTGACTAACGTCTAGTTCCTGCTGCGGGGTCCGCAAATCGAAGCACTATGGGCGAGAGAACGTCATCTTCGAGTCCAAAGACGAATTCTGCGAGTCCGTAAGGCGGTAGTCAGGTGTCTCGTGAGAAAGTTCTGAAAATGGGCCCGAGGTTTGCTTGTGACGCATCCGCCAGTATATATGATCCTGGCACCCACGGGGAGGAGAAGCAAGCATGCAGGCGCATCCACACATGTAATGTCATTATCTATGCCAAGGCTTAAGGCAAGCGGCAGCGTGGGGTAAGTTCCAGATACGCGAACGCGAACGCCCCGTCCATCTTCTTCTTCGACCATGGACTTTAACTCACCTTCCAAGACCCACATCACGTCCGCGACACGTCACACTTGATGATGGAGTTTCGTCAAAATTCATGGTCCATCACTGTCAAGGCCACGCTGTTGTACCATCCATTATCTACTCTATATACATGCCGTATGGAACCAAATCCACTAATGCTTCAACGCATTGCCCATCTGTCATGCTCGAAGGGCGCCAATGCTATGGGGTTGCCCCGTAATTCTATGAGAACGCCGTCCAGAATCTTAGAAAGGATATCGCTATCATGCCCATTGTACAGTTTCTTGATATACATAAAACGGAAAGTCGCAAGCGCCTAAAATGTAGCTGAAAGTACAAAATAATGTAGCAGGTCGGCCTTGACGGACGAACGGGAGTACCGAAAGGAAGGTGCGGTAGGGGTAGTCGTCAGTGGCCAAAGCGCGGAGGAGTTGGTGTAGGAGTCGTTTAAATCGATCCGATCCCGTTTGGTATAGAGGGTGAGGTGGAATCGAATCGCGTAGCCGCATGAAGAATTGAAGATGTGATCTGGATCATGTTAGACTGAGTATGGTACAAGATAAAATGCATTGCACATACTTGAGTCGACCCTGGGACTCTTAGCCTCCATCGCGAGGTTGGCTTCCATCCTTTGGTGCCTTGAAGAGTGACATGGAAGGTGATGATCTTGCGCTTGGGTTTGGTGCGCCTCCATCGCGCGGTTGGGGCTCTGAGTAGGCGAGGTTGTTGTTTTGTTCAAGCCTCATGGTGGTGGTGAGATAGTTGTATGTGTGGTTCGGTTGAGACGTCTTGATAGCTAGGCGTTGCTGAAGGTTGCGGACTGTGGTCGATATGTGGTATACAGGCAGATTTCAAGGTTGGACTGTGGTTGATGTTTGATACCTTATAGGCGATTGAGTGTATATATAACTATCTACATCCTGAGGCCTGTCGTAGCCTCAACTCTTTCCAGGAACAGGCAATGACTGCCTTCTTTCAGGCTATGACGCAGAAACAGTCGAGATAATCCGCTCCGGTGATTCAATTGCACGTCAAAAGAACCATGGCTGCGCCACGAGAGGTGGAAATGGAAATGCTCATTGGGCGTATCCTGACGAACAAGGCAACCACCAGGCTGCAATTCGTTCTAGCGTCCTTCTAGAAGGCTGTCAGCCCTGTCTACCCCAAGGGTGACTCCTTTAGTCACCGCCCTTTAGCAGCAAAGCCACGGCGAGGGACTCGAATTGCGGGCTAGGGCACTATCTCCAGGCAGAAGAGCGGCCATTGGGGGTCCGTAGATGGTGAACCGATGTTTGGTGCCTGGTCGGGCTGGTGAAGTTCGCGAGCACATGTGCTGCACAGCCGCAATCGACTAGCTACACGGCGGCACGGCGCACTCAAGGCACTCTAGGCATCTTTCGCAGTTTGGCCTCATCGATAAGTAGCAGCCCCAGGTCCTCCAAGTCGCCTTGGCCGTGTTTTCGAGGACTCCTGTGCCAGTATCGTTGACCGGAGTAAACACAGCCCGTGGCAGCATTATCCCAATCGGTCGACGCTGCGGTGCTGCGCCCCGCACTCGCATCTTGACGACGGTGCATCTCGGACCGGCTAGCAGGGTAGATGGGGGCCAGGGGAACGATTGCCGGGTGACGGAACAAGAGCGACGCTGTTGCACTGCAACATGCTGAGGTGCTTTTTTTCGATTGTGGTGACGAAAGCGAAATCGGGTTCCGAAACAAAACGTAGGTTGCGCCCAAGATGCAGGAGGCTGGCAATGGTGGTGGTTGATTGGTTGTGAAGGCGCAGCCTTTCTTTCATTTGTCCGACTGGGGTAGCGGCTTGCCTGTTGTGGCAGTTAGCAGTGGAACTCGACAACCATACTTTTGGAAATGACTTACGACCACCATCACCAGGCTGGCCGGGCTCGACATTCTTGGGTCTGACAATAGCGAACAACATGTTGCTGGATTTGGACGTGATGGAGTTGACTGTGGTATGGGGCGGTGTTCGGATCGGTGCCGGTGTGCTTATGAGCGGGTGGAAGTGAGACTATGTGTGAGACTTTAAGAATCACAAACGCGGCTTTGTATGGTAGCGGTGCAACAGGAGTGTCAGTACTTGTGACAGTGGACCGAATGCTGGGACATATATATTTAACTTCTGAAGTCATGGTCCTCCAGCAAGTGATGATACTGACGTCTACCTTGGCCGTGTCCTCCATGATCCACGGGGCGACGGACGGGCCAGAAGGGCACCCAGTCCCCGTACGTGGCCCTTCGGTGCGTATTGCAAGCACAGCCAACTGGAAGTGAAGCAATTGCACATTGCTTCTCTGGGATGACTCTTGGACGGCGTCTGAAAGGGGATGGAACAGGACAGAGCTGTCCCCCCCACAATTCCGCGTGAAACAGCCAATCGTGCCGCCGCCTCGCTGACCCGGTGTCTCAAAGAGTCGTCGACAAGCCCAGCATCCGTGCCTGATAACATAAGCTGTCGCGCGTGTGTGAGGAAGGTCCTGGGGGACTAGAAGCTGCGGAAGCCGAACCCATTCGCTGCTTCACTCTGCCCATCCCTGCGCGTCCAGGCCCAGCACCCAGCACCATGCCTGCACAACCCTTCACAAGCGGTTTCTAGACGCCTTCTGCGTGCTTGGCCGAACAGCCGTTATGCCGTCATAGGGACAGCGCGTCACTGCGTCTCGGGCCATGCGCGGTCCGCCAGAGCCACATGCGCTGGCCGCACAAGATCACGAGCGTCTCGCATCCGCCTGCCAGACACGCTGTCACGTCCAGTCGAGCCACGCCGCCAGTCTGCGCTACGTCTGGATCGGTCGGCCCGCATTCGGAGACGCAGGTACACGCCTGGACTGTGCCCACACTGACGTCTCAGGAGCCTTCGTCAGCCAGAGAGACGGCCAGCCAGGGTCTCCGTTTCATCCCTTTTGCGGATGACAGACTGCACACGTGCTTGTGGCCGAGACTGGCATCTTTACGCGTCGTTGTGTCGTCGCGTCGCCAGCCGTTGCGACCGTCGCGCCCTCCCAGTGTGCCCGACTGCGCCCCATTGCCCTTTGCCAATCATCAACACACACACAGTGTCCAACCACTCGGTCGCCGTAGCAATGTGTCTGGGACAGCCCTACAGGTCGCCCTGCAGTGGCCCTGAGGGGAGCACGTCTTTTGCCTACTGAGGGACCTCTTGCCTCTGCCTGCAAGTGACACAAAGTTGCGAACAGAGCCTCCGAGGTCCTCCCAGATTGCCACTCAGCACCGGCTGCACAGCCAGAGTTCACAAAGTCTGAATCGAGCACCAAGGACGGTGGTGGTCCTCCGAGCCTAGGGGCTATAACCTTTCGGGTGCCACGCGCGCCTCATCCTACAATAGCAACAAGATCTGCAACCATCTCAACTACGGAAACGCTTGGCTGGGGAGACTTTGAGTCCGTTTGAGCAAGTCCAGACCAGGAGGCAGCCAGCTTGGCTGTAACCCATGATTTGCGTTGCGTTTGTAAACAGGCGTGTTGCGTGTCCAACATTAGAGAGCTTGGTGTCTATTCGCAAAGACACTCATCTCGCAAATAGCGCAACTCGTCCTGTATGCGCACGGCCACCGTGCATAGGGCGAGACATGGTGCTGTTCAAAGCATACACAGTTCAGGTTGACACAACCGCTGACTGCACGTATGCATTGTGCCTCGCCTCAGGAGAAGCTTCATCTCGACGGCTTTACTTGCCTATCGACCCCTCTCCGTAGAATTATGCATCCTCGGGTTTAATTGTGGCCGTCGCTGCAGCCGACTCCTAGTCACTTCCATACCTTTGACGTGTTGTTTTGCGCTCCGGTTCGAGATGGCGTGCGCGCCCATGCTCTAGACGGTGAAGTGTACCAATGCCAGCCACCCAAACGTCCCCAGTATGCAGAGGTGAAGACTCGCCAGTGAATTAGATTCGGCCTCTACTCGTTTACGTCGTGTTATTGTTGTTGTAGACAGATCCTAGCTGCTGGGCGATCCATCGTTGCGCCATGTTGCATCTGCGAGACCCTGCCGCCAGACGCCAGCGGTCATTGCTCCACCCTTGGAATAGCCCTCGCCCCGCAGCAACCACGCGAAGCCTCGCTGAACCCCGATGATGGCAAACGCAATCACTCAAACACAACCAACACAGTCTCTACCGCGATATCCAAACCATGGCAACCAAATCCAACTTCAAGCGGGCTGTGCCCCAGGCGCACCAGTCCGTCCTCGCGTCACTAAGAACCACGCAGTTGGTCAACGATGATTCGAAAGCTGTGCTACCGGCCGGTATGAACTCAGTCACTGCACGATATCATGTGTCTGACCAGATGGCACAGAGCTCATCAATGCTATCCTCGACTACCTACCCATCGCCGACATGTTCAGCTTTGCACGCACCTCGAGACGCATGCGCGAAATGGTGTACGACGACACGAGGTGGATACAAAGACTCAGGAGCATGGGTTGCTGGAATGAAGCCGAAGCAAAGCGCCGCTTTGACGAATCGATGCGCAAGAAAGTCGAGGCACAACGAGCGGACGAGGCCCGTAGATCGGGCGTTGCACTCAATGGTAGCACAAACGGGATGCCTCCAGGGGACGACCTACCCGGGAAGACAAGCATGACGCTTTTTGATGCCACAGTAGAGGAGGATATGCTGCGTAGGTCGCAAGAGCACCGGAATAGACCGCGAGCTACTACCTTGGACAAGGGCTTCAATGACATGACTTTGTCATCTTCCGGAACGTTGGCTCCAAGCTCGTACACCGTAGATCCGCAGGCGGCTGTCAAGGTTCTGTCAAATGTGCGTTCTGTTAGAGGCATGGCACGACAAGAGTATGGAAAGGTCTACGGTGCATTGGCTCCGTTTTATTATGATTTGGAGCGGTCAAGAAGCCACACAGATCCTATACTATTTCGAACCTACCGCGATCCCGAACAACAGGCTCAAATGCTGGCGCAGCTCAAGATCTTTGCGAAGAGCGATTATGCACAGGGGTGGGGTCAGCGAGAGGAGAAGCTGGACACAATGACTGGCATCTTTGAGAACGCCGTGCTTAGAGAATTTGAGCAAGGCTATGCAGAGAAAGATTTCGACGGACGTATGAAGAGATTTGCTACAGTCTTGGTGGCTCTGAACGGAGGCGCGGCGTGTTTAGATTCTTTCATTCACAACCACCCATTGATGTTGGAAAAAGAGAAGCTCGGTGACCCTGCAGATTGCCTGCGCAACGAGGTTCTGACATTGGAACCATCCCATGAGTTCTTCAGAGGCTTGGCGAGCGCGCTTAACGAGGAAGCGGGCATTATCGATCGTGTCTTCCCACCTACTGTCGACGTGCTGCAAATCTTCTTCGAGCGCGTTGCGGACGATGTCATTGCCGAATACCTTACAACTTTGTTCGACGAGGCTCACGATATAAGCATTGAAGCTTATCTCAAAGCGGTTGCGGGGGTTTATGAGCAAGCATTGCAACTGGCAGTTTCCTTACATCCTACCAAGGCATCAAAGCCGGATTTTGGGGACGAAGCCATGCGCATCGTTTCACGTTGCTTTGAGCAGCACATTGACCTCTATCTACAAGAGGAGCTAGACTACTTCAAGCGAAAGTCGGCTGCAGAAGTCGACCTTTGGGAGAAGCGACTGATGGAAGAAGAGCAAAGCACGGAAACTCTGTACATGGCGAATGTGAACCGAAAAGCTGTTAAACAGGACTTTTTGTCGTCGTTCAAGAAGGTGGTCATGATGCCCGTTAACGTACTCCCCACTATTGGCGGGTCGAATGCTAGCAAGCCCACCGAATACACACCTGGAATGAACGGCAGTACTACCTTGGAGCCTACTTCAAGAATTAGTACTCCGGCCCCTGGCGACCGATCGCCTACACCACGGATTGAAGCCCCAACGACCGAGCTTGCGGCCAAAGCAGCAATTATGAACTCTCGGCTAGAAGGCATCCGGTCGCTTTTTAGCATCGAGGTGGCACTGAATTTGACACACATGGCCAAGTCTGGGTTGGAACGAGCTGCGCGGTTTGTGAGACTTGGTGGCCAGTCTGGTGAAGAGGCAAAGGAGCAGTCTGAACAGATCTTTATCAACCTTGTTCAGATTCTCGGCAACCGTCATATGAAGTTGGGCTTTGATAAGGCTGTCAGTCATTTGGCGGACTACAAGCCGCGAGAGGTGGCGGATCATAGCAAAGAGGGTGTTGCGCCGCTAGTAGCCTTCTTGGAGCTTGTCAACGTTGGTGACCTGATCCAGCAGATGGTTGAAGTATTTTATCTCCAAGAGCTCGTAGCTGCCAACCTCACGGACAGCGACGATTTCCTCAGTCTTGCCGCCAAGGAGAAGAAGCGTTTCGAAGCCATGTTGGATGAACGGGTTGCTGCAGGTCTCAATAAGGGTATTGACGTGCTAATGGACGAAGTCGAGTATCTCTGCGGTACTACTCAACACCCGTCCGACTTTAATCCTCCTGTTGGGCCCAACGGCCAGGTGCAGATGTCCGATATTGGACCGAGCCAGACGGCTACAAAGATTGTGGAAGTGGTGTCGTCACATACAAACATGCTCATCGGGAGCACAGACAAGAATGTCCTGGATGTCTTCAACCAAGAAGTGGGTGTTCGCCTGTTCACGGCTCTCTGCAAGCACCTGAAGCGCCAGAGAATCAGTGTAGACGGCGCCATCAAACTCATCAGGTATGACATGTGCCCCTATAAGACCAACAGGTACCAACTGACACCAACAGCGACATGAACGCTTACAACGCCTACATTGTCTCGCTACGCAACAAGCCTCTTATGCAGTATTTCGCCGCGCTCCGCGAACTCTCTCAGATATACCTCATCGATGCAAAGGAAGCGAAGGAGATTGCTACGATTATCGCAGACACGGATCGCTATCATGGAATATTCCGAGCAGAGGAAGTATACGAGTTTGCAGAAAGAAGAGCGGATTGGTACCAGATCAAGGGTGCTGTGGAGAAGCAGATGTACGGCGTGGGGTGTTTGGTCATGTGAAGATGTTGAGGATCGCCCAAGTGGCGTCGACTGGAATGATTGGGAAACGAGGCTGCTGGATGCCCAACTAGTGGCATACATAGATTACCGCTTTCGGCGAATACGCAGCCCGCCGATGGTGCAGACAGTGCGATGCACGAACAGAAAATATGGCTTTGACATGTGTGCGTATTCAAGTGATCTGGACAAGACGAACAAGAGCGTCTCGTTCGACTTTGTTGATCGGATCGTACTACTTAGACGGTCGTGGTTCCCCAGCCTCCACCTGGACACGGTCGGCGCCGTACCTGGAGCTAGACCGCGCCCGTGCATCCAAGTTCACACCTCATCGCGCATACTGCAACCATCCATGAACCTTAGTGCCTATTCTCTTGCCCCGTTCATCTCCGCGACAGCATCCAAGTTGCCCGGCAATTGCTCTCTACATTCGAGTCTCTCCCGACAGCAGTTTGGCGTTGCTTCTCCCCACTACGCCGGGACTACCGTTTTGAGGCGCCCGACCCGACTCGGCTGCACGTTCGCTGTCTCTCACCTCTTGGAATTTATACCGCGACAACGATTGCTGATCGCCAAGCAAGACACTGGCGACACGCCCTCCGTACGCGATACTTGATATACATATTCTGCGCCTAAATCACACATTCCATTCTGGGTTCCAAGACTCTGGTACAAGCAGCGTTTGTTTGCACTACATAGCCACCACGGAGGTCGGAGCTGTATCTGAGCTCCGCGATACTTGGTGGATTCGAGAGCGATCCGCGCAGCGATCACTACTCTAGCGTGACATCAATAGTTGCTGGAGCTCTTGCTGTGGACCAAGGGAACATCGCAGCCATGGCAGGTAAGTACCCGCTTGGAGCCTCCTACGCGTATCGTTACATGCTAACGTGTCGCAGCAGAGCCCCTCCCCGCCGAAGTGGAAGCTTCCTACTCAGTCATCATCGACGAGATCTTACGCGCCAGCGACATCAACACCATCTCTGCAAAGCGCATACGGAAGGGTCTACAAGAAAGAATCGAGGATGACCTTTCGTTGCAGAAGGTTCGAGGCCACACATGACATACAATCGCGTAAACTGATAAGAAACATAGGAGCAAATCACTACGCTCATCATGCAGCGGTTCGACAAGTTCAACAACGAGCAGAACGGCGGCTCCGAGGTTTCTGAACCCATACCTACAGTCGAAAACGGCGCAAAGGCTTCCAATGACGACACCTCCGACGTCTCACACAATAAGCGATCGCCGCCCGATGACGAGTCTGCGCTGTCTGAGGTCGAAGATGTTGCACCTCCCAAGAAGAAGGTTAAGAAGACCAAGGTCAAGGATGAGGACGACGATGCAGCTTTTGCGGCGAGGTTGCAGGCTGAGGAGAATGCGCGCATGGGTAGGGCGACACGCGGTGGGAACACAAAGCGGAAGGCACCTGCGCCCAAGAAGACCAAGACCAAGAAGAAGAGCTCTACCCGCATCAAGGACGAAGATGACAGCGACATAGCGTCAGGCAGTGGGGGCGAGAAGAAGAGCCCAAGCCGGAAAGGAGGTTTCCACGTAAGCCACTCTGTGAATCTATACCACCACCCTGGATCAAACTGACTACTCCTCAGAAACCCATGGCTCTCTCCCCAGCCCTCTCTGAACTCCTCGGCGAAACCCAGCTCTCGCGTCCACAGACGGTCAAGAAGATATGGGAGTACGTCAAAGAGCGTGACTTGCAAGACCCGGCCGACAAGCGCCAGATCCGATGCGACGACGCCATGCGCGCAGTCTTCAAACAGGACCGTGTTCACATGTTCACCATGAACAAGATTCTCAACCAGAATCTGTATGCCGTTGACGAGGTCGTATCCACATAGTCCTAGTACGCAACGTACTGCGGTTTACAGTACCTTTACTACACGAGGCTTCACGCGTCGTCGCAGCGATGAAGAACGTAAATCTACACACCCACATACTGCATGCAAAAATTGCGTCCTCTTTCACGACTCTATTACGGACACTCATACACGCGGCCGTCGTCGACGCTCAAACTCGTCTCCTTACGTCCAATTTCCGTCTCTCTCTTGGTTTTAGCAGCATGGCGCATTCACGGTGTTCCTTTCTTTGGGGTGCAAAGAAGTGTGCGTCTTAGGCCCGGGCTGTGTGGATATCAGGGGCTTTGCATTGCCATGTCTTTGGCAGTTTTTCGACACAAAAATTTGGGTGAATGGAAAAGGGAGCAGAGAGCGAAAGTGTGCATGATACGGGCAAGAGCAAACCGTTGGTGGGAATATAGGAATGGAGGCTCCCTTGGTAGTCGTTTGCTATGCCTTGATGAAATGCTATTATCAAACGAACAGTCAGTTCTCCATGATGACATGTGGTTAGACGTGATTTGAGAAATGACTCGCAGTAGCGACGGTGATGTGTGTAATGTTACAAAGTACAGCTATACTATGTAATACGTACGGTAATCCACCGTGATCGCATGTAAACCCAGATAATCATTCACGAATAAACAAGAGGTATCCAATACCGGTACTCCGAGACCTGTTGCATTATATCCACGAACGCGACTTGAGGGCCCACCCTCCGTTTGGGATCTAAAGACCTTCAGGGAGCTGAAGCTGAAAGTTCTCAGAACCTTCCTCGAAAGGATCCGCACCATTGAGCTGGGTCTTGAAGCTGTTCATCCACGCATCATCGTCTTCGTCGTCTGAGCGCGAGAGAAGCAGCAACTCCATCTCACGCTCCAGATCCTCAGCTGTGCGGCGGGGCTGCTCTTCTTCTGGAGGTGTGACGAGTGTAGCATCGGTGGCGGTGGAGCTGCAACGAGACATGGGACCGCGGGATCGCATGGCACCCGTGCCGGTGCTCGCACTGCGGAC
Organism: Alternaria panax; assembly: GCA_019702505.1. Classification (NCBI taxonomy): domain Eukaryota; kingdom Fungi; phylum Ascomycota; class Dothideomycetes; order Pleosporales; family Pleosporaceae; genus Alternaria; species Alternaria panax. Next base: position 4,372,984 of record JAANER010000001.1, on the reverse strand, counting down.
GTGGGTGGTGGAAGCGGGCCGGGAGACAGCGGAGAAAGGAGCGGGCTTGGTGACGTTGGAGAGAGGCTTGCGAGCAGCTGGAGCAGCGCGTCCGGCTCGGCCTTGAGCGTAGCCGATGGTGCTCTTGGAAGCTGCTACAGCCGACGCTTGACGAGATGCTGTGAGCTCGGTGGGAGTCTTTGCTCCCTTCCGGCTTGCGACTAGTCCAGTGGGCACACGCGACTTTGCAGCTGCGGTTGGAGCTGCATAGCTGGGCTTGGATGGCGGAGAGAGAGCGGCGGCTGCGGACCTGGCTCGCATGGTCGATGGTCCAGTCGCCCTCGTTCTGAGCGCAGCGGGTGGCTTGGGCGCCTCCTTCTTTGGCTCCTTGATACCATAGTATTCCTTCGTCTCAGCATCGTCCTTGGCCATCTGGGCGGCGAAGACCTTCTCCATGTGCTCATCGCGCTTTTTTCGACCCTGCTGTATCTCCTCCTCGAACTTGCGCTGCTCACGGGTCCTCCCGTCGTCCTCGACTGGGTTGTGGTAGGCTTGCCAGATGCCGCGGACCATGTCCTGGCTGCTGATCCTGGGGATGATCCAGTTCTTGGGCAGGAGGTCGTCCATGTCATCTTGGAGCGGGATCTCCTTGGGGGGCATGTATTCAATTTCAGGCACGTCATCTTGGTCCTCTTGGGCGATATCGGACTGGTGGATCTTGACTTTGGGACGGCGCATGCGCGGGCTCAGTTTCTGCGTCTTCCCAGCGGAGGAAAGAGGCGCTGGAGTTGCAAAGGCCCTGGACTTGGCGTTGGTCGTCTTCATGCCCAGCGGCGCGCGGGCTCGCGGGCCTAAACACGTCAGTGATCCGTCTGCGCAGTGTGTCGTCGCTAGTCTTACCGGCTGGGGTGACAAAGGCATTCGTGTCTATCTTTCCGCCCGGCTTGGTGGCGAAGAGCTGCGCTCCCTTGCCCTTTGTGTTTCCGGCCTTGCCCACGGCATTCTCGTCGTTGAGCGGGATCTTGAACGGCGTCTTGGGGGCTTTGTTTGCGGGTGTTTTGGCGCCGAAGCCCTTGGGGCCGGCATTGAGCGACTTGCCCGCGGCGGCGGCGTGCAGATGGCGCACGGCGTTCTCCTGGTCGTTTGCTGCGAGAGTAGCCATGGCGGGCGTTACATTGAGCGAGTCGTGGGCGGCGTGGGTTATTCCTATCTCGTAACGGCGACGAGCGTCTGCGATGCGCGCCTGTGTTTACCGCTGGTTGCGTAGCGACAGGAAAGCGGGTCTGGGCTCTGGAAAGGGTCCGGGCGGAGGTAGTCCCTTTCGGCGGCGCCTGCCCGCATGGTCAGCTTGCACACCCGCTTGCAGCAGACAATTCTCATACAACAACGAGTCTCGACACTGCGCCGCTCCACATCCCTACTATACCTGCAGCTGTCTGTCCTCCGTCACTTGCACACACACCACACACGCCCTTCTCTACCCCGCCCTACACCCATCCAGCAGCTATGGATCAGATCAAGAAGGTGAGTCTACGCCTACCCCGCCAAATCCCCTTTGTTTGGTACCCAGCGGCACCCGACGCCACAATGCACACGTGCTGTACCAAGTCAGACGCTGACATGACACCTTCTCCAGCGCATGGAAGCTCTCCGCGTCGAGGCGGATGAGAGCAGCGCCCGCGCCGAGGAGCTCAAGGCGACTGTCAAGCGCCTCGAAGCCGAGACGACACAGAAGGAGCAGGAGATTACCTCGCTGACGCACAAGAACTCTGTGCTCGAGAGCGAGGTTGAGAAGCTTGAGGGGCAAGTCAAGATCCACAAGGACGAAGCTGGTGCCGGTGCTCAGGCTGGCACCCAAGCCGAGAGCCTCCAGCGCAAGATCCAAGTTCTCGAGGAAGAAGCTGAGGAATCGGACAGGACGATCCGCGAGCTCAACGAGAAGTACGTTCGCTGTTTCCCTCTTCCACCGCGTTTGCCGCTGTTCCCTGTCTACTATCTCCTACCCCTGATCTGCATCCACTGACACGTCACCCGCAGGCTCCGCCAAACCGACGTCAAGTCCGGCCACTACGAACGCAAAGTCCAGGCCCTCGAGCAGTCCCGCGACCAGTGGGAAACCAAGTACGAAGAGATGGCCAAGAAATACGCCGACACCAAGAAGGAGCTCGACGACTTTGTCAAGGAGATCGGTAACATCTGATCTCGCTGTCGTCTCTCGTTTGCGCTTGTTGACGGTAGCTAGTCGAGTTCTGAGTCGAGCCTCCATGTCGTCCCTCTGCGGATTTCGACTTCGAGTGCGTGCGACAACATGAACGGCGACGGTAGTGGTCGCGGATGATACTACGGCATGCGGTGGAGCTTGGAGAAGAGGCAGATTTCACATCACATTCCCCCGTACCCCCTACCTTACCCCTATATATCTGTTTTCTTTCCTGCGGCTGCTTGCTGGGCGGGCTTGTTCGCTTTAGATAATCCCTGAGCGAATACATTGGCAGTTCCTGACATGAACTCATCTACTCTGCTACTCACATGTCATTGTTAGCTTTGACAAACTCGACAAAGGAGCGGTGTGCGATGCAGATTTGCTGTCATGCTACAGAATGGCGTAAGATGATTTTAGAATGCCGACACAAGCAACGCACCAGCATGCGGCACTTTGACTGTAACATTCATGAAGGGGTATCATTGTCTCGACTTGTATATTCTCAACTTCCAAGCACGCCCCGCCCGTCTACTTCGCTTCCCTAGCCTCCTTCTGCTTTCTCTTCTTCAGCCCAATCTTCATGCGCTCAGCCTTTCTCTCCGTCTTGGTCTCATACCTAAACTTCTTCTTCTTCTTCTTTGGCCTCTCACTATTCTTCGGCCACGCCTTTGTCCACACCCGCTTCTTGCCCTCTGCCTCTTCCTCCGCCTTCTTCCTCTCCTCCTCTGCCTTTCGCTTCGCCGCCGCCTCTTCGTCCTCCTCCCCTGGCCTCGAGAAGCCTGCTTTGGATATCCCCACGCTTTCTATGGTGACGGTTGTGTATTTGTCTTCGTCAACATACTCGTCTTCCTGGTTGATGGGCTCCGGTTCCTGGAAGCCTGTGAATTCTTCCTCGTCGCCATCGTCATCGTCGCCAGATGTCTCGCCCCCAACAATGTCGTCTAAATCTCCATTCGCCTGTCTGACAAGTCGGTTTACTTCTTCGACGTGTTTCTCTAGGTCGACTTTGCGCTGTTCTCGGAGCTGTTGTTTAACGTATTGTTAGCTTCTATGTTGAACGGATGTCTGGGACGTGTGCGCATGCGACAGGATCAATCTCGCTGTCCAGTAGCTTTGAGTGAATAGGGCATCGGGCTTTTATGTACCTCGCGCCTGAACCTCAGCTTCTCCTCCTTCTCCCTCTTGGCATTCTCTTCTTGTGCATGCTTTATGCGTGCGAGTTTGCGCTTGTGAAAGCCTGTGAGATATTCTTCTCGCGCAGAAAAGTCAAACTCGATCTTCTCGGGAACTGTGACCGCGATTTTGCGTTTCTTTGATGGTGGCGCCGAATTCCTCATGGTTACGGAATGTGAAGAGCGTGACTTCGAGTGTGGGGCGAGGGTGCTTTGGCTGGTGCTGTCGCTGGATGTTCGCAAAGCAGGTGTCGCAGTTTGGGAAAATTACCTGGGTGGACAGGGATCTTGGGGATTTAGGTGGGGCCGAGGTACTTTAGCGCTATCCCGTGTGGGGACTACCCTGGTAGCAGGATTATAATACATCAAGACATGATCTCATTGTCTGATTGCATTTCCAAGAAACCGGAAAGTGGAAATCAATGTTTCAAGGATCATAAGGAGCGATAAAATTTGGTGCACTATTCAATGGCGATGCGCGCTACTCGCGACAACTTCCATCAGTCTATGCGTCCATCTGCGTTTTATCGCCAGTCAGGCCTATCCTCTCTTGTGACAGAGCCTGTGTGTCATTGTGCGAATTGGTCATGCTGAGAATCTTTCTCCTCCACGGAAGCGATTCCAGGTGTCTCTTCGCCTTGTGTGTTATACATAGCGCCGAGTCGACGTCCTGAAGACCTGTCTCTCCGAACATGGCGAGGACCATAAGGCCCAAGAAGGAATGATACATGTCCGGTGGATCTCCTGTGACTTTGCCAAAACCCCCTACGAGATGCTGCGTCTTGTCTAATAACCATTTCCTGATGGGTTGCCGATCGATGATATTCAAATGACCGAGAAGTTGTAGGGGTGTGGAGGTCCAATAAGCGTAACATGTATCTGCCACTTTGTTGCATCTGCCATTCACTCCCACCCATTCCAGTTCAAAATGGATGTGAGGTCTCCCCTTGAGGTTTGATTTCGCTTGTGTGGATGGGCGGGAGCCTAACTTGACAAAGGTATGCGCGTCATGGCACGTTTCTGATGTATCTGTCTCGTCGTTCAACGTGTCTAGACCATCATCCTCATCCAATGTCAATGTCTGCCGTGAGACGAGCCAGTGCAAGGTCTTTGGAACGTCGGTCACTCCACGAATGAGACCGTCCGGTTTTTGTGACGGCGGCAAGGGAAGACGACCCACGAAATGCAGAGCAGCGATGGCGCAGCAGGTGAAGCCAGCGTGTGCCTCGTGGTAGGGTGCTTCGGAAATGCCTCCATCGTAGCACTCTGCTTGTCGAACACAGTTGACAAACTTGTCGACATCGATGTCCGGTACACCTTCACAGGGTCCTTCTAGGTCGCCTCGAAGTATCCACCTGATAGCTGTAGCCATGTAGCCGAACCTGGAGTCGTTGCCGCCATGAACATAGTCGCCATCGCCCAGAGTCTCTCCGAAGCTGCCTTCTGGACGCTGCATCTTAACCAGCCATGTCAGGATCTCCTTCCTCTTCACCTTGTCCAAATCATCCCCCAGCACGACCAGCGTGAGGAGCGCAAAGAAAGTTCCAGGGATGTGGGCAGGGTCCCAGTTTTTGTTCTCTTCACTTCTGAGATGACCGTAGTCGGACCCGGGCCATGGGCGGAATCCTCCTTCAGGCAGTTGGCAACTGTAGACCCAATCAATGTGGCCTTGCCGCTCTTCAGCTGACAAAGCGGCGTCTAAATCACCTAAAATGTCGAGGGCAGACACGGTGAAGAGGGCCAAAAGCATGCGGTTGGAGTCATTGCTGGTGTAGAAGTGCGGCAGCAGCGTCTTCAAGTTGCGCCGCCAGTACTTGATGTGGCGGGCATAGTTGAGTTGTGTGTTGGTGTCAAAAGCAGCTGGAGCCATGATGGAAAGGAAAGTGTGCTGCGTGGACCCGGGAGTGGTTGCCGAGCGAGATGTCGGTTCCCCTGCGAAGCTTGGGTTTTGATGGCGGGGCTGAGTTGGAGGGCCAAGGCGATGTATGCGTCGAGTAAGACGAACGAATGGTTAGCAGCAACAGGCCTCCGGCCGGACAGACTTTGGAGTGTCTCCTGAATGCACCTGCTCCAGAGCCTTGGGAATCAGGGTTACGAGCACGTGCAGGGGCGGCCGGACAGTGATGACGGCGCTGCGCAGCGAGGTGCCCGTGTATGCAATTGGGCGTGCAGCTGATGGTGTTGACGGTCTGACGGCACGACAGCATTAGCACGGCGATGATGCATACAGTAGGCAGACGGTAGTAGGCGCGTGGCTCTAGCTCTAGTCCACTTCGTATGCAGGGGCCGCGCTTGGGGGCCGGTGAATTGCGTTGGTATTTATATCGACCGCTAAAGGCGAAATGTCGGAAGCTCGCAAGATTGGTAGGCTTGCCTAAAGGTGGCAGGGCTGTCACGACAAACGGCCACATGCAGGGGTACATGAGACATCATTCAGCTCTGCCAGTCCTGCCCCAGCTGCGGCCTGCAAAACCCTCCTGACGTGCCTCAGTCCCGCCTGATCTAGGTACTCGACCTGCCCTCTATTCCCCAGACGCCGCCTGCGCCGTCCGCTTGCCCCGAGTCCCTTCTTCGTTGGTGCGACGTCACACAGGCCGCTCCGTCTGCCTCTGGGCCTGCGCTTGCGTGTTCCCCAGACTTGACTTCTCCGCGCGCTCACTACGGCCGTTGAACGACCACACCCGTACCCGACTGGCTTGCTTCCTTTCGATTCCCCACCCTAGCCACTCTTTGGGCGACTCTACGCACACACGACGCCATGACGACGGGATTCGCGGCGTCGTTCTGGTCGAGCGACTATGCCGGAGGTAAGAGCGCCAGCCGCGCACAACACCACCCCACTTTGGCTGACTGTCCCAGGCCTGGGCGTTCTCTTTGGGAAGCTGCAGCAGGGCGTCCAGGAAAACCAGCAGATTCTGACTGTTGCCCGCATGCGGGCCGATGCCGAGGAGGCCTATGGAAGCAGCCTGTCCGCCATCACACCAGCCACAGATCGCATAGGCGGGGGCTTCAGCAGAGATGAGGGCGCAAGCGTGCGCAAGGTGCGTCTGCAGGAACCACGGCCACCGCTCCAGACTAACTGGCAATAGGCCTACGAGGGTGTGCGCACCGAGATGGAGGCAGCCGCCGCAAATCACAAGAAGATCGCATCCAACATTCGAGAGCTCGTAGTCAACCCCTTTGGCCGCTGGTGCGAGGCGCATGCCGCCCGCGTCCAAAACTCGCAGGACGACCTTCAATCGCGCATCAAGATCCACGACCGGCAGGCCGATGCCGTCCGCAAGTACCGCTCGCAATACTACAACAAGTGCCGGCTCGTCGAGGACTTGGAAGAGGAGGACAAGCTTGCGTTCCAGGACCCCCAGAGCGAGGCCGCACAGAGCCCCAAGATGAAGGTGCCCACCATCAAGATGTCCGAGCCAGAGAACGAGGAAGAGGAGCCCATCGACCTTGGCGACGAGACCTACCAGCCGGACCAGGTCAAGAAGATCCTCACCCACATGCTGGACAACATCAAAATTGCAGAGGTCAAGGTCCCCATTCTTGGCACCTACCAGAACTGCTCAAGCGGGGCCGACATCACAGAGTACATCCAAAAGCACATGGCAGCAACCACCGTGAGCTATGCGGAGCGCATTGGGCAGGACCTTGTCGCACATGGTTTCCTGCGCTTGGTCGGCAATGTTGGCAACACATTTGCAAACAGCTCGCGAATGAACTACCAATGGAAGCCCAAGACGTTCCAGGTCACCGGACTCCCTGAAAAGAAGCAGCCCCTGGCACGCTCCTCCACCGCCATGTCGACATCATCAGCAGACAGCATTGCCGTTGACTCACCCGTCTCTACTGTGCAGGAATATCTCCAGGGGTGGAACCCACTCAACAACCAGTACCCGAACGAGACACCGGCAGAGAGGCTCAGGCGGGAAGCCCACGAGTCTGACGAGCGATACAAGGCCTCCGTCAAGAAGCTCGACTCGCTACGCTGCAACCTTGAGGAGGCTATGGTGGATCACCTCAAATTCATGGAGCGTTGTGAATTGGATAGGCTGAAGGCCATCAAGGCCGTCATCTTGGACTTCTCTGGCGCCGTCAGCAACGTCATCCCCAGTCTGCAGAGCACCGTTGATAAAATGATGCTGTTCCAAGAGACTGTTCAGCCCCTGGGCGATCTCCGATACATGCTCGAGAACTACAGGACTGGACCGTTCGTGCCTAGAGTCACGACCTACGAGAACTATTACAACTCAGTGGATGAACAAACGTTCGGTGTGGACTTGGAGGCTCGGGCTCGCTCAGACAAGAAGCGTGTCCCAGTGCTTATTACAACAGTCCTCACATTCTTGGACAACCACTACCCCGACTTGGAGGGCGACGAAGCTCGTCGTGGCATCTGGCTTGTCGACGTCCCTCTGGCGCAGACTCATACTCTCAGGGCTGAGATCAACACCGGCAAGAGGTTCCCCGACGAATTGCTCGAGAAGTATGATGTACCGATCGTTGCTAGTGTTCTTAAGCTCTACCTTCTAGAACTTCCTGGTATGTATCAAAGCTGCACTGTCGACTCGTTAGCTAACCTCACCAGACTCGCTCGTGTCTTCTCACGTCTACGAGATCGTCAAGACCATCTACAGCACCACCGCTACAGATGTCTCCGAAGAGACTCGTGTTTCTGTTCTTCAATCTACTCTTGGCCAATTACGTCTCGCTAACATTGCAACACTGGATGCCATCTGTACCCACTTCACTCGTCTCATTGAGTTGACTTCTGCCGACGAGACTTATGTTACAGCACTGGCCAATGCACTTGCACCATGCATTCTAAGGCCGAGGCAAGAATCGAGCTTGACGATGAACGAGCGCTACAGCTACCGTCTCGTCCGCGACCTTTTCGCACACAAGGATGCAATCTTTGGAGAGCTGAAGCGCGCGAGCACACTAACCCACTCAGCTTCAGGCGCACAGCGTCCACGCGCAATTTCCACCGATGAGAGTAACCGACGAGCACACATGGAGGAGCGCCAGCGTGCCATTGCAGCTCAGCGTTCTCCACGGGCGACATCGCCAGCACCTGGCTCACGTGTCTCTGGCTCGCATCGCCGTGACCGAAGTCAAACACGATTCCCAGTGAACACATCCTCACCCACCGAGACGCGGAGGAGCAATGGAACAAACCGTGGGTCGCTTGAAGTACCCGGAAGCGATGATAGCCCTACCCACGAGACAGCTCCTGCAATCACGAACGGCACAACAGAGGCTGTCCCTGCTCCTCCCGCTGCCCCTGCTGAGCACCCAGCGCCATCGAGCACTCGAGTACCTTTCCCACGGAAACATGCAGGCAGCTTGACGAGAGGCAACCGGGACTCTACCGGTAGCTTGAGGAGTGATGATACCGCGCCAAGAGGTGTTACGCTAGAAGACACACCTGCAGCACCACGAGGTGTTACGTTGGAAGACAAGCCCATGGACGACTAGTGGTAGACATGGCTCAGACCCCAGCAAGCATTTTCCTTTCGGGGAGTAAAAGAAGGCAGCCTGCACAGTCCGGCCCGCCCAGAGCGTTGCATGCATACTGGAAAGTCATGTACCAGGGAACCTCACTAGGGACTGAAGCTGAACGCGAGAGCATGACGGGCAGTCGTACAGCACCTGTGGAGGAGGGAATAGCGTATTGAAACGCTGTATACACCGTGTGGGATAGGAGATTTGACGGTATGTCTAATGGTGGTATGTGGAATGCAGCATGATAGTCACGAGCGCAGACGGCAATTGAAATATGATGTTTGTTCACTCTACCCTGCTTGGTGACAATGGCGGCTCGTACCTGAGGCTAGGCAGGGTGACGGGCACGCTAGTACCCAGCTGTCAGAAAAGCCCAGACCCCATCGTCACACTCGCATGGTGAGTTCCAAGGCGGAGCAGCATGGAATCGACATGGGGGTTAGCTGTGTGGCTGGGCATCGGCTGCCCAATCTCTAGAATATATACATGCTCTCTATTGACTTTGGTAGGTGCCGCCCACCTTGCGCCCATCGACTCTTCACTCTTGCCCCTCTTGCGGTTGCAAAGCCTCTGATACTCCCTCGTGGTGCGCGTCGTCCCGCCCTCGATCGAACTCCACGTTGATCGTCGCACGAATCACATCGCGATCGCAACCGACGCTTTCCACTTTTTGAGGCATCGCTCTCACCGCATCTCGCACCGAGGGTGAAGGCGCCATGTGTCTTGTCAAAGTCAAGCAGGAAGAGGACCACGTAGTCCCGTACCGCGTCGTCCAGCGGAACCGCTCTCCGCCCCGTCGCCGCGCCTCACGCCAATCGCGCGACATTGAGCGCCGCTATTCGCGCACTGAGATAGTGCACGACTCTTCTCCCAGGCCTTCGGCATCCTACGTCGCGGTGCCCTCACCAAAGCCTCTCCAGATCCCCGCACCACAGCCTGTGCCTGTGTTTGTCCAGCCGCCACCCCCGGCGCCCATGCCGGCTCCACCACCTAGCCACATCTCATCTCACCACACCCAGGCCCAGTCTCACCACGGCGGCGCACACTACGTCGAAGTCTCGCCACGGTCCAGCATGAGCTCTCGTTCATCTAGCCCGGGACGCAGCGAATATGTGTATACGGAGCGTGAGGTTCGGCGCGAACGCGAGCGCAACTACAGTCCGGAGAATCCTCGCTACGAGCACTACAGATATGTGGAGCCTGCATCGAGCGAGAGCGATGACTTCGAGAGATACCAGAGGCGGGACAGGACCAGACAACGCAGCCGCAGCCGAGGCGGCTACGAAGAGACTAACACTAGGGTTGCGTATAGCAGGCGGTGACCGTGTGCATGCGAGTAGAGATGGGTGTCATGTTTGGGAGCATCGTTGTGCTGATGGCGTACAATTGGCCTTGGGCCGTTACTCCAATCTTGAAGGCTTTGCAGCAACTGTTCATGGCTGTGGTGCGGTTGTTTATAGCTGTTTTCCATGTTTAATCTACCATTTCGCGTTCACGTGGCCGAATGCTCCGTGGCTATGAGGTCATTCGTGATGTTGAGTATAGACGTCCGGCGCCGCACATGCCCATGGAGAGCATATGGGCCACATGATTGCCAGCCCAAATGACGAGTTCCGGCTGCCGGTGTAAGCGGTGGTCAGGGAAGCCTTGTGCAGGGTCGGGCACCAGTCGCGTGGTTCACACGCTGGGTTGCGATCAGCATCGATCCAGGCCAACATTATTCTGCGAGCGGAGTGCTTACCTCCCGCGACCGTCATACTTTGCGCAATCGCTTCGACTGCTCTGGCCTATGGCAGAAGCCGGGACATGATCGGAACACCCGTGCAACCCTCTGCCGCCGCCCTCTACCGCCGACCATGTCTATTCGCGTCCTGATCAAAGACTACCCACACCGCGCAATCGCCCTCGCGACCTCGACCCACGTACTCGTCCTCCGGCACAGCTCGTCCACCACCGAGCAGCACGGCAACCCCAATGCCTCGTCGACGTCGCTGGGGAGCAATGGCGCCGCCGCCGCGCGCTGCATGGTCGAGTTCACCCGGCTGGAGGAAATCGACCTCGACGATTACCGGGCGCTGCACTCGGTCCAGGTGCACGGCACCTTGGGCCTGATCACCGTGAATAGCGATGTTTTCCTCGTCGTCGTCAACGGCGCGAGCAAGGTGGCCACGGTGCGGCCTGGCGAGACGGTGCAGCGGATACACTCGGTTGGCTTCTACTGCTTGACCAGCACGAGCTACGATGCACTGCTCAACGACGAAGTCAATCCCTACCCTACCGACACCATTGACGACGAAGGATACGAAATGGGCTTTGGGGGCAGGAAAGAGCAGTCGCCCATGGAGCACCCGTGTCTGGCGCTCAAGAAGATACTCAGCAGTGGAACCTTCTACTACAGCTCAGACTTCGACCTTACCCGCCGATTACAAGACCGTACAACCGACGCCGCGACCGTTTCCATCGATAGTCTAGACGCTGGCTTTCTCTGGAACTCATACATGATCCAGCCGCTGGTGGACTTCAGAAGTCGCCTTGCGCCGAGGGACAAGGAGGCTCTGGATGCGTCGGGCATCCTGACATCTGCAATCCGGGGCTTCGCACTAACCATCACAATCCCTAAATCCTCCGCGCCCATTAGGGTACAAGACTCGGGCATGCCGTCCTCCATGACACTGATCTCGAGATTATCGTGCAAGAGGGCAGGAACGAGGTTCAATTCGCGAGGCATCGACGATGATGGGAACGTTGCGAACTTTGTGGAAAGCGAGACAATCTATTGGGCGCCATCCGGGGCCTGCTTCTCTTACGTCCAGGTGCGAGGAAGTGTACCCATATTTTGGGAACAGCAGGCTGGTCTACTTCCTGGACAGCAAAAGATTACCATCACTCGGTCGCCAGAAGCCACGCAGCCGGCTTTTGACAAGCACTTTGACAACCTCGAACTCAGCTATGGCACGGTTCATGTCGTCAATCTGCTGAGCAACGAAAAGCAGAACGAGCTAGAATTGACGCATAGATATCGCGGTCACATCCGGAACAGTCCATTGAACCAAGGAAGCGACATCAACGACCGACAGCACGACCTCATCAAGCTCACGGAATACGACTTTCATGCCGAAACGCGGGGACCGGGCGGCTATGAGATGGCTAGTATGATTGCTCAGTGGATCCAAGGTTCCGCCGAAGGATTTGGGTACTACCTTTCTGAAGAGGTGGATGAGGTTGCTAGACACAATGGAGAAAATTACGCTGTCCGCCGGACAATGAGTATACTACAACAAGAGGGTATCTTCAGGACAAACTGCCTGGATTGTCTGGATCGAACGAATCTCGTCCAGACCATCATTAGCAAGATGGCGCTGGAGATCTTCTTGACTCACAAGGGCCTTCGAGCTAGTCAAGACTTCTGGGTCAGACATTCAAGTATGTGGGCAGACTGTGGTGACGCTCTTTCGAAGATTTATGCGGGTACAGGAGCGCTGAAGTCCTCGTTTACGCGATCGGGAAAGATGTCGCTTGCTGGTGCACTGGCAGACGCTCGTAAGAGCGCCACCCGAATGTACATTAACAATTTTGCGGATAAGGGGCGACAGAACACGATCGATATGCTCCTTGGAAGACTGATTGGCCAGGTTCCAGTGCATCTATACGATCCACTCAACGATTATGTGGTCGCGGAGCTTGCGCGGCAGTCTGCTGAGTACTCGGAGACCGAGATGATCAATATCCTTGTTGGTACGTTCAACTTGAACGGAAAAACAAGTGGCATCAAGAGCGATCTTTCGCCATGGCTATGTCCAGACGTCGATCCGTCACAGCAGTGCCCTGAGATAGTAGCTGTTGGGTTTCAAGAGATTGTTGAGCTGAGCCCTCAACAAATCATGTCGACAGATCCAGACAGACGCGAGGCCTGGGAAGAAGCAGTCAGAGCGTGTTTGAATAACAACGCTGAGAAGCACAGAAAGGACGAGTATGTCATTCTCAGAGGTGGTCAGTTGGTGGGGGCGAGTTTGTCGGTCTTCGTTCGGTCAGACTGCCTTAAGCACATCAAGAATGTCGAAGGCGCTCTGAAGAAGGTATGTCAGCATGTTCTGCGCTTTCACGTATTTTGCTGATTCATGTCTCAGACTGGCATGTCAGGTATGGCCGGCAACAAAGGAGCCGTAGCTATTCGATTCGAGTATGCCAACACTTCGATATGCCTGGTCACAGCACATCTTGCAGCTGGCTTTGCCAACTACGAAGAACGAAATCGTGATTACAAGACGATCAGCCACGGTCTACGCTTCCAGAGAAACCGATCGATCGAAGATCACGATACTGTGATATGGCTCGGCGACTTCAATTACCGGATTGGCCTGAACAATGAGAAGGTTCAGAGGCTATGTCATCTTGGTGATCTTGAGACCATGTATGATAACGACCAGGTACACACTCACGCTTTGTTTGCAAGGATTATAGCTAACGCTTTGCAGCTCAATCTCCAGATGGTCGCTGGCTTGACCTTCCCGTATTATTCCGAGGCTCGAATAACTTTCCCGCCGACGTACAAGTATGATCTTAACAGTAACCAATACGACACGTCGGAGAAAGCACGCATTCCCGCCTGGTGCGACCGTGTACTTCGTAAGGGAGACAACATTCGGCAAATACATTACAACGATGCACCACTTCGCTTCTCAGACCACCGACCAGTCTATGCAACCTTTCAACTATTAGTGCAGCGGGTCGATGAAAAGAAGAGGGATGTCGTGAAGGCGGCTTTGTATCGACAAAGACGAGAAGTCGTGGGCGATACTCATGCAGCGGGACGTCTGGGTGAGGACGAAACGGACGACGAGGATCTCCTAGGGTATGACAGTATTGAGCCAGGACTACCACCTGCAAGCTCAGATCGGAGAAAGTGGTGGCTTGATAACGGTACTTCTATCTTAATCCCTGCTATAGCCTGGATACTCATTTTCCATAGGTTTACCAGCGAAAGCACGCGTAGAACCGCCATCTAACAACCACTTTCCGAACCCAAATCGACCCAGCAACCCATTCACGCCTAGTCCAGAACCAGAATGGGTAGATGTCAAGCATATGCCAAGCAGTCGCAGACCTGAGCTACCACCAGCACGCGGCTCACAACGATCGCGTACAGTTGACTTTGACGGCCCCTCGACAAGCTTACCGCCAACCCAGAAGCCAGCGGCCCGTAAGATGATTGCGCCACTGTATCCAGGCCATGCCAACCAAATACTCGGCTCAGAAGGTGCGCGAGACTCGCTCAACGATCTCCGACGCAGCGGATCAAGCGCTTCCACACACTCCATGCCCAGCTTACCGTATCGCGCATCAAACACACTCCACTCAACTCAGTCCTCCAGCAAACCACAAGTTCTCCGTAAACCAGCTCCACCCCCAGTCCCCAACAAGAAACCGTCACTCCTCTCCAAGAGTCCTTCGCCGGGGCCGTTATACGCGCCCCCTCCACAACGATACCGCGATGATCCTCGGGAAGAATCGAGAGCGTATCCTCCCCCACCAGCCAGGCGGTCAATGGCGCCGCCACCCAATCTGACGAGGAAACCGGTACAAAATCTTATCGATGATGATTTTGAGAAACCGGCCTTGCCACCGCGCACCGGTACCGGTGGGAGTACTAGGAGTGGTGGTAGAGGAGGCAGGAGTCTGATGGATGATGAGCCAGAGGATATGCGCAGCATGGGTGGTGATTGGGAGGTGCTTAGACCTGCGCGTAGATAGAACATAGCTCCAACACGATGCATCATTCTATGCTGTTCCAAAGATATGTCTTGTTGCTCGAATACGTACCAGTATAAACTCTCGCTATGGGGAGTCAGCGTGAAACAATAGATTGCATTATGGCGGTGTGCAGGCGATGTCTGTAACTTGCTGTCCAAGTTACGCGATGGCGCGTGCAGTCGCGTCAGGGCTAAGCCCAACAGCACATCTCACAAACACCACTCCCAAGCCATGAACATCGATAACGCGACTGGGCATACAACACGTGCGCATAGTTTAGTATGAAGAGGAAGCGCAGCGCCCAAAGCGGTCCAGGCATCCGCAAGAAAACAAGACGCGATGTGGACCAATCCTCTACCAACGCTACTCATCCAGTCCTGCGACATCTCTATGCAGAAGTGCTCACCCTGCGCCAATACTTACTGTCTCGACTACCAAGCACATCGAAAAATAGGCATCGAAAGATCTCGCAGCTTGGACATGCAACTCCCGCCCAGGGCACAAGTCTGAACCATCTCGACATCGCCGTTGTACAATTACTCGATTCAGCATTAGTGTGCACTTGCAGTGTGAATGCAGACACGGATGCTTATACGCGTTCCACCGATGATCGCGAAAAGGATATCAAGACATTTACCCAACAGCGGTCGCAAGGTACTCCTGGCGGCACGTTCAATCCTGGGTACTATATGCAATCCGAGGTAGGTTGTTGCATGTGTCACTCGCTTCTAGGGCTACGCTTATAGAATGACTACTGAATGTACATAGGTTGTCGATTTCGTCATATGGCGCCTATTCAAACGTTCAGCATCACACAAGCCAGCGCACCTACTCTGCCATGGATTTCAAAGAACAGGAAACGCCCGCCGCGAACATGATAATAGAGAGAACCCGAGCTCTTCAATTCCTAATCTTCAAGAACGCCAGCCCAATAGCTACAGGCGGACTTTGAAAGAGCCAGTATGGTGTCGATTGCATGCGTTGCTCGGCCAAGGCGGCGATCGAACCATGATAGACATGCTTCTGGAGTGCTCAATATTCATTCCGGTTAACGCGGATATGGGCAACTATTGCCAGTTGTCTGGAGTCCCTGTGTCTGAGATGAAGTCGGACGGACTCCAGAAGAGCAACACTGCGAGAGTCAACGCAAACGAGCAAGCAGTCAACAATTCCTCACGCATCAAAAGCGAAATCAAAGCAGCTGGTGCAATTACGTTTGTCCGAAGTCGCATGCTATACGCCAAAGCGGCCCTCAATGCCAAAGGTGGTGTGAGATTTGGCATGCGCCATATTCGTGCGTTCCTTACTATCCTTCGGGTGCTTCGTTATCTTACTTGACTGGCAGATGTCCTAAATCGTTTTCCCGATCGAGAAGATAAGCAGCAGACGATACATATCATGCGGTATATCTTCCCCCGTCAGTTCGGTTTACACAACGTCTTCACATCCAAGGTAGATCCGCGGGAGACTGCCATGCCTTTCAAGGACTACACGTTGCGCGAGAAAGATATACACAGTAGCATGTGCCGAGAGTTGGGCAGCAAAGCTACAAATACTCAAGAGATAACCAAATGGAAACAGCGAATACCCAAGAGGCTTCGAGGTGACTCTGTTGAGTTGGTAGAGAGACTTCGAGTGCGCAATCATCGGTGTTCGTACATGGATATGCTTCGGTATTACTCTCCTGTCGAAGTACCTACCAACTATTCCGTGAATTGAGAAACCACGTTAACTCAGGCAGGGAGTACCTTTGTCAACAAGACCAGAATGGAGGAAGAGCCCACTTCAGCCGAAAGCAGATGTTCAGCAGGTCGTAAAGCCAGCCAACTGTGAGAAGAAAGGCCAGTCTAGATCTGGAACTCGCACCGTTCAGCAAACGTGCTTCACAGATCTTGCGTGTCCAGCGGCACACGTCTCGGCCTTTTGTCGTGCAGTCATCTCCAAAGTCATACCTGAAGGCTTGTGGGGTAACGAACACAACAAACACACTCTCATGTACTGGGTAGACCAGTTCATAGACCTTCGAAGATTCGAGTCAATTAATCTACATCAGGTTACACAGAACATACAGGTCTGCATTCTTCTACTTGAATCTGGAACTGTGCTGATGATGACCCCAGATTACGCACATAGCCTGGCTGCGCCCACCCGGCCAAAACGACGACGCAAAACTTTCCAAGACCGATGTGAAAAAACGTACGGAGATGTTTCTTGAGTTCGTATACTGGCTCTTTGACTCGTTCCTCATCCCCTTGGTTCGCACAAACTTCCATGTAACCGAATCCAACGCATACCGGAATAGACTATTCTACTTCCGCCATGATGTCTGGCGAATGTTGGCAGAGCCTGCTCTGTTAGAACTACGTACCAATATGTTCGAAGAAATGCCCACGGAAAGCACGGAAAGACTCCTATCTGCACGCCAGCTCGGGTTCAGCAACATTCGTCTTCTTCCCAAGAAACAAGGTTTCCGAACTATTATGAACCTGAAGAGAAGACAGCAAGTGATGCGATATGGGACCATGACTCTCGGGCGAAGCATCAACGCGGTAATGACTCCGACTTTCAACGCGATTACCTATGAGAAGGTCAGTATATTGCTAGAGTTGATAAAGTAATTGGTGCTAACCAGATGTAGTCACTACGTTCTGACAAATTCGGCTGCTCCCTGTTCTCTGTCGGAGACATGTTTCCCAAGCTTGCGTCTTTCAAAGCTTCATTGCGACAACGAGGACTCGGCGACACTCGGCTTTATTTTGCCAAAGTTGATGTGCAGGCTTGCTTCGATACCATACCGCAGTCACGCTTGCTGCGTATGATTGACAGTCTCATGTCGATCCAAGCTTACACCATGGGCAAACATGTGGAGATATCTCCTCTTCCTCCTCTGCAGCGTCTTGACGGTAAACACGTGGATCCAATGCCTCTGAAAAAGTACATTCCGCACACTGATGCAGCAGCGGATATAACGCCTTTTAACCAACTGGTGAAAGACAGGCTGGCTGACAAAAAGGCCAACACTGTCTTTGTCAACACCGACCTACAACGGCGTGAGACCAAAGACGACTTGATGCAGCTCTTGCAGGAGCATATCGAGAGAAACGTCATCAAGATCGGGAAGCGCTTCTATCGCCAGAAAACGGGCATACCCCAAGGTTCCGTTTTGTCAAGCATCCTGTGCAACTTCTTCTACGCTCAGCTGGAACGCGATGTCCTCGGATTCGTACTTGACGACGATTCTTTGCTGCTTCGTCTGCTCGATGACTTTCTTCTGGTCAGTATCAACGAAGAGTACGCGCGGCGCTTCGTACGTGTTATGCACAGGGGCCATCCAGAGTACGGCGTAGTAATAAAGCCTTCAAAGTCATTGGCGAACTTTGACGTGACGACAGAGGAGGGGAGCCGGATATCTACAAGCGGCTCAGATGGCAAATTCCCGTATTGTGGTGTCTGTATCGATACCATGACGCTGGAAATCAGCAAGAAGCCAGAACGCCCTACAAAGGCCGGTATGTCGCACCAAGCGTATGTCCTTGATTCATGTATATAGAGGCTAATTGCTCCAGGTGTTGAGGACTCTTTGACTGTAGATCTGAACAAAATGCCCGGCCAAACGTTTCATCGCAAAGCTCTCAAGTAAGTCTATGCCCGGTATATAGGTCCGACCAATCAGGCTATGGGCGGGACATTGAAGTCCGACATGTTGCTGATATTTGGTAGCGCTTTTAAAATCCAGCTCAAGGCCATGTTGATCGATCAATCGTTGAACAGCGTGGCAACGGTACTAGCGAATCTGCATCAAAGCTTTGTTGAAGCGGCGGTGAGGTGCCTCGCGTACGCACACGCGCTCTCCAAAGTGCGGACGACGTGTTCGAATCTGCTTATCAGTACGTCTAAACTTTCCTATTCGAAGCGTTGGAGTCCAAAATCATCAACATGCACAAGCAGGGCTGTCCCGTAGGAGGCTGCGCGTGGAATGAATGATGGGCAGATAAGAGAAAAGCGAGCACAGCATGCGCTATGGACGATCGTGATTGCGCGCGGCTACGCTAGCGAAGGAAATTGCTGACAAGGGAACTGCAGAGACGGTAGACAATATCATTGCGCTAGCCTATGTGATGCTACAGCGCCGTTCACGATGGCGCGGCAGTAGAGAGGCGAAGATTGTGCAGGGCGTCATTTCACGCCGGCAGCTTCAGTGGTAAGTGTGGCTAAGCTTCCATGTCGTACAAGTTATGCGGGTGGGTGCACGATCTGCGATATGGCTAGATCGACTCCACGGTTCGGAGGATGACATGGCGGGGCTCGTGTTACTTGTTTCTAGCAAAGGCTAATTTGGAGGGATAGGCTGGCTTGTAAAGCCTTTCAGACGGTGTTTCAGCGCAAGCAGACACAGCACCGCGCGCTGTTAGCCTGGCTGAAAGCGTCTGTCTCGGCGACTCGCGCTTCTGACGTGACAGAGAGACGGGTGCTGGAGGAGGCGATTACTTGGCATTAAAAGCTTGCTGCGCTAACAGAGTGGAGTGAGGAGAGAGGTTGCAGGACAGGCTTTCAAGATGATGTTGGGAGTGGTGATGGGTTAGCAAGTCGGGAAAGAAGCAACCCAAGGATCTGTGCCGGGGGCCCACGCAGCGCCCACGTTTAGCGGCGGCATGTGGGCGCGACTGCAAGCCTTGGGCCTTGGCTGCAGCAGCGTCGGGAGTGACGGCTGGACTGCAGAGAGGATGATGTCGATGTTCGTCTTTTCCTGCATGTTGGAGCGCGATGCTATTGAGGCAGAAGCACGGTAGTGTAGAGACGGGGCGCGACTTGGGCCTGATAAGCATGGCGCCCAGCAGGTGATTGGCCGGCAGCAGCTGGTATCGTGATGTCAAGCGCAGATGCGACGGCTGGGACTCCAACCAACCTCGATCCCAATCAGGCCGGGGTCGACTGTGCAGGCTTCCGGCCGCTGGACAGCTTGGTCAAACGCGTTGCTAGGTGCATTGAACCAACCGGGGCCGGCTGGGGAAGCATACCTGCCTCAGTCGTCGCCGTATTCGTTTTTGAGGTTTCACGCACGCCGGCCGTCGGGCACATCGCCAGAACCTCACCCTTTGAGGCCATGCCAGTTCCATTCCCAAGGTAGACTCGTCCGCTGCTTGCAATTAAACTCGTCCAAGGCAGTCTGCGCCGCTGACGGGTCCAGAGCACTGCGAGGCCCACCATCCGAGCCCATCCCTGTCCCCCGACATCAGGGGTTAGCGCGAGTTCCGCAAATTGCGTCGCCAAACCGACAAAGATGCCGGCGGTGCAGCACCAACAGCGACTGCCTCCTGTGTACGAAGCGCGAGACGACGACTTAGCCGACGCCGACGCCGCCGTGCACTACATCCCGCCGGCCAAGTCGCTGTACATCCTTTCCGAGCATAGCTATGTGCCTGCACTGATCAGAGCCCCTTGCGAGCGCGACGACAGCTGCGCGACCCAGCACCGACTGCCTCACCGCATTGGCACACCACTACGCCTCTCGACTTCGCGAAGACCGCCCCGACCGCTCATGGCCACCCTCACCTACGCCCAAGATGTCCAGCAGACATTTGGCGCCCCGCCTGGCAGCCCGCCCGATCTCACAAACTCAAAGTCGTCCAAGTCGTCCAGCATCCACTCGTCCACCCTGCTCGACTTGATGGGCACGACGGAGAACCTCTCGCACTTTGAGGACATCAACCTGGACGAAGCATCAGGTGGGCCCTCTTCCTTCCCCCTGCCTGCGAGCCCGTCTAATCGCATCCTCTTCGAAGCCCCGCGCGCCTCGCTCTCCACCAGGAGCCTCCCGCACTCGCACTCGGCCCACTCCTTCCGCGACCTGACCGGCGCCACCAAGCCAAAGTACCCGAGCTTGAAGGGCCCCGTCAACCATGCCATGCGACAGCAGGCCCAGCTATCGGCCCCCGGCAAGCAGCAAGCCAGGAGAGGCTTCACTTCGCCCTCTGTCCCCTCGCTCTCGAGCCTCAGCCTTGCCGCGCCTCAACGCTCCTCCCGCTCACCGTCCCCGTCAAGCACGCACAAGTCTTCTTCAGGCCCGCACACACTGTCTCGCAAGAGCTCTCGAAACGATGTCTTGCCCTCGCCCGGCTTGGCCTCACGGAGGGCCTCGTGGCAGGACTCGAAGAGAAAAACGGTGAAAGAAAGGGAGGCAGAGTGCGACGATGAAGACGACGAGCTTCCCGAGGATGCCGTCATCTGGAACGTCCCCATCTCGCCACGCCCCACAATGGATCGATCGCCAGAGTCCTGGGCTGGCGAGAGCCCGCCTTTGGCGTCACCCAACCCCGACGCCTTGGTCTCATCGTCCTCGAGGTCGTCGAGGACTTCTCCTGCGCCTTCCACGTCGCGTATCTCCCAGAGAACCCCTTCCCCGAACGTTTCCAGCAGGGGCGTATCCCCACAGTCGGCGACACAGCAGAACACGTGGGTAGAGACATATACCGCATTGGACACGGACGCCAAGTTCCTCACAGGCAAACTGGAAGAGTTCCAGTCTGAGAATGAGCGAAAGCAAGAAATTTCGAGACAGCAGCCCGGTCTTACACGATCAGCATCCTTGAACCAGCCAGAACCGAAGAGCAAAAAGCCAGCACTCCCTCCTGTCCGCAAGAGCGATCCCCTGATTGATCCTTTTCAACCCTCAGCCGAGAAGCAAAAGTACCTCTCGCGGACCCGGCCTTCATGGCTTCCGCCCAAAAACCCCAAGGAAGAGAAGAAGCACCTCAAGGAGTACCAACGCATGTTGGCTCGCATCGAGGAAGCCAGTGAGTCATTCACGCCTTCAGACTGGAATCTGAAAGATCACCTGACTAACAGCCGCAGAACGTCTCGAGGCTCAACGTGCCCAAGAAGAAGCGATAGCTCGTGAAAAGGCCTCCCGCGTCAAGGCAGAATACTGGTCGAGCTTACTGTTACCAAACTGGGCCACCGAGATGACAAATTCAGAACTTCGCGCCTCACACAGGAAGATGTGGTGGAACGGAATCCCGCCACGGTTGCGAGGCCAGGTCTGGCAAATGGCGATTGGAAACGACCTTGAGGTCACAGAAGCAACCTACAACATTGCCTTGGAGAAAGCACGCAAAGAAGTCAAGACGCATGGCCACGAAGCGCTCGGAGGCCGCTATGTCTACATTGTCGAAAGCACCCATGCTGTGTTCCCGGATCTTAAGATGTTCTCCGCACGAACATCACACGAGGCAGAAGACGAGCAACCATTACATCGGGACCTCGTCGACGTATGCCTAGCCTACTCGATGTATCGCCCGGATATTCCACACTCAAAATTCGACATACATCACATCGCCGCATTGCTCCTGTTGAATCAAGGCGCGCCGCAAGCCTTCATCACCCTGTGCAACCTGCTCAACCGTCCGTTACCCCTGTCCTTCCTCATCCATGATCAAAACGCCATACATGCCGCCTACTCGACAACTCTCCACGTTCTGTCTAAAAAAGCACCTAGTCTGGCTCAACGACTAGAGACGTTGCGAGTCGAACCCAGAGATTATCTCTTCCACCCTCTCGGCTCCTTGTTTTGCGCTCGTTTGGGTGTCGAGCATGCCGCGCGTATCATGGACATATACACGATCGAAGGCGACAAGAATCTTCCGCGGGCTGCAGTCGCCATACTCAGTATACTGGAAGGCAGCTGCATGGAGGGTGACGCGGCGCAAGTCGCAAAGATATTGCGGGAGAAGAAGATTGACCTTGATGTCGACGACTTCATGGCCAAGGTCTTTGAGGCGGGCAAGAGCTCGT
This sequence comes from Alternaria panax, assembly GCA_019702505.1. Lineage (NCBI taxonomy): Eukaryota > Fungi > Ascomycota > Dothideomycetes > Pleosporales > Pleosporaceae > Alternaria > Alternaria panax. Next base: position 4,350,586 of record JAANER010000001.1, on the reverse strand, counting down.
AGTATAATATTGCTGGTGTTGGTTGCTGTAGTGGTCACTAGTGGCAATCATAAAGTATTAATATCGCATCGTACCCTGGAAAGAATAATCGAATAATCAACAGCACTGAACGAGGACAGAATAGAGAAACAGAAGACAGAAAAATATCGATGATATACGAAGACTCATGCAGCGCAACTTCGAGCTGAACACATCACTTGTTAATTCCTTTCTTCGCATATAAACGGCGTTGTCGATTTCCTTGCGTCCTGCATACATGGAGTTTTGCTATCAGCATCAAAGGCCTGTTCGCCATACAATCAATTTCCTAGCTATCCTGTATATACAACGTAACTCTTAGACCTTGGAGGAAAGCGAAAGCCTGATGGTGAGTAGAGGAGGTAGAAAATATATTACTATCAAGCAAAGCTTAGCTCTCATGTGCTCGTGTCCATTCCCATGTTGAAGCACGCAACCGCATATCTACTCGATTTACCCCTCACCGACTTATCGACCTAATGGTGGGGTGCGTCTGTGTCAATGACAACGGTGACGGTAGCTAGCGGGAGGCGTTGCCGTTTTTTGGTGGCGTAGCTGAGGTGAAAAAGGGAGTACGGGAGCTAGTTTCTCGGCTTTCGTGTACAACGGTGCGGGAGGGGCGCATTCAATAGCAGTTTTACAATCTCTGAACCGATGCTAAACAGGCTAGATCTTGCGCGGTTCTTGTCCAATCCAGCTTTGCCCCTTCCTGCCTTGGAATCAGAGCAAAGACGATGTTGTTTGCTTTTGATGGGGACTAGCGCCACATACACCTGATGTCACAGATCTAGACAGGCAACCACGACCACAACGACCACAACACTCTCACCCACAAGCTACAACCTTTGTCTTTCTGTGTATACGCAGAACCATCCCATATCAAATACTCTTGTGGGGTAACACTCGGCTTTACTTCTCCCACCAAACATTGACGTAGTTGCGTCTACGTTCGTTCGCTAATCCAAGCTTGCGTCTCACCAACCGGACACATGAGAAGCTCCACTCACATCATATGAACTGCTTGGAGACATCAAAGACTCGGCAGCACTGCTGTTTCTTCCAAAAGCCAGTAAGTATGCTCGTACGAGTTTTCTAAACCTTTTACCAGCAAAGATGACACGATGTGCCTCATGGCTTAATCTCCCATGAGTGCGCCTTCCAGATACTTCGCAGCAGACAACCCGAGCGCGTGGTTTTGTTGTGCGAAAATTTACTTTCTGAGCTACCACATGTCTTTTTTTCGATAATCCTCTACACTCTGGGGATCAATTGGCTAACTTGACAGCAGGGTCTTTGTTGTGAACTTTTGTTGTATTGAGCCGTTTCGCATGACGCGGTGTCAGCGAATCATTTACGCGTGTGACAATGCCTCCCCGCAAGATGCTTTCAATTTTGTCTTGACCACATAAGTATCATGCAATGACGTCGTACCGTTCTGAGAAACATTATGTTGGCGTATGTTGTTTCCTTCGGCTCCTTATCAAAGTGTTTAGCAGCTTCTCTGTTCCTTGTCACGGTCCCCATTAGGGCGTATACGTACTACGAGCAAGAATTAGGCACTCGATTAACTTCTGGCATGAGAGTGTTTCAGCAGAGGAGTAAATCATGCAACGACGTGAACTAGGACTTTTGGGGTAGTAGTCGTACAGGTCATGGAGTATTGGACCATGTCCAAGATACCTGTGACTATACATTGGCCGCTCTCATGCCCCGGTTCTTTGACCATTGAGGTTGGGGACGGATCACCATATACTTTTACCATGTCTGGAGCATCTAGACTACCGTTGTTGGCCTCTTGACATGGAACATGTAAATTCACATTTGATAATAGTCGTTGTACAAGAATCGGTATCTACTTCTTCACATCATCGTACGTGATCAACCCCGCTTCTCCTTGTTCTCGGCCGCCCTCCTCTTTGCTCGTACTTCTGCCTTTCTCCTTTCTCCACCATCGACCTTGTGTCCTCTCCTTACTTCCCAAATACCCTCTTGCAGTCTTATCCGCGCCCGTAGACCTCCGCTTCCCTTGACCGGCTCCACAAAGCTGCCCTTGATCGTCTTGGCGCCCTTTACAATAACGCCTTGCACCTTGGGTAATGCCTCAACGGGGTCGACTGGCGCTTCGGCGCCGACCGGCACATTGACGACCAGCTTCCTCGTCCCTGGATCATGTGTGGCCGTCGCAGCCGCAGAGCGAGGACTAATCGTGTTGCCGAGTTGAGGATTTGGTGGTACTGGGGCTTCTACAACCTTGAGTTCTGCCACTCCATCTGTCACGTGCCTGCAGTCTCCTCCGATGCCATATTCGCCGTTCCTGTACTTCTCTCGCCATTGCAGCAGGTAGCGTCTTGAGCGTGCTGGCTCAACACCAAGTTCCTTCAGTTGCGGCGATGTGAGTGTGAAGAGGGCTTCCCAGGACGGTATCTTGGTCGCGTGTGCAGAGAGGCCGCGGCCAATTGCGCTGAGAAAGGCGGTATGGTCAGGAATGAACGGTATCGGCTTCGGAACAGGGCGCATGGGGATTGAGTGCTGGAGATTTCGCACGCATGTCTTGGATGCTGACACTGCGGAGGTGGCATTGACGAGTGGGCGCCTGAGGATCATGACGACGGTTGCTGCTACACATTCAGCATCAATGCATATACCAGAGAGCGGCAGACAACATACTGTAGGAAGGATGGCGTGTCGCGTAGCAAACCCCCCCCAATTCGCGTTGATGTCGAAGCTGCAGTCGCCGTGATTTTCGGGAAAGCCAAGACGACGCTAAGGACGGCAGCATGGCGGCCAGCAGCCCCACGTCACCAAGTCTCGCAGAGCTCCACAAGCTGACAGCCCAAAACACCAGCTGGCAGTAGTAGAGAGTCTCCTACTGCGCGTCTGCCATCGCCTCCATCATGTCCGGCCCCGAAGTTCACCACCTCTTCCACCACCCCATTGCGGACCATTCCTTCTCCGCCGACCGCCAGACGCTCGCCGTAGCCCGCGAGAACAACGTCGAGCTCTTCTCTAGGACAGGCAGTGGATACAAGCTCAAGGATGAGCTGACAGGCCATGACAAGACAATCACGGGTGTGGACATTGCACCCAACTCTGGCAAGATTGTCACGTGCTCGCAAGGTAAGCTCGGAGCTATGCGGTGGCTTGGGGCAGGCAGCTTATGAAGTCAACAGATCGCAATGCCTACGTTTGGGAACCGTCGCCGCAAGGATGGAAGCCTACATTGGTGCTCCTCCGTATCAACCGCGCTGCTACCTGTGTTCGCTGGGCACCCTCCGAGACCAAGTTCGCGGTCGGCTCTGGTGCTCGCCTGATCCCCGTCTGCTACTTCGAAGAGGAGGACAACTGGTGGGTCTCCAAGCACATCAAGAAGCCCATTCGCTCCACCGTCACTTGTGTTTCCTGGCACCCCAACTCCGTCTTGCTCGCTGCAGGATCTACCGATGGACACGCTCGCGTGCTCTCTTCCTTTGTCAAGGGAGTCGACGAGCGTCCTGAGCCCTCGGCGTGGGGAGAGCGACTACCCTTCAACACCGTGTGCGGCGAGTACCTGAACAACACTGCAGGCTGGGTCCACAGCGTTGCCTTCTCTCCCTCAGGCAACGCCCTCGCCTTCGCATCCCACGACAGCACCCTCACCGTCGTCTACCCCAGCGGCCCCGAAGAGGCTCCCCGCGCCATCCTCAGCGTCAGCACTCAAGTACTGCCCTTCATGTCGCTGGTCTGGAGCTCCGAAGCTGAGATCATTGCTGCGGGATACAACTGCGAGGCCTACCGCCTGCAGGGCGATGAGTCTGGCTGGAAGCTGGCTGGAAGTCTGGAAACCAAGAGCCGACCTGGTCTTTCAGACCAGCGTGAGGAGAGCGCATTGAACATGTTCAGGCAGATGGATCTCAAGGGTAAGTCGGGCACGGATGATACCAAGCTCAAGACTGTGCACCAGAATACAATCAACACCATCCGCAGCTTTGAGGAGACTGGAAGCGGTGTCGCCAAGATCAGTTCTACTGGCGTGGACGGAAGGGTAGTCATCTGGACTTTGTAGGCACAAGATGGCCGACTTGGAGTCATTTTATAAACAGAAATATCAATTCCCTCGCACACTGCCAGCGAAAGTAGAGCAGCATCTAGATAGCCCGGATATCACAAACACCCTCAATAACCATACAACCTGAACCCAGCTGAATGCATGGACGCTCCTATCCAAATGCTCCTATTATCATACATCACCCCTTACTTTTCTCGCACACAGCTTGTCTCTTATAGCAAGCGTACGCACATCCCAGTAAACGCCAGCCCTATGTATTCCGCTTAACCAAAGCCAGGGAAACCTTGCGTATTGAAATCGAGCGGCACAGTGGGTGCTGGAGCACCCCCAGCGGTACCCATACCTTGCGTCGTTTGCGCGTCGTTCAGGAACCAAGACCAATCCTGATCGATATCCATGGGCATGTGTTGCCATGAGAAGTTATTCGTCGGAAGTGGGAAGTTGTTCATGCTATCGTCATTGATCTGCGAGTTGAACGCGCCCCCAGCAGCAGCGCCTGTTGCCGACGCATCGTCGGCATTGAGATTATTCCAGTTGTAGAAGCCGTCGTACGAGACAAAGGGTGAAGGGTCGGCAAAGTTGAACGCAGAGGTACCGGTACCAGCGGAGACGGACGTTCTCGGCGTGACATTGAGGGACTGTGTGGGCTGCGAGAAGATGTCTGATGCGGAAGACTGAGACGGCTTCTCAGACGTGGGTGTGTAGAGTTGTGCTGATGTAGCTGGGGACCTTGAGCTCATCATGTTGGGCGAGCAAGCGGGAGGTTCTGGGCCTTTCTTGACCAACTGGCCTCCTCTCTTGATAGAGATGGTACCAAAGTACGGGATAATAAAGTCGGACTGTCCGCCGCAGGGTCCTTCATGGTCCAGGCTTGTGCCTTTGAATTTGCTCAACATCTTCTCCAGAACCTCGGCGGATTGGGCGGCCACTTTGCCTCCCTTCTCGCTCGATGCACGGCGGAAAATATCGATGCCTACTTCGATCAAACGCACGTCTTCCTCGATCTCCTTAGGGGTGGGACCGCTAGTCAAAGATTGTGAAACTATACCAAAGTTCAGAAGACCAATCAGGACGAGGACTGCGGCTGTGAAGCCGATGAAGTCGATAGCTTTGCACTCGTAGAGCGGCTGGACGTGCCCGGTTCGTAGGGACTGATATAGCCGTAGAACTTCTCGTGATCCGTTCAAACACGCTGTCTTTGAGTATGAGAAGCGCGAGTTCGAGGCTGCTTTGAGCATGAAGGGCAAGTGCAAGTAGACACGAATCTGATGAAAGACCATCTGACCCATGATCCGTTCCCGCAACTCCGCAGCATTCGACTCTGCGTCAGCGAGTAACTCGGTGTAGTCGAGCCACGCTGGATCGAACTTCTTCCACAAGTCTTCAAGTTCTTGATCAAGCTGTAGTGCCCAAGCGAAAGACTGCTCAGCAACTCCTTGGTTTCGATCGATAACCCTCCCTGCGAGCTGTGAGAGCTTTGTGATTCCAACCAATGGATGGAGGTAGGTGCCATCGCCAATAAGAGGCATCGTCAAGTCACAGTGCGCATCGCTAATACCGTACGGAAGACCCAGCAAGAGAGACAAGAAACGGTCACCGTGGTACATAGCCCACCAGATGCTTTCGTGTGGAGCAGAGGATGTGCGCTTGCGGTGCAGTCCCTTTGTTATGTAAGTCGTAGTCGGGTGATCTAGGACGGCCTGCACTTACCATAAGCTGGGCATACATCAAGCCCTTCCGGTACGCGATCCAAGCTCTTCGTGGTTGGCCTACATCCGCATACCATTTGGACTTCAAGATCATACACTCCAGACCTTCTAAGCTTGCGGCATACTCATCGTCAGACAGAAACCATCGGTCCACAGCCTCGATGTAGCGTTCGACATCGTCATCTTTCTCCGATGAACATATACCAACCGATAAAACGACAGTGGCGATGGCGCCGATATTTCCGGTTGTCAGAGCCTGGGCAGCGAACTGAGGCAGTGTTTGCTCAGTGCCAGAAGTGCCACTGCATTTTCTCCGCCATGTCTGCCACCAGTCACTGTTGGAGTTAAAAAGTTTGGTGAGTTGATCGTAAGGCGGTAGCATGGCAATGAGCGCTTGCTTGGACTTCTCTCGTTTGGCAGAGTGTGCGATGATGTTTCCAGCCACAATGTCATCATCGTGTCTGTTTTCCACAGTGTACCGGTCGTCAGCCGCTGGGCCGGGCCTTGGTGTTGAGCTCTGTCCAGGACCATTGCGGGCTTTCGCTTGAGCTTCAGCATCGTTGAGCTGCAGATAGTAAGCCTTTTGATCGGATTCGAAGAGTGGAAATACATACTGCATCTTCGAACACAGAGAGGATCGGTATGTGATGGCCTCGGTCCGAAGCGGCACGTTGATTGTCCGGCAATCGAAATATGTTGGACGAAGCGTCTGAAGAAAGAGGAGTCGGCGGAAATGTATCCTTGTGGTAGATGGTGGGGGCTTTGGGTGATGATGTGTCGGCTATGCTCTGACTTTGACTGCGGCTTTCTGACTTTACAGTTTTGTCTTCAAGCAACGTGTCTACCAAGGCCTCCAGTCGCGATACTCGCTCACGAAGGTTCTTTCTATGATCAACAATGACCTCCGGGTTGGCGTGTTCTTGGTCGATGCATCTGCTGCCGCGCGCGAAGCATTCTGAGCAAACATCCGGGTTATCAGGCTGGAAGATGCATCGGATCTTGCGGCGACGACCTGTATGACATCAGAAGGGTTCGCGGTATGATGACGGCAAGAGCTGGGGTGGAGATTGAGGTTGGCGTAGTGATGCACAGATGAGACAAGAGTAACAGTGATGGACAGCAGTATGTTGTGGAGTAATCATTCAACGTGAAGCAATAACTGGATCCACATACATTCGAAGCAGCTATGCGTACCCTTACGCATCTTCTTGCGTGTCGGCAACGTCTCCTCCTTGGGCATCTCGATTCGTTGTGTTCCAATCACCCAGATCGTGCGAACCTAGCTCTTACAACAAATTCGTCCGGACTCGGCTCTGCGCGCGCGAACCGGATCACGGAAGTTTGTTGTTATACTATCGCGCCCGCAACTCGCTCTCTTGCGGAATCAATGGATCAGGCTGACGAGAAAAAACCAAAGAGGTCAGTAGTCGCAAAAGGACAGTAGTCAGTTTCTGGTGGTGATAGGGTTTCAAAGCAGAACGAGGAGGTCCGGACGGTGATTTCGTCCGTTAGGTCCGTGTATTAGGTCAGCAAAGGTAGCTGAATAATGCCGCGCAACGGCCGTGAAAAGACCAACTGCTGACTACAGAATCTTATAGAAAGCCAGGCTTTCCAGGCAGCAGTTTATCCTGCGTTTGAGGCGGACATTCGGGGACTCGGGCGAGTCGGGGCTCCTCTAATCCCCGTTCCCCATGCGGCGAAATATGCGAGAAACGATGCGAATGGTGTCCAGGAACACATTGGAGGTTAGCCTGAAGCTGTGCTAATGCTTGTGTTGATCTCGAAACATGGAGTTAGCGGACGATACCGCCATCGTACGAGTTGGCAGCGTCCACACGACTTCCACACCTGGTGCACCGTATACGCGTATTCTACCCCGCGGGAGGCTATGATGCTGATAGCGTACCCATATGCTCCTGAACAGAGGCCACCATCATGAATGAGGGTCGCGGGGCCTGGACCGGTTATAGTATGACATCGTTCTCGGTGTGCTGGGTCGATGCGAGCTAGCAGCCCTATAGACGGATAGTGGGCACGCATCGTCATTACGAGCTCAGCCGCATCATGCCTAAGAATACCACAATCTCAATCTTCATCTCTCCAAAAGGCCCTAACCAAAAAGATCTACCCCAACTTTGCTATACAGATTCTCAGTATGGTGTTTTGATTGATAACACTGGATGATTATTCCTCGCGTCCACGTGCGTTTGCTGCAGTCTACAGGAACCTTTGCGCAACATGTCTGCAGCGCACAACTATCATCATAACCAACATCTTCCACCGAGCCCACCACCGTCGCCTCCATCTACGCGGCGGAGACAGAAGAAAAAGCAAGATCCTTTTGAAGAACTCGCAACTGCACCAATACCCTCGCTGCCCTCGTCTCCAGCAAACGAGCTTGACGACGACCAAGAACCCCTCCTGAAACGGGTAAGCCAGATCGAGATACTAAATTATCTGAGAAATTCTAACAGATCGTCAAGATTATCCTCACACCCGTGCTGTTCATATCCTTCCTTCTCTCCCTCTTCCTCGTCAACTACCGCAACCGCGCCCGCCGAACGGAAGCACACTCACCCGGCTTCTCCCCCCTTGCCTACCTCGCTCCATCCAGCTGGCTCGATCCAGAACCCTACCAGGACCCCGATGATTCGACATGGGATCGAAGGGGAACCATTGGACATGTTGAGCCCCATAACGCTATAGGTTCCCGGCCAGATGGGCAAGTTGAGGAGAAACCAAAGAAGAGGAAGAAGAAGAAGTCGTGGCATTTGAACAGAAAGATCAGGAAGATGGCCAAGTTGGAGATAGGCGATGCACTGGAGATGCGAGGGCGCATGATTGTTGTTATGCTTGTAGTACTGGGATTGGCTTGTGCGACGTTGTGGATGGGGGCTAAGTGGCTTATCGTCTTAGCATCATCGCGGATGTATGGTGTAAAAGCTTGAACACTGGAGCGAGATGAGCGCCTTCCGGTTCACGATACGTACAATGCACGCAGCGCAATGAAGTATTGATTGATTCGTTGAATTGTCCAATATCTAGAACTTTGTTCCAGAACAGTCAAGCGATTACAGGAAAGAGTAAACGCCAGTTGTAGCCGTCAACAGGCCATTCCATCATGAGGATATAACCATGAGCGCATCAGTTGGAAAACAACGCCAACAGGTAACCCAAGGATAAATACAGGCGTTCTATAAAGCTGGGTATCGCACATTTGTAACGCCGGTAGCCATCTGATCATAATATTGAAGAAGAAATGAAGAGAATTCGTGGCAAGAGAGAATTAGAAAACGAAAATTTGCGTGTCAAGGTCGTATGGTGAAGAGATGCGCGACAAGTCGGTCGAAGAAGTACCCCATATCATCATCTTGTCTCTTCTCCTTGACTTTCTTTATCAAGTAGTTGGATGTATCCGCCTTTCTAATCGCCTCCCGCAAGCTTTGGATAAATGCATCTTCGGGTGTACCTGTCTGGTGGGATTGCGTAGACTCTCCTTCCCAGTCTGGTCTGAGTCTAGCGTGGCAACCGGAGAAGCACGCGCTATAAAACTCGAGTAATGATCTGACACCATGGTCGTCGTCGATCTTCACGTCTTCTTCAGCGGTAAGTGGGCGTGTGGCGTCGTATAATTTATGATATGGCAGCTTCGCAGCGTGGTAGTGGATAGACTCTACTGTCATTAAAACAGTAGTAAGAACTGCCAAAGCGATGGGCCAGTCGTCGCAGTCTTTGTTCAAAAAAAGTTGCTCCAGTGATGTGAGCACATCCTTCATCAAGCTGAGAGCAAGGTCGGGCGTGATCGCACCGAATTGCGAGCGAATGAAGCAAGGTGTAGGGGTGAGGTCTTCGGGTATATCCATCGTACTGTGAATGAACTGCTCAAGCATGGGGCTTTCCGAGCGCGATGGAAGCGTTATATCACCGCCAATGTGTACCAGTATAAGAAGCTTCAGCGCTTGGTGTAGTATGCGGTAGTGAGGGGAACTTGTTGGAAGGGATCGCGAGAAGACGTAAACATCGCGTAGAATTCTGAGCGGTGAGCAGTATAGCGGAAAAGCACGGAAATGATGAGCTACTAGTAGCGATAGGTGTGAGTCCAGGGTGTGCATCAAATGGTATTGTGCATTGGCTGTTAGCACAGCCGGGAGAACGGCATGCTTGTGTGGAGGACCCGTGTAAGGCTGGGGTGGCCAGGAGTAAATGATGTGTTCGTGCACGAGGGGATTGTCGTCGTTGATTTGCACAGCATGTACTGAGACAGGAAATGTGGGCCCGAAGCCAAAGTTCAAAGGAAGCGTGTAGGTAACCCCTTTGGATATTTCAGAATTACCAGCCGGAACGAATGACTCCAAGGGTCGAGTGGTTGGATGCCAACCCAGGCGGTCAGAGAGGAATGCCGCAGAAAGGTCAATAAGAGTATGGTCGCGACAAGGATGGTTGACCAGATCCCCTTTGTAGTGTTCGAGACAGGCCCTGCACGGAGTACCAGGGTCGCACTTTTCCTTCCGTCGTTGGCAGTTCGAGCAAGCGCCAACGATCCGCATCAACGCTGCATGGCGGCGCTGCTCAGCAGTCAAGGCTCTCTTCCGTCCTTTGGGAGCTCGCCCTGGAATACCCTCGGTGCTCGTAGGTGCTAGTCGGTGCGTCAAAGGGTTCGGGTGGTAGGACACCCAGCCATAGGAGTCAGGTGAGGGGGACGGAGTAGAGGTTTTGCGTCGAGAAAGCGAAGCGCTTCTAGACAAAGCAACACTGCGAGGGTAACGTGACGCCACTGGTGATACCGAGAGCATAGGAGGTGGTCTTCGTGCTGATGCAGAGGCTGACATTCGATTGTTGTAGCCGATAGGTCCACGTGTAACATGAGGAATGGTGATGGCTCTGCTGCGATTGTGTAGATCGTATTCGCCCTCTGATCGCCGATAGGACGGCAGTGTCGGATTGTAGTTCTGCGAGAGAGAATTGGGGATGGCGATCGGCTCGACTTCCGCTCGCCCTCCATCATCTTCTGCAATTGGTTCGATGATCCGTGGCTGCTCTGCCCATGTACCAAGATTCGAGAACAATCTGGAGGCTCTCACATCCAGACCACTGAAAGAATGGGAGGAGTCCGTAACATGAGGAGTGAAGGTTTCTGGGATACGATCGTAGCGGGTATCCAGGATTGGTGAGTCGTTGGTAGCACCTAACGGTGACAGGAGGCTGTTGTCGCATGCACCGAACGATCCAAAGTACCGACTGTCTGCTTGAACGGCTAGTGGAGAAGTGGATGTGGTGTCAAATGATAGCGATGTGCCATTTGCATGTTCGAATGACGACTGCCCATCTAGGGTTGACGGTGGGGCAGAAACGGTATACTCCAGTGAAGGTGGTTCGTCAGCGACAGAAGGAGGTGCTGATACCAGATATGTAGGCTCAGACGTGTAGCTTCCCGATAACTGGTGGACTGCCACGTAACTGCCTTCTTGGGCCCTGGTATAGCTAGTTTCTCCCTGGAAGAGAGGGTCGTACAGTTCATCGTCCCAGGCAACAAGCTCCTGCCAGCTTTCGTCCAGGGAGCTGATATACGGAAAGTGAGACATTGTTCGGATAAACCAATGGCTTCGTGCGTTGGGCTGAAGGACTAGGAATAACCAAGGGCGGATGGAGGCGGTAAGGTTCACCCCTTCGCTGAGGGTCTCATGCGATGCGCGATAACAGCGTGTAGAGTGCGGAAGTTGGAGTATTGCGTCGGAAGAAGACTACTGTCAGCGTAACACCGATTGAAGGCTCCAGGCTGCAAAGTAGCCAAAGTTATATTCCACGCGCAGACTGGGGCAATGTCAGGGTGCGGCTGACAGCACGAACATGACTGCCTTGCATCCAAGGACGCCAGGGCAATTGACGAGTAGTCGTCAATGGCCTTATCACGTTGTAGCTGCTTATTAGTCAATGACTGGAACTTGCATGTAAACGGCCGCAGGCTGTTGGCGCTGGGGAACTTTGCGTCGAAGGTATGATGTCTTAGGGCTGGTCGGCAGTGCCATCTGACCATGCGCAGGCCTGCAGCATGGTGGCCGGTCAACTCGATCTGTGGTAGCCCTATCACCGTGCTTTGCCGGGTAGTTCTCCCCGCTGTATTCCAACAAACCGACATCAAATCAGCATGAGAGACGTGAGCGACGTGCGAATTAGTGCCGGTGGGTTGGTTCGACACATCTGCGCGATTTTGGTAGACCATGTCTAACAAGGCAGGCTTCTGGAAGGACTTCGCCTCATCGTGGCTGTGAGCAATGCTACTAGTCGGATAATCTCCGGCCGTGCAAGTATTTCTCTACAAGGGGTTCTTGGGCATTCCTCTTCCTCTTCACACTTCGATGTCCATCAGACGTCGCTGTGAGGGTTCAGATAAAACGATTGTCTGTAGCCGGTATCGAAGTCATTTGGGCAGGCCAAGAGTAAAGCCTAGGTACTTTTACCGAGCTGAAGCAAATCCTTGAATCTTTGCGGGAACGCTGTCTTGCTCCTCTCGCGCGCATTAGCAAGACTGCCGCGCGGGACTTATGACCTCGGTTGCAAAGCACCTAGTTAGCTTGTCCGTGACGCCCTCCCCCAGATTGCCGTGAACACGTAGCTGGGGATGGTCAGGTCAAGCGAATATCTAGCCCTGTTGAGTAAATGACCCCCTTTGAAACCAACGCCCTACATATCGCCAAGCGAGAAGCAGCCTAACAAAGTGCCTTATAGCCGGCAGAGCAGCTGCGCCGTAAGCACATCGCTCTGTCCCTGCGCTAGATGCTGCAGTAGTACGTACTGGTATGCATACACTCCACCCATACGGATAGGTAGCTAGCGAGCCTCACTCTTTTTTCTTTGCATGTGTCTGCGGCTCTGCGCATTCACTTCCCCCTCGGCTCAAGCACGATACTGACGTATTCTGCTTTGAAATCACCGATTGCGCAGAGACAACTGAATGCCCAGGCCCTCGAATACGACACGATAGGAGTCCTCCGACAGCCATTTCACGAAGTCATCACGCAAGAGCGGATACGGCTGTGTCGCAGAATTTAACGTAATTCATACTTGAGGACCCAACGCCGAAAGGACGGAGCGGGTCCAGCCCAAAGGAGTATTAGGGCAAGCGGTTTGGCCAAAAGATACCAAAGCAAGTGACGCAGACAAAGTATGGCCGTGATAGTACGTATATGCGGACACCAAAACATGCGAATATGACATACAACAGAAGAAACCGAGTCCATATCAAGACATGTACAGGAACAAGTACACCGAGCCCACCCGAAATAACCTTTGACTTGATGTCGGGTATCATCTAAAAGGAAGAAACGTATGGAGCAGCATGGGATCGTACAGGAGTCGACCACGAAACTACCCTTCCCCCCATTGTTGTCAGACATCGATCATGTCGTCAGATCCCTGACTTGGTGTCGGATCAGAACAAGACCATGCGCGCATGCGGATGATGATGTCGAGATCCGGATCCCCGTCTAGTCAGGAAGCCTCGGTGGGAGCATAGAATAGAACGATCTCCCCCCTATCGTTTCTTCGGAGACGTAGATCCTTCCAGAGTTCTTTCTCCTCTTCAGCCTTGGAGGGTGCGCGGCCCTGGTGATCGTGTCGCTCGCGATGGTACCGCTTCAGAGCCTTGTTGACACTCATGCCGCGCTCCGAGTCTGGGCCCTTGGTGATGAAGGACATGAACAGTCCCGCGGGCGATGAGATAGGCGCGACGTCTCCATTGGGTCGCACAATGAGCTGGCCTTGGCCATCTGGTTCCGGAGAGTTTGTTGCTGAACGGTGGTACTCAATGGCCTTGATGGTCTTGCGCTCGCGCGGTGCTGGCGACACAGAAGACGAGTACTGCCGGCGGCGGACCCGACGAACCTCCGTTGTAGAATCCTCGCGCTTCTTCTTGGGCCTAATCTTCACGAGAGCGGTGCTAGCCTTGCGCTCTTTGCGTTCCTTGTCGCGGCCCCTGTCTCTCTCCTTCTTCTCTACTTGCTCACGAGCCTTGACATCAGCCTTGCGCTGTTTAGCCTGTTCCGCCTCGTATTCTCGCTGTGCGCGCATAAGAGCCTTCGAGTTGCCCTGCTTGGCGCGCTTCATGGGGCTCAGAGGCGAATTGACATAGTCGCCAGAGTCATCCGGCGACGGTGGGAACTCAGGTCTGGCAAGCAGTTTGTTCAGTCCTCCAGTAAGACCAGAGTGAAGCGTCGCGGGCGCGTCTGCCATCATAGTGTCCCTTTCCTCTTGGGCGCGGACTAGCGACATGTCGAGTTCGCTGGGCGAATTGCGCTTGCGCTTGCGATCGGTTTTCTTCGACGTGGTCTCAACATCCGTATCGCGCGATTTGTTTCTCAAGTGCTTTGGCTTGGGAGCAGGCGTAGTATACGAGTCGTAGCGCTCGTTGGAAGGGCGAACCTGCTCGTTACCGTACGAGAAGCCTTTCGGTGCGAAAGACTCTTCGTCGTCAGGTACCTGGAACTTCATGACGTCGGCGATTGCAGGCATGTACTGTTCCTCGTATGCAGGTGGCTGGCTGTCTCCAAGCATACGCGCTTCATTGACGGGCGCGCTCGTTCTCGGGACATTAGGCGTCGACGAAGGGTCAAGGAAATCGAAAACGTTGGGCGCCTCAAGAGACTCTTGCTCGCGATAGCCTAGAGAGTGCGCCGCTGGCGGAGGAGTGGGCGCGCGGGGCGGGGCATCCACGACTGCGACGGCATTGTCATCCTCGCGCGCTTCTTCGGCGTATGCGTTGTGAGGAGTGAGCGCTTGAGAGTTGTCGTGGTAAGCGCTGTCTCTCTTCTGTTGCGGACCCTTCTTCTTCTCTTTGTAGAGCTTGCCCTGGTACTTCTGGTCTTCGGTTATGCAAGCCTACCACACGTCTGTTAGCCAGTGCAAAAGAGGGAAAAAATTGAATATAGCACAGTGCTCGTCGCGGGCGCAAAAACCCCGGCAGACGCTGCGTGTTGTTCTGGCAGCAGCAGATGGTCATGTAGGGCAGGAAAGGCATGATGCGTACCGTATGAGACTTGTAAGAAGTTCCTGGGAAGTGAACCATGCAGTCGAGGCACGTAAAGGAAGCGCCATAGCATTGGTTACGATGCCCGTCCAGCTTCTTCTTTGTGAGAACGTCTCCACAGCCCTAGACCGTCACAGTAAGCCTCGATGCATCGCCAGGGAAGGGGCCAATGGTGGGGAGAGTATGGACATGGGGCTCAAGTAAGTACCTCGCAGGAGAACGACACCATGGTGGGAAGATGAGTTTCGATATGCAAGTGGCGGTGAACAGCTGGCAGACGGTCAATGGAGGAGAGGAGGAAGAGTCGGTGTATGGAGGGGGGGTGCCGCGTCGTTATCACCCCTCGCTGGCCCAGGCAAGGTTTCAGTTGTTTGGGATACAACAAAAGTCGTTATGGCGCTAAGATGCTTTGGGCACAGGCCCCTGACAATGCGCGCCTCGCGACCATCCCGAAATACATCATGCGACCGCGCATCTTGCATGCAGCCTGTTAGCGCCTGCGAATAGCTGCCATCGCAAGCCACGCGCCCGCCGAACTGGTGGGCTGCTCATGGTCATCTCCTAATGGCTCGCCGACCTGTCGCATCGCCATGCCATGACGCACAACTATCACACACGGATGGAGAGTTGGAGAGGGGCACGGTGCCGGAGGTAGAGTACTAGGTTGCTTCGTTCTATCATCAGTCTATCATGCTTGATAAGGACATGCTATCGGGCGCGCATCTTGCTTGCGTGGCTCTCCTGACGACAGGGCTTCACCTGTCCGGAGGCTGATCACCGAGCAGTCATTCGCTAGGGTGTGCTTAGGGCAATCTTGAGTCCGGTTTACATCCCACCACCATCAAAGCCACTTCATGACATGCCGTGTGAAACCTGGCTGACGAACTCTGTGATCTGCCGGCCAGGCCGGAGGAGCTCCGTCGATACCTTCCAGCTATCGTCTTGACCATTGGCTTATTGGGGCCCTTCCAAGTCATTAGCAGCCATTTGCGGCGTAGCAAGTACCCGCAAATAAATATATCGTGACCGCGACGCGACCCCCTCTGCGCAGCACAGTGTCTCGGGCATTACGCATCTGAAGTCCGCCGCGCCGTCCAACCCCGCCTTGCATGCAGTTGGGGCTGTCGTAAAGGATACATTGTCAACTGTGTCCTCTTGGGCTATGCGCTTGCCCGGTGATCTTTCCCCTTCTCTAGCGCTTTGTAGTCTGGAGTCTCATACAGCTTTGCCTTTGCTCAGTGCTGTCGGCTTCTCGTCTCCGCACTAGATGTTGGTGTACGCAGTCAGTGTGTGTCTCACATGTAGTTCGTACAGGCGCATTACTTACACCGCAATCATATGCATCGCCTATGTCTGCGCAATTGAACTCGGGCTTCTCCAGCCTCTTGTTGACGATGTTGTGTACGTAGCAACCCCACATGGCGGCGGCTGTCCGTGACGATACTTGGGGAGGGTACTTTGCGAGTACTTGTCCGAAATGCTCTGCACATTCCCCGCTGCAATCCCTGTCAGTTTGCGCGTGACCTTTGTGTGCGCCACATGGTGTAAGACATACCAAGGGTACAAGCGTTGGAACAGGTGAACATATGACCGCAGTGCCTCTTGCTCCTCTTCGGTAGGGCTTTCGGGGAAGCGAGCGAAGGTTGTGTGTAGGACTTTCCACGCGGCGTGACCGAGTTCTGCTCTACGTTTGCTTGTCAGTCCTCCTCTGTTCTGCCTATCGTGTCTGCACAGAGGCCGTGATGCACGTACTTTGCCGTCGCATTCCCCAGCTTTGGTGCGATTGCATGTCCTGTGAGCACGGCTTCGCTAGTATGGCCCAGCTTCTTATCGGTCGATGCTGGTGCTAGATGTGCGGGCGTTACTGTGTAGGGTCCTACCAGCACGAACGAGCACAGGACGAAGACGACTAGGGCAAAGAGAGCGAATCGAGCCCGGATCCCAGTGATGCGGATCATGGTGAATTGACTATGTTAGATGCCCGGGATGAGAAAAGGAGATTTCAAGGTGGCGAGAGGCGGTCCATGGTTCACTGTGGATTATGAATGACTGTCATCCATGGCCACGCACTCGATGCCTCAGATGACGCCAAGCATTTGCGGCTTCGAAGCATCACGCCTGAGTGGTTCCACCATGCGGGTAAATCTGCAGGTACATCTGTGCAATCGAAGCTAGCTCGCATTCGACAACATTGTTAGCATTCCCCACGATGGGAATAATAAAAGTGCAGCTGGCGAGCCTTTGGTATGCTGTGACGGGTGCTGGGGGATATTACCGGTCCACGTCATCCGATATCGCAGTAGCGGTGAGCTTGCTGACCCTCCGAAAGCGTTCAAAACTTTAGGATCGTCAATTGACCAACCTGCATATTGATTCGCAATTCAACACACAACACCCTAACTCATTGCCAATAACGCAACCATGTCAGATTTTCCTCCTCCACCTGTCGACACCATCGGTACGTCAATCGCTGACCAGGTTGCCGGCACGTTCCAGACGGCGCAAAGACCCACGCTAATTCAACTTCAGACTGGAGCAATGTCGGCTTCAAGATCCGAGAAGGTAAGACTTAATCCTGTTCTGAAACAGCTCCGCGAGAGCATAGACTGGGGAATGCATGAGAAGGTATAGAGAACGCCTTTAAAGTGTGCTTCTACCGTGCATTTCCATCCCCGCTATAGAATCACCCACAAGTACGATTTCGAACATCTCCTAACTTTACAAAGTCGCTGGTCATGTTGAATCGCACTACTCGGTTGAGACTGGCAAATGGACTCCTCCAGTCTTCGTAGAGGATCCGTTTCTGCGCATCCACGGTATGGCACCGGGATTGAATTACGGAATGCAGTGCTACGAGGGTATGAAAGCTTTCCGAGCACCAAACAACACCATAAACATCTTCCGGCCCAACAAGAATGCCGAAAGGATGCAGCACTCGGCATCTTTCATCTCAATCCCCGAGGTACCGACAGACCACTTCATTGCCTGCTGTAGTATGGCTGTGGGAATGAACGCGGCGTACGTGCCGCCCCATGAAACTGGCGCGGCCATGTACATCCGACCACTGCTATTCGGTAGCTCGGCGCAGCTTGGACTGAACCCGCCACAGGAGTACACATTCGTAGTCTACTGCATCCCAACAGGCGTCTATCATGGATCGAACCCGGTCGATGCTGTCATCCTTGAGGACTTTGACCGCGCCGCGCCGGAGGGGACTGGATCAGCAAAGGTTGGTGGTAACTACGCTCCAGTGTTACGGCACAGCGAGAAGGCGTACAAGGCAGGCTATGGCATCACCCTGCACCTTGACAGCAAGACTAGAAGCGTCATTGACGAGTTCTCGACGTCTGCATTTATTGGGGTGAAGAAGGATGGCGATAAAGTCAAGCTTGTCGCATCCAACAGCAAGAATGTTATTCAGAGTGTGACTGGAGACAGCGTCCTAAGAATTGCAGAATCTTTTGGCTGGGAAGCCGAGTCCCGAGAGGTACTGGACGCGTTCAACAAATGTGTACATTGAGCTGACAATTTCAGATTGCCTATGACGAACTCAAGTCCTTTGACGAAGTTCTTGCTGCAGGAACCGCGGCGGCTGTTGTTCCCATTAAATCCATCACTCTGCCATCGAAGAACGACAAGTTCACGTACGCAGAGGCACAGCAAGAACCAGGCCCAGTATGCAAGAAGCTTCTTACGACACTGAAAGGTATCCAGCAGGGAAAGATTGAAGACAAGCAGAGCTGGCTTTTCAAGGTGGAGAAGCCTGAGCAGTTTGGAAAGCAAGAACAGGCAAACGGGGCCAATATTGTTGGACAACTGCCTTAGAAGGATATGTCGAGAACAACACAGGAAGAAACCTGTGGAGATTGTACACTTTAGTCTGTCAAGAAAAGATTGGGGAATCATGTAGCACAAAAAGAAAACAATGCATCAACTATATCTCCGCACTTGCTTTGTCCTATACTTAGACTTGACTGTTACAACCCAAACGTTCAACCACGGTCGAAACAGACCAGACCAGACCAGACCAGACCAACAGCATACTCGGAACGCGAAGTTTGCAACCGTGGTACACGTTTGCGACAGCTTAAAGCTGTTCGCGCCCCAGGACTGAGTGCCGACGTGGCCCAGAACTATTTTCCTCGACACCCCCACACAGTGCAGCCAAAACGCATACGTCATCCCTGCTCTCCACCCGCATAATCCACTTGCATCATCCGAGCGCGCGTCTACCCAGCCGTGCAACGAGGCAGACAGATACCCGACATCCCTACCCTCTCGCATAACCACGAGGTCCGAAACCTTAATATACCCCACCGGTAGCTGCAGGCTCGCACGGAATTAATAGCCCGCCTGTGCCACACAATCCCACCCCGAGTCACAGCGCAAACGACTACAGCATGCCTGGATCATTTTCGAGGATCAGGGACAAGGCGAGGCGCCACCTGGGTGATCCTAGTCCGGATGAGGCCTATCTTTCTTGTGAGTTGGGACCAAGGGACTGTGCGAGAGTGGAGACTGACTGAGAGCAGATCATGATGTGAGGGGTGTGTATGCGTCGCCTATTCCTTGACGTCAAGGACGGTAACACTGACGATTACCAACAGTAACGCGAGCCGATTTGGACAGTATCAAATCTAATGACTGGCTCACGGACAATGTGCGCACACCTCTGCCCCTCTGCGCACCACGACTAGGGCTAACATGCACCCAAGGCCATCGCCTTCTGGCAAGAATACCTCGAACGCGAAGAGCTCAATGCCTTCCCCAAAGCCTCCATCGTCCTCCTCCGCCCCTCCATGTCCTACATGCTCATGCAATCCGCCGAGCCCCTCTCCCTGAAGGAAGTCCTCCCCAACTTCAGCCAAACAACACACGTCTTCCTCCCCATAAACGACAACACCGACGTCACACAAGCTGAAGGCGGCTCGCATTGGTCACTCCTTCTCGTTTCTATCATCGATGGCGTTTCCTTCCACTACGACTCCATGACTCAGTCCAACGAGCGCGAAGCACGAAGCACAACTATGAAGCTGGAACAACTACTAGGAAAGCGACTACGCTTTATCCCTATGAATGATAGTCCGCAGCAAGAGAATGGAAGCGACTGCGGCGTGTTTGTCTGCGTGCTCATGCGACATTTGCTGCTTAAGAGATTGCTTCGGGCCGATGCGAGCAAGAAGGTCAGCATGAGCATGCGGGATGCACACATTAATGCCAAAGACGGACGGAGAACTATGCTAAAGGTCATCGAGGAGAGGAGAGATGAGGGCAAGCGGAGACGCTCGTAAGTTCCCGGAACATGGATAAAAATGCAAAGGAGAGGCTAACACGTGCGCAGAGGCAGTCATTCGCCCTTCAGGAATCCGTCCGCCCACTCCAAGAGCCCGCCACGTATAGGCGATGAACAATTGCAGGAGCGTTAGCATCTCCTGGGCTTTGTATCGCAGGAATACCCTTGATTTTGCCCCGCCGCCTGAAGTCTCATGAGCATCTGGGTGACCGTAGGCGCTACGCCTCGCTATGTCTGCGGTCTCCATAGTACATGAGCGAGCGTGGGAGTACTGTCAAAACGATGCAGTAGATGAAATGGGTCATGATTTACGATTTATGTGCTTCATGTTTACGCGAATATCTGAATGGTTAGCATCGGCACTGGAGTACTTTCACTGGCGACGCACATAATACATATTACGACAAATTATACATGACGAATCCGACTGCGAGTATTTTGTACTCGACATGGTATAGACCTCTCTCCACGTAGATTAACGTGTTGGTGATAACGCCTTTAATGCATGTACAGCCGCTTCCTGACGTCTGTACTAAAGTTTTTAATCTTCATAGGCTGGAGTGCTTCTAATCATATGGAAATAGACGCCTAAGTTGTTTGACCCTCCGCCTTGGTTTTGGCAGGCTTATCGGCTGCTTTGGGCACAAGATTGCCCTTATCATCCCGCGGTAAACGTTCCCAACCCGTCTTGAACCGCTTATGGCTTGCGTCGAAGCGAGGGAAAGGATGAGCCTCGGTATTCAGGACGATTTGATCGAGAGGGAGGAGATCGTTGGGGGAAAAGAGGAGGTACATGTACTTCAGGGTCTCGGCCTGTATTAGGTGTTAGTAAACAACTCCAGCAATCCTGATATGCAAGGATCAAGGGAATGAACGGAGGAGAACTCACTAGCCAGAAACTCTCCATATTGTCCCTTGATGGCGGCGGTATCTTTGTGACATCGCCAATACTAGAGAAACCGCCGTTGTCCTCTACGAGAGTGTGCTTGACAAAAGCTTCAAACATATCCCAGCCCCATTCGCGGTAGATGTCGTCGCCGGTTATGCGCCACATATACAATAGCGACTCTACAGTCTCGGGTCGCTGTAGGTTGTGTGTATCGGCTGGCTTGAGGTCGAAATCGGCCTTCCAGCCTTCACCATCAGCAACACTGGGGTCGAGCTCAGACTTGGATGCTAGGATCTCGGTGCGGTACATCTTTGGCGGGTCGTCCAGCTCAAAGTAGGCAATCTCAGGGGCAAGACCAGTGGCAGTTACTTTGTACATGCCCATGCAGGTCTTTGTGAGTTCGCGGGCGAGTGTGATGTCTTCTTCTTGTGCTTTGCCCCACGTGGGCAGTTTACGTGCGTCAGCGAGAGAGGCGCCACCAGTTGCTGCTAAGGCAATAGTGCCAGGTAGGAAACAAACAAGGTGGTCCATCTTGGGGTGCAGTTTTCCTTCAATTCCGTTCGGCCGCTCTCCTAGGACAGTAAAGTGACTGTTCTTGGTGTAAGCGAGAAGATGTTTCTTTGCGCCGTTGAGCGACTCATTCCACATCTCTTGGTAGATTGGTTCCTGCTTCTGGGTCTGGAGGTACTGTTTGATGAGGTATTCGTAGTAGCTGTCTCCACGACTACCCCATCGGATCTCGTTACCGCGGAAGGTACCTCTATCTGCGTAGATGAAGATGGGTAGCAGGCCGTCTTTGGCGCCGTTGTTGTCAACAACTTGCATCACCTTCTCAGCTACGTCCCAGTAGTGTTTCTCTCCGGTGATGAAGGCTAAGTATTTCATCTCAAGTTGAAGGGTAGTCGCTTCGGCTGTGGAGGACGCACCACCGTCGGCGTGCGAGGCTTCGCCTTTGGCATCTCTAAGAACGACACTGGCCCACGGAACACCTGAAGGTGACTCGTACGCGCCCATTAGACGGTCTGCCAAATCGGTCGCTTTCTCTAGGAACAGGTCCTCTTCATTTTGATTTTCGGGCTTCAGGCCCGGAAGTGTCTCTTGCAGGTAGTGAGCAGATAGCAGACCACCAAGCATGCGTATAGTCGTTTCGAAGGTATTGACGTCTTGCTTCTTGTCGTAATCGAGACTCGTCGCGATCCATTGCCGCGCGTGGTTGACTTCCTTTGTAAGGTTCATGATCATGAGCGTATCGAGGGCGTCAACGATGATCCAACCCAGGCCGTTGGGCTCTGCCATGTATCGACCCTTTTTCGAGACGGGGTGGTACTCGTCGTAGCCCCAGCCATGCTCCTCATATGCGTTCCAGCTCAATAAGAAGGCGTCCTTTACTGCTTGTCGCCGCTTCTCCCAGTCTACTTTGCTCTTCTTTCCGACAGCGCTGGCACCCATGTTGGACAGTAAGCTCTTCCCCTTATCCTGTTCTTCCTGTACCATGCCCACATTTGTCCCTCCACTTGACCATCCAAACCAGTAAAAAAGGCCTAGCACTACCATTGCCATCAATGACATCCCCCTCTTACTCCTCAGGAAGCCTCTCTTCCCCCTCGCACCACCGCCATATCCGTATACCTTTCCTGAAGGCTTGTCCTTGTACATTGGCAAGCCCTTCTCGTTTCCCGGTAGTTTGTTCCACACATTATCTTCAAACTTGCGTTGCGCGCTCTCGAAGTTGGGTACGTTGCGCGGAATGGCGAAGGACATGTCGGAGTCCTGGATCGCCTGTTTCGTGGCCTCGACGGCCTGCTTGGTCGATTCGACGGCCTGCGAGGCTTTCTTGTTGGCGGCGTTCTGGAGGACGGCGAAGGCGGAGGGTGTCTTGAACGTTGCTTTGCTTCGGAGGTTGAATGGATCGCGTGTCGAGTTCATGAGGCGGCGCAACGCGTAGTGCTAAATGGATAGTGGACCAAGCGGAGCGAGTGTAAATTCACCCTTGCGAAGTCTGGCAACTTGTCATCCTGCTCCAAACTCGCAATGGACACCGGATGCAATGCTCAAAGCGCCCTCTGACTCGCCAGGTGTTCATTGCTCACCCCCGAAGTATGTGGCTTGGCGCAACAGGGGTCCCGCATCTCAGGAAACATTAGCCACAGCGGAGTTCGACGGGGAAGCTCCACCTACACATCTCAGCCTCTGCGACTCGCAAGCGTCGCTCTTCCCTGTACCACAAGGGAGATGCGCGTTTTCAAGCACAGGCACAGTCACCGCCACCTTCCGCAGTCCTAGGCGCATCTCTGCATCATGGGTATTTAAAGAGTTGCCGCGATGCAGCGACTGAACAGTTCAGAAGCTCTGAGACCAGAGTTGTTCCTGTTGATCATCGCGTACCCTGCCGTATTTCTACCATTACCGCGTCTTGTCGTCATTGCTGTTTACGAGTTACGTGATGGCTTTCTACACCAAAGACGAAGCGCGCTTCCTCTTCTTTGCCCTCTTCTCCTGTCTGCCCTTACATCGTTGCTTCCGGCTTGCCCGCACTTCATCACCTACAGTAAAGAGGCCTGATACTCCTCAGATCGGAGATTCACAAACCAGAGAAACTTTACGGAAAAAGCAGACAGAGCGATACGATCCCCCTTCTAATACAAACCATCTCATCTAGCAAAATACCATGTCAGGCGCATGCATGAAGCGCATACAGATTATACCAGACGGCTCAGGACCACCTACGAAACTCGACACCGACGTCCCCAGCTCTTTGCCCGACGCCAAAGAGACCAAGATTCACCCCCAAAATGCACCAGACGCTTCAACAAATGCTTCTCTCTTCTTCGTCGGAACTGCTACTACCATCCTAGAGTGGGAGGGCATTCGCATTCTCACCGATCCCAACTTCCTTCATGCCGGTGACCATGTTCATCTAGGACCAGGTGTTGGTGCGACAAGACAGACAAACCCCGCAATCGATTTGGAAGAACTACCGAGGATCGACATGATCCTGCTTTCGCATTACCATGAAGATCACTTCGACCGAGAAGTAGAGGAGAAACTGTCAAAGGGTCTCCCGATCATCACTACACCACACGCCAAGGAATGCTTGACAGGCAAAGGCGAAGAGTCATTCAAGAACGTGCATGCGCTCGACTTCTGGAACAGTTTGCTTCTGGATGTATCCCAGTCAAACCAAACAAATGGTAGCGGCTCAAAGCCCAGCATCAAAGTCACCGGCATGCCCGGAAAGCACGTACCTCCTGGCCCATTGAATGTCGCGAATGAGATTCTTGGCGCTGTGCCCCCTACGAACGGTTGGATGGTCGAACTTGGATACTCGGACGGTTCCTCTAGCGACGGTAGCGATTTCGACAATGGATATAGAATCTACATCTCTGGCGACACACTAATGGTAGACGAGCTCAAGGAGATCCCCGAGCGGTACAAGAATCACAACATTGACCTGATGCTGGTTCATTTGGGAGGCACTACGATTCCGGGTCCCAAGATGCCGCTGCTGATGGTCACAATGGACGCAGAACAGGGTGTACAGCTAATGCAGCTCATCAACCCCGACCTGACCATTCCGATCCACTACGACGATTACGACGTGTTCCTGAGTCCCCTGGATAACTTCAAGAAGGCGGTACATGCAGCTGGACTGGATAGCAAAGTCGTATATCTGGATCGGAAGGATCAGTACAAGTTCAATGTCAAGCAGGGACAGAAGCCGACGCAATCGCTGTATTAGTAGCTATATCGTAATGCCTCTGTAACTAGCTGTTCAGCAATATTGACCATGATACATGATGATTCTTGGTGCACGTTGGAAACGAGTCCTGATGTTCGGAATGAAGTTTTGACTTTTTTCATTCCTGGTGGTAACCCAATCTGAAGGGTTCCGTGGTGCCATTGAACAAAGTTTATCCGTTGAGACGCCGTCCGCCCATGCCTTCATGCTTCGTGCGCATCGTGCGTTGATGTCCTTGCACACTTCCGTCCTCAGTTCCTCATGCGTTTGGTCCGTTTATGCGGTGCGCTTGCCCTTGGGGTTCTTCTTGCCGACGTCGGTGATGGTAAGACCTGCAGTTATTAGACTTGTGTCATGGGCGCTGGAGTATTGATTTTGTGTGCATACCCGGGGGCAGACTCTGCTTGAGCTTCTCGGCCTTGTCGGTGTCCTTAAGGACGAGGGTGTAGACGTTGGTGGAGCATCGGACCTTGAACTTGATGTTGTTGACCTTCTTGTTCTTCTTTATGCGGGCGGCTGCAATGCTGTCAGTCCAGGTCTCTCATGATTTTTTCCGCCTCGATCGTCGCAGCGTTCTGCAGTTCCTGTTTATCGTGCACGATTCCTCCTCGTACTGCGACCGCAACCTCCTCCCAGCGAAATGGATAGACGTACACTTGGCATCCTTGCGCCTGCAGATCTCGATGAACTGCTTGATGTCGGAAACTTCGGAAGGCATCTTGACGATTTGTGTGTCGACGGGTCGTTGGAGTTCGGGATCGTGAAGTTCGGGCACTCAATATTGTTGTGGACTCTGGCCCCGGGGAGACCTCGCTTGAAACGCACGGGCTGCGAAGAGGCTGGCCGCAAGCGTTGCTACTTCGGGCTTGGTGGGGTGACGACGTCTGTGGCGTAAACCGGGGAGGCAACGCAGATGTGTTGCACGTGAGACTGCGCTGCCTATACTTAAATCCTACAGATCCTGAGACGTCCCAGACAACAACTATCCTCAAACTATACAGCTGAATCCAAGAACGCTAGACATCTCCTGTCCTCTCTGAACGCGACTGCGACTTCCATACTCCAGCATGCCTACTCCCATCGATCGTGCGGTGCAACAACGTGTAGGTTACTCATGGCTATCCTGGCATCTGCTATACATAGTGGGCCTTCTCTATGCTGCCTTTATCGCACGCTAAGACAATGCAGGGCCCGTTTTTCGCTTTTGCTGCAGTCGTTGCTGGCGTTGCAGCATGGAGTATCTGGGGACAAGACATCTTTCCTAGTCAAGACCCTACTGGAGGTACGCAACCGCACAACCCTCACACTGCCGGGTGACTTCATCTTCGACTTTGCTGATATTGTTTCCAGACCCAGAAACATGGACACACGACCAATGCGTTACCTGGCTCAAGCACGTAAGTTTTCTCAAGGTCGAAAGATGAAATAATATCCGTCCTAGTTCTGGCTACCGTCAAGCTACCACGGTACTCTGCCGAGCATAGGAGCCGTCAATTGGGAAAATTCGTGCTAACACTATGGCAGAGAAACTTACACCCTTCTCCACTCGCAACAACAGCAGAGCTGTTGGAGCGAATCAAGGCAAACATGAGGGTAGCGAGAGAGCGAACACCAGGTCAATGAAGCCGATTAGCTGTTGCATAATTTGAGAACCTCCCATTTCAGACTATTACCCGTCGGTACCTTATATTGGGTGTTGATTACACGGACAACAGGCAGTTTCCTTCCTCGTGGGATCTTGGTATTTGCCTAGATAAGCAGTTGTCCTTCCGTTCGGAAACTTAATACCCTTGAAAGCTGCCAGCCGCATTTCGTTCAACTCCTCTAAAGCCCTCAAAAACTCCGACTTATTCCAGGCCTCACTTTTCCATGTCAACGCCATAGTCCTTCCAAGACACTTCTGTCCTTCTCACAATCGACCAGCAAACTAAATGTCACCTTCTGCCTTCCTGAACTCCTGTAGAATCTCAACACTGGTGCTATAATGCTCTACCTCCTCGGTGTTGGCGCTCTCTTCTTCCATCATCTCTTGATTGAGACGATCTAGCTCCTCGGCCATGCGCTGCTTGTCGGGGCCCATCTTCTTGTCAATTGCAACTTGCTTTTGAGCGGTTTCACTACGCTTCTTACGCATTTCATCGAGCTTCTTGCGCTGATCCGCAAGCTATCGCTCAATCGACATGGTTTTAGTGGTAGGTTTTGGCGGAGGGGTATGTGGAGTTACAGGCTGTATGGACGGCGAAAGGTGCTCCGCAGCAACCTTCGTACGCTTCGGCTTGGGCATCGTGTCGTTCGTGATAGGAGAGTTGCGCTTAGCTGTCACAGCTGCTACAGGAGGGGTATCTAGTTTCTTCTTCTGAACGATGGTACTAATAGGTGCAGATTTCGCCATCGGCTTTTTGGTTGCGGGGAGGGACGGCTGCTGAGGCTTCGTGGCCATCTCTTTGACTATGACCGCGGATTCCCCTAGATGTACAACTGCGGGCCTGACGTTGAGGCCAGGAAGGTTGGCAACATTCGCGATACTATCGACTGCCAGCTCAGAAGTCGTAACGGCAATCGTATCAACAACCGTATCGCCACCAGTGCTGGTCGTAGTGGTAGAGGCGCCGCTGTTAGTCTCGCTTTTGGCGAGTGCCTTCTTGCCCTTTACAATTGGGCCTTTGAGGGGCGTCACGAACTTATCATGGGTCCCTGGGCTCGTGATGGTTTTGGTAAGGGCCACCGGAGACGCTTTAGAGGTAGCAGTGCCAGCTTGTTTTGTAGTAGAGGTCGTCTTTGCGGCGTCAGTGGAGTTTGGCTTGGGCCCAGGCCTTTTCTCGGCAGGGATAGGGATCTACAAGTAGGTGTTAGAAGTAGGCAAACACTGAGCTGGATCAAAGGTCAAGGTGCCAGAGAGTTGAGGTAGTAAGGAAAAGTAAAGTTCGATAAGTCTCTGTCTTACCATAGGAGTCGGCTGTGCGTTTCTTATCAGAGTAGAAGGTTTGCCAGTAGGCATAGAAGACGACGATCGGGACGAGGCATCTCCGTCGTTCTTACGTGGCTTTTCGCCTAACTGAAATGGGGGTATGGGATCTAGACGTAGAGTACGCCATTCTGTCTTCTCTTTGTTGTCGGGGTCATAAGTCATCACCAAGCCTTGCGCTAAAATGTCTTCTGAAGAACCGTGTGAGCACAATATTTGAGTGGGGTACTTGACAGAATTACCTTGACTTCGATAATGGAAACGAAACATAGCCCAGGGCTCTGTGCCTGGACGTTTCGCATCCGCCCTACGCTGCTGAAGACTCGGCTGTCTGTCCTCTAGAGGAGCTGCGTTCTTCTCGAACGACATCCTGGAAGTCGGAGGGATGAGCTTGTAGCTCGCCGTTCGTTCTGCATTATCCGTTTGCTTATCCTCGATATTACCTCCAGCCCTGTAGTACTTTTCCACTTCACTGACATCGTGCGAGAGTCCTAGCTGTCGAGTTATGTATAGACGCAGCTCCAGGGTTCCGATAGTCTCGGGCACATCGCCTTGTGTCGCAACAACGTCCAAAAGTGGTACCACCATGATATCAGTGTCGATGATGCCTTTTGTAGTCTTGTATAAAAACTTCTTTGTATCGATCTTCTTGTTGCTCTGAAGGCTTACAGCCTTGGCCGCATATGAATTTGCCTTGCGAAATACTCCGTCCACTATAGTATCGTAGACCACAGTCAGAGTCTGAGCATTAGTTAGATAAGTCTATTGAGCTTGCATAAGTACGGCATACCGTGCCAGAGAACTGGCCTCCGATACGAGGCTTGTGGCTTCATCAAGGGGCACATAGCAACAGATCGCCTTGTCTGCTGGATCGATATACTCACCGTATTCTTTCAGTGCCGGAACCTGGCCCTCAACAAAGACGTTTACCTGAGCCCTCCTATCGGTATCCTTCTCAATGGCCTTCATTCTCAGGGCTTTGCTGTGAGATGAGAACTCGAAACGATTCAGTGTATCTTTGATAACAATTGGACAGCACTGGTAAACGATCAAGATATCCCGACTGTAGTAGGATTATTCGGATGACCGGAGTATATAGATATGGATTACTAGATGGAATTGCATTAGCTGACAAGTAGGTCGTTGAGGAGCGATAGAGCTTCTGGAGCGCAGTATCGGTGGCGTAGAATGTAAGTTGATTTTCGCAGCAAGAGTGCTTTTCGCTGACCGGGGAAGCTTTGAACCGCTGGTTATGTTTTGCGGACCAGTGGGATCACTATGGGCAGTACGAGTGTCGCAAAGGGAGCTCAGTGCAGGGCTGAATAAGAGAGAAGTGGGTGTGATAGGTAGAGGAAATCGACGAAGGGATGGGAGGCCGTCTTCCATGCTAGCGTATCAGCGAAGATAGGTGAGCAGTGAGGTGAAGGTAAGGCTAGCCCAGTACATGACGTGTGCTGAAGGAGTGCCACGATCCCAGCGACTACCAGGCCTGCTAAGGCTCAAGTGAGAATCACTTGAGGAGTTCAGCCATATATGGCGACTGATGTACGCCTTACTCGCCCTTCCATCGTACTGGAAGATGTTTCTCGACTGCTCAAATGAAGATGTGGCTCAGTAGAGTAGCACACCTTAAATAGCTTCGAGACCACAGTGATTGCTATCGTCCCACATGGCTATCCCTTCCTACTTTTTCGACGTTCGGCATTCCTCACAATTGGAAGTGTCTGAAATAAGACTGTTGCCGACTGCGTGTGAACGATCATCATCTTCGTCATCCCACCAAATAGCAAGGTATGATAAAGGTATTCAGCAAAAACTACGACACAAAGTAACATTGCAGTGCCATTGTGCGCCGTGGAGGAACAGAGCGCTTGGTGCATCTTCCAGCCCGGACAACAGATGTATGATATTATGGAGATTGCTATGTGTCACGGATGAAACACCCATGCGAACCGTAGCCCATGTTATCACATGCAAATGGAGTTGCAGCGGACTGCGCAAAAAGGGCTAGGTGGTTGTAGAAGATCGGAGAACAGCCCAAATGGGACGATTGTGAGAATTAGAAAAAGCTAATACCACGGAGAGTGAGAGGCATGAACTGGGCTGCGGCGCCGGAGCAGGTAGACAGAGCGAGCCGCGGCGGAAGGACGGATGCGGTCATTTGCCAAGCGCGGTTTCTTCCTTCGGTTCGGATGCATTTTCGGGGGACGGCAGCTCCAGCTGGTTTCTCTCTACCTCAAATCCCTCACCACCAGCCCCACGCCGCAACTCCACCATGTTGTCGAGGACCTCTCAAAGAACAGCGCAGGTACGGACATGTCCACGCGCTTGCAATTGGCGGTCATGGCGGAAATGCGAGTGCTAATGCGCCCATACAGACGCTCCTGCGGGGCGCGAAGCCTGCCGCTCGATGGGCATCCCCAATGGCTACTCGATGTACGAAGACGACCTGAAATATTCCGAGCAACGCAGAGTCTAACCCGGCGACAGCAATGGCCACGGTCACTCAGGACATCTTCAAGCCCACCAAGTTCGGCGGCAAATACACCGTTACCTTGATTCCTGGTATGCGCGATAGCCGCCTATAACACCGATATACATTCTGAACGTGCGCAGGTGACGGTATCGGTGCTGAGGTCTCCGAGTCAGTCAAGGAGATCTTCAAGGCAGACAATGTTCCCATTGAGTGGGAGCAGGTCGACGTTTCTGGAGTCGACTCCGGCAACGTCCACTCCGAGGAGCTCCTCCGCGAGTCTATTGCGTCGCTCAAGCGCAACAAGCTCGGTCTCAAGGGTATCCTCCACACTCCCGTCGAGCGATCCGGCCACCGTTCCTTCAACGTTGCTCTCCGTCAAGAGCTCGACATCTACGCTTCCATCGTCCTCCTCAAGAACATCCCCGGCTACGAGACGCGCCACAAGGACATCGACTTCTGCATCATCCGTGAGAACACCGAGGGCGAATACTCTGGTCTCGAGCACCAGTCGGTCAACGGCGTCGTTGAGTCGCTCAAGATCATCACCCGGGAGAAGTCGGAGCGCATTGCCAAGTTTGCTTTCGCCTTTGCGCTCGCCAACAACCGCAAGAAGGTGACGTGCATCCACAAGGCCAACATCATGAAGCTTGCCGATGGTCTTTTCCGCAACACCGTCAAGAGGGTTGGTGAGGACTACCCCACTCTCGAGACCAACGACATGATCGTCGACAACGCCTCCATGCAGTGTGTCTCCAGACCACAGCAATTCGACGTCATGGTCATGCCCAACTTGTACGGCGGTATTCTGTCCAACATCGGTGCCGGTCTTGTTGGTGGCCCTGGTATCGTCCCCGGCTGCAACATGGGCCGCAACGTTGCCGTTTTTGAGCCTGGATGCCGTCACGTCGGTCTCGACATCAAGGGCAAGGACCAGGCCAACCCCACTGCTCTGATCCTGTCCGCTGCCATGATGCTCCGTCACATTGGTCTCGATGACCACGCCAACCGCATCTCGCAGTCCGTGTACAAGGTTATCGCTGACGGGTGAGTTTCATGTCCAAACAAGAGTAGCACTTGATTAATATTTCTTAGTACCGCTCGCACACGGGACATGGGAGGCAACACCACCACCCACGAGTTCACCCGCGCAGTCTTGAACCAGATGGAGAAGGCGTGATTCAGCCATCATGATCTTCGTGTTTGCTAAGCTTTGATCTAGCGCGATGATACCGCCAAATCTAGGCCTCGGCCCACGTTGGGTCAACCTACGACAGGGAGCAACAACACATTTTCTTAACGATTGGACGCAATGGCACTTGTACAACTACCAGCTGGAATGTGAATAGAGCCGTACTTGAAGGTGGTATATAGCATGCTGCATGATTGAATTGACCATTCTTATACCCTCCAGAAAATGCCAGAACCAGAACTCCGTGCTATGCATAACATCGTAATGATGATGTCGTGGGTATATCTAGAATTGGATCCTCCTCTTTCTGCCAGTGTACTTTGACGACGCCTTGACAACCTTGCCTTGCCTCTCCATCTGCTCCTTCTTCTTCATGATGTATGCTTTGCTGCCCTTGCGCTCCTCACCCCTCTTCATGCCCTTTGCCTTTCTTCGTGCATCTTCGACGTCGACGCCCTCCATGCCCCTCACAACACCCGTGATATCGCCATCCAGTGCTCCTCCGCCCACGGTTAGGACAAGATACGTCTTTGCGCTCTTGGTTCCCATGTCATCCTCTAGGAGACCGGCGCCGAAACCGGCCTTGATCGCCGCCTGCGCCACCATCTTCTTCTGTGCATCGTTCTTTGGGTAGAACTGACAAACCGCCCTCCCTCCTCTCTTCAAGCTCGCGTAGAGCTGGTTGAAGAACCTCGATAACCTGCCCGCAGGACTCTCCTCGCTTGTCTCAGCGTTACACAGCCATTGCACTGCACTGATACTGATGGCCGCATCGAAAGTTCCTGGTCTGAACGGTACGCCTTGACCAGCGTCGGCTAGCAGCAAATCTCCATCCACCTCTTTCTCCAAGGCAACGCCGAGCATGGATGCGCTGATGTCAAACCCAATCCATACGTGCGGGCCGCCCGGTGTGCCTTGTTCAGCGGTTTGCGACAGGATCTCGCCGCTGAGACCGGAGCCGCAGCCGACGTCGAGGATCATGGAGGGCGAGGAGAGGGCGAGGAGGGAGAGGGCGCGATGGGTCATTGTGGATTGGATCTTTTGGATGCGCGACGAGGTTGTGTATTTTCGCGACTCGGAGTCATTGTAGAAGAGGTCGGGGGGTCTAGAAGCATGTAAGCGCTGAGTGTCTCGTGCGATTTGTGACATGACGAAGAGGCGTGCGTACAGGATGTCTTCGGGGCGCGACATGGCTGCGGTTGTTGGCTCGAGTCCCTCTGCGATAGGCCGCAGTGCTCCTTGTACCGATTTGGCGTATGCGATTGGGCCGCGCAAGGGAAGTGGGGGGGAGCAAGCGTGATGGGTCGGTTGGGCGATTCACAAAGGCCAAGAGTTGGACGACTTTTTGGTGTTGCACCCCACACTCTGCCGCACGGCTTTCTCCGCTAGCGTTGATGCCACCTTTGGACTGACCTCATCGTGCGCCCGCCAAACTTCCAGCCTCTGTCCTTCTTCACACGCCCCTGAAGTGTCAAAGTCAACATGTGGATACTGCCGTTGCTTGGATATGTGGGTGTCTTCCTGGGCTTCGCCTTCCTGACGCTTGCGATAGGTACTATGCACTCATGCACGTAGTCTCTGCTTCATGGAGCTGACGCAACGTAGCTTCCGGCCTGTACTATCTCTCTGAGCTCGTCGAAGAGCATACCGTCTTAGCCAAGAAGCTCCTGTACCGACTCATCTATGGTGTGGTTGGCATTCAAGTTTTGCTTCTGGTCGTCGATCGGTTCCCAATTCGACTCAGCGCGTTGAGCGTTGTGTCGCATGTCATCTATGCGCAGAATCTCAGGCGGTTCCCCATTGTCAAGCTCACGGATCCACTATTCTTGGCCTCTTGTGGTATGCTATGCCTTGTCCTGAGTCCGTACCGCGTCTGTACTAAGCATCTTTCCAGCCCTTGTCATCGCAAACCACTACCTTTGGTTCCGTCACTTCAGCGCTCCGCCAGCGAACACATACTCCTCGTACCCTTACTCCCGCGACGTCAACATTCCTACCTTTACCGAGATTGCATCCTACTTTGGCCTGTGCGTCTGGCTAGTTCCGTTCGCTTTGTTCGTCTCTTTGTCCGCGGGCGAGAACGTCCTTCCCACAATGGGCTCCGAGTATGCCACTGGAGACGGCAGCAGCTACATTGTGCCAGGAAAAGTACCAGAATCGTTTGGCAGCGGGACAGGTATTGGAGGTGGTGGAGTGAGCAGTGGATCGGAGGGAAAGAGGAGGGCGAGAAGTGGAACAAACGCGGGCATGGCAAAGGCTGTCGTTACTGGCGTTAGGGAGTGGGTCGGAGAGACAGGAGAGGTTATGGGACTGTGGAAGGGTGAGAGGACGAGGCCAACATTCTAAGAGCTGTGTCTCTAGGGAATATAATTGTACGAGTAATGCGGATGCCTGATGCTACAGCCTTTTGCGAATCGATCGAGTTCCTCCATGTATCCGCACTTACTCCCGTTGAATTCTCACAGCTCGCGTCATGATCGTGAAAAGTGACCCTCAAACAAGCACGCAGGTCACGACTTTGTCTACCCCACGTTCCGCCTCTGCTGCCTTCGCACTACATCATAGTTCTGGGTTGCTCGAAGCTATCGCTCCTCAACGAGTCGTCACAATGGATAGCTTCATCTCCTTACCCACATGCATGGCCGCTCCGACGTTCCAGATCAAGCCGCCACAGCTGCAGCGCGAGACTGCATCGTTCCGACAGCAGCAGGTCGACCCGCGTAATGCTTGCGATCTCTTGCGTAAGGTCTTCAAGAAGGGCTGGGACCCTCTGCCCACGGCGCAGAAGTTGCACACCGAGTAATCGACACCTTGCTTTGGGAAGGTGGCTGTAGCGACAGACGATAATATATGGACACGCCGAGTTGCTACTTAGCACGCCAATTGGTCGCGGCTTCAACCTTATTACCGCCGCTGGTGTAGAGTTCCAAGTACATTCCATCATGTTGATCGGTGGCTCGAAGGCGTTACAGGAGGGGCTTTTTCCTGGTGGTATAAGACTATCTCTTTCTTCCGCCTTCACTCTAGTCCGGATCGCATCCTTCAGTTGACAAACTACTCCTGTTACCTTTCGCATAGTGGAATTAAGACTGACACGGCCAGGGGACGAGCCCAAGTCCGCCAAGTTTCGTATGTCTGCCGCCTCACTTCCACCCTATTATTATAGACCGCATTGTCAATTTCAGTAAGTATTACATACGAAGAAGCTTCTTCACCTTTCTATTCGGAAAATATACTGATTCCAAACCATAGTCTACACATCGGACTACAAGTTCCTCCCTGGCTCTGAAGGCGACCAACTCAAGCAGAGCACCTTTGAATTCTACCACGCAACCCTCATCCCGAACAAGCTTTCACCCTCGCCTGCCACGATTGCCCTCGTCGACACCATCGAATACGCATATCATCTCCACATCTACGCCCTGGCAGAAGAATTGGATTACGAGACACTGAAGTCAGCTGCACACGCGAAGCTTGTCGAATTATTTGTCTTTCATTCTTTTGATCCTGGCGTTCTCAAGGAGGCCATCTAGACTATCTTCGCACCCTTCGGGACCGCTGAGCGCATCTGCAAAGACGAGAATGGTTCATTGCAGCAACTTGTCGTCGCGGCGGTTCTTGCACAAGAGGCTAGGCATTGGACGGATGTACAGCTCACAAAGTTCACCAGTAGTATTCAAGGTTCAGAGTATGAGGATTTCCGTAAGATCTATACTGTCGTCAAGGAAGAGACTGGGGAACTCATCAAACAAGCTAGTATCGCGAAGCGACTGGTAGCGGAACACAAGAAGGGTCGAGACCGTAAGAAGGCGGCCAATTCTAGACGCGGCAATGACGACAAGAACAAGGTCTTTGGGAACAATGGCTCGCCTATGGGCAATTTGGGTGCGCGTCCCATGTCACAGAAAGACAAGTTCAAACGGAGACACGAAGGGAAGCGTGCCGTTGATGCGGTTGCCAAGGCTGATATGGACGGAGACATGAATATGGAGGTTGACTAAGCTGCTCTAATTTCAAGGCAACTTGAACTAGTGCATACTATTGTCGCATACCTTTCTTGGTCTGGTTATTTTGCGGCTGAACTTCCGAGGCGAAATTGAAGGAGCTCATATTTTCTGATTTACACCCTAGAACAATGCCTAAGTAAAGATGACTCTGAAGATGTACATAGTATTCTACGTTTGAAAACTATTAAGAAAGTAGCAGTGTATACCTTTAGGGTACAACTCGAGAGTAACGAGCTTCTTACTAGCAGTCACATTGAAGGTTCTGGCGATTTGAATGAACTTGTGTGTATCATCCGTATATGCTTCATGAGCAGCACATATTTCGCAAGCACTGATTCAAATGTGTTCGCCGTAATTCATATGCCTGAGCTGATAGATGAAAGATTTCGTGGATGTCTTCAGGGCTTGGAAAGATTGATTGTTCAGGCAAATGGCAAGTGAGACGCTGCCTTGTTTGCTGTGTGTAGTGAGACTGCAACCGGGACTCGCCTCCGACTTCCGCCCGAACGCCCCCAACATCATTTTCCGTCTCTACACATCCCCGCCAGCGACATATAATTTCCCAGCCAATCACCAGATCTCCCCTATTATCTGAGCATCGCTAGTCTCTAGTTGATCTTCCTTGTTTCTGCGATACTGAGTCGCGCTTCAGCACCTGTTACTATGGCGTGTAACAGTTGGGAAAAGTTGTGCAAGGCTCAGCGCGATTACCTGAAACCGAAGTTCGCAGATTCCTTCGTGCAGAAGTCGCTCAAGAAGACACCCAAAAACCCATTTCTCCTGGCACGTCAGTCTGAGCTCGGAACTGCATTGCTACGCTAATTTCGAGCAGGCATGGAAAGCTCGCTTAGGTCTCACACTCAGCCATGGACACAACGATGTAGTAAACCTAGTCCAACAGGCATGGGAGCAGCCAGGAGTAAATGACATCCGGTTACTTTCCTACCTATACCAGACCCTAGCGGAAGCAACGCGGAGAGACCAGGGTCATAAGCTCAGCATAAGTGGAGTGGGCGACGGCAACCTCAAAGTTTGGCAACGTGCTGCGAAAGCTTTGGGCCGTAAAGAAGACCGTCAAGAACTCTGGTCTGCCTTGGGGAAAGTAGCATTAGGCGAGGAATGCTGGGAAGACTTCCGTCTGGTACGTAAGAAGTCGGATCTTGGCCACCATGCGAGTGGTTCGGGTCCTTTAAGGGACGCAGTTCCTCTCCCGCCTTCTGCTCACAGCAGATGATTGCATGAGACCGTTAAGTGATCTTTGATGTCACTCGCTAACATGTGATAGGCTGTCTTTCACTACAGTAAGGAGACCAAGGATAGCACCGGATCAGTGTCAGTGAAGAAGCATGCTCACTTCACGCAAATACTTGCTATCCAACTCGCTGCCGAACAGCAGCGTGGACTTCCTTCAGGCGAGATGAAATGCAAACTTCAATTCGACCTGGCTCGCAGACTCCTGAAGCAAGCATACGAGGCGGCCCCGGATGATCCGATCGCATTCGAAGATATACGTGATCTACGCTTCATGGGTGAGATTTTTGCGCGGCAAGCCAAATGCAACGAGCTATTAGAGTACTGGAGTCACCCGCCCGCAGCCCTTCAGGACCTAATGAACAGACATCAGAGCGACCTGTGGGATATGAGGATCAGGCTCCCACGAGTCAGTCGAGAATGGTCTCTGCTTGAAAGTCAGTGTCTTGCGTATATTGAGCGTGTGATAGCCCAACAAGAAAGGTAAGTAAGTTCCAGAGAAGAGGTTCCAGTTCAAAAGGGCAGCCACGAATCTCTTTAGCACTCCTTAAGGTAGTCGCTGACATGACTAGTCTTCGAGAAACTTGCGCCTGGAAGCAGGATGTTTGGACAAATTTGCTACAAGCCACGCGAGCAACACGTGTCAAGGACGATAGCACTCGTCTTGTTTCCGATATCATACGCCGCACTTTCAAGCCGGATGAATTCCAAAGCCAGGACCGTAGTCTAAGACTAGCGTACATGACACTTCGTCAGACTGTTGTTCCGGGAACCGCGATGTTAGCCGACTGTAAGGCTTACTGGAAGACCCACGCGAACCTCATCACATGTTATGCGGATATCCGTCCATTCGTGGAAGCATTGAGTAGAGAGGATCGCAATGCGTTCTCTAAGTTTGTGGACGCCGATTGCACGGAGATATCCAGGTTATCGGCGGAAGACAAATATCCGTACCAAGACTTGGTTACCTATAACGGAAACCGCCTGAAGCTATCTTATCTTATCTGGATATCGCTGACGACACAGTCAAGTCTAATATGGCAGGATTATATGGAGGTGCCTTTGACCATCGCAATGAAAGCCCCCTGGTTACACTCTCCCAAGTCTCCTGAAGGTATCGTCGGGATCTATATCCTCCTCCGAACACACCACAATACCATGCGTAACAACGAGGGCGTCCATCCATTCGGAACAACGCCGAACTCGCGACTCCTCCTTCAAGCTGCCATGCTCGCACGTCATTTGGTCGCTTGCGATAAAGAAAAGCAAGACAGGCCACTAGCACTGCTTGCCGCGCGACTGCACCTGAACCTTGGCCTAGGGAAATGTGCTTTTCAACTGTACAGCCATACCAAGTGCAAGGAAATGCTGGTGCATACATTGTCGCCCTATGTTCTGTCCCGGATCTCACTCACACATCCATTTGGTGCTAAAGGCTACCAAGGTTTTTCAGTGGAAGAAGAACTTGGAAAAGCTGTTGGTTCCATGGAGAGAATGGAACGCAAGATTGAAGATACTATATATGCTGATTTGCAGTCGCTTCCATGGGACCAGGCTATGGAGCTTCTGGCGATGAAGCGAAGATTCAAATCGAGCTTGACAAAGCATATATGCAACATCGAGCGCCGCCGTATATCACGGTTAAAGAGCGAACCGATTGATAACTTACCGGTTATTGACCCGAGTAGTAAGTGCGTATGACGTTGTAACTGACCGTCAGCTAATCCGCGCAGGTTACCGACACATTTCCGACAACGTGGATAGATCCGTATTTCCCAACTACGAGCACTCCAAATCTCCTGGACCACTTACATACATCATGCCCAACACGATCCCTGGAATCAACTGGCTATGTGAGAGCCTTGATACCTGGGATGCGAGTAGCAGACTACTCTATAGAGAGACACAAACGCGGGAACTTCAGGGTGCCTGGATACGCTCAGCTGCCACGCCTTCGAGCCGTACCAACGAAACTGAACTCAACATGGCACCTTCGGAATCCGCGGCTCACGAAATGTGGGATTATATCAACTCTGTCGTTAAGATGATGTTGTTGGAAGATTCCCCTAGACTTGCTTCCCTACAGCTGCTCCCTTTTGTGATCAAAGCACTGCCGGAAGCGATTCATGCGATGCGAATCGCAATGGAAAAATTACGTATGCCTGGCGCTACCAACTTGGCACTCGAGGATGAGCCTACTATGTTCCACGAGAACATGCTCATCTCCTGCTACACCAAGTTCGAGGTTCTCCGTGCGCTCATCAAGCTGGTCGAGCACCTACGCGAGAAGGTTATCAACGCTAAGACTCACAGCATGAAGGCCAAATTGTCAAAGGACTGGGTCAATGACATAGAGACTAAGACGAAGATATGTTTTGAGGCGATACGCGATGTCGCGCATAGTTATATCAAGCTCATCGAAACAAAAGGTCAAGCTGCAATCAAGGCGCAGATTCGGTGGGGAAAGACTGGCGAAATACTGAAAGAAGTGCTGAGTGACGATGACGTCGAATTCTACGCAGCTGAATATGTTGACAGCGCACTGCACGCTTGGAAAGGCGTGCTGCAGGTTAAGCTCAGGTAGACTGACAGGCCGCGAATTCATGCATCATTGTCTTTCGCATGCTTGCTTTTCCATGCAAATTTATGTGATGACGATTCTGCTCGATATTCAGACCATGATTTCATAGCTCTTGTATTCCCGAAAACCTCAAGCTTTGTTCGTGAATTTGACGACAGAGCATACAAGTCATTCGCCTTTGAACATCGTCTTGATGAGCAAACCATCAGTATGCACGTAGGCATCGTGAACCGATTTCTCTGTGGGTACCAGGTGCATAAGCCACACCTTCTCATACTGTTTCGGCGGATGAAATATTGTCTCTATCTACATCTTCTCAAGAAATTATAGACAAAAGAACAATCCGCCTAGAACACCTGGCCGCCTCCTTCATGCGAGCACCGCTGTGTGCAATAACTCCACGCTACTGGCAACGGTAAAAGATGCTACGTTGAGACTTCTCTGCTTTCGTCATAAGGAATATAAGTTTGTTGGTCTACTGCTGCATATGTCATCATGAATCGCACGGCCGGTGGATACAAGATCCAAGTGCGAACACTATTAAGCGCTATTCCTCAAGAAGATGAGTATATAAAATGCTAAGGGAATGGCCGGCAGACGGAATGTCGGAGAGCTACATTAGACAATAGCTCTTGGTTTGATAGATGATGTAGCTGGAGGCAGCATTTAGTTGAGAGAAAGATCGCTTTGCCGTGTTCTCGAATGTGTCGCGCCTCTCTGTATTGCAAGCATTTTCTGTGTCGTTTAGACTTTGTTCCATCCCAGGTAAGAGTAGCCGGATGGGCAGGTAAGAGCTGCACATCTTCGCACTTTCACAATGAATTCACAGCTGCAGCGATCGCCTGTGTCTCGATTTCCGTCTTGTACCACAGCAATATGCTAGCGGTGATTGTCTAGACGCGGGCTACTTCATCCAATTTTCTGGCTCATAGTGAAGACGCAAACACTGTATCCACACACCCAACTCACGTTCACCTCATTTTTAGCTTTTCCATCATTACCCTTTCGTTGTTCACTGAGACACCATCAAGACTGGACTATCACTGCCAGCTTAATTTGCTGTTTCGCTCAGCTTTGTCGCGACTCTATCTTTTGCACTTGCGAACACTTCACTATCAACACCGCGCAAGCCTTTCGCGATTGTCTCCGCGGACGCAATGCCTCCATCGCCGCCAGCACATGTCTCTAGCTCCGACGAGCAACCATACGAGCTCTCTGAAACTTCACGACAGGAGCAAATAGACCCCCTCGCAAAACTGAACGACCCACAGCACACAATGATGAACCTTCCAAACATCTCAATCAGTAACCCAGACGGCGATAAGATAAGTCAGTTGACAGAATCTGGAGAAGCTGCTCAGAGGGCTCGCTTCGAGGGCTTAAGGTATTCAATCGACATGACAGGAGGAAGCTACAAATACGCAGGATTAGGGCTGACGGGAAAACTCTCTGGTAGTGTTGGACGCGCACGAGCTCAAGCAGAGCATCGACTACAAGAAATCAAAGCACAGAATATCGATACTACTTCGTCCACAAATTTCACGTCGAGATACACCGGCAGATCACTGACCCCGATGGAGAAGACGCTCAGAGATCGCAACAGCGGACCCGATAGTCCCGCGTACTCCAGTAGTAGTAATGCAACAGCCGCGAATGCGATGGCCTTCTCCAACGACGATAACGAGGCACTAAAACCTGACGGCAAGTGGCGCTGTTGCAAGTGTTACCGCGGTCATGATATCTACAGCTTCGCAAAAGGCCAGCATCCAATCAGCGTCTTAAGCTGCGAATGCACACATCGATCTTGTTCCAAGTGTACGCTAGAGGGCCTAGTTAAGCACTTCGTACCGATGAGCGAGCCGGAGGTAATCCCGTTGTCTGAAGATAGCAACAAAGCTATACGGTTCGGCGTATTCTGCGAAGGTTGTGGGTTATCCTGGCGCGCAGAGAAATCTCAGGTCAAGGTCAAGAAGATGGCGACGTACAAGTCGGCACTGCTACGTGTGTCTGCGATCCCTAGGCGACTAACGATGCGCAGCGGTGTACACCCTTTGGAGCGCCTCCGACTTAGTCGGTCGATGAATAACCTTAACGAGCATATAGAGAGGCGGCCTTCTGCTGTATCGATAGCCTCTTCCAGGTCCGTCATCAGTCTCCTCAGTCTCCGGTCTCTTTCGAGAGAGATGAAGAAAGAACATGGAGAGCAGGCTGAGTCTGTTTCTGTCAAGTTCACGGGTATCAAGTGTACCTGTGGCATGACCACTGAAGCTTCTTCGCTCTGTTTCCAGATTGTGGATCCACCAAAAGATTTTCGCAAGGTTCAGTTTGCGAGGCAAGTGGTCGCGCGCAACGTGACTGAGTTTGGTAGTACACCGGAAGATAGGGCGAGGGGACATGGTACACCCACCTTGACGTTGAAAGGCAATCGCCACCCGAATCCTCTCAGGAGCAATCCCGTAGAATAAAACGACACAAATTAAGCAGTTCTCTCCTGGGGGTATGAAAATGGTCGAAGGATGGATGAGATTGAAGGTAGCGTCATTTTTCGAATGATTGGGCCGAATATGAGGTCGCCAAGGTTCAGAATTTTGTAAGGCAGTCCATGCTTCTTCTTTGGTCCTTGAATGCTTTTGCTAGGGATCTTGGCAGGGTTACATAGGCGCAGCGAGTCTAGCATGTCGATTTCTTACTTGAAAGATTTGCACATGAGGGCGCAGGTGATACGTCGTTTGAATCTGGAGGCAGACGTGATCTGACTGTTCATCAGGTTCTTTGAGCCTGTCGATCGTATTTGGTCAGACTACAATAAGATAGGCAATAGTCAGGCCATTTCTCAATCCGCTGAGTGATTCCGATGTTGCATCTGTGACGAAACCGCCGCAGTGTATCATTGCTAATGATCCCAAGTTGATTGTATGATCATGGCAGGTCTTGATGGAGGTATCAAAGGCTAAGTAACCCTCTATCAGTGTGACTGATTATATTCGGTGTAGCCAATACGATTCAGCTTCTCGGCGCTCACATGTTCTTTAGCTTCAGCCTTCGCCGTACACGAAGGCCAGCATCGCCATCTCGCTTACCCGGTGGAAAATTTAGTTTTGCGGTCAAGATGATGGCTATGCGTCGTTGAAGGTACTGCCTTGAATAACAGCCTCAAAGACAGCCTCACCGCTAGCGCCAAAGATACAAAGAGAGGAGAACAGGTACCAGCCACACTTCGCCACATACGGCCAGTCTAGTGTACAAGCAACATCCTGAAGAATAGAATCGGTGTGCAGATGTTGGCGCCTGTATTATGTAGGATCTTAATTGCCGGTGCGAACTATCAGGCGCCCTTGGAGGCACAGCCTTGTGGATCCGTGTCGCAGCCTGGCGCCAAACATTCAAGTTGTAGCCTCAAGAAATCGCAAATAAGATGCGCAAAGCCATGCGCATTGTGAATTATTTGCCCTTTGATTCTAGTCACGGTTTCACATTTCAAACGCTCATCCAAAACGCTTGCCAACACTGTCTGTCCGTTTGCATCGTTCCACGACTGTCCAAAGTCACCCAAGACATCCGCAGTCAAGGGTCCAGTTATGTCATTGGTAGAGTATGACTAGCCCCACCAAACGACCATAAGACAAGCAAGGCACGCAACTAACTTCCATTCACAGCTCCCGCACTCTCCATCAACCTATTTCCTACAACAGTCTGGCCCGAGCAGCTACTCTTCCAACCAAATCCGAGGTTTTTGTTGCTCAAGAACGACTGCAGCAGCTGACGGGCCACTTGATGACGAGCCGTACAACCTGGTCCAAGATCGTCGACAAGTTCGTAGGCAAGAACGAGACAGCAGGTAGCGAATTTCCTAAATTGAACATGCCCGAGGAAGCGATGAAGGCTCCAGCTGCCGATATGAGCAAGCCCCTCGGTATGACGAGTATTGATAAGGTGGTTGAAGACAAAAAGCACCAACTTCCACCTTGGCCATCGCCAAAGCCGGTACCGCACAAGGACTATGTGCATTCTAATCCGCCGGAACCGCCTACATACCGCAAGTTCACTGTCTTTACCGCTGGAAGCATAGAGATGGGTGACGCAGTCAACTGGCAGCCTCTGATGGCAACCCTGCTTAATCACTTGCCGATCACTGTATGCAATCCCCGCAAAGGCTCCTGGGATCAAAGCATTACACCGCAAGCCAAGGACGAACTCTTCAGACAGCAAGTTGTGTGGGAGTTGGGCGCACTAGAACAAGCAGACGTCATCTGTTTCTTCTTTGATACCGAGACCAAGAGCCCAGTGTCTCTGCTCGAGCTAGGTCTCTGGGCCGCATCCGATAAGGTCGTCGTTTGCTGCGGCGATGCATACTGGAAATCAGGAAACGTACACCTCACATGTGAGAGGTACGGTGTTCCATGTGTCAAGAAATTCACAGACTTGGTACCCTTGATCGAAGATATGCTCGAG
The DNA here is from genome assembly GCA_019702505.1 of Alternaria panax. Taxonomy (NCBI): domain Eukaryota; kingdom Fungi; phylum Ascomycota; class Dothideomycetes; order Pleosporales; family Pleosporaceae; genus Alternaria; species Alternaria panax. Next base: position 4,306,950 of record JAANER010000001.1, on the reverse strand, counting down.
AAAAAGGGCATGAAGCTTGACAACAAGGGCGACCTGATTGGAGAAAACATGCACAAACTTAAAGAGAAGCCGAAGAAGAAGACGCAGCTAGAGGCAGAGAAGACCGACTTGCAGGGGCAAGCTGGCGAAACAACCGAAGATGTGACCAAGATATCATCTTGGTTGGCCATGGTGCTTACGGTGCGACCGGCGTTGGTGGCTATTTGTACATGTTTGATACCAACAAGCCTGGGCGGATATCTTGATTGCTGGCTTAGCCTTGTTATAATTTCATTATATGTCTGTTTATAAATATATATCTTGGTATCGAAAGGTTCCTGTCACGGGGGTTTCCATCTCTTTCTCTGTGTCCGTGACGGAAACCAGGAAGATGATAGAAGAATAAACAGACATCCCTCCGAATTCTCTTTTCAGCCGCCTCGCCGATACTGAGCCATGACACCAACGGGATACTTGACTGATCTGACAATATCTCGAGATCTCCACTTTCTTCAATCTCACCGTGAGTTACACCAGTAGGTGTTGCGGGTTATGTATCATAAATGGCCGATTGCACATCCGGCAGGCATCTTTGGTATCCTGAATGTAGAGTGGTGCAAGGCATGAAAAAGTAACCGTTTGGTCTGCCAAGTAGTACGACTAGTGATGAAGCGGCGTTTCACACTGAAAAGAGCAGGACTGCGGGAGGGGATACCGCGTCCCACAGCTCCAAAGCCTGGCAAAGAGTCAAGGAGCCAGGCTAACAAACAGTCTCTGTGACATGAAGCCGCGTCGATATGCCTTCTTGCATTCCTCAACCTACTTCGATATCAAACGCAACCCTGACCCACAAACTACACCCCACACATCCAACCAAGACTTCTTTCTCTCCCCTCGCCTCCGCATCCTCTAGCTCTTCCTCCAGTATACTGAATCCCTTGTCTGCACCACAACGACATGCCCTCGTCCATGTCATTTGTTCCGACAAGGGCCTGTCCGCGGATGTATCACCATGCTCCGGCTCCCAGACCTCAAAGTCCCCAAGATCGAGCAATTCAAGCCCAAGTACAAAATCGCTCGACGGCTGTGTGTTCGTATGCGCATGCGTATCAGCTGTCTTGGACGACGCAAGGCTCTCGCGATGATGTAAGAACCAATTTTCGTATTCCGTCTTCGTTGTTCCGTTCGCGAGGGTCGTGTAGGCTTCTTTTACATCGTCGACCGTGTATGCGGATTTCGTCTTTGCGGTCTCGGCGACGGCGCTCGCCTTGTCTGGGTGCGCTGCTAGTAATGCGACTTTGTACGCTCGACGGAGTTGTGCTGGAGTGGTTTGTTGTTTCGAGGACCAACCTGGCGCAGGCAGTTGCAGGATGTGGTAGTAATTTTTAGTATATGCCATGCTTTTTGTATTTGCCTGACAGCCGGGGGTTGCTTTGACGATACAAAGGAAAAAGATCGGAGCCAGAGGAGCAGACACTGTTATATGGTGTTATGAGCGAGGCTCGCCCTTGGAGGGCTTGTTCGGAACTTTTGCCATGCGCGACGCGACATGAGAGACAGAAAGGTTAGGCGGGGGAGCGTCGTTCGGTTCCAAGTGGTGGGGCAGCGGCTGCGCATTCCACAGGGTCTGGCACATGGAAAAGGACCGACCAAAGCCTTAAGATCGACGACATATATGCTGCTTGCAGTGAGTCAGATGTCAACACGAGTTAAGGTTAGAGGTCACGACATAAGAGCGCAAGATTGAAGTAGCGATTCCTTTGGCTAGCTAAGAGTGCAGTATGATGACATGAAGCGCACCAGAGCCTTTCGTACTGCTCTACCGGCCATCGAAACAGATGTCCTGACTCCCAGAATCACCAAGAGGATGTCAAACATCTCTGTCGGCATAGGATCGAGGTGTTTATGTGCTGCCAGAACGAAAACATGGGGGAATTGAGGGTAGCATCCGACGTACCAAACGCAGCCGTATCTCGCGGGTAGTAGCCCAAGACTCTCACGAGGGAGAGCTCAGGAGTACTGCGGTCGTGTGTGAAACGCGACCTCAGCACACTGCGGGCTCGATGGGACAGCGCTGGCGATAGGAGAGTAAAGGGAAATACATTCAGTCATGGGGAATTCGACCGTACCGAACCGCTTGCTGCCAAAGCCAATTTTTGAAATCACACAGAACACGTACAACTCCGTAGGACACTCGCAGCCGGCCCTCTTCGTCTATTCGAGAACAGACGACGATGGCTTGGGATACACAAGGTCGAGACAGGGAGAGTGTGCTTAGGCGGCAGGAGCAGGGGCGGCAGCAGGAGGCTGCTCGTCGGCCTTGGGCTCGGATGCAGCTGGTGCGTCCTCGGTGGTCTTGGCCTCGTCCTTGGGCGCGTCAGTGGCACCGGCGGCCTCGCCCTCGTTGCCGTCTGATGAGGTCCAGAGGGTGAGGTTGTCACGGAGGAGCTGCATGATGAGGGTGCTGTCGCGGTAGGACTCCTCGGACAGAGAGTCGAGCTCAGCAATGGCGTCGTCGAAAGCCTGCTTGGCAAGGTGGCAAGCACGGTCGGGCGAGTTCAGGATCTCGTAGTAGAAGACCGAGAAGTTCAGCGCAAGGCCGAGACGGATGGGGTGGGTAGGTGTGAGCTCGGTCTGGGCAACGTCGGTGGCCGTCTGTGGGGCGGGGTTAGGCGGGTGTTGTTATTTCAGTCTGTATTGATTGCGTCATACCTTGTAGGCCTCGTGTGCAGCCGTCGCAGCAACCTTGCGCTTCTCACCGGAAGCAAATTCGGCAAGGTAGCGGTGGTAGTCTCCCTTCCTGGGGCGGGGTTAGCCTAGTTTGCAGCAGAGGTAGCGGTGTAGACGCACATCTTGTGGTAGAAGACCTTGGACTCGCCAGACTCGGCCTTGGGGATGAGGGAGTCGTCGAGGACATTGAGGACATCCTGGCAGACCTGCTCAAGCTCCGTCTCGATCTTCTGGCGGTAGTCGCGGATGGTGCCGACGTGCTTCTCAGAGCCCTTGGACTCCTCCTTCTGCTCAATCGAGGAAATGATGCGCCACGACGCGCGTCGGGTGCCGACAACGTTCTTGTAGGCGACGGACAGAAGGTTGCGCTCGTCAACAGTGAGCTCACCGGCGACCTGTCGGGTGTTAGTCCAGGTCAGGTGGGAGCCAGCTGTGGCGGGCGCCTGCTCGTGTGGGAGCGGATGCGGTCGGGCATACCTTGGCGACTTCCTGCGAGAGTATCAGTATGTGAGTGCAAGGGAGCAGTGGCGGCAGAGCAACTGACCTTCATGTACGTAACCATCTCTGCAGACTGCTGTTAACTTGCGCGGCCGTGGCTGCAAGGGGGGCGCGGGAAGACTCACCATCGTAACGCTCAGCCTGCTCGCACAGCCGGGCGAGGAAGGTCTTGCTGTGGCGACGTCAGTTGCGGGCGGGCGCTGGATGCAGCAGCAGTCTCGTACCTCTCACGCTGTCTGGCGTTAGTCCACGGCGCTGGCTGGTGGGTTATCGGGGCTCAGAGGGGCATGCGGCCGGGGGGACAGCAGCGGGGGAGATGGGGCAGAATCAGCACCACGTACCTCAGTCGCCATTGTGATGGTTGAGTTGATGTGTGTTTGGGGAGTCGGGAGCCGGTGGGGGTGGGTGCAGATGCGAGTGGAAGGATAGACGGTGGGCGGACTTGTTGAGGTGTTTGTGTGGATCAACGAACAGAAGAGGATCGAAGTTGTTTTGAGGAAGCGAGCGTCTGCCCTAGGAGAGAGACGCGGGGCCGTGCGTAGAGCGAACAACACCACCCCGTCCACGCCGCCTTCCCCCAATTGGCGCCTGAGCGGCCATTCACACCATGTCCTGCCCCGTTTACACGCTGGCACGCCTTCGGCAACAAGCAGACGTCGCCTCTGTCTGCGTCGAGGCTGGCAGTGAGGGGCACAGGAGCACGTGAGCAGCTCCAAGCCACACCACTGCTCCCTAGACTCTCGATCCGCCGGCGAGAGGCTGATTCCCAGACTGCCGTCCCATGTCCAAGGTGGGGGCCCAAGCAGTGCACCTTGGAAACAGCTAGAAAACCTCGACGGAAGCTGTTGCGGTGCGGCCTCGCACCTCTCTGCCCCATGATTCGTGTCACGTTGCGGTCAAGCACCACGGCCAAATCCCAGACACCCCAGAGCCGCTAGCTTCCTGGCACTTGTCCACGCCGTCAGGCTGCTGTGAATCTGCATAGATACCAAGGCAGCCGTTTGTATTTGGTCCTCTACATGGGCAACCTGGCTCCCGCGCGCTGCATATGCACGCCACAGCATGTCATCTGAAACCAACCGTTTGCATGTCATCTAAAACCAACCGCTTCCATCTCACCTAAAACCAACCGTTTCCATGTCGGCCTCACACCATCGTGCACGGCTGCCATGGAGCCCGTGGTCCCTTGCCGCCAGCATGATGCGGCGTAGAGCCATGGCTGTGCACTCGAGCTTTGTGCCTCTTTGACGCTATCTGCGTCTGACGCAACATGTCTTCATACATGCCATCGCATCGTGCTTCACATCAACAACCGCCACACACCCAGCATCAACGCCGCAGTACCCGTGCACACTCCCATCAGCCACTGTAACGTGGAGAACTTGACAGCCTCTAGTCTCTCTCTCAGCTGTGCCGTCTCCTGCTCGATCCTCGTCTCCGTCTCCTTGAGCTTCAGTTCCTGCACGTTTGCCTCTTCCCTGATGCGCCCCTTTTCTAGATTCAAGTCCAGCCTCACCGACGCCTGTGTCCGTTGTATCTCGTCCCGTAAGCGCGAGTTCAGCTTTGCAAGCTCGTTGGTAAGGCGCTCGTGTGATGCGCGCGTCAGGCTCGATTCAGTCGAGTCGGCTGTCATGAGCTCGGAGCGGAGTTTGGCAAAGTCGACCTTTTGCGTATACGTCGCTTTCTCTTGGTCTTCGCGAAGAACCATGGTGCGCGTGAGGTTTTGGATGCTGTACGAGTTAGTTGGCCATGTTGCAAGGTCGTGCACTAACTTGCCTCTCCTCAATTACATCGCTGAGAATCCTCATCATGCCCTCGGCTTGCTCTTCTGTGAAGCCCTCCTCCTTCAATCGCTGCACAAACTTGAGCGTGTCGAAGTGATGGTCTTTGGAATGCTGTGCAGTTGCACTAAAGTTGCGCCGAAGCTCCAGAGCTGAGGCATAGCCGCCTGTATATTGTCGTGATGCCTTTGGCCACGGTGTACGTGTTGGTGCTTGAAGCGACCACGGCTTCGGAAAGGCAGCGCGACGCTCCGAAGCTACACAGCATCTATGCCGACCCTGCTCCAATGCGCCCAGCGCTAATGGCCGTGACACCCTAGCAGGCCATGATGTTTGCGGTACAAGGAATCGCGGTATCGCTGTTGCTTGTCTTGCAGGACCTGCCATATTGTGGGTGTTGTGGTTTTGGCCCCGTCTCGCCGTTGAGAATTCAACGGCCGCGGATAGCCATAGCCAAGCCTTGCAGATGTCATTACCGAATTGCGAAAACTATTCCACCTCTCCCACTCGTGAGCACTCTACAAAGACACGGGCTTAGGAGATTTCTGTCGACAAGGTCCTGCTAGGAGCTTGGTCGCGCGCCATGGGACCATGCGTGGAAAACATCTTTATTATTGTTTGATATCATATTGAATGAGTTTGCCCAACATCTCACCCTGAAAGCATATACAACGCTTGCTATGCACCCCATCGCCCAAGCAGAAGAGTACAAAAAAATAAATCAGCCATGCGTCTATCTCCCATACTCCAAGCTGGGGACGATGACTGGTCCGTACTTCATGGGCGCATTATATCCACCATCGTTCTGCACCATAAAGTCGACCGCCAGGCTCAACTTGCCACTACCATGTCCAGGAACCGCCTGGCCAAACGTCCCATTAACAATCTCTGGGTCGTAAATGACACAAGCAACGTAGTTCCTTCGTCCCATCAGCCTCTTATACTCTCGTGGCTGGCCGTTGACATCTTGCGTGAAGATCTCCATCATGTCTTCCTTTGTGTCACTAGGTTGATTGTTGCTGCGATGTCCGTTCTGCGGTACGTAGAGGGCACGGTTGTTGTGGAGGAGTCGCAATACATAGTTACCAGGCGGCCCGTTTACCACTGATGACGAGATGATCTGGTACATTGTCTTATGATCTTGAGGTCTCGACGGGTCATGAACAAGACCGGCACCGCAACAGTCCACCGCACCAGAGAAGAAAGTCATTCGTAATGACTTGTTGTGGGCGATACCTTGAAGTGTTCGGATCAGATATGTTCGTTCAAGATCCTACGGCACGTTAGTAAGTCGGTTCACAGTAGTGAGGAGCTACCAACTTTTGAATCATGCGTCCACTGATCTCGCAGCTCGTCAAGCAAATCAATCTCTCCGAAAGGACTCAAGACTCCGCTCATCAAGCCGGACTTGCCGATAGCCTTCTTGACAGAATTGAAGCCATCGCCAACGACACTCTTGGCACCGACAACACCAGCGACGCCAGCTGTCACTTTTCCAAGCATGTTGAAAGTACCGGTAACGGCTTTCTTGCCAGTAGCCATTGAATGAGCGAGATGCTCAACAGACTCTAGGCGAGGGTACACGATAGGAACAGGAACCATCCAGATACAATGCTGAACACTTGGCGGCAGTGTCGCAACCTTGGGGAATATACCCTGATATGTCGGCCCTGCCATGACTTGATGTGGGTTGCGCTCAGAGCGACAATCAGGGCCAACAACTGTGACGCAAGGACCCAAGTATTTGATAAAGTGCCAGCCTGTACCTGTAACAGTGAAGAGGTCCATGTCATTGTTGACATTCCGAAGAATTTCCAGCGTCGTGTGGTGCTGGAAGAGCAGGTACATCTCGATACCTAATCTTCCAATGTTCTTGAACATGTTGGAGAACTGCATGTACTCAGGATATGATCCAAACCCATCGAAACTAGACAGAGTTAGAACTGCTGGCTACTTCGTACTTGAGATACGCTTACATGTCATGGTCATCCAGAGCAAGGATGTGGGGTATTTGTGCGAATGCTTCGCGCAGATGTGGCTGATCGAAGTGACTTGTGTAGTAATGGAAGTATGCGTGGCAGACATCCTCTTCATGCTTTGCAGTCCATGGGGCATTTTTCCGGATCTCTTTTCCACTTGTCGCCGTCCATTGCTTCAGTAGGGGAAGTTCTTTCCATAGTCGGTCAGCATAAATCTGGCCACCCAGCCCTAGCTGTACATGGAAGCCACCGCATTCGGCGTTCTTCTGCAGAATATCTTTCCACATCAGACCCACACCGCCAAGCTTCGCTCTTTCGTTGGCATTGACGTTCAATGCAAAGTCGTTGCCGGAATGAGCGATGAACCGCCAGCTTGTCTCATGTCGTCCTGCTACCAAGAATTCAAAGCGAGTGCAGCCCAGGTGCGATGTAATGGCATAAGTCCATTTTGCGGCATGCTCATCTTCCATTCTTAGATCGATGTCATATCGGTAAAAGATCCATGTTTGATGCGTGTAGATGGGATTGGCCTTGAGCTGTCGTGGATTTGGCGACAAATCTGCGCTCTGATGAATGTGGATTGTAGGCGGATGAGGCGTGTTGGTGATGAGTAGGATTGAACCCAGCCACAGACCACGTTCAATATCCATGTTGGTGTATCTGAGGTACGGTCCAAAGTAGACGCCGTTTGTAGGGGCGACCTTGTATTGATCCACACCAGCGACTGGGGGTGGCCCAGTGAAGCCGGTGGTAGTCGGAGTTGCAAGTGGTGCCATGCCAAAGTCTCCAGGGAAAGTAGCAGTCTGTGGAGCAAAGCCAGGCGATGCGATGGGAGCCTTGCCAAAGGACGGTGATGCCAAAGGACCGCCAACAAAGGTACCTGTTGGAGACATGGGCTCGTTTAAGTTCAAAGGTGTTGGGCCTTTGGGAAATTCCCACTGAGTAGACTGAGTGGGTAAGTGGATATAGTAATACTGGCCGGAGCTAGGGTCCAGATGTGCTATCCAGCCCTCAGGAAGCGGAGGAGGCGAGGCTGGCCCGGGTCCTGGTCCAGGAGCCGGACTTGGCGTGTGAGTAGGTTGGGCAGTTTGTATTTGAGGGGGGAACTGGTTTTGCGTAGGCGTTGGTGCGACGACCGCAGCAGGTTGTGAGGGCCCGGCTTGTGGGCGCGCATCATTCGCAAACGCGGGATGACCTTGGTTGGGGTCGGAGAAGCTGACGCCTTCAGCTGGTGGCTGCTGGCCCTTTTCGTTGGGATAGCTATTGGCTTGTCCTGTTGGCGGAGTTGTGATACTTGAGTAGGCTGGTGGTGGCTCCTCATTCAGGTTCATTCGTCCCATGTCGTGACTGAGTGGGTGTTCTGGAGGTACGTTCGCATGCGGAACATTGGTAGGAGGGGGCGAGAATTGAGTGTTTGGTGCCTGTGGAAGAGGACCTTGTGGAGGGGTGCCCGAAGGAGGCACCTGATCCATGCCTTGATACACCGCTGGCGGACCATGTGGATTGCCTCCGGGTTGCTCGGTCGGTGTCCATGGTCTCCGCGCTGGTTGTTGCTGGCTCGACTGTGGGGTTTCGAGGCGCGGTCTGGGCTGCTGGTTGGCATAGATGTGGTTGCGCTGAGCGGCTGCCGCGTTCTGGGCACTTTGCGCTTGGAGATTGGTGAGTGTGGAGGTTCCTGCAATGCCTGCTGCAGCAAAGCGCGCTTCTATGCCACCAGCAGAAGGAGGAATAATGGGCGTCTCGGGGGGTGGTGGAGAGCCTCGTTGTGCCCTCACTGTTGACGTCGAAGCAGTCGAGCTCATGCGATTGACGTCCATGGGCGTAGGCACCTTGAGCACCGGCTCATTCTGGTTGGGACCTGTGTATACGACGGGGGCGGCGGGGGCGGCGGGGGCGGCGGGGGCGGCGCTGGGGCCTGCAGCGGGCGGGGGGAAGTACTGCTGGTGGTAGTCGGGGTATGGGTTGCTCGCGCCCACATCTTCACTGCCCTTCCTCTGCGGCGCCTTCTGGAACAGACCCTCCTTGTCAGGAGTGTCCGGGCCTGGCGAGTCTGGGAGCGGCTTGGGCGCTGTTCCTCTCCGCTCGGCCAGGCGTGAAGGCTGGATTGAGCCGTCTGGATTCCTTGCGCCATAGCCACTTATTGTCGGTCGGTTTGGGTCGTTGGCGTCGAAGCGGGCGCGCTGACTGGGCGAGGTGGGACTCGGTCCTGTCGCATTCGAGCCCCGCCTTGGTCCATCTGCGCTCTTAGGGGGGGTGGCATTCTTCGCACGCCGCTCCCTCTCGCTGAGCGGCGTGTATCTGCCCGTGCCGAGCGTGGGCTGCACATGCGGCGGGCGGTCCGTGTCGGGGTAGGGCAGAGGCGCGTTGGGCGGACTCGTGGGCGGCGCGGGGAACGAGGGCATGGGCGGCGGGCGCGAGAAGGCGGGCTGGCTGGAGCTGCCGGCCGAGTCTGTTCGCGGCGGCGGGCTCATGCCATCGCGCCCCTTTTGTATCCTCAGGGGGCCGACGGTGGGAATCGTAGGCGTGTCCGGGTTGCTGTCGTATCGCAGGAAGAGCTCCTCGTCCGGCCGGCCCTGCTTGCGCGCGTCCATGACGGTGCAGTGTGCGATTGTGTGGGTTTGCAGCGACAGTGCCTGATCGCCGGCGATGACAGGCGGAGGCTTATTTTTGGCTACGGGTGCGGATAGCTCGATGTGTGCAGGGCGTGGGTGTGGATGGCTGCTGCGGTGGGTGGGGTAGTGGCTCGTGGCTCGTGGCTCGTGGCTCAAGACATGTGACGCTGCCGGGCGACGGGGTGTGCATCAACTGTACATGGCCTGGGCCCCTCAGGTTTATATGCGAGAAAAGACGGACCACGGCAACTGCGCCTGTCGCCTGCTTGTTTCTACGCGATACTGCTGACCTGCGCAGCCCTTCGACCACGGCCCTCGCAGAGTTGGGCTGCGGCGGGTCTCCATACCTACCACCACCCTGGGCTTCTGAGCGCTCGCACATGTGATTGGGCACGTCGACTTTACGCGCTGGCGACCGAATTTGCAGCCACTCCTGATCACACTTGGCGGCGCATATGAGCAGCATCCAGTACCTGATGTGGCACACGCTATCCACTGCCTCCAGCCAATCAACCCCAATGTCTCCCCAGCTGCCTGTGGCTGGTGACCTCCACCATCATCGACCCAAGGCGGGCCGCGCAGTGCAGCGGGCCGACACTTTTGCGAACATCTGCAAGGCACGAGTTGTGAGTATTCGGCAGTTTCGTCTTTCCAGGCATCCCAGCCAACTGGCCATAGCAAAGCGGTAGTACTTCCTGTTAGAAGCACGATCAAGCATGTACACACCAGACACAACACCTTCAACCATAGCCCAGGGCACCGGATTTCGCAGTATTCGTTGTTTAGGATTAGAAACAATGCAACATCTATGCAGTCTATCAAACTTTTAACCAATGCTTCACCGCCCATGGCTCTTCTTTGCACACTCGCCATTACACGCCCGCCATACTTACATGTCCATAAGAGCGGCAGCACCAGACTCGCTGCACACATAGACAACCTCGTGGCTGTCGCTGAAGCCGTTGAAGCGAGTAGCAGAGCACTTGGTGTATGCGCCCATTTCTTCAAAGTAGAGCCAGTCACCCACGTCGAGCAGCTCGGGGAAGGTGCACGAGGATGAGATGACATCGATGCCGTCGCATGTCGGACCCCAGATGGAGTACTCGACCTGGGACGGTGTGTCATATCCAGAGCGACGCACATGGTACAAGACATCGTTGCCATTCTTCAGCACACGCGGAACAGGGTGCTGATGATCGAAGATGATGCTAGAGAAGTTGCCGTAGACACCGTCGTTGAGGTACAACATGTACGAAGTAGTGCCGAGGGTAGCATCAGCAACAGTGCGACGAGCAATGACGTGGCAAGCAATGGTAAAGGCCGTGGAGACGTAGTAGCGTCCGGGTTCCCCAATGACGCGGATATGGGGCGGGAAGTACTCGTCCAAGGCAGCAGACAAGACTGCGGCCATGGGCTCAAAGGTGACATCACCGGTAAAGCCGCCGCCCACGTCTAGGGTATGCATGTTGAAGCCGAGCGCAGACGCCTGGTCAAAGACGAACCGAGCGTCCTGGACAGCCTTGATGAAAGCCTTGGGGTCTGATGCGCCGGAGCCAACGTGGAAGGCGACTCCAACAACATTGAGCTCCAACTTCCTGGCCAGCTCCAAGAGCTCTGCAGTCGTGTCCAAGGCAGCGCCAAATTTCTGGCTGAGACGGCACAGGCTGGCCGAGTCATCCGTCAAGATGCGCAGGTACAGCTCGGCGTCAGGGAAGAGCTGCTTGGTCTTGTAAAGCTCATCGGCGTTGTCGAATGTCATCTGCTTGACGCCAGACTGGGCGGCGTAGCGCACGTAGGACTTGGTCTTGCAGGGCTGCGCGTAGATGATGCGCGAAGGGTCGACGCCCAACTTGAGCACCGTCTCGATCTCGTTCTTGGAGGCACAGTCAAAGCCGAGGCCCAGTGCAGTCATGAGACGCAGCACTTGAGGGTCAGGGTTGCACTTGACGGCTGTGGCATGTTAGCGGCGTCTCAAGACGACGTGGGATGCGGGCGACGTACCATAGTGCGGCTTGACACGGCCTAGATTCTTCTTCCAGCGCAAGTGCTGGCGGTAGACCTCGCCCAGGTCGGCGACGAAGAAGGCATCTTCCTCGCCAACACTGCAGCTATCAGGATCAATAGCCTCGACACGGCTCTTGAGAGCGTCGGCAATCAGCTGCTTGGATTTCCAGGCGCCATGATTGTCAACACTACCAGCTGAATAGGTGCCGAAGGACTGTATGTCTTTCAACGGGAATTGGTATTCTTCGGTAGTCGTGAGAGCAGAAGGTGCCATTCCCCTGGTGATGGGTTCTGACAGTCTGGGGGCTGGGTAGGTGATTGACCGGGTCGTGGGGCCGTGTTAAGGCGGCTTGAAGGGTGCGAAGCCGAGGCTTGGTGTTGGGCGAGGTCTGGCCGCTTCCTCTGCGAGAGGAAGAACCGCTGATGGCGTCCTATGCGGCAGCTGAAGTTCGGGCTGCTCGAGTGTCTGGGTTGGAGACAGAAAGAAAAGACGCTCAAGCTCCTTGGTGGATGGCGACAAGACGCGGAGGGGGGATGTTGTTGAACACGTGTGGCGCTGGGCGAGCAGAGACAACTTGAAGGTTGAGCAGGATCAGGGCCGAGGCCGTAGTGGGACGGGAGCCTTTGACGCGACCAAAGGCTGTCGGATGCAGGGGCTGGGCAGCAGCGAAGGGGGAGACGGTCGCCTTTATAGAGCGCGACGGCTGGCGCGCGGTGAGTATGGGGACTGGGTGAAGTGCAGGGGAAAGGGAGGTGCTGGCGGGGAGCTGGAATGACAATTTTCGCGCATTCGGTTGTGGTGCTGGAGAGTCTTGGGCCGAATCTTACTTAGCATCCCTGCCCGCCAGGACCTGCAGCCACTAGCATTTCTTTCTGACATCACCGATGCTCGTGCATGCCTGCCAATGGTGCCTGATCGGCTCGATGGCACGCAGCGAGGCTGAGCACTTGTCCTGCACAAAAACCGCGTATGTCATGCATGCCCAATACTGCTCGTCTGCTGCCTTTGTGCCGGCTCTCTCGCGCTCAGCACCCCAGACTTGCTTCACGCGCGGATACCAAGAGGCGCATGGCAACTGCAGCACCAGCTGTGGGGGCGCGTCGTGTTTCCAGGTCATCTTATTGCTTGATTTGTGGCTTTGTAGATACAACATGTACTCGAAACAGCAACAACGCCAAGTCCCCCAATGCTCAAAATGCCGCTCTGTACGCGTGAATGAACATGGAAATGCAACGTAGTCGCAACACAAGGAATGTAACAGCGAACGACTGCCTCGTCTCCAACTGCGCTGCATCACGTCTGGTACCGGACCATGATTGGTACATCCGAGAGGTCCACGCCATATTGATGCTGGAAGTGCAGCGACTTTACCGATGCGTGGCTGTGGAGAGATCGCGTACCAGCGCTGCCCCCAATACCTGCCCCACGTTCGTAGTTGTACTCCAAACCCCCGCTGAAGCGATCCCATCTGGACATGTTGTTGGAAACCTTGACTTCTCTTGGGGGGATCGCCTGAGGACTTCTCTCCGGAGTCATGTCCACTGGAGTCACGTTGACTGCTGTGAGATCCGATTTCGATTCCATGTCCAAGTTCACATCTGAATACAGACGGTCTCCCAGAGTCCTACGGCGCTGCTTCCATATTTGGGCGTGCGCCTCCCAATCGGCAGGTTGTTGAGAAAGCTTCTGCGAAGGTGAGTCATATATGCCAACTGGCTGAGACGCTCTCTGACTGCGAGGACTAGTGCTGGGAGCGGCCCTGGGTCCTTGGGGTTTTGCAGGTTTCGGGACTGTAAGCTTGGACGTGTCGATCGAGGGTACCGGTGGCACGTCGATGCTCTGCGGGCGAAGCTTCGAAGCTGTCGCCTCACCGGCTTCCGTCTTAAGGTTGTGGCAGCTTTTCCGTCGCTGCTGAGAGGGCGAGTCCCGCCCAGCGACGGCTAGATCCTTGCTACGTAGACGCGCAAGTTCTGCGGCAGCCTTGCTGTCCATGCTCACCATGGATTTCGATCGAGGCAAGGAATCGCCAAGTTGATGCGGGTGGGTTGGAGAACTAACACTCGGTCTTCGAGTTTTGGGCATAGCAATGTCGTACGGGGAATTACCAAGAGACGAAGTGATGGTACCCAGATGAACCACATCAAGTGTTGCAGGCTCAGGCTCCTTCTCAACCTGGCTCTTTCCGGAAGAAGACTTCCTACGAAAGAATGATAGACTCCGTCGACGACCATGAATGGGGGGCGTAGGTGGTCTTTCAGGCTCCAACTCAGCCAATTGCTTGAACTCGATTTGGTCTGAAGCATGGGCCATGCTGGTAGCCTCTTCTGCTACCACGTGTTCTTTCGTCGGATAGGTATGCGTCAAGCAGTCGATTCCTGGAGTGTTTGACACGCGCCGTTCGAATTTGGCACGTACCTTGGTTGGGACTTCAGGAATTGTTCCTTCTGGAATAGGCTGGCATGACTGAACGACTAGGTGCTCCGGCTGCGACTGACGCCTCTTGTGGAAACGCTTCTGCGATTTCGAAGATGCACTGTCGAGTGATGCTCTTGTGCCAATGGATCTAGGCGTCATGGGCGAATGCAGAGACTCCGACGCCGAGGATCTTGTAGATGAGCTTGTAGACGGCACTGGGCTGCTTAGCGCTGGTAAGTGTCGCGACATTTGTGCATGCTGTGTAGTTCCAGTTGGTAAGTGCGCGTCAGTGTCACCATTCATAGGCAACAAGTCGGCGTCCTGGTTACCCTTCTTGGCAAGTATCGAATCTCTAGTACCTTGTTCCTGGTTTACATCAACCATCCGCGGAGAATCGCTACATCGGTGGCACAAGATGGACGTAGCGTGTTCCGGCTGCTTTGTATCGGCTATCAGTAGACTGCCACCGGATGAATAGCCAGAATCAGTTGTTCGTGGTGGCGGTCGCTGAGTAGCCTTGGTCTTCGCCCTATGCGAGCTAGGTGCATTTGATGATGTGGAAGGTATCGAAACTCTAATTTCGGGCTGGACCTTGGGCTCTGCAAGGGGGGGAACCCGGACGCTGCGAGGCGATTCCGCCAGATCAGATGCAACGCAGTTTTCCGGTCGGTAAAACATGGCGGTCTCCTCCGATGCGAAGAATGGGCTGAATGGTATGTCGGTTTGGTAGCTCTCGGCAAATTGTGATGCGCTCTGTCTGCGCTCGTGTGACCGTTGAAGAACCTTTAAAGACTCGTCTTCGGTCATCGATTGGGGTTCTCTTGAAAAAGAGATAGACTCGTCAGCGACGATATTTGCCGTAGTTCCTTGTTCATATGGTGTGGGCATCTCGTTCGCTTCTAATTCATAGAGCGAACAAGGCATTGTGACAACAGCTGACTTGCTCCTCGTATGAGCCCGCCGCCGTGTCGACCTCATCACGAGTGGACTGGAGTTGGCCTCTGTTGTCGAGAAGTACTCGTCATCTACGGCCTTCTGAACCTCCAAGGTTCTTGTGCTGGGTACAGGCGAGGCGGGCCCGTTCGTGACTACGAGGGTTCCCAGCTTCAAGTTCCCTAGATGCGCATAGTCAAGCTCTGAAGGGGTAGCAGCTCGAGCTGTAGTGGCATCGCGTGCTTCGTCGGATAAACGCAGAACTGTCTGAGGGGCCAGATGAGAGTTTCCCTTTAGCCTAGACTGCCACTTTGCCTCTTCTTCGGGGTCGAGCTTGGGAGCCTTCCACGAGTTCCATGTCCTGCGCCGTCCTTCGACTGGTGAGTGTCGGGTGCCCACTCCAGGCGTCTGGATCAATGATTGTCGGCGTGTGAGCGAGGAAGAAGACCCGTCGACTAACGAAGTTCTACGACTGACGGGTGTCTCAGCTACTGGCTGTGCAGGTTCCTCGGGTGCTTCTAAGACTTCTTGCAGCGCCGCAAGTTCTTCTGGTGTTCCATTCTTCTTGACTTGTTGTAAGAGCCGGATAGCTTCAGCAATATCGACGTGTGAGACAGAGGCTAAAGACAACTTGGAATCAGCCAGGCCAGCAAGCTGGGCTGCTGAGCCTTGTTTGCTACCAAAACATGACAATGAATTGGTCCGTGAGTTGGTCCTCGAGTTGGTTCGCGAGTTGGATCTTGACACGACTGTTGATGCGCGACCACGCGTTTTCGCAATCTCCCCTAGACCATCATCCTTATGCATCCACGTGTTGGGGTCGAACTCGGTAGCAGTGGGTGACAGCAGGGCGTCTTTGATCTGCTGGCGTCCTTCGGGGCTTAGGTCTGCCGGTCTCGAAGTTATGGATTGGGGTGCGTCGGCCTTCACAGCGCCACTTGCGGAATTGGTGTTGGTTTTCGGTTTGGACAGCTTGTTGTGATTCGTGCTACTGGGCTGGTTCCCCATGTTGACAGGTGATGGTGGGGCTAGAGCAACGGCGCTCAAGACTATTGGCAACGATGCATCGGAACTGCGATGGCTAGAGAGAGCGAGTCAATTGGCATGCTGAACAGAAAGCCAGGCTCATGGCGTACCTTTATAAAGCTCTGGGAGCTGCAAGGTTATCTATCCGGAGGCTGGTATGAGGATGTGAGGATGTAGTCCGGCGGTACACTAAGACTGGCGGACCATGTGGAGGGATATCGAGGAATAAGTAATATGTCCCCGCGCGAACAGGCGTCTGGTGCAGTCGGCTACAAGTGTCAAGGATGCCGGGCATGGAATTACAAGTGCTGCATGTTGCAGGCAAAGACTGAGCTGGTCTAAGTAGCAACAAACTTGGAAGAAGCTCGACATGAAACCGGGCAATGCAGGCTGCATCGAGGAATGAAGTAATCTGCCAATCAAGATTGCTCAACGCACGAGCACCGAAGCCAATCAAGGCGGGGCGTCGTGCAGCATGCGCAGCGCGAAGGCTGGATCCCAGCTGCTTTTTGCCGTATCGGTAAACCTAACGGCTGATCGGACCTCTGCAAGCCTCAAGCCATGGCAAAGTGCAGAATTCAGCATCCACAAGTCGTGCCACAACTTTGAAGGATCCACACCAGGAAGACCTAACCGATCTGGCCTGCTGTGGCCGTGCCGAACATGCGCGTCTCGCGATATATAGCGTGGCTGTGCGCCTGACGGTGCAGGTGGCTGGCCAAGCTGTCGCCAGTTCGCTGGTGTTCCCTGGCCCATGCATGAACAGTTCGCGCGGTACTGTCGCCTTTCCTTTTGCTGCGACTCTTGTAGCGGATACTTGAACCTGTCGATCCCAGGTCGACCAAACCATAGGCAATGTCTGGTTACCAGTCGCATCTTCACCTCAGCGTCGCATCGTGATTCTCCCAGGATCCTGGCCACGCACGTTATCGCCGCCGCCACGTACTCGCAGGACATGTGGTCACCGCTACTCCCCTACCGGCCAAGGCACAACTGGTAGCATGTTCTCGTTGGATCAAAGACGGCGGCGGGTAGGCTGATTAGATTGGACGTTCAGAGCGCGACAGACACGACACAATTGCGAAGCGCACCTACCCCAGGTTCTGGATAAACTGTCAACTGGCCTCGAAACCATATCGCATGCTGATATATACGCGCATCAGCAACAGGCCACAGTGGAGATCGGCATTGTCTTATACGGCTTTCAAGGCCGACGCGTTCAAGGCCTGAATGTTGCACATGGCTAGCAATGCTCCACCCGGCGACGAAGTGACAGCCGCAATCTGGCCGCGCAATATTGCGGGACATCACAAATCACATGGAACAGTCCACGTCAGGTTTCTTGTTGCAACAACTACATGGCCCACCGAGGTTCCTTTGTAGCGCCAGCGCTCAAACTCTGCATTGTGTTTGAGCAAAGTCGAGTTTCGCGACGCGTCGCGGCGAATCTGCCATCGGCCATGCATGTCGTGCTGAGGATGCGGCAGCCGCACACACGCGGCGTTAGTCCGCATCGCAACTTTGCAGAAGCCACACCCGCAGAGGCTCATCGTCCCAACATCATCATTACCTTGATGTCAAATTTTGTCCGAAAGTGTTTGGAGGCGTCCACGATCTTCAATTCCGCGCAATCGAAGACTCTGCGCCTTGCCTGATGACGTTGAATAGGGCGATTGAATCGGACCCGGCGGCATCTTACGCAAGCTGGCTTAGTCGTGGAGGCGTGACATCATAGTCGCGTCTAGCAACAACATAGTTTGTATGAGACTTCCATCGCGCCGCCGACTGCCTGTTGTCCATCTCTACCTTGGTCCTCACTGATTATCCCAGCCCTGCTCCCTGTTGCTGATCGCGCTGTCGTCTCCTTCCTGCTCCATCTTCCTCATCATACCATCTGGTCGCGTATCATATTACCCGATCCCGCAGCCTCCCGTTGCAGGCACATTGGACATCCCTAGCAGTCATAACAGAGGACTCGTTGCACCACCCACGACCTTCCGCGCAACGTCTCAGGAAACCTACCCAACATGTTGGGACTTTCGTATTGGGCCGTCCCCATCTTCTCCTCAGTAGTATGGACCGCCATGCTCATCACTATGTTGGTATACTGGGCTGCAACTGGCAAACCTCATTATAGCACAATGAGCGAAGGGCAAAACATCCCTTATATCTCTGGTGAGTCGCGCACCATTGACGCTCGGGGATACGCATATACTGACCGCTTCAAGACATCGGCGCGGATTACCTGAAGGCCATGTTCATCGCTATGTCAGCCGTGACGGTCGTCACCTTCGATCTCGCCTTCATTTTCGAGCGCTGGTTGCGACACACGAACAAACTCGCACCGAACACCTCCCACTGGCAGAAAATCTACTCCATGTGCGCGACTGTTGCTGCTATTATTGGTGCCGCCGGTCTGATACTGCTCACCATCTTTGATTGCAAGAACCATAATAGGCTGCATAACATCTTCCTTGGTGTCTTCATCATCGGTTACATTGTCTCGGCAATCTTCATCTGCTGGGAATACCAGCGATTAGGCATCCACTACCGCGAGCACTCCATCCTCCGAATCTCCTTCTGGATTAAACTCTTTTTCATCATCACCGAGGTCTGCCTTGCTATTGCCTTTGCTGTCTGCTCCAAACAGGACATCTGGAACGTCGCCGCTGTTCTCGAATGGTGTATATCCTTCATATACTGCTTCTATGTGTTCAGTTTCTTCATCGATTTCTTACCCGCCACACGCACCAAGCACCACCAGTCCAAGCAGACCGAGATGCAAGTGTTTGAGGAAGGTGGCGAGATAGAACGGAACCATATGGGGGACAGTGCTGCGGACAGCCAGCAATACTACCGTGGCAACTCACAAATGGCTGTTCCCCAGGCCAATGGCTACACCAACGGATACACAAATGGCAATTCCTACGCCAATGGCAACACCAATGGCTACGTATCGCACACCGCGAATGGATACCCCACACCCGCGGTGGACCCATCCCCACTTCCCTCGCATAACTTCTAAAGTCCCTATGTATACCCCGTTTTGTACATATTCTTTTCGCGTTGAGCTTTTGGCATGCAAATATACCACTGGCGTTTTTGTTTTATTTTGGATTGTAATGCATGGTTATGAGCTTGTCAAAATGCAGTACGAGGAGCGTCCTGGTAAGGGCAGGTGTACTAGTGAACGATGTTTAATACGGCATATAATGGAACGAGATGATCTTACATCGTTGTTCTCGCTTTGCAATGAACTGGGCTCTGTAGTGGGATGTATGCACAAGTTCTATCGAACTATACAGTCATGTGGAGTACATCAGATGCTGTGTAAACTTACTTCCTTGGAAGCCAATGGAAACAAAGTTGTGGTGCGGAATCTTGATCTTTGCTTCCACAGTATGTACATGCCCATGCATGTCTCTGCATGTCTCTGCATGTCTATGCTATGCCAGCATAGTTCCGATCCCCAACTCCAGAAAGATGCATGTCCATACCTTCTGATGCTAACTCCAAGCCTGATATAATCTACTTGTAGTATTTATCATCTCTATGCCTCTTCTTCTCATATCTCTCATCATCCTCATACTCCCTATCCCTCCTCCGTTTCCTGCGATCATCAGAATCACGACTTCGACTACGATCCCTTCTGTCGCTCTTGCGTTTCGAGTCCCGACTTCTGCTGCGGTACCGATCACGGCGTTTGTCTCTTCGGTCGTCGGGGCTGCGGCTACGTTCTTTTCGCTTTTCGCGCCTGCGCTCGCTGTCGTAGTCGTCGTCTCGGCCTCGATCTTTCCGCTTGTCTCGACGGCGATCGCTGTCGGAGTAGTCGTCCTTTTCTCTTTGGCGGTCTTTGTCTTTCCTCCGTTCGCTGTCGTAGTCGTCGTCGCGTCGGTGGTCGTCTCGTCTCTCTCTCCACTTATCACGCCTTCGCTCGTTTCCCTCGATGCTGTCGTCGTATTTACTCTTGTTTCTTGACGGCTTCTCGTCTGGGATCATGCTCTGGTTCTCGAGTTTGGCCTTCAGCTCCTCTTCGGTTATCATCTCACCGGTATGCTTGTTCCGCAGCGTAACGGGATTGTAGCTCTGGGCGACCTTCTTTCCTTTACCTTTCCCACCACCCCATTCTCCAAGCTCAACGCCTACAGCAGCCTCCTCCTTTGCGCCTATGCCAAGTAGCGCTGGTCGGCGTTTGACTTCTTTCGGTTTCGCAGCAACGCCGTTCTTGCCAATTGCTTCCCCGTCTTTCCAACCCATGCCGCGAAGCAATGCGGCGCCAAATCCTTCAATTGGTGTAGCTTCGTAGGCCTCGAGGGTAGGAGCGTCGGGCGCGCTGTGTATGTCATTCAAGAATGCTTCTTCTTCCGTATGTACGGGAATGACGAGGTCGTTGTCGGTAGATTTGCCGCTGATCAGCGCATCGAGAGCTTTCTTCTCAAGTCGCTGCTCCTCTGTAAGGTTGTCCTGCTCCACCTCGATGGGTTCTGGCGCTTCAGTTTCCGCAGCTCCAACTTCTTGTGCCTCGTCCTTCTTGACAATTGTAAGTCCGTACCGCACCTTTGGCTCCTCCATCTTGCTGCCATCGATAGTCACATTCTGCGCTTGTTGATGGGGCGCTTTCGCAAGTTGTTTTCGCCGTGCCTCTGCGCGCCAATCGCGATTTGGTAGAGCTGGAATGATGCGAGGTCCCTCCTTCTCCTTCTTCCCGTGGGCATCGAGCGCGCCGCCCTCTGCTGCGTCCCATCCTGTAATCTCCTGTCGTATGTTCGCATCGTCCGGTTCGTCATCGCCGAGCAGAAGCTTAGTCTTTTTGATGTCTCTCTGCGCAGGAGAAGATTTCAGCCCTGGCTTTGTCTTCAGTGCCCCTAGCGACATCTTGAAGCCGCCCGATTTGGGGGCGGCCATAGTGGACTGATCTTGTGTGGAAGCGCGCGTGATACTTTGTCGTGTTTCTTCAGTCGTTGTAGAAGGATTTACAGAATTTCGACGGTTCCGGCGCAAAACGTGCTGGCGAAGGGTGTGGGGGGTAGAAGGAAGTTGTTGATTGTACTGTCGTGGGAAATGTTCGCTGGAAAGCCAAAGTTCGCGCGATGATGTCGTCTTGGCGTTAGGCCCCATCAACATGTGATCAGCAAGTTCGCCTCCATCTTAAATTATCGTCTGATCTCTTTTTCAAAGCCATACTTTATGCGAATGATAATTGCAGAAAAACATGAATTTTAATTGAGGCCGAGGCATCTGGTGTGTCGAAGCAAAGTCAGATTTGATGGTTTGACCACCTCAATCAGGCGACATAGTATACATCTGTTGACCTCTGGGGTAATTACACATGATATTCGTAACTTGATATACATTTCCTACTCTTGACTCGGTAGTGGGGGAAACAGCACGCCCTTGTGCGCTGTGCCCAGCTCCACCAATGGTGTTCCGTAGCCTAGATCAGCGTCAGGCTTGCAGTATTCAAAGGTTCTCCGATCGTGCTGTACGCCCAACTGGTCTAATAGCATGCGTGCCTTGTTCGGCATGTATGGCTGTAGTAAGATGCCTGTAATACGAAGCGCTTCAGCAGAAAGATAGATAATCTTGTCGACATCTTCGCCAGGCTCGCCGGGACCAAAGGTCAGAATCTTGTCCCAGGGTTTCGACATCTGAAAGAATGCGTTTGACTTGGTTTGGTCAGTAGAGTGGCAATCCAACAGAAGTCACAAACTCACCCCTCGGACAAACTCAGCAATTTGAGACACCGCTTTACGCGGATCGTAGGCATCAAACGATGCGTCTACTTGCGAGGCGATCATGGCGAGAGAGTTATTCCGGAACTTGGAGCCTGATCCTTCATCCCACTCGGCCGGCTTTCCACCAACACGTTCGACTGCGCCTCGAACGCTCCATTTCTTGCCTCGTGTAACACGGGAAGCTAGGTTGCCAAGTTGCTGGTTCAAGAACTTGTTGTATAATCCAATGATTCGAAGGTTATCGTAACTCGCATCATCCTGTATACCGCCCTCACGAGCCATGTAGAAGCGCATGACATCCGATCCAAATCGATCAAGGGCGTGGAACGGATCGACAACTCTTCCAGTTGATTTGG
Source organism: Alternaria panax (assembly GCA_019702505.1). Lineage (NCBI taxonomy): Eukaryota > Fungi > Ascomycota > Dothideomycetes > Pleosporales > Pleosporaceae > Alternaria > Alternaria panax. The sequence continues at coordinate 4,284,901 of JAANER010000001.1, read as the reverse complement.
ACATCTTGGACCCTCCAAGTGTCCAGTGAGCGTGTGTCAGAATCTTCTTTGGAAGGGGGATTCCAAGAGCCATGAGGAAGGCTGGCCAGTAAATGCAGTGGAATCGGACAATATCCTTGCCAATGACATGACAGTCTGCGGGCCAGCCTCCGGCTTGTTCACGGCCCGGTGTCCATGGATATCCTGCCTTGGTCGCATAGTTCATGAGCGCATCAAGCCATACGTAAATGGTTTGCGAGTCGTCTCCGGGAACTCTAACACCCCATGTGAGTCGTTCATATGGTCGAGATATTGACAAGTCCTCCAACCCCGACTCAACAGCCTGTACAACCTCCTTCATACGATGTTCTGGTGCTATCCACTCGGGGTTGTTCTTGTAAAATTCCAGCAATTTGTCCTGGAATACGGAGAGCCGGAAATGATAGTTGATCTCCGAAGACCATTCCACTTCACTACCAGTTTCAATTGATGTCTGCAGGTTGATCAGCTCAGACGACCACAGTTCACTAGCCAGATCATACCATCATCTTCCTTCCTGTCGGTGGGTCAAGGTATGGTTGTACAGCCGACTGTGGGTAGAAGCATTCGTCGGTGACTGAGTACCACCCTTCATGCTTCTGCTCGTATATGAGACCCTTCTCCTGCAACAGGAACTGTCCGCTATCAGCTACCGTTGCTTTCGACCGGCTATTCCGCAGTCTCGTACCCATGCATACTCGACAGCTTCCTTGTGTTCTCTATCTGTCGTCCGGACGAAGTGATCGTTCGTGATCTCGGCTTTACGTGCAAGTTCCTTGTGCAGGTAAGCAACAATAGTGTAGGTTCGATATGCATGTGTTCGTACTCTGAAGATCCCGGCGCCTTTATCGCAAAACAGTTTAGGATCAATGCCAGCTTTAGCAGCTGCTCGTTGGACCTACCCTAGTTTTAGTGTAATACCGTCACAATGTTAGGTAAAGCTACCTTCAGACCATGTTCATCTGTCCCAGTACACAGCAGTGCTGTCTCTCCTTTGAGCACATGCCACCGCTTGATGACGTCCGTAAGGACCATGCTATACAGGTGGCCGACATGGGGGGCAGCATTGACATAGAATATTGGTGTGGTGATGTAGTACGGCTTCTCGGACGCCTGGGTGGTGACATGTCGTCGGCCTCGACCACTGCGATTATGGCAAGACGACCAAATCCATGGTGATTGTCTGGAGAAGCTCGAAAGCGTTCTTCTGAATGCAGGCGCCGATGAATTGGCTATTCTAGAATGCATCATCTCATGAGCGTCTCACATCGATTCGCGACAATTCCCCGTGCCCGGGCTGCAACTTTTGACGCGACGCCACGTGTGGCGCTAGCTTAATCAGCTAGGCGCCCGAGCACCTAGGAAAGATCTCACTACATTCTGCCATTCCATCACCCTTGCACTGACGTGGCGAATAAGGGCCATCGACGTCGATATTGAAGAGTCTGTACACGCTCATTTTTACAATGCAGGCGGCACGATGGTGACGATTCTGCCAACAGAGACTCAGCTTGCAGTATACCGATTAGATGCTCAATCCAACAAGCACAATCCTCGGCCCGAGAACCTCGAGCAGATATTCTCTGCATACAGGATACATTAAGGAGCACATATGCATGCGTTTCTTTTCCAGAGACATATATCACGTCTGATACTCGCAAACACATCCCGCAAGGGAGCAGCTGGTACACTGTCGCCTTCCCAGCAGTATCATATCACCTTACTCCCTGCCTATTGACTGGAAGAAGCTGATGGGTTCACCGTTTCACTCTAAGAAGTGGTTCGTTCAGATCTTTTCCAGAATCGCTCACAAAGTTGTCCTACAATACAACACCAACAGCATCCCACTTTACAGACCACACAATTCAAAAGAATTCGAATCATCAATAGCCGTAAAATAATTTCCTTCCGATCGCAGATCTGGTATCGATCGTGAATTGCGCTAATGTCCGCCATAATGCTCGCCCACACATCCACAGATGACTCGATTGCATGCGAGCCGCTACAATTTCCGCCGATACCTCAGCCTTGAGTCCTCTGCTAGCTTGCCTTACAAATGTTGTTGTTCAGACCAATAGTCTTCTCGCTTTAGACGAAAGTCGCGTCGTTGCGCTGAGGCTGAACTTACGCAATCTTTGCCAAGCCTCCGTTTTCTATTGAAGCTATTCAGACCCGAAAGAGGTAACCCCAACACCAGACCTCCACCCTGACGCCCTCTTCCAGCAGCAAAGCAATCCCTTGTTGCGCTGCTAAAGGGATTGCATTTGCTTTGTATTCCAGGCGTTGTGCCGTCCGGTACGGGAAGCTCAGAATCTTCTAGGAGCGAGGTTTGCGTGAAATGCTGAGCCTTTGGTGGTCTGGAAGAGCTCGTTTGCGTCGAAAGACCTTGGTATTAGACTTGGTCTACTTCCATTCAGAGTTATCCCTTTGAGGGCTTCGCATTCACCTGAATAGCCACTCCGCTACTGGACAGTAACCCACTGACCTTCACTTCACAAGTCTATTGAGCAATGAAGCGGTCTATTCATGCGGCTCGGAGTCAGTACAGAGGAAAAGCGCCTCCACCGGATACCTTTGTGCGTCTATCGCCCTCTCTCTCGTGCTTAAATACTCCTCTACCTCAGCACCAATGTCTCTCGTCACCGACTACAACTTTAACGACCGCTATCTATCATTTGGTCAATAGTCGATCCGCTCCGATCTCCACCGTTCATTATTACCCGGAGCCGTATAATTCGACATCATGAGAATCAACGCCATCATAGCCTCCGCCATCCTGGCTGCCACCGTCTCTGGTGCTGCCCTGCCAGTACCTGCTGCCGCCACAATTGACAAGCGCGGAGCTGAGGCCGGCTGGAAACTCCCTGGACGTCCTTACGGTCTACCCATCGGCGGCAAGCGTGAGGCTGCTCCTGAAGCCGAGGCTGAGGCCGGCTGGAAGCTTACAACTGGGAAGCGTCCTTACGGTCTACCTATTGGTGGCAAGCGTGAGGTCGACGAGTAAATCTCTTCACCACCAATACCTCACTCGATGTCTATAACGGACCACGAAGACGACTGGTTTCACGTCATCGATCAAAACATCTCATTATTTCAATTCGGAACACTCGGCGCACACTTGATCATTCGCAAGCCAAACAAACGCTATTCTTATACTTGCAATTTGGTCATCAATTACGACGCGACGAGCCTTGTACAATTTTCTCTCAAAGGCTCTACATAATGTTGTCTCCATTATAGGCATGTTCCAGTACTGGAATACAAACAGAGCGTGACCGGTTTCTTGCCTCTTGGGTTACGTTTCCTGTATTGAAGGATGTGTACCCACGGCAGGAGGACAGTTGGTCTATTTTCTCTTTACTAATATATGTAATTGATCGAATGACATCATCTTGTTCAAATGTCTTGCTAGTACTATCTACTCCTATTGATGTTTTGGGTAGAAAATGCTACAATCTGCTTTTGTGCGCCTTCCTCTACTGGTCTCATGGTTTGTAGTTCGTATGCCCTTGACATTATCGCTTGTAATCGATCGCCTGTTGTCGATCCGCATACGGGAAGTTCTCAGTTTGATCTCACATGCTACCCTCAAAGGAATGGCTAAGGCATTCGGTTCCAGCTCGTATTCCTGTACCACGTCACCCCCACCTCGTTATTACCCGTGCTCTTCTCAAGCACAACCAATAAACACTCCCATCATCGTGGCATCAATCTCCACCCCCATGGCTCATTACTTCCGACCCAACTATCACGATGTACCCATGTCACGACGCACAGGCGATCTTGACAGCTGTCAGTGCGACCTTGCTTTGCAACGTGTATTGTCTAGTCGGAAGAAGTGCTCCTATGCAGGTAGCCTAGTTCATTCACATGTTCGTGTTCACCCAGACTCTACCAGGGAGAGATCCATATATCAGAATAGTGGGCCGTGGTGTTCGATTTGTAAAGTATTTGCGCATGGATATCTTGGGGTTTGTGCTATCAAACTTTCAGGTTAGGGTACGAATCGGAGACTGCGACCCGAATCAGACTTGTCCACAGGTGTTTTGCTGACAGGTGACTCGAGAGTGATGTATTTCCAGATGAGAAGCAGGCACCGAACAATTGCTTGGGTTAGTCTACGACTTCTGTTGTAGAATTCAAAAATTTCATTTCAGCTTCCATTACGTTGATATATCGCACATCTGCTCGTAGTAACTTCGATGATGCCACGGAAATTCACACCAATACATGTTATAATTCTGAAGACTGACAAATCTCTATTGCGTTGGACCACTAGCCCCGTTTGTCTCCGTTAATAATTTGTCACCCAGAGAATATCGCAATATCAGGCATCTGTCATGTTCGTCAATTCAACCACCCCTTTGTTCAAATAACCGTCCAATGCATTCCACAGGGCACCTTCTCAGCGAGTAGTTTCAGTTACCGCTAAAGTGGTTCTCGCTTAGCATTTTACATAACGGGTGTCATTTCAAATGCAGGTGATCGCTATTCATGCAGAAAATCATGCGAACGGACGATGCGAGATGTGTGTTTTGGGCGTCAACATGTGTATTGTTAACGGAATGATGTGAGCCGAGAAACCAGGATAATAGAGTATAATTAACGGTCTTTTACGGTTGCATTGACAATACTTGTGGTTAACGTGTTCAAGGGCAACGTGGTTTTGTGAGGGGGCTGCGGCCGAGAGTGTACAACGCACACCGCTGGCCGGCCCCCAAGTGCCATGTCGGAGACCGAGTGTTTCGAACCAAGCAATGAATACGAATATTCAAGAAAGCGGTGATGAATTGGCAGCTATACGTGGATACACCAGGATAGTGAACATAGAAGGGTTTATTGTATGACATTCATCGTATTCGTAGATAGTACCTAAGTGTTGCCACCTTTCCGCCCCATTCATGCGCTCATCTCACGCACTTCATCTCAACGTAACAACAGCTTTTGATTAATAACAAAAATACCACCTTTGTTAATGAGTGATTGTTCTGAGACCTCAGCGCTCCAGTACTTGACTAATATAAAACCTAAAATATTACCATGTTCAAGCCATAAATAACCAATAACGTTCCTTGCCTTGCGGCCCTTCTCAGCGTTCCAAGTCTTTAGATGTGTGTAGTAGTGAAAATGAATATATGCTCTCTCCAAGAGATTGGACAAAGGCACAAAGAATAGTAACATGCGGCATGTAGCAAAATGCGACAACGGAAAGGGTATAATGGCGGGTCATGATCGTACGGAGGAAGAGGAGATTGCGCAAAATCAACAAGGGACAGAAAACATGCTCGCTTGCTAGACAAAGAAATACTTGAAAATAGTAAAGAAAGGAGGTGGTGCACATTGGTGGGGCGATCACATGTTGGCACCATTGACGTTGACTTCGTAGCCGTCGCTCCTAGCCTTTAGGGCCTTAGCCAACATGAGCTCGCGCATCCAGTCGATCCTCTGGTCTTTGGTGGTTACGGCAAAATGTTGCACCTTGCCATTCGGCATGGTTTTCTTGACATCGCCCTTGCCAGGTGCGGCAGGTACAAGCTGAAACTCAAAAGCTGAAGTAGAAGCGGAAGACTTCTCCTTGTGGTGAGCTGAAGAGAGCTTCAGAGCCTTGAACTTGGCAGAGAGCTTGTTGGAAGCGAGCGATGAGCATGCTACGGCATAATCGTCCACATCAATGGTCTGTAATGCGGAGGAAGACGGTAGCTCATTGGGATGCATAGCTAGCATCGTGCCCTGGAGGCGGAAGTGGTGGTCTTGCCATTCGTGACGCAAGAGCTTTGTACGGCGCTTCTTCATCCAGCCGTGGTGGTTCACACCCTTGTACACGAAGCCTCCCTTGGGCAAAGGCGCAACAGTGTCGCCAGCTTCGCTGTCGAACATTTTGGTAGTTTTGAGCGGCGACGAGCTAGCGCTATCACTAGCACTGATGGAGTCGTCGAAGATGGTCTCACGCAGGATGTCGTCGTCTGAGTGGGCTGTTGGGCTGAAGACGCGGTCTTCAGCAAGCGCTGGCATGGGCAGCGAAGGGCGTCGCCGGTCATGGCGCGATCCAACTCTTTGGATTTGGGGTTGGTATTGCATGTTTGGAGGCACGGACTGGCTCGTGTCACGGCTAAGTGGTTCGTGTTGCACAGCAGTTACAGGGACGTCCATCTCGGAGAACGGCGTACCGAACCGGTAGACGCCACCTGGTGACGCTGTCCTACATGGCGAAAAAGCGGTGTCGGGTGCGAGGTACTGGTATATTGGGACTCCACTGCGTGGGTTACCAACAGGCTGGGCGGACATTGAACGTGCTGGAGGAATCGTCAATTTGGGAAGGCTCTTGAGGTTCGAGTGAGGACCTGGCATGAACTCCGGAGGATGCAGAGCTGGTGTTGATGGTGTGTGACTAAAAGGATCGAAAGATTTGGTGGTATGCGCCGATGTAGATGCGGAAAAGGCTGAAACCTGTGGGTAGTGCTGTTGCTGTGGTATCACCAAGAAGGGGCGAGATGGGTATGATTCCGTAGGTGGGGTTGGGGGAGCCTCGATTGGAGTAGCGTTGACGAAGGGCTGCTGCTGACCCTGCAGAGTAAGGAACTGTCGCACATTGTCTTGCGGGTCGCGTTGCTCGAACTTTCGTAGATCCTGGAGAGTAAAGTCAGGTAGCTGGCCAGGCCCCAGCACATCAGATGATGCTACCACGGACGGTACCACAACTGAAGGAGTCGCTTCTGAGTTCGGGCGGTGGACGTTCTCCACAACGTGAGATGCTGTCTGAGGGTTGCCTGGGTCACCAGCGATGAAGATATGGCCACCTTTCTCGGGTGAAATTGGAAAGCCATGTTCCTGTTGAAGTCTGGCAAGCTGCCGTTGTTGCTTCCTCCATTTAGCGCATCGTTCACCCTTTGCGCATACGTGCGGCTTGGGTAGCAGTTGTTCGATCGCTACGATTGAGACAGAATGTGCAGGAGTAATGACATCGTCTGTCAAGTGACGTCCTCGTGACTTGTCGCGCCGACTAGCTTTTCGGCCCTTGCTCTTGGACCTGTTCCTTGCCTCTGTACATGGCCGTTCAATGTCCTCGAATGGAGTCGGAATGGCTGCTGGAGCAGTTGGCGACATTAGGCCGTCCGCGGTGCGCAGCGAATCGATCTGATTCCACAGTTGATGCCTTTTACCAAAGGACTGAATTTCCAATTCTTTCAGATCATCAAACTGCAAATCTAACAACACAGCACCTGAGATATCGTGCTGGATGAACTTGTCGATTACATCATCTTCAAATCCGTTCTGATACATCCAGGTAGCAACGTCTTTGGAAGTCCATGCACGCACTTCGGCATTGTCCAAGTGGGCAACGGCTAGAGCGATGTTGTTGTACTCTCTCTGAGGGACAATTGTTTCGGGAGTAGCTTCTCGGAACGAGGTCGGATGCCGGAGTGGAGTTTCTCTTGGCAGCAAAGGCGACATTTGCATTACTTGGGCGTCGTCGTATAGAAAGTCGCTAGATGACACCGAAGCACGAAAGAGGTGTGGCCCTTTGGGGCCTTCTACTGACTTCCGCTCCGGCCAATAGGCAAACTGTGGTCGTACCTCTTCCCCAGGGGTCTGTACTTCCTCGAACGTTGATATGGTTGTTTGACTTCGCCTGTTGTCGCTCTTTGGAGGGTCAGCATCGCATGTGCCGTCAAACCAAGGAATACATACAGATGAGCCACTGAACTCCTCAAATTCACTAGAATCATCTTCGATATCTGTATATGCGACACTGATATGAGAAAGCGGGCGCTCTAGCGATGACCGGACCGTTAGAGCACTGGAAAAGAACGACTGCGCCTTTCCACGTTCGAACATTTCCACACCCGGCTCCAGCGGGGTGATGGGTGTCATGGCCTGCTGACGGAGATGTTAGACTCGGGTAGGGAGCGAGGAGTGGATTCCTCTTACCATGATCACGGATTTGCAGCGTAAACGCTCTGTAGTAGGGAATATGGTTGTTCGGAGGACTGCTAACAACTATTCCAAGCGGATTTCGCGAGCATGGCACACACACGGTAACAGCACAACGATCGAAAACGGAGAAAGGGACCCTTCGGGTGGAGAGCGCTTGAGAGTCTTTTGTAGAGGTTGCTTGGGCGCCGTTGATGGTGGGGGTCTGTGGTTCGACAATATCACATTGGAGCTGCTGCACGAGACAGCGCATGCCTGCTTAAGCCGGCCACTGAGGCATTCGAGTCCTGGGGAGACACCGCTCTTCGGCCAATGTAAATCCGGGCCTTTCCCGCCCGCATGCTGGTCGAGGTTTAGGCTGGCGCTTAGACTCGAGCGTTGAGAGGGCGTGAGAAGGCCGCCATTCGCTGCAGTGCAGATTGGCTTGCGGGCTAATTCTGCTCGATGGGGACACTTAACTGCCATTAATATCTCGCAACGCGGGCCAGACGCATGAAAAGGCCAGGGTCGCCGCGGGTCCACTCAGGATCAGGGTCGACGGCAGCGGATCGTGTCGCCGCTTGTCGAGGGCAGATGCGACGAAGATCTGAGTTGGCCATGCAGTGCACGCTTGCTGTTGGTCGCTTCGTTGTTCCTGCGCAGCCCTGAAGTGCGTACCTCGGAAGTACTTGCATCCAGTCGCATCGCCAACGCCACCGTGTCCGCGGTCAAGCGACATTGGAAATGACCTTTGATGACTTGTCGGCCTTGCTGTGCTGTGTCGGTGAAGCTTCGGTTCGGAGCGTTCCAAGGCTGTGGCTGGTTGAGGTCGCTAGCCGACAGCCTCATCAGCGATATGCAGCAAGCGATATTGGCACAAACATATCACATGCGGATGCGTTCCGTGCTCGACGGCTGCGTGCAGCCCTGCAAGCCACCGACGACTCGAGCACGCCGGACCTTGTCGTCATCGCTGCAATCGCGGATCCGAACCTTTCATTCTCGTCGGACCTACCTCGATGTCTTTTGCCTTGTTGTGCGACCTGGCAGGCTGGCACAGAACCCGATAGCGGGCACGACCTTGACTCATCTCACAAGCGTCCCACCAGCTATCTGCTACCGTTGCGATGCCATGGCAGACCGCTGCTCCGACCGTTGCATACTACTACCTAGCCCACCGACGCCTCGTTCTCGTGACGGCTCGCCATGGGTCCCTCATCAACATGCCGACCAACGGTCGCTCAGAAAGCTCCTACACCACGAGCCTGTGACTGAGCAGTACTGTGGCCGGCCGCGTCTCTTGTCTCCTGTGTGTCCCGCCATCGCAATGGTCTCGTTGAAGCGTGGTTGTGGAAGGCGAATCAGCGTGCGAAGACGGCTTCCAGCGACCGGACTACCAGACCGCAAGTTGTGCAAGCATGGTTCCGAGCAACTTCGACGAACCGCGCCAAGCAGAACAGAATTTCCGTCTCTTATGCTACACGCTGCATAGTTCGTGAAATTCCAGCAGGACGGCAACCGATCCACATTTACATGCATCACGAAGAGTCACACTGCTTTGGTGAGCTTCTGGCTTTGAAAGTTCTGCTTATGGCGCTGAAGGTTTGTTTAGTTCACCCTTCACTGCGATCCTCAGCGGTCGAGCGAAGAGGCTGATGAGTCGTGTTCATTGGGCAGATCCGTCATCTCACTCCATCTCGCTTCGTCCATCACCGTACGAATCCAACAGGATGCATACAAGGCAGCATCATTTCCAAATACCGGGGAAGAATAGCGGCTTGCAGCGGGAACATGGCCATGAGCATTAATCCGCATTGTCAGGTGAACAATCCTGCGAGTGCCCAACCGTCTGGGGAGGTACCTAGTCACTCGAGGGCCATTCGTGGACTACCAAGTATTGATTGCAATTGTCGGTAACCAATCGCGTGTTTAGCAAACGGTATCACATCCCGAAAGGGCTTCGCCCCACCTGTCTTACAGGCATGCTGTAAGATCGCTAATTATGGGTATTTGGTGGGCGTTGAGAGAATAATTAAGGGCCTATGTTTAGCACCGGCCCTTCCCTGTCACCCACCGAGCTCTGCCAGCCGGTGGCTTGCCCCGCAGTGTAAGCTAGGACGATGGATGCTGTCATTGGACACACGGTTTCGCTAGAAAAAGCTTGTCCTGCAAATTCCAACCCCGTTAACATGCACAAGCGACTTGCTTCGCGTGGGAGTGCACGCTGACTGGATGCCACAGCCTGTCGTGCTATGCCAACTCGCCGCGTTACTCGAAGGCTCGTCCACTCGACTTGTCCCCTCCCGCATAGCTCGGGAAAACACCATCAACCGACCTGCCTTGTTTGGTCGACAATGCGGTCTACGTTTTCGTTCGCCTAGCTACTAGCTGGTCAAGTCCCGCTGTGGAAATGATCACGACAGTGTGGACGCGAATTGGGCCGCCTCGAGTCTGCGTGACTCCGTCCCCGATGCCCGAACGTTCTGGCTCAACGTGGCACAAACAAATAGTGTTGAACAACAGCCGCATCTCGTGGTACCACGAGTCACTGTACATTCCTTGGTGTCGACACGAGGGTAGGTACCGATACACCACGTACAAGGGACTCGCAGATACTATGCCATCATCTACGTACAGACTTGGCACACTGCAGTCCGGATCTGCACATCTGCACGAGGCCACCAGTAACGTCCGGACCGGCCACTTATCGCAGCCGCTGCATGTGTTTCCTAGGCCATTCCTGGACGCAACTCGATAGTGCCCCGCAAGGAGGTTGGGTCGAGAGGGTGATCAAAGCACACGGCCCCTGTCAGCGAAAACTCTCAAGTAGACATGGTAGTATGCTTCTAGTACCAAATGGGTCATTTAACTTGCTAAAGTTGTTGCGGGGACCAGTAAGCCGATCGATAGCCGTGGAGATGTACGCGCTAAGTACTGCAGCTGGCTCTAGCGCGGCGGGTAAGAGTGCCCCAAAATAGCAAGGAGCACATAATGACCCCAAATGTCGACATCAGGCTGCACGCCAGAGACTAGTCGTCCAATCAGTATGCCGTGTCGACACGCTGCATGGAGTTCGCATCTCCCTCCCGTTGGACGACCACCTGGCCAGATAGCACGGCCTCCAAGAATAGATTCAGTGATATTTGTGAACAATCTGCCGTTCGTGGTAGATATAAGGTACTTGTCTCTCACTAATACATCTCCACGCAACAGGTAGACCGCATAATTTGGTTCCACTCCTTCCTTTACATCAAGCCCGCTGGTCAGGCTTTGAATACCCATCTTTAATTACGAGCAGCCCGGTCGAGCCCTGCCATCCTGTCCCTTACGAATCGTCCCGTCGCGCGTTAGTCGTTATTGCCGCATTGTTTACAGGCTTTCCTCATATACCACAGCTCTGGGTACATCAAGCGTCCATGTCCTCCTCATCCGCTCCCCCATCCGCTACCAAACAGTCCTCAACCATGGTAGGGACCACGAACGCTGCTAACGCAGCAAAACAACAAGCTGCAGCAAAGATGCACCGTCGTTCACGATCAGGTAAGGACCACCCTTTCGATGTGGATGCAGGGATCCCGCGCATGGACAATCGACTAACGGGAGCTCTGCAGGGTGCTTCACATGTCGCCTGCGACGAAAGAAGTGTGATGAAGGAAAACCATCTTGCCGTGCCTGCAAACACCTTGGTCTCAAATGCGAATACAAGAGACCAATGTGGTGGAGTAACAATGAACAAAGGCGAACACAAAAAGAAGTTATCAAAAATATCATCAAGCGCACCAAGCTCAACGAGAAGACAGCACAGAGCGGCACGATGGGCAACAACACACCGCCAAGCCTATGCCATTCACTGCAAACCGCTGACACATTCTCGGACGGTGTCAGCTGCACTCGGGCACCCTCCGTCGACTCACAAAACTCGCTGGACTACAACTTCAACCCGACTGTTACACCCGATTTTTACAATTCGACAATGCCTCCGCCAATGTTCGCCCCCACCTTTGCCCACCCAGGACACTATGTGCCCTACGACATTGACATCAAGACCGAGAGCCAAATGTTCATCAACGACATCCCCACTCGTCGCGATTCTACACTGTCATCCTACAGTCACTACCAAACTCCACCACCTGCCGGTAACATCTACCCATCTGATGACTGGATACAGAAAGACTACTTCGAGCGCCGCGAGTCCTATATCGAGGAGCCCCTCGAATTCCCTATTTTCGATTACAACACCTACGGCACTTTCAGCCCATCTCACCAACCGTCAATTCAGGTCGAAGACTGCGATCGACATCTTCTTAGCCATTTCCTCGAGAACATCATGCCCACAGCTTTCCCGGTTCTTGAGACAAATCAGCCCGGCGCGGCACAGCGCGATGTCATCATACCCGCGCTTGAGTCCAACAAAGCATACTTGCACTGCTGCATGAGCATATCCGCGCTACACATGAAGACTACACAGAACCTTGTGGGAGAGCAGATCGACCAGGACATCCAACGGCATCGCGGTGAAACCGTTCAGCAGCTTACCGCGGCGCTCTACAGCGACAGCCATCATGGTCAGACTCTTGAGGCTGCGCTTGGTATGATCTTCTTCCAGTGTTCAGTTGGCCGCTTCAACGACGGCCTAATGGATATCCCGTGGCATGGCCATTTCGAAGCAGTCCAGAACCTTGTTCACAGGCTTGAGCTTCCGGCGCAGATGATTGCGATGAACGGACAAGCGCACGCTCAGCCTCCTTTCAACATGACACTGGCTTCTTGGATCGACATTCTTGGCGCTACTATGTTGGGCAGGACACCCTCTTTCGCTGACACTTACCGCGAGAAGCTCATTGCTGACGCATCTTCTGGCCTCGCCAAACTCATGGGCTGTGAAGACCGGATCATGTATCTGATTTCAGAGATTGCTTGTCTCGAGGCGCTAAAGAACGAGAACATGGACGTTGTGCAGCTCTGCGCGCACATTAAGCTTCTCGGTGAGCAAATCAGCTTGACTGAGCCTCCTCAGGGATCGCTCAACAGCGCCTACACGTCCACTGGCGAAATTCTTCCCAGGCAGCTTCGCCGCAATATGACGGCAGTGTACCGTCTAGCCGCTCGTATTTACTTGTGCAGCCTGGTACCGGACTTTGACCGCACGTCGCCCACATTCGTCAACCTGGTCAGCGCCCTTTGCAAGGCTATGGAGTACATTCCTGCCGGTCCTGACGGGTTCGACCGATCTCTTGTATGGCCACTCTTGGTCGCAGGCTCAATCTCAGTGCAGCAATCAAGATTCCGCACCATGTTTGCGGAGCGTTCTGCACTCTTGGGCGAGACTGCAGACTTTGGCTCTTACGGAAGAGTCAAGAACCTCCTTGAAGAAGTATGGCGGGTCAACGACGACAACCTCGCGAAGGGCAACACACAGAGTGTCCACTGGCGGGACATGATGCGACAGAAGAACTGGGACTTTTTGCTCATCTAAAAAGCCTGGCCCTTCTGCTGGTATGCATCCTGGTCTGTTGTCTCTCTTCGCGAACTACACTCTCTCTGCGTCGCATCCTCGCCATGCATCTTCTTGCAACGACACGAAAAGCGTTTTGCTTATTTCTTTGCATATATTTTCTTCACCACGATACCCACTTTTGTAATTCAGATACCATTGGCTCAATGGGAGCAAGGTAGCATTCTTAGGGCGCAGTAGCATCAAATGGATGGCGTTGGAGGGAACTTTACGGCTGACGATATCACGGCAGAAGTCGGGGCCTGTTTGCCCTGGTAGGCCACAGGTGGAAAGGGGCACAGAAAGTGCAAGGGAAGCTAGCGCAGCACCCAGGCGCCTACGTGTATAGAAGACTTGGATGGGGCTCAAGTGTCCGTAGATGGAGGAGGAGGAGAAGAAATGAAGCTGAAACAAGCGTAACGCTCAACATTGCAACGCCTCCTTTGTGCATATGTCCCTGTGAAGATGATTGGCTGCCATGGCTGCAAAGGGCATCTCGCATGCCCAGGTGTGGCGCGACAGTCGCTCGTTCCCGTTGCTGAAGATGCCTTTCTAATTTTAGCGAGGAACATGGGGTGGATTGCAAAGCTGCAAGTCGACGCGTACAGCAACAGACGACCAGCACGACGTCGTTTCCAGATCGCCATCGAAGTCGGAAGAAGGTAGCGGTGGGTGCATCTAGCCTTTGTGTCGACTGCATCGCGTCTGACGCCGTCGAATACGGGCCCGTACATGACTATCATTTTGCCGTCGCCGTTATTAACACCTAGACTCGTATTCTGCCCCCACCCATTTGTATAGACGCACCGTCCCGCCTGCATCGCGCCCTCGACGTCCGCCCTCGACGTTCCTCATGGCGTCTCCAGCCACGGTCCCCTTCACCTCTGTCGACACCACGACGCGGCAGCCGGCTAAGGATGAGGTCGAGTCGCCGAGCATCTCGAGCACAAATGCGCTTGCCCGCTACGAATACGAGGCGGGCCATGGCAATGCCACAGCCGGCACCAAGATCCTGATGGTGGAGTGGGAGGACGACAACACAACACGGGGAGTGCGGGGAGACTGGCACATATCGTGGGACGGCAGCACGCGTGTTCTGCCTGCCAACGACCAGCCTGCCAACGACGTGAACCGCATGTATTTCCTGTTGCCTCCGGGCGTCACGGTACCTACAAGCGTCACACTCACGCTTCGGCCACAGGACGCTAGTATATCGCCTGTAGTCTGGCATACAAATCCCCTGCCCGCCTTGTTTCCGCCGGAATTGGGAGCATCAGCGCGTGCAGCGGGCAAGAAGGGCGTCTTGCACACCATCTGGGCGAAGAAGAGGCTGCAGGTGCTGCAGAAAGAGATTGAGGCTGAGTCGCGCAACAATGTCGAAGGCGTTGGTCTGCTGATGGTGGTGCAGGAGAAGGAATGGATTGAATCAACTTTTGGCGTAAATGCCAAACCAGCAGGTCTCAGCATCTCGCTGGGGGAGCCCACGTTAGCCCCGATGAAGGGTCCAGCTAGTCCACGATCACCAGGCGGCGGACGGCTGATGGACAAGCTTGCTGGCCTGCGATTAGGTACGAGCGACAAAGACCTCACGCCGACTAGCAGCGCACCCGGCTTCTCAAATCCTCTCTCGCCCGAATCATCGGACATTGCTATTAGTTCGTTTTCCGTCTTCAAAGGAGCCAACCCATCGGCACTTGGCGCGAAACCTCCACAGCAACCGCAGGCCCAGCCCGCTGCGCCGCCTCGCATAGTCACTGCACAGGCTCCTCCGCAGTTCATCACAGAACAGCAAGGCGCTGGTGTCATGGGATCTTTGAACGCTCTGTCTGGGCCTGCGCCTGTGTTCCAATCACGAGGTTCATCTGGACCTGCAGACGAGGATGACAATGACGAGGGGCTCTTTGCTCTGCCCATAAGTCCGAGAAGTCCTGAGGTGGGGACGAGTCCCTTCTCATTAGCAGCAAACGAGACAGCCCCTCACTGAAGGAGGAGAATGCTGTTTAATACTGTCGCAGATGGATTCACGTGTGCGTCGGGGTGTGGCGCGCATGTCACGTGTTGGTCATAGGGGCATTGTAGGCCTGTTGTGAAAGTGATACCTCGGCAGCTTCCTTGCCTCTGCGAGCATTGATTGTAGCTGGAATCAACAAGAGCGAGATTGACGTCATGACATTTGCCGTCACAAAGTGTCTGTTGCCCATGGTTTGCAGTGATTTGCACGTGCTAGGCAAGCGTCGCCAAGCCCGGAGGGCGCTACAGGGCATCGCCGACGAAAGTTCCCGACGCGAGCTCAGGCGCAACAACTTGGACGGGACGAGTCGCAAAGCTCTCAACACGTCGACCCATCCTCCGCCCTCGCACTCCGCCCTGCTCCGACGACGAGACACGTGCCATTGGTGCCCAGTTGACGCGCGACAAAATGCTCGCCACCGGACGCGGCAGCATTGCCCAGATACATTACACGGGAGAGGAAGCTGCGGGTGAGATCAGCAAGCTCCTCACCGCAGTCGTACGTGCCCGCCCACCAGCGCGCGCAACCGGTGCTGACCCGTCTGCAGGTCGAGAATGAAGACGACTTCGAGAGATGGGAGGCGCTCGTCACCCGTGCCTCGGACCTCGAGGGCGGCGTCACCCGCAACTCCAGCCCGTCCGCCATCGAACTCGTGCGCAACGTATACGACTGCTTCCTGACCAAGTTCCCGCTGTTCTTCGGATACTGGAAGAAGTATGCCGACCTCGAGTTCTCCATCGGCGGCACCGAGACTGCCGAGATGGTCTACGAGCGCGGCGTCTCGTGCATCACGCCCTCGGTAGACCTGTGGGCCAACTACTGCACCTTCAAGATGGACACGTCGCACGACAACGACATCATCCGAGAGTAAGTCTCGCCTTTCCCCCTTCCCCCTCCCCCTCCCGATTCGGAGGCTCAATCTCGCCGTAGCCAGCGGGAAGTTGTGCGCAGTCCGGCGCTGCCTTCTCGGACATGACAAAGTCTCGCTGCATACCGTTGGGTGCACCTCCACACTGCCCCGTTGTGCTATGCCGCACGGAAGAGCGACATGGTACGCTACGAGCCTGAAGTCGATGGCCTTACCCTCCCCCCCCCCCCCTGGTTGGCATGATAGGTTACTCTGCAACATCACCCCCTCCTATCCCTCTCCATTGCTTGCTTTCCAAATGCTGACCTAGCAGTCTGTTCGAGCGCGGCGCCCACTTCGTTGGTCTTGACTTCCAGAGCCATCCGTTCTGGGACAAGTACATCGAGTTCGAGGAGCGCATTGGAGAGCCAACCAACGTCTCCAAGATCTACAGCCGCGTGCTACATCTGCCCATCTATCAGTTCGCCCGGTACTACGAAAAGTTCTCGGTCCTACTGAATAACCGACCAGTCGATGAGTTGGTCGACCCCGACACCCTCGAGACGATGAAGAACGCAGTTCAGCTGGAGAACCAGGGACAACCCGAGAAGCCGGTGCTTGAGGTGGAGCGACAACTGCGTACCAAGATCCACGAGTACTACTACGCCGAATACACCAAGACGCAGCAGGACGTGACGAACCGCTGGACCTTTGAACAGACCATCAAGAGGGCTTACTTCCACGTCACAGAGCTCGAAGATGCAGAGCTCGACAACTGGCGCAAGTACCTAGAGTACGAGGAGAAGCAGGGCGACTTCGAGCGCACCTCCTTCCTGTACGAGCGTTGTCTTGTTGCTTGCGCGCTCTACGACGAGTTCTGGCTGCGATACGCCCGCTGGATGTTCTCACAGGGCAAAGAGGAGAACGCAAGGATCATTTACATGAGAGCCAGTTGCATATTCGTACCCATATCGGCTCCTGCGATACGTCTGAACTGGGCCCGCTTCGAAGAAAAGCTTGGTCGTATTTCTGTCGCTCGCGACATCTACTTGGCCATGCTCGACGAGGCCCCCGAGCACACCGAGACTCTCATTGCTCTCGCGGGTGTAGAGCGACGCCACGAAGGCAATGATGCCGCGGTCCGTCTTCTGGAGGAGCACATCGGCCGTTCAAATACCCACATCGGTGGCATACTAGCTGCCGAGCAGGCACGCATACTCTGGCAATGCAAGGGCAGTGCTGATGAGGCTCGCCAAGTGTTCAAGGACAAGTACGAGCGATTCCCGGACTCGCGCGAGTTCTGGGTCAAATACCTCGAGTTTGAAGTCGCTCAACCATCGCCTGATCAAGAAGAAGCTCATGCTCGGATAAAGGCAGTTCACGAGCTGATGCGCACCAATGGACGCTTCTCACCAGACGTCTCAAAGGAACTCTCGCACCACTACATGGCTTATCTGCTGGATCGCGGAGGCAAGGACGCAGCCGAGGAGTATATGCAGCTGGATAAGGATGTCAATGGGTATGTATCATCTGCTAAGAGCGACTCCTCCCAAATCCCTCCCCAGAAGAAACGAAAAAGCCAGCCTCACAATGCAGCAAACAAACGTCAGCGCAAATAGTTGTGCATTAGATCTCTTCAGCACAATGCTGCGACGCGAGTTGCGAGTCGTCTTATGACAGCGCTCTAGTGTTCATCATACCCCCTTCTTGAACTTTTAGTATTTACCATTTTCTGCACCCACACGACCACTTAGCAAAACGTAATACACCAGACTTCTCGTTATCTTGTTGTGCTTGCTGACAACGTGTGTTCATTACAGTGTAAAGCAGATGGAAAACATCGCTACCGCTCCTCCTGTTGCGCCTTCAAAGCCTGGTCACCGAACCAGCTTCTAGGAGTGCGACAGTATCTTGGTATGCACCTCTCCAATTCTCGTACGCATCGGTTTACTGACGGCGATGCGCAGACGAGGTGTGCTTATCCCCAATTGCCCTAGCTTTTCGCTCTGTCCGAATATCACGCTCCAAAAGTAATGTCTGGTCAGCTGCACCTTGAACCACATCGATGCGAGATGACCTGATGCCATCCCATATCAAGGTCAATGCCGTTCTAAAGGGTATGCTTCAAATTCTGGATAGGCCCGCACAGTCCATGATATTCTATAGGTAAAATACTCTACACCTGTCTTTTGATTCCTCTGTTTACACTGTAAAATTTCTGGCGTTATATTCCTTTTGAGAAGACATTCAGGGTATGAGAGGAGACGCTTGGAAGAGACGATGAGTTTGCTTAGGTAGCGTCAGATTGATAGGCTGCTCGTATCCAGTTGCACATGTACAAAAGATTTTTGTCAATTTAATTAAGATCAGAAACGAAGTCATGCAAGTTCGTTGAAGATTCATATGAAGATGATCATCAGTACCCAAGTTGACTTGCGACGCATGGGCATTATGAGGCTGGCTACTTGTAAATGTCTAAACGGCAAAGCCACCGCTGTTCTTCTGCCTAGGCTCACCAGCAGCTTCAAACGTTCCATTTTTCAAGCGTCTCAGACCCTGCGCCGTACTTGATCCAGGCGCAACCCAAGTAACATTACTTCCCAGTCCTTTCAAGAAAGCCGTGGTTCCATTGTCAAATCCATACTCAAAGCTCACTTGCGCAGGCATCAACTGATCATGGATCCTCGGTTCGGCCAGCGCCTCCGCCGTCGTCAACTCTCCATCCAGGATGTGTATCAAGTTCTGGATCGTAGCTGTAATGATGCGACTGCCACCGGCAGCCCCAATAGCGACGTAGAAAGCGTTGGCGATAGACGACGAGTTGAGGTGTTCGACGATGACGGGGGAGATGGAAGAGAGAGGGCGTTTCCCGGGACGGATGAAGTTTGCAGGCGACGGAATGTATCCAAAAGCATTTGTCGTGTTCGGGATGCTGAAATCGTTCATTTCGTTGTTCATGATGACACCCGTTTCTGGGACGACGAGCTTGCTTCCGAACAGCAGGTTCACGGTTGTCGTTAGTGTGACGGCCATGCCGCTCTTGTCTGCCGTTACAATGTGGCTTGTTCCGGGCGTTTCGAGGGATTCGAGACCAGCGGGGTTGTAGTAAGCAACGTCGAAGGTTTTTGTGTCGGAGATCTTGGACCGAACTTCTTTGGCTGTGGCTTCAGAAAGCATTTGCTCTTGGTATGTGTCTATACCATCGAGGAAGAGGGGGTCACCTAGTTCGGCGCGCATGCCGTAGGCAAATCTCATGCTTTCGTCCAAGCGGTGGGTGGTCAGATTGATGTTTTCTGGGTTACCGACCTCGGAATAGCCTTCCATGAACTTGAGCGTTGCGAGCGCAACTTCTCCTCCTGACGGTGCGCTGCAGGCTGTGAGCTTGTAGTCTCGGTAGGTTATGGTGGATGGCTTGCGAATGGCCACGGTGTAGTTGGAAAGGTCGTCGAGGGTCATGGTTCCGTTGGCAGCTTGCAGAGCCCGGATCGTGGCCTCCGCAATGGGGCCACTATAAAATGCATCTGGACCGTCCTTGGCAATGGTTTCGAGCGTGTCGGCATAACGCTTCCGTGTAATGGTCTCGTTGAGCTTGAGAAGACGTCCTCTCGGCGCAAAGTCGAGGGCAAATTCAACATTGTTGACCAAGAAGTTGGATGACGAAGTGGCAGAGGCCATGTACTTGACGAGATCTTCGTTCACTCTCCAGCCATTTCTAGCGACCTTGACAGCTGGGGTAAGGACAGTGGCCCATGGTAGGACACCGTAGTTCTCGTGAAGATGTTGAAGACCACGGAGTTCACCGGGGACTCCGGATGCGAGACCGCCATTGATACTGGCATCTTCGTTGTTCTTGTACATGTCTTCGAATGCAGCGGCTGGGGCCGTTTCACGAAAGTCGATGAACTCATGTGCCGTTCGGTGCTCGTACGAGCATAAAACCTCCTCCACCGATGCCTGCGGCTGTTGATAAGTGGACAGATGAGAATTGGATATAGAGTTCTTACCAGAGTGGTACATGCCAACAACGCCTACACAGGCTACAGTACCGACCATGGCATCCGCAGCATTTCCACCCAGCTTCAACAATTCAATACCGATATGACTGCAGATATCGCTCTCAGAGGCGACAGCACCCAACTCCCCATCCTTCACAATGGGCTTCGCAGGGTAACCTGACGGCCATGAGTGCCCGCTCTTGACTGGCGTACCCAAGGCACTTTGCACCGTCAAGAGACCGGTGAAGCACTTGACCAGCGATGCGCGCGCCATGTTTGCAGCAGCACAGTAATGACGAAACGAGGGAGGAAGAACAAGCTCACCAAGGCTGCGAGGCGTGAACCATGGGCTCATGGTGCAGGTTATATACTAGCCGAAGTCGGCTTGGTGGATCCCGTGTTGCGACGGTACCTGGTGATAGCCACGGTAATAACTTGTAATGGTAAGCGTCGCGATAAATAGGGAAGCTGCAAAAGCCGAAGGCTGGGATTGCGTGCGCAGCGGTCGAAATGCACCATCGCGAGCGGGCCGAGTGGACGTGGTCAGGTAATAATGTAGTTGTGCATTGGGCAAGTGTGGCCTATCGAAGTAGTCGAGATAACAAAGCCGGGCCGTTGTTGGTCGGAGATAGCCGTGGTTGACAACGGTGGTCGCATTGGGGAGTTTGTATAAGCAAAGAGAATTGCTGATGGGCAATGTCTCTCCAGGCTCCTGGCTTCAAAGCGCATGGGGCACGACTCAAGTTGTCGTGCAGTTCGTTGACAGCTGTCAACCTGCCATTCAGCTATGAGTTGCGTTTTGCGACGACGTCAAAACATGTCACAGTAGCTGCGGATAGGTTCAGATTTAAGTCCAACAATTCCAATGTTGCAAGGGCGCCAGGCTTCGGCTGAACTCGTGAGTACGATGGTAGCGAAGTACGCGGGTAGATGGTATTAAACGTGACACCGTGATGTAATCCGAGCGAGTCGCGTCGCCAGCCTCACGCGTCTCCAGCTCTCTCCACAGGCGCATCGAGCATCCGTCGCCGCCCCGCGAATCACTCAATGGCGCCAAAAAGTAGTCAGTCGTCGCAGCCAAAGTCGTCGCAGAAAGCCACGCAGCCGACCATCTCCAGCTTCTTCACCAAAAAGCCGTCGCAAACGCCCCAGTCCGCACCCAAGCCGGCCCCAAAGGCGCCTTCTCCGCCCATCGCCGCCAATGCAGACCACGACGACGGCCTCGATGGCCTCGACGAACATGACCTACCCGTCTCGCAGCCTATCCCCGTCCGCAAACGCGCAATAGACCAAGACAATACCCAAGATACCGATCGCTCTTCCCCCTCGAAGCGCGTTAGATTCGAGAAAGGCGACTCACCACGACAGACGTCTGCACCAAAGCATCCAAGCATCACCGATAGAACCTCCAGGTTCCTGTTCTCCTCGTCACCGCCAGCACGGGACGAGGGCCGTCAAGACGACGACGACGACGACAAGGATGCGGCGCTTTCGCAGAAGCAGAAGGAGAGGCTACACGACAAGTTTGTCAAGAAGCTAGGTCGGCCAGATAGCTTTGCCGAACTGAGGAGGCGCAACAAGATCACATCCGAGGACAATCCCAATGCCAATGGCGACGACGGCGACGGCGACGAGGATGAAGAGGATGAGCCTCCCCAGAAGCCCGCCAAGGGAAAGAAGGGCGCTGCGACCAAGAAGGCGAACAAGCTGACGCCCATGGAGATACAGTACTTGGACATCAAGCGCAAGCATCTGGACACGGTCATCGTCATGGAAGTTGGCTACAAGTACAAGTTCTTTGGCGAGGACGCAAGAACCGCGTCCAGAGAGCTGGGTATCGTCTGTATTCCTGGTAAGAACGCTGGTTTGCCGACTGCATGTGGGACCAACACTGACTTGAGGCTCCAACATTCTAGGAAAGTTCAGATATGACGAGCACCCTTCCGAAGCACACCTCGACCGATTCGCATCTGCCAGTTTCCCCACACACCGTCTACAAGTCCATGTTAAACGTCTAGTGCAGGCGAACCACAAGGTTGGTGTAGTGCGACAGCTAGAAACAGCCGCGCTCAAAGCCGCCGGTGCCAACAGGAATGCCCCGTTCGTACGGAAGCTCACAAATCTCTATACCAAGGGCACCTATGTGGACGACGTTGAGGGCTTGGAGGCCCCTACCGAGGGCTCCGGCGCCAGCGTACAGTCGACTGGATATCTGCTTTGCATTACCGAGAGTAATGCGAAAGGCTGGGGTACTGACGAGAAAGTTCAAGTCGGGTTGGTGGCCGTCCAGCCTGCGACCGGCGACATCATCTACGATGACTTCGAAGACGGATTCATGCGTAGCGAGATTGAGACACGATTACTCCACATTGCACCAGCCGAGTTCTTGGTCGTTGGCAGTTTGTCCAAAGCTACAGATAAGCTTATACAACATCTGTCAGCTAGTAAGACCAACGTGTTTGGAGACAGATCGCGGGTTGAGAGAGTGGGAAAGCCCAAGACCATGGCTGCGCAAGCCTACAGTCACATCTCAACCTTCTATGCAGGCAAGATGAAGTCCAGCCAGGAAGCCGACTCGGACAAGCAGGGCGCTGTCCTCGACAAGGTACATCAGCTGTCAGAGCATGTGACTATATGTCTCTCGGCAATGATAACATATCTTGGCGAGTACGGGCTAGAACACGTTTTCGATCTCACAAAGTACTTTCAACCCTTCAGCGCCAGGTCGTACATGCTGCTAAACGGCAACACTCTGTCTAGTCTGGAAATCTACCAGAACCAAACAGACTACACCTCGAGAGGCAGCTTGTTCTGGACCATGAATCGGACAAAGACTCGCTTTGGACAGCGGTTGCTGAGGAAGTGGGTTGGCCGGCCACTGATAGACAAGGAGAGACTAGAAGAGCGCATAACAGCGGTGGAAGAGCTCAAGGAAGGTGATAACACGATACCTGTGGACAAGCTGAAATTTGTGCTCGGAAAGATCAAGACCGATCTCGAAAAGGTACTCATT
Source organism: Alternaria panax (assembly GCA_019702505.1). Classification (NCBI taxonomy): domain Eukaryota; kingdom Fungi; phylum Ascomycota; class Dothideomycetes; order Pleosporales; family Pleosporaceae; genus Alternaria; species Alternaria panax. Next base: position 4,261,612 of record JAANER010000001.1, on the reverse strand, counting down.
CGCATATACTACAAAAAGTGTACAAGGCCAGAACTGCTGGCGGCCCTGCAAAGTCTGCAGGAGATATCGAGCCAGTACCTGTCAGCGAAGACACCAGAACAGAGTGGTTTTTCCTCTCCACTCTTGAGTGGAGCTGTTTCGAATGTCCCGAAGATATACGACGACTTGAACAGCTTTCTGGACAGGATCAACACTCGAGCTGCAAAAGATGATGACAAGTATTCGTTCTTTCGCGAAGAGCATGAGGCAGAAGACATCAACGACCTGAAGTTGAGCATCGCCTCTGTGGAAGACGACCTCAATACACATCGAAAGGATGCGGCTGCGAAGCTGGGGAAGAGCCAAGTAGTCTACGTCACGGTTGCTGGGATTGAATACCTGATCGAGGTCAAGAGAAAGGCACCCGAAGAGAAGAAAGTACCTGCTTCATGGCAACAGATCTCAGCCACCAAGACTACCCTGCGTTTCCACACTCCAGAAGTCAAGCGTATGCTCCAAGAGCGGGATCAGTACAAGGAGTCGCTCGCAGCAGCATGCGAAAAAGCCTTCATGGGCCTGTTAGAAGAGATCTCATCCAAATATCAACAGCTCCGGGACTGCGTAGCTTCTCTGGCAACACTCGACGCCCTTCTTTCTTTGGCCACCTTGGCGAACCAGCCGGGCTACGTGAAGCCCACATTCACAGACGACATCGAGCTCAACATTACCGGTGGTCGGCATCCCATGGTGGAGCAACTACTCCTCGACAATTACGTGCCCAATGACCTTTCTCTCTCACACAACTCCACGCGCGCCCTGCTCATCACAGGTCCTAATATGGGCGGTAAATCTTCTTATGTACGCTCTGCAGCTCTAATCGCTATCATGGGCCAAATTGGTTCCTACGTTCCCGCTGCCGAGGCACGACTAGGCATGTTGGACGCGGTCTTCACCCGTATGGGTGCCTTTGACAACATGCTCAAGGGCGAATCAACTTTCATGGTCGAGCTAAACGAAACGTCGGATATCCTCAAATCCGCAACGCCTCGTTCGCTCATCATCCTCGATGAGCTAGGGCGTGGTACATCGACCTTTGACGGTGTCGCGATTGCGGAAGCCGTGCTTGACTATGTTATCCGGGACCTGCAGTCGCTCACGCTCTTCATCACGCACTACCAGCATTTGGCCAAACTCACAAGTCGCTTCTCCCATGGTGAGCTCAAGAACGTTCACATGCGCTTTGAAGAGCAGAACGGCGGAAAGGAGGTCGTGTTCCTATATGAAGCCACAGAGGGTATTAGTCATCGATCTTACGGGCTGAATGTAGCGCGATTGGCGAGAGTACCTGAGAAGGTCATCGATGTGGCAGAGGTAAAGAGCGCGGAGCTAGAGGATAGCATGGGGGCTTGTAAGCTGGGGAACCTGTAAGTCGAACCTAGAGAAAAGGATGGTGTGGAAGGAGTGTGCTAACAATGACCAGGTCGCGCATGATGAAGGGGTTGTTGACTGACGAATCGGGAGCAAGTCTGGATCGGCTTGTCGAGGGTATTGAGCAACTGTAACATGTTGATGTGTACTTGTATTATATAGCTGAGGGACGTGCAATCATTAAGAAAGATGGACGGAATCAGCGGGCGTGTGTTGACGGTGCGTACAGGCAGGTGCTCTGTGCGGATGAGCAAGGTATCATAAAGATGCCTGGTTGGGTTCCGATAGTGTGTCCACGTCGCGCAAATCAATCACATGGGCCTTGGCAGGATCACACAAGCAAGAAACGCGCTTCGTTGTGGTATATCGTACATGTTTCATTCCGTGACTATCATAACAGCCTGCATGCTACCATACTCATGGGAGTAGTCCATGGCCAGCGGATCTCCTGCCCTCGTAGTTCATGGCGTGGCCTTTATCGTGCCGGAGCCCTGGCTCAACAGCTTAACCGAGACGGGTCTCCTTGTCCTTGATGGGGATATCGGAGCCGGTGGCGCTCTTGTACTGGCCTCGAATGAAGTCGCTCACCTGTTCGTCTTTTGCTTGCTCGATGGCAGACTCGTTGTCTTGAGGACCTTGGCCCATGAACTTCTCCTGGACGAAGTCGACGCCTGGGATCCAAGTTAGCGTCTGTCACACGACCACAACGCGTCGTGGTAGACGATGATGGAGTGCTGACATACCCTTGTCGAGGTAGTCCTCGTTCTTCTCGCTCTCCTTGCCGCCACCAGCAGCCGAGTTCAGCTTGTCGCCAATTCCGCCGAGGAAACCACCTGAGCCAGACGACTTTTGCTCCGAGCCTTGACCTTGGGCGACCTGCTCGTTGACGGAGTTGCCTTGGGTATTGCCGCTACCGGTAACCTTGTTGAGGAAGTCCATGATGTGTGTTTGGTGTTTAGTTGGGGTCAGGGAAGGGAGGTGAGAGAGGTTAGGAAATGGCAGTTGAAGGTGGCCTGCGTGAGGTTGGTGTGAATTGCAAGCCGAGTGCAATGTCGGAGAGAGGTATTTATGCAGCTGATTGACTGGCAAGGATGAGTGATCTTGGAAGCGGGAACAGTGACGGGTCAATCAAGATCTAGTCCCTGGTGATAGAATCTTGGTATCGCAGCCAAAGTGGTTTGATAGGCGCGTATTGCAGGCTGAGGTGCAGAGCTACGGGTGGTGTGCCTGATGCGTAGCTGGTCTTGGTCGCTTGCTGCGCGTCTACGTCATTGGGAGCTCCGAGACCCCGCCAACGCGGGAGCTGAAGCTAGTGGCTATCGCGAGGCCAAGTTCCGCTATCTATCACGGCTTGCACGTGCGAGATACCTTGCCATTGCGCATTTGCATTGCTTGTTTTTGACCTTTGAACCGGACCGACGCGTCTCTGCCATTGTCGTCATCGCCATGATACCCATCACCATCATCACAGGCTTCCTAGGGTCGGGCAAGACAAGTAAGTTGCAGGATTCCAGTCACAATTTCTTACACCACCCCACAGCACAGAATGAGCGCCTTCTGTTCATCGTACGCACGGGAGCCAGAACGCGCATACCAAGCCCTCATACTAACAACCTTGCAGCGCTCATCCTGAATCTGATACCTCAACTACCTAAAACCTACAAACTCGCGCTCCTGAAAAACGAATACGGCGACATCAAAGTCGATACAGCACTCGCCTCTTCGGCCGCCATATCTGGCGTACAAGAACTCCTCAACGGGTGCATATGTTGCAACCTCGTCGGGCAGCTTTCCGACGCCCTGGAGACGCTCGCAAACGATGTAAAACCTGACCGTATCGTCATTGAGACTTCGGGCTCTGCGTTTCCCGCGACATTGGCCATGGAGGTCAATAGGCTGAGCAGGGAGACGGGCAAATATGTCCTGGATGGTGTCATGAGCGTCATTGACGTAGAGAATTGGAAGGGCTACGAGGACACGAGTTACACGGCCAAGATGCAGGCAAGGTACACTGACCTTATCGTCCTCAACAAGCACGAACTAGTCAGCGAACGACGGTTGGAGGATGTCGAAGATGCAGTGCTAGCGCTCGATGTTGAGCCACAAATACCTAGGACAAAGAGTAGGAAGGGGTGGGTGGACAAGGATATCATCTTCGGGCTGGATGCACGGTTGGCCGGGGTTACAGAGGACAATGGAAGCGCGCATGTACATGAGCACGACCATGATCATTCCAGCGAGGTCGAAGTCCTCACTGTTACACTAAAAAGCCAGGATAGACGGGGCGGTGTGGACACGGCGAAATTAGCCAGACTCCTCGAAGACCCAACCAAAGACGAAGTATACCGGATAAAGGGCATCATGTACACTTCTACTCCACCAAAGTCTTCGGATCTCGAGGCGGATATACACCAGAAGGTACCAGAGGGACGAGCAAGATACATCCTGAACTGGTCGTTCGGGCGCTGGACCTTTACAGCTGTTTCGCTACCAGCTAGCGAGAGCTCCAAGGAGGAGGAACCTGTGCTGATATTGACCGTCATCACTGCGAGATACGAGTCGACCAAGTGGAAGAAGCGAATCGAGTCTAGTGGTCTGATTGCATTAGAGGGGGGTGCTGGGGGTTCGTTGACAGTGGAGAAGATAGCGTAAGCGTTGCATGTGAGAGTTTCTTTGATATACCCGGTCAAAACCACAAAGAATAGACTACTATACACAGAATGATGTGTTTGCATGCTCCGATTCGGGTGGATCGCTAATGGGAAGCTTGGTTACCGCTAAGAGGACTTGGCGACCATCAAGCGGCTCGGGTTGACTTTTAAATGCTCACTGTATGAATACAAAGTGTTTTGTGGATTGGGGTATTGCTTTTGGTTGTATTCATAGCGAAGCACGTTGGACATGACAAGATACACAAGACGAGTAGCTTGACTTGAAACAAAAATCAGCGTTAACATTCAGGTCGTGATTGCAGAAGAAGGTGTAATTCCTACAGCGAGATGTGTTTCACCCAGATCTGACAGCAAAGCTGCGAATGGGTCGACGAAGACAGACAAGAAGAATACTCTGGGTTCCGTATTGAGTGCAGAAAACATCTATCATAGGAAAAGACCAACCGGACTCCACCCATGCTAATCGTTCATTCATGCCTAAAACCCTTCCGCGACTCTTCATTCCAATGCCCATCCGTACATTCGTTACGTAACCATCGCCAATCATCAGGTCATTAAAGGGGTATAGAACGCGTGGGACATATCCCTTTCGTGAGTTCGTGTTCACTTGCTTGCTTGAAGTCATTGCTCAATCGCTTCAAGGGGAGCGGGGGTTTTTGAATAGTTTGCTTAGAGCACCAAGCAGACCTGTAGTACCTGTTAGCGAAATCCTTTTGGTAATTCAAGAAGAGGGACATACCAGTTGCGCCGTTGGGCAATGTTGACATGGCAATCGAGTTGCGGTCACCCACAGTGACGGTCTGGACATGGGGAACCTTCCACTCCTCCTTCAGCTTCTCCGCCCACCGGAAGACACCCTCATCACTTCGGTCGTTGCCAGCCGCAAATACAAAGTCGGGTCGGGCCGTCTCTGGGTACTTGCTGAAGATGTACTGCGAAGCGGAGGCCTTGTCAAAGTCGACGGGCTCAATAACAACGGAGTCTTTGGTGGGAACCGCCTTTATACGTTGCTGCTCACACGCATCGTTAATGTGGTTGGCGCAGTCACCGGCATGACGGCTTGCGGAGTCGTCTTTGTCGCTAGGTTTGTTGTAGTGGAAGATGATAGAGCAGTGACGCTCCTCAACCCAACTACCTTCCACACGCTCAAGATAGTACTGCAGGATAGGTTTGACCGAGTCTTTCCACTTTACAGTCTTCTCTTCGTCGGGGAATTGGATCCATTCACTTGCGCTAGGCTCGCGTAAGAAGCAACCGTTTTCCGCGATGAGACCGAGACCTCGCACGCGATTAAAGATGAGCTCCGTCTCGCGAACAGTCCGACCAGTCATAACGTAGACAACGTTCTTCTCATCGGCAACAAGGTCGTTAAGAACGACAATGACACGCTCAGTGTTTGCCAGGATGGTGTTGTTAACAGATCCGTAAGATGCAAGTGTGCCCTCGTAATCAAGTACAAAGAGTCGTCTCTGAGATTCCTGGTAGGTACGAGCAAGGTTGGTGGAAGAAAGACGGGGAATTGACATGGTATCACGCTTGAACTGTTCCTCATGGGCCTTGGCTAGATGGTCACTCAGATTCTTCACCCAGAAATCGCCGGTTTGGTGCATAACCGTGTCGCGCAACTTGGTATATCTCCGTTCCTTTTCAGAGTCGGTCATTTCCAAGGCGACCCGGAATGCTTCCGCGATGCTGTTGTAGTCCCATGGGTTTATGGCCAGATCGGCTCCGTCAAAAACAGAGGCGCTTCCGGTGAACTCATTGAGAATAACAGGGCTGTGCTTCTTGTCACTCGCACGACCGTCCTGACAGATGACGAACTCGTGGCAAGTAAGGTTCATGCCTTCGCGGAGACTTGTAATGGCGAGAGCGTCGGCGATGGAGAGAAGCGCGAGGTATTGCGAGAAAGTAATGTCTTGCCTCAGGAAGATGAGAGGGTTGTGCGTCAAGGTCGAGTGAACTGCATCGATTCGAGTGACAATCTCAGAGACGGTTGCAGCGAGCTCAGTGTCCTCGGTGGTGGATGTGGCGACTTGGATCATGACGACCTTGTCTTTCCACTCTGGGTTCTTGTTCAAGAACAACTCAAAGGCTAACAGCTTCTGTCGGACGCCACGAATGTTGTCGAGCTTGTCACGAGCGACGATGACCTTTTTGCCCTCGTATCGCTTCTGCATGGTCGTGATCCACTCGAGAACTTCGGGTTCTTCCCGCGCCAGGGCAAGAGCGCGAGGGTCAATACCAATGGGTGATGAGTGTACGTTAACAAAGCGGTTCTCTAGCTGGACTCCATCTTCAGTTGCCTCGACTGAGAGAATCCTGCTGCATGTCTGTAGGAAATGGTGGGCGTATTCTGGTGTCTGGAATGCAACCAGGTTGGCTCCGAGCATACCTTCGAGCAGCTCCTTACGCGCAGCCAGGCAGCGGAATACTTCAGACGATGGGAAGGCAGTGTGGAGGAAGAAGCCAATCTGCGCATCTGGGAGCTTCTGGCGGATCATGTGGGGAACAAGGCACAGGTGGTAGTCGTGGATCCAGATGACATCCCCGCGTTTGTAATTCTTGACAACCTTATCCGCGAAGGCCTGGTTGACCTTGACATAGAATACCCATGAGTGATCGAGGAAGGCCTTGCTCTTGGGGTGGTCAGGGATAATGTAGTGGAAGACGGGCCATAGGATGGTCTTGCAGTAGTGAGCGTAGTGGCCGTCGAAGTCCTTGTCGCTGACGAAGACAGTAAGAGCGTCGTGCTCTTCCTCAAGTTTCTCGTATATCTCCGTTTTCTTCTCCTCATTCAAGCTGTCTGTCGGGAAGCCAATCAAGCCGACAGTAATGGTGTCGCTGATGCACTTGTTGTCCACTGCACAGCGCAGAGCATTAGTAAGGCCGCCATTGCCCTGGACAGCGGGCACAACGGTGTACTCGGTGGCCCATCGCGGGTCTGTTGTAGGCTTGCCGGCATGGGAGCCCTTCATGCGCTCCTTCTGGGCCTGCGCGCGCTCCTGCGCCTTTGCATATTCGAGAATCGTGTCGGGTGGTGCTGGCTCGGCCCTCGACATGGGCTGGTTGAAGAAGAGACCGGTAGTACCCCATTCGGGGACATGGGCATCGCTACGTACCAGGCCCCGGGGGTCTGCTGGCTTTGGGAAGTGCGTGGCGGCGCTGGGCTGACCAGGAGTGAAGAAGTCTTCGTGCTCAGCCATCCTCATGGGGGTCTTGGGCAGCTGGATATGCGATGGCGGCGTCCGCTTAAGGAGGCTCTGAGGCTGCCCTTGACCAGCATTCTTGCTAGCCGGCCGTACGCTTCCTATACTGGTAGAGGAGGACTCGCGGGCGGTCTCATTCAGCTTCGGGGGAGCGGGACGTGGTGGGCTTGCGGGGTTGGACTTGGACTCGTGGAAATCGACAGTGTACGGAAGGAAACTAGCTGTGTTAGAGGGAGTGAATGCGCAGAGCTGCAGGCGACGGCGACAACGCGCTCTTTACAGGCAGGAGATGAGCAGAGAGTGGCTACCTACAGGGAGACGACGTGGGTGGTCATGTCGGGCTAGCAATCTGGCGTCGGCGCCCGCTGGTCAGAGATGGTGGTGGTAGAAATGGCTAGGAGATTGCAGACAGATATAGGCGAGGGAAGCGGGTCCTTTGCAGCGGTGCGGGGGGGGGCAGACGAGGTGAAGATATTCGGCGGTGGGAGCGCGCTGTGAAATTTCCGGTAGGTTCGATGGATCGTGGTGAGGCCGGTTCATGCACTCGAGGGAAGCCAGGCCTCGACTTGCGCGTGTCTGGGTTCTAGGTGGCGCCCAAGCAAGCAAGAGCTGCCGGAGGGCTGTGGGCAACGTAGGGGAAATTCGGGATATCTGGCTGTTGTGCCTGGATGCGGCGTGCGGCTTACGGCGAGGGGCGTGCTGGTTACTGTTCGTGTCCATGGCCGCCGCAAATTGCAAGATTTCAGCCCCGCGGCATGACGTACTGCCACACCGCACGAGCACAGCGCCTTGGTGGGCCTCTCTCCACCGTCGCGCATCGTCAGCTCTACGCAAGTTGCACGGAACAAAGTCGTCAGCCAAATGCGCGCCGGCGCATCCTCTGCTACAACCTGACAGCTGCGGGAGCTGGAGGCTTAGTCGCGAATCACACGGCCCCGCGCACCAATTAGAGAGGCTTCGCGCCGTGCAACCGTCGGGGCTACTCCATCGTAGCCTGCCTCAGGCCTGCGCGCGCTGCATGTTCCGGAGCCGCTCACCCGTCTGTTTGGCCCGGGCAGTCGCCAGCCTCGACGTGCACAAGCTGCATCTCAATGAGGGTTGGTGGGCAAAGTGTTGAGTCTTCCAGCAGGTAGCGCTTCGGCACCTTGCGCCGTCATGGCATTCGCACAGAATCCGATATTGCGCGAAGAATCCGATGTTCGCCTGCAGCAAGACCCTCCCGCAGCTCCCCACCCACATGCTACTATGTTTTCCACCCACGCCGACTGCAGAGGCTCGACGAACCAATCTTCTTGGTTGGCATGTCTGAGAACAGACGAGAGGGTTGGAAAAGCCTGATGTCTGTCCGTGCCAAAGCATGCCGTATACAGCAACTTCTCGCCTCAGCCTGCACACATGCCGTCTTTACAAGCGACTGGCCCCAGTATACGCGAAACCATGATGTATTCCTGACAAACTGTACATATAGCTCGTGCTAGTCATACATTCACCAACGTGCCCCGCTCATGTCTTCCGATCAAGCCTTCTTCTGCCCTTTGTTACCTACACTGTCGTCTCCGGGCACCCCAATTCCGAGCAAATACCCCGTCCTGACCAACACCGGCAGCACATTCAACGTGTTGGTAACCACATCCTTGTCACTCCAGCCCCCAAAGTCCAATATCCCTCTCGTCCCCATCTCACACCAAGCCGCATAACAATGCCCCAAATCACACAGCACCAGCCCCAACACAATCCACCACCACGTCCTCCTGTCGTCCACAACCCGCATCAACACGCCTTCTGTGAAAGCGAAGAAGAGGTATGCCGATGCGAGCTGGTCGTAGGCAATTTGTGAATCGGGGTGGTAGGCCGATGTCGACGGCATGAAGGTAAAGTATTGCGCTGGTGCCCAGTGGAGGTGGTAGACGCCGCCGAGGGCAAAGAAGGGTTCGAGGTAGAGGTGCCAGACGCGATAGACCAAGGGCGTGTCTGGGGGCGCCATGGCTGCGCGTTTGCGGCGTGGTTGCGAGGTAGGCGTGTGCGATTGTGGAATGGGATTGCTGGTCCCTTTGCGCTGGCTATGGTTTGTGATTTCCGCAATGCGACCAAAGGTATACACGCAATGAGTTAGGTCATGACCGCACTTTGGAATGAATTCAAAGACTTGTGCGACACCGATTTTACAACATGACGTAATCTTAATGTCTGCGAGCCGCAAGTTTGTTAGCTGGCCTGCCGGCAAGTAGCGGGCGGACAAGACTCTATCACTGGCGGAACATGCCCACCACAATCGACGAGTGGTGTACAAACTGCTCTGTTGGGAAGTGTGAACAGGGAACGGACTTCCGGTGTAAATGTGCAAATGATCAGGTTTCTTCAGTGTCGATCTTGTTGACTTGTCTCTCGTAGCAAGGCGATTGGCTTTCGGGATAGGATGGAACTGGGTAGTTGTGTCACGCGCGCGAGGTATGGCCGGCATGTACCACAACCCGCAAGGGAGGCCGTACACGTACGTGTTGGTGATTCTGGTGCGAAACGCGGCGAAATGGGTGGTAAGATGATTGAAAACTTATTGACCCGTTCAGGTCTTGGTCAATTCAGCAATAGTGTGCATAAAACATCTACATAGATTATAAGAGAATATATTCGCCAAATTCAAAATCATCTCCAGAACTACAAAGCCCCTTCCCCCTCTGGTCTCGCATAGTTGCCTAGTTTGCGCCGATAGAACAATGCACTCATTTAACCCCCACCACCCAGCGCAGATGACCGGCAATCCCCTTTGTACCGGCCGTTCCGTCCTCACAGCTTGGCACGGTGTCATGTTGCTCGCTGGCTGTGGGAAAGCACCGAGCTTTCTGGACTCTGTCCGCGAGGTGTCGACTAGGCCGTGACGATGCGCCTCCGACAGTGGGTCATCTAACGTCCCGGAAGGTCAAGACGTAGCGACAGGATTAGCTAAGGGCAGACGGACGGCAGCAGACCCTGCAGATTGCAAAGGGTACCGTGGAACCTGAGACAGACCATATCCTCCCGTCCGCAGCCAGTTGTGTCTATACTCGCATCATTCCATCCTGCCCTCCTGCACGTACACATTGTGAGGCCCGGCACCACAGTGCAATGCTCCGCTCGCCAGCTGTGTAAACTTTGCTTCAGCAACGTCGCCCATGCAATGTTCGACAAAGTACCGCGCCGCGAGCTCGTTCGCTGCCAGCATGGTTACACAGGTGCCTACAACCTTTGTATCCTCGCCCATATCGCGGTTCTTGCTGCTGGCCACGACATGAAAGGATGTTCTACCATCGTGCGCCCGTGGTATCAGCTTCTGTGCATACAGGGCATCACGCAGGGCGAGGGGGTACGTGTTGATGTCGCCTGGAACGATGGCGGGCTCGGCGCGGCGATGGACCAGTTGTTGCGGCGCGGCGGCCTGTGGCGGAGGCTGCGAAGCTGGTGGATAGGGATAAGGTTGCGTGTATGCGTGAGGAGTTGCCGGCGCTGGGCCGCCGACCACGGGGGCTGGAGCCAAGCGCGGTTGCTGCTGTTGATGCCGAAGCAGGAAATCGCGGTGCTCGTCCAGCTGTTTCCTCAGTGCGTCGCTGGTGGTCTGGAAAATACGCTCCTGAACACCTGGGCCGAGGTTGCGCGAATAGTGTCGCAGGTCGGCGCTGCAGTCGAGCTGCAAAAGGCTGTGCTGGCGATCGAAGCCCTGTGAACGTGCTGGAGCTGTTGCTGTCATTTTCGAGTTGATGTTTGCGCGACTCGACGCGGCTCTATTAGATGGAGATGAAAATATGATACGATGTGAATGACGCGGATATTCGCAAATCTTGGAATCCCAAAAGGCCCGGAGCCATTTCCTCCCGTATTCGCGTCTCCACGTGATATGGCGTGGCAGTATCACCACGCGAGCACTTGAGGCAAGTGTCGTTGCTTTTGAGCCATTACGTTGAAAGTTATTTTTGCTCTTCGTTGCTGCTACCCATCTGTGCTACAGTACATCTGAGGCTTCTGCGCCAGTTCCACATTTTGTACATGGGTCGATGCATGACGTTGTGAGATCGGTGGGCGTGAACATGAATAGAAACAGGACGATCCTGCCGGGATGCTCCTTCAACAAGACCATGCCGAAACTCCACCAGCGCCCACCATGAAACGCAATGACGACAAAAAGGAAACACTAAGCTTCTTTGGAGGAAACATCGTCCAAGCAAACCCTGGATATCCGTGTAAGTATTACCGACAGGAAAGCAGCCAGTAAACCATCTACATTCATCATTAAGAGCGACCTGAAGTCCATTATTTGGAAAATACTCCCACTTCACCAAGAGTGCAGCTGATGCTTGTTGCACGCTTCATAGTCCGTTGCCGAATGCCTGATGAGCTTCGTGTTGGAGAGCCTCATAGTATTCGCAGAGGTCGGGAAAGGCTAATATGGTCTGCTGAACAGGGAGAGGGATGTCACAGACGATCTTGCGCCAGTCGTTATGACGCTCGCGCACCACGTGGATGAGCTCCTTCATGCAATCCAGCGACATGAGACACATCTTACGAGCCCACTCGATGTCGATCGAGCCGTTGGGGTGCTCTAGATCCTGTGTAGCGGGGTTGATCAGTACCGACCAGGCGAAGTTGTCGTGCGAAGGAGACGATGCTACGAGCGGTGTGACAGGCGCTCCTCTATAGGCCGCACCCATCTTGTAGTACTGAGCCCAGATATGGTCCAAGTGCTTCGCGAAAGGACTCGGTGGGATCCTGTTAAGAGAATTACTGCAGTCATACTGACCTTGACGGAAAGCCATCGCTTGTACAGCTAGATACTCGGGGACATTGGTCATCGAGGGCGGGGACGTATCAACAGGGTTGGCCATTGTGGATGAACGACGGTCAGAGCTGAACGATCGGCGACCGGACGAACGCCAGTTATCAGGTGTTTGGCTAGCATGAGAGATGCGGCGTTGCATACCGGAGTCGTTGAAGTGGTCGACTCCGCTGGACTTCTTCTGGGCAGAGTCATCGTACTGCTGAGTAGTCTGCGGAGAAGTGAAAACCGGAGAGACAAAGGAAGTCATGCCGTTTCCATCGGCTGCCATACGATGAACTCGCTGGGGAGTTGTTGGCTGTTCTGATGTTAGGACTAGTTCCTTCACAAGTCTCTGGGATCAAGCAAGGCTCACGAGCTGCTGCTTGGCCTGCGACATCTGATTGTTGACTTGTCCACGAAGTGCAGTCATGCGATGGTCTGCGGCATTATCGGGGCCCAGCTGCGACAGTGATCCTCCAGAAGAAGAGAATGAATCAGTGGAAGCGCTTCCGTGCGAGCTAGCCTCTACCACACTCGGCAGAATACCGAACTGATCACTCGTCTGGAAGCGCACGTTCCGGCTGCCTCGATGGGGACTGCTATAGTTGCCAGTCATGCCACCTCCAATGACTCTGCCCTTGCTGGGCGTGTGCCTCTCGAGGACTGTCAACAAAGAAATTCAAACGCTGAAGCAAGAGCAGACGACTGACCTGAGGTGATGAAGACATTGCCTATACTATGGTAGCAACAATGTCGCGTTTGATGCGGATGCGGATGTAGGTGCGACGCAACCGTGTGAGCGTAGGGCGGCGGTGGAGCGAAGAGGGAGGACGCCGTGTTTTGGAAACAAAAGGTGCCGCCAAGCTACAACGGAAAGGCGCCGTGAAGCTGCTATCTTGATTTTGACTCGCTGCACGGTGATAAGGGAGCTCAAGGTGGGGTCAAGACACGCGATTTCTTGTCGTGCCTTCTGTTTTCATGTTACGCGTGATGAAGGTGAGTTTGTGTCTGTAGGAGGAAACAGCAAAACCGGGCGCGTGGCACAGTGCTGGACATATGGAAAGCGAAATCTACGAGTTGATATGATACAGTGTCATTGGAGCTGCATCGAAACGACGAGGATCCATGATACCATAGGGAGTGACACAGTGAAGGCGAACAGTAGTCCATGGATTTGGGCACTGCCGCGAAGATGAGTGGCAAACATGGCGAAAGATAGATGTATGTACTCTTGTGATTGTGGATACAGTGCTCGAGTTATTGAGATTTCAACTCGGCGAAGGGTAGGCAACGGGTGAGATGTGCAATGAAATAAGAGGCGTGACATGAACCGTAAGGAAGTGTGTGTGGAGCAAGAGAATATAATGTGCAAGACTTAGATGGCAAGAGAGCATCCAAGATGGCATACCGGAAGTGCAGAATTCGGAGTATTGGTTGTTGCTGTGGACATGGAATGTTCAAGTGAATTCTGCCTTTGTAAGGCCGGTAGTGTATCGGGATATTCACCGTCGACATGACAAGAAAACATGCAGCTGCTACAACGATACCAGTTTTTGAGCGTTTAGCAACCTCGGTTCATGTCCCTTGCGGAAATAGTCACACGAGCTCAAAGAAATTGCATAAAGCCGATAATGTTCCCAAGAAGCCGACTCGGTTGCGTCAGTTTCTACAAGACCGATGGTATGCACAGGAAGAGTCGAGAACGTCGAAAGACGGAAGAACTGTCGCGCGAACGTTCGTTGTGCTGTGACTTATAAGTGAGATGTTGGTAGCAAGTGTTGACGTTTTCGACGACGATGCAGTGGCGTCGAAGGGCCGAAGAAGCCGGAATCGTCCGATGGAAAGGCGTGGCCAATCAGAGATTGGCAATTGTCATAACCGAGGAAGCTTTAGTGGCGCCCTGACGCTACAACTTCGATGATAGCAACACTTTGACCTTTAAGCCTCCGCCCGCACTCTCCACTCCACCCTAGACACAATGGCCTCCATACGCGCTTTCACTCGTCTGGCTACCCAGCGAACTGGTATGTATAGCGCCCTGCATCACAATTGCAATTGAGCACTGCTGACGCTCCACGGCAGCCGTACGCCCGGCAGTTTTCTCTCGTGGCTTCGCCTCCGTAAACGACGTCCACGCCCGGGAGCCAATCTCCAAGACCGCCGAAAAGATCGTGCCCGATGCTTCGCGCTCACCCATCCCGGAGAGCAAGACGTCCACCATCCAGGAGCCCGAGACCAGCAAAGACGCGAAGACCAAGACCTTCCACATCTACCGATGGAACCCAGATGAGCCCACGTCCAAGCCCAAGATGCAGTCATACACGCTCGACCTGAACAAGACCGGACCCATGATGCTGGATGCGCTCATTCGGATCAAGAACGAGGTGGACCCGACTCTGACTTTCAGGCGAAGTTGTCGCGAGGGTATTTGCGGAAGTTGTGCCATGAACATCGACGGAGTCAACACCCTCGCATGCCTTTGTATGTGGGATTTCATCCCATCTGGGAGCTGGGAGGCTAACAGGATAAAACAGGCCGCATTCCTACCGACACCACCAAGGAGTCTCGCATCTACCCACTCCCCCACATGTACGTTGTCAAGGACCTCGTACCGGACATGACCCTTTTCTACAAGCAATACCGATCGGTCAAGCCATACCTGCAGCGCTCCACTGCCGCACCAGATGTACGTACATGCCATGAGGCCAACCCAAACATGAACACTAACAGTACTTTAGGGTCGTGAGTTCCGCCAATCCAAGGAAGACCGCAAGAAGCTCGATGGACTCTACGAATGCATTCTCTGCGCCTGCTGCTCGACATCATGTCCATCATACTGGTGGAACCAGGAGGAGTACCTTGGCCCCGCTGTCCTCCTCCAATCCTACCGATGGATCGCCGATTCACGAGACGAGAAGAAGGCTGAGCGCCAGGACGCCCTCAACAACAGCATGAGCTTGTACCGATGCCACACCATTCTCAATTGCTCAAGGACGTGTCCCAAGGGACTGAACCCTGCCCTAGCTATTGCGGAGATCAAGAAGAGCATGGCCTTCACGTAGAGTGCTTCTGGTTATTACTTTAGAGGGAGAGTCGCTGCATCATGTTCCCTGTATGTACCTGCGATTTTGCGCAGATGTTGATATTTTCTGAGCCCGATTTGTACTTTTTTTTTGAGATGTAAATGCAAACAAATTCAAGCAATTATTTCATTGTTTCCTGTCTCATTACAACCTATACTGAAACGACTGGTCTGTGATGCCCTGTCTACCATGGTAGGTTTCTCCACTCATGTCCTATACCCGCGTGCTCTCGTCGGTCGAAGCTACTCCTCAAGAAGACGAATCCTTATCGCCTTCCCCCTTGATCTCATACATCATCCACCCACTGAGTGACTGGAGCGAATCTAGCTTCTCCTCGTTCATTCCAGCCTGTGGGCCGTCTTTGCTTGTGACCTTGATACCCAGCGATCCGGCAATCATCTTGGTCTTGTGCTCTTTACCATTATCGTCTACCAGGACTGGCACGGAAGCAAAGCCACTCGGGATATCATCAGTATCCACGTGATGGTACGACACGCCATCCAATTCCAGCTGCTCTGGATTGGTCGCCCTGGAATTCCAACCACTCGATCCTATCTGCTGATCATACATACACTTCCCTTTGTCATCCCAGAAGCAGAACGCTGTCAACCAGCCTCCCAGGTACGACGGCCCACTACCTCCGCCAAGACGATGCGCGATCTTGGACCAGAAATCGTGCGAGATGGCAGACTGCTCTGGATCAAACGTTGCAATGAAGTTGCGCAAAACAGGGCGGAGAAGGTCGGCGAATGTGCTTGCTTCAGGGCCCAACTCTGGCAACTTTTCGAGTCTGGTAAGGATGTCTTCGTAATCTGCGCGTTCGCCTAACAAAGTAACCGTGGGGATTCCGCACATGAGACAACACTTGTACTTGAAATACGCCTGCATACTGCCCATCATGAGCACTGCAGCTGTTGTGCGATCGCTAACCGTAGTTGTGCTGAACGCTGGCATAATCCAGTCTCGTAGATTGGGGTCCTTGATGTTCTCCTGAATCAATGCCGTCATGCGTCGTGCGAGCACGCCAAAGTCGACCGTATGGATATTACCAACCTCTTCGACTTTGAGCTCTTTTTGCCCTTGGTGCGAGACGAAGTGGTCGCGCAGTGCTTCGGCGTTGGCGTTGATGTAAATATTTAACTGCGACAGTATGGCAAACCAGACATCTTCAGGGCGGATGATAAGGTGATGATGCCTGCTATATGCTGTGAATGCTGCATGGACGAACCCATTGTTCGACTCGATGATGTGAGAGTTGCTGAACTCGTCCTTGGAGACGGAACTTTGGACTATCCATTTGCAATTTTGGAAATCTTGGGGGCTGGTCCCTCTGAGTAGCGCGTCACTAGAGGCGGCTTTGAGTTCTCCGCTGTAGTAGCTTTTAGATATGTGGTCCGCGACTGTGAGTGTGACCGGCATGTTTGTCGATGTGTGTTGGAAGATGGATCGTAGCAGAATAGAGGAAGTCTGGATTATTCTAAGATAAGAAGTTTATGATTATCGCCGTAAGAGTGTGAGCGACTCTTATATATGCTCCGTGGTTTTCAGGCGGATGTTCAAAGGTTGTCGCTGTTGCTACTGTTGTTGCCTATGGCTAGAGCTGCCTGCGGTTGTGGATTGGTGCCTTCCCATGGGCATACACGCAGTCGCCCCATGGTTCGCGGGGTAATTACATCTCCGCTCTCTAGCATCAAAATCCGTAGCGGTAAAGGCCTATCAGGTGCGATCGATTCAACGATATCGTCGTATAGGATGTCATCACATTCGTGGGTTCGCCTTTGTCGTAAATCCGCTGGCAGTGCGTTGTTTCAGTCAAGGAAACCGACCAAATGATGAAGTCCTACAGGTGTGCTCCTGAAGGCCAATAATTTCGACTGAAAACGATTCTTGCGCATTCATGCTTCCACCATGGAACATGTATTTAGCAACATACCGGGATCGGGTTACAGTCCAGTCAACCTACTTTGGTGGAAAGACAGGATTCCCGATCTCAACCCACCGCCTGATCCTAATATCTTCAGGGAGTCCATCGAAGAAAAGCGGAACATTCTGGCAAGGACGCAAACGGTTGGGATCAGTGTGTGCTAGCTTGTTTTGCTATAGAGCATGCAGCAAGTCTGAACTTGCGTTTGCAGACTTGGCAAGCCAAGCTAGAAAAGGAACGACGGCGGTGAGAATGTATTTATTTACGACTGCCATGGATGGCAGCACAGGCGATATGCATAGACACAGTAAAGTACTCCTTATACGAGGACAAAGGGATTGAGGTTGAGTGGATCAATGTCGAAGTAGTCGGTCGGCGCGCAGCCCTGTTAGGATTATGCAACTTTCACAAGCCATCGTTTACGCGTCTGCAAATTCGTCCAGACTTGAAATCTTTAACGTAACAATTGTTCATTGGGTATTTGGCTTGTTCATTATTACCACGAAGCCCAGAAGTAGAGGCATTCGCACCACAGTGCAATCCCATCAGGGAAAGCCCGTGTTATCCTATACGCGAATATTCAAACACATTATACAAGCTCGTGCCTGTCCAACATACACCTCTGTAACATCGTATAAGGGGTCATGTCTTGCCCTCCTTCATATCGTCCTGCACGGCTGCGCTCCAACTGGATTCAAGGGGGTATCTTATGCGACGCCTTTGACGGCTTGCCTCTGTGTGATGTGTTAGAGGACTGCATATACAGGTGGCTAGTGAGACTGGGCGACATACCTTCTTGTTGATGAACATGGCAATGATCAAGATGGCGACGAGGAAAACAATGACTAAGACAACGATGACACCGGGCTCGCGCTGAGCCCAGTTCTTGTCACGCTTGGCCAGCTGGTGGAGAGCGTACTCGGCGCGAGCGGCGATGGGCATGGAGATGGCGGCCATTGCGATAGTAGGTTTCTGAGGAAGAGATGTTAGAAAGGATGCTGGGGTGGGCAGCTGAAGACAATCGTGGAGATGAAGAAGCACGGGCCGGGGGCGCTGGGCAAATGCGATCCAGTCCAAGAGAAGTGTCGAGCAAAAAGATCTTCGGCCAAGGCTTGTCTTGTCGCAAGACTTGTCCCGTTGGCGTAGATGCGATAACGGGGCGCGCAACGTCGTGGATAGCTCGAGAGAAAGGCGGCAATGAGCTTACATTTACGAATTGAATCGGACCTCTTTTGAATTATCGAGCTGGTTGAAGCTTTGGTTGATGGCTGCTGATGAGAAGGGAAGCTTGTCAGCGCGATCGGATCAAACCCACGGAACGGTCGCGACGGCAGAGGGACTCGGCGATGTTAATTGAATGGCGCAGGTCGACAGCGATGCAGCATCAAAGAGTGAAATCCAAAGCCAGAGGCTGATAGTCCGCTTTTAAATGCGCCGGCTCGCCGAAAATTTCTGCAGTTGATGAGGCATTTTGTTTGGCCCCGGGTCCTAGCGGGTTGGCCGGGAAGCTCCAAGCTTGCAAGGGTAGGTGCGCGCGCTTCGGCCGGGGATGGGAGCGGTCATGGAATTAGTGAACTTACAGTGAGTCGCGAATGCGCGTTGAGGTGGGTAGTGGACGGTGGGCTTTGGGGATGCTGGAGAGTCGGGGTGAAGAGCAGTGTGAAGAGTAGATGAATGGCTGGGACCTAGCAACCCGCGGGTTGAGCAAGCTAGGGTGGAGCTACCCAGCGCAGCCAATGGCGCGACATGCCATGATTTGGTCGTAGATGAGCCGACGATCGCCAGCCTCACGTTCGGCAGACGTCGAGCGTGGGCACGTGTCGAGTCGCTGCTTGCAAGTCGCTTGCCCAGCTGGCACGGCCAGACGGCGTCTGCGCAGCTTCACCGGTGCTGGCCATGGTGTGCTTCACGCCAGCAGCTCCCCATGGACGCTCCTCTCGCGCCCTCCACAGTTGCGTCTGGTTGCTGCGCGCCGCCGCTGACGCTACTCGCCGGCTCCACTCGACCACGACCCCTGCCACCTATTAACCGTTCGAAGCAGCAACGATGTCATCGCCCATTGCTTATCTGCAGCGACTGATGGACGCGCAGCGAGCCCGCGCTCGGCCAGAGCGCCTTGGCCGTTTGACACTTGTCGACCCGTGGACTGGCAGGCAAAAGCACGCCTAGCGCCCCGAAGGCAAAAACAACGCATGTCAATAATGCCTCATTTCCACACGCTCGCTCTGCCGTCAACAGGGCGACGCGCTACGCCGATAGCGCCTGCGCACGCTGGAGACGCGTGGGGTGGCTTGGCTCGAGCTACCGGGATCATCACCAAGCTTCTGCTGTGCCTTGTGCCCCCGCATCTTGGCGAAGCATGGCACAGGAGGCGCTCTGAAACGCTGCGAAGCATCATGTCACGCACACATCATCAGCAGCCGTACCAAGTGTCGCACGAGAGAGGCCGCCATCCAGGGTGTGTTTCCGTGTCCGCTACAGTGACGTTGCCCGTACAGCCAATATTGTTGTTAGCAACCCGTGCACACAGGGCCGTATAGCGTCGTACATGACTCGGCCGCCGTGTGGCCGACGTTGCCTGGGCACAACATATTCAGGCCATCATAACAACCGCAATGTGCAGCCAGCCATCCAGATAGGCTGTCGCCCGAACCAAATCCTCCACACTCGCGCTCAGCGGCAACACGGCACCGTGCAGCACTGCCTGTGCCAGTAGCGGACTTCGTCTGCTCGGAAATAGTGTCGGCAATATCTGGTTCAAGGCTGTCCCGATGGTCTGTGGTTGCCCTGCTTGTGATCAGCAGCATTCAGGCCTACACCGCAACTGCACTTACTAGACGACAGATTCGGCGTCACCAGCCTCTGCACAATTCGCAAACTCCCTGGCGCCGTTTCTTCTTGGACCCCTTCTGACGACGCGTGTGGGAGATACAACCTGACCGGCAGATGTCTCAGGTTGACTCCTTGCGGATTCAGCAACTTCTGATTGATGGGATTGTACAGCGCAAAGTTGTGCTTCTTCACTCCGTTCCAGAGTTGTGTGCTATCCTCCTTGCTCAGGAACATGACTGTTTTTCCCGTTCCTGTCCTGAGATAGTCCGCCTCCTTGACGCTATGAATGAACAGATCATGCATGTGCTTGTCGTCATTGTCGAGTTGGACGAGCTGTTCGGAAGGGAAGCCAGAGAAATGCAGTGTAAGCCGCCACGGTAAATGTTGACGCTCTTCCTCCGTGTTCTCAATCTTGTGAGGTTCGACTGTATCTGCATCTGTGTCTGAGGGATACGCTGGCTCGGCGCCGGAGTAGAGGTCGTAGAGGAGACCCAAGGGGTAGTGCCATTTCAGTGGCACGTCTTCGTACGATAGCCATGCGTCTTTCGGTGAGACGTCCGGGTAGATGAGGCTGCGTGAGAAGAAAGCATGTAGTTTGTGGATGAACAACCCAAGATAGGATACTCGCGGAAATTGTATCTACCTCTAGTCAGCCCATAGGCCATTAAGCTGTGCCATCGTCATGCGAGCATTGAGGTTGCGCATACCAGGTAAGGATCCGACTCATCGTACGTCCTACAGTCGCCTTTGTGCAGCCGTATCTCGAGCGGAATACTCCCGTCCCAAGTGCTCTGCCGCAGTCTACTCGTGACGTCTCTCGAGGCCATGGAAGCGAAGCATCCAAGACGCACGTCGCCAGCTGCCGTTCTGGTAGCCTAGACGGAGCTGATCGATAGCGGGGTAGGTACATACTGTGCAGGCAAGGCAAGGCAAGGCAAGGCAAGGCGCCATGGCGGGGTATGCAGGGAGCTTGGGCCTGGCGTGCAGGAACCACAGGCCTTTTGCTCGTGCGTCTCTGCGACAACCGCGAGCTCTCAAGACTATTGTAGCAACATGTGCGCTGGCCGTACCTCCTTCATCCGCAACGTATCTATCAGGTGATGCCGCAGCGGAGCCATCCACTTACGCACAACAGCTGGACCATGAGCGTGGCACTCGGCCGGAAACGTTCGCGCCTGACCATTGACGACGACGACGACGAGGTGCAGTACCGCAGAGAGCCGTCGCCTGCTCTGCCAATATTAGGCGATACTCTGAAGAGGTCCAAGACGCAGTGTGAACTCGAAGAGCTAGACATGATAAGCCCCGAAGAAGCATGGAGCGTGGATGTGGATGCGATACTCGCCAGCAACACGCTCGCCACACCACCAGGCAGTATGCTGGAAGCGCATAACAACTGGATAGGCTACACAAAGCATGAATCGATAGTAGTCCTGTGCGTCCAGGGAAACGTGCAAGTCATCTCCTTGTGCGAAGTGCATATGAGACGTATACTGACTTCGTACACCTACATGTAGTCAGGTACACTACGAGTTACTATGGTAAATCCGATCCAATCCTATTTGAGCTATCACTAACTTGCATCAGCTCCGCACTGCCTGACCTCTACGCACTCTCGCCCTCCCTCCAAGCCCTCGTTCTCTGCCACGATCCCTCGACCCATAAGCTCTCTTCTTCAGCGTCCTTCTCGCTCCCTCTAATACAAGCCGCGACCCCCTCGAGCAACCACTTCGTCCGTCTAGGCCTTCTACATCCTCTTGGTGGAGGCAAATTTCCATTAGATGCACTCATCGTGCTAGACAAGCAGAGCAGAAGAAGGCTGGTGCTACCATTTGGCTGGGGTGCTGGTAAACATGCGGATACGCCTGCGGGGCGGAACATACAGATACGGTTGATGGGACTGCTGAAGAGCTGTGTCGCGACTTTAGAACGAGAGCAATGAACATCATCGTATGACTCAAGTTAGAAGCCGGACGCGACAATGCGACATCAATCTATAAGCCTGGAGTGTTCTACAGCTCTTAGTGGGCATGATGAACAACGACATGACTATACTAGTAGCCCACAAACACTGTTCCGAGGGTATCCAGAATCACCTTGGGAATGCGTGATGGGGTTTGACGGGTCATGTCAGATGATCACCACTACATGAACGCTATATTCTTTTGTCTTCCGCTGTCTTGCAGGATATTATAGCTAAAAGTACCGCCTGTGGATGGCTCTGCCTAGGTCTGGACAGGCTCCGCTGACAGCAGAGGCATAGAAGAAGGTGTGACGATGGAGGTTGAAGAAGACTACCATCATAGTTCTTACAAATCAGGACCTCGACACTCCATTTCCAGCCTATGCCTTCGTTCCTTACTTTCCAATTGTCTCCACGGTCGAGTTAACATTAGCTTTGACAGCGTAGATGTAAGCACCCAATCGTCCTTCGGTAGTGTGTAACAGACGGTGTACGACACTATTGCTGTCAAAGTCGTCTTCTTGTGCAACGATGTATGTGGCGAAAGTGTACACAACGTTCTGATACTGAGGCACTGAAGATGCCTTGTCGCATAACTCCTCGGGGAACAGCTTGTGACAAGCAGCGTCTCTTTTTCGCTGAACATCGTATCATGTATAGCTTTCACTTCACCAGATCCAGAATGCTCTTTACTTGGCGTGTATCTGCCGATAATAGAATCAGTTGGTGGAAGAAGATGCAGAGCTGCTGGGAAATCAAGAAATCAGCCAAACCTCGTAATCGCTCAAGGTGGGCTATCATCGCATTTTGGCTGCATAGCTAGCACAATATCGCCGTTTTTTAGATACTGGAAGACTACAGAATGGCGGCGAAAACACCAAGTAGAGATCACGTATTTCGCCCGATGCTGTACATTCACTTTAGACCCGGATACGTCACTCACGGCAGGTATCTCTGTATACGGTTGAATAATATATCCGTCCAAGAGAGATACGACTCTCTGAGCCTAGGTACCGTAGTGCCTGGTGATCTTCAGGCAGGATTATCGAAAGCGTCTGATAATCACATCCATCTTCAACAAAAGATGACAGTCCTGTTATGATCGTTCGCTTCGTCAACCTCGTAGACACAACATATATCTACCGGACAGATGAAACCACGCAGATGCCCCGATAGTTAGGGTCAAGTCCGTAATAAACAGTGGGAACGAAGGAGGTGAAGTGCGACAATACAATGTGTGTGTAGCGTGTGAATGGCTGTGCTCCCTCATGTTCGATCAGGTCTACTACGTTCGTCTTGCACTTTTCTTTGCCTTTTTAACAACTTTGAATAAGATGGAAAAGTAGATATATGGTTTGTAGGCGACTCGTTGGGTCTGGGAGCGGGATTGTTTCCAGCGTTTAGGTCTACCTACCTAGGTAGGCCTTTACACGGGTGACGAAAAGGCACTAGGCACGGAGGGCTGTTTGCAGGTAGCTGCAGTGCGTAGACAAGTTACGCAGTAGCATGACTGAATCTAGTAGTTTGGTGAACAGCTGTGTCATTACAGCAGCGATGAAGAATGGGATAGAGTATGAACAAACGTTGGTATGAGGTTGGCGACTAGCACCCGCCAGCTGGCCTCATTCCCTCTTCATTACGGCCACTCCAAATGTGACTAAGCAGCAGACGCTGCTTCGCATCTTAGCACTCTATCCCTGTTGCTCATGCTAGACTTCTAACCAGATGTATCGGCTTCGTGCCTGTTGCTGATCAAGTTGACTTTGATCATACTGTGAGATCGAAACACGGCTTCAACCACTACAGTCCCTTGATGGCAGATAAACCGCCTCTGTGTTATCTTTCTTATGAAGCTTGCGAGCGAAAACGGAGGGAACAGATCACCACATGCGGCAGAAGACTCTTAGCTCCAGTTGTTGGAGCCACTAATCCTGCTGTGATAATCTAGTGTGGGTTCATCAACCCCACCACGCAAGCTCGGATGTGACCTCGGGAGGCATGGGTTGATACGTGACTCTACACGCACCTCGTAGAGAGTCACCATCGCCATTTGAGACGCGTAGAAAATATAGCGCTACTGAAACCATTGATTATGCCTCAGACCATCAAGCTAAAAGCACCGAATGGTCAAGAGTGGGAACAACCCACAGGCCTCTTCATCGATAACGAATTCGTGGACTCATCATCGCCAATAAACACGATATCCTCAGTCGACCCCGCTACGGAAAAGGAGATCGCTGTAGTACAAGCTGCAACCGAGCAAGATGTTGATCGTGCAGTCCAAGCTGCGAAGAAGGCATCAAAAAGCCCGGAATGGAAGCAACTATGCGTCACTCAACGCGGGCGACTCATGGCCAAGCTTGCAGATTTAATAGAAGAGAATAAGGAACTTCTTGCCACTATTGATGCTTGGGACAACGGTGAGCCTGGCGAAACACCTGAGTTGAAGACACTAAGAGTCGTTAGGCAAGCCTTATAATGTAGCCCTCGACGAAGACCTTCCTGAAGCATTCTCCACCATCCGCTACTACGCTGGATGGGCAGATAAGATTTCTGGACAGACCATTACTACGACACCAAAGAAATTCGCATATACGCTACGCCAGCCTATAGGTGTCGTCGCCCAGATCATCCCATGGAACTACCCATTATCCATGGCTTGCTGGAAACTTGGACCTGCGTTAGCATGCGGTAACACGATCGTACTGAAAGCAGCGGAGCAGACACCATTATCAATATTGGTTTTAGCCAAGCTTATCAAGCAGGCTGGATTCCCAGCTGGCGTCGTAAACATCTTGAATGGATTTGGACGGGAAGCTGGTGCAGCATTGGTGCAACACCCCCTTGTCGACAAAGTCGCTTTCACCGGCTCTACGACTACGGCTACTCAGATCATGAAGATGGCTGCTGTAGGACTGAAGAATATCACTCTGGAGACTGGAGGCAAATCTCCGTTGCTCGTCTTTGAAGACGCCGATATGGAGCAGGCAGTACGATGGTCGCACGTGGGTATCATGTCGAACCAAGGCCAGATTTGCACGGCTACATCCCGCATACTTGTTCAGGAGTCAGTGTTCGATACCTTCATCTCTCAGTTCTGCCAGCAGATCAAGAACGTTTCCATCATCGGCGATCAATGGAGTGACAATACTTTCCAAGGCCCCCAGGTCACTAAACAGCAATACGAACGAGTGCTATCATACGTTGACATTGGTAAATCTGAAGGTGCGGAGCTGATACAGGGTGGGGAGGCTTGCGAAGGCAATGGCTACTACGTCAAACCCACAGTCTTTACCAAGGTATCGCCCAATATGCGCATCTACAGAGAAGAAGTATTTGGGCCTTTCGTAGTCATTGCCACTTTCTCAAGCGAAGAGGAGGCGGTGAACATGGCCAACGACTCAATCTTCGGTCTTGGTAGTGCCATCTTCACAAAAGACCTTGAAAGAGCCCACAGGGTGGCTGCGGAGATCGAGTCTGGCATGGTCTGGGTGAACAGCAGTCAAGATTGCGACTATAGGATACCTTTCGGTGGGGTTAAACAGAGCGGTATCGGAAGGGAGCTCGGGGAGGCAGGATTGGAAGCCTACTCACAGGTAAAGGCGGTACATATCAACATGGGTAACAAGCTGTAGACTTGAATTGCAAGATGATGATCGTTGTTTGACTGGTTCATATATCTGTCTACTCTTCTACCATTGCTTCCAACGGCCTGGCTGACTCGTGCGTCGGCTTCATCTTTGTTAGAAGAAAGGAAAGCAATGGCGGTAATGTACTGGAAGGACAACCAGTATGTCCAAGTATCATTACGCTTGTATGAATGCATTTTGAGTTTGTCTTTGGCAAAGTCCTCGTATCTGTGAAGTACCTACCCCATTTTTAGCTGAAGATGTTATCACGAAGAGGCTAGTGGTAGAAGTGTGATGGAGAGGATGGGAGGATTGAGATGAGCTGCTAGTTAACAGCATAATGCGACGGTCATAAATTACAAAGTTTCTAGAACGGAAAGGTGGCAATCCATGTTTCCCCTTCTCCTGATACAATCGCATATGACCTCGGGAACATCTACAACACACACTCTCCAACCAAGGCACGGTGCTCGCGAATAAAGTTATAAAGCAAAAGGAGCAGTCGATACGGCGCAAACGCCACTCGATACGACGCAAACGCCACTCGATACGAGATCTCTGGGACACGAAAAAGCAAACAATACGCACCATCCAAACAATGATTGCATTTTATGCTAGTGCATATTAGCGGTAAGGCGGCTAACCCGTTACCCGCTACGCCACGACCACACACCCCATCACCCCTTCATCCCATTCGTACCACTCTTACTAATATGCGCTACTTCCTTCGCTTCCAAGTGTCTGCTTCTTTCCCAGGAACATGTGCACGGGTCTGCCATTTGGACGCCATTCATGCCGTTTTTTAATTTTAGCGGAATAGCCGGGATTCATTTCCAACTCCATGCCACCGGCTGTCTCGTCATCTCCGACTCAACCTAATCCCTCAAGCCGCCTGACGCGAGCGCAAGCATGAGAGTAGTCTAAAAACCGGTGGCTGTCGATAAATCTACTCTCCTATCACAATTATCCGTTTGACGCTATTATACCGGCAATTTGTGTGGGCGATGGTTATACTCGCACGTACTTCCCCAATTGGAAACGGACTTTGCCTGGCTGTCTAAGCATAACTCGATAACGAATGAAGGGGACGATCGAATGGATCCAAAGTGGAAAAAGAGTTTGACAAGAGGAAAAGAAGGTTGAGATGTCTACCACCAGTACTAATACAGTCTCGCACCTATAAACTATACTTGCAATGGCTTGCCTCTTCGGCCACACCCCCCACACACTCACACATGCAGAAAAGATGCCTACGAAGGCATCCAATACTTGTGCATGAAAGGCGACAACAGATCGACTTGTGATAAGCGAAACCTGTCACCCGCCAGTTGTCTTGCTCGGTGGACAAGCATTCTTAGCCAATGAAAGCGCTCATGTTACCTGAATGGGTTCAATATCGGCATGATATCCCGACTGAACGAGAACTAGTATCTTGCATGTGCTTTTTCTGATCACAACGATATCTTGTGCTGAGCGCGGAGGTGGCTTGCGGGAGGAAAAGGCAAAAAAGAAGGAGTAAAGTATATCTGGGTAGATGGAGAATTCATGCATGTGAATTTCCACATTGTCTACTCACGGCATTCTAGATATGACAGGGTGGAGAATCCGGTGATCTAGATCGCGACGACGGCGCGGCGTGGGTGGTTGTCACTGTCGTTTCCTGGCTGTTCATGCGGGGCGGAATATGTAGCGTGGGTGAGATTGCGCATCCGACCAAGATCTCGACGATCGATCTCCAAGCCTTTTTCTTGGCCCCCGAATATGATACAGATATGCCATCTTCTGTGTAACTACGACCTCGGGACTTTGACCCGTACCTCTCCTAGATGAGCAAAAGGTTGATGCAAAGGATACGGTGTGGGTGTTCGACACAACGTCGATCGGGGGGGGGGGACGGCGACTAGGTGTCGTATAGCAATGCAGGGTGTCGACACCCACAAAGAGAACGCAGGGGCATCATCGCTCTTGCGCAATGGGATGCAACCCTGGCTAAACCTGCATACACATCGGCGTTGAAGTCCAGCCAGTCACAGTAGTCAAGGCCTTTACCAAACCTGCTCTCCGATCGGACGGAGGCGTTGTAACCGCAGATTCGGCGCGCGCTACAGTCCACCATCTGCATGCCATTGGCAAGTCCAACATCGCAGAATGCACTCTTTGAAGCAGGCCCCTTGCATCATGCCGTGAGCTTCGTCACATATAGTCGCGTACGAGGCTTCTATACCAAGATTGAAATGTCGGCTGGGTAGTACTACCGCAATTTCATTGCAATGTCTTTGGTGGCTGCGTGGTCTTCTGATGACGAACGGGCGGATGCAGGTTTCCGTAAGTGCATCTCCTGTGTGGCACAGTTGCGGTGACGACGGCTGGGTATGAGGTTTCGGAGCTGGTGTGCACGGGACGAGAGTGAATTGGAGCGGTATCGTGGCCGGGGCTAAGTCCCATCTCCTGGCTGTATCTGGTGTGCGATGCTGGACCAAAATACCAACCAATCAGTCGCGCTGAATATTGGAATGCAATTTTAATGCACAGTAGCATTCTGGAAATCATTACTCGCGAATTATAAGCCCAACTACCGAAGGTCTTTCCAGTGCATAACGTGCCAACTTTATAGAATTGCTTCACTGCCGCCACTTCCGATTCGCTACATATCCTAGTCCTTAAGACCTCTTATTCGCCTCTGCTGCAGAGTAGTTGCGATGGAATTTGCCTTTATCAGCCGCAAGCGATGCATCGCGCCTGTAGGCCAAGTATGTATGCAACCGTTGGAGACTATACCAAACCTCAGGTATAGACAAGATATCCTGAGGAAGGATCCTACCGCGCGAGGCTCCACTTGCAAGAAAAACCGTCGTTCGGCCCAATGCAACCGCGACCCGTCTCTTGCCTCTTACGACCAGGCTGCATAGGGGGCCCTGTCTTTTGACAGCTGTCATTGCCACGGCTGTGATGAGAAGCGTAGTCTTGCAGACGCGGCCTGTCTTGTGGTCACGGCAAGGGTTCATTTCAGGTCCATCTATTCGCTCTGCTACTAACTGTGAGGGGATGGATTTACCGCACCACGAGTCAGAAGGTACGCAAACCAGGAGGCGACGGGGAAACTCCGCCGGCAAGCCCAACGGCAGTTTTCTTATGTCAGCCGAGATGCGCACAACGAACCCCAGTGATTCCATAACGGATGGCGAGTCAGATTAATGTGTGTCGCGCGCGAAGCGAAAGGAACTGGTGTATTTGGTTCTGGCTCTCGGTGGCTGATGCGCCAATCAAACAATGAATGAATGGGTCGAGCGCCAGGAAGAGCCTGCAACTCGAAGGGCCTGTATTGTATTAGCCTGCAGCGCCAGTCGGGGCGACTCCACCCTAAGGCTACGCTCTTGCGGCTAGCGTTTCGCTGGGACAAACCGAGGACGGCTGCGATGATGACTGTCTGTGCATTCCCGCGGTCGATGATGTGTCGCCAAGCGGGGGAAGCGGAAAAGGGTATGAATTGCACTTGTATGTTGCCGCTGTATCAGGAAGGTATTGACGCGTGGGTACAGTGGTGTGCTTAGGGCATCCACGTTCATGCATGGAAGATTGCCTTGTCCAGAAAACTTGCTAAGAAACGGGGGTCCGAATGCTACGTGGCTTCAATTGTGACTTTTGCGTCCGTGGGCAGATGGCTCTACACAACGTTAGCGACAAGGTCTCGAAGCCGAAATGCCTCAACCCCTTGGCATAATCTCACGTGCTATGACGTATATCATGCAGCCATCTCCAAGACGTATGCCGCTGGAGCATGTTAAGCGGCATTTGAGCATTGTTTTCGGCATGCCAGCAAGGATCCAGGTCCGGGTATAGCAGGTTTGCAATCACGTTAAGGACCGATTGCATACCCACATTCTCAAACAACCGTCCAGGCGTTGTGACTCGACGAACGTTCCCGTAGCCTCGCGGCCCCAGCCAGCGACGCAAGCCGTTAGCACGCCCCGAGAGAGTTTTGCTTTCGCTACAACCTGGATCTGCAATCGACACGCAGTGTTTCCCGAAGGCGCTTCGTACTCCGAGCGATCGACGCTGACTATTTATACAAGGACGCTGCAAGGGCGTTCCGAGGTCTTTGAACCCAGTGATTCGGAATTGCTGCGGGTGCATTTCGTTCAGTTTGGTGAATCCTAAGCGACCGATTGGGTTTACGTGAAGTTTTTCTCTCGTGAGGCTAATATCAAAAGATCAGCAGGCAGTCGCGTGAGAGAGGCGTGGCGAAGACTGTGAGAACGGTATCGAAACGGTGATGATCGACGAGGCTGGTGACGTCGCCCACGTATTGGCACTAACGATGAGGTCATTGTCAACTGTGGCTCAATTCCATGTGTCTAATTGATATCTGAACCTCCGTATACTCCCGGCACCAAGGAACACTATGTGTGTTTTGCTGTGCAATACATTTTCATACTGTGTGCTAGCCAAATACACAATGGCAGCCTGTGGAGAAAAGATTTGTTGCCTGTGCTGTACGGTCACTTTTCAGCCACATGTTCCATCCACGATGATACAGCTCAAAACCGATATTCGAAAGGGTACCGGACTCGGCCAAACTCGAGCGGCACCAAAAGACTCCGCTGTACCGGAATGGGGAAGTTGAGCGACAAAATATGATTAGCCGCGATAGCGAGTTCAACAGCGTTGGCGACTCGGGAAGCCCCGCTCGGCAGCCGTCAGCCGTGTCACCCTATCCCATTTTTGCGAGTAGCAATGTAAGGTATGACTAGTCATGCAGGTAATTCGGATAGCGTAAGCTGGAACACGCCCCGGGCGTGTGATTCGCTGCTTCGCTGAGGGTGAGGCATTGAACAATATTGATACACTAGAGCGTCGTTGCGATTGAATTTGCCGGTTGCTGTACGTGTGAAGGTCGAGACTGCGTTAAGAAAGAACGCACCCGAGTGCAAGGGTGACCCAGAAATCGATCGGGATACCAGAACTCTGTTTCAGCGGATCCGTATTGATTGTTGCTTTGGGTTTCGTACCGAACCGCTTTGACGCTCGTCGCTTGTGCGGGGGCTGATGCATCCTTGTCTAAGCACGGGACGCTGGGCCCCTAATGTTTGGATAAGGTTTGTGAGTTTCGCGCTTTGGTAACAGGGTCGTTAGTGGAGACTCGAGTTGTGCAGTAGTCCAACAGTTGTGAAGAAGAGATCAGATTGGGTATAGTAGCAATACCGTCGAGTGATAACTGTTGTCATAGGTACATTTTGCCGGCACCCGGGATGGGACGCGGGCGGAGGAGGTGCGAAACGTAGATGTGGAGGCGTACCATGTACATCAGGTGATGCATAGCATCATGAAGCACGCGGATCTAAGCGGCAACATGATGGCCGCTGCTCATCGTAGAGAACCATGGTGGCGTGGAAAAGATAACGCCAGGAAGAGGATGACACTGTGGAGAACAATAACGCCGATCCTTTTCTTGACCTTCTCTTCCAAGCAGTGAACCCTCTTACAGTACCAGATACCAAAAATAGCAGCCAAGGCAAAAGCGTGAAGACGACCGGATTGGGGGTATAGCGGAGGACCTTCTTTTGCTGTCATGAACACCAACCCAAATGCAAATGCGGACGTGAATCGAATGATGGTTTTCGTGTGCGAAAGCGTAATCAAGAACGGTGTAATGTAGACGTTAGGGACTTAGGCCGGAGCTGTGGGGCGGACGGGTGGTGTCGTGTTGGATGGGGGGTCGAATGTTACTACCTTGCGGTACTTGGAAGCTTCGTGAGGTATCTCGGACTTTCGCTTGGCAGAAACAGGATGGGCTGGAGGACTGGGAGGCGAAGGGTCCTCTATACTTCTACTTCGCGACTTATGGGCAGCTTCCGTCTCAGGCGGACTGGTGGCAGTCGCAGGGCACATTTGATGCTGGCGCACCCAATGCGCATACGCTTCGTCGGCATACTTGGTGTGGTTTTCCAGCCGTTTGATGTAATCCTCGGTCAGTCTCGTCTGTTCGCGTATGTTCTGTGCAGGTGAACTCAGACGGAACTGGTTTTCTCCGGGTAAAGGCCGCTTCCAGCGCACGCCGCAGTTCTTGCAGCGCTCCACCTGTGGCGTATTCTGCGGCTGAAGCTGCGCCGAATCGTCCATAGGGGGAGGAGCTGCGGTGGTGATGGCCAAGATGGCTTGCTCCACAGAAGGCTTGATAGTGTGCTCAGACGATGGCTGTTCTTCGGGAGTCTCCACTGGCACGGGGGCCGTGGGATGAGGGTCTGGCCGGGGTCTTTGATTTGGCGGCATGTTTTCCGAGGTGTAGACGGTGTTGAATCTCACGTTGTAGCGCTGGTGTCGTACACTGCCGCTTGCTTGATCCAGTGTGGGAGAGGGCAGTGGTCTCCTGGATGCGGCTCCGGGATCTGTGTTGGCGTCTCGCACTTGCTCGGCGGACCTGGAAGATTCGGCAAGAGTGTGGGCGGCTGAGGATGAAGATGGGGAGGTTGCCGTGTCTACGGGTGCCTGGTTTGAGCGGTATTCGCTGGGTGGAGATTGGGGAGACGAGGGTGCAACGGGACGTGAAATGGGGCGGGAAACGTTGGGCTGACGAGCATTGCCCACGGCAGCAGGGTGGAAGTAGGAAAAGGCCAGAACCGAGGCGGGAAGAGTGGGCTCGGCTTCCTTTGAGGCGTCGAAGCGGTGGTGGGAAATGGCCGAGTCTTGGCGGAGACTGGCAACTGGTGGCGGCTGCGGTGGGCTGTAGGATGCAGGCGTGGCCGGTGGTAGCGAGAGAGCAAAGGGCTGATGATCAGATGGCGGTGGTGGGATTCTGGTGTTGGTGGGGCTGGGCAACAGGTCAGCACGCGTGCGGCAGGCTCGGTGACGGCTACTTACCTGACGTGCGGGCTCGTGTGGTTGATTGCGGTGAAGGAGGCGGGCGGGTTTGGAGTCGCAAAGTCGAGGACGTGGAGCGTCGTCGGCGGCGTGGGCTGCGAGGCCGGCCGGTCCTGGTGGTGGTGGTGGTGGTGGTGGTGGTGGTGCGGCCCGGGCGGCACAGATTCACGCGGGCGGTGCAGGACGGAGTCGGACGACGACGAGGTCAGCTCAGCAAAGCTGGGGAGGGTGCGGCGAGGGACGTGGCCGTGGTCGTGGTCGTGGTCGTGGTCGGGGTCGGGGACGGGGTGCGGGTGCGGGTGCGGGTGCGGGTGCCTGCGTGGGTGCCAGTCGCTGCCCATCATGGCCGTCGGTCGTCTTAAGAGGCAGTCGGGCGGTGGGCGGCGGTGATGGGAGTTGAGGAAGAAGAGCAGGGTGGCACCGGGAGTAGGGTCTCACGGCAGGCGTGCAACGGGCCTAGCACGTCCAGCTCGTGTGCAGCTCCGCGCACGACGAGGCGGCTCGCGGGCCTAGCTGAGGGGCGTGGGACAAGGGCATGTCACTGGTTTGCGCAGGCTGCGGGGGAAGGCGCTCCTGCAGTGTGAAAGAGGGCTCTGGGCCCACTTGAGATGGCATGCAGCGGGAACCTGATGCCGTCGACGCCCCCCTGTCGCGCCCAGAGCGACCGTGGGCACCACCGTGGGCCGACCACGGCGGCACGCCAGACGCGGAAGCCTGCGCTCGCACTACCAACCCGGGGCTGCCGGCTGGAGATCCGCAAGGCCGTGCCAATCTTGCCAGACTCGAGCCCTGCCGCCTGCGCCCCGACGCACAAGACATGGACGCTGCCTGCACCGCCTGCGACGCTGAACACGACGCGCCGGATCCGAGTCGCACCACAGTGACCACACACGCACACACACACACACACACACACACACACGAGCCCGACACGTCGCCCGTGCGCCCGTGCGCCCACTGCGGCTGCCTGCTTGCCTAGCTACGCCCCGCGTGACCCGCCACTTGCCTCTTCACCGAGTGCGGCTGTTGCCGAATTGGGCCAGCTGTGCGCTTCCCGTCTGGGACGCCGACGCTGCACCCGCGGCGACAACCACCCTCTGCAACGGCACATGCGACGCTGCAAACTGCCCACAGCTGCCCGCCGCTGCCAGCGCGAGCCCTGGAG
Organism: Alternaria panax; assembly: GCA_019702505.1. Taxonomy (NCBI): domain Eukaryota; kingdom Fungi; phylum Ascomycota; class Dothideomycetes; order Pleosporales; family Pleosporaceae; genus Alternaria; species Alternaria panax. The sequence continues at coordinate 4,228,087 of JAANER010000001.1, read as the reverse complement.
AGCCCCGGCCAGCCGCCTCGCTTGCCACCTGCTGACGACTGTGCCGCCCCGACGACCCCCGCCAGGTGCCTCACCACAAGAGTGGCAGCACCTCGACGTGCTCGCCATATCACCACTTCCTCCTCCTCCGCCGCCGCCGCCGCCCAACCGCGTTAGCCTCCAGCCCGCACCTGGCCATCTGCTGTTTCCGCTAGCAGCCAACGGTGTTTGTGGCGCGAGCCGGCACCCTCCAGCTGCACCCTCCTGACGCTTTCAACGGCCATCTAGTGCCCTGCAACCCGACTCTTGCCCCATGTGCTTTACCGATCAGACATGGGCGACGCTCATTTACCGGACCGAATGGGATGCGTCCCGCCCTCGCCTCTTTTCCACACAGTCTGAAGTGCCTGTCTCGCTATACCGACCGCCGTCTGATTGGCCCATACCCAGTTCCTGCTTCCAACCTTGACCGATAACCACACTTCCAACCCACCTCGTCTACCAGCTCTACCACCCGGACATTTCTTGAGAGCCACTAGGCGGTGTGCCAGAGCAATCATAATCTCACCAAACCATCTTCCATCACATTGTGCCCTGACAATTCCTGATCGGGACTTGCCCGTTGTGACCTTCGGGAAGCTGCATGGCGATCCAGTCCTGTCCGCCTGCTACGCCGCAGACGAACATCTTCAAACCCTGCGGGCCATGATGCAAGTCCTTCGCCGCTCTAGCCAAGATGTCTGTTCACTACATTCGACCATTGGCACACGAAATCTCTCCGCTTCTCAAAGAACCAAGAGCCACTACGGGACGCCGTGATTTACCCACAACCCGAGTTCATCAGTCTGTCGTCTGCCTGCTCAGCTTTCCCGCAGGTTTCATGACTGTTTCCTGCTGTAGTACAAAGTCATCATCCTGACGAGTTACACCGCGAGCCAGGGCGCTCATACCAAACCTAGGCCAAAGCCTCGGTCGGTTGCCTCGCCATCGACCGATTGCTCCTTCTATAGTCCAAGGAACCGGTGCCTTACTTGCATTCGTCCTTTGCTTGCATAGCCGCACCTCTGATCGCGGACCAAATCCACCTGATGGGCTCTCGTCACTCGTCTCATGTAGCCATGCTCATCACGGACGCCTGTTTAGGACACGTCGTAGCTAGCGAGTCCAGCAATGCGGTTGAGCCATGTGAGTGCTAAGTCCTAGGCCTCATACTCATGCTAATCCTTGCCACGGGAGTCCTTCCCCGCCTCGCATGCATCACCTCATTCACGCTAATCATTCCATAAAGATCGACGTTGAGGAAACGTTGCGCCAATCAGCCCGGATGCTGCATCAGCATTGCTTGGCTCACAGCGGCAGCTTTGACCCACCAGTCTATTGCAAACTTTCTCTCGTCCCTGTAGCGAGTTTCGCCGTCGGTTGTTCGCTTAGGCATGTATGCGTGTCTGCACGACATCGAAAGATCGAAGCTTTAGATGCACAGCACTCCCGACCTGGCTAGGTGGAAGCAATCAATTCGCCCAACTCTTTGAAAACCATTGGAAACTCAAGCCTCCTAATTTCACAACGGGCCAAGTCTCCACTGGCCTTGACACGACTGACTAACGCTCCGAGCATGCTCAACACCAGATACCATGCCCGGAGCGAGACGGCACATTTGCCACCCTCAGCATTATGTTCAGATCTCGGCCGTTTGTGCCTGGCGATGGCTCGCATGCGTTATCTGGCAGACTGTCCAACTAGCCCAATTGAAACCAACACTATACCTCATTTGTTTGTAAGCATATTTGTGGTGGACTGCCAACACTTTGCATATACACGAACAGCACCATGCCCAGCAACCAAGAATGCGATTGGCCTGCAACTCTGCAAAAGCTCCAGCATATGGACCCTGACCAAGTGACGACCCATTAGTCGCTGCAGCCTTGAACTGCGAACCTGACAGCTGAAAGACTGTCACTCTGCACATCATCGGCTCTTCTCCCGGGGCCGCTGCTCTCACCCTTCCTTTTCAAGTGACAACTCACTATGCCTCGGCTCATTGTCGCATGACAATAGACGGTTAGCGATGGTATCACGCCAGTGCCGCTAACGCAAGAGTGCTTACTTCCCAGGATGATCCAGACAATGGCGTCTGCTGCGCAAGGCCATTTTCATCACCTACACCGATATTCACTGCGTATCAACTCTCTTGTGGCAACAGCCTCGACGCGAAGCCAGCCTCTCAACCCTTCTCAACGGCGTCTTGCTTCATACTGTGCATTGACCAAGCGTTTCAAGGCATTTATTATGAGCTGTGGGGCACTATACGGGCCGCATCCCGTACCTTAAACCAACATCTAAACTTGATGCGAGAGGCCATGTTACGCGTCGTTCCTGGAACCGAGCAGGGCCTCGTGGCAAAAGTGAAGGGAAGATGATTCGTGGCCGGGTACGCTAACTCGAAGTTTTGCCGCAGGAAGCCGATGGCATAGATAATGGATGCATCCAACGGCTGAGTAGTACAGCACCACGAAGCTGTCGCAAGGACGATCGTAGGGATGATAAGCGTCCGAATGAGGCAGTTACCGGAGGTATCAATTCGCTGATAGAGAGTACTAACACGTCTTCGGTATCCAGACTTTGCTTTTCCATCGACTGGAGCCGGCGTGCACAGCCGCGTGTCCGAATGGAGTAAAGGCACGGGTAGCTACAGTGCTTCTTTATGCACGACATTCTGATCGGTAGACATGCAAAAGCAAACGACTGTTTTCTTCCCAAGCATCCGGCTGCCTGTCAGTCGACTATGGCGCAATTTGAACCCTTTTCCTTGGAGGAACGAGAAGGCTGATCACGCAAGATCATTCCGGGAAGAAGCAAAAGACCCCTGATGTGGGCTATTGGCACTACAGCGACAGAGGGCAGATATAACCGAAGACATCGAGAACTGCAATCTGCATGCTCATTGTCGATAGTAGCCTGCGACTACCTCAAACGCGCTTCAGTCTATACTCAATCTGCCCAGGATGAGCGTTTACGCGCCTGCACATGAAAAGGATTACACGACTACATCATCCTCGCTGGGAAGGACCCTGTCTTGAACACACATCCACGGCTTGTCTTTCATCCACCTGACTTTTCTTCCATGCGCTTACCTCAGCCTCCAAGTTCTGGATCCGCTTGCGCATCCAATCCATTTCGCTGTGATTCGCCTCAACCTCCTGCTTCTGCTGCTGTTTCAGAGATAGACAGTCTTGGTCTCGGCTCTGTGCAACCGACAGCATCTGGTGGAACTCGTGTTGCATGGCCCTAGTGCCACCATGGACAGCTGCAATCAGGAATCGTGTGGAGATGGCGTTTTCTTGTGACATGCTGGTGGCTGGCAATGATGCGGCCACGCCTGCTGAGGACATTGCCGTGGAGAGAGTCTGTTGAGATGTGGTGGCGTAGAGACTTATTTGGCAAGGGCGCATTAGCGGATCAAAAGGATCATACGATGGGTGTTGATTCGCCATCGGTGAGGCGATTGTCAGGAGTGTTTGCTTGTAGGGGTTGCTGTGGAGGTAGTAAGAAGGAGGAGCCATGTGGCGAAGAGACAAATATTGACAAATTTAAGTACAGGAGAGAGATTGCGCAAGTCACGGTACGCCGTGCCGCCGCAGTAGTGACCAACTTTGTCGTTCGCATTCACTCGTCTCGGGTCTTCGCAGCATATGCCCCTTCCTCCCCGTGAAGACTCGTTGACGTCCACCCTGTGCCCACCACACCATTAGTGGCCATGTCCTGTTTAGTTTTCCAGTCACTCGACTGACACCTCTGTCTATCCAACGTCCTACCATTCCAATGTCGTCGGTCACTTGTTACGAGAAGCGCAGTAACAATACAATATGCTCCTATCTTCCCAACCTGATCCCCACAAGACACTCCAGAGGTGCTCGCTCTATCTGGCATGATGATCATGTTGTTGCGCAACACATGGGTGCACCTTCAGGGTACACTTTACCTGGGTATCGCTCAGGAAACAGGAGCTTCTCCACACATGCTAACCTTGAGCGCAGTGACAGTACGAGTCAGTTCAGCCATTGCGCCGCCCACATATCACGCAAGCACGCCTTGACCAATAGAAGCCCCTCCGTAGCGGCGCTGTCGGCTTCTCTCACCCCCCATGTATATTCTTCGTGCGACACGTAGCTCCATTGTAGCCCGCTCGCTATATGAAAGACATCCACGACTGCTTGCTCGTCAGCAGGGGCGACACATGCGGCGCGCTGCTCATCATGTGTATCAAAGGTTTACGGACAACTGGCTCATGGCGAAAGGGAAGTTATCGTTTGATGCAAGCGATGGTGAAAAGAAAATATGGATTCAGGGTCATTAACGGTTACTCTAGGTATCTACAACGACAATCTCCCGTCACTCTACACTACCGTACCCCACCCATTCCTAGGTCATCTTGGTCACGAATTTCTTGAAACTGCCAGCCTTATCGGTCTACGATGAAGACTTCTGACCGCTCTCAGCCATCTCATACTCGCGCGCGTCCTGGAACAAATCGATAATGCAGCTAGCACTCCAACTCTGCGTCGGGCATGAGTCACCACAGAACGCGCCATCCTTGTTGGTCAGTTCCGTGAGGCCAGCCCAGGGCGACTCTTGGATAGCCTTCATGCAACCAGCTAGGCGGCGTGTGACTTGTTGGTAGCTCTCGACGCGTTCGTCGGGCGTCTTGCGGCGCTGCAGATCAAACTGGAGCATGGCTCGCAGGAAGAATCCAGTGGGCCAAAGCCACTCGGGTCCTTGGTGGTAGTTGCGGCCCTTGGAAGTGTGGAAATCAGTCGAGTCTTCGCTGTTGATATAGTAGCCACGGTAGTTGAGGTCGGAGGGGTCGAGCGTCTTCATGCCCTGTGGGCCGAGTAGAACCCTGTCAGCCATCTGGAGGGCGTACAAAGCGTGCTCGGGGTCGCAAAGGTCTGGTGCAACCGTCATCATGATAGGAAAGTTTGGCCTCAACTGGTAGTCCTCATACTCCTTGCCGGAGCGGTACAAGTCCTTGTAGATACCGCGACGGTTGATGATGCTCGGGTTGACATCGTACTTGCTATCCTCATCGGCGGAACGCGGGACGTAGAAGCAACGCTCGAAGTTGGCCTTGATCAGGTCGGCCCATTCTTTGTAGGTGACAGTCTTCTTGCCGTCGTCCAGTGTTACACCCTGGTACTTGAATTGGCCTGCATCATACATGTTGGCGCACCAGCGTACTATGCTGTACAACATGCCGATGATCTCAACTGGAGCACCATCTCGTGGTGTACCTGGATAACCCTTGCTGCCGGCCTTCTCGCTCTCGCCCATCTTGTCCATCCATGTACCGCAATTCCATTGGTTGCCGCCGAAGATCATACCAGTATCCCAGTCAGTCCAGATCTTGATGTTGAAGCCTTCAGACTTCATCTGACTATCAATATTCGGGCCTGCGTCGTACTCACGGAACTCTATGCCAGAGGCGTGACGCTGCAGAGCCTCCTGAATGACATCCTCAATGGTGGAGGACTGAGAGTATGCACGCTTGTCGGTATGAGCGAACCATGTGTCATCATACGGTAAGAATCGTCGCTTGACCTTCTCATGAAGAAGCTCGATGCCATTTGGCACAATTTTGGTGTAGTCTTGGCAGTTCTGGAGAAAGAACCAGACTGAGTCGCGGGAGTTGTAACGCGGGTTCTTGCCACCACCGAGGAGGTTAGGTACCATGCCATGCTTGAGGACGCTAGCAAAGGCAAATATGTGCTCCTTGGCGTCAGCATATCTGCCAGTTCCCATGTAGAGACCACGGGCTGAGATGGTGATGTCACGGCCCCAGCATCGCGCCCAGTCGTAGGCGAAGTGAGGAAGGCCAGCGGCCATGCTGGGCACGCTCTTCTCTGGCCACAACGAGGCGCTGTTCATGTAGCCAGTGACCTGACAGCTGACAAGTGCGAGACTCTTCAGAAACTGGTTGCCTTCGCGGACGTTTTCCCCCATGAGCTCGATTGCTCGTTCCACTGCAGCATTATACGCAGTCTGGATGACCATAGCGAAGTATCGTGGAAGCATGTAGCTAGGGACTTTGCGAATCGCAGCGAACTTTGCTTCCAGCCACTTGGCTGGGCCCTTGATGTTGACGTACTTTTTCTTTTGGGAGATCTTCTGCAGACGACCAAGGCAGTAGTCGAGTGCCCATTGACCATCACGTAGATGGTTGCAGAGTGGGTGGCCGAGGTTGTTTTCGTTTACGATGTCGCGTAGTACACTCCACCAGCCCTGCAGACCGGCATATACTAGGTTGCTGTGACCTGGGATGTTGTATGTTCCATCCTTGTGATCTGTGGCGTCCCTCTCTTCTTCCTCACATCGGTATAGAATGTAGTTCAGATCGATCAGGTTGACACCACTAAAAGCCACGCGTGCTCCGCTGGTGATGAATTTGTCCAGACCATCAGCGTGCTCTGCGCTGGGTACCCAGGTTTCGAAGAGAGCGATACTGCCAGGGGGAAACTTGTCAGGAATGCTGATCGTGGTGTCATCGCCAGCTGACTTGATGTCGACACCCTGGAGGTTATTTGTCTTACTGGGCAAGCCACGTAGTGTTGTCTTGTCGCCAATTATACGTGCTCTTGTCTCAGGACTGTTGTCGACTTCAAGATTCCAGGCGCCAATAAGCTTTGCTTGCGTGCCTGGCAGCTTGGTCTCGCCGAAACCCCCGTTGCCATTGCCGTAACCAGGGAACGCAGTGTGGGCGATAAGGAAGTATCCTTTCCTGGTATTGGGATTGACACGATGAACGGTGATGTACTCATTGTCATGGTGGATGTAAGTCTCGTTGTATTCCTCCTTGCCCATCTTGACGTGGATCTCGTTGATGATCTTGCGGATACCACCGATACCACCTTCACCAGCCTGAGGCTTGATTGGGCTCCCAGTAGAATTGGCCGAAGAATAAAGCCTCTTCTCGTGCACAAGCTCGATCAGCTCGGGATAAACCTCGTCGTAGCCAAAGACGCTACCGGTTGCGCAGTCGCACATGGCAACAAGTGCGGCATTGGGCAGCGTGTCGCGTGCATCTCGCTTCTGAGCTGGTGTCTCGTTGTCATGCGTGCAATCCATGAACAACGCGTGAACAGGACTGCGCTTGATTCTCTTGATGATAGGCTTTGTCTGATCTGCTCCATCAGTCGCCTGTGCAGCGTTGAGTACTTCGTCGGTCTCGAAGCTTCCAATGGGAACACCACCATGTCGGTGGACCAACCTACTCAGCTCTTGAGTACTCCATGACTGCATCGCTTCTCGGATCAGCGCACAGATGCCGAGCCTCATACAGAACTTGTAATCCATCTCTTCAGAGCCAGTGAAGAGTTCGGCGCAGATCATAACGTTTGGATTGACGCTACGAGCTTCGTCAAGCATGTATTCGGCGAGATGCAGAGGTGTGGAATGGCAGTTGTCAATGCGGAAGCCTTGGAAGTATTTGGCCATGAGCCGCGTGTATTTGGCCATGTGATCCCAAAGGAAAGGGTTGTCTTCTGGACCGTCTCCGTACCGGAGCTTGACGCAGTCGCCCCAGACAATGACTTCTCTCCGTAGATATGCCCTCGACTTGGGACCAGCATTATCCCGCATCGCATCTGCAGCCCACACCCAACCGTTGTTTACAAGTGCGAGGGCCTCCGGGTTGTGCTTCTTCGTGGTCTCGTTGAGTGGCAATCGCGTGAAATAGGTCTCGATGAGTGGGTTCGCGTCGTTCACTTCGCCAAGCTTGGGGCCGTGGGCATCTATTCGGACATACTTGATCCGGTTGAAGAGTTGCTCCAAGATCTCTGCTTGGTCTCCATCGTACTCGCGGTAGAATGGAAGGTTGACCTCGTTAAGAATAGCCGTGATGGTGCCTTGAGCCGCGCGGTCATCAGGCGTGTTGCTAGTACGAGTGTCATAGCGACCGAACAAAGCGCAGAGGAGGCTAGCACTGATATTCGGATCCATGGTGCGACGGTAGCGCTCGCCCATACGGTCGCCGCCGCGTAGAGCATGTTCGACCAACCAGTCGGCCTTCTGCTTTAGTGGCCAATCCCTGACAGCATTGAGCCCGCGGAGACCAGCCTCACTAAAGCTGCCATCAATGAACTTGGCCTGGCCGGAGGTCCAAGCCTCCATAATGGCTTTAGTGTCCCTTTCGACGTCGATGACGTAGTATTCCCAGAGCTTAACCTTGCTAAGAACGTGTTCCTTGACACCTTCCATAACTTTGAGAAGATCTCCTTCACTGTTGAAGGTTGTAGGCAGACCGCGTTGAGCGAGCTCTTTGCCGAACTGCAACAGCGCCGTGTCCAGCTCCAGAGCCGGCCGCAGGTGAGGGGCAGTGTCAACGTTGTAGCCAGATTCTGGATGCTCCTCGAGCCATGGGCTGTTGTTGGCCGTGTGGTTCCAGACGACATCGGTCATGGCAAGCAGATTGAACTCGTTCTGCATCCTTCGGATCATGTTCGCAATGTCCTTCTCGCCCTCCTTGAAGAAGGCCTCGTCGAAGACCAGTTGGTCGGCAATGCTGTATGGCGAGTTTGAAGACCCGCGCATCATAAGCGGAGTAAAGTGCACCATGTTGTAGCCACGCTGGCTGATACCCCGCAGGTGGTTGTCCCAGTCGGTGGGGTAATTTCCCATGAATTTGGACAGTGCAGAGAAGATGCAGACGGCCTCGACCGGCAAGTGCTCGCCGTGCAACTTGAGGTTTGGACATATGTCGATGTAGTATGTGTCAGTCTGTGTGAATTCGGGCGATGTAACGTCTGTGAAGGACCACTGTGGCAGCGGCTTGTAGGTCGTGTAGAAGGAGAACGCATTGGCCTCGTAGATGGGGATTTCGATCTCACACATGCCTGTGAAGTCGGGCTTCAACCTATCAAGGGAGTTAGCGACATGGGGTCAGGCAGTATGGTCGGTCACTTGCCTGTATTCGCGGTAGTGGCTGCGTTTGAACTTGTCGCCCTCGGCGGGGATGTTCACCCAGAGACTGCCTTCGCGACATATCGAGCTGGTGCCCTGAATCTGGAAGCAAATCGAGTATGCCGGCTCGGTGGGAGGAGGCAGGTAGATGTAGGTGCCAGCGACATCTGGGGAGCCATAGTCGGTCAATGGCAGCAAGTAGACGACCTTGCGGTCCGAAGACTTGGAGTGGTGTGGCAGTGCTACAGACATGATGATGTCGAGAGACTGAAAGGTTGCGAAGGGGTTGTGTGCTGGTAGACAATGATAACAGGTCTACGGCGCTCTAGGATATTTATCGTGGAGGTAGTGATGGCGGTGATGCAGTCAGAGACAGTGGTGGCGGTGTAACGATGGAGTAGCGGGCTCGACTGAGGTTATAAGCAGTCGGATTCCCGGATGCCCAGTCGCTTCTGAGGGTCAATGGCCCTCTGTGTGGAGAGAAGGAAGCAGCGCCTGGAGACGTGTGAGATCGGCGGTGGGCGGTCGCGAAGCATATGAGCCGCAAGCGCAACCCGCGGGACAAACGTCATTGCCCCAAGCTCGAACCCCAGTCTGCGCCCCGTTCGTGGGTCCAGCTTCTCCAATAGCGCGGGGGGCTAGGCGTGCGTCCCAACTCGATGCAGTTGGTACGTTGGAAATTGTTGAACACGTTGAAACTGCCATGGAAACGCTTTCTGCCATGCGACGATATCCACATATGGTACAAATGAACCGGCTCAAATGCTACTTCTTCCCAGCCCGCTCTCCAACGCCCATATGCAACATAATGCAGGAATAAATAAGCAGCTAAGCAATACGCGGCCCAAACTCCAGCGCTGGCTACTAAACAATTATCGGGCAATACTGCTGCCACGAGCTCAGAGTGGTCAAATGATGGGTATCGCGACCTCGTGGCAGCCCACACGGGACGAATCGAACATGCGAAAATCAAGCGGTCAATCCCAACCCTTCTTCTATCGGCACCGCATACACATGCGCAAAAGACGTGATTCGCTGTTTTGTCAACCATCTCAGAATTTGATGTTGAATGGGGAGCCTGGTGGATCTCGTAGGTCCAGTCGGAATTGCGTCGATTCGGACGGTCCCCGACTGTGTTGTGCTTGAGTCGGCGTCGCGTTCTCGTCTAGGTCGATCGATGATGCTTCAGTGCTAACCGAAGGAGGCGCACGCGGTGTGCTCCGCGCATGATGTCCCCCATCTCGGCTGTCTGAAGACGAAATGACTCGCTCAGGCGAAGTCTCGCGCTCACCATAACCACCGCCGCCGCCCCGCATGCGTAACACGGGGTTACTTGAGGGTTCCGACAACACCAGCGAAGGATTCGGGGGTGTAGCGCGTCCACTTCTCTCCGATGAGACTCCTCGTGAGGATGATTTGATGTGGTCGGTAGACTGACTCCGTGTCGTCACGGGCTTCTTCGAAGGCTGGACTTGGGGCGAGTTGTTGCTTTTGCTTTTACCGGCGCTTTGAGGTGGACCGTTTCTGGATGGAGTCTGCTGCTGTTGGAGCTGTTGCTGCTGCTGCTGCTGCTGTTGCTGCTGTTGCTGCTGGGACTCAACTTCTACAGCGTGTAGGAAGTTGATCTCATCCGTCAAAAAGTCCTTTTCCGTCCAACAGCCCTGCCAACAGTTTCGCCAGTCCAAGATAAGGAATTGGAAGCAAAAAGCATCGATCTTGATTGCCGGCTGGAAGCAAATGCATAGGTTGTTGTAGTTCATCTTGTTAAACTCGGAGCAGGAGTGCAACAGACTAATGTGACAGGTGATGGCAAATAACAGGTAGTAGTTGAACGGTGGCAGCTTGGAGAGCTCATCCTTGAGCATCTGCGGTGTCGTCTTGGCGCCCTGGCACTCCTGTTGGATCGCGGTCTGGACTGCTTTTGGGAATATCTCATCTGGTAGCTGTCGGAGCCAGTTTTTGAACAGTGAACCGATGACGTTTGGGTCATTCAGGTTGGGGTCGCTGATCAAGTCGATGTCTCGGTCTGTGACTTGGTAAGCAGCTGTCATAGTAGCAATCAGGGTATTCTTACCCTCGTCGAATTTGCGTTCGTAATACCGGACCTGCTGGGCTGATCCAGGAACGCGATACAAACCTTCCTCTTCACAACCTCTCATGTTCAGGTAGCTGTGCTTGTTGTTAGCCTGGAAAGTCCAAAATGGTCCAAGGCACAACATACTCGATGCACCGCCAAGGTAGAGCTGGCATCCAGAACTCAGTCTTATCGCGTGACTGTTCCAGACGGGTTGATATCCGTGTTAGTCTCGTCTGCTCAATCAACGGCTTGTGGATAATTTTGCACACGTATGGTTCGTTCGATATGGGCGTCTGACTTTCGTGGTTGCTCGAGCTTCGTCCCAGTTTTCCAAATACACCCTTGCGTGCCGAATCCATCTTCTCTCCCATGTTACGAGCCCCCGAGCCTAGTTTTGAGATGAAGCCGTGTCCTTTGGTTTCGTTGTATGAGCTGGACGCTAGCGAGATTTGCTCTGACTTGTCCCTTCTTTGCCCGTAGTCGGCGTCCCGTTGTATGCTCTTGGACCCGTCCTGACGATCGGCCGAGTGTGTTCGTGGCTTGCCTATGCCTCGCCACGGTTGACCTTTATCCATTGGCGCTGTTTTCAATGGCATACCATCGCCGTTGGTCGTCCACGAACCTACAATGTCCGGTGACAGTTGCCCTGGGGGTGCCTTCTTTAGTTTTGCGCGGCTGCCTGAACTCTCCCCTTCTTTGATAGATTTCGATCTCGAAAGGATACCCTTCTTCGGCTTAATCGTGTTACGTTTTGAAGAGTCGGCGTACGGATCGGAGTCGTTGGAATTGCCTGAGGAGCGATTGTCTACGGTAATTAGCGAGGGGAGATTTGTTTGCGTTGGCAAAACCATACCGTCGGAATTGGGAGTGCGCACAGGTCGGCTGAGGTCTGGTGTAGACGCACCGCTGCGCTCGTTAGAGTACAAGCTGGGCGACGGTTGGTTTTCGGGACGCTGGCGTATCGAGTTTCCCTGGCTATTGAGGCGTGATGACGACTTGTTGGCGCTGAAGTTGGAGAAGATGTTTTTGGAGTCTTTGCGAGGTTTCGGCGAGGCCGGTGACTGTGGCATGTTGTGAAACGCGGCATTTGGTGTCGCGAAGTCGAGATCCTCAGGCATCTCCGGCGACCTCGGGCTTTTCGGGCTCATGGGCATGTTGTTGGCATTGTCCTTGGGCTTGCCCCGCATGGCCAATGCCAGTGTGGAGGATTTTGGCATCTTTCGTATTGTTTTGCGTGGGAGGTCGCAGGGCTATTGACTCCTTAGCACAAGTCCGTTAAAAAGCAACGGCGGCTGCCAAGCAATGTTGCTGGTCAGGGAGCGCACTACCTCGATGAGTGTTTCTGGGACAAGCGCGCCAATGTGCAGGCAATGGAGCGAGGGATGAAACAGACGGTACGGCGCGTGTAGGCGTAGGGGTAGCGAGGACAGGTTCAGTGGGTGCGGCACATGTGTGGTTGCGCAGTCAACGAGTCTGTGTTGCATGGCGGTCAGCAGCGGGCTCCTTGCATGGCGTAGAGGGGTGAGCGGCAGGCGGAGGAGGTATTAGACAGCGCGCGGGGTAGTACGAACCGTCAGAGCGTGGTCAGCGCCCTCTGCAGGCGAGCCTCGATGCGTCGGCTGCGGGTGTTGAGGGTATATCACCGACGGCAGGACGTTGCTCCCATGCAGGCACGCGGGAGGAAGGACAATGGCGAGCGCGTGCTACCGGTGTCGAGGGCGGATGCGTGACGACGAGCCACCAGACGTGCTCGCTCTTGGGCGTCGAGTATCTGCGTCGCGGACAGTGAGGCGGGCATGCAGCGTCTGGGATATGGTCAGCAAGCGGGCGCAACGCGAAAGGGGCCGGGCGGCGCTATGGCGACTGTTGACGGTGGTACAACATGGGAGCGGGCACGAGTGGAAACGACCATGGAGGTGTCGCAGGGCCGTCGTCGGGCATGACTTACCCACTTGACGCACAAGTCACGAACGACGGCTGTCTCTGGGCGCGGGCGAGGCGAGGCGAGGCAGCTGGCGACGGCCGTGGCCTTGTAGGAGCGCGTAGAGCTGGGCGTGGGCGGCCGTTGCAGGAGCGAGTGCCGTGGGCGGCGCCTTGGTCAGCAAAAGCACACAGTTCACGTGTCTCGGGGGAGATGGTGGTGGTGGGCGGGGGAGGATGGCTGGCCCAAGAGGCACAGGCTCTGCAATGCTGCGAGCAAAGGGCACCAAGGGCTGCGCGAGGATGGCGGCAACGACTTCAGCAGCGCGCACGGCCCCAGGTACGAGGGAGCGACGCTGCTAAAACCCCTACCCCCCCAAATTCGGCCCATGGGCGCGCGCTATCAGCGACGAGCATCGTGCGCAAACGGGTGTCCGCAGCGGGCGTAGTGCAGTCTGGCGGTGAAGGCCGTCGACGGCCTCTGGCGCTGCTGCGCCGTCACTGCAGCCCGCTCTGGTGTGCTGCATCGCCGCCGACTGAGGCTGTCGCGGCTGGCGGCTATCAAGTGCTCCATGCGACGGCCCAGGTATGCTTTGTATACAGTGGTGCATCGGCCGCCAAGTCTCGTTTCAAATTCAGACCCTCTCTCCCTCACTGTGCGTCGGCCGCCACCCCTGTCGGCGCCCTGCTGCAACGACAGCTAGACGCTCCCGTGCCTCCAGCTCCCACCAACACCACCCACATCTGACAGCCGTCTGACATGTCTCTTGTTTCTGGGCCCGGGCGTGCTGCCGGCATGGCCACCATGCCCGACGAGATGCATCTCTTCGTCGACAGGCACGTCCGCTACATCCAGAGCCTCGACACTGTGCGTAGCCTGTCTTTGCTCTGCCTGGCCGCGCAAGCACCCGCCCATGCAATCCCGCGCTGACCCGCTCCAGCGCAAACATGAGCTCGAATACTGGCTCACCGAGCATCTGCGTCTCAACGGCCTCTACTGGGGACTGACGGCCCTGCATCTCCTGGGCCAGCCAGACGCGCTCCCGCGCAGTAGCATCCTCGACTTTGTCTTCTCGTGCCTGCATGATAGTGGCGGTCTCGGTGCTGCCCCGGGGCACGATGCCCATATGCTGTATACCGTTAGTGGCGTCCAGATACTCGCCACGCTTGACGCTTTCGGCGACCTTGAAGAACGCGTCCCCAGCGGCCGGCTGAAGATCGCAAAGTGTAAGTCGTCTGTACGTGTACCACGGTAGTGAACTCATACTCGTAGTCATCGCCGATTTGCAAGACCGCGAGACTGGCACCTTTGCAGGTGACGAGTGGGGAGAGCAGGACACGCGCTTTCTCTACGGCGCGCTGAATGCGCTGTCTCTGATGGGCCTGCTCGAACTGATCGACGTCGAAAAGGCCGCTCAATACGTCAACTCGTGCGCCAACTTTGATGGCGGGTACGGCACCAGCCCAGGTGCCGAGTCGCACTCAGGTCAGGTGTTTACGTGTGTCGGCGCTTTGACCATCGCGGGGAGGCTTGACCTTGTCAACCAGGAAAAGTTGGGCGCCTGGCTAAGCGAACGACAGCTTAAGAACGGAGGCCTCAACGGTCGCCCGGAGAAGAAGGAAGACGTGTGCTATAGCTGGTGGGTCATGAGCAGCATGGCCATGCTGGACAAGCTGCACTGGATAGACGGCCAGAAGTTGACGAGCTTCATCCTGCAGTGCCAGGTGGGTAGCACCATGTCCTCAATGTCACTGCTGTCTGACCATGGTAGGATCCGGAACTGGGTGGCCTCGCAGACCGGCCTGGTGACATGGTCGACGTCTTCCACACCGTCTTTGGGGTTGCTGGTCTCAGTCTGCTCAAGTATCCTGGTCTTGAAGAGGTGGACCCCGTGTAGTATGTGACCTCTGCTCTTGAATGCCGCACTGTATACTAACCACACACAGCTGCATGCCTCGATCTGTCACTCGTAGATGTCTGGGTAAGTGATTGGCATTGTCATAAACAAGTAGTAGTTGTTTCGCACGTAGCTGGTAGGTTAGGTGGCCATGCACCTGTGTTCCTTCCTCCCAAGTATCTTCTTGCATACCCGCGCAATTTTCCTGATTCAGGCTGCGTCCTCCCGCTATCTAATACCTCGCGTCTCTCCCATAGGCGTCGGGACACAAAGCGGGAGGAAAGTGAGGGTGGCTTCCTCTTTTGTTAGCGCCGAGCTTGACCACGTGCTCTGCCTGCTAGAACACCACCAACATGCCTCTTCCAGCTGCAACTTATTCACTGCGATACTGCACCTTCCTCTCTCCTCAATTACCAGTGCTGGCGTCTCTCTCCTGCTTTCCTCACGTTTGCTCAAGACATGGGCTAGGAGCTACCGCGGTCACTGGCAGCCATCTCTGTACCAGGTCTCTTACGAGCATCTCTCCCACCGCCACTTCACCTCATCCACCCGCTCCTTTCGCAACGCTCTTTGCTTTCAGTCCTGTGCTGCTCTTGTGCTTGTTCCACTTACGCTCCTTACAAACGCCACGTCCATACAGCAGCTTTCACTTCAATATACTGCAGCCTCGTTGGGCTTTCGGCATGGCCAACATTCCGCTTCACTGCAATATTTGTCCCAAGAAGCCCAACTTCAGCGATGTCTCGCATCTGCTCACCCATATTGCCAGCAAAGGCCACTTATCCAACTACTACAAGGTCAAGGTTCGGTCCACCAACGAGGCAGCATCCCGCCGCCTCATCGAGACGTACGACCAGTGGTATGCCGAATGGGCTGTCGAGGAGCTGATGTCGGAGCGGATGAATCAAAAAGATAAACGTCGCACCCGTGCGAGGCCCACTGGTATGTTTCTCACCTACACGTCGTGATACTTGGGCCTGATGCTGACTCTACGCGATGCAGCCCGGCCCGTGCCTCCACTCAAGATCGAGGCCCCAGTGCCACGTCCTGTACGTTGCGCCGCCGCAAGCAACCTCCTTGACCCGCGTCTATCTGAGCAGCAGCATACCATGATCAAGCTGGAGCAGTCACCTTCCCCCACGCCGCAACCTAACGGACCGGTCCTCCGGAACCGCAATACCTTCGCACCTCATATGCAATACTGGCCTACAGAGTCGCGTGCCAGCTCCCGTAGCTACACCAACCCGGACTACGACACGTCCAGTGAATACTCAGACCCGAGCGAGAGACGGCGACCATGCCGGTACACCGCTGCGGCCTCGTGTGCCATTGAGGACGAGCCTGCCGAGGTGGCGGACCCAATGGCTGTCAGTGAGTCAACCAAACTCAAAGGAGTATACTGGCCTGGAATGGACATTTTCGACTCTGCTACCCCAGAGATGCGGCGTAAGAGGAACCAGAAGAAGGATAGCTCCGTTGTTGAGCAGCTGGAACTCAACTCTCAAGAGGTCGAGGCTACTGAACTCATCTTCACCCCATTGGGTACTTTCAAACGCCAACGCAGGATCTCCTGCTCTGAATCTGACGAAGAAGACGAGATCGAGATCAAGGCCGAGAGCCCTCAACCGGTACGCAGACGGCCTGTACTGGCCAACCTTGATGCCAATGCTACTCGCCGCTCTACTAGGCATTCCAAGCGACCCGTGCTCCCCTTCCTCATCCGCAACCACTACGATGAAGACTGCGGCCGCTCCGGCTACGACCACAGTCACAACAACCGTGCTCCAAAGCACAACCAATTCGACGTCTTCCAAGATGACGATGATGTTTCGTTCTCACAGCCCAGCAGCATGAACTATCTTACATCTGGATTTACACACCAAGCATCTCCCTCTCCAGCATCTGCATTCACTTCCTACAAGCCCTTCAACGATCCTTTCCAGTATGAGAACAAGGAAAACATCCTACCCCCGTTCCATCAGACAGGTTACAACAACTTTCATAGCCACCAGAGCAATGGCTATCAGTACCCTGCCTACTCCTATGGCATTGGTCCAGATCATCAGGCCTTTCAGTACACCAGCCATCTCTACAACACCACAAGCGCCTACCAGCAACACGACCAAGATGATGACGATGATGACCAACGCACGATTACAGCGCCGCCTTCGCCATCTACGAGCTGAGTACTTAAGCCTCATGCCAAGTTCCTTGGACTTTCCGATGCGCCACTTGCCCCTCGGCATCGGCATGCAGCGACAGATACCCCGCTGTTCACGCTCGTTCTATCTACCGACTTGTGCGTGCGACTTACTTCTCTGCGTTACGTTTTGGTGATCGATTCCTACATGATTTACATCCCGACGGCTAACGACACACGGCGTAATCTACTATGATTTCCTCAGAGACACGCTATGGGGATCGCTGGACAGATACTCAGGCATGTTCTTTTTCCATTTCTATGCCTCACTCTACTGTACACTATCTTCGCAAACATGGGCTTGCTGGTGAGAAGCTGGTGGGCATGTACAGTATCGCTCTTTTCTCGTCTACATAATTAATATAGGAGCTGGGATAGAAGCGCGCATGTTGTAGCTCTCAGCTGCGTGAGCCCGGATTCCTCTGTATTCGATCCATGTTTGTACCGCTTGCGCTCTTTTCCACTCATGTGGTTCTCTACTTTCTGATTGGCGTCTATGGGCCACTCCAACCTTTCCGTATCTTCCTAACATCTCACAATACTTCAAACATCTCATCATAGATCATAGTTGATATGTTTCCCTCATTTAATTCCATTTCCCACTGCCACCCATGACTTTGTTCCGTCGTACCTTCTCCAAATGTTCTACACTCTCATACCCATTGATCTTTGCATATAACACTCTCAGCAGTCCGCCAACCACCCACATAATCACCCCACTTACAACAAACAGTCCGATTCGTTGGTTTGTCGTGAGCATCGCAAAGATGGGATAGGGGTAAAGGCCATTCTGGGAGAAGCATATTTCCTAAGACGGAGATGTGGTGAGTTGGGAGGTCATTGGGGCGGCAAGGAGAGGGGCTCTTACAATCCAAATCCAGTACGCGAAGGCGATCACAGTGGAGAGCGATAGAGTGATTATGGGCGCGGATTCGTTCATGGGCGTTGTAGGCCATGGTGGAGAGAGGAGGATGTAGTCAAGCGCCAGAACCACAGCAGGAACGAGATGGAAGCCTAAATCGTAGATGGCTGGTGGTAATGGCAGATCTGGATGCACTAAGAGTTTCCCGTCAATGGCTTTCAATGTCCAGTATAGTACACTAATGGTGACTTCGATCGGCCCTGCTACCAGTGCTAGATAGTTCTTCAGGCGGAAAACATACTCGGAAAAGGCCGCTGCTGGTGGATCTGGAGACAGTGAAGGGGATTTTAAGATGGTGGTTGAGGTTAGATCTGCGATGAGGCCGAAGATGAATGTTATTGTTGATAAGGAGAGACCGATTATGGTCAGGAATTGGAGGTGCCAGCCGAAGGATGAGTTCTGAGGATTTGTTAGACTATGTATTTGCGACACACATATCGTGCACGGGGTGACAAGACTCTATTTTCACTTTGGGATATGAAGCAGTTGAGTACATACAAAGATGTTAGGGTTGTCCGCTAGGCTGGTTGCATGTTAGCTTGGTTTCTACACGGAATCGGCAGAGGCGGCACATACAACTTGAAAGAACTATAGAAGCTGGCAAGACCAGCGACCTGGAATGCAAATCCGTGTCAATATTTGGTCTTTGCTACTTCCTCATTCCTCTAGCACTTACATGCAATGCACCTGAAAGTCCCTTAGACGGTGAATCGAAACGCTGCAGCGGATGTCGCCGGCTCATGGTGGACTCAACTTCGCCGGACTTTGTAGTTGATCCAGCCATGCTGTGTGCCAAAAATGGATGTATAGAGAGATAGAGAGAGAGAGAGAGAACAAAAAGACGTCTGAAAATGCAGGTGAAAGAGATGTCGGCTTCTGGAACAAGAAGTTTGAAGCAGTAGGGAATTCAATTCTGTCAGGTACACAACATGACGTATAGTTTTTCAGAAGTTCGCCTGCCACCACGGCTGCGCCGGCCAAGACACGTGGGTCCCATTGAATGCCGTTTGAGCCTCGGAGGACTGCCGCATCCGAAGATGACTAAATCCACCAGCAACATCATGAGCAGCCTACCACGACTCTCTGGTTCATCTCAGGCTCTTATGGTTCTCCCACTCCAACACCCAGCCCATTCGTATTGCGCGTACCCGTATCATCTGACGTCGAGTCGGTAAGGAACTTGTATCCCAAGGGGCTAAACTTCGGCAAATCTCCGCGACGCTCCGCAAAGCAGGGTACGAATCAAAACTCAATCAGGCAGTCCGCGTGGCAGAACCTCGGCACGCTTACGAGTGCCACTACGGTAGATCTCAAGTTGCGCCAATGATGCGCACTTCTGCTTCTCCACAGGAGCGTCTTGCAATGTACCGATAGGGACGACAATGGTGTGCTTACCGGAGACACGGTCAGCGTTGCCGAATGGGAATGGGGAAGAGCGAAAGACCTTAGGGTACATATAGTGACGGGTTGTGCACTTTCTGGTGCGGCATAGAGCGTTGATACCCTTTTTATTACATATTCTTTTTGTTGGGTATATCTGTCACTAAGGCAGAGTAGACGATAGGGCGTGAGCCATCTCACACCTTCTGTGGATTGTTGAACGACCGGTCTTCTGCCCCACGTGAACGCAAATATGGGCGCACAGGTTGAAACTATTCTCCAGTCATTGACGTTAGAGGAGAAGATATCCCTCCTTGCTGGAAAGGACTTTTGGGAGACAATACCTATACCGAACAAGGGCGTCCCCGCCATCAAAGTTAGACCTGCTGCCATAACGTTCGTCCTGCTTTGCAGCTACTAACAAAAAATAGACGAGCGATGGGCCGAATGGTGCCCGAGGCGAAGTATTTACAGGAGGTACACGAGCGGCGTGTTTCCCTGCAGCAGTATGCTCAGCCGCGACGTGGGACCCTGCAAACGCAAAGCGAATAGGTCATGCTTTGGCAGAAGAGACAAAAACCAAGAGTGCGAGAGTACTGTATGTCTGCTAAGAAACAATATACACATGCCGCTACTAATGAGGTCCAGTCTAGCGCCCACCATGTGTAACCACAGGCATCCTCTTGGTGGCCGAAACTTCGAATCCTTTTCCGAAGACCCGTATCTTGCTGGCAAGATGGCTGCTAATGTTGTCAGCGGCATACAAGAGAAAGGTATCGCGGCAACTATCAAGCACTTTGCAGCCAACGAACAAGAAACGGATCGCCTAAGGGTCAACGAGATTGTGTCTGAGCGTGCCCTAAGAGAAATCTACATGAAGCCTTTTGAGATCACCATCAAAGAGGCAAATCCCCTTGCTGTTATGACAGCGTACAACAAGATCAACGGAACCCATGCAGACTCAAACGAATTTCTCCTCAAGCAAGTCTTGCGCGGCGAATGGGGATGGAATGGGCTCGTCATGAGTGATTGGGGTGGTGTTAACTCTACGGCTGACTCCTTGAATGCAGGACTGGATCTTGAAATGCCTGGTCCAACAAGATGGCGGAGTGCTGATGCCGTCCTTGACGCTGTCAAGAAAGGGCAAGTCACCGAAGCCACCATCACTGAACGAGCGAGAAATGTTCTGAAACTTGTCGAAAAGGTTGGTGCGTTCGAGAACCCGGAGATTCCACCCGAGCAGTCCATCGTCGATCCGAAGCATAGCAAGCTTATCCGGGATGTGGCAGGACAGGGCATTACTCTCTTGAAAAATGATGGCGTCTTGCCACTCAAGAAAGAGGATGTCAAAGGGAAGATTATTGGCCTGTTTGGTCTGGCGAGGGAGGCTCTTATTCATGGTGGTGGGAGTGCTTCTTTGAACGCTCACTACCGTATCACTCCTGAGGAAGGTCTCAAGGCTGCATACGGCAACGACGTGGAATTCAAATTCGCCAAGGGTGCCGCTTCATACCGTCTCATTCCACCTCTATCGAAAGGCTGCAAAGACCTTGAGGGTAAAGATGGGTGGACAATGGAACTCTTTAACAAGGGCAACACCAGTAAGCCCATAAAGACAAGTCATGGCAACAGTGAAGCCGCGTTTACTCCGCTGCTTGAACAGAGTGCCAAGGACAGTGAGGTCAGATTCACCACCAGCTTTACGCCCTCCGAGTCTGGCTCGCACTATATGGGTTGCTCAGGTATCGGTCCCACAGTCGTCCATGTAAATGGCAAGCTTGTCTTTGAGCAGAAGCACAATTCGCCAGATCCCATGGGCTTTCTCTTTGGTGGCAATCCCGAAAAAGAGTTCCGCGTGCCTTTCAAACAGGGCGAGTCTTACAAGATCCAGGTTCACTCAAAGCCACCCGCTGGCGATTCTGACGAAGGTATTCTCTCGGGTCTCCCAGGTTTCAGACTGGGGTTCATGTACAAGGAAGAATACGAAATAGACATGGCTGCAGAAGCCAGAGATGTCGCAAAAGAATGTGACATCGCGATCGTCTTCACCGGCCACACACCAGTTTGGGAAACCGAGGGCCAAGACCAAGTTAGCTTCAGTCTACCACGCGAAGGCTCACAAGATAAGCTCGTCGAAACAGTCGCATCTGTCAACTCAAAGACCATTGTCGTAAACTCGACGGGCGTAGCAGTCGCTCTGCCCTGGCTGGGCAAGGTTTCGGCCTTGATACAAGCATGGTTCCCCGGCCAAGAAGCCGGCAACGCCATCGCAGACATCATATCTGGCACTGTGAACCCCTCCGGTCACCTACCAATTTCTTGGCCCAGACGTATCGAAGACGCTCCCGCACACGGCAACTTCCCTGGCACGCGAGACGATAAGGGCCAGCTCACCGTCAAGTACGAAGAAGGTATCTTCGTAGGATACAGACACTACGACCGCATCGCCACAGACAAGATTCACTTCCCCTTCGGCTTCGGCCTATCGTACACGACTTTCATCCTCACCGACGCACGTGTATCTCAGTCATTGCCCGAACAGTTTGCGCCTAGCGTTGAGGTTACAAACACGGGAGATGTGGCTGGGGCTACTGTTGTCCAACTATATATTGGTAGGAAGGGTCAATCGGCTGAGCATCCTGTCAAAACACTGGCGGCTTTTAAGAAGATTTCCCTGAAACCTCGCAGCCGGGCGTTAGTGCAGCTTGAATGTGCGAATAAGGATTTTGCTTACTTCAACGAGGCGAAAGGGAAGTGGGCTGTTGACCGAGGGCAGTATGAATTTTCGTTTGGGCAGAGTGCGGGGCATATTGAGCAGGTTGTCACTGTTGACGTGGAGGGATCGCGCGAGTTGAAGTTGTAAGCAGAATGGTGTCGGATGAGAGTACGAAATGATTGATGCTTTCATATTGACCTTAAGCTTTTCTCTCTTCTTGTTCCACTAGTTTTGTAGTATCTAAGACTGTTGATGCATGGAATTGATGTGATCCTGCGTATACCTTGGCTTCGCAATACACCAAATATGCTTGGCACGTTGGTGTGTACTGAGATCGCCACTCACGTATTCCATCCGTTACTTTCCTGTACCACTATGCCCATTTGTTTCTCTAGAGCCCCGTGAGCCCTCTGCATAGGTTTTCTTCTTCTTCTTCTTCTTCTTCTTCTTCTCAGACCTTCCTTTCGATGATATAGGTAGTTCTTATATTTACCTTATTTGCTTATTGAATCTCCCCTCAAGCATCCCCTTCCGCCGGTACGTATCCCTCAGCTAACCAGCTCCATATATTGAGTCCAATCTTCACACCCTTTGTAACAGGCAACCCTGCATGCCAGCTCTCCGCATACCCACTTCCGTCACTCCGCATATTCTCCCAAAACACCGCGTTTCCAGTAATCGGCTTGAAAATAACTCCCTTACTCAGGTCCTCTCTGTGTCGACCATCTTCCGTAGCACCCGTGGAAAGACCTGCATCCCTTGAGGAAGCTTCATGACCACATTCGATGAACCGACACCAATGTTCATCTTGAGGCCTCTCTAAGCGCGGGAAATGTGTCCCACCACCTGTGCAATTCGCTTCTAGATATACCATGAAAGAACTGACGCGTCCGCTTTTCTTCGTGGCAGTACTCCAGTCGTAGTGGTATGTGTAATGGCCTCCAACGCCATATCTCTGACTCCAAAGTTTCTCGATGAAGGTATAGGGTCGCCAGCCTTGGAAGACACGGGCGCGCTCTTCGATACACTTGACTGTTTGACTGCGAGGTAGGGGTGCCTTTTCCGAGTTGCGGATCGATGGTTTGAAGGATTCGGTACCGGAGGTCCACACTGTCGAGGGTGTGAAGTGTGGGTTATTGTGGTGTGATCTGTTAGTCTCAAGACACAGAGATGTAATAGAAGTAATAACGCTTTGCTTGTTCTTCGTCAAGATACTGTATATGATTTCACGGACCCAGGATGACTTCCACAAGGAGCAGAGTTCCTTCCAAATCACGATACTAAAATGCAGTACCAAAAAGACATACCTCAATGCCACAACCTCCTTCCCTTCCTCCTCACTAACAAACCCCTCGATATACAGCACTAATGGCTCCCGACTCAGCACGTAAACACCTTTATACGCATGTGCCGCACAAGTCAGATTCTTTTCCGGGATAACCAAGTTCTCCAACTTGGCCTTTGGCATAACACTCCTTGCATCTCTTTTCGTACCAAGGCCGCTGCCGGACGAGGCCGCGTCGTCATCCGCACGTGGACTAAGCAGCGAGAACAAAGGCGCGCCGGCGAGTATATATGCTAGTACGGCGAGGAAAGCATATTGGACAAACGACGTTATCGATAGCGAGGACGAATACGACGACGACGATGACGATGTGGAGGAGGACCGATGCATCGCAAAAAAATGCACAAACGACACGCCACAAGCAGCAACAACAACAACAACAACAACGACAACGACAACGACAACGACAACGACAACGACAGTCAATAACGCAATGCCGAACAGCAAAGGACAAAGCACCGGATCCGATCCCGAAAGAGAGTGAGTTAGAACGTGTTGATGAAACTCACTTCTAACGTGTTCCCCCTTCAAAAGAAATGCAGACTAAATGAACTAGGAGAGAGAAATTCCGGTGGCCATGTTATTACCGATATCAAGGGTCCCCATCTCCTCCGCGCCACCCCACGTGTCATGTTGCTCTATCTGTGTCCAGTGCGTCAGATTGAACCTAGCACAACTGTTCGCGTCGTGGTATGTGCGTTTTGCCCAGATGCATTTGGTCTCCAACTAGTCTTCGGGTGAGACTGTTACGGCTGGATGCAAGATGCACAATCCTCTGACTTTTACCCCTGGCTTATGTAACTACGGACTGGCGTGCGGGATGCAAGACAGGGACATGGGCTCCGTGTCATGGCTATGATTTGGTTGGTTCTGCACGTAATCTGCATCCAGGGGTTGCGCGCGTGGATTGTGCTATGTTACAGTAACCGTGCACCCGATGATCATGGTCGCGGGTTGAGCACCCCAACAACAACAATATATTCAAAAAGATGAGGTTGTAGAGCCACCACAAATCGTAATAAAATTGCGCAAAGCTAGGATTATACTATATACAGGTCTGCGGAAGTTTTGACTTATTCAGATAATTTTTTGGAGGGCGTTATCGGTCGTTGCCGTCGACTACGCGGCGGAGCAGCTCGTGCAACCCTTGCGGCTCCCACCACAGCTGGAGCAACACCACCACGCTTTTGACGCTTTGTAGCTGGCGGATGAGGTTGTGAAGCCTTACGCTTACCCGATTGGGGCAATTTTATAGCTTTGGCAGCGTTGCGGAGGCTTCTACGGTGGTCTCTTTCGGCTTGCTCTGCAGCCCTCCGCTTTCTGCTCTCCTCCCAACCCTTCTCCCGCTTAACACGCTTTGCAGCTTTGAGTTGAAGATTACAATCGCGAGCTGCCTTCTTGATCTCAGCTTGCTTGGCTTTTTGAAGCTTTTCAAGCTCGGCTTGTTGTTGTTGTGATGCCCGACGATCGCGAGCTCGCTGTACACTCCTGGGCGACCACAGTTTGGCTCCCCCATAGTAAACCTCGTCCTCATCAAGCTGGAGAGTGAAGGACTGCT
Organism: Alternaria panax; assembly: GCA_019702505.1. Taxonomy (NCBI): domain Eukaryota; kingdom Fungi; phylum Ascomycota; class Dothideomycetes; order Pleosporales; family Pleosporaceae; genus Alternaria; species Alternaria panax. Next base: position 4,203,137 of record JAANER010000001.1, on the reverse strand, counting down.
TTGGCCGCCTCTCCTTGATGGCTAGGGACTGCCTGAGGCCCCTAACCTCTTCACGGAGGATACTGTTTTGAGCTGAGATGTGGCACAAGCTTCGTTGAAGCTTCTTGACGTCCTTACTGCTCTGATCCTTTACCTCACGGCGTACAATTGATTTGAGCTTAAGCCAATCCTCTCCGGAGAGGACTGACTGGCTGCTGTCAGAATCTGAAGCCTCCTTGGCAAACTTCTTAAGTATAACGTCTGGGTTAGCTGGCTGTATACCGGTGGCTTCAAAAGACCTCTTAATGAGTGGAGGCTTGAATACAGAGCTCCAGGACCTCCAGAAGAGCGGGAAGAAGTCTCCTTTGGTCAAATTGAGTAACCCCTGGCTGTCCTGGAGGTATTCCATCAACTGAGTTGAGTAAGCTGTTGCAAGGGGTTTGAACATACAAACGTCGAGAGGTTGAAGCGTATGAGTAGCGTGAGGGGGTAATATAAACAAGAGGATCTTGTTGTCGTTACAATACTCAATAAACTCCATGGTTACGTGGGATCCGTGGCCGTCAAGGAGTAGTAATCGATACCCAGTTAAAGCATGCCGTCTGGTTTCTCTCTCAAACACCCCCTTGAGCCAAGCTAACCCAATATCGTTGTTGCTCCAGCCAGAGGGTGATGACGTAGTAAATACTGAGTGTTCTCCTGCTTGTACAGCTTCAACCCAGCTCGATTGAACAGCTCCGTTGGCTCCCTGGAAGATGAGTGTAGGACTCAAAGCGTTACCATCCGAACAAATACAAGCTATCACCGTTATCCACTCGCTGGAGCCATCTTCAAGTGCTTGCCTTGCCCCTTTTTGCTCGTAGAGTCTTCTGCTGAATATACGTTTTGTATTGCCAACCCGGCCAAGTTGAAATCCCTTTTCGTCCATATTGAATATATGGATGGGTTGTATGTTGTACTCCTCTATCTTTTCATGTAAAAGCTTGAAATACAAGTTGTACTTGGCCCATGAATCAGCTTTGGTACGTTCCTTGGCCATGGCTTTGCCCGAGCGAGAGATGAGATGGTTGGGATGCCGGCGGAGGAACCGGGAAACCCAGCTTTCGGAGACCGGCTTGCCAGCCAACTGACTGGCAAACTGTTGTATCATTGTTCTTGTAGGTGGCAAACGTCGTTCGGTAAGCGTTTCGATATATCGTACGAGCTCAGCTTCGTGTTGTGGGTGGAGGGAGAGCTGGCGCAAGCCATAGGTCTCAGTTTCGCCCTTGTGTCGTCTCATCAGCGTCATTCGTCCTACACCATACTTTTTCGCGATTGCTTGGTACGAGAATTCATCTCCTGGTTCACGCGATTCGATTTCTTCAATCGCTTCTTGAATCGGGTCCATATTGGTTGAGTTATGATGCGTTGAAGTTTTGTTGTTGTGGTGGTGGGGGTGCTCAACCGGTGACCATGATCATCGGGTGCACGGTTACTGTAGATCCTGGTCTGGGATTGGAAGGTAGAGAGATCTAGAATGGAGGGGCTGAACGATTCTCCCGAGATCTCGGGTGCTGTGCCCCTCACATGTACTTTGCTATTTCATTTAATGTTCGCAGACCTGCTTGTTGTAATAGTTACACTCGTTGTGCTTCGACTTCCTTAGTTGGAAGCAAGGACATAGCAGTAGAGTGTGTGAAGTTACTAATGCGTAGTATTAAACCGAAATTTCCTTGGATCACACCTCTATAAACGCCACCCTGATGGGTTAGAAAAGGTATCAAAACGAGAACACAGAAGGCATAATAAACGAAGCCCAGATGAATGAGACTTTGTCGTAATGTCATCATTCTCTCTTGAAATAAGGACAAACAGTTGGTATCCCAAATCTACGCATGCCTAAGGAAGAACGCTCGCTCACATACTGACCCGGGCTGACCAAAGTCATCTCCAGGGCTTTGGGATAATGTCTCCCTTTCAAACTATTCCAGAATGCAAAGATCCTAGTTTTCAAAAATATGCCGCAGCATATGCAGTTCATACTGGGTGTGGTTCGCGCATAATTGGTATCCTCTGGCCTCTCCAACTCGACATGAAGGGTCTTCCTGCTTGTTCGGCACGGACCTACAATGCCTTCTCTGCACCCACCTGCTGTGTTATCTTGTTTGGTCTGAGCGAACCGTAGCAAGTACTCTGTGAAAGTCGGTTGCGGTGTTACTGTTTCACGCCGTTTTCTCGCTCGTGCTGTTCGGCAACTTCACGTGCGTAGAACTCGACCAGCATCGTTCCATACGCCTCCATCTCTTCCAGGGGTACGGCGAGGCGAAAGTCGTTCAACAAAAGAAATTGCAGCTCCAAGTGGTTTAATTCAACCAGTGGTAGACCGCCGACCTTGATGTTGTTAGCAAACATTTGCATATCGTGTACCGGCCAGCACGAACCTTTGCGTATCTCGAGTTTGTGTAGAAGACGTCGGAGAAGAATTTGCTGGCGCATGTAACACCGGCTATGACGAGACGATGTATGTTGAAACTGTCGACAACGAAAAAGTGTGAAAGGTTCAACGCATCCACGTCGAGATCTTGCTGAGGGGGCGAAGGCGGCTGAAGGCCCTCGCGTGGCGTTTGCGATGGCTTGCCTAGGGAGCCTGAAGGAGGAGGAGTCGCTGCCTGAGCGGAAGCTGATGCAGGTCGTGTGCCTTCTGCCGGGGTCGAAGCGGTGGACATTGTAGACTTTAAATGTTGCACAGACTGTTGATTAGCCTTGCGAAGACCAGACATGGGGCCAGCATTTACCCTCTCTGTCATTCTGTCGAAGTAGACGAGTAGACTCAGGAAGACCTCGTAGGTGGTGGGGCAGTATTTGTGAATTCTGCTGAGATAGCTGAGGATAGAGATGCTGGGGACATTCTTTCCATGGAAGGCCAAGACGCTGGTGGTCTGTTGGCTCAAGCCTGACGTGCCCTCTGATGGTGGAATTTGGCGATGTAGATGGTCGTGCTGGCGATCGTTGGTCGTGGTGATCTTGGTCAACAATCCAGCCACCATCTCAATTATGTCTGAAACGGGCATCTCACTGATCTCGTATTGAGGCCCGACCTCTGCAGGGTCTCGTCGCTGCCGCCGTACAAGCGAGCGCGACTGTGAAAAGGGACTGGACTCATCGATGGCGAAACTTTGGATGTGTGACAAGCTCTTGACTTTGATCTTGGTAGGAGAGGCATCGGGCGATCGCATGGAGTGTGCTGGGCCTGGCGAGGGAACGGTTCGAGTGTTTGCGAAAGCGGGGTCTACGCGCGACGGCGTGGGCTGTTGTGAGTGAGGGCGAAAGTGCGGACTAGGTGGTGTCGGTGCTGCTTGGTCGGCAGCGGGTGCGGACGCGTTGGGCTCTGAGCTGTTTTGCTGCTGCGATCGCTGGCCTGGTGTTGAGCTCGACTGCGGGGCTGCGGAGTCGGCCATGGCCACATCAGCAGACGGAGCTGCCACGCGCGGCGCATGGGTGCTCGAAGACGGCGACGGCCGTACGGGAGTGCGACGTCCGGCAGGAGACTCTTGCGACGGGTGCGTGCTACCGCCACCAAACATGTTGGTGTGAAAGTGGTTCCCACCGAAGTCGCTCACCAAAAGCGAAGTCATTCCGCGAAACCAGGCTGCGCAGAGACGGAGGGTTCGAGACGTCCTGACTGAGCAGAAGGCGTGACACAGCGACTGTTTGCGGTGCAGCGAGAAGGGTCAGTCGGCGGCAGAGTGTATCGGTGAGACGTGTCGGTCGTGTTGTTGAGCCTTATCGTAAAGAGCCGGAACTTGGACGCAGCTTAAAGGGGCGCAGATGTCGCGTGCGAGCCTGCTCTACTCTGCCGTTGCCAAAGTAAATTGGACGGCACGCGTCGTGTCAAGGCAGAAGTGAGGATGCGCGCAGGATGGGGTCCCAGCCTGGTGAGTGATGAGGTCTTGTTCGAGAAAGGCGTGGGGAAACCAAACGTCACAGACCAACGACGGGCGAGGTTCAACGAGAGACCCTGGCCGCAATTCACCTGCACAGTCTAAACCCCATGTGACGACACTGTGCATCGACGCGCTCTCTGGCCGCCTCTGCACGCATACGGCCACATTTTGCAGCACGCTCGACGTTGTTCTTTCGCTTTCGGACACGCCCGCCACGTGAGAGAATGCAAGCACCTAAGCAAACAGCCAAAAGAGGCCGGCAACGAATGGGCTAATGCCGACTGCTGATTGGCCAGTAGCTGCGCCTCTATCCTACCCTGGCAGACATGGTTCCTTTTATCTCGTGTCGCTCGTTCAGCCATCATCATCGTCATCATCATCATGTCGTGCTATATCATACATGGTGTTGCTATGTATCCGCCATCGTCATGACGACCAGTCCTACTGCTTGCCTGGCCCCTCGTAGTTCTGGTCTGGCAGGTATAGATGCCTCTGCGCGCCCTTACCTGTAAGCACCACCATGCGAATCACACCGCCTGAGCTGCCGTCCCACTTGATCGCTTCTGAGAGTGCGCCTTTGACAAACGTGATGCCTTCCTCCTCGCTCATGTCCTCCTTCCAGTTTGCATCGCAGTATCCGTAGATGTACGTTGAGCCCGAGCCGCCAATTGCGTATGACTGCTTGTGCAGGGAGCCTCCGAGAGGGATCGAGTAGACTTGGCCGCCGTGTCGGTGGTCCCACCCGGCAATAATGAGTCCAGCCCTGCCCATGTGTCAGTAACTGGCCGTCGCATAGCCATGTCCTACTCACGAGAGCTGGTCCTTGTTGGAGTAGCAGAGTTCTTGGAAGATGGCTGCTGCTGTCTGTGTGGTCGGTGGCTCGTCGTTGGTGGCACCGTACATGCCCAGGTGGTATTGAACAATGTCTGCGACAGCCTGTGTGTCTGCTGCTGAACCGGATCTGCAACACCAGATGGTATCGTGGACTTGTGTGAGCTTGTCGGTGACACGGTTTGCGATGTATGCTCCCGTCGTTGTCCTGCTGTCGGCAGCTAATATGACGCCGTCTTTGAAGTTGATGGCCATGATGGATGTTCCGAGGCTAGGCTGGTTGTCAGCACCCAGACAGCGCGCCCGGTCCAGGGGCAACCTACTTGACCTCGCCCTTCTTGAGGTGGTTCATGTCGACATGGATGCCATCTGCGCAATGTGAGCTTCCCGAACTTGACTCAGTTGCAGCGGCCAAGGTACCTTCTCCCAGCATTCCCGTGGACATCATCATTGCAGTTTGAGCTGGTTGGTTATTGGGAGACGTGGTGGAACGGGGTGGTTACTTCGCAAGGCGTATGGGGCGGGCGACAGAAGCTGTGGGGTCAGTTGTTGTTGCAGGCAGCTCGACTGTACGCGGCGGCTGATATCCCTTGGCATTGCGCTACTGGTCTGAGCGGCCACCTGGGCAGCTGCCCCATGCGACACCCTCCAGGTCCCTATCACATGCGGTGGCGCTCCGTCACCTCATATCCATTTTCTTCAAAGGCCCTCCGAATGGTCGAGTCTTCCATTCCTTCTCCTTCTCCCTCACCTAGGCTGCTGTTTTCGCGAAGTCGCTCGGCACCTGAGCCCCGGTCCATCCTACGCCCCACCGAGCCCGAAGTCCGACCAGGGAGCATGGCTTCGGCACTGGACACGTTCATATCCTATCTGCGCGTACCCATCCTAGCATCCTCTGGTGTCGCCGCTCTGCTCAGTGGTCTCCTATACTTCAAGCAAAAGTTCGGCGTCTCTTGTGCTCCTATTGAATTTGGCTAACAGCGACAGCGAAATCATATACCCCCGTGCCTTCCCTCCCGATGCTCGGACAAACGTGCCCAGGCCCTCACAGTTCGCCATTACCGACTATGAGGAGTTGTTCATCCCTACACCAGACGGCGAATCCCTAAGCGCATTCTTCATTCGAGCCAACAAGCAGCATGCGCGCAACGTAACGGTGCTCATGTTCCATGGCAACGCTGGCAACATCGGCTACAGACTTCCCATCGCAAAGATCCTAGAGAACGAGCTACGATGTAATGTCTTCATGTTGCAATACCGGGGCTATGGCCTGTCTTCTGGCAGTCCCAACGAAAAGGGGCTTATGATCGATGCACAGACTGGGTTGGATTACATCCGCCAGAGGCACGAACTTCGAGATACCAAGATTGTAGTATATGGCCAGAGCATTGGCGGTGCAGTTGCCGTTGGACTGGCTGCTCGCAACCAGAGGGAAGGCGACATCTCCGCTATCATCTTGGAAAATACCTTTACCTCCATTAAGAAACTCATACCAACGTGAGTAATCTGGTCGCATTTGCAGCTCATCGCTAACCTGGACTAGTGCTTTCCCTCCTGCCCGTTTCTTGACTCCGCTCTGCCACCAGATCTGGCCCACTGAAGAGACACTGCCGAAGATCACCAAGATACCTATTCTGTTCTTAAGTGGTCTCAAGGACGAAATCATTCCGTAAGCGTATATCCTGGGCACTGAGCCGTTTGTTCGCATTGTTTCATCCGCTGACTGCTTCGCAGACCGTCGCACATGACTAAACTGTTTCAAGTCTGCAACGCGCCAAAAGTCTGGAAAGAACTACCTAACGGAAGCCACAACGACACCGTTGCAGAGCCGCGCTACTTCCAATACATCGAAGAGTTCTTGAGCGAATTCGTAGCTCGTTGAAGCGTTTGCTAAACAAGAATCAGCCATTGACGGCAGTTGACAAATATGCTGAGCCACTTCCGCGCTACTGCTTCACTTTTATAGTGCGAACCACAGAGGAAGCGCAGCGAGCGTATGTCATGTCACTGGGTCCTTTCTATTGGCAGGATTTCAGACTCGTTCCGCGGTCTATACACTGCTGGGCTTATGCTGTAAGTCGCGAATTGGATTCATAAGGGTTTTGTCGACTGCGCAGGCAGCGCGTCTACACGCTGTGAGCATTCCGGAGCAGCCGAGATATGTTTTCAAGCTCCCAACATTTTGAAACCGACATGCATGTATTCCCTGGGCTGAACTCTCATGTGGCGTCATGTAGCGACGCGCCAACATCAGCTGCGAAAAGGTACTTCGGGTGGCAAAATGGCACCACATGGTGTGTGACCGGGTTACGTCGTGCAGCACTTCGCGAAATAAATAGATCGCGATCGTATGCATAAGCAACCAGTAACGAGTGCTTCTCTGTAGGTTAGCTGTCATTTGTGTTTACGCCCAGCCCCTGTTAGCTTTTCTCGCAGAAAGAACCATTCAACATGACGAAGTGTCTAGATTCTGCTTCACAAGGGTCCAGGTCTACTGACCACGTGCAAAGCCCGAGATGTGGGGTGGTGACGGATCGCCAGGGGTGAGGTACAGGTCGTAGCTGGCTTATCAGTGCAAGATTTCGCAAAACGATGACACTTTGTGGAAAGATCATCCCTCACAGCCCCAATCGCTTCACTGCTGCATCTGCACCGTACGAAACGCAAAGGTGTACGGTGTACAGATAGCCAAGGGAACACTTTTCGGACGTACCGACCATAGCGGAGTTGAATTCACGAAACAGTTGCTAGGTACCGCCCATTTGGAGCACTCCCCGCAGGGTTCCAGCTGGGCTTCTGAAAACGAAGAGGCTCTACAGTAGTGCCAACGCTCGCGGTTCGCGACCGGACGCTAATTTGATGAAAGATCTGTATTGGACCCAGCAAATGGATGCTAGCACCGCCACCGCGGTAATGTGGGCGGCGTCAAAGCTTGACATTTTCCACATCACTGAGGACCGGAAATACGTGAGTCGGGTGTACGGAACATGGAAATTATAGTATCGCAATTCATATTGGGCCGGAGTTTTGTCTCATGGCAGCACTTATTGCTGCCCAGCGGGGTGCAAAACAATGAAACCTCAGCTCGTCCGATGTTAGTCGAGTCGAAGTGAATAGGCCGATGATCTGCATATCCATCCTTGTAACGACATCGTCATCCCTTGCATCCTGGCAGACGGGACAGACGTTTCGTTCATTGCTCGCCCGGCTGTCGATCATGACCACGCGGGATCAAGTGTCGTGGCTGTGCTGTGGCGCGTAGATCACTGTCATCGTGCGGTCACGCCGAGGGTGTGGCGAAACCCCTTCTCCGTTGGCAGCCTAGAACCAGTTCCCATGTTTGAGGAAACGGTTTCGGGCCATTCTGTCCAGCCGTCTGCCGAGAGCGTGCCGAGCCCACTGCAAACTCGTCAAGCGTTGGTTCGCACTGGTGTGTTCGCATTCATGGAAGCGAGCGCTGACATCTGGCGGCCCACCGTCTCGCTGTCGCGCTCTGGCGCTAAGCCTATATAGATCCCAGAGCCATACGTGCCCGCTCCATCTTTCTTCCACCCAGTGCACCCTCGTTTCGACGCACTCCCGCCGCAGGGTCGCCAGGGGAGTACCACGGCCGAGACAGCCTACTAGACTCAACAACGCCTCTAGATGCTTTTACCGGGTCCCTTGTCAGCTCCTTACGCTGGCTCCATGTCTTGTCATTATCGTGACGCCCTAATCATGTCCACGCGGCGTCCATGGCTCCTCCCTGTTTCCTAGATGGCCAGAGTCTTCTGGGCGGCTCAGTTCGTGCATATCGCCTCTGGTCCACCGTCGTTGTAGCTCACTCAATTGGTCGGCCTGCCTTGCATGCATGTCGGGCCCGTTCTTGTGGGCGGCGTCTAATTACTTCATGATCTTGATCTAGACAGGATTGCTACAGTGCAAGCCAGTGCTAGCGAGAACCCTGGTATCATGTTCTGAAAGCACTTTTGTAATACAATGCTTTCTCCTACCTTCTAGGCAGGTTTCGATCCGACGGATTGACGCGAGCACTCCCGCGCCAACTGCTTTTCGGTATACAGAACAAACCATAAATTTCCGCCTGTCGGAGATTGCTGGGAAGGGCCCGCTAAGCTTTCGTAAGATAGTCTATGATCAGCGCTGTCGGCCCATGGCATTCTAGAAACGGCATCACTCGCCACGTCCGATGATATACCACGTCCGCAACACTTGTTTTCTAACAACTCCTTGACTCAGGCACCCAGTTATCTTCTTCTTGCTGAGCTTTTGGTGATCATTTCGCCTCCAGAGCATCGGTTCAGACCCTGTCACTCCACATCAATCCTGTCAGCCACGGCCAGCCTTCGACAACCAATCAGGCTACGATCAGTTACTGCGGCCAGCGGCGATTGAGGCAGAAAACTCGCGAGAACCCTCTTGCAGCCTTCCCGTTCCTACTAGGCCAATCAATGAGCTCCTGCTCGGGACCCTGGCTCCTAATATCTGCCGCACGTACGCTTGCCCATTGCGGTCCCTGCCGTTGCGCCGTCTCCAACTTCATAAGGCTTTGAGAGACCGCTTCTGCCGTCTAAGTGGTCGTGTAATTCTGACCATCATCTTCGTTCCGCCTTAAGCGAGCTCCTTCTCAAGGTAGTACATCAACCGAAGTCGTTCATCTTCCCTCAAACGGTTTCTCCTACTGCCGGCTTCTTTTTTTACATGCGATCACCTCACAGCCTCCCTCATTCATTGGCAAACTTTGTTCGTCATCTCTCCTAGGAAGCGACCTCTCTTTCGGCAATCCTCTCTTCCGGGTTGCCACACGTCTTCCAGCATACGTTGATATAGAATTAGGTATGTTATATTCTCCTACGATTGAAAGTTTGGTTTTGAGTCGGGCCCCCACACATTCGTTTTTTCTAGACCTTGTTGTTTCAGCTGTAACATGGACTAACATGGCTTTCGTTTGGGTCCAACAGTGGGTACCACTTCCTGTCGTTTACGAGCAACACATGGGCGACCTAACATCTGGCCCACGGCCTCATGCCATGGACAACGCGACAACTGGTCTTGCGCGTGACGGAAATAACCCTGGTTCTTTTTCAACCTCCCTCAACCCCCCGGACAGCGACGGTCCGTTCTACTCTCAGCTCAGTGGCCTACCCCAGGGCCAACTACGACCCGACTTTTGTTCATCCACGCATGCGAATGGATCTTCTCAATCCCACGAACATGGCTCATCACCACTGAACATGGGCGCCATGATAGGCGCATTGCCCAACTATGGCGCCAAGGACAATGTTTCGATGAATTCGCAGATGATACCCCGCTCATTATCTGGCGCATCCGCATCAGCTTTGGCATACCAGATTGGACAGAATTTACAGATGCCTCCTAGTAATATGCCCACTCATGCTCCATACGGACCTGGTTTTGCTCCGGGGCATCCCCAACAACCCTTTATGCCTCAACAGAGCTCACAATACAACACCTATCCCTCTTTCGGAACGAACCAGCCTCGCCCAGCTGGGATGGCACTGATGCAGTCGCCATACCAGAACTATCAGCCGGCATCGCAGTATATGTACTACCAGGCACCATACGGACCACAGGCACAATTCAATCCCGGGTTCGGTAGTCAGAGCCAAACGATATACGAGAGAAAAGCCAGCTCGACGAACACTCGCATGCAAGGTCATGTTGCGGAATATTCACATGTTGATGGCGGCTTCTCAGGTGTCCGCTTGCCTACAGGGAGTTTTCTAGGCGACGCAATGTCTCACTACATTTCACAGTTTGCGCAATCTTCTGGTGAGTACCAAAAAAAAAGCCCCTCCCCTCCTTGTGCACGAACAGCATAATAGGCGTGTATATGCAGTTGCTGACATGACTGTAGCCATGCCCCGTTCTGGACCAGTGAGTTCCATACCTCGCGGACCGCCTCGTAAACCGAAACAGTCTGGACATGCACTTTGGGTCGGCAATCTTCCACCTGGAACCACGATAGTTGCCCTAAAGGACCACTTCTCTCGCGACGCTACCAATGATATCGAAAGTTTGTTCTTGATATCCAAGAGCAACTGTGCGTTCGTCAATTATCGCACAGAAGCTTCGTGCACAGCTGCGATGCATAGGTTCCACGACTCGCGCTTCAGCGGTGTGCGCCTAGTCTGTCGCCTTCGACGCAGCTCTGGTCCAGCATCCGGTATCCCCACGGCGCCCTCAGCCATGATGGGCCAGCAAAAGATCGCTTCTCGGCCAGCGACTCCAAAGCAAGACATTGACACTGATAAACCGGCAGAAAACGCAGCTGGCTCACCATCGCACAAGAGTAACGAAGATCACAGATCATCTGCCGAGACTGCTACTAAATACTTCATTGTGAAAAGCCTTACGCTGCAGGACCTGGAGCTCAGTGTCCGAAACGGTATCTGGGCTACACAGTCTCATAACGAAGACGTACTGAACAAGGCATTTCAGGCAAGTGTACAATAGCCTCCATGCCCGTGAGATCTAACTGACAGAACACAGTCGGCTGAGAATGTTTATCTCATCTTCTCTGCGAACAAGTCGGGCGAGTACTTTGGCTACGCCCGCATGGCGTCACCGATCCTCGAGGATGACTCTCGTATCACAGGCTCGGTACCTAAACCCGAGACGATCGTAGATGTGACTGACGTTCCCAAGTCGATCGCTACCCCAGCAACAGAATGGGCGCCCCGTGGAAGAATCATTGACGACTCTGCGCGAGGCACGATTTTCTGGGAGGCAGAGCTACCTGACACCGAGGCTGAAGGGGAGGATGAGGACAAAGCCGACAGAGACGAGGCGCCCCCACAAGCCGAGAGCGATGCTTCAGCCGTACCGCAAAGCTGGGGCAAACCCTTCAAGATCGAGTGGGTTTCTACAAACCGTCTACCATTCTACCGCACTCGGGGCCTGCGTAACCCATGGAACGCCAATCGCGAAGTCAAAATTGCGAGGGACGGTACAGAACTCGAACCCAGTGTCGGAGAGCGCCTGGTCCAGATGTTCCATCGCTTGGGCCCTTCCGCTACGGGTGTACCGGCAATGCCGCCTAGTGTAGCCACCGGAATGATGCCTCAGATGCTCGCATTCTAGGTACGTGCCTTTGGCTTGAATTGGCTCGTTGCACAGCCTTTGATGGATCAATTGCACAGTCTTTGTTATGATTGCGCTTAGCATGTCATGGCTTGAGTGCTGGAGAGGTACAGGTAGTGCGCCTTTTCTTTTGAACTGGAGCGAGCTTTATCTGGAGCTCTCCACTGCCGGGCAGTGGGGGCTATGTCGAGCTCGGTTGTATCCAAGCGCTTTTGTTATTCTTGTCGATGACGGATAAAAACTTGACGATGAGATGATCTTTAATAGGCAGGATGAAATCGGGAAATGTATGAGAAGCTAGTGCCTAATTTGGCGTGGGTGGTTGAGTATCTTCTTCTCGCGTTGCTTTCGTTCACTGTAGTAGCATTGGAGTTGTCTGTTTCTGTACTTTTGTTGATCTCGTTCCCAATGTAACATATTCTTTTGCATCACCCAGCTGGGGCTGTGCCTCTGCTTTGTGTGCGTCATCGTTATCGCTCTTAAAACCGCACCGTTGCTCCTACAGTCTTTTCCTTTTTCCGTATCTTCTACATGTCGGATCCCTGATAGGGTCCTCATCGGCCCTTCCTGTGTTAATTGGGTCGCACAGAGATCAACGTCCTCGCCCGCGTTCTGGCCCTTACAGGCGTCTAGTCCCCATGGGTTGAAATGTCGGCAACCTTTCGGGTGGGCTGGCCGCGACCAATGCATGACCATGAGTAGACGACAAGGCGAAGGCCATTATGATCAGCCCACTGTGGCCATTAGGCAATAGTGTGCCTTGACCATCAAGGAGCGCCGGTACGATACTGTACATGGGAGACAGTCGACACGACGCGACAGCAAGTTTGGAAGGACCGATCATTCGACCGACGCTAAATGCATATGCCGTAATATTCATCAGAATCATCGTGAGAGAACGTAACCTTGGGAAGTATATGCCACCTCCACGTGTCCTTCCACATGCTCGAGTGCTCAGCGAAGCAACCACCGAGGTATACCTGTCGGGCTTTGCGGTGCATGCGGGAAGCATACATCCGACAAGGATCACTCATAAAGTAAAGCGACGAATATTGCGCATCTCCGGACAAATTCTAAGAAGCCTCACTTTGCAACCCGGCGTTTCTAGGTATGCTACAGCAGACTCAGTCAGTCCCACACACCCACACACCCACACACGTCTCCCTAGGAGTACGAAAAAAAAAGAACGGAATTCATTTCAAGCAGACAGAAATCATGTAATCAGTATACGGGCCACGGGGTGTTGTTGTTCCTCCACATGCCAGTTTCCAGACCCCTAGCCCACAAAGCCCCAAGTGACACAGCAGACCACCTGCAGTGAAGCAACGTCGCAAATCGTAATCTAGATTCAGCATGCGTGCATGCCGACAAAACATGATCCGCGTCATCCGCTGGCATGCCTTTCTCGAAATTTACCGATAAGGGACTGTGCGTAGCTCCCTTCCAACTTCGCCGTAAAGTGCCGCAGTGGCGGTTCTCGCCGCATCTGCATTTTTTCCAAAAAGTGGGGAACAGAAGGGGCCCGCGGAAGCTGGAGGGAGCGGGCTGCGTGCTCGGACCCGTTTGTGCCACGGGTAATTGAATCATGTTAGGCGCGATGGTGGGAAAGCTCCGGTCTCTCTTTATTTTGCGTTGAGCGGTGTGTACGATGGAGAATAGCTACCTGCTCCGAAGCAGGGAGCCCAAGTTAGAAGGCATTGCAAGCGGTGGTGCGATAGGGTGAACAGGGGTTTATGGCGTCATTCTTGTTGTTGCTACCACGGGTGGTTGTTCATACCGACCGCTTTTACAGAATCTACATGTTCGTTTCTTCGCTCATCAAAGCTTCTCTCACGAGATAATTTTGCAGATTCTCGTCGTTGGATTACTCAACTCTTGTGTCTCCTCTGCCGCGGTTGCTGTACCCGGTTATGCACATGTATCCAACCTTAGAGCTCACTCACGGCATTTACCGCTACACTTGCAGCTTTCCCACCTCGAGGTGGTTTTCAGAGTCGCATTCTCTTCTAGTACATAATCGCGACAATAAGACATGGTATGATGATTGCTCGGACAAGTGTATTACACCGGCTCTTCTTCAGATGCATGTCCGCGACACGGTCGTTGTTACACCAGCTTTCCTTAAGCTAAGTATCAAGATTTGCAAGCTCAATGGCTCGGCAAAGAATAGTCTGCAGGCTCCACCCAAACTATTCGGCTTAACATCAATTCATGTTCCTGGTATCTAGGGGAATCTTGTCCACGACCTCTTTACGTTCGTCGTTACGCAACGCCCCAGCCTCACTTCGTCCAGGACGTGATAGCGTCTCGAGAGATTAGTATCTATCAGGTAGGTACTATTCAAACCCCTTACAAAGTCTTTGACACATCTCCGAAGCTCTGGAACGAGCCGCACAAGTGAAACATGTCATCCACCATGTGCCGTCGTGTCATTATGCCGCTCCCTATAGCTTACACTATCGCGCCTACCGTCTTTCCACTCTAGTCTTGTTAGGTGTGTATAATCGCGAGTGGAAACGGTCTGGTGACGATGTTTCGTTGCTAGTAGTCTCAAGATAGATCACACGGTTAGATTGGTAGAAGCTACCCTTTCTTTGTTACCCCACCAATCCATATTTTGGTGGTACAAACTGCTATGAATATAGGACAATCCAGTCACGAGACACTACTAACTCTCCATGAGCTTATTAATATTAGCTCTATTATTTAGCTCCCCTCATGCTAATTTGCAACGCTCGTGCATTCACTCTATTAAGATGCATGTAAGCAAGAGGTCGCTGAAAATGCGAAATGGGAGCTGGCCGATGGCTGCATGGCGGTTGTGTGGAAATACGCCGGGTCTATGATTATACGCCATCACCACCTACCCCCCCAGCAACGTCACATCTTGGCCCCTCGATTGTATATCACAAACTCCCTTGTACGACAGGCCTGTCATCGCATATCTCGGCTCCCACATGTACAGTGACCCGCAACGTAGGCACACCTCAACGCTTTCAAGTTCAGCAAACAGGTAGTCATTGTCATGTGTAGACAAGACACGTCCACCATGTTCACTCTCGACCTACCAACCAAGATGTGGGCAGCGTAAGTCGTCGAATTCGACTCAGCCTACAAATTTCACCAGATTACCCTCCCATCAGACCTTGCACCGCAAGACTTCCTAATCAAAGTCGCCGTCGCCTCGCTCTGCCACACAGACTCTATGGTCTCTGCCGGCAAGATGGACACGCCACTCCCCTGTACAGCCTATCACGAAGGTGCCGGTACCGTCGTGGCTAAGGGTTCTTCTGTAACAGACTCGCACTGAATATCGAGGTCCCTCAGCTTGTCCACAGTACTGCCAGCAGACTGATGACTTCCTCGGCGTGAAAAATCATGGCTTCTTCGCTCAGTACGCCAAGATCGATGCTGAGAAAGCTACGAAATTACCGGACAATGTGTCTTTCGAAACTACCGCTCCGCTAGCTTGTCGCGGTATCACCAGCTACCACGGCATCATCTTGTCTACTGTTAAAAGAAAAAGGGGAATGGATAGTCAGCGTAGGCAGCGGAGACGGCCTCGGTCATCTCGGAGTCCAGTTTGCAAAAGCAACGGGGTTGAATGTTGTTGGTATTGATGCGCGGGACGAGGGTTTGGAGCTCACTTGGCAGTGCGGTGCGGATATTGCTATTGATGCCAGAACAGGTCATAAGGATGTTGTTAAAGCTGTGCATGCTTGCACGAACAATGAGGGTGTGGTGGCTGCCCTGAATGTTAGTGATGCTTCTTCTGCTGTGGCTGGGGCTTGTGCTATTACCAAGATGCATGGCACTATGATTCAGATCGCACAGCCGGACGACGTCGTCATTTCGTATCATGACCTTATATTTCGCGACATTAGGGTCAGAGGGTCAGTTATTTATCCGGCGGGTGAGGCCCGCCATCTGTTGGAATTGGTTGCAGAGCATGGTACCATTGTACAGACAAATGCGTTCCAGGGGTTAGGCGAGATAGAGAAGCTGATAGAGTTGGCGCATGGCGGGGAAATCAAGGAAAAGGGTGTTGTTATCATGGACCAGGAGCAGATTGAGGAGGAGAGAAAGCTTGGAGCGGGGCTCTAATGGAAATGCATCATCACTAAGCAGGAGAGATGATTCCGAATGTCATGCAGTGTACTAGCAACGTAAAACCAAATCTGAGTTCAAATTATACACAAACGCGATTATACTACAAGCCAATAAGTCTACACATTAACCCAAAACCCGTCCAGCAGTGGCAGCCGTACTCCTATCCTTGGTCTCAACCTTCCTCAGCCCCTTGCCGGCAGTGATCTCGCCGAGCAACGCTCCACGGTTTGGAGCTCCACCCGGAGGCTTCATGCTAGGCATTGGAGGTGGTGGTGGGCCTGGCGGAGGTAGAGGCGCCCCGTTCGTAGGCATTGGTGGAGGTGGTGGGATGCCAGCAGGAGGCGATGTCACGGCTGGACTCTCAGCACGCGGACTCTTGTTGTCCATTGAAGAAAGTGGGCGTGGTGGCGCCATGGTACCGAACAACATGGAAGCCAATTGTTTAGCCCCGCCTTGAGTAGGGGCTTCATCATCGTCAGACGAGTCATCATCTGAGTCGACGACAGACCAATCATCATCGTCTTGTCTTAGCCTGCGCGCTGAAGGCTGAGCGGGCTCGTTGAACGTAGGTGCGGCCGCCTTGTTGGCTTGCTCCTGGGTAAGACGGTGGAAAGGATTTGTGGACACCTCGCTCGTGTTGCTCGGTGGGGGCGGAGGTGTTGAGACGGTGCTGTTCTCCTGGTTGGACATGGCCATCTTCTTCAAGAATGGGTTCTTGGTCTCAGTATCGCCTACTCCAGGGTGAGGACTAGTCACTGAGGACGCAGGCGGGCTGGCGATAGACGACGGTGGTGTGTTGTGCGAGATCTGGGGGAGTGGTGGTGCTTGGGGAGGTGCCGTATCACGCGGTAACTCTTGACTAGCGGTAGGTGTGGTATCTTGAGGCGTGATGTTTTGTGGGCCATCGTCATCTGAGGATTCGTCATCGTCGAGTGCCTCAAGTTGCATCTGCAGCTGACGTTCGCGCTCACGAGCCGCTTCGATCTCAGCACGCTGGGCGGCCAACCGGGACTCCTTCTCCTTAGCGTCCTTGGAAGCAGCTTCTCTACGCTTCTTCTCTTCAGCCTTCTTGAGTTTGCCTTGTTGAACTTGCTCTTCTAGCGCACGAAGCCTAGCCTGAGCAAATTCCCGCTCCTTGGCCAGTTCATCCTCTTGTGTGCGTTCCTCCTCCCTAGTGCTTGTTAGTACAGATGTAGAAGGAATCCCATTGGACACATACTCCATGCGCTTTGTCTCAGCCTCTTGGGCTTCCTGCTGCTCGCGGAGAGCCTTTTCAGCCATGGCATTGTCTGCCCTCTTCGACTCTGCTTCCGCTTGTTGAACATCATGTTGTGCGACATCGGTCTTGTTCTTACGCGAAGCTGGCGGTGGCGGTGCAGGCTTCTTGCCGCTGCTCTTAGTTGGAGCAGGTGGTGCGGTGGACTCGTCGTTGAGACGTCTTTGACGCTCTTCTTCGCGGCGTGCATCCTCCTCTTCAGCTTGACGCAGCTTCTCTTCACGTTCTTTCTTCTCGCGCTCGACACGCTGTTGAGGCGTCTCACCAGCCTTAACAGGAGCTTTGATGCCCAAGGCAGCTAGGCGCTCGGCCATGCGTTGTTCAGCCTGTTGCTTGATGAAGGCCGCACGTTCCTCTGGAGTCTTGTATGCCGAATATGAGCCACCGCCGGGTGCAGTTGTTGATGCTCGGGGTGGCGGGTCGACACGAGCAGCAGGGCTCTCGTAGCGAGATGTCGCTGGTCGTCGCTCCTCTGAGCGGGCCCTGTAGTTATCGCGGGATTTACTGTGCGGAGTTAGCAAGATGACGGTCGAAGCTATCAGATAATACTTACTCGTCTTTGCGGATGCGCGAAGCCCGGCTACTGCGCTGCAGGTCAAAGATGAAGTCCTTAACATCATCCTCTACACCTAGGGCCTCCTCCCATCGGCGTCGTTCATGCTCACTTGTGTTGTCGTGCCCTCCTTCTTTCAAGCTCGACTCTAGACCTCTAGTGTATTCGTTCACGCTATCTTCAACATCGCGAATCATGCGCTCATTGTTCTCTCTCTCTGCTCTGATGCGCGAGTTCTCCTTCTCCAAGCGCTCAGTTGCAGCGCCAGTGTCATCGCTAGCAGGAGCAGGCCTTCCAGTCAATGCAGCAGAGCGTGCTTGCATCATAGCCTTGGCGCGGGCTTTCAAACGATCGGATTCAGTCACCGCACCGCCAGGTCCAGTACCCACAATGGTAGATGCAGATCCGGGGTGCGCCTTGGCGTCTTTGAGTCTAAAGAGCTCAAGTTGGGCATCTGCTATCTCACGCTCTGTTCTGCGAACATTAGATGCAAGTTCAGGTAAGCGATCAGTCAAGGTCTGGAGTTGACGCTTCAGAGCACGACGTTCGGCATCCGAGTCAGACGATCTAAGTGAAGCTTTAGGATGGGCATCAATGTCTTCTTGTACCCTGCGGATGCGGCGGTAGAGATCCTCTGCTTCTCGGCGGTCTCGGCGGTCCAGCGCATCGTCTTCATCAGCTGCGTTCTCGTCTTGTGTATCCATTGCATCCAGCAAAATTTGCTTCTCTTTGACGGACTTCCTGAGCTGGTCAAGGGACATTTCGTCAGATCGCTCAGAAGAAGGAGAAGCCGGCTGGGCTGGTGAAGGCGAGCGACCACCACCACCAAGACGATGTCTGGCGCTCGACTTGTAGCCTACGTTATCATCGTTGTTACGGAAAACCGTAGCATCCTTTCGGCCACCGGCTTGCGGACTACTAGCGCGGAAAGAGTGAGACTTCAGGTAGCTAACACCAGTGCGCTGAGGCTGAAGGAAGGCACCGGAGTTCTTCCTATCTTCGGCATCTCCGCGAAGCAAGTTCTTCATTGCACCAATAGAATCGTTGATGTTGCGCGTAGATGGTGGTACCAACTCAGGGGGGAGACGAGCAGGGATGGGGTAGCCGTTGAGCTTCCGGTAGATCAGATGCATGGCAACCGCGAACTGATCTAGGTCAAGACGGCCTCTGTCAGCAGAGTCGGCGAGTGTCCAGATGCGCTCCAAATCTGGCTTGGGCAGTCCACTCTGTCCAAAGATCTCGAGAGCTTGCGCTCCACTAATGTAACCCTTGCTCATACCGTCCCAGGCGCGGAAAGTATCATCATACAGCTTTTTCTCTCCTTTTGTGATGGCCCAGGGAATCGTGGCGTTACCAGTCAAACCGGCAGTCGTGTGGTTACCACCCTCCCGGCCAGTCTGAGGCATCATTCTTTGCGCCAAAGCTTCGATATTTGGCAATCCAGTAGCTGGGGTATTGGCTAGGCCCCACTGGCCTGGCATCCCAGTTGGCTGCGCATTAAGAGGTGCCATGCCTGTCTGATTAGGTGCCAGGGTTGAGCCAAAGCCGGTAGGCATTGGAGGCATCGGTGGACGTGGTCCGTTATATCCACCCGGAGCCTGCCCAAAGCCGGTGGGCTGCGGCTGCATGCCAGTCGGTTGCTGTCCGAAACCCGTAGGTTGTGGCTGCATGCCCATTGGCTGCTGTCCGAATCCAGTCGGCTGCGTAACCAAAGTATTCAATAGTTGGCTGTTCGATGGCTGTGGCTGCGGCTGCTGGATTGTCGGAGGCTCGTTGAACTTGGGGGCATTGCTTGCTGGTATTGGGCGGTTTGACGAATCGTCGCCGACTCCAAACGATATGATGTCCACCATGCTAGAGACCTCGTTCTTGACTCGTTCGGGGAGGGCGTTGGGCAGGTCCTTTCCGGTCAACTTGAGGTTGCAAAGGTACATGGCGAGCGCAAATTCGGGAAACAAGAGTTGACCAGACTTGGTCGTATCTGACAACGTCCTACGTCTGTTAGCTGGGAGCTGTGCGTGCGAGTTGTGGAACGTACCAGATGTGAGAAAGCGCCTCGCCAGACAGCTTGGAGCGCATCAAGAGGTCCCGCGCCTGGTCTCCGGACAAAGCCTGGGCATCCCCAACAGCCGACTTGAACAGCTGCTCGAACTTGGCCTGGTCTTGCGCCGTGATGAAGGATAGCCGTATGTTGGGGATCTTGGTCGTCTTGGCAGGAACAGGCGGTGGTACTGAAGACGCAGAGCTGCCGCGGAATGAATCAGCCATTTGCGCCGATGTCATGCCCGTGGGCTGCGGCCGTTGCGGTTGCTGCTGCTGCTGCGGCGGCGCGCCAGTCTGAAAGGGCATCTGCTGGGGAGCCTGCGGCGGTTGGAATTGCTGGTTCTGCTGCCCTGGGAAGCCCGTGAACTGCGGCTGCATGCCCGTTGGCTGCTGTCCAAAGCCCTGCGGCTGGCCCGGAAAGCCAGTGAACTGTGGTTGGATTGGAGCTCCTCCGAATCCCGTCGGCTGGGGTGCCAGTCCACCCTGGAAGCCCCCAGGTTGCTGGAAGGGCTGCTGTTGTTGCTGCTGCCCATATTGAGGCTGCCCCGGTCGGGCACTGTTCCCACCCCCTAAGTACGAGTTGGACCCAGAGAACATGGCGGGCGAGTTATCGCGGGTCGACTAGACAAGTGGAGACGCGCGCATGCGGTGGAAGAATTAGAAAGATGTAAGGAGCGCGTACGGGCGGGAATGGTGAAAGGTGTAATGAGGGAGGTTGAGAGTCTGTGCAGCTCGCGCGGCCCTGCAGGTCCCAGGGTAGGTTCGCGCTAAAGTGGTTCAGTCGTCATCTTCGGGGACGCGCTTGCCTCGTCGGTAAGCACCAGGACCCGACATCCACTGCCCTTACATCATCTTCATCATGTCAAACCCACAGAACGGAGCAGGTGCTGTGTCGCATTCGGAGGCCGATCTTGCCCAAGTGAGTCTTGTGGCAATCGCTCTGCTTCGGGAATTAACAGCTCGCGCAGGCGTTCAAGGAACTCCAGCGAGGCGAACAGACTGCAGCCGCTCTGGAGAGCCACCTCGATTCGATTGAGAAGAAGATTGAGGCACTCCTGGCACAAGCTGAGAAGGCCGAGCAAGAGCTCAAGGATAGTCCGGAAGACACTGACAAGTCTCCCGGAACCGAGGAAAAGGGCTCGAAATAACGTCTACAAAGCCATGCGTCTACTCTGCGGCATGGACAATATCCACCGAGGCCCATCCTGCACCACCTCTGGGCCAGATCTTGCATGTCTGTCATGTAAATCACGAGAAGCACGACAGAGAATTATCATATTCATGAGCGTGATGGATGATACGAGCGAGGAAGGATACAAGCATGACCAACGCGCTTCCGCAGAACCCACATGTTGAAGTTTTAGCATTAAGGGGGCGTACCATGCGCTTCAACGTGCTCTTGGGTACTTGTTCATACGCCACCGATAGTCGAGGGCTTTGTTTCGGAACCCCCCGTCTTAAAGACTTCGTCCAAATGGAACACCCCGTTGCTATCCTTCTCAACCACGCCTACCTCTGTGATGATACCATCAATGAGCTCTGCAGGTGTGACGTCGAAAGCTGGGTTCCACACACCGATGCCGTTCGCTGCAATGCTGATAGTCTCAACAACACCAAGATCCAGCGTGACTCCATCGTGTCTGGGTCCCTTGACAAGCGTCACTTCCTTTCCGGGACGTTCTTCGATGACAATGTCTGCTCCCGATTTGGTCTTCAGGTCGATGGTGGTCCTCGGTGCTGCAACCAGGAACTTGACGCTATGGTGCTTTGCAAGAATGGCTAATGAATATGTCCCAATCTTGTTGGCGGTGTCACCGTTTGCGGCTACTCGATCGGCGCC
This sequence comes from Alternaria panax, assembly GCA_019702505.1. NCBI lineage: Eukaryota > Fungi > Ascomycota > Dothideomycetes > Pleosporales > Pleosporaceae > Alternaria > Alternaria panax. The sequence continues at coordinate 4,181,481 of JAANER010000001.1, read as the reverse complement.
AACCACGATACCCGCAATATTTTCGCTTCCACCCCGCAGTCGAAGCAGTGCTGCGGCCATGGAGTCTGTGATGAGGGTTGCCGGTATCTGGTCGTGGACCAGCTCGAACGCTGTTAGCCTAGAGCCTTGGTTGTATGGTCGCGTCTCAGAGCAGAAGGCGTGCTTCAATGATCCATCGGCATACAGAGACCGGATCACTCCAAGCGCTGTACCATAACCTGCGGTTGCGAGAGATCTGTGCGATTAGCAGTTGAAACATCTGGTACAGAATAATACACACCCGGTGTTGCAGTGTGTCATCATGCTCACAGGTCCTTTCTTTCCTGCCTCCGTATTCTTCACTATCCACTCCGCGCCATGCTTGCCGATGCTCTCGTTGTCGCTCACATCGTCGACCAACATCTTCTCGGCAGCGGCAACATAGGCTTCTCTCACAGTCTCTCCACTTGTGCTCTCACTTGCAGCAGCTTCTTCGGTAATTTTCCGAAGTTTGCCAGCTGCGTCTGCAAGGTTGACGGCAGTTGGACGGCTTGTCACTAGGTAGTCCAGCTTTTCTGTGATGAAGATCTTGACCTCTTCTGCTACCGAAGAGAGCTTCATATTGGTGAGCTCGACTGCGAGAGCGAGGGCAGCGACTATGGCGATAGCTGGTGCACCTCGCGTTCGCATCTCTTTGATTGCGTGCCATGCATCAGTGCTGGAGTAAATGTGATCATATTCTTCAGCGTGGGGTAACTTCAGCTGATCCAGAATCTCGAGCTGGCCGCGCGAGTATTTAATTGCTTGAAGTACCATTTTGAGAAGTGCGTAGTTCGGTGTGTTGCTCGAATGTGTCGTAGAAAATTAAATTTCAAGATAGTGAGCGTTGGGTGTCAATTGCCCCATCGCGGAGGCTGTGGACACTGACGCTAGCACGTAGAAACGGCTCGACCCAAGCATGCCTGCGGCCCAAAGTAAGTTACACAGCATAATCCAGACGAAGTGTTTACGGCCCATCGCCTCGTATCAAACTTCCGCTGCTCCCTCGAAATTCGAAAGTTTCGAAGCCTCGGGATGACGGCAACGCGATGACGAAATTGAGCCACGTGTGGCTCGTTGCCAAGGCCGGGTTCAGCCACCAAGCAACGCACCTGCCGGTATAGGGACGGCCTCGCTGTTCAAGCCGGACAAACATGAGCCGTTAAGTTTTCTTCTCTACGGTATATCAAGGAACAGTTGGCGGGATATGTATTTAAGGCGACTGAGGAGACACTTTGAATCAAGTGCTCACTGCTCCTTGAACAGTGTAGCATCTCAGCCCTACAAGAGCCGCAAAAATAAAGGGTCCTACCGTCAGGAACCCGGCAGTGAATTGGCCGCGGTAGCCCCATGACGACGCCAACACTCGGACTTCACGCCTATACCCTGCGTCCCCTACACGCTCAATTCGTTCTCCACTCCCTTTGCTTCCACTCATTTCTGTACACATTGCTCTCTCTAGCTATCCGCCCCGTCAGGACTGTGCTGTCCAACCAAGACGTTTTCGGCAACCACGCCCGTGGCTAGTCATCCCGATAGGCGGAGAAAAAGACCCACATACTCACTATTTATCTTTCCCAACACCACAAACAGAGGTCATCCAGCCAGAGAGACACATTGTGCACATGCGCATAGCAGCCAATCGCCTTACCTTGCTGCGCCTTACTGGACCCTCGTGACTTGGGCCCGAGATCGACTGGAAGGTCGGACGAGAGAGATCGCCACGCCTCGAACAGCCCCGCGCAACGTTGCGCCAGACTTATATAACGATGCCCCTCATGCCGCGCTCGAACTCAAGCGTTGGGGCAAGCACAGCAGTCATGGCTTCGCAGGAAGAGCCTATACAGCCCACGTACCGAGGCCACGGCACAATCGCCCCCCAGCGACCTGCGCAACGCCAGAGACGTCACTCATGGCACACACGACCTTGCATGCAGGAAGCGGAGAATTTCCAGCTGCTGGTAAGCAACACAGCGCATATGCGTTTACCATGTGCTGACAAGTATGTAGCTTCGGAACTTTTTGGTCGAACTCAATTGTCGAATGGACTTCCTGGAAGACTATGGCCACCTCAAGTACGATGCCGGTGTCGAATACGCATACAACACACTGCTCGCCGTCCGTGAATCCTGCTCGAAGATATCTGATGGCGCAATCGAGGCCGGACGGCGACAGGCTTCCGTTTTCGTCGAGACGTTGGAGGGACGATACAAAGATGCGATGGAACGAAAGGAGACTCTGGGTGAAAAGGTCCTGGAGGGCATCGTGCTTATGGACAACTATCTGACCGAGTTTGAGACGCGCGCATATGCTATAAGAGACGGGTCGATTGGTTCTTATGCGCAGGAATTCTACGAGGAAGGTTGGAGGAAGATGGACGAGGGAATCGAAATCGCAAAGGGTGTTGTGGACGGTGGTCTGGACAAGGCACGACGTGCGCGCGAAACGATCGAACTCCGAGTTGAGCACGCCGTGCAACGAGCGCTAGAGCGAGCCAAGGCACACGGCCTGATACACTACGATGACCTGCCAGAACCATGGCGGGTCAATCCACATATCCTTAAGGGCTATCGATTCAAAGAAGGAAAGTGGGCTTGCGTTCGATCCATTTTCGGCCTCCATAACGAGCTAATCAACATATGGACACACCTCCTCGGATTCATAATGGTTCTGGCCATTGCCTTTTACTTTTACCCTTCTAGCGCCAATTTCAGCATGTCGACCAAGGCCGACATCTTCATAGCAGCGGTTTTCTTCTTTGCTGCATGCAAATGTCTAGCTTGTTCGACTATTTGGCACACGATGAACAGCATATCACACCAAACACTCCTTGAGCGCTTCGCCTGCGTAGATTACACGGGCATCTCTCTTCTCGTGGCCGCATCTATCATGACGACCGAATACGCCGCTTTCTACTGCGAGCCAGTCTCTCGCTGGTCCTACATGTGCATAACAGCACTCCTCGGCATCGGTGGCGTTCTTCTCCCCTGGCACCCGACCTTCAACCGGGCGGACATGGCCTGGCTGCGCGTCCTCTTTTACTGCTCTCTTGCCCTGACCGGGTTTCTACCCTTTGGTCAGCTCGCGTATACACGCGGCGTCGCTTGGTCACAGTACTTCTACGCGCCCGTCACTAAGAGTTTGCTCGTGTACGTTACCGGTGCGTTGCTGTATGCGAGTAAGACACCCGAGCGCTTCTTTCCCGGCTTCTTCGATTATGTGGGCTGCTCCCACAACATCTGGCACGTCGCCGTGCTGGGAGGTATCATCTTCCACTACATGGCTATGCAGACTATGTTTACGCAGGCTCTTACTCGGGCTCAGACAAGCTGCTCTATGTACTAAGGGAACCTTTTTTCTTTCATACATTTCTCCACCCCTCTCCAGCCTCCTCTTCACCTTTTCTTCTTCATTTGGATCATTCGGCATTATTGAGCGAGTAGGGTGCTTTTGCATTGGTCAGGTGTCTGATTCGTAGATGTCTGGGATTGCTGGATAGAAGATCAGTGCTCGGTCGTTGAAAGCTGTGCTGAGTGTTGATTGACACTCATATAGAATGTCTATAGCTGTTAGATCCTGCATTCAAAAATGTTTATATTAAGCGTTCACTTGTCACGTGTACAAAGGAGTCTCCACGTTAAAAGGCCCAGAACTGTTCCTAGAAACACATGTGAGCTAATGATTGATTGCTCCCCTGATGGACCCAGAAATACTTCTTGAGATAGCATCAACTACTTGACATGACCAGAACGCCTTTCGCTATGCATGCATATAACCCATTTTGGCCCTATTCGCAGTATCCTCATCCCCAGCTTAATGACTATCAGGAACGTCTGGCAACCTCTCAATGACGTATTTGCCTTTTGCCACGCTGACAATCGGCACACCAGGAATCTTCCTTATGCGCCTCTTGAGATCCCGATCGTTTGTCGCAACCAGGTAGATCCTGTGTTTCTGAACCCTGTCTACAATACAATCATCGGCGTACGTGCCCTTGTGCTCGCACTTGAGGCGTTGCCATCTCTCGTCGCGGGCAATCCTGAGCGCAATACGGTATTTTGGACCGAGTTTCTCGAGCTCGGCCATGACGCAGGTTGTGATGATGGGGGTGGCTTTGGCGTAGAGGAGATCCATGAGCGCCTTGTCGAGTTCGAGTTTGGCGTGCACGGTGTGGGAGAGGAAGTTGGTGTCGACGAGGACGGAGTAGGGCGGGCCTAGGGCGGTGTTGGCTTGGAAGAAGAGGGCTGAGGAGACTTGTGGGCTGTGAAATGTTAGTCGTGCATACTCGTTGCTCGTTGCCTGAACCCGAAGTCGAGACACATACATTTCTCGCTTTGCCTTGTTTTCTTCTTCTTTCTTCTTTGCTTCCGTCTCGCCGGCCATTTGGTTCTTCTTACTGCAGTGGAATTAGCGGTCATGTCGCAAACAGCAGCAGGACGCGGGAGCGCGTACAGTCGAGCATCTCGTTGACCTGACCATGTTAACAGAGGTTCATCTAGACACGAGGCCAAACATACCCACGATTCTCTTCGTTTGCGCAAACTTGCGCGTTCTCTTCGCGACACCCATGGTTGCGGGCGGTGCTGGAAGTCTCGTCGACAAGCTTCAAGCGCGTATAAGACACCTCGTATTTCAGAATCTGGATGATGACGAAGCCTTGGGGGTGTAAGCAGTAGCTCGCGCCGTGGTCAGAATCGCAGCGTGTGCTGGTTGATGGCGTTGTTCGCAAACCACTTTTTGCTATCGATAAGGCGGCAGCTTTTCCATGCCAAGAGCACAGACACCGATTGGTGGGCTTGACAAAGGAAAGAGGTCGACGCTAAGCCCTGAATACTCGGGCCACGCAGGTCCCAGAATAGAAGCGACGTTCCTGGGTTGGGATCTGTCATTGCTGGCCCTGCATACCCACATGTTTTATCTGCGTCCTTGGGCCAGACAGCCAGTGCGGTTATCAACAACCGTTTGCTCCGACGCCTGGCATACGGAATATTCCATCATCGCGAACAACACACTGGTTCTGGTTATTGTCCCTTTCGATAGATTCACATCGCTAGTGTACTTCGGATTTGGCCAGACATCACGCGAACTCGGCGCTCAGACTACGCGTATTGCCAGCGGGTCCACGACTCCGCCCCTTGTTACCCTGACCCCGTCTTGCACTCCACCATCAGCCTTTCCTCTCGTTCCCCGTCACTCGTTTCGGCGCTTCTCTGTCCTATCGATATCACCTGCGACTGCGTCTTCCCGCCTATTGCTTTTCCTTGATCAACCGAGTCCCGAACCACGCCTGCTGGACGGCGAGCCCTGACCACACCATCTCCTGAACCCACTCGGCCCCTTCCGCACACTGCCCATCGGCGACCCTACCTCCGCACACACCTACACACAGCAATCCAAGATGCGACCCTCTGTGGGCTTCGTGGGCCTGCTGCTCGTCGTCGCCCCCACTGTGCTTGCTCAAATCGAGAACGCCCCCGACCTAGCTACTGTCACGCAACCAGGAGGCGACGCGGCGACGAACACCGCCGAGTCCTCCGCCGCCGAGACATCACAAGCAGCCACATCAGAGGCTGCACCCACATCACAAGCCGCCACCTCCGAGACCACCGAGGCTGCAACGACGGGAGATGCGCCCTCCAGCACGGCTGCCCAGACTGCGTCTACGAGTGTGTTCAATCTCGCAGGCGCGCCAACGCTGGCTGGTATCGGTATCCCGGATGTGAAAGTCCCAGACACAGCTGGTGCTGCCTTTATGCAAAAGTCTGATCTCCCAGACGGGACCGTCTTCATCTGCGTCGGTGCGATTCTCGCCTTCTTCGGTGCGGCGGTGCTGGCGTGGCGCGGTCTCGTTGCGTGGTCGCTGCATCGATCCGTCAAGCGGGCGGCCATGGCTCAAAACCTGGCTGATATCAAGGCCATGTCAGCAGTGCCTGGCAAGAAGCGGGGCATGTACAATGTCGTCGGAGCAAGTTCGACAATGTCTCTGGATCACCTAAACGCTGCTCCCATTGGCAAGTCGTCGAAAGCTTTCGCTGGTACGCCTGCAGCACAGAAACCGGCATCGTCTCTGTTCTTCTCTCCGACTGCAGGTGGCGCCGCTGGTATGCGGGATTCTGTAGCGGCCCGATCATCCACCTATCTTCCTGCAGGATACTACGCATCTGGTAACGCAGCGCCGGCTGCTGGATCACCGCAGATGCACATTGGCGGCCAGAACCCCAACAATCTTTCAGCCCTCTCCCTATCAACACCAGGAAACCGTTTCAGCGCGAGATCCGGTATGTCACCACCGGAGTCGCCATCACTGCCTCCATCCCGTGGAGGATATGCTCGTGCGCCACCATCACGAGACGGCCTATCTGTATACAACCGCAATAGCGTTGCAACTCTCGGCCAGTCTGGTAATACGAGGAGCATATATGGCCAGGACGGCCACGCCGTAAGCCAGTTGTCGCTGAATGTACCCGGCGGCACGAATGTCCCTGGTGGCCGCACCCCCAGTGGTTATCTGGACGATCTTTTCGAAAACCACGGCACTGAATCAAGAGAACGATTCTAGTTGGATCTCGAACAGCCGCCCGTAAAGCAGCGTACCGTGAGCGCGGGAAGCGTGCTCAAGAAGAGTCCGTCTGGTGTGTACCGGTTCGCGTATGCAGCGGGGATGGAACGCGTTAGAGCTGTGCCTGCAAGCACTTTGTCTATAATAGAAGATTATTACCGTGTGTGAGGAGACAGAGAAAGAGGATGTGAAAGAAAAAAAGAGTAAGAGGGTTCTGTTTATCTTTTGCTTGCATGCATTGTGCGTGGGTATCCTTGTTTTCGGGTTCACTACTTGGCTTGTGATACCATTTCATGCAGGTTGAGACTGCTTTTTCGTCACTTTCTCCGTCTGTGGTACCGGCTTCGGGTATGAGGGGATTGCCCGAATCTGCCATCTTCTCCCGTTTTTTTATTACCATTCTTGTCACGTTTCTTTTACGATCGTACGGAAGTATCCATGGATGCTCGTTAATTACGTTTGCATTCGACTGGCGTTTGAAAAGAGTGCGAGGGGGTTCTGTTCTCGTAGGTTTAGCATTTGCGCATACTGCCCAGCCTTTTGAACTCGAGGTACTGCATCTAGATTTACATACTAGACCCATAATGAGAGATTATCAACACAAAAGTGGCCGAGTTGTTGTTCCATCGAGTGTGATGAGAGTGGAAGCGGCGTGTACTACAGTTTGTGCTGGTAGCGCTGGAGCTATGTACTGTGTACACTAACACGTCTTTGCTTAGCATGTAGACTTTGGATTAGTTTGCACATGGAATCACTTTAGACGATTGGGATGGGACCCTGAGGACACGAGGCATTTGAGGTGAATGCTAAAAGCTGTTCTCAAGGCGTGGGCTCATACTGAAGTCCATCTCTGTATCTTACACGCACATGCATAGTCCAGTACCCTTTTTGTCTATCAACCACCCAACAAAGATGCTAAAAATCTTACAACACTGCAGCATGTGTGGTGTCATGTGCAAATGGCTACCGTGCCTTCTTGGCCATGGCCTTGCGTTTCCTCGCCTCACCGTTGAGGTTGGGCGCGGTAGCATTCTGGATAGCAGCCTCCTCTTCAGTAAGATCGGAGGTCTCGAGCAGTGGAGCGTCAATCATTTCTTTCTTTCCGAGGACACGTCCAACTGATTGGTTGTAGGCAAACTTGGGTAGCTTGAACAGGAGGGTGTCGTAAATAGTAGGCTTGGGCTCCTCATCGGGCTGGATATTGTTAGCTTGTCGAATATTTGGAAGGGTTGAGTGTGCGTACGTCGATCAGGTATTCGCCCTTCATACCATCCTCGTTCTCGATTTCCAAGAAAATATTGCCAACGGAATCGACGACCAATACTTTGCCATTCTCAGCGACGATGCGCTTCTTGGCCCCCTGGGGACCCGAAATGACCTCTGCCTCAACGGGGGCGCTGATGCCATCGGCACGGGCCTTGTTCACAGCTTGCGCCTTCTTGGGCTTGCGAGCGTCCTTCTCCATAGCGCGCCTTTCCCGACGGTTGCGTGGGGCTAGCTCTTCTGGTGTATCGTCGGCAGAATCCTTCTCGAACTGTTCGGCGTTGACGGGTGCGGTGGTATCGTCGACCCCAGGGATGCCCTGGAGACCACTCTCGTCGCCCCAAGCAGTCTTGCGTGCCTGGCGAATGTACCTCTCTGCGAACTCCCTACGACGCTTCCACGACATCAACAGTGCGAAGTAGTGGAAGCCTCCACCGAAAACGGCGAGTAGACCGACGATGACTGAGCCGAGGCCAGGACGGAAGCGCTCGTAGTAGTAGCCAGAGCCCCTCCATGCTGGGAAGCCGTTCCTCAGGAAGTGGTCGTAGCGCTCGCGCTCGGCGCCCTTGAGCATCTTTCCAACGACTGAGAGGCGCTGGTAGGCGGCGGTGACTTTCTTCAAGTGTGCCTCGATTTCCTTGTTGGATGGCTTCTTCTTGTTGTTCTTCGCATAGTTGGAAACGAAGACCTTGCGGGCCTTGTCCGGGTGAAGTTCGCGCGACTTCTTGCGGAGGGCTTGGGTCAATTGGTCTTGGGACGCGCTGGGCTTGACACCAAGGAGATCGTAGAAGGTGACATTGGCGCCGTCAGCTTTGGCGACTTCGTCACGAATGCGGAAGATTTCGTGGTCTGCAGTCAGCTGTTAGCAAGTAGCTCGTAGCTGGAGCTGGAGAAAAGCACGTGGGGAAGGCGCATATGTGGCCGGAAGCATGCAGTTGAAGACGAGACACAACAGGACATGTTACGCACCTTCTTTAGTCCAGGCGGCGGCGAATGCTGCAAAGAAGCACAAGGCCAATGCGAGCAACGCGTGGGATCTCATGGCTGGGGGTGATCCGGGAGGTTGCCTCGAGGGTTGGCGTGTCTTGGAGCAAGGTGATAGGGAGGCTGCAGGCTTGTGCAGCCAGATGTTCTAGTGCCGTGAACCCGCTGGCCCTAGGTAGAGACGGAACGTGGCCCAATCGGTCTGACCGCTATGGATGAGACACAAGGGTAGCAGGCTCGACGGACAAAGTGAAGCTTTCCCCGGTGCTCTCGCTATCCTCTTTCACCCCAGGTTTCCGAGTTCGAAACACACAATGTGGCCTTTCGACGACTGGCATGTGAGACTCGGCTAGGGGGTACCGGGGCTGACAATTGAGCGCTCTGTGGCTGTGTTCGGTGGGCAGGCACGACCCTGAACTACGGGATTCGCGGCAGGGGCCAACAAAAGTTCCAATACGGACAGCGACCCGCAACTCTCTCCTCCCACACCACTCCCATTTCACCTGCACTCACTTCAGCCGCGTCAGCTTCTTCACTCGCTCGCGAATCTTTCCGCCAACGTAAGGCAGCCACCCACTACAAACACCACAACCTCACTCCACTCCCAAGAGGACACATCTCCAGCCTCCCCTCCACCCTTCACTCCTTCCAGCGCCTGAACTGACCATGACTTCTCCCAAAGATCTTGAGGAACAACAGCAAACCCTCATCACCCCCGACCAACGCCAACAAGCACCACCCGCTCCTCAACCCACCACCAACCCACCATCCGTCATGTCGCGCTTCAGCATCCCCATCGACGCCCTGACATCCAGGATGAACCTCGGCGGACGCTTCGACGGTCTACGCAACACCTCCGTCTCCTCCCGCTTCGCCAACCTGCGACCCATTTCCGAGTTCTTCGACTTCAAGCGCGTCTCCAAGCCCGCCAACTTTGGTGAGGTACAGAGCAGGGTCAACTACAACCTGAGCTACTTCTCGAGCAACTATGCCGCTGTCTTTGTTATGCTCAGCATATATAGCCTGCTCACCAACTTGAGTCTCCTCTTCGTCATCTGTCTCGTAGTCGGTGGCATGTTCGGAATCGGCAAGCTAGAGGGAAACGATCTTCAGATTGGTAGCTGGCGCGCCACTACCTCTCAGCTGTACACTGCGCTCTTCGTCGTTGCAATTCCTATCGGATTCTGGGCCTCGCCCTTTAGTACGGCTCTGTGGCTTGTTGGCGCAACCGGTGTCACAGTTGTAGGCCATGCTGCATTCATGGACAAGCCGATCGAGTCAGCTTTTTCCGAGGAGGCGGTCTAGGTGGTCGGCCGCAAACTCCTTACACTATGCCCCCACGGGGAAGACCACCAGGGGGCTCGTCAGGTGTGGGGAGATATTATGAGGGGGTGCCAGATGACGTGCATAGATTTCAAGAATTGGACAGTGAAGACGAGAAGGGCGGCGTTGTATTAGATCAGGCGTTTCAACATGCCTTGAGTCGCAAGAGCATCAATCCAGATGAGCTTTACTTTAACGATATGGATATTAGAGCATGGGAAGGAAGGACATCGGCTTTGAGTGGGGCAGTATTTCGGCCAGACCATAACTACCAAGACGATCAGGATGGTTATCTTGACCATGTGGGCAACAACGTCAATTCGGCTGAATACGAAGAGAGACTTTTCCGGCGAGTACTCGATAAGATTCGGATAGCAAGAGCAGCAGGAAATGCAGACGTATCGTTGAGTCCAGAAGAGCTAGACGCGTATCACTCAAGACTTTATGGTTCAAGATCGACCGCAATTCGCCCTGACACCCAGTCTCGACCAAGCAGTGCTTCCTTTTCCCATGATACCGCAAGCATAATTAGCCGTGATACGACTAGCAAGCACGGCAGATCCTCGATGTCGAAGAAGAACCAGCAGAGGAGCTCCATCTTTGGGTCGAAATCGAAGAAGGAAAAGTCTAGCAGTCACAAACATACGCCCACCACAGATAGTCGTGCACCGCCACCAGGCTTCGTTATACCTGGCCCAGACGGACAGCCTATGTATGCCCCCATCAATGCCTACCAGGGTACCCTTAATCGTGAACGGGAGCCCTTGCGTCCGGCATCCCGTTCCGCATCTGAGGCTAGTCATAACGTCTCTGCGCCTTCGCATGCCAGCTTCTCTCAAGACATGTTGGGCGCCTTCCCAGAATCTGAGTATGACTACCACCCGGCCACTCCTCCACGGCAAGGTCGTTCTACATCCTCCCGGAAAGTTGCCTACGAGGCCAGTCTTCCACAAGGCACACGCACAAGATCGTCTTCCATTCAGTCCGCTGGAGTCGTCCCGTTTCCTGTGGAGCCCTACCAGTACCACACTTTTAGTCCGGCGTCTTCTTCCTCAACGACTTCGCCTCAGCCGCAGTATACACGGAGAGTGAGTTCGGGGATATCCGAGGCTAGCTATACATCAGTTCCAAGACGTATTCCAGTTCCAGTTCCTGCACCAGTAACGCTTCAGCGAGCAGCACCTGTAGCAGGCAGTCACGTCGGCCAGTCGGATCCAGCCTTAGCCCCGCAAGCATCAAGTTCTGCCCTTCCAGCTCAAGCTCAGGAAGCTACGAGAGGCAGTGGTAGTGGACATGGAGAACGACGGCGGAAGAGTGGTAAAAGTAGGAAGAAGGGATGAGGCATCTTGCTGTATTCGATCATGACAGATATCCCTTGCTCTTCTTTTTGGTAATCATGATCCAACCGATTATTACTTTCGTAGACATTGCATGAGATACAGGGCGTAGAAGACGGCCACGTATGTAGTGGGCCCTTGATTATTCTATTGTACTGATACATATATGTATTGTTTTCTCCACTGATGTGTGTTGTTCGATAACAGTCATTCGATCTGACTCTTAATCCGTCAAACGTGTCTCGACCGGGGAAAAAGGGTATGCAGTAACGGGTCGGTCGACTCAATCCAGACCTTAACACGTCTTGTTAAATGCCATATTGCGTGTGCTGCATTTGCATCTTGCAGCTGCATCTGGGCCTCGAACATTTCCAACGGTCTTGCAGGCACTTATGCCACAGGGACGTGCGCACAAACGACCGTTGCACAAGGGGGATTCCGTCTACAACCATGTCAATAGTCTCGAAGCATTGTCAAATATCAATCGATATTGACGTGAGAAGTTCCATGTCCATCTGAGTTGCATCTCTCTCGTGTAAAGGCGAATAATCTACGCGATTTTCATGGTTCACGCACATCATCGTGCACTGCACAAGTGCCATCTGGGTCGGCATAAATCGAGGTGGCGGTACCTGCAGGGCTACGCAGGCTGCCCAACCACCAAAGAGCGGTCTGGTAGCTGCGACGATCACTTCTCTCAGCTCCACAAGTTCGCGCACATCTTTAAGCTGGCCAAAGTTCCTTCCTTCACCAGCAAGCCCGCCGCATTCCCCAACCGTGCCATATTTTGTGGCCTTTCTACCCGTTGACGTGTTCCCTACTAGTCATTTCGACCACTTGTTTCGCGCACGGTGGCCTGTGTTGTCATAGCAGTTTGAGAGTTGGGTTGCGCGCTCCGATCTAGTTGATTGGTAGGGCGCCATCAGGCAAGGCAGGGCAAAGAAGCAGGGAAAACCTCTGTTAATGAGGCGAAGAGGAGGCGATTGAAGCCCAAGAGACCCACTCCCTTCACCGGACTTTTGTTGCGACAGCTTTGCTAGACCCCGGACGTCGTTGCGCTGGCACAAGACTCACAGTCATCGTCATTGTTGTCGACGAGCCTCATCCGCACGCATACACCATATCAACGTGCTTTGTGCTGAATGCGCTGGGCGTCAAAGTACACACTACACCATCGCATCCCGACATCTGTCGTTCGCGCACATACATCGCGATCAACAAACAACTTCGGAACATCACCAACGCCACTTACAGCCTCACTCCTTCCAAAACCAACTCTGCTCCTATCATCTTCCCTCACCACACAAACCGGCACCATGGGTAGCAGTTGGAACCCCTTCTCCACGGGCTCACCCTCACGGCGCTCGTCATCCTACCGCCCCGGCTACGCATCCTCGTCCTACTCTGCATCGTCGCGCCACCATAGCTCAACATCGCGGTACAAGCGCTCACCCCGCGACTCGTACATGCAACACCTATACAAGAAACTACAACACTTCCTCCGAGAAATCTGGCGCTACGCCCAACGCCACCCCTACAAAGTCTTCTTCATGGTCATCATGCCGCTCGTCTCCGGCGGCGTCCTCCACAAACTTGCCCGCCAGTTTGGCGTCAACCTACCCGAGATGGGCGGACCGGGAGCAAGAGGCGGGTACTCTGGCTCCGGCCATCACAGCACCGGCAGTAGAGGTGCCAGTGGGGGCTACTACGGTAGTCAGGGATATAGCATGGAGAGCAGCCGGAGCGGCCCGAGCAATGGTGGCGGAGGCATGATGGCTGGACTTGGCAATATCGACATGCAAAGTGTAGCGGGCGGAATCGGTGGACTGGCTAATATAGCGAGTATGGCAAGCAAGTTCATGTAAAGCGGAAGAGAGGCTGACGCCTCTTTCTTCTAGGAACGGTTGAGAATATCTTTACTATTACAAGGGTCGTGGGGAATCTCACAGGGAGTAGGAATGATTGGTGACATGAGGAGATGAGGAAGCGATGGGGTGTTGGCTAGCACGGCTGGTAAAAGGCGGTTTTGTTTTGTTTCTTGCGGCACGACGCTACGATGGCACGTGGAGAAGCGTGTGTTGGCATCCCCACCACGCTTTGTTCTGTTTTGATTTGGGGATGTTCATGTTTTTTCTTATTAGAGATATCCCTCCTTTGCGTAGGTGTAGACCTGCCTGGCGTTCAAATGTATATTCAAATATGCTCTCTTCCTACATGTCTGCTCACCTGGTTATCGTGCGATTGAGCGACAACACAAAGTCCATGTGTGATAAATAGTCCTCGTTCTAAGCCAAATGTGAAAAGGTACAAAAGAAACTCTCGAGGATATCGTCAGTCATACAGCCCACGTGAACCCATCCCTCGCATGCTTCTTCCCCTGGCCAGGCCACTTTAACCAGATACCACGTTAGCAAATACTTTGGCCGCTAATCCACTCAACAATCTCGCCTTGTCAGCCTGTGGCATTTCCTGGAAAACAGCATAAACGCTCTTTCCCTTTGTATCCCTCACAGCCCCCAGTCTATTCCCAGCCACAGCACCTGCAACCATACCAGGGAAGTTCGCCACGATAAATCCCATGGCGCCTCCACTCAGTCCACCCACAATACTCCAGAACTTGCTGGTGGGATGTGCATCCTGATCTGCCATACCCTCTTCCCGTAGCATCTCCTCAAAGATGCCGCCGAACTGCTCTTCAGAGAAGTGATTGTGCGATTCCTCCGTATTGCCAGCTGGGGCGCTGCCAAAACCGAAAGCTGACCATGGGAAGCCTTGGGCGAAACCTCCACCTGCGCCGCCTGCATTGTTGGGAATCTCCTCGTCGAATTCGGAGTCTGGTGTTGCGGTGCTGCCTGTGAAGGTGTTGTAGGTGCGTGCGGCGTCGTAATCTCGGCGGCGCGTGGGGTCCGATAACGTGTAGTAGGCGTCGTTGATTTGTTGGAAGCGCTTCGTGCGACTTGCGCGCTCAGGGGAGTCAGAGGGAACGCGATCGGGATGGTGTTTTAGTGCTGCTCTAGAGAGTATGTTAGAGGTTGTGCAAAGAGATTTGGAGCGAGGGCTAAAGTGTACTTCTTGTATGCATCGCGGATTTGCTGCTGGGTCGCTTTCGATTCCACTTCCAGGACCTTGTCTGTGGTATCGTATGAGCTTGGAACTAAGTGCCATGGAACTATGCGCGCCTACAATAATCCGCTGAGGGAGCTGCTTGGGGTTAGCTGAAGTTTGATTACCAGGCTGCTATGTATCCCACCCATGATGCTAGCTGGCCTGGTAGGCCTGATATGTTGCTAGAAGGAAGAGTGTGGTTGGATTGAGTAATAAACAGGCGACTTGAGCAAGGAGCAAGATTTGAGGTAAGTGAGGAGGTAGGCTGATAGGAAGACTGGTGGGAAATCCAGGGTCAGGTACGCGGCTCACAGCAATGACGTAGACGCGAGAGGTCCAGCCACAGTGGCTTCACGTTTGCACGTGGAAATGATTTGTCCATGTGATTGAAACTCCCAAGGGTCGGCAGCCATACATGACCTAGTCACAAGATCCTAAGCTTCCTAGGTTAAGAGGTAGGATAGAGTGAAATGTGCACATCAAGGAACAGGTTGAGCCCGTCCTTGCATGGAATGGAAATGAAGCATCTAACTTGACCTGCTCATAGTCAGGCGAATGTTGGTTTCAATCTGTAAATGTGTAGGATGAGATAGTAATTAATGTAAAGGCGATGCGGCGCACCTCCTGGCTAGGTATCATACAACAAACTCCACCCAAGCTCTCGTCTGTTTCACTCCTTCCAACTCTTCTTTGTCATCTCCAACATCACACTGCTCTACGACCCAAAAGTATACCCAAAGAGCAATTTCCAGCCAGTTGCGCAAAATCAAAAAATATTGCGATTTTCAACCAAGCCCATCTACCGCCTGAAGCTCGCGCTCAAGCCCGAGAAAGCGTCAGGTGAATGCCGTCCACCCATCAATCCCGAAAAGTCTACGCTCTCGTTGCTGACATGTCTCATGCCAGGTGTCTGTGCAGCGGATAGTGCCTGTCCTTGTGGTGCGCCGGACATACCACCAAACGGGTTTGAGCGTCCGGGTGTTTGCGCAGCAGGAGTTGAAGCTTGCACAGCTGTTGGTTGAGCATGTTGCTGCGGCTGTTGCTGAAGAACCTGCTGAGGTTGGTTGTACAGTGACAGTATTGAAGCATTCTTGTCAAAGGGATTTGAGCTTTGTTGCTGGTATAGCTGCTGTTGGTTCTGGAAACTCTGCTGCTGGACCTGATAGTTTACAGTTGGATCCTGGGTTTGATAGGTCGATCGTTGGGTTTGCCAAGGGTTCGCCGTCTCGGGGTCTGAGGCCTGGCTGTACTGTTGCTGCTGCTGCTGCTGTGACCAGGGATTAGGCATTTGCTGCTGCGGAGGAGCTGTCTGTGGTTGAGATGACTGCTGCTGTGGTAGTAGTTGCTGCTGCTGCTGCTGTGACCAAGGATTAGGCATTTGCTGTTGTGGTGGAGCTGACTGCGGGTGAGCCGACTGCGATTGAGATGGCTGTTGCTGCTGGAATGTTGACTGCCCGAATGGATTTGAGTTCACGAGATTGGTTGGGGTAAACATTTGGCTTCGCGACGATCTCAGGAAGGGGTTTCCGGGACTTGAGGGGTTGGACATGGATTGGTATTGCGGCTGCTGTGGCGCGAAGAAAGAGCTGTACTGCTCGGGTATTTGCGGCATAGGTGGTGGAGTAAAGGATTGGTTGTAGGGGTTCGTTTGAGGGAATGACAAAGGTTGCGATTCAGCCCCTCCCGTTCGGTTTGGGAACAGAGGTTGCTGGGGCTGTTGGTTCGAGATTTGCATACCCTGAAAGGACTGTTCCAGGTTTTGCTGCTGTTGGTTCCAAGGATTTTGCTGATAGCCGTAATTCTGCTGCTGTGATTGTTGCTGAGGGGCCTGTTGCTGAACATATCCCTGAGACGCTTGTTGTAAAAACGGGTTGTAGGAGTTGGACGGATAGGCTTGCTGGGTCTGAAGCGGAGCGAGCTGTGTTTGCTGCTGGAAAGCTTGAGTAGGTGCATCTAGCGCATCAAAGGGGTTCGTAGACGATGTAGTGGTGGGTGCGGTACTCAGGTTGTCAAAGGAAATGCCATTGGACGCAGGCTGCGAAGCCGGTGTCGGTGTACTTCCTCTGGATCTGCCAGGGTCCTGCTCGCCCAACCTGATCAAAGCCTCAACCGCCCGGTCCAGGTTTCCATTCAGTCCCTTCAGTACCGTAGAGTTGCGCTTGTCATCTGGGAAGCCCATATCCCGAAGCTGCGCTAGCTTGGAATCCATGCCATCGCCCGAAGTGTGTATGTTGGAACCGAAGACCCTGGAAGGCTTGTTGATGCGTGGAGGTGATTGGTCTTGTTGACTGAAGCCACTGAGACCTGGCGACAGCGGAGGAGTCAGGTTCCGCGGTGATGTTGCCGCCTTTCGCAGCCCAAATCCAAAGCGGCCCGTCGGCTTGGGTGGTAACGGCGGTGGCCGGTCTTCAGAACTCGTGCTGCCCGTGTTCTGTCGCGTGCCCGGCCGCGAAGCGTCCAAGTATATCCTCTGCTCGTATTTTGCCCGTATGTATCTTTCCATAGCACTGTCCACCTCGTCAATGTCGATGGGTATCGAGGGCTTGACGTTACGCGGGTTATACGTCTTGTTCGATTCGAGATTACCAATGCGCTTCATGTTCTAACCAGTCGTTAGCATCCGGCCTTGAACTGCAGGAGTCTGACAGTTCTTACGTCTACTTGCGCATTATCCCACTTGTCCATACTCAACGACTTGACCTTGGAGATGTGCGTGCCTAGCTTGCGATGCAGGGCTGCGCATCGCATGCACAGGAAGATGCCCAGCTACAGAAGACGTCAGTGCTGTGTTTACGGTCGAAGTACGATGGGCTCTGAGAGGAATATGGGTGCGTATGGCTGTATGGGAGGACTTACACTCCAGCTCGCCCATCCTGTGTCTATGGTTAGCATTGGGCGTCGCAGTCGGCGTGCGCCTGCACAGCTTACCTGGATTCCGCGCACCGCAGTCAGCGCAAGTCCCATTCCCTGGAACTGTCTTGATAAGGTCCTGCAACGTACGCTCATTACGCGCTTGCTGGCGCTTGTTCAGGGCCGACGCCATGTTGGCTGGAAGGAGGAAGCGGTTCGGGCGGAGGTTGAAGATCGGGGCGCGGCAGAACGTGCACGAGAGCAATACGCGGGGGAAAGGGGGCAAGAGGGACGGCAAGAAGGCGCGTACGTGAAATTACCCAAGAAAGAATAATTCCATAGCAAAGCAAAACATGAGCACAGAAAGGGGACTTGGTAGGGCCCTTAGTTGACACACGCGATGACGAGTAATGCGTCCGTTCCTACATGGCAACCCGCAGAAGCTCCAGATCCCTGCGTTCTTGGGCTATATACGGCATCGTGCCCCTGTCTGAGCTTCGAACATTCCACCCGAAAGTCCATCATCGTCCTACCAGCTTATCGAGATGGGACGGCTTACGACAGCGCATGAACAGCGTGCGCGCTCAGTGGCGCGACTCAAAGACGCTGCCGACCTGGTTTTTGAAGGGCCGAAGCCGCCCTCTTTACTTGCCGGTCCGTCGGCCACAATACAAATGACGGCTGGCTGGTACTGCTGTCGTCAACGCTGCTTCAGCATCCGAGAGAAATGCTCCTTGTACCAACACAGATGCAAGCTAGCGACCTTCTTCTGGAAGCACGCGAAAAAAAGCCTTGTTCAAATCTCGAAGCAACGGAATGTATGGTCACGCAGGTGGCTCCAAGCAACATAGAAATAGAAGCAAAAAGCCTAAAAGTGCCAGGTATTACTCTAGTGACGCAAATATGACAACTATAGAGATGATGAGCTCAGTATAGCCGTTGATTAATCGTCCATTGTGTATGATTGTGTGTGAAGAAGAGAAAGAGTGGCCGAGCCGCGACGAGAATTTCAGGTGGGCGGCGCCAAGCGTTGCTGACAAAGACGAGGTCCGAGCGGCATCATTTTTCATCAAAAACCAGGCTCTCGCTCGCTCTTCTGCTCACCAACAACCTCACCATGTACAGTTTGCGACACGTGCTCCTCTCCAGAACGATCTGTGTCTGTCGTTCTTCGAGTCGTCGCTGCTGTACACGTTGTATGCTAATACCCCACTATTGCCTGCTCCCGGGTTCAGCTCTCTATGGCCTGGAAGCAACATTTCTCTCTGTGGGAGACTGAAATTGGTTTTTAGCAGAGCCGTGTCTTCTCCACCCTACCCATGAACATCTCGTGGATGTGTAGGACTATAATTGGACATACATCTTTTTCCACATCACAATCTGGCGTGTATTGCTACTGTGAAGATCCCAGTCTCGCTGTTCAGCATGCGAGATGTGCCACGGCCCACAGTCCAATACTCTGGCCTTTGCGTGCTTTGTGCTTCGGCCGCAGCATGCCACTCAACAAGCTGGTTGAGAACAGGCTCGAGGCATCATCACGACATTGAGCATGCAGAATGTGGAAACCAAGTTGCCCATCTCAGCTACAACAGTACATTCAAAGATATTTCATATCACGCCTAAGCACTAATACATAGGCACATTTTTGCGCTTGCGCCTCCGATGTCCTCGCGGGCACCATAGCTTATAGATGCGCCTTCGAGACCTCGTCCCCCCGGAACCGCTTTGGCCAGATACCTTGTTTTCCCGGCGAAAGGATACCATTGGGGTCAACAGCGTCTTTGATAGTCTCAACAAACCTCCGATATGCGTGGTCATTGAAGTCGTACAGCGAGGCGACACGATCTGCATCGAAGTTAGTGACCGGAGACAGGCAGTCATACTTGGAGAGATCCGATACGTACCCATTGTATTTACATGGCTGCGATACTTGCTGTATCCTCTCTTCTTCCCCGCCTCGAATAGATTGTCAAAGATGTTCTGCACAGCTTTCCGGTGCGTCGCGTTCGTCTTGTCAAAAGTGAACATGTTGACGAAGATGACTACATAGACATGGACATCAGTATGGTCATCATCTACCATTGAACAGTAAGGGCTTACCGTGACGCTCGTGCATGAAGAAGTCGCAGAACAAATCAAAGTTGTCAGCTTCGCAAATCTTCTTCGCGGTCTTGACCCAGCTCAGGATCTCCTTGCCTTTGGATGGAATGATGGGGCTGTAGTCGTAATGCGCACCGATACCACCTCCAGACTTGGGTAGGCGGAACTTCACCATAGGAAGCGACCACAGAGTCGGTATACCAACGAAGAAGCCACCCTCCATCTCGGGAACGGATGCAGGATCCAACGTCTCTCCATCCGGTGCAGAGAAGATCTTGCCCACCAACCGACCCTTTGGCGCTTTCTTCTCGATGATATTCTTCAGTTGGTCGAAATGCGCTTGTACAACATCTTTAGCGCCATACAAACCAAACTTGGCGTTCCAGTAGCCCAAATCAAACTGCTTCTGTAACTCTTTCACTCTCCAGTCGGGTATCGAAGTATTATGTGGCCAAAATTCTTCTCGGAGACCCATCATACCTAGCCACTCCGTCACATTCGACACGTAAACTGTGTTTGGAAGCAGACCGTCGCGTCGCAGTGGTCCAAATACATCAACAATCGTCTCCACGTCGTCGAAGTCAGGCATGTCGAATGTGCAGGACATGAAAGCTTGGGGTGCGGGTGTAAGCCAGATACCGAGTTTAGTTACGATACCGAGGTTGGACTGCAGGAATAGACCTTCGATGCTGGGTCCAAATGTGAACTTTGAGAGATGTGCGGATGACGAGTTGGAAACGGCGAACTGGCCTGTTCGTACGACCTCACCGTTCGCCAGCATAGCTTCGATCCCGCAGATGTGCTGATGGTGCGTCGCTGTGGGCGTGAAGCCTGTACCCCGATCAAGCGTGTTTCCGACGACAGACCCCCATCCGAGAGATGGTACTGAAGGCCAAACGTTGAGCTTGTTCTTAACGCAGTAATCGTAAAGTTCGGTGAAGGTGACACCCGGTTCGACAACTGCGTAAGCATATTCGGCGCTTACTTCGATGATTTTGTTCATGCGATGAAGATCGAGGGCTATAGAGCCAGTCACACGAGGAGCCGGCCCCCCATATCTATCTGATCGTTAGAATATCGACTGGAAATTGTGTACAAGTTTGCTGACCCAAGGTTTTTGCCTCTTGAAAATGTCCACACTGGAATTCCAAATTCGTTTGAGATTTTCAGCACTTCTCTTAACTCCTCCACGTTCTTGGGTCGCACGGCTGCACTGGGCATTCTACGCGTCCCTTCCGCCTCATGCAACTCATACGGGTCGATGTACTCTGTCAATGCATCACCTTGGTATACCTGTGCATGCCCAACAGCACCCTTATACTTCTCGATCGCCGCATTGAATGCATCTTGACTAACGCCAGGCGGTAATACCGATTTCAGAGGAACGGTTATAGAGTCTCTGAAGAGGTTGTAATGTGTGGATTGGTACTCCGGGTCGATGTACGATGGTAATGGCGTCATTGTGAAAGGTGTTAGATGTGTATTGCAGAAAGAAAAAATGTCTCTCTACGATATTTTGCCGTTGAAATATCCTGCGGGAACGGACCTCACTGGCTAGGCGAAGACATGGGTGCCGACGCTTGACATGCGTGAAGTTGTCTTTCCCCGCATTGCGGAGAAAGACCCCACATCTACTGTTCTCCAACGTTTCGGCCCTTATCGTGCCGTTACTCCTCTCGATAGTAATCTGGTGTTTCAAAGACGATTACGTATTCTACAATGTCTTCGATACAAGAGGCATGAGATGTGATAGCGAGTGTATCTGCGGCAGTCCATGCAACGTGTATACAATTGCGACGCCCATGTAGTAGAAGTTGTTGGGGGTTGATTGCACTGTTTTCATGACATATGCGGAAGATGAGTTGCGGGATGGTACATGAAAAGGTCCGTCGGAAATTGGAGTAAGGACTGGTCTGACACGCTAGCCGGCTCGGGACCCGTCACCTGCATGCCACGAATTGTCCCTAGCACTCATCGATCGCAAAGCTACCAGCAACCGGTATACTCCACGGAGAACCCACCCATGCCATCTTGAGTGATATTATGCTATGCCATAAAAACATAGCATAGGCGGTATTATCCGGATTTTACCATTTTAACCCCGTCTTTCTCTCCCACGTCATCACAACAGGCGTAGCTTTTAGCTCTGGAAACCTTTCTCTATGTGAAAAGGCCAAGCGGCGCAGGACACGTTCGAGTAGAGCACGACGCGTCGTCTCTGGATGTCTGGTCTTGTTGCAAAGACTGTCGATCTGCAAGCAGTTGATATTAGCAGCCCCTACAGATGCCTAGTTCAATGTCAGTCTCGTTCGTTCTACGTACTGACCCAGGATGAATGACCTACTTCAGAGATGCCCCGTCGCTGGAGAGCTTGTAAGATTTTATCCCACATCTCGGATCCACTCAGGCCGGCCGCAAAGGACCAGGAACCGAAGAGTATATTAAGGATAACCGGGATTGACTGCATGATTGCATTAGTTTCTACTGATAATATAGCTTTTCGAAAACGTACTGGAACAGTGTGAGCAAAGACGAAGGGCATGGCCTTCAATTCGGGGAAGGCGCTTGGCTCCGCAATGACCCACGGAACGAGAGCCGCTTCGACGTCTTTCTTGATCCTCATGAAGCTATAATGGTGTCCAGGTTGTGGGAATGAATGAACGATGGTATCCTGGAGCTCGGACGTTGTGCGAGTCTTGTTCATGCCGCCCAAACCACTCACAACAATGCGCTGGGATGAATTAGCTGTGGTCACGACAACTGGATGGCGAGAGTTTACCTCTGCTGAAACGCGATTTTTAAGATTCATCATGATCGTTTGCGTGATTCTAACGGAATCGTTTACACATTCGGTTGCACTCAGACTGTCCGATCCCCATAGCAGGCTCAGTACTGGCATACCGAAAGCCTAAGAACACTTAGTAACGGAATCGGACTGGTGGGATATTGACGTACACTGTCTACTAGATCTTGAGGGTTATGCCTATCTGCTGCCTCTACGCTTGGAAGCGGCCGGCCGAGCTCACGTTCTTCCGTGGATAGATGACGAAAGGCATTCGTTGCTTCCACAATGTGGCCGGCCGGCGGGTTCTCTGCCACTTGGGCTGATGCTCCAGCAGTCTCGCGTTTGACGAAAGTCCCCTCATAAGCGTTTTCGACAATGCTTACGCGTCCCTTCGATCTGACAAAATCGCCGGAGTGTGGTTTCGTGACGTTTCTAGCCTTCCCATGCAAGTCAACGGGCGCCGGTGTGGCGCGAGAGCGCTGTCGGTCAGCGCTCAAAGCACCAATATCTTGTCGGGCTAGCATCTCGCGGTCGCCATTGAGAAGCTTTTGTAAGCTCTCAACCCACTTCTCGAACTCATCCGGAGGCATACCATCGAGTAGCGACTGCATTTCACATCGGATTTCTTTCCTCGACGCTTGCGATCCAATCTTTCGTCTAGCAATCGGCAATGCATGATAGGCAAACAGATCGCTCGTGCGCGCGAAAGCTTCAGCCACATCGTCATCTGCGAGCTGTACCGCGACGATATCCCACTGCCACTTGGAAGAGATCTTTTTGTCTCTATTTTTAGAGATGCGGTGTTTAGTCGAAGCTGCTGGTAAATCAACGTCCATGTTAGCATTCTCTGGGAAATCATCTTTCACCATGGTGTGCTCTCGCTTTGCCTTCTCAGACCGGTTCCTCCTTTTCCTCTTTTTCTCAAGTGGAGGAGATTCCTCATCAGAGTCGTTGCGGGTATCCATATCCCCGTCGCTATCGATGGATACTTGCATATCGTCACTGTTCGCTAACCAACCCGTCGAGTTTTCTGAAGCTATAGCCTTGAGTTGGAGCAAGCTTGTAATCATATGCCCCAAAATATCTTCTCCAAGATCACTCCCATGAAGCTTCGCACTGGCTGCTACCGCAGCCCGCACCATCATTTCGACCTTGGCAGGTGTTTCGAGATACTCAGCAAGCATGCATGCTATACGCTGAGTCGTCTCGGTACGGAAGATCTCTGACATCCTTTGTATATTCTCTTTTGGTGCCTTCTCCTCGCGCATGTGTCGCTCCAGTACTTGCGGCCCTAGTTGGTTCAACATGTTTTCAGGGAAACATATCCGAACAAGTCCTTGTACTGCGTTCTTGAACAAATCGTTGGTGAGGTTAGTTGCAGAGGAGATCACTTTCACACGGAATAGCCAATCTTCTCCGCTGGGTAAGGCCGTCGACAGGCTTTGCTTCTGAACAAGGTGTGCGTCTCTGGCTGATCCGGCGAGGGATAGGTTCGCATCGCGTTCGGCATGTTGTGAGCGATTCGAAGTACTGACCGACCGTACGCACGACCGTTTCGAAGCTGTACCGCGAACCGGGAATTGCGATTTCTGCGAAGCGTTAGCGCAACTGCAACCAATTGTTAGCGACTCGGGTACTCACGCGTCGTTTCTTTGTCCCGCTCGCCATGATGTCAGTTGTGGAAAATTATGTAGCCCAATATGATGGAAGGTGAGAGTGGTAGTTGGTGGGTCAGCCCGAGATGATAGGAGCTGGGCAGTTGTGACCCTTCACCAGTGAAAGTGAAAGTTTAATGTAAGAATTAAGCGCCCTTTCTTCATCGATGCGCAGCATTGCAATTTCTTACGAGGAACTTCTGAAGTAAGAATCGAAAAGTAACGCTGGAATCATGGGATGCATCGTGCATCTTATTGTAAATCTATCTTGTAATCCTTCGAGCTTGGTTTTGGCAGGCCTATGCGCTAAGCGACAATACCTACGGAGCCTGCAATAGAATCTCAAACTCAAAAGGTTCGCACAATAGACTATACTCGTCCAATGTCCTCGGTCCACAGCTTCCGCTACCCAGTCCGTGATGCTCCGCATCTAACCTAAGCACAACATCCTCCCTCTTCTTCTTCCTCAACTCGTAAGGATGATCGGCAGCCGCAACATCCTTCATTCTGTAATGGCTGGCCTGAAAGCTAAATAACTTCCTCTGATCACTCTTCTTGTCCGCGAATTGAGCGAGCAGTCCTGCGCCGCCACCGTTTGTGATGATGAGATAACGGGTGTCTGTGCGGTTTGATGATTCTTGAGGCACTTCGTAGTCGACCCAGAGTTTGTCGACGTTGGAAGCTGTGTACTTGCCCACAGGCTGTGAGAGCTTGCTGTCGCGGTAGGTTTCACCGAAACCGCGGCCAAACCATTCGACTTGTTGAAACTGCTTGGGTAGCTCCATAACAAGACCGATACGTGGGAGAGTACGAGGTAGGTTCTCGCCCTTTGGTGTACCAGTGACATGCACAGACAGAGTACCGTTGGCACTGAAAGTATATGTGAGAATGCAGTCAATAGACCAAGAGAGAACCGGAGGTGCGACACGTTGATGCACAGTAATCTTGAGAGCCTCCGAACCCAACTGTGACCATTCGACCTTACGAGTCAACGGTTTTGCGTGATGGAGTTGCTTGTCTTTCCAATCCCAACCGTCTTGTGGAATGTCGTTATCAGTAGGTGCACGAAATATGTCGATTTCTGGTGCCTTGGAAAGAAGCTCGGTAGAGCCTTGCACCCAAGAGGTGAGGCTGCCATGAAGGGTGTTGAATTGCCAAATGGCTTGATCCGTCGTAATCTTGAGGGCGTTCCTGAACGGTGTCTCAACAGTGACTTGCCTGCCTGATGCCTGAGGTCGCTTCAACGGTGTTACAAGCGTAACGGATATCTGTGCTGTCGCGATTTCGAAGCCTGCCTCTAGATACTGAGTATCCTCTTTCAGCTGAAACGAGATGCTAAGCAAGACCTCCTCTTCTGATCCCTCAATCTTTGGAAGCTGTACATCAAATGTCTGGCCTGGTACAACGCCAGAAGGAATCTCTAGGCTTCCTGAGGCACTTCCACTTCCAGATGCAGACGTTGATGTGTACTGACAGCTCAAGTGATCAAGCGTGACAAAATCGTACCGGTTTATAAACGTGGCCTTCGAATCATTCGACTCCAGAAGCTGCACAGGCTCGATAGCCTTCTTGTACTCAATCAGGCCTGCGTTTGGCGAGTGATCAGAGTTGACGAGACCGTCCATGACGAACGTTGCATCGTGAACTTCTTCACCAAAGTCGCCGCCATATGCATAGAACTTTTCACCAGTCTGCTTGTCCTTGGTAAGAAGACCGTGGTTGGCCCACTCCCATGCAAAACCTCCCTGCAGAGATGGGTACTTGTAGAAGGCATCAACGTATTCTTTGATGTTACCAGGACCATTACCCATGGCGTGAATCTAATATAGTCAGTCACAGTACTAGAACTCGCCAGCGCACATCTTACATATTCACAAAGCACCAGTGGCTTCTTCTTCCCCTTGTCTTCACCAAACTTGACAATCTCATCGATTGGGGGATACATTCTGGAGTACATGTCCATGGTATCTGCGTATATGTCTGCTTCATAATGGACAGGCCGGCTATCGTCGTACTCCTTGATGTGCTCGTACATGGCTACGAAGTTACGTCCCATGAAAGCTTCGTTACCGAGACTCCATATGATGACGGACGGATGCATCTGGTCTCTCTTAACGAGTGCGTCTGCACGATCGACGTAGGCATGGGTCCAGGCGGGGTTGTCGGTTGTCCATTCCGCGGCCTTTGACCTAGTCAGGAGCTGACGCTCACGGAAAGGTAGGTTGCGCTCGTCTTTCGACAAAGCGGCGTCAGCTATGCTTTCAAAGCCGTGACATTCTAGATCAGCTTCGTCAATGACCCAGAAGCCCATCTCGTCCGCGAGATCGTATAGCCGTGGGTCATTTAGCTGATGAGAAGTACGAATGGCGTTGACATTGTGGCGTTTCATGGTCAGAAGGTCTTCTTTCATGAACTCATACGGCACAGCACGACCAAAAGTGGGGTGATGTTCATGACGGTTGACTCCGCGGAACACAACTCTCTTGCCGTTGACTTTGATCAAGCCATCTTTCATCTCGACTTGTCTAAAACCGATGCGCTGGGCAATGACTTGATCGCCGGTAGAGACCACGAGATGATAAAGATTCGGCGATTCAGCAGTCCATTTAAGAGGATTCTTGACCTGAATGCTTAGTTCGGTCACGCCATCACTCTTGATTTCTGCATCTGATGAAGCGACGTCTTGCTTCTTTGCATCCAGAAGTTTCGCTGTGAGCTTGCCAGATCCAGCCGCGCTAATCCTAATCTTCAGTTCCGCGTCGGTGTACGATGAATCCAGGATCGTTTGAGCAAAGACATTTTCGATACGTGACGCCTTGGGGAAACCCACCAAGTGAACATCACGGAATCTATACTCGTAAGTTTATGGTTCGTTTTGAGAAGACGCTTACTCACATGCCACTCAGCCACCACTGGTCTTGATCTTCAATATAAGTTCCGTCGCAATGTTGATACACTCTAACAGCCAGGATGTTTTCGGCATCAATATCAACAATCGAGGTTATGTCGAACTCATCTGGGTTTCTGCTACCCTGGGAATATCCAACTTCTTTTCCATTTACCCAAACGTGGAAAGCAGCGTCAACGCCTTCAAATCGGAGTCGAAGTTGGCCGTTGTGGAGTTCTTTCGGAACCTTGAACTTACGAACGTACGATCCAGTCTCGTTCTCGGTAAAAGGAACGTTGGGGGGATCGACGGGGATGTGAAATATGACGTTGGTATACTTAATACGGAGAGATACAAAGTCAGTGTATGTCTCACATGCATTTCGTACAACCATAACTTACCTGGGGCCCTTTTCCGAAGCCCTGTAACTGCCACATACCTGGCACAGCAATGTCGCTCCATGATGAAGTGTCGAATGTAATCGCCTCGAAGCCTTCGGGAGCTTCAAATGGTGAGAAAGAATGCTGGAACTTCCACGTGCCGGAGAGGCTATGTGTCGTAGACTTGTTCACATCGGAATCAAGTGCATCAGCCTCGGACTTGTAGTTGTGGAAATATGCGCGCGCAGGCAGCGTGTTCTTGTGAAGAATATCGAGATTGTTCCAGTCTGGAACGCTCGCTGGATGCTGACCTGAAGCCATGACAGAGGAATTGGAAGTTGATGGTACTCTCACGAACCGTTGCTCTACGTTCACTTCCTCTGATACAGTCGTTGTAGCCCCACTATACGGCCGTACGCGTCGCGACTTGGACAGATCGGGGAAGCCGTCCGGTCACACATCGTGAGAGCCAAGGGGACCTTCTGCCCCTCAGGTGACATGGACTGGAAATCGTGACGGCAATTGACGGCGTGTGTTGCATGTGGAAGCGCGCATCGGGGGTTTGATGGGGCGACGTCCGGGCGCGAGCGGGGGCCTTTGCCTGATCAACGGGCGACCTACTGCATTCGGCTGCCGCCTTCTCCACGAATCCATCCCCAGACCCCGCTGCCCAGCCCTACTACGCCGAATTGAATCTCGGTTGGTTCTTTACGATTCACTGGCAAACCGACCGGCTCATTTCTTGATTCATATTCATTTTACAGGCTTCACGCGTGGCGCTCTAGAACTGGTACTTTTTGGGAGACCCGCCCTTCCGCCGAACTGCTTCTGGGCCTTGATCCGCCCCATACAAGGCCCTATTACTTGGCTATAGTACCTTCGAGGCATAGCGAGCTTGGAAGCTGAAAATTTCCCTGTCACTCCGCTGTCACTCCGCTGTCACTCCGCCCCTCGAGCGGTGCTATAACCGCCCAACAAGCATACTTGGCTAACGGGGTGGCGCCCTGAACGCCGCATCACTGCATCTGGAGCAGAAATCATGCACTGTGTCAGGCAGGCAGGGTAGGAACCTCGGTGCCATGGGGTTGCAAGCGGGAATGGTTTTGCGGAGAAGCCTGTACACTATAAAGAGACCCAATATTCCGGAATTCTTGAGCGTCGTTGCAAATCAGTCATCGAGTGGAGAACAGTTCCATTTTTCCCCTCCACAACTCCAGTTCTTCTCTAGTCCTTGCCGGCTTCGCGTCCAAGATGGCGGAGAAAAAGGACTATATGGGCGCTGTTACGCACCAATTGAGCCAGGTTGACGACGATATGAACAAGCATGTGAACGTCAAGGAGGCCAATGTAGCTTCAGTGGCTCTCAGTAAGTTTACCTTGAAGTCTCAGCAGATGGCAAGAGTGACCACTGACAACACGCAGCCGCTGCCATGGAGGCAGAGAAGCCGAGGCTATGGTCTCGAGGCATGATTCAGCTCTACATGATCATGGGCGTTGGCTACCTCGTCTCTACGCTTAACGGTTTCGACAGCTCCCTCATGGGATCCATCAACGCGATGAAAGCCTATCAGAACACGTTTGGATTGACTGGGGAGGGATCCAGCACTGGCATCATCTTCATCATCTACAATCTTGGCCAAATTGCAGCCTTCCCATTCTGTGGGCTCCTTGCTGATGGATATGGTCGCCGTGTCTGCATCGCCGTCGGCTGCGCGCTCGTCCTCGTTGGGACTGCCGTTCAAGCTACGGCCAACGAGACGGGACACTTCATTGCTGGTCGCTTCATTCTCGGGTTTGGCGCGTCCATTGCCTCCGCTGCCGGCCCTGCCTACACCGTTGAACTCGCGCACCCTGCCTATCGTGGAACCATGGCTGGGATGTACAACAACTTCTGGTGGGTTGGCAACATTCTGGCTGGCTGGACTACATATGGAACCAACCTACACATGGGTAATTCTTCATGGGCATGGAGAATCCCCACTATCGTTCAGTGCATTCTGCCCACCATCGTTATGGGCTTGATCATGTTCTTCCCGGAAACGCCCCGTTGGCTCTTGGCACATGACCGCAGGGAGGAGGCAATCGCCATCATGGCAAAGTATCACGGAAACGGCAACCCCAACTCTCCTATCGTACAACTTCAGCTACACGAGATTACCGAGGACTTTGCTGTCACTCGTAACGACAACCCTTGGTGGGACTTTCGTGAACTTGGAAACACGAAGGCAGCACGTTACCGATTGGCTATGGTCATTGCAATGGCTTTCTTCGGCCAATGGAGTGGTAACAACGTTGTTAGCTATTTCATGCCAGCCATGGTAAGAAATGTCCGTGTACGAACTGCATATGGCATACACTGACTCGTATCCTTCAGGTCAAACAAGCAGGCATAACAAATCCCAACACACAATTGCTCATCAACGCAATCAATCCAATCTTCTCGATGCTTGCTGCGATCTACGGTGCCACACTTCTCGACAAGCTTGGCCGCCGAAAGATGCTTATGGGCGGTCTCTGGGGTGGTCTCTTCGCCTACGTCCTTCTCACAGCTTTCACTGCCACCGCGAGACCCGACAACAACCTCTCCTACGGCACCATCGCATCCATCTACCTCTTTGGCATTTTCTTCGCCTGGGGCTGGACCCCCCTACAAACCCTATACGCGGTCGAATGTCTCGAGAACCGTACTCGCGCAAAAGGATCTGGTCTCAACTTCCTCTTCCTCAACGTCGCCATGGTGGTCAACACCTATGGTATCTCGGTGGGAATTGAGAAGATTGGCTGGAAGCTTTACCTTGTTTACATCGGATGGATTTGCATTGAGATTGCCCTTATCTTCTTCTTCTTCGTTGAGACTGCCGGTAAGACTCTTGAGGAGCTCAAGGAGATCTTCGAGGCACCAAACCCAAGGGATGCTAGTTTGAAGAGGGCTAAGGTAGAGATTGATGAGAGTGGAAACATCCATAATGTCCAAGAGTAGAGTACGATATGGGATTTTGGATGTAGTATCATGCTTTATGACAGAATGCGGCTTTACGCAAATGTAATGACGCTCAACGTATTGGGTCTTGAAGAAAGATTACAGCCATCTCAATCATCTCATGTTCCATCTCTTGCGAAAGTCTTATCACCACTCCTTTTACTGCAATCATCAAGCAAGCTATACCACACAGTTAGAAATTTCCCAACATTACCATCGCCGTCAAACACAGCCTCCGTACCTAAACCACTCTACACACATACCCACTTATACTCCACACCGCATACAAGCTGCGAGCCACCTACCTAACCAACCTACCATGCCTTGTTCCGTCTGACACCTGCCATGAAATGTCTAATTTGCTTCTTTCCCCCCAAACAGTCCTACTGGAGCCCCATCCGGCTTGTTGTCATCTCTAGGGCCGGGGTTACCGGCATCCGTCAAAGACAGTGGGCTCACGTGATGTGTATCTGCATGCAGCCCTGAATGTGTTTTCATGCGAGGTGTTACTTTTTGTGAAGATGTTTTGTTCTTCGCCTGTAAACTCTCAACAGACAGCACGCTGATCATCGCCGCGGAGAGAGCGAAACGTATGATAGGAAGAGATGTGCTCCAGGCAGTGTCGGGATAGTACAGAGAGTGATGGAGAAAGAGCAAGGTCAGATACCATAGCCAGCCACATGGAACTGTTTTTGTTTTCTTTACTTGCTTTTGTTGTGTCAAGATGTGCGGTGAAGCATCAATCTGGATTTCGCATCAACCCGGATTTCGCATCAAGGAAGATGAAGTTACCTGCAGTCTCTGAAGCGAAAGCAGACAGAGCTCGTGAAGAGTAGGACCGAATTTTGCAAAACTTCAGGTTCAGCGGTTGGGAAGCCGTAGTTCGCGCAGTGCCGCTAGTGGGATACGAGCATGTGGGACTTGGCAAAGTCGACCTAGCATAACAGTGGCGCTTTGTCTGCATTTTGTGTATGCATTACGTCCAAAAGGGTGCAATATGGGTAAAGATTGCTGCACTGGACTTTTTCGATGTCCACTCATTAGCTCCATCTCGTCTCCACACTTTCACTTCACAGTCAAGCCACCACCCAGACCCCTCTGCTTTTACCCAATGTCCATCTCATCCACTGTGGCAGCCGCTCTTTCTTTCCTAATCGCATCTTTCTTTGCTCTACGTGTAGCCGCCTTCGACATGCCCTTGCCACTGCTGATCTTCCTGTACTCATCTAGAGACATGCCTCTCCGCTCCGCAGCCACGATCTGAGCCTGCAGTGTCTTGTCTTCTGATATGTCCATCTTGGGATTAGCCACCTTTCTTTCTTTGCGGGCTTGCATCCTGGCAAGGTTTTGACGAGTGCGTTTGTCTAGATAGGTTTAGTATGAGGGTGAGCAGGAAGGTTTGTGAGACAACTCACTCATCTTCTTGCCCGCAGACTCGGAGTCAATTGCCATGGTCTGGTCACCGTTCGGTTGCTGAGATGAGCCTACATGTGATGTCAGGTTCGCTAACCCCGGTGCCATGAAACAAAAGCAAGTGCTCGCAGGACGAACAGACGTTAGATCGACAATGTCCCGACACGTGACATACCAGTCTGCAGGTCGGCTTGGGGCCTCGAGAAGGCGTCGCCCAAGACGTCGACTAACTCATCGGCCAATGCGCCCATCTTTCGTCGCTCTTTTTGCTTTTTGCTTTTCGACTTGGTCGCAGGTGCCAGGCCGCTTGCTCGTCTCGGGGAGGCGCTTCGCAGGCTGGTCTGTGATTGGTCGCTGTCGCTCGCATCTGAAAATTGGTGATCTTCGCCCAGCCTGAAGCCTGTGTTTGTGACAGTCGGTGTGTCTGCAGAAGCTGCAGCTACTTCGGGCAAGGCGGGCGCCATTGTGTCAGGTGTAGATGGCCGAATGGAGGATAATGCAGATACAAAGTTGGGTGCACTTCAGAAAAGGCAAGAGGCAAAAGTTCGGCAGAAGGTTTATCCGGCGCATGTGATTTGTCCGTCGGTGTGTATTATCGAGTACCAATGCTGTGTCGCGTCATGCGCTCTATCTTCTACCTCATGTTCCGCCTTTTGACGAGTATACTGTAAACATGCTATGCACCATGCCGCCCTAAACGCACTGAAAAAGAATGTGTGAATACGAAGGATTGACGGGCCGCAAGTGTGAGGGATAATGGCCCCGCAGTAGGGATAGGAAGAGAAGAAGATGAGATTAAGGAGATTCGTGAGTCGTGAATGCATGTCCAAGCACCCGTTCCGGCGGCCGACTAGGCCAGTCCTTTGCGCCCAACTCCAATGCCAAGCCCTGTCTAGCTCTTGATACCAACTCCAGTCCAAGCAAATATGTGATGCGACGCTATTCGTCATCGTCGACAAAGAAACCCCAGAAGAGGACTTCCTCGTTTTCCCGTCCCCGCAGACTACCTCCGTAGACGTCTGCACACATCTCGATGGGCACCTCAAGTTTGATGCAGCCGTTGCCGAGGAAGGTGAAGAGCAGCCACGAGTCGTATTCTGGGAAGATGCCTTCTTGGTCAAACTTGCGGCTACGGATGCCGCGATTCCGTAGCGAGGGTGTTGTGGGCAGGCGGAAGGTGTGGTAGGGCAGAGTCTCCTCTGAGTCGGCGACGAAAAAGGAGTCGTTGAGGGCGAGTTCAATGGTAACGTGAGGCGAGGCAGGCTGTTGTGGTTGTTGTGAGGGCGTCTCGCAGCGGTTCAGATTGTCCTTGTGGAAGCGCAGGGTGCCGAAGCGCAGGTCGGTGGGTTGGCCGAGCAGGTCGAACAGCTCGGTGGAGTAGAGGCGGAAGTAGCCATTGTGCAGGCTGCCCAGGTCGCTCTCGTCGTCTTGGGCGTGGCCGGTGAGGGAGAGAGTGTGCAGCTGGTCCTCGACACGCTTTCCCTCGAGCTCGGCTGCATCAAGCGACCGGCGGATGTACTTTGGTGTGTATTGGTTGCTGAGGTCTGAGATGGCCAGTCGGCAAGCCTCACGGCGGACCTCGTCGCGTCGACTAGTGCTCTTGACGGGCGTCACGTCGCTGTGGCCGTGGTCCTCTAGCGAGCGCAGCAGGCCCGTCTCGAAGCTCCTGACGAGCTCCTCGAACTCGCGCATCACCCGGGCGAGGGGCGACGAGTGCTGTGCGGAGGACTTGGCGTCGCGGGAGAGTGCATTGCTCTCGAGTACGGCCATTGGGGCGGGCCCTCAGCCAGGACGTGGCGTGGTCGCAGGGAGGGTGCGTGTTGGGCACGGCGGCGGTTGCTGGACGCGGTCTTGAGCCTTGGACGGAGGGGGGTGTGGGTGTGCAGCGCCGGCTGGCACAGCAGTCGATCGAGGCAATTGGGTGTCTGGGGCGTCGTCGTCGTGGGAGTCCGGGGTTCGGCCGTTAGTCGTGAGGAAAAGGCGCAAAACAACAACAACAGCAGCAAGGTGTCTTCGCGACCTCTCTAGTGCATCAGGAGACAAAGAAGGTCGGGACCTCGAGGGAGGGACCGAAGTTTTGCTCGCGGGTAGAAGGCCGCCAAGAGTGCTGGTAGATGCTTCCCTCTTCCAGCCCACCGGCGAGCGCTACTACTGCATCCCCGGCCAATGGGGGCGAGGCTGCCACTCGACGGCGATGCGCTGCGAAGGGCGGCTTCAGTGTGCGACTCCCCTGGACTGTACGTGATACTGGGGCTACAGCGGTTAAACGTCGCCTACGCCAAAGGCGCGAGCGCTAATTGTTGCTTCTGCTCAACAGTCGCTGCGTGCGCGCCGCCTGTAGCAGACTCACCCAGGCGTCGCTCGCTCAGTTGATGCAGCTGGCGGACCGCTGTGTCGGTAACCAGTCAGACGGCACCGACAGCCGGCCCGGTTATTAACTGGGGCGGGCCGATGATTTCGAGACACAGAGTTGCGATGGGCAATTCACTAGCCTGCACGCGAAGACGGCCTCAGCGGCTGACGAGCCCAGAGCCTGCACGGCCTGGCACGACCAGGGCCAGCCCTCGCCGTCGGCATGTCTATCGCCGTCGACCGTCGACGCCGCTCACCACGACGTGCATCCCACGCGGCGTCGCTTCCTGCCCTCTGGTCTCACCTAGGATTGTCCCTCATCCGGTCTGGCGCGCCTGCCACACCCTCGCATCGTTGCATCGCCACTTCCTCGACCATCCCCCACCCAGCCTCTCTGCTTGCTTCGACGATCGCCTCTCTGCTTGCTTTGATGATCGCCTCTCTGATCGCCTCTCTGGCCAGCACTTTGTTCCCTCCTCCTGGCTTACCACTTCGTATTGATGACTGTGGTGAGGACTGCAGGCCCGCCCGTCGACCTGCTCGTCGGCCTGCTTTCCCCGCGCGAACCACCACCATGTCCATCATCTCACGCGCCGTCATCGCACCAGGATAGCCCAGCCCCATCTCTCGGCTTTGCGCGCTCATATCGGCAGTTTGTACCTGCTTTTCGCGACACCTGATGTGACTTGAGGTGATATCCATGTGCAAACTCGCTCCTGCCTCTTACAGCCTTGAACTCCCCGCAATTTGCCGGCAACCGCTCACTACGTCACTGCTGACAGCGTCCAAGCGACCGCCATACACAAACAATGTCGTGGCGGTGAAGCGTTTGCCCTCATCCCGCGGCTGATGCTGCTTTCCCCATCATGCAGCTGCAAATCTCCATGCACATGGACGCTTCCATCTCTCGCTGAGCACGGCACGCGACTAACATCGCCGCTTACCGTCAGATGGGGGCCCCAGGCCGTGAAACCAGTCCATGCCCCTGGTTCCAGTCGTTCATCCTGGCTGTGCGGGCCTGCTTCGGCTTCTTACGTTATACGCCGGCCTTCAGGGTTCATGACTGAACCGATGCATCCGTGACCGTCGCGCTTCTATCTGATATCACCGTAGCTGAATGCTTGTAAAATGTGCAAGTTCGCCTTCGCGAGGGTTTGGAAGAATAAAGGGTGTCGTAGCTTACACGAGAGTTTGGCATATATTCCATATCAGTCGAGAACATCAGCACGACGTACTCAACGATAGGCGCTGTGTCTGTTGTGGAGGAGCCGTACCAGTTTGAGCATGTCATCGCTCTACCGCCTTAGTGAACTGAAGGTGAATGCCTATTCCACCACGTCGGACGACTACCATGGGCACAACCACAGCCATCCGCGCCTGCACACGTAGCCAACTAAGGCAAATGAAATCGACCGTGGCGAGTACAACAACAAGCACGGGCAGTCGCCCTACATTCGTGCCCGTCAGCGCCTGCTTGCGACTCCGCATAGTGAAGGAGGAGCTCAGATGGTCCAGGAAGTAGGAACCAGGATGAACGACTATGACAGCCAGCTCACTCACCACCTCTTTTTCCCAGACCGGCAACAATATCAACAGCTCAACATCATCAACGAAAACTATCATTGCCGCATCCCCTCACTATCGCAAGCCTAATAACATGTCTCCGCTCAACGATGCCGTCATGCCCACTCCGCCCACTGTGCAAACACCAACTCCGTCACCACATCCAGAACCATCTGTCTTGCCCAAACCTACCGCAGACGTATCAGATGCCGACTCCGATGGTAACAACAAGTCGGACGATGCCCGCCAGCCCCTAGAGAAGGCTTTGAATCTTATCGTTAACGTCGAGACGCTCACCAAGCTCTGCGATCTGGAGGGAGCAGACGCCATCAGGATCAGAGATACTCTCATCAAACATTATACCGATATAAGCAAAACACAAGCCTACCATGCCACAGTCTGCGAATTTTCCTACAACAATCTTCTCGCCTCTTTGGAACAAGAGAGCACCTTAGACGAGAAAGTCGCCGCGCACTATGACCGCTTCGTCCGTAAGATGGAGGAGGCTGAGACTGCCATGGGTGAGCAACACAAGCAAGCTATGATGATGGATGCTATGAAGAGCATCAGGCTGGCTCGGGAAAATTCACAGCTGGCCAGAAATCTCAGGGAAACAATTGGGAATACAAAGGCTAAGCTAAGGCAAAACGATAGCAAAATGATGGCTGGGAGAGACAAGTTGGTCAATCTGCTGTATGGTGCTGTTCTATATTGTCTGCAGGTGGATTCAAGTGCTGTACAGGGTGAGGCTGAGGATAATAAGGCTAACTGATTGATAACAGAGGGCTGCGAATAAATTTCTTAGGAAATCGTTATACCTGGTACTCTTACGCATGCAAGTTTTGCTTGGTGTGTTGGCTTAGTTGTGCGGTGCGGATAGTTTGCTGTGTTGAACATGATCACGCTGCCAATTCCATGCCATATGTGCGTCACAGAATGCACTGTGATGAAGCCCGTGGACGCCTTCGCTTCCCTTGCGAACAAAGCATGTGGTTCCAACGTCTTGTACCTCACTCTCATCGAAAAGCCGAGACTGACTGCGAAGTTCAAAGTATTCCCCACAACACTGGGTATCTATTATCGACCATTTGCATCGCAATATCGCGTGACGAGGCTGATGCGCTTATCAGGCTGAAGTTTGCTGTCCAAGTCAGCACCACGTTGCTGCTCCGCCGAGGCTCTGCCATGGTCTTACTACATATATGCCCTGATTGGGGATTGCAATGACACGCCGAATAGCTTTGGGACTTATCTGGATAGATCAAACCTGTATTGATCAGTCGAACGTGCGAGAGGGAGACTATCAAGTGGGTCGCATGAATTCTGTATACTCACAGCATCGCTCAATTCTTATGTGGCTCGGACAGTTACAAACAAGACCAAGGTCGCCCATCATATTCAACAGCACGAACAGTGCGGAAGTACTGGCCATGATTGTACAACATGATTACTTCAGGCGACTTTGGATAGTACAAGAGGTTCTACTTGCCCGCAATGTGAATTCGTTGGGTAGACATGCTTCTATCGGCAATATTTGGGTTTCTCTGGGAAGCCGTGCGCAAGGAGGTATGGCTCGGAAACAAGGAAGATACGCAGGTAATTAGGATGAAATCTCTAATCTCACGCTTGGTTGGCGAATGTATCTCGAGTTCGAAAATGCCGATATTCTGTGCGTACATCTTTACAACGTCGCACTGGAGTCGGGCCCACACAACTTGACAAGTGGGCAGAGTCTATGTCAGAACGTGTTAGGTAAAGCCCTAGCCACGCTTTTCCAGGAACATCAAACCGGAAGACAAGCAAGAAAAAACAGGGATAAAGCTTCCAGTTCTCAGGTATTGTTGCCCGTCGCAACGCCCCAGAAGTACGCTGCCCAGGAACCCACGACCAAGAACAATAACGCAACGAACAAGGATGTGCTGATCATCCTGTTCCTTTGGCCAGCAGTTCCAGACTTGAACTCCTCCCTCCGCAGATTGATGATCTCGCCCTTTGTAATACGTTGACGCCTTGTCCACTGGAGTTGTGCAAGGTCGCTTGTCCAAAAGCAGCCAACGAACATGCTTACTGCTACCACAACCGAACAAGCAGAAAGAACGACATATACAACAACAACGTTATCATAAGAGTTATCGTCGCGATCCTGGATGACTCCCGTGATGATCCGGATGATGATGGACATGGCGTTATTTACAGCAATCTTGACGGCGTAGCCTGATCCAAAGACTTCCTGGTACCACATGGAAGTGCGAATCGAGTCTAAATATGGGTGTAAAAAGTCAGTGTATGTATCATATACAGCTTTTACAGGGACACGTACCGATGATGACTGTTGGACCAAACATGGAGGCGACACCGTAAATACCGAACGAGGCCGCGGTGCCAGCGAAAGTCGGTCCCCATGTAGCGAGGCACATGGATAGCAGCATACCCATACCACAGACAAGCATAAGGGTGATGCGGTTGCCCAGGACGTCTACGAAGACGCCGATGATTGGAACAAGGAAGAAGCCCAGGTACTGCGCCAGTGAAGAATACCACCCTGCCTTGACGGCATCCATATCGAAACGCTGCTCAGCAAACTCGGTCGCGTTCTGAACGAAGACGGATGCGGTACTGGTTTGGAAGAGGGAGAAAGCGACAACACTCCAGAAGGTCCAGGGAAGCCGAAGGACCTTTCCAAACTCAAACTTCTTGTTGCTCTCCGTGAGCTTCTCGCCAGTCGCGGGGTCAGCTGTTCCGGTATACTTGTTTCCGCACCATCGCGTAAAGAGCCAGTAAAGGAGGGTTGTAATATTAGTGAAGAGGTTCATGAAAACGGCGACCCAGTATACCCAGCTAAAGTCACCCGTGTTCTTTGCAATGACGTTTGCCGTAGCCTTCCCGACGAAAGATCCGATCTTGCCAATACCGAGTTCAAAACCTAGGGTCGATGCGAAGCCGTTGGATGGCGCAAACCAGGAGCTGAACACTTTGTACTGCGCGACTTGCGTGGCGATATCGCCAAATGCCTGAACGATAGATCCGAATATCATGAACTTGTACGACCGGACGGTGGTAGCAGCCGCAATGAATATTGCGCCTATGCTGTAAATAGCATTACCCCAGAGCATGGCACCTGTGAAATCGGAGCAATTAGCGTGGAGACATGATCGGATGGGTAGAGGAAAGTCGAACTTGCACCACCAATCCTGTCGGTGACAAGACCGCTAACAAGTATGAGAGCTGTCTTCATGAAGTCTTCGCTGGCCTCAAGCACGGAGTATTGCGCATTGTTTATATGTAGTTCCTTCTTTCGTATTAGCTGGAACACTTGTAATGTATGGTACAACTAGTTCATACCTTCTTCACAGTACTTTTCATTGCACCAGTCACACCACTACTCCAATGCGACCCAAAACCCGTTGCCGTTACTAAAAGAATAGCAATAAGCTTCATCTTCAGTGGAATTGCTGAGCTCCGATCGCTGCCATCACGTTCGCCAGTTGATGCCGCACTTGAAGCTATGACAACATCTCCAGACTTCTTTTTGAATACAGAAGACTCCTGCCCATCGTTGATGACTGAGAGGTCATGGGTATGCTCAGAAGGAGACTGTGCATCCATCGTCTCTGTTCACTGCAAGCAAAAGATGATCTGACAAAATTAGGAATGTCCCTGCGTTTTGGGCGGCGCCTGTCTTCCATTTAGTACTGCCGAACGGGAAGGAAAGCCTCGTGTTACCGCAGCATAGTCTCAAAACCGGGTTGCTTGCGGGCCTTTTACAAGGTAGGATAGGTATGCTGTAGACTGTCTCCACTCCAAAGACTGTGCGCTACGCGCGCGTTGAGACCCAGGTACCACCGGGAGAAGATCTGTTCTGATAGATACAGAACCACCCACTATCAAATGTTGCGAAATCATTTTGGCATGTCATAAATTTTTTTTGTTGCGTTCTTCGTTTTGTGTATTGTGCACGTTTGATTTCACATATTTCGACAAATCATGTTGTTCGCTGCCCAAGTGACTTGTCCGACCGTGGTAGAAGTCCGAAAAACGGCGCATACCACCAATCCCAAGACGGCAAAGCGCGACAAAGAGAATTTTTATCTGATCGTCTTATCAGATTGTCAGATGAAATCTAGCCTTTTGGGGAATTCAGACTACTGATGGTGGATCGACGGAAGAAGGTCCTACACGACATTGGGATATCGGAACGTACCTAGCCATCTCCGTCCACATCACCAAAGACGTATTCACACACACATGTCCGAGCACGAATATAACTCAAACTTCACGTGCGGCAGCAGCGCAGAAGCCTGGGACTAATCCGGCTTCGCTCTCACCCGCATCCACAAACCAAATATCATAGCCTTCCATAGTCGAATATCCCCCAGATACCTCATACGAAACAGTTGACCCTGCTCGGCCAGGTAGATTTTGCGATCTACAACGCCTGTTTGTTGGACATGTCATGGAGCCAGCATGTCTGCACATGTGCAGAACTGTTGGTTAGCATATGTGTATTTGATGGGTGGATGTAGGTAGATGTGGGTTGATCTAGGCCTGTGAAAGTGAAAAAAGAGCATTAGAATGATGCTAATCTACAGTGTCTGAGCCTTTGGGAGAACATGGCAAACTCACACACCCTCGGCGCCTGATGTATCGCTGTTCATCGCGGAGTGCAACTTTGTACGACAGCTATGTGTCTTGGTAAGATTTGGAGAGAGTGCGAAAGGTTAATAAGACTCGAGGGTGACAGCCATGGAAAGGTATAGTAGCTATGGGTTGTGATTGCTCGTTCTTATCGAGCTTGGTACGCTAGAAGTCATGGGCCAAGGAAAGGATGCAGAGTTGTAACGATTTACTTCTGATTGGAGTCTTTATGGATGCCCTCAAAAGTCCTATAGGCTCGAATGTCCCTGTAAACCTGGTATACGAGCCCCTGCGCCAAACGCCTTGCCAATGCCCGTTCCCCCGCTGCTCTGTGCGAAGAGGCCAAACTGCGTGAGCCTGCACCCTGATCTAGTCCAAATCCCACAAGTGACGAGCCTATACCCCCCCCCCCCCCCCCCGCATAACTGATGCGCGTTGGAATCTCCGACGATAACATGCTAAGATTCGCCCCTCTGCTTCTTCTCAATCTCATCCTTCAAGTTGACGAGATCTTGCTCTGTCGCCTCGAATTCCAGACCCTGTGCGACCCACTGTGCCGCTTCGTCCAGTCTGCCCATCTCGAAGAGACACTTGCCCCGCCTCCACCAGGCCTTTGCGTTGCCCACCTTCTTCATCTCCACACTAGCCTCGGCGTCTACAGCGCCCTCTGCCCAGTTCTTAAGTGCCATGTTTGCCTGTGCGCGGTTGCTCAGCAACCCAGAGACCTCTTCCCTCACCAGACCTGAAGGCTCCCATGCCGGCCGAACGAGCGCCATATCGATCGCGAGGCTGTACAGCTTCCCGGCCTCCTCCGGCTTTCCTTTCCTGAACTCGGCGTTGCCCGACTCGCGTAGCTTGTTGATCTGGGCGGAACGCTTGGGGTTGACGGGAACAGGTGGTGGTGGCGTGCCCGTGGGTGTCTCGACTTGAAGCAGGTTTCTATGCAGGTTGTTTAGGGCGGCTAGTTCGGTCTCGAGGGCGTTGCTGAGGCTTTGCGAGGCGGTGATTTCATTGGTCTTGGGATCCATCTCGAGAGGTAGGAGCGTGAAAGTGTCCGGTGACTCCATGATTTCTGTGTGCTTGGTGGGTATCAGGTATGTGGTTTTTGCGGCTGGATCGATGGTTGCTTCGGTAGAGGTAAAGCTCGCGCCAGTTGTGGTTCTGGGTGGAGGGTGATGAGGACAGTTGGATAATTCGGGGTTATCGATAAGAAATGCGCGCTAACACGTGTCTTCCAGGGTTGCCTTCCGCCAACCTTCGTGAGGTCTTCACTTCCTAGTCGCGTCCAACCGCGACGCGCCATCCCATCCATCTCTCTGCCCGCCTTCAACTCTCATCAATCAGGCGGTAGGACATAACATGTTGTGATACCAAGGGCGCGCGGCTACGATGCACAGCAGCCCTCTCCCTTCTGTTGAGGTCATTCCGACATGTCCCTTCTTGTCTTTTTGTTGCGGTAATCTCGATCATCGATTCTGAACCAACGCAGAGAAGCTTGATATGAGGTGATAGAAAAGACTGATGATCGTACTCACCTGCCTACAAAACCCGAACTGGAAGAAGCTCTTTGGCGTTGGGAAAGGAAGGGCCTTAGGCGACGCGAATATCTACATGGTCACTATGTGGGTAACAAGACCTTAGTGTTCTCACTACTAGTAAGTGTCACGTTTATTTCCGGTCTCTTCATGGTACATGAAACTCGACAGGGTAAATTTGGTGTTGCGCTGTACTGTACTATCAGCGCACATGGTAGCTACTAGTTGTACGCAAGTAAGCTTTTCTGTCGTTTTTGGTCGCACACGCCTGGAATTACGCGATCATGCTCTGCGCCTTGCCAATGACTTCACCTTCACCTTCACAATACTCCATTGGTGGCCGTTTCGAGACACTTCACTGATATTCCCTCCTTCTCGGCTCGTTTGCATAGCCGAGGAATGCACACAATCTCCCTTCCTTCAGTGTGACTTCAGGGTTGTCTCTCGTCTTCTAGCGGCCACCGCAAACGCACGTGGACACGCGTGCCTTCCCTTATAGCTACACCACTGCCCCCTTCTGCACGCGTGCAACATGGCAAGGTACATCCTCAACGTTGCAGCCGGGGGTCGTAGGGCAAGCTTGCTTGTCGTGCTTTCGCCGTCTCAGGTCAGCTCAGTCTTGCACGATAGTGTCAAGTCACGCCTGCCAGCCCTAGCCACCAAACTAGGTCTCACCGACGCGAAGCAATCCCAAATTGCCCTGAATCTTAACGCAGAAGATGGCCCTATGCTGGATCTTGAAGATCTCTTATCCGACGTCTTACCCGACCTTCAAAGAGGTTATCTATGCAGTCATTAACGTAAGTGACTGCTGAGGCTGGCTTAATCACAAAAGTATAACAGTTGTCTACACGATAAATACTAACGCCCTAGAGTGTAATTGCAGCCTTGCTCGGACGGTTGATGAGACTGCCACTCTCAACATTAACGGAACCGGAGACTAT
Source organism: Alternaria panax (assembly GCA_019702505.1). NCBI lineage: Eukaryota > Fungi > Ascomycota > Dothideomycetes > Pleosporales > Pleosporaceae > Alternaria > Alternaria panax. Next base: position 4,138,813 of record JAANER010000001.1, on the reverse strand, counting down.
GACGCTCTCCGTACAGCCATTCTCGTTCACTCCAATAACATCGTAGTTGCCATCCCAGCCGACGACATCAAGCTTAGCACAATCGAGCGGGCAACGAAGGCGCACATGGAGCATACACTGAAACAAAACTTGGCTAGCAAATGGACTAACATCGTTAGCGGCGTCAAGGACACAACGACGGAGCGTTCCGAAGATTCAGGATATCTGAAAGCTCCGGTCATAGCCGTTTGCTCGGAGAACTGTCATTCTCATCGCCAAGGTCAAGACCGAGATGCTGATGATCTTGCAGCCCAGCAAGGTTTAGTTGTGGGCGTGCATACCCCAGAGTGCCCTCTCGAGATCACCGCACACAACGCTGACATTACCATCGAAGCGGCCGGACTGGAAGATTGCGCCGTCAGCGGTGCACTCAACATATACGTTGTTCAGAGATGGACCCTGGGTCAAATCGAGCGCATCGATCAAGGCAAAGCCAGTATCTTCAAGAAGTCGGAAGCTTGGAAGCACCACGTCTGACAGACCGACCGTGGGCTGGCCAATCTTTTGTCGACGCTGCGTGTGTTCACCGAACTTACTGCAGATGGTAGCATGGACCCTGAACAACGAGACGCCGTTCTGCACATGATACATCCGTTGACACACTTTCCACCTGCTGTCCGAGCTGTACACATCCTCATGCGTGGTGAGACCCCGGGACTTCCTGAGCGTGCCGCATTGGCACAGTGCTTATACGAAGCTCTAACGAATTTCGTCCCGCTACAAACCATTCACTCCGATGCAAAGCGATTCTTTGAAGGATCCCTTCTGCTATTCGGTCTCATCCTAGAAAAAGCCAAGAGTATGAGAATTCTTTCCGGGGAAAATCTAGAGCTACTGTGTGTTGGGATGAAGGTGTACGATCTGCGGAACCTGATTACTATGCAACCCGTGTTATCGGAGCCAGTGCAGACAAAGTCCGGTCTTGTCGATGCGGAGTTTCACGAGGCTTTCAGCGAACAAGGAGTTTTGAGCCGGATGAACGGAGACTGCTCAAAAAAGATATCGACGTTCGATCTGAACTGGGATCGGATTACTAAGGTGTCAGGTGGTGCTAAAACACAGGTCTTGGTATGCAACTTCGATACTGTCAGAACCAGCCCTCGCTACGTGGACGGTGGTGACATCAGCAAACTAATTTCGCCTGCGGAGTACATCGATCTTACATATTTGGCCAACCTATGTAGCCGTAACCAGCTGAGTGTCACACCACTAGCCAGTTTGGCTTCTGCCCCTGCTCCGGTCTTGACCTTGGACCGATACAGCTACCTTGCGGTTTACGTGGGACTTGCAGGCTATGCAGAGGCAAGTAGAGATCTTCTCATGTTTCGACCAGCAAGTGACAGCGAAGAAGAGGCAGTCGATATTTCGATCATCAGACAGTTATTGGAACCAATCCTCGCCGACCGAAAAGCTGACGGAACCATCGCAAGTTGACGACTCCGGACGAGGTAACTACGGTGTGTGTCGACCTAAGCTGCAGTATGGATGATTGTTGCAGTTTCAACGACATACAGAATAGCGGGGATGCCGAAGCAGAGACACATCAACAGATGCAGTCAACTGCAGGTACTAGACAGATGCTATCAGCGTAGCATCCCGCTTTCGAACTACTACATACCGATGATTTGAAAGGTAAGCGTATCAAACCTCACTTCAGACTGATGGGCCTCCGTTCACAATACCCTCCTGGAGGAGTTAGCAGTCTCACTACCTGTAAGCTATGTGAACATTTCGCTAACCAGTAGCAGTGTACTTGAAATCCCATGAGTCGTACGACGACTTTCTTGCTATCGTAAACACTGGTAACAACGACTACCATTGCCGTCAGAATGCCGAGAAAGTGTTCCAGACCCTACAGCAGCTTTCCGATCAGCAGATAGAAACTAAACAGGAGGGATCGGACGTAGTTAGGCAGCGATCCAGCCAATGGCGGTTTTGCACTCAATCAGAATCCATAGATCGCGAGATGAACATTCTCATCAATCGGTCACTGCGATTGCAAAAGTACAAGGGCCTACTTTGTGCATGGCTGATTTTTTGTCTTGGTAACGTATCTGCGTCAGATCCTTTGATGTGGAAGCCCGGTGATATTGGGCCAAGGATCTACAAGGCTCTTCTCACCACGGACTGCCCCAAGTTTGAGGTACCGCGCGATTATTGCTGTCCTATCAGCAATGATCTGATGCAGGACCCTGTGACTACTGTGAACAACCACACTTATGAAGGGGAAAGAGATTGAACGATGGTGCGTCAGCTTTGAGGATCCAATCGTGATCTACCATTACAGGAGCGTATCGGAAAATCTGCTGACTGACCTCTCCTGGGCTTCGAACCAATGAGCGTTCACCCTTCACCAAATTGGTCCTTCCCAGCAGTGACCTACGGCCCAACGTACAGATGTAGGAGCTGATTACCGCATATCTGAACAGCTCAGACATCTTGGCAAGATATCTGCAGACGATAGATTCTTCTCGCACGTTGCACGTGACTTTCCGATCACCACTTGAGACACGTTCGGTGGACGTGCCATCCCATCTCAAAGTGGTAGAACTATGGGAACTTGCTTTCTGTCTGACGAAAGGTCTATAATCAAGCTACGAGGTACAAAATCAGAACGCACAAGTTCCGGCCACTCAAGAACCTGTCACAACTATCATCAATGCAGCCCACTAACTGTTTTTGACGCCTATAGAACCAACACCATCGAACAATAGCAATGACATCTAAGACCTCTGTATCGTCAAATTCTATCACTGCAATAGATGCGACAGTCCTGTCGTATCTTGCTGGATGCCAAAAACGACTACGGAGTCTTCAGCATCAGCTTTGTTCCGATACTATCGGCAAAGATTCACAGACAAGTCAACATTTGCCGTCGAAAAGCCTTTCATCTTCTGGACTCGGATGCGAGTTACTGGTGACAACTATTCATGTGGTAGGATTGTGTACGAACATTGGGGTCGGATTTCACCCTATTTAAATAGGCTAGACTCCACAGATCATCTGGCGACGGAGAACTTGCTGGACAAGCTCGCCGATGACGATGGATCAGTCGATACCGACTATACAGACACAGGTAGCCGTCCCCACGTTTTCAAGCTGTGTCTAGGAGGTTCTCCAAGCAAAAACCAGAAGCGCATTTCACTCAGCCGCTTAGACGTTCTGAATCAGATGTTCGATGCTTACATCAACCGTCTGCTCGCACACAACTTACAGACACGTCTTGGACTGGTTACCTTCAGTACCAAGTCTTCCGTCTCGCAAAAGATCACTCACGCCCTTGAGCGCTTCCGCCATAGCCTTAACAATATCAACGCTTCTGGAGACACAGCCATCTGGGACAGTATGGCTCTTGCGCAAGATCAGCTCCAGTAGTACGCCATGTAGTACCCAAACGCAAAGCTAAGAATCATATACATCTCCGACGGTGAAGACAACAGATCCAAGAACAAGGCTCATAGCCTGCCGTCAGACCTGTTCCGCAATGGCATCGTGGTAGACTCTTTCTGTCTGGGAAATGAATATGAGAATACCGGCCTTAAGACGATCTCTTATCTAACTGGCGGATACCTATTCCAACCGAGGATTCTCGAGGAAGCTATGGCGATCTGTGGGATGGAGCCTGTGCTTTCCCTATCGAAGCGCCCAGATAGGTCGCCAAAGGGCTCTGCTTATCATCGCAATTATCTTGCAAATCCGGGACTGTACACTTTCCGTGTTAGTGAGCGCATTGGCGAGGTCGAACAGGTCAGCCGCGACAAGTTTCTAGATCGAAAGCAGCATCCCCAGCTCGCAGAGTCGTTCGTTGAGCTTGGCCGCTTCAACAGAATCAGACCAGCCAATCGTACAAATAACAATGTACGTCTGAGCGGGATTCATAACGAAATTCGTAACTCAGGCGCTAAGCCGCACCCGCACTACGACGTCTAAATCTGCGAGTCGAACATGGGGCTCTGGAAGGTTGCAATGCAAGGTAAGTTGTTTGTTATTGTCGGCACCAGAAGGTGTCTGGATATACCTTAAAAGAGTATACTGACTATGACTAGACCCAGCTGATACTCATCGACACGATCAGCATCGTCGTGACACTCAGTTACCATTGGGATGAGGTGCAGTTCAAAGACGAGGCGCAGCGCCACATTGAGAAACACGCAAGCAAGAGCAGAGAGGCTTGGCGTGACGAAATAGTGGGCTAGGATGGAAAGTCTGGAGAATGTAGGTGGAGCAGCAGAGAGAAATGGGGAAAAAGATGAATGGCCTATCGAGCACATGTAGCAGCTGAGATATATTGCTGCGTAGGCATGAATTCTGGAATGACGCTGTCCATTATTCATTTGGGTGTTTTCACGGTATCGACAGCCGCATGTCTTCGTGAATATATCTCACGATGGTCTTCTGATCATCTTCAAATCTTTAGGTCTCATCTAACTATCTTCTCTACCAGCCCAAGAGTCGAACACGCTAGCCAGCTCAGAAGCGTACGCGACCTGTGCTTGGCCAATGTCTTGGTCCCTAGTCTAACAAATCAAATTTTTTCCTACTGTCCGGCGTTAGCGTAAGAGGCACGTACCTACCCGTCTGCCCTTCGCTCCCGGCATCACCATTCTCTTCTATCGTAGGGATTCCTTCCCCAGCTCCAGCCAGATGTCCCATACTCTTTCGGTCAAATATCATGCCACTGCGTCGTCCATTCTTGGGCGCATACCCTAAGGTCATCGGTCGAGCTGCACTTAAACCGCTTGTTGAGGACGATGTGTTAGTCGGCGTCGGAAGAGCTGGGAGGCAAAGGGTAGGTAAGTGAGAGGATTGCAAGCTAGAAAATATGTCGTCGTACTTCTGGGCTAGGATGTCAGAATGCTGACGGTGATGTGTGGCGACGTTGAGTCCTTGGCCAAGGGCTGTAGCAAGGGCTTCGATGTCACCAGTAGAGACGGAGCGGCGGCGGCCATGTTTTGGAACTGGGGGAGTTATTATTTGGTCTCTATCGTTGTCGTTGTCTTCCTGTGGGTTGAAGGGTTGGTCATCGTACGAGAAAGACCGAGTATAGCCTGTAGGCTGCAGACGACCAAGTCTAGCAAACCTTTGTGTTAGTTTCTCATTTGCTTTCGTCAAACTCCTTTATCCTGCAGTAGAACGGCGATTTGCGACCGCAGCTCCCGGTTTTTGGCCACAAGTTCGATAGCATGACTACGCTCAACTTCGCTGCCAACTACAGAAGGTAAAGACGGCTGAGGGGTCGGGTATGTCACACCTGTTTGAGCTGGATGAATGTCGTAGCGTTCCAACGACACAGTGCGCTCCTGCTGCATATCTTCGTAAGGACACTTCATCTTTATGCCTTTTATGAAATCCTCTGGAAGCTGCTCTGATGTTGCAGCCGTGGTGAGTTGCCTGCCAGCCCGTAGATGGGCAATACGTGGGCCAATTACCAGATACGAAAACGCACGCAGGCTCTTCTGGATGATCACAAGCCACTCTTCGTACTGCGAGCCTTGTTGTGGCTTCAAGCGGAGGCGAGCTTATACAACTCGTATAGCTTGGACTGTGTGGTTTGAAGAACCTCGAGTCTGGTAGCATCGTCATCTTGCAACATGCTTCCATCTGAGACTAGACTGCTGTACTCCATCTTCTCTGGATCGGCGAAGCGGATCAACAATACATGGACTGTGGAACGTGACAGCCCGATACGATCACATATAGAGTCCAACACAATCAGATCGAATTCGTACGCAGCACCCGATTCCTGTGACTTCGCCAAGAAGTTACCCAAAACAATCCAGCCACGCATCTCTATGTTACTGATCCATTTGTACCAAGCCTCGGGAACCTCTGGAAGTTCAATAACATCATGATGCAGTATCCAAGTAAGGAAGTCGCAGAGTTGCGTGGACTTCAAGACAATGGCAAACGCCTTGGTAAGCTTTGGTATGATAGGTAATGATGGTGGCGTTACAGGATATGGTGAGGGAGGCGTTAGCACTGCAGACTGTGCTTCTGTATCGCGCGACTTGCTGAAGAACTTACGCAGACCTCAGTGACGACGTTCAGTCCGAGAGCCAGAAGGTTTAGAAGATGTCGAAGCCGAAGGGCGTATGCTATCGGATGGGGTGCGATGTGCTGATCGATACTCGCTGTGCATCCCGAGTATAGATGGCTTACGCTGTAGAAACTTGGTAGACCCATTGGTGCTAGTAGTGAGGCGGAGCCTTTCCGACACGGTTACGGTACGGCTGGACTAGAGCTGCGGCCGGCTTATAAGCTTGATATGGTCTCCGTGCGAAGAAACTATACTAATTTTCGTGAGCTTTAGTATTCATGGAGTTCCGCTACCACATGGAGAGAATTTGGTGAGATACACGAGTGAGTTGAGGCAGAGATGACCCACTGAGTAGAAACTTCACCCTGTAAGGAGGCTTGAGTAATGAATGTCTGCGTCTCTACTAAACACTTGCGGTTGCGGCTGAGGTGGGCGATTTCGGTTGGGTCTAGTGCAACCTAACAGTGATTAATGGTACCGCTTGTACCAGTCTGAAGGTATCGCTAGAGGCGATGCATATACGCTAACGTCCTTAGCTTACAGCTGAGTGGATGCCGATACTGCGCGGCTGTTGTTTTGTCTAACCAGTAAATCATTGCCTTCACTTTGGAGAGTCGCGAGTCTAGATATGACATGCACTTCCAGGTCTCTCAACGGTGGAACTTTAATTTTGTCTACATTGGTCGCGTCGCAGAGGTAGATGTCGTGTTACAAGCTAGTAATGATAGGTTGACCGCCTGCGCGAATTGAAGGATTTAGTCTTCGTCGTGAATCTGCCGCTCGTCATCGGCAAAGACCTTTGGCAAATATAACTTCGTGTTCTCGTACACCAGGAACGTAACGACAGTGGTCGGAATGACTCGCAACGTGTTGGGGATGACACTTCGAAGGTTAGCTTTCTTTTACATCAGAGTCTAGGAAAGGGTTTTCTCACCCCTTGTAGAACGCCAGAAATCCCTCATTCTGATAAGTCTTCCTGAGCACATCCAGCAGTCCATTGTATTGCTGAGCGGCATTATACTGTTGCAGCCTCGCTCTTATGGGCTGATACGGGTACGTGATCGCTCCAGCAAGTAGTTTGCTTCCGCCGCTCATGTAGACGTACTCCCAATTGCTCAGCTTATCTTGTCCACCAATATGTGTTCCCCGTCTCTTCTTCATATTCTCATAAATGCTAAATTGTACTGCGCCGTGTAGCACACCCAGTGACGAAGGCAGAAAGCCTGCCCAAAGCCCCTTCAATCCTCGAGTTTCGTATACGTGACGGAGACCGAAGTTCATCGACTTATATGCAGAAGGATGATTTGCGCCGCGCTCAAGCATGCGAGTTTTCACTACCCATATAGGGTTTGTGCAGGCACCAGTGAGAAGGCCTAGCAGACGGTCAGTAGCACCCATTAGAGTTCCGTCTCTCGACATACCAGCAATAATGCTCGCAGAAAAGAACTCAGCACTCCCTAGATGCTCTCCTTTTTGCCTCCTACTTTGGAATAGTTCTTTCAAATTACCGTAGAACAGAAAGTATAAGCCCCAGCCTAGACTATTTCCCAACAGGTTTGGCCATAGCCCTCTGTATAGTGCTCGTACGCCCCCTTCATCCTTGATGACGTTTCGTAATATCCGGTATGAGTCGCCAGGTCGCGATCGACTTTGTGTGTTGAGTTGGAGTCGGTTCTTCAATAAGTCGAGTGGGTGTGCAGCAAGGCAAGAGACGACACCGGCACTGAATCCGGCCACGCTCTCTACAAAAGATGCTGATAGAGCGCTCCTAGAAGCGTTTGCTCGTTTCGTTTTATCATTTTGCTCTACGGGTGGGAATGCGCGGGGCATTGCGGGCTCGGATGGTCGGCAGTCGAAACCGGCGGGGACATCCTCAGACTTGGCAGGATCAAAATGGCGCTGTGGTCGTGGTAAAGAAGGATGCTATATCATCGCTACTATTGTGTGGTATTAGAAACAGCGCCGGCAAGGAGGGCAGAAGTTGTCGGATGTGGACTCGGTGGAAGCTTGGACCCGCCATCGGAGCTACCTGCAGGTGCATACAACCTATCTAACCATGCCTGTGCGAAGAGGTGGCATGCTCTAACCTAATAAGTAGATTTCTTTAAACTAGTAAAGCTCTTTAACTTTAAATGAAAATCTTAAAATATAAGAGATATAAGATAACTTTATACTATAGACTTCTAGAACTAACCTAAATATAAATTTTTACAATATAAACTTTTTTTATCTTTTATATTTAAGAAGTTATTCAGAGTTTGAGTTAGAATTGATTTACGTAGATCTCTTAGTATGCCACCTCTTAGCACAAGCATAGTTAGATAGGTTGCATCCTGTACCCGCAGACAGCTCGCGTGAGTTACGTCATTTGCGCATGGCCGCGCATTGCCGACACGGCAAGGCATGCAGCATACCGCGATGGTGCGGGTGCGAATATACATATCTCACACGCGTAAACATAGACCACAAACACTTCACAGAGGCGAATGCTGCATTCACACTACAAATTAGATGTACATAGTACAGTCAGACTACACGCCAGCACCAAACTTCTGGTCCGAGCAACAAGTCGAAGGTGCAGCGCTTTCAGGCTTCTTCTCTTCTCCAAACGCCATGCGGGAAAGTTTATCTACCAACGTGCTGCCCTGCTTGACTCTGCTCGGAACGCTGCAATAGCTGGGTGGGACATCCAAACAGGGGTTGCGTGTGAAGAAGTTGCGCGGCCTCAGCAGCAGTGTCATCGGCTCAGCAGGCATAATAGGGAAGTCTTCCGGTGATGGGAAATGTGTGATTCCGAATGTGTGCCACAAAACGACGTCGGTGTTGTCAAGATTCTCGTTGGGGTTAGCCTCGATCCAGGCAGGAATGCCTTGGGACGGCTCGCCAGAGGTCTGGGGAACGTGGCGGCCTGCTGGATGGAGTTGCGTATCATCGTCTACAAGGAGTCAGTTTATGTCGTTGTTCGCGATTTTTAGATGGGACCTACATTTCGTGACATGTACTGCATGTCTCGCAAAGCCCGCTCTCTTCCATACCAAGCTTCCGGGCTTTGGTAGCAGATCAGGCACTTCCCTGCTTACCAACTTGTAAGAAGCCGGCTTCTTGCTATAGGGGTTTAGCTTGTTTGTATTGGCCATTTCCCATGTTCTGCTCGTGGCGCTATTGTAGTCAGTTGCTGCCTGCTCAGGAGTGCTGAGCTTTGTCTTCTTCGCGTAGAAAGCATTGCCGTACTTGTTCTCCGCGCTGCCGACTTCGCCTTCACCACGTACTGCGTCAACCATGAAAACGGTATTCTCTGGGCCATCGACGTTTGGATCTATGCGCATACAGAACAAGTGTTGGTGGTTGTGCGCATTCACGCCAGGATAAACCTCCGTTCCCCAGCCTTTTAAATCCTCGCCGGGCAGCATGGCATATGTGTTCAGAATACCGGTAAGCTTGATCTCCAGCTGGATGGTTCCGTCGAGGTGGAAGATCCAGTATACGCAGTATTCGTAGTTTGCAGCGGTGAAAATCTGTGAGATGATAAGTTTCCGAGCACGAGTGACAGTAACGCTATCATCGCGGAAATCTGTGTGCTTGAACAGAATACCGGCATCTTCCTCGTGAATGCAAATGGCATTCTTGATGGTTGTTGCCTGGCCAGCACGATTGACAAATGCTGCGTCCATGTAGTGAATCGCGCCCTTGCAATCACAACCCAGACTTAGCGAATTAGTCATGTATCCTCCGCCGTATTCTCCAAGATCAAAGGCGTGCTTGCGCTGATGTGGGTGTTCTGGATTGCCGTACGGCACCACCATCTCTGCGAGTGACAGGCGCCAGAAGGTATCGCGAACCGTGCCTTTATCATTGAAGGTGATGTTAGATAGAACCAGGCCTTCGCGGTAGTTGAAGCCAATGTGCAGCTTCCAGTTCGCCCAACTGATATACCGCCCGTCCAGTTTAAATGAGACGCCTTCCGGCTGTGTGATATTGATAGGTTTCAAATCGGTCTTGAATCTACCTTCAGCCTCGATGGCGGCTGCATGATAGTTGTTCGGTGGAGCCTGGTTGAGCGGTCGCCGGACTTGTGGGACATCGATGTGAATGATTTCCTGGGTATCGGAGTTGTAGATAGGGCAGAAATCCAGCGGGTACGTGTATTGGCAGTCATCAACGTGTGGGCGGTAGTACATGAGGGCTTGCTGGAGACGGACTTTGGTGCCAAAGCGCTCATCGTAGCCAATTGTCCATGGGTCGCAGTAGACCTTATGCATATCCTCCGGTGGGATACCGATCAAGCCACATTGTTCAATGACCTTCGGATCTTTCCGCACAATCGTCTCTACTATTTGCAAATCTTCCATAGTAATCTGAACACAAGTCAAAGGAGAGCCTAATGAATTGAGGGTTTATCTTGACTTACAAGTGGTTGTACGTCATCAGTCAACGCCCAGTTGACAATCTTGCCTTCAGTCAAATCTGCATGTCCGTCGTACACCTTGCTCCCACGGCCAATGCATACTACATCAGCAACTCGGTGTGGCCGTGGTGTGTGCTCGGGGTCTTCGAGCCATCTCATCATTTCTGCCTTACGCGGTTCCAACAACGTAATGGCGTTGAAGAACACATCGCTGTGCTCCTTTCTGATGATAGCGACTGCGCGCTCAATTTCCGATTCACTCAAAGGATCGAACGGGTGCGGAAGCTCTCCAGTTCCCGTTATGTGCGAGGCAGCTTGTTTCAGTCGATCGAGCGCCATTATCGGGATGTGTTGCAGATGTTGTTGGGGAAGACCTACAGTCCGAAGCTACTTGCGAGGGTCCAGCGGGGTCTTTATACTTTCGTGACAGATCATGGCCTGACGGCTCAGCAGCGCGATCTCAAACGTCTGTCTGTCAACAAACAGCTGCTTGTTCGCCAATCAAATCAGTCGTCGCTGCATTGCATTATTCCTAAGTGTCAACTCACAGTCTTTGAACGCTGTTATCGACGCGATAAGCAGAGGCCGCGGGACTATCGCGCCAGTTTCGGTTAGTCTGCCCCACTTCTCCACGTACGTCGCTCTCTGGGCAGTTCAGATTGATGCATCGCTTGTGCGATAGCTACCATATTTGGACGCTGCCTGTTCTATCGCGATATGTTCATCCAAGGTGCAAGTGCTATCGCGGTATCTTGATACGGTAGGTCCATGCGACATAATGTTGCATGGCAGACGGTCATGTTGTCTCGCGTCGGACAAGAAGGTCCGATTCTTCGGCCTGTCAAGTCCGCGATCGCGAATCTAAAACACAGCAGAACCATTACATTAGACTGTCCAGGAGAGGGATTGAAGTGAAAACTTGAACAAGGTCTTATGATATGACCATGATCGCTGCTCTTGATTGCCAACCTTACAGCATGGTAATTCTAGGTTGAGTCTTCCAACAATTCTTTTATTCCAGGCGGTGAAGCCAGGTCGCTGCAACCACGGGTCACACAACCTTACTTTCTCCTCCTCATTAATATCCATCTCTTCGCCCGTGTTTGATACCGCCGCCGCTTCCTCGATCGAACCCACGCCTTGACCGGTCTTCTCACTGGATCCAACACTCAATAACTCTCCCACTTCGAACAGTTCGCCGAAGGTCTGAACAACCCATAAGAACTCCGGATCTTCCGGTTGAAACTCTTCACAGACGCTCAAATGAGCGCTTTTGAAAGCCTGGGCACTGTCTTGTACATCGTTCGAATCCACCTCCGAGCATTAGATCGTTGCCCCGAATTTGGGACCATACATGCCGAAATCTGACGCGTCCCAGCGCGGACTCACAACATCTTCAGTACCAGAGTCGAGCGTCTCCACAACTTTGTCACAAGCGGAATCGTTCCCAATCCAGGCACCGACCTCGATCCGCTCATTCGACTTCTGTTATTGGTTTGCGAGACACGTCCACATCTAAGACGTGATTACGTCCATCCTAGTTCCCTCGACCATTTTTTCTCTTATAATTGTGGTGGAAAAGTCCTCACGCTCTTCTCCAACCAGTTCCAAGTTCTGTGGGTCAAGTCTTCTATGAGCGTTGCGGACAGTGGCCAGAGTTCCAGGAGTGAGATGGAGGTATTCGCAGCCGAAAATGAGCTGGACTGGGCTCGGTATCTGGGTCTCGCTATCGATCACGGATTCAGCTTCTTGGCGAACGAGCTTTGAGACAGCAACTATCGTGCTCTCAATGAACGTGAGCACGAAAACGATGACCGGCGCTCCAACTCATCTCGTCCCGCTGCGGCGTGTTCGGCGATACATTGAAGGCACTCATATGCCATGAGACGAAGCTCCGCTAGAAGGCCTAGGAACGGTGATTCGGGGGTATCTATGACCTCAATTATATTAGTAATACTTCCGACAATCTAAACATACTAGCAAGTAATGCGCACTGGAATTCAGTAAAGGTAGATGAACCGGTCACTTGATGTATTGAGTACCTTCGCGGTTGTTCATAACATGGCAGAGAAAGAGCGAAAGACGCACTGGATACCTACGCTCTAGCTATACTTGTTGTCGTATGTCGTCCATCGTTCGTCTTGGTTTTGTCGAGGAGATGCATCACAGTTGGGAATACTGTTTATATGTTCTCGCCGAGTATTATGAAAACACAATGATGGTGCATTGACCGATGTTGCTCGGAAAAGTTAGTGTCGGATTTACTTTCTTCACTTCTGCTCCTCACTTGATTCCTTACACTCTTTAATTGTTTGTCTTCCGGCGATGCGTTATTCTCTCGACAAACAAGATGGCAACCATATGGCACATTTTACCTCGTCAACTTGGCTTTCCAATTTACCGTCAAGACCGTCCAGACTATCGAGTATAAAAGTCAGCAGAAGTGATGTCGAAATAATTGTGAAAACAAGCACCTTGCGCTAGATTCTACCAGTAGCTTCTAAGAAGATAAGTCTGCAGAAGAATAGAACAGTGGTAGGATCCCTGAATACTTGCGGTGCTTTCGAACCAATAACGAGGTTGTCAGCATCTGCAGCAGAAACCAGTTGAAGTGAAGTGACGAATAGTGTTCGTCACTCATCACACGACGGGCAACAGTCTTGAAGCATAACATGCAGATTCGACTACGCCACTAGATTAAGATTATCAATAAACTACTAGAAAAAAAGAACAACGTTGGCCCGATCTTCTCGAGATGTTCGTCGAGTACGCGGGACCTTGTTGCAGTCGGACAATCTGCGACAAATTGTGAGATGACTCTGACAGATTGCGAGTTTTCCTAATCTGCCAGTTGATCGACTTCGGCATCCTCAGACCCGGTCTCTGGATTCCCCCACAACACGTGGAGAGGCATCGAACTCGGCTTCGATCGGCAAAGATCAACAGAAGCAATGTGACGTCACCGTGCGCGGGTACAGTCAACCTGCCTCATTAGTCTTGCTTTCCCCATACAATTCACCTAAGCGCCCGCCTGCAGGGGCCATCCGTGACATTCCAAACGGCTACCCTCCATCTGGCTACGGCGGCGCCACGAGGGGTGGTGCTAGAGTACTGAGCATATTTACCGAGGCCAACGCTTCAGATCTTTAGACCCACAGCATGCGAACACGAGACCTCAAAGCGGCGCTTGAGGCCAACGAAGATGACGATCAGAACACCTTCCCCCAGAGGAATGGTTGTAGGCGCCCTGCTCCCGACTACTGTGTTGACCGCAACAAGGTCTTGAAGTGGTAACGGCACATACTAGGAAAGTGGCTCAGGATTAGTTCTAGCAGCTAAAGCACGGTCTGCATCTATAGCATACTTCTAAAGTGATGGTGCGTTAAGTGACGAGATGAAGCAGAAGTGCCGAGCAAGCGTGTCTGGACGATATCGCAGGAGGCGTGTAGGTCCGGCTGACGCCATACAGCAGCCGTTATGGCTTGCAGACTTTCGCAGTCCCCGCAGTGAATACTGGACCCTTTAGAAATATTAACGCCACAACGGTCCGCCGCGGAAGGATGATGCCGGTGACCGAGCACGAGTACTCATAGTCGGCGTGTTGATGGTGGTGGTCAGCAAGGCAAAAGTTGGCCGGACGCGGAAGATGAGAGGAAATAACAAGTTTGGTATGTTATCTCATAGTATTGCCAATGTGGTCACGCCGCCAGTGTTGCATCTTTCTCCAAAGTTTTTGTTCTGATGGCAAATAGCAAGAAGGCGTCTGAACTAGTGAGACATGTCTACTGTCTGGGTAAAGATCCGCGTAACGGGCCGCTATGTAGTGGTGAAGGAGAAGGTCTCAGGCCTCCAGTTCTTGGATAGCTTATTTCCGCCTCTTCTTTTCAGACGGCCGCAATTCGGTTAGGCTATTGCAATTTCCACGCCTCTTGCTAGTAGCGAATGAGAGCTATTGTCCCTTCACCCCCCTTCGAACTTGGATTTAGCCGAAAGATTTGTTACACCTCCTTCTTCTTACGGCCTGAACTCGATCGCTGATTGTACACGTACTATAGTATCTTTTAGTTCCTTCCTAACCTTTCCAAACCTCACGAAGTTGTGGTGGTGTCAGGAGACGAGGCAAATCTCCAGTGAACGAGCCGTATCGCTCCACCTTGCAATGTCTCCGTGGTCGTCTGATCCTCCTAGCAGCATGCTATCCATCGAATATATAACTAATGCAACTAGTTTTGATGAAGGGAGACGCACGATGTGACTCCATTGCCTACTCTCGTACGACATCGTGAGGTCTACCCCTGGTAGACTTGAATGGCTTACAGGATGTTCAGAAGATCTTCGGACGATGGGGTACTTTCTGGGGGCTAGCTACTCGATCATGCTCGCAAACTCGAACACCGGACCGGTGAAGCATAGTTGATTGAATGGTCGGCCTTGCGCCTCTTTCGTCAGCAAGGGCCCCTTGAGCAATTTGTCCCATGTGGATTCACGATGTAGTGCCTTCGCACCGCTCAGCTCGATCAGTTGGAAGTCCGTGGAAAAAAGTTATATAGTCCACCAGGTGCACAGTGTGATAGTCAAGCACTTGGACATTCAGTCCACAGTTCAAGTTCGAGCTCCTTTTCCTGTTTCAGGCGGAGAAAAGCAACTCCTCTTCTAAACTTAGATACCCTGTCAAGCACCAAAACCATCATGAAGAGTTCCACCCTCCTGAGTTGCCTTTTCGCAGCCGGCGTCCAGGCCTGGATGCCTGCAGACCGCGAACTCACAGCCTTCAACCGCACTAGCAACTATGTGAGCAAACGTGCTCATTCACTTCCAAGTTGGAAGATCCGTGGAGTCAACCTCGGCGGCTGGTTGCTGTCAGAGCCATGGATGATGAATCAAGAATGGTCAGACATGGGCTGTGCCGGCTCTTGCTCTGAGTTCGATTGTGTCAACAAGCTTGGTCAATCTCAAGCAAATACAGCTTTCAATGGTCATTACTCTCGTTGGATCACTCCAAGTATGATCCAGGATATCCACAATGCTGGTCTGAACACTATTCGTATCCCGATTGGGTATTGGAGTCTTCACAGCTTGGTGGACAGCAGCGAGCATTTTCCCGAAATGAATTTGCAATACCTCGATGCCGTTATCCAGAAGGCTGCGGACCTGGGTATGTTTGTCGTCATCGATTTACACGGTGCACCTGGTGCGCAAAAGGTGGGCGATGCGTTCACTGGACAGGTAAGTCTTCGAACCTTGGATCTTTCTCGAGTGGATTCTCACAACTATCGCAGTGTCTCCCGGAAGCAAACCTTCCAGGCTTCTTCTCGCAAGCCAACTATGACCGTGCGACAAAGTGGCTCGACTGGATGACTAAACGTATCCATAACACTCCCTCATATCGAGCTACAGTCGGTATCATCGAGGTTGTCAACGAGCCGCAGACCTCTCGCGACAAGGGCGGCATGCCCCAAGCCGAGAAAGACACTCTAACTCAGAAGTACTACCCCCAAGCTCTCGCCGCCGTCCGCAATGCCGAGAACTCTTTGGGTATATCGAATGATCAGCGCCTCCACGTTCAGTTTATGGATTCCCAGTGGGGCGCTGGAAACCCTAAATCTAACCTGCCCTCAGACTCGAAAGTCATCTTTGATGATCACAACTATGTCGGTGGAGCCGTAACCTCCACAAACCCTGATGCCAAGCAAGGCGACTATATGTACTACACATGCAAGACAGACAACCGCCAGACCGACGGTGACAATCCCAAGATCGTGCAAGAATGGAGTCTTACTGTCGCCAACGAGTACAGCACCGAATTTGACTGGAAGAACGATGCCAACACGCCTTTCTACAAACAGTGGTTCATTGCGCAACAGAGACTCTATGAGAAGACCAACGGTTGGATCTTCTGGACGTGGAGGACACAGCTTAATGACCCGCGATGGGATTACAGTTACTTGGTCTACAAACAGTGGGTTCCAACCTCTGCGGCAGGACTAGACGCTAGTGCAAACGACGATGTCTGCACAAGATACTTTGCCAGGAGAAGGAGGTCTTGGGAGAGGAAGTGAGAGTTCAACTACGCATACCTAGGCTTGCGGTTGCGCGCACGAAGGGGGTTCAGATTACGGGTTCATTTTCTAGTGCTTAGTTGACTACAAGACAATCAGTGGAATCTCTCTTGTTACGATATTTTACCTTTGAATTATAGTCTACATCACCCGACCACCGAACGCTGTTGCTTGACTGCATTTCCAAAACACCATAGTGCAAGCGCGGCTGGAGTGATCTTCGCCCTATTTCAAGATATTGCCACAAAGCCAAGCATGTAGACACTTCATGCCAAGGTATTCACGACTCGTTAGACCCAATGAACGAGCGGTGAGACTGCACCGTGTGATCCCTCGTCGTGCGACGACCGGTCACGATCGACAAAGGATGCATGTCGAAGTTCTGACTTGCCATCGTAGATCAAGGAGGTCAGACGACTGAGGAGGTCAACGAGCCATGTTAGCCGGACTATACTAGTGGCGGTAATGTGCCGACGTTGACCGTTTTGAGAGGTCAGATGTTTATGTCAGCTAGTGTAACTGAGAGAGAACTACAGAACATGAGTGAGACCCCAAAATCGAAGTTGTCGACAAGGAGACGTAGTTGTAAGCGAAAATGTGCAAAGGAGGTGTCTTCGCTGGCGGTACTTAGTGCTTTGAGTCACCGTGTGCGCCTTAATACCTTGCCTTCTTCTGTGGAATGATTCCTGGGTTTTCTGACAGATCTAGTCGATAGCACCTCTAGCGACTAATTGGGTGAAAAGCCTGTGCAAGACCCCCTAAAGGAATGCGAAAGCAATGAAGCCGCTGCTTTCCTTCAATCGATCATGGAGACATATTGTAAGAACTTGCAACAAGGTAAACATTCAATTCAACTGTGCGTAGAGGACCTGCAGAGTGCTGCATTTAACACTCAGCCCATGCCTTGCAGGTGGTATATCATCCCATAACGCCAATATTGCAAAGCCAAAGATCCAAAAGCAGAAACGCCAACCTCATCCAGGCAACGCCGATCCATGATTACGTTCGCGACCATAAGGTACAAGAAATTAAGAGATATTAACAGGCCGTGTTAGGCACGGTTAGTCGTTAGTCGTGACTTCAGAGACGTCATGGACGCATGTGTAAAAATATCAAGGTGTCCGAAAAGCAAGAACAGTCAGGCTAGCTGACGCTCTGTGAGAGGGCTGAAGATAGATGTGACGCAAACTTGGCATCGATGCCGTCTTCCTGTACACCAAGGCCTAGGCCTATGCCACTATCATCGTGGTTTGGCTCTTGCTGTGAAGTGTGCATGTCGTATTCGTATTGAAAGCTCATGTTGTATGGTGGTGGTTGTTGAGTAAATCGTCCAGCATTGACTGATGGTCTTGCGTTAGTCAACTACCATGTAAGGCCATGTTGTGAGTGAAGAAACTCACCTTCCTGATTCGACCCAGCATCCTGAATAGTAGGGTGGCTTGCGTTAGAGATGAAAGACTGATCTGGGCCGAAGTCGGCTTCCAAGCTGCTATACCGGCTTTCATTGTTACTGCCGCTGCCGCCGTTGGTCATAGTTGCATTGAGAGAATCGCCGATTACAGGTGAGTAGTTGGAGGAGCTCCAGTCTGGCGGTGCATGACCCAGGAAACCACCTATCGATGCTAACCATTGTGCCATTTCATCCACAAAGACCTTGGTAAGCCACCAACCTTGGAAACTGATCCCGTTCTCGACAGTGATCTCCCGTATGGCAGCTGAGCCAAGGGCACTAATGCAGTGCATGATTGTACGAGCGTGTGTGCCAGGGAAGCGGGATGGTAGACGTGTCAAGAATGCGGCAATGCGATCGATGACGGACTCTGATGGATCGGCGGGTGGATCGGGGTACGCTGCGCGATGTATCGACCCGGAAGGCAGTTGGATCTCCTGTGGTAGGGGCCCTAACATCGATCGGATCTCGGTGGTCAGGATGTTGTAAACTTCCTCATGTGCGCAAGAGGCAGGCAATTCGTTCGCGATGATGCGCTTGATGTTGACGTGCTGGAGCCAATCGGCAAACATCTGAGTGCGATGGCTCTCTGCGGTGAGCATGACTGCTGCCGCGTGTGCAGCAGAATTGACACGGAGCATCTGTCGGAGAAGGTGGGCGAACAACGTAGCGGGTTCAAGCTTCGCCTCAAGTACATGTACGGGAAGCGACGCGAACTTGGCGGTAATATGTGCGTGTAAAGTCTTCGCAACGTTGTCGAGAAACTTCAGAACTGGCGGCGGCGCCACTTGGAGTGTCAGCTGAGAGACGTTGCGAATCATCTTTTGGTACATCATCCAGTCGCACTCCTTGATCCATGGGGCTAGTTCGGGTGAAGCAAACAGCTTTTGTACTGGTACAGTCAATGTCCCATGGAAGGTACCAAATAGGCGGAAAAATTGCTTCTCCTTGCAGTATCGCACCGAGTCTACCAATGAGACGACATGGGAGCGATACATGGCAACGAGGTTGTCGGCCGAATCTGGATCGGTACGTGCTGGTAAATACGGTTTGATGTCCGGTAACTCCACTACGAAAGCATCAGGGGCTTCGAGGATATCAGGTGTTGGAAACTTGAGCTCGTGCTCGTACGAAGATTTTGTGCGTGTATGCGAAGGGTGAAACTGAGACGAATAGATGTCGGTGAATAGAATGCCACGCGATGAGGCCGGGGTATAGTAGCTGCTCTGTGACTCCACTCGTGCTTCCCGTGGGGGGAATTGTGCGCTGTCTGCAGGTAGCCGTGGAATAGCACTGGGAGTCTGTTAGCACATGGCCATAGCCAATCACGGTATAGTAAACGGCACATACTCCATGTTGAGTCTCGGTGTCCCGGAAGCCTGACGCTTGATGGCATGGTGCGCAGCGGGACCGTTGCTGCCCCGAGGTGCCTCTTCAACATTGTCGTTGTCGTTGATGAGCTCGAGATCGACATAGTGGTATTTGGACTCTCCACGAACACCGAGGCGCCTAGTCTGGATGCCGGGGAAAATGACGCGTACAAGCTTGCCGAAAGATGCCGGGTTCAGAGGAATAACGCGATCGGTACCACAGCGCTCTGCGTACTTGGAGTAGACGCGGTTGCGCGGGACTGACGTCTTTGCAACACGGCAGACAGACTGTAACCTGGGAAGCGTTAGCACTCTACCAAAACAGCGAACGCGTAATTCCTACCATAACATGGCGAACAGTTGTTTCGACTTCTCTGCCTTTGAAGTCCTGTCATTCGAGATGACCTCAGCTGCGACCTCCTTCAAATTACGGCCTTCATTTTGGTTCAATAGCTGGCGCAATTCCTTATCGTTGGTCGCTGCGCCTGAAGTTGACGGCCTCTTCTTCTTCTCTTCCGTGTCCAACGGAGGCGCCATGAAGCTATGCTGCTGCGAGTGTTGTGAATGCTGAGAGAGAGAGTTCTGGTAGGCGTGGTGATCTGGTTGTGCGGGCTGGCCGCTCGGTTGCGGGTGGTTCGCGGTTGGGTCGGCTGGGTAACCAAGGTACTGCTGGACGCTTTCCAGGCTCATGTTGATAAGCTGGTCCTGCGCGCTGACCTGCTGTGCAGCTTGGAGTAGTGCAGGCTGGAGTGCTTCGCTGGTAGTAAACGGAGCATGGTACTGTGGCTGTTGGGGGAATTGGTTGGGTCGCGGCTGTTGCGGCTGCTGAAACTGCTCGAATGAATGTACGCTCGTCGTCGACGCGCGAGAAGGAGGACGATTGCTTCTGGTAGACATTGACGTGTTTGATCGAGACCGGCGGATGTCGGTCATGATGCGGAATGCCGGCTGGCAGATTTTCCGTCTGTTTACACCAAAACAATGCGGGAGCAACGGCGCTGAGAAGGCGACAACACAGTCGATGGAACGTACTGAACAGGCGATGAGGAGTCTAAGTATACCAAGGCGTAAGGAGTATATTAGCGAAGCTATTCGCGCGCAGCTCGAGCCTCAGCTGTTTTCGGGGCTGGCGGGTTTGTTTGTTTGGGCCAGGGACTAGCTCAACACGTTGTTCCGTCGGCTAAGATGTCACCAACGTGGTAGAATGCTCCGAGGAAGAATATCCGGCTCCAAAAAGTGTCGTCGGCCTCGTCGGTCGCCCTCGAGCGGGTTTGTTATGGGATCGGATTTGGATGTTTACGCCTTCGTCTGAACTCGGTCGCGCCTGCAGCAACGGAGACTGGCCGGCGCGCTCGGACCAGTACAGTCACATGACTATCGTCATAATGCCCGTGCAATCGCACTACTCTCTAATTGCCAATGTAAGAGAAAAAGAGATGAGTGAATGCAGTATCATGGCCATGCAGCATCTAGCCTCGCCGCAACGCAGGACGGACGAACGCGACTTTGTCTCATCGCGGTGCAGCTGCTGCGTTCTGGCTGGCTCGTGAAAGGCGGTGACGTATTTAGCGATGACGAGCCCACTTCCTCCATCCCACAATCTCCAGGCTCCACGTTCCTGCTCTTCCCAACTTACTGAACACATTGCAGCCCCTCTGCTACTTCAACCATAATCCATTGCATCCCAACCCCTAGCAACCCACCACACTCAACCTCCAAATAGCTCTCAACATGTCTGTCCAGGATAGAGCCCAGGCCCAGCTGTCGCAGCTCGACAAAGAGGTAGGCGCTCTGGCTTCCGCACATGGCATAATTGTCAAAATACGACTTGTACATGCGTTCTTGACGAGAAGTCGCCATAACGATAATGTTTATATGAAGCCACGTATACTGACAATGTTGTGTTCCAGCTGTCCAAGTACCCCGCACTCAACAACTTTGAGAAGCAAACGTCGGTCCCCAAGGTCTACATGGTCCTCGGTCTTGCCGGTCTTTACTTCTTCCTGATCTTCTTCAACATTGCCGGAGAGTTCCTCGTCAACATTGCCGGATTCATCATTCCCGGCTACTACTCGCTGGAGGCTCTATTCAGCGCGAGCAAGGTTGATGACACTCAGTGGTTGACTGTACGTATACCCCACTTTCTTATCGCTGGCAAGAGATCTGGCATACTGTGACCAATCCGAGTTTCGTAACAAGGCTGACGCGACATCACAGTACTGGGTCACCTTCGCGTTTCTGACCGTCTTCGAGAGCGCCGTGAATGCCGTCTACTGGTTCCGTGAGTACGCCAAAATCAACGTGCATGATCTGCGACTGACCTTGGCAGCTTTCTACTACACCTTCAAATTTGTCCTTGTCCTCTGGATGGCTCTCCCCCAGACTTCGTACGTATTTCCCTCTTCGCGCGCATGACACAAGCTAACACTCTGCAGTGGTGCTCAGATCGTCTTCCGCTCCTTCCTCCAGCCCGTATTCTCTCGCTACTTCTCTGCGTCAGGCTCCACCGCCGCCGACCTTCGTGCCAAGGCCGACTCAGCTGGCAAGCCTCATGCCTCATAGAGCAGTCGCGAGCACAACACCTCTTTGACAACCGCACCACAAGATCATAATAACAAGGACGAAGTTCGGGATACGCCCTCTGCTGTGCGGGAGACGGAAAGACTAGGCTTCTCAAAGCGTGCGGCTGTTGCGGCTTGGAAACGCTGTATGGACGAAGGCTTACGAGTAACGGATAATGTTCATGACAGTGTTGATGTACGAAAGAAGAGGCAGATGTTCTTACTGTTCGTGATTACCTGCCCATAAGAAAACAGATTGGGTAACATGCTGTGGTCCTTGGCAGTGAGTTTCTACGACTCGCTTGCGAGCAATATCATGTATCCGAGTTTGGCTTGTCCTTTGACAAGCATCAATCACATATTCACCCCCCATAAACCGTTTCAAGACATATGCATACACACTACATTGGTGAAGACAGGTTGCTTTTAGCTTGTCTAGGGACACATCGCCTGCAGTGTCCAGTAGGACACATCCAGTATAACGCAGATGCTGAGATGGGAGAAAGATCGGAAAATATTCAGGATTACCGTTTCACACTTTCATTCAGTATGAGAACAGACACACAGACTCGTTCGTGTTTCCCCACAGTGATCCCCTGTGGTAGTATTGCATCATTGCTCCAATGCAAACATCGACGAGCTGAAATAGCAACATCCGCCATAGTTCTGGGAACTTCATGCTTTCCAATTTGGTCATGTGACTCAATTTATCTTTGATTGTTCGGGCTAGGTCGTCTTTTCCGACATGGTCTCAGGAATCTCCTCGCTCCATGTATATTCACAAGCGCTCTGCTCAAGACCAGATCCACCGCTGGGGCGTAAAATACCCTTGAAGCAATAAACTTTGTCATCTTTGGGCTTTTGGGATTCGTTCTGCAAGTTGGCGTAGATGAGAACAAATTTACTGAGAGCAATCTCAACATCAACGCTGATGGAGAGCGACCTTGAGGCTGTAGTATGGACGCCAGCGACGCGAGCCTGTAACTTCCAGCAGATACCAGTCTTGAGGCTAGCAGTTTCTGGGTTGCTCAACAACCAGAAATTCTTAATGTTCGCACCAGGCTTGAGAGCGGGTATTTCGAACGCGCCGATGACTTGGTATGTGTTGTGCAGCATGTCTGGCAAATCCTCGTACTCAGGCGCAGTATTCGAAGGAATAAAGTACGCTTTGACGGTTTCAGTCCGGCGCAAGCCATATGGCAGTATTGTAAAGGCCATCAAATCCTCTTCACCAAAGTTAGGCCAACAAGACTCTACTCTAACGATGGTACCCGTAAACATCATCATGGTCGGATGCGAGCCCCCGTTGTTTACTTGTTCAAAAAAGGGCCTCTGTTCTCATCAAGCACTTTGTCCCACTTGTTTACTTCCCAAAATTGCCCATCGTCGTCTGCACCCTCTACCACTAGAGGCTCCTCGAAGTTGTTCGAATAAATCTTTCGCTTCTTCACAGCCTTTTGTAAAACAGGCTGCGTGTTGAGATTGTCATTCAACAAAGTTTTGAATCCCTCGACTAGATTAGGTCTTTCGTCGAGAATATCTTCAGTCTTCAAGCACCAGGTAAGATAGCTCAGTTGGGTTTCTGCGACTTGTCTAATAAATTGGCCGTCGTACTTTCCGAAATTAAACCTGTAGGCTCGGCGTGATGTGCTCGCTTCGTAGGTTTGAACCGCATGCTCCACGGAAGCCTGGGATGACAAACAACAAGGATTGCGTTGTTGACGATTTCCTGATGCCAGAACCCATTACCGGCGATGGGGCAGACGCATGGTTTTTGGTTGAATGTGTGTGGCCGATCTGGCAGACGCCATGTCATGACATGTTTGTTCAATCAGCGAAGATCGATTGAGATGCTGATCAGGTATATTGATACGACGGTAGTGATACGGAATGAGTGGAGATCACAATGATAAGCCAGGGCCCCTTGCCTACACTATGTCAGCAGCCTCCACATCAAATCGGCCCATCGCCTGTTAATTTCAAACCGCCGTCACTGGAAAAGAACAACAGTCGTGTGTTCTGTGTCTTGCTAGGCCTCCTTTCATCCCACCTAAATATCGCGGCAGCTTAGTGTGTTGACAGAGAGATTAGGTAGCATCGTTTGTTCTCACAACCCTGCTTTCTACAGGCAGCATTACCTAGGGACCCCACGAACTCCATCGACGCGCCACTAGGTGCTTTACACAATCAACGCGTTGCGCACAAATCTTCGCGTCGCGCGTTGTTACCTATGTAGAAGCACGACCGGTATTCGATGTTCGTGACATCTCGTTCTGATTATTCTCATCTGTAGCGAATGCCAGTCGGTTGACCTAAACCAAGTCTAAATACACACCTACACTCTTATCCTGATCTATCGGATTTGCTCCCAAAATCAAGGTCTCCTTGTCTGGGATTCACTATGAGTACCAGTGTCAAGCGCCGATGGCAACAATCCGCATCCTCCGATGCCGACTCCTCTAAGAAGCGACGTACTCAGACGCGTGCAGCACTCAAGAATCAAGGCCCCTATCGTTCCGCGTTTTCCAAAGACAAAGGCAAGACCATCGAAGAGGTCTACAGTCGAGATCCAGTATTGACAGAAGACTTCTTCATCATGGGCGCGGTCACTTGTCGAAACAACATACTCTCGAGATATCCCGCGCTGAAAGCCGCTTTGCGAGCTCTACCCGAAGCTATCGTGGATCGACACCCAGGCCTAGAAAGAGCTTTTGAACACTACGAGAACAACTGTCCCTCCCAGTATATACGAATACAAGGCCACGACAAGTAGGGGAACCATGAGTATGAACGAGCGAAGCAGCACCTGTGGATTCTGGGAGTAATACTCAGCTCTTATGACAGAAGACACAAGTGAACTTTGGTCAAATATCGTCAAGTCATCCATCATCTAGACATCAATCATAAAACAGATAAACAATCGTTGAAATTCCTTGTTTGTTCTTACACAACCAAACCAATGCCGCAAAACCGATGATTCTGACGCCGCAGAGAATTACCACACACGATACATGGAAAACATGTCATTTTCGCCCACCTCTTAGACGGTACCTGCGATACTCAAGTCACGGATCTCTTGCAGGACCTCTTCCACCCGCGCATCCAGCTCGCCCTGTGCATACTGGTCTCTTGTGTTTGCATCCAGATACTGCTGTACCTGCGCCATTCTTGAGTATGCTTCCGCACAGAATCTCAGCTGAATCTTGACCAGCGCCTCAAAACTCGGGTCTAGGTAGGGTACTCGCAGATCGATAAGTTGGGGAAGTTCGGTGGTGAGGGTATCGTTGAGTTGGTCGTAGGCGGCCTTTGCCAGCTGTTCGTCCTTCTCAGCGCGTGGTAGCTTGGTAACATCCTTGTCGGGCTTGTCAGTGAGCTTCCGGACTTGGGCGCGCATGCGGTCGTAGTCCATCTGCTTGTGTTCCCGCTTTGTGATACAGGCGTTGATATCGGGGAAGTAGGAGCAGAATCGCTGGATGGGGTCTAGGACGGTTGTTCGGTAAGGGCCGTCGAGGGCTTTGATCGTTTCGGCGTCCAGATCAGTGACGGCCTGTTTATAGGAGCGAGATACGCCGTCTTTGGTTCCTGCGTCTCCGTAGAAAGCGTCGATGGTTTCGGCGATGCGCATTTGTGAGGCGGTCATGGCACGTAGAGAGTCGAGGTAGCCTTTTGCTTCCTTCTGAAGCTTGTTCGCAGCGGTCTCCATGGTGCGGTAGCGACTGGCATTTGGGTCAGTGGTGTTGCCTATGGTGGGATGCATTCTTCCTGGCAAGGAGAGTATACATCATAGGTAGAGGAGCCTACCGCTGCTCAGTCTCGAAGTCGCGGTCATTTGTGCGTTCGACTTGGCCGGTCTTCATAAGAACTTGCGTCGTCGCGCGATTGACGCCTTTCTT